>CM056724.1:66557092-67807092 GCA_029844215.1 Przewalskia tangutica | reverse complement strand
CGTCGGTGTAGACACGTCCATGTAACGGTAATAACCATATATCGGGTAATCAACCACGCGCGTAGCGTGCCCCGAATCTTGCGTCGGTGTAGACACGTCCATGTAACGATAATAACCATATATCGGGTAATCAACCTGCGCGTAGGCCACATGCCCCGAATCTGCGTCGGTGTAGACACGTCCATGTAACAACAATAACACTAATAATGGAAGCATGCGTGGAATCTTCCGTCATTGCCGATGCGTCCAAGTAAGTTCTCCACAAGTCAACGGCCTCCATCGAGAGACGCGGTGGTATAGAAACATAATACGTGCACAATAAAGGCTATCTCAACAAGCATAGGCAAGTTACACAACAGCAAGCATAGGCAAGTTACCACAAACAAGCATAGCAAGCTATACCTGACTCAGTACTTCCCCTTTCATATCAAAGTCCGGGTTTTAACTCCTAAGTACAACATACGTTTAGACCCCTTTTTAAAAGATCTATTCCTTTTACAAAAGTCACCCGATACCCGTAGTATGGAGTGACCAACACACATTCCTTTTTAAAGTCGAGTAACAACATCCTTTTCCTAAAGTTCGGTTTGCCTAGTTTGATTACTCAAGTTCCACTTTTTGAAAGAGTTCATAGTTCAAGTATTAATCACGTAATCCCTTTTAGACAATTGAGTAATATATGTCTTATGTGTGAGTAGGTTATTCTTGTTTACAACATTCTTATTATAGCAGCCATGATCTAGAAAATGTAATATCATTTTGTCTTATCTTAGCTTCTATGCAGATGGAGGTTTCTACTGGTTTTACCAATAATTCATTAGTCAATACATTTCCTTTATTAACGCTGCAGTGGTTTGTTCGATACTTGTTCTCATTTCCGAAATCCATTTACCATTCTTAAACCGTTATACCTAACTCCCCATAAAGTTAGTATAACCTTTTAAGTTTTCAAAAACCAATTATTACTCCTTCTTTTCAAAACGATTCATAAATCTTTTGAAATACTTGATTCTTTGTTAATACATAACAAGCCGATTATAATTTAAATCGATTACCTTTTTAAAAATCACAAAACATTCTCTTACCTACATAAAGTTATTATAACCAACTTCCCTGGCCGTTATAACACTTTATGTTTTAAAACAATCAA
This sequence comes from Przewalskia tangutica, assembly GCA_029844215.1. Taxonomy (NCBI): domain Eukaryota; kingdom Viridiplantae; phylum Streptophyta; class Magnoliopsida; order Solanales; family Solanaceae; genus Przewalskia; species Przewalskia tangutica. The sequence continues at coordinate 67,805,942 of CM056724.1, read as the reverse complement.
ATCTGATTAACACGTATGCGTCTGCATCTACTACATAGTTCACATATCATGCTAGAAAAGATAAGAAGAGGTTCACATACCTCGCGGCAGTATCGACTAATAGCAAAATTCTCCAAGCGATCGGCTACTCCTTAAGCCAAGTGGATCACTCACGTAGTACTCCAACCTATAAGGCCACGGCGCTTATTAACATCTAGATCTCAACGTTCCATATTCTACGGAAAATCGTGCGGCCTCCCCATGCGGCGTAAATCTCTCCTCTATCGAGGCGGCTACCAAGCCAACGGGGGTTTACACGTCTAACGGGCGTGTACAATTCTAACACGGTAATGCTATACAAGTCTCTTTATGTCTGATCCTATGTAATTCTGATTCGATTCGATTCTTTATTCTTCAGGCTTAAGTCAAAAGACATTGCCACAATACTATGTTTAGTTCTATATATAGTATACTTCAACTATATATTCTTACAACATGTAATTTCCAATTACAATAGAAGGACAATAGTGTTTACCTCGATAAGCCCAAAATTATCCTAGTTTAATGTCGCTCACGAGCAAGGTTTAGCTCTACTCGAGTGCTCGATCCGCTCCAAACAACCCTTAGAAGTTCTACGCAACTTCTACTCCATACTTCAACAACGGGTGAAGATTTTCCTTAGGGTTTCGTTTAGTGGCTAAAGGAAAGTATAATGGTATTTTACGGGCTTTTCGTATAAGTATAACCTTGGAATACTACAAGGTATTTGGGCCAAGGTATTTGGACATTACAACAATACTTGGAGAGTATTTCTATACCACAAGGGGGTATTATCTGAAACCAACTAGGTGGGGGTACCTCTCGGCCAAAGCTTCTCAGGGGGTAGAGGCTCTGGGGCGAGAACTCTTGAGAGGGAGGAGGATTTCAAGACTTAGGCAATTTTGGATGAAGAAATTCATCAAGTTAGAGGGTATTTATAGGTCAAGAAATGGTCAACCAATGGCGAGATTCATCCAAGTGTTAGGCAAGTGTAGGGCTAGGATTTAGGCAAGTGTCCATTCTAACAACTACACAAAATATCCTACCAACTCCTTGACAAAAATTGACACCCAAATCGTCCACCATTGCCGTCCACCTTCACAATTAGAGGGTGACAAGTGTAAGCCCTCTTGTTGATCCAAAATGTTCGTCTCTCGGAAAAATCCGCAAAATTAAATATGACATAGCCGGAATTTTCCTACAAAGCTGTGGAAGCGTTTAGTCGGAAAGCGACTCTTTCGCACTTGTGCCCAAATTTTCGATTCTTGCCAAACCTTAAGGCAAAAAATTATCGTGCGCCGCGTCACGTACTGCGGAAATACGGGTATAACATTCTCCCCTCGCAGAAACATTCGTCCGAATGTTCCTTCTAACCTCAAAACAAACATGCGCGATATAGTCTTCACTACCATACTTACGAGAACAATCACGCCACACTGGCCACGTAATAACATCGTCCTCTTCCTTCCTTCCTCGTCGTGCCTGCTCGGACACTTGAACTCTTCTAGTACATGTTCCGCACTTGATCCAACGCACGCTTCCAAAACCTTGAGTCACTACCTCGAACTTGGTCATCTTACTAACCTCGATTTCCCCACAAGGCCATTCCGGCCTTCACGAACCGATCTGGTCGACGTATCCGCAACTCGTGCGATGGTTAAGCGAACTTGGGCCCGGCACCTGCGTGATCCTACCACTGGCGGGACCACTCGGGTGACCCAACCCCAAATCGGGCTACGGGTTGGCGCCATAGCTGACCCGACCAGCTATCGCGCCAAACCGCTTGTTCCCCGTCTGGAACAATCCTACCTATCTGGTCATGAAAGCTACCACTTCCATTTTACCCGGCCAGAAATTTTTCCCACAAAACTCACGAATACATATACCTTGGACAAAGATCACGCAAAATCTCGTACTCGAAATGGCCTTACATCTAAGGTCTCGATTGTAATATTCTAAGGTTCATATTTTTACTCTAACCAGGTTTCTAAATCACATCCGCACAAAGTTATCCGAACATAACACTAAACACATCAACATAGCATCAACACGTGCAAGTCTCAGAAGGTTAAGGATGTACTGAAAATAGGCGGTTCGAGGACCGCTAAAGCGGGAACTTCCACGCGACCTCTGCCGTGGCTGCGCATACATGAACATCTGCCTAGCTATGGAAGGTGAAGAACCCAGCGATCCGTGATGCGTGCTATCCTACCATCGTCACTCCAGTGGACGATCTCGCGAGATGGCCTGTTGGCGCAAAATAACAAGCTCCCTTGGTACCACGACACTCCGAAATGCGGTCTACGCATCGACCACGCGAGGTAGGGGTATTGCATCGAGCCAGCGCCCTACTTCCGGAACCACGAACCCATGGAGCCACGACCGCTCCTGAATACTCTGGATGCCCTGAAGATTGTGGAGGACTGCTCTGTACTGGTGGCGGTACATAACTAGTCTGCTACTGGGGCGGTCCGCCTCGAAAGTCGTCAAAATATCCGGCCGTCTTGGCCTTAACCTGTGGCGGTCCGCTGCGTCGATCTCTGCGCTCGCCGCACCCAGTGCATGAGCACGAATGCGAGCAATGTCCGTGCGGTGAAGAAAACACCGCACAAGACTCGGCCATATAATCATCTAGCCGGTGGCGTAGCGATGCACCTATCCTCCATATCTGCTACTAGCGCGAGGACATATCGAGCAAAGAATCGAACTCGACATTGTACTCCACGGCGGTCGCCCTCTGCGCCTCGGTAACAAAAATCGCCGGCGTGCCCTCGCCATCTGCGGAGGCAAGAAGTGCGTGAGGAAAGCCCCCGAAAACTCATCCCATACTGCTGGAGGTGCATGCTCTCCCCGGGAAAGCTCCCACGAATCAAACCAATCGACTGCGGTATCACGCAGCCGGTGCGAACCGAAGGTCACGGACTCTGTCTCTGAAGCCTTGATCACCCGCATGATCCTCTGTAACTGACGGATGAACTCCTGCGGGTCATCCTCAGGCCTCGACCCGTAGAACTCTGGCGGGCTACAACTCAGAAAATCTCGTAGCCTCAAACTATCTGCTCTCGGGTGCACCACGGTCTTCTTTGGAGCCAGGCTAGCTGCGTCCGGCCTATCACCATATCGGCCTGACCACGGCGATAATCGGGCCATCTCGCGTGACCCGTCTCCTGCTCGGTGTGGGGCTGGAGGCTCGAGTCTTGTAGTCTCATCGACCACGTGCGACTCTAAACCTCTTTGGTCTTTGGCGGCGTCGCGAACCTCGCCGTCGGGCAACTGTCTCAGTCTTGGCCAGGGCTGTGCCTCGTGCTCCTCTGAATCACACTAGCGACTCCCTCGGCTGCCTTGCCGCCACGGGCCCTGGTTGCACTGCGCGGAGGCATAGCGGTAAAAGCGAAATACGTCGGAGGGTCGACTTATCACACGGCTCTAAGGCACGATCTCGGAATGAGAAGAATGGAAACCAATCCTAAATGTCCTGCGACCTCACGATTATAGATGTGGTGCACAACACACCGATAATCAAGACTACTACTAGACACGGTGCGTAGACACGCCAGAGGATTAATCGCTCACGATACCACTTTGTCAAGACCGGCGGGCGTGGTGGTGCCTTACCGGCACCCAGTAGTCATACAACATCGAGAGAAAAACCAGCGGAAATAAAGACTTTAATATAACAACAACGATTATGACAATAACATAGGCCAACCAAAGCGGTTGCCCGTGCATATATATACAAACTTCTAAACGAATATTTAATCCTTTTTACAACCACCTTTGCACGGTGTTCTGCACCTCAGAGTGTAATAACAACCTATGACGGCGGGGCCACCATACCCACAGATATGTACAAGAACCTGACTCGGAAACTGCAAAGATAAGCCTCGAAGGAACGGAGCTTCCCAAACGCTGAAACGTGATCCTGGCGGGGATCGGCGGTCGATGTACCTCTACTGCGGCGTGAACGCGGCCCGAAGGAGGTCTGGCCAGTGCAGGAGTATGTGGCGAAAATCTGCGGTTAAATCATAACGATCTATACAAAGCGGGAGACATGTATGATAACCAAAATAGTGCACATAAACGCGATCGAGTTAGGGCTCACGCCGCCGAGGTCATCACTCGAAGTGTAACTATGGGTCTCGCGCGCCAACATCAATCTGTTCGCATCATGGCGCGTGCCGAATCTTGCATCGGTGTAGACATGTCCATGATGCAACAATAATAACAAGGCCGCGTGGCCACGTACCCGAATCGCGCCGGTGTATACATGCCCGTATAACCTCAACAACAATATCTTTGGGTGGTCAACCACTGCGCGTAGCCACGTGTCCCGGAATCTGCGTCGGTGTAGACCGTCCATGTAACGATAATAACCATATATCGGGTAATCAACCTGCGCGTAGGCGTGCCGGAATCTGCGCCGGTGTAGACACGTCCATATAACAGTAATAACCATATATCGGGTAATCAACCTGCGCGTGGCCACGTACCGGAATCTTGCGTCGGTGTGAACCGTCCATTATAACGATAATAACCATATATCGGGTAATCAACCTGCGGCGTAGCCACGTGCCGGAATCTTGCGTCGGTGTAGACACGTCCATGTAACAACAATAACACTAATAATGGAAGCATACGTGGAATCTTCCACATCGCTGCGACGCGTCCAAGTTCTCCACAAGTCAACCGCCCTCCATCGAGAACGCGGTGGTATAGAAACATAATACGTGCACAATAAAGGCAATCTCAACAAGCATAGGCAAGTTACACAACAACAAGCATAGGCAAGTTACACAACAACAAGCATAGGCAAGCTATACACAACTCGTACTTCCCTTTCATATCAAAGTCCTTTTAACTCCTAAGTACAACATACGTTTAGACCTTTTAAAAGATCTATTCCTTTTACAAAAGTCACCCGATACCGTAGTATGGAGTGACCAACACATTCCTTTTAAAGTCGAGTAACAACATCCTTTTTCCTAAAGTTCGGTTTGCCTAGTTTGATTACTCAAGTTCCACTTTTTGAAAGAGTTCATAGTTCAAGTATTAATCACGTAATCCCTTTTAGACAATTGAGTAATATACGTCTTATATGTGAGTAGGTTATTCTTGTTTACAACATTCTTATTACAATGACCATGATCTAGAAAATGTAATATCATTTTGTCTTATCTTAGCTTCTATGCGGATGGAGGTTTCTCTTGGTTTTACCAATAATTCATTAGTCAATACATTTCCTTTATTACTTGCGGTGGTTTGTTCGATACTTGTTCTCATTTCGAAATCCATTTACTATTCTTAAACCGTTATACCTAACTCCCATAAAGTTAGTATAACCTTTTAAGTTTTCAAAACCAATTATTACTCCTTCTTTTCAAAGCGATTCATAAATCTTTTGAAATACTTGATTCTTTGTTAATACATAACAAGCGGTTATAATTTAAATCGATTACCTTTTTAAAAATCACAAAACATTCTCTTACCTACATAAAAAGTTATAACCAACTTCCCACAAAGCCGTTATAACACTTTATGTTTAAAACAATCAAATCTGATTAACACGTATGCGTCTACCGTACTACATAGTTCACACATATCATGCTAGAAAAGATAAGAAGAGGTTCACATACCTCGCGGCAGTATCGACTAATAGCAAAATGCTCCAAACGATCGGCTACTCCTTAAGCCAAGTGGATCACTCCACACGTAGTACTCAACCTATAAGGCCACAGGCGCTTATTAACATCTAGATCTCAACGTTCCATATTCTACGAAAATCGTGGCACCTCCCCACATGGCGTAAATCTCTCTCTCTATCGAGGCTACCAAGCCAACCGAGGGGTTTACGTCTAACGGGCGTGTACAATTCTACACATTAATGCTATACAAGTCTCATGTCTGATCTATGTAATTACGATTCGATTCGATTCTTTATTCTTCAGGCTTAAGTCAAAAGACATTGCCACAATACTATGTTTAGTTCTATATATAGTATACTTCAACTATATATTCTTACAACATGTAATTTCCAATTACAATAGAAGGACAATAGTGTTTACCTCGATAAGCCCAAAATTATCCGAGTTTAATGTCGCTCCTGAGCAAGGTTTAGCTCCTACTCCGAGTGCTCCAATCCGCTCCAAACAACCCTTAGAAGTTCTACGCAACTTCTACTCCATACTTCAACAACGGGTGAAGATTTTCCTTAGGGTTTCGTTTAGTGGCTAAAGGAAAGTATTGTGACGCCCCGAAACCCGGGCCCGTCACTGGTGCCTTACCCCGGGCACCCTAGTGATACAACATCAGAGAAAACCAGCGGAAATAAAAACTTTACACATGAAATGAGAGACATAAATAAATAAGCAGAGCCAACCAATGTTGCCTTTAGTATATATACATAAAACCCGAACAGTTATCCTTTTACAAACCACACTTGTGATTACTCTGCACCTTAAGATATCTGACAACTATGATGGCGGACGGGGCCGCCATACCACGAATGTACAAGTACCTCTGATGACAGGACTATACCAAAGATAAGCCTCGGAGGAACGGAGCTTCAACCTGACTGCGATCCTATGGCGAGATCAACCAATCGGTGTACCTCTACTGCGGCGTGACGCGGCCCCGAAGAGAGTCGATCTGGTACCAGTATGTGGCGAAAATCGTAATGAAATCACATTTCATCATTTTATAAAACCATTTCGCAATAAGTGATTATGTCAAGTAAGGGGCGATATCCCGAATAATCACTCGCACATAATTATGGGTCTCACGCCCATAATACCACTCATGCGTGGAACTCATTCCTCACTGCCGATGCATGATGTAAAACAACACCCGTATGTGAACACGAACACTAGATCACACTGCGTCATCAAAACCGTCGGGCAGTAGAATAGCCAACTACCGGTCAAAGCTAGTCATATCCCATCACGGGCAAGGTACGGAAGCCAACTACGATCCAGCTAGCCACGCAATCGGCCGAGGCAAGTATCTTAAGCTAACGTCTGATAGCCTCCGTCTCACAAGATATGGCCAGAGGCAAGTATCTTAAGCTATCTACGAGAGCTCTGGTGCGAGAAAATGACGAGAACAAGTATCTAAAGTGTGCACGAACCACGCGTACAAACCAAGCCCGTGATCGCTCGTCGCGCGGCAAGCTTCGTGGATTAGCGGTCCATGGGCTATGATCTGAACCTCACAATGACCGCGTGCCGGCGTCTTACCTCGGAAGTCATGGCCATGAAACCATCCTGCGGGCGCGTGCGTGGAACATCCATCACGTCGGCGTGTCGAAGAAATAAATCGGATAATGCCCTCCCGGAGAGTCACGGCGATCTGAAACAACCGATCGATACTCAAAGTGGGCGCGTACTCGTGGACCACCCAACGTCGGTATGTCGGTCAATCAATCGGATAATGGCCCTCCGAGAGTCACGGCGACACAACAAAACACTTGCACATCAAAGACTATCACAACAAGCATAGGCAAGTTTAACATACATTCATTTTAATCAACAATCCGGTTTCAAACCCAAAATACTACATACTTTCCTTAACAAAAGACCTCTTTCTATGTAAAAGCCACATGATACTAATACTGTAGTATATAAAGAAAACACGTTTTACTTTTAAAACCAAATTACTTCACCGTAAAAATCTTTACAAGGCTTTTAAAATCAAGTACTACATACTTTATAAACCAAGTGCTTTTCTTTTAGAACAACATCAAGTATACTCTTTTAAAACCCAATTAACTTACTCTTTTCAAAACAAGTAACCTATACTTAAATCAAGTTACTTCTCCTTTTCCGAAAACAAGTCGTTATAAGTCAAGTCTCTTATCTTTCAAGATCAAGTCTCTTAACTTTCAAAATCAAGTCGTTTCTTGTCAAAACCAAATCTTTCTTTTATCTTCATAAAGTCGTTATAACTAACTTCCCATAAAGCCATTATAACACTTTATGTTTTAAAACAAACAAAAATCGTTTCACACGTCGTCTACCGTACTATATAGTTCACAACAATCATGCTCAAGAGTATAGGAAGAATCACATACCTTTAGCTTAAACCACAAGCCAAGTCAAGTATGTGGCGTAGAAAGATCCACTATAACAACCACAATATATAAATCAACTTCTAGCACTCTCGTAGAATATTCTAAACACAAGATTCCTTATTCTACGTAAATTTCGCAACACCTCCCCATTATCACATAAATCTCCTCCCTAACCGGGCCGCTACTGGGCCAACAACTCCCGAGGATTACACGTCTAACCTGGCGTGTTCAAATATCTTCACAATAATACTTACACAAGTCTCTGTAAATGCGGTCGATGTAAATACTGATTCAATCCTTTATAATCATCCTTCCAATATAATATACTCAAGTATAACTACTACAACATGTAATATCCAATTCTGATAGGGGGCGTAGATCATTACCTCGATAAGCCCAAAATTATCCAAGTTATAAGTCGATCCCGAGCAACGTTTAGCTCGATCCTTACGCTCAACCCGCTCAGCGACCTTAGAAGTTTCTAAACAACTTCTAAATACTTCCAGCTAGGAAGATTTTTCTAGGGTTTCGTTTCTGGTATTGGAATAAAGTAGTATTTAGCTCTAGTATTGAAATAACTTTGGAATACTACTAGGGATACTAGGCCAAGGTATTTGGGATTATACAACAATACACCAAGTATTTTCTACACAAGAGGGAGGACGAAATCTACACAAAGGGAGGAAAACATTTGCTTTGGAAAGCTTTCAAGTGAGGATGATTTACTTCTTCAACTTAAGGGGTTTATATAGAGGATTCAGGGCCAAGATCAAGGTAAGTGTAGGGTCAAGATTGGGCCATGTGTGTGTGGGTCCCACACCACATGGCCAAACGAAAATGGTGCCAAGTGTGAGGCCCAGAATCGGCGAGGACAAGTGGCCTGGCAACATCCACCCATTCGACCAAGTGCCACATGGGGTGACACGTGTCGCCCCAGGCTTCGTCAAAATATTTCGTCTTAGAAAATATCCAAAATACGAAATCTCAAAAACAAAGCGGGCCCACAAAACCGTAAATTTCTCCGTGGGTCCCACGTGACCATTTCGAAAATAAAACCTCAAAATTCTAATATAATCCAAGAAGTCCAAATACCAAATCGGGAATCCAATTCCCGTTAACGAACCTTTTTCTTCACAAAAACCGGAACTTTTCCGTGAAAAAATCACATCTTCCTTTCTTTCCAAAATTTACATGCGTATTCTCAAATGCATGCGTCCTCACATACATACCACGGAACTACGGGGTATAACATTCTTCCTCTTAGAAACATTCGTCCGAATGTTCCTTCTAAGTCTCCAAACGAGCGTGTCAGTATAGTCTTCACTACTATACTTACGAAACCAATCACGCCATCAATGGCCATAGTATAACATACAAATCCAAGCTAACGAGGAAATCATTTCTAATCTCACAACTCCTACTAGCTTCAATTTACTCTAAGGCCTATCTCGGCCTTCACGATCCGATTCGATCGAACACATCCCCGAACTCATCGATGGTTACCTAAACTTGGGCCTAGCACCTCGTGACCCTACCACGTGGGACCACCTCGAATGACCCACCTCATTCGGGCTGCGGGTTGACCCGCGACTTAGCCTCAACCCGACCGTATCGCGCCCAAACTCTCGTTCACGATCCGAACAATCTTACTAATTCACGTCATGAAAGCTACCACTTCCATCTTACACTACCCATGGAATTATCACACCAACATAATGCTATCGAACATAATAATTAAAAAAATACTTATCTTAATACAAATGCATACTAGTCTCTTAGAGGTCAAGGATATACACGATATCACAAAAACAAATAGGCGATTTCAAGGACCGCTATAGCGGAACTTCCACCACCCACCTTGCACGGCTTGGTATATGAACACCGCCTAGCTATCGAAGGCGAAGAACCCATGACAGATCCGGTGAGTCTCAACATCCGCTACCTCTGGTAGGACAATTTCTCGCAAAATGGCCCCGCGGGCCACCGGTAAAACAAGTCCCCGGACACTCCCCCGACTGGGGATGACCACACTGGTTACACTTAGGTCGGGGTGGCTTCCTCTGGGCAGCACCCCAACTCCCGAAAACTGAACCCGGAGCCACGACTGCTCCGAATACTCTGGAGGCACGAAGGCGTGAGGACCACTGCATCTTGGCGGCGGCGTATAACTAGTCTCTTCTTGAGGCGGTCCGCCTTGAAAGTTACCAAAGGACCTGCTGTCACGGCCTCTTCTGCGATATTGGTCAATCCGTCGGTCTCTCGTGCCTCGCACCCTAGTGCATGAGCTGCGTGCGGGCGATGTCCATGCCCGGTGACGATACACCGAACAAGACTACGCCGGTAGTCATCAAGCCCTGTGACGTGGCGGTGCACTCGTCCTCCATATTAGCTACTAACGCGAGGACATATCGAGCCAACGAGTCGAACTCTACGTTGTACTCCCGAATGCGTCCTCCTGTCTCGGCCATCGAAACTTGTCGGCGTGCCCTCCTCATCTGCGGCAAGAAATGGTGAGAAATGCCTCGAGAACTCGTCCCAAAGCGGTGAGCGCGTGCTCCCGGGACAGCTCGTGAATCAAACGATCGGCTGCGGTATCACGCGCGGCCGCGAACCGAAAATCACGGACTCGGTCTCGAAGCCTTGATCACTCGCGTGATCCTCTGTGAATCGACGGATGAACTCCTGCGGATCATCCTCGAGCCTCGACCGTAGAACTCGCGGAATACAACTCGAGAAAATCCGTAGCCTCAAACTATCCGATGCGGGATGAACTACGGGCTCTGGAAGCTGGGCTGCTGCGTCGGCCTCTCGCCGTGTCGGCCACGATCACGGCGATGGCGGGCCATCTCGCGTAACCCGTCTCCTCTGCTCCGGTGTGGGGTGGAGGCTCAGTACCGTGGTCTCTGCGACCAACTGCTGCGGCTCCCAACCTCTTTGGGCTGGCGGCGTCGCAAAACTCGACGTCTGAAGAACTATCTCTGGTAATGACCGGGCCTGCGCCCTCGTACTCGTCTGTGTCCCACTAGCAGCTCCCACGTCTGCCTTGCCGCCCGGGCGGGTTGCCTTGCGGAGGCATAATCGCGAGAAAGAACACGTCGGAAGAGTCCAACTTACAACATCGCTCTAAGGCACGATCTCGAGTGAGAAGAATAGAAACGATCCTAAATGTCCTGCGGCCTCACGATTATAGATGTGGTGCACAACACACCGATAATCAAGACTACACTGAACACGATGCGTAGACACTTTCCGAGATTAATCGCTCGATACCACTTGTGGCGCCCGAAACCGGGCGTCAGTGCCTTACCGGGCACCCTAGTGATACAACATCGGAGAAAACCGGAAATAAAAACTTTACACATGAAATGAGAGACATAAATAAATAAACAGCCAACCCAACCGTTGCCTTTAGTATATATACATAAAACCCGACAGTTATCCTTTTTACAAACCACACTTGCAGATTACTCTGCACCTCTAAGATATACAACAACTATGACGGGACGGGGCCACCCATACCACGAATGTACAAGTACCTCTGATGACGGGGACTATACCAAAAGATAAGCCTCGGAGGAACAGAGCTTCAACGCTGACTGCGATCCTATGAGCGAGATCGACCAAGCGGTGTACCTCTACTGCGGCATGACGCGGCCCGAAGGAGGTCGATGCAAGTACCAAGTATGTGGCGAAAATCTGTAATGAAATCACATTTCATCATTTTATAAAACCATTTCGCAATAAGTAAACGATTATGTCAAGTAAGGGCGCGTATCCCGAATAATCACTCGCACATAATTATGGGTCTCACGCCCGTAATACCACTCATGCGTGGAACTCATTCTCATTGCGTGCGGTACATGATGTAAAACAACACCCGTATGTGAACACGAACACTAGATCACACTGCGTCATCAAAAGCCGTCGGGCGAGTAGAATAGCCAACTACCGGTCAAAAGCTAGTCATATCCCATCACGGGCAATGCGGAAGCCAACTACCGATCAAAAGCTAGCCACGCAATGGCGAGGCAAGTATCTTAAGCTAACGTCTGATAGCCTACCGTCTCACAAGATATGACCGAGGCAAGTATCTTAAGCTATCTACGGAGGCTCTGGTACGAGAAAATGACGAGAACAAGTATCTAAAGTGTGCACGAACCACGCGTACAAACCAAGCCCGTGATCGCTCGTCGCGCGGCAAGCCGTGGATTAGCGGTCCATGGGCTAACGATCAACCTCACGATGACCGCGTGCCGGCGTCTTACCGGAAGTCATGGCCATGAAACCATCCTGCCGGGCGCGTGCGTGGAACATCCATCACGTCGGCGTGTCCAGGAAATAAATCGAGATAGCCGACCTCCCAGAGTCACGGCGATGCGAAACAACGATCGATACTCAAAGTGGGCGCGTACTCGTGGACCACCCAACGTCGATATGTCGGTCGATCAATCGGATAATGGCCCTCCCGGAGAGTCACTGGCGACATCAACAAAACACTTGCACATCAAAGACTATCACAACAAGCATAGGCAAGTTTAACATACATTCATTTTAATCAACAATCCGGGTTTCAAACCCAAATACTACATACTTTCCTTTTCAAAAGACCTCTTTCTATGTAAAAGCCACGTGATACTAATACTGTAGTATATAAAGAAAACACGTTTACTTTTAAAACCAAATTACTTCACCTTCGTAAAAATCTTTACAAGGCTTTTAAAATCAAGTACTCTATACTTTATAAACCAAGTGCTTTTCTTTTAGAACAACATCAAGTATACTCTTTTTAAAACCCAATTAACTTACTCTTTTCAAAACAAGTAACCTATACTTAAATCAAGTTACTTCTCCTTTTCCGAAAACAAGTCGTTATAAGTCAAGTCTCTTATCTTTCAAGATCAAGTCTCTTAACTTTCAAAATCAAGTCGTTTTACTTGTCAAAACCAAATCTTTCTTTTATCTTCATAAAGTCGTTATAACTAACTTCCCATAAAGCCATTATAACACTTTATGTTTTAAAACAAACAAAAATCGTTTCACACACGTACGTCACCGTACTATATAGTTCACAACAATCATGCTCAAGAGTATAGGAAGAATCACATACCTTTAGCTTAAACCACAAGCCAAGTCAAGTATGCGCGTGAAAGATCCACCTATAACAACCACAATATATAAATCAACTTCTAGCACTCTCAGTAGAATATTCTAAACACAAGATTCCTTATTCTCTGAAATTTCGACACCTCCCGCTATCACATAAATCTCCTCCACTAACCGGGCCAGCTACGGGCCAACAACTCGAGGATTACACGTCTAACGGGCGTGTTCAAATATCTTCACAATAATACTTACACAAGTCTCATGTAAATGCAGTCGATGTAAATACAGTTCAATCCTTTATAATCATCCTTCCAATATAATATACTCAAGTATAACTACTACAACATGTAATATCCAATTCTGATAGGGGACATAGATCATTACCTCGATAAGCCCAAAAATTATCCAAGTTATAAGTCGATCTGAGCAACGTTTAGCTCAATCCTTACGCTCTAACCCGCTCCAGCGACCTTAGAAGTTTCTAAACAACTTCTCTAAATACTTCCACCAAGCTAGGAAGATTTTTCTAGGGTTTCGTTTTACTATTGGAATAAAGTAGTATTTAGGACTCTAGTATTGAAATAACTTTGGAATACTACTAGGGATACTAGGCCAAGGTATTTGGGATTATACAACAATACACCAAGTATTTTCTACACAAGAGGAGGGGACGAAATCTACACAAAGGGAGGGAAAACATTTGCTTTGGAAAGCTTTCAAGTGAGGGATGATTTACTTCTTCAACTTAAGGGGGTTTATATAGAGGATTCAAGGGCCAAGATCAAGGTAAGTGTAGGGTCAAGATTGGGCCATGTGTGTGTGGGTCCCACCACACCACATGGCCAAACGAAAATGGTGCCAAGTGTGAGGGCCAAATCGGCGAGGAAGTGGCCTGGCCATCATCCACCCATTCGACCAAGTGCCACATGGGGTGACACGTGTCGCCCCGACTAAATCAAAATATTTCGTCTTAGAAAATATCCAAAATACCGAAATCTCAAAAACAAAGCGGGCCCACAACCGTAAATTTCTCCGTGGGTCCCACGTGACCATTCGAAAATAAAACCTCAAAATTCTAATATAATCCAAGAAGTCCAAATACCAAATCTGGGAATCCAATTCCCATTAACGAACCTTTTTCTTCACAAAAACCGGAACTTTTCCGTCGAAAAAAATCACATCTTCCTTTCTTTCCAAAATTTCTGTCGTATTCTCGTACGCACGTCCTCACATACATACCCTGGAACTACGGGGTATAACAAGTATAATGGTATTTTCCGGGCTTTTCGTATAAGTATAACCTTGGAATACTACAAGGTATTTGGGCCAAGGTATTTGGACATTACAACAATACTTGGAGAGTATTTCTATACCACAAAGGGGGTATTATCTGAAACCAACTAGGGTGGGGTACCCTCTCGGCCAAAGCTTCTCGAGGGGTAGAGGCTCTGGGGCGAGAACTCTTGAGAGGAGGGGAGGATTTCAAGACTTAGGCAATTTTGGATGAAGAAATTCATCAAGTTAGAGGGTATTTATAGGTCAAGAAATGGTCAACCAATGGCAAGATTCATCCAAGTGTTAGGCAAGTGTGGGGCTAGGATTTAGGCAAGTGTCCATTCTAACAACTACACAAAATATCCTACCAACTCCTTGACAAAAATTGACACCCAAATCGTCCACCATTCGTCCACCCACTGATTAGAGGGTGACAAGTGTCGCCTCTTGTTGGTCCAAAATGTTTCGTCTCTCGGAAAAATCCGCCAAAAATTAAATATGACATAGCCGAATTTTCCCTACAAAAGTCGTGGAAAGCGTTTAGTGAAAACGACTCTTTAAACACTTGTGCCCAAATTTTCGATTCTTGCCAAACCTTAAGGCAAAAATTATACGTGCGCCTCGTCATACTACTGGAAATACGGTATAACATTCTCCCCTCGTAGAAACATTCGTCCGAATGTTCCTTCTAAGCCTCAAAACAAACATGCGCCGAGATAGTCTTCACTACCATACTTACGAGAACAATCACGCCACGCTGTACGTAATAACATACGTCCTCTTCCTTCCTTCCTCGTCGTGCCCTGCTCGGACACTTGAACTCTTCTAGTACATGTTCCACACTTCAGTCAACGCTTCTGCTTCCAAAACCTTGGAGTCACTACCTCCAAACTTGGTCATCTTACTAACCTCGATTTCCCCCTAAGGCCATTCCCGGCCTTCACGAACCGATCTGGTCGAACGTATCCACCAACTCGTACGATGGTTAGCGAACTTGGGCCCGGCACCTCGTGATCCTACCACTGGCGGGACCACCTCGGGACCGACCCAACCCCAAATCGACTCTGGGTTGGCGCATGGCATAGCTGACCCGACCATTATCGCGCCAAACCCTTGTTCCCGTCTGGAACAATCCTACCTATCTGGTCATGAAAGCTACCACTTCCATTTTACCCGGCCAGGAAATTTTTCCCAAAACTCACGAATACATATACCTTGGACAAAGATCACCGCAAAATCTCGTACTCGAAATGGCCTTACATCTAAGGTCTCAATTGTAATATTCTAAGGTTCATATTTTTACTCTAACCAGGTTTCTAAATCACATCTGCACAAAAGTTATCCGAACATAACACTAAACACATCAACATAGCATCAACACATGCAAGTCTCTAGAAGGTTAAGGATGTACCTGAAAATAGGCGGTTCAAAGGACCGCTAAAACTGGGAACTTCCACCGCGACCTCTGCCGTGGCCTGCCGGTACATGAACATCCTGCCTAGCTATGGAAGGTGAAGAACCCGCAACTGATCCCGTAGTCTGTGCTATCCTACCATCGTCACTCCTGGTGGACGATCTCTCACCGGATGGCCCTGTTGGCGCAAAATAACAAGCTCCCTTGGTACCACGACACTCCCGAAATGCGGTCTACCACATCGACCACGCGAGGTAGGGTAGTGCATCGAGCCAGCGCCCTACTTCCGGAACCACGAACCCATGGAGCCACGACCGCTCCCGAATACTCTGGATGCCACGAAGATTGTGGAGGCGCTGCATCTTGGCGGCGGTAACTAGTCTGGCTTTGAGGCGGTCCGCCTCGAAAGTCGTCAAAATATCCGGCCGTCTTGGCCTTAACCTGTGGCGGTCCACCGTCGATCTCTGCGCTCGCACCCAGTGCATGAGCACGAATGCGGGCAATGTCCATGCCGGTGAAGAGAAACACCCGCACAAGACTTCGGCCATATAATCATCTAGCCGGTGGCGTAGCGATGCACCCTATCCTCCATATCTGCTACTAGCGCAGGGACATATCGAGCCAAAGAATCGAACTCGACATTGTACTCCCTGACAGTGCGCCCTCTCTGCCTCAGTAACAAAAATCTGTCGGCCCGTGCCTCCTCATCTGCGGAGGCGAAGTGCGTGAGAAAGCCCCGAAAACTCATCCCATACTGCGGAGTGCATGCTCTCCCGGGAAAGCTCGCGAATCAAACCAATCGATGCGGTATCACGCGCGGCCGATGCGAACCGAAGGTCACGGACTCGTCTCAAGCCTTGATCACCCGCGTGATCCTCAGAATCGACGGATGAACTCCTGCGGGTCATCCTCGAGCCTCGACCGTAGAACTCGCGGGCTACAACTCGGAAAATCTCGTAGCCTCAAACTATTCGCTCTCGGGTGCACCACGGTCTTCTTTGGGCTGAGGCTGCTGCGTCGGCCTATCCTCATATCGGCCACAACCACGGCCAATAAGCGGGCCATCTCGCGTGACCCGTCTCCCCTGCTCGGTGTGGGGGAGGCTCAGTCTTGTAGTCTCATCGACCACGATGCGACTCTAAACCTGCTGGTCTTTGGCGGCGTCGCGAACCTCGCCGTCGGAAGCTTGTCTCAGTCTTGGCCGGGCTGTGCCTCGTACTCCTCTGAATCACTAGCAGCTCCGCCGCCTTGCCTTCGGGCCACTGGTTGCCTTGCGCGCGGAGGCATAAGCGGTAAAAACGAAATACGTCGGAGGGTCCAACTTATCACGGCTCTAAGGCACGATCTCGGAATGAGAAGAATGGAAACCAATCCTAAATGTCCTGCGGCCTCGATTATAGATGTGGTGCACAACACCGATAATCAAGACTACTAGACACGGTCTGTAGACACCTTCAGGATTAATCGCTCACGATACCACTTTGTCAAGACCCGAATCGGGCGTGGTCGTGCCTTACCCGCACCCAGTAGTCATACAACATCGAGAGAAAAACCAGCGGAAATAAAGACTTTAATATAACAACAACGATTATGACAATAACATAGGCCAACCAAAGCGGTTGCCTTCACGCATATATATACAAACTTCTAAACCGACAGTTTAATCCTTTTTACAACCACGCTTCAACGGTGTTACGGACCTAAGAGTGTAATAACAACCTATGGCCAGGCGGGGCGCCATACCACAGATGTACAAGAACCTACAACTCGGAAACCTGCAAAGATAAGCCTCAAGGAAGGCGAGCTTCCCAAAACGCAAACGTGATCCTACTGGCGGGGATCGGCGGTCGATGTACCTCACTGCGGCATGAGCGGCCCCCGAGGAGGTCGATCAACAGTGCAGTATGTGAATCGAAAATCTGCGGTTAAATCATAACTATACAAAGCAGAGACATGTATGATAACCAAAATAATGCACGCAACATAAACGCGATCAGTTAGGGGCTCACGCCCTCAAGGTCATCACTCAAGTGTAACTATGGGTCTCACGCCCGCAACATCAATCCTGTTCGCATCATGGCCGCATGCCCCCGGAATACTGCATCGGTGTAGACATGTCCATGATGCAACAATAATAACAAGGCCGCATGGCCACATACCCCGAATCGCGACGGTGTATACATGCCCGTGTAACCTCAACAACAATATCTTTGGGTGGTCAACCCTGCCGCATGGCCACATGTCCCCGGAATACTGCATCGGTGTAGACACGTCCATGTAATAGTAATAACCATATATCGGGTAATCAACCACGCCGCGTGGCCATGTCCCCGGAATACTGCATCGGTGTAGACACGTCCATGTAACAGTAATAACCATATATCGGGTAATCAACCCTGCCGCATGGCCACATGCCCCCGGAATACTGCATCGGTGTAGACACGTCCATGTAACAGTAATAACCATATATCGGGTAATCAACCCTGCCGCATGGCCACATGCCCCCGGAATACTGCATCGGTGTAGACACGTCCATGTAACAACAATAACACTAATAATGGAAGCATACCCGTGGAATCTTCCGTCACTGCCGGTACGTCCAAGTAAGTTCTCCACAAGTCAACCGGCCCTCCATCGAGAGACACGGTGGTATAGAAACATAATACGTGCACAATAAAGGCTATCTCAACAAGCATAGGCAAGTTACACAACAACAAGCATAGGCAAGTTACACAACAACAAGCATAGGCAAGCTATACACAACTCAAGGTACTTCCCCTTTCATATCAAAGTCCGGGTTTTAACTCCTAAGTACAACATACGTTTAGACCCCTTTTTAAAAGATCTATTCCTTTTACAAAAGTCACCCGATACCCGTAGTATGGAGTGACCAACACACATTCCTTTTTAAAGTCGAGTAACAACATCCTTTTTCCTAAAGTTCAGTTTGCCTAGTTTCAATTACTCAAGTTCCACTTTTTGAAAGAGTTCATAGTTCAAGTATTAATCACGTAATCCCTTTTAGACAATTGAGTAATATACGTCTTATATGTGAGTAGGTTATTCTTGTTTACAACATTCTTATTACAGCAGCCATGATCTAGAAAATGTAATATCATTTTGTCTTATCTTAGCTTCTATGCAGATGGAGGTTTCTACTGGTTTTACCAATAATTCATTAGTCAATACATTTCCTTTATTAACGCTGCAGTGGTTTGTTCGATACTTGTTCTCATTTCCGAAATCCATTTACTATTCTTAAACCGTTATACCTAACTCCCCATAAAGTTAGTATAACCTTTTAAGTTTTCAAAAACCAATTATTACTCCTTCTTTTCAAAACGATTCATAAATCTTTTGAAATACTTGATTCTTTGTTAATACATAACAAGCGGTTATAATTTAAATCAGTTACCTTTTTAAAAATCACAAAACATTCTCTTACCTACATAAAGTCGTTATAACCAACTTCCCACAAAGCCGTTATAACACTTTATGTTTTAAAACAATCAAATCTGATTAACACGTATGCGTCTACCGTACTACATAGTTCACACATATCATGCTAGAAAAGATAAGAAGAGGTTCACATACCTCGCGGCGAGTATCGACTAATAGCAAAATGCTCCAACGATCGGCTACTCCTTGCCGTGGATCACTCCACACGTAGTACTCCAACCTATAAGGCCACAGCGCGCTTATTAACATCTAGATCTCAACGTTCCATATTCTACGTAAAATCCTAGGCACCTTTCCGCAACAGCGTAAATCTCCTCTCTATCGAGGCGGCTACCAAGCCAACCAGTGGGGTTTACGCCTAACTGGCGTGTACAATTCTAACACAAGAATGCTATACAAGTCTCTTATGTCTGATCCTATGTAATTACAGTTCAGTTCAGTTCTTTATTCTTCAGGCTTAAGTCAAAAGACATTGCCACAATACTATATTTAGTTCTATATATAGTATACTTCAACTATATATTCTTACAACATGTAATTTCCAATTACAATAGAAGGACAATAGTGTTTACCTCGATAAGCCCAAAATTATCCGAGTTTAATGTCGCTCACGAGCAAGGTTTAGCTCTACTCAGAGTGCTCCAATCCGCTCCAAACAACCCTTAGAAGTTCTACGCAACTTCTACTCCATACTTCAACAACGGGTGAAGATTTTCCTTAGGGTTTCGTTTAGTGGCTAAAGGAAAGTATAATGGTATTTTAAGGCTTTTAGATAAGTATAACCTTGGAATACTACAAGGTATTTGGGCCAAGGTATTTGGACATTACAACAATACTTGGAGTATTTCTATACCACAAAGGGGGTATTATACGAAACCAACTAGGCTGGGGGTACCTCTCGGCCAAAGCTTCTCAAGGGGGTAGAGGCTCTGGGGCGAGAACTCTTCAAGAGGGGAGGAGGATTTCAAGACTTAGGCAATTTTGGATGAAGAAATTAATCAAGTTAGAGGGGTATTTATAGGTCAAGAAATGGCCAACCAATGGCCAAGATTCATCCAAGTGTTAGGCAAGTGTAGGGCTAGGATTTAGGCAAGTGTCCATTCTAACAACTACACAAAATATCCTACCAACTCCTTGACAAAAATTGACACCCAACTCATCCACCCTTGTCGCCCACCTTCACCAATTAGAGGTGACAAGTGTCGCCTCTTGTTGGTCCAAAATGTTTCGTCTCTCGGAAAAATCCGCAAAATTAAATATGACATAGCGGAATTTTCCTACAAAGCTGTGGAAACGTTTCGTCGGAAAACGACTCTTTCCGGCACTTGTGCCCAAATTTTCGATTCTTGCCAAACCTTAAGGCAAAAATTATACGTACGCCCTCACGTACATACTCTGGAAATACGGGGTATAACAACTATATATAGAACTGAACGTTGTTATCGGCAATGTCTTTTGACTTAAGCCTGAATAATAAGAAACCTTTTCGAAAGAAGAATCTTGTTGTATTTACATAGGGCGTATTACATGAGACTTGTGCGGCTTTCGTGGATTAGAATTGTACCCTTTTGGGTTTGTGGTATAACCCCCCCTGGTTGGCTTGGTCGCCGGCCTCGATAATGGTGGAGATTTACGCTTTGTGGGGAGGTCTTTGAATTTTCGGTAGAATGTTCTACGATGAGGTCTAAATGTTAATAAGCGCCTTGTGGCCTTATAGGTTGAAGTACTACGTGTGGCGCGATCTACTTGGCTTAAGGAGTAGCCGACGGTTGGAAGTACTTGGAGCGTTTTGCTATTAGTCGATACTCGTCGCGAGGTATGTGAACCTCTTCCTATCTCTTCTAGCATGATATGTGTGAACTATGTAGTACGGTGAGCGACATATGCTAAATGTATTTGATTGGTTTAAAACATAAAGTGTTATAACGGCTTTATGGGAAGTTGGTTATAATAGCTTTATGTTGGTAAGAAAATACTTGTGGTTTTAAAAGGTAGCGATTTGAACTATGACCGCTTGTTATGTGTTAATAAAGAACTCAAGTATTTCAAAAGATTTTTGAATCATTTGAAAGAAGAAGTAATACTTGGTTTTGAAAACTTAAGAGTTATACTAGCTTTATGGGAAGTTAGGTATAACGGCTTAAGAATGTTTCTTGATTTGGAAATCGAATGTGTCGACAAACCATCATGGCGTTAATAAAAGGAAATGTTTTAACAGTTAAGTATTATTAAAACGGAGAAACTTCCATCTGCATGAAGCTAAGATGAGACAAAATGATATTTCTAGATCATGGTTTGTAATAAGATTGTTATAAACGAGAATATCCTACTCACATATAAGGCTTATGTTCTCGAATAGTTTAAAAGAGAATTATATTCTTAAATGAATAAGACTATGAACTACGAAACCTTTCTAAAATAAGAAAGCGTGAACATTTGAAATTAGGCAAACTTGGACGTTTGGATAATAATGTTGTTACTTGATTTTACAAAGATAAGTGTTTTGATTCACTTCAAAAGATAATCACTCTATTTTCATATACTACGGGTATTGTGTGACTTTTGTGAAAGTAACGTATCTTTTAAAAGTTAATGTATGAAGTACTTTGGGGATAGAAACCCGAACATGTTGACACATAGTAGAAAGTACCTTATGTGTGAATAACTTGATTGTATTGGTTTGTGATAGCCTTGTAATACCTTCGTGTTGATTTGATAAGTAATCATATTAGGATGCTACGTGTGTTAGTATTCTGTGATGTTTGTGTAAAGGGGCTTTCCCTTGATTGTGCTTATGTTGTTTAAACGTTAAACTGTTATGTTGGTATTATACCACTCACCGTGTTTCCGGGGGTTAAGCTGCCCTCCGATGCGGGGTAGACTCAGGCGGTCTGGGACCATGATTCGAGAATACCTCATGCGGGTCCTGGGGGCCTATGCGGAGCTACGAGTTCGAGTTAGTGTGCGGCCTTTATGGTCATGCGATGCTATGTGGCCATGCGGTGCGAGTCGGGGCGATGCCGGAGTAGCTACCCTCGATGCGGGGTTATACCTCATGCGGGCCTATGAGATTGGCCTATGCGAGTGCGGGAGTTCGAGGCTGACGCGCACATTTGATATGCGGGCGGCGACCGGCTTTGATCATGTGGCGGCCTGCAGAGCAGATCTTATGATACGATTCATGACCTTGTTGGTATGCGTGGGTTTTTAGTAGTCGGCTATGCCTTCGTACTTACCCGTCAGTTTTATTATGACACAGTGGGACACGGTGTTCATGTGTGTTCCTTGATGCGTTTATATCATGGATCGCCGCGGTGAGGAAGGTATTCCACGGGCATGATTGATGTTGTGGGCGAGACCCATTGTTATACTTGAGTGATGACTTGAGGCGTGAGTCCTCGACTTGACATGACCTTTGTTGTAAATCGTAGTTTGGTTATCATACATGTCTCTGCTTTATATGATGCTATGATTTCATTTATGATTTATTTTGATTTCACATACTCTGTTATCTTGACCTCGCTTGAAGCTGCGTTCATCTGCGAGTAAAGGTACACCGATCGTTGATCCTCGCTCTTAGGGTCACGCATTCGGCGTTTGGGAAAGCTCGTTCCTCCGAGGCTTATCTTGGCATAGTCCCTGTTGTTGTAGGTGCTTACATTCAGGTATGGCGAGCCCCGTCCGTCGTTGTTGTCATATCATTCGTAGAGGTGCAGTAATCTTGTTGTGGCAGAAATTGTAAGAGGTTTGTAAAAAGTTAATCTGCTCAAATTGTTATTTATATGTACTTGTGGTAACCGTTTTTGGTTAGCTTTGTCTTCTTATTTCACTGTCTTATTACATTGGTTTCATGTATTGTCTTTATGTTCGTGATTACTCGATGTTGTATCACTAGGGTGCGGTAAGGCACGATCCACGGGCCGAACGGTCGTGACAATGATTATATGGCGAGTCATGTGCGGGTGTTTCTCTTGCCGTATGGACATTACCCGCACGCGAGCTCATGCTCTTGGATGCGAGGCGTAGAGACCGACGGGTTGTGACAGCGCGAAGAAGACCGGGGCGGCAGGTCTTTTGGTGGCTATCGTGGTGGCGGCCTCGGCAGCGATCTAGATTTGCACCACGGCCACCGAGCACTCGTGCACCGTCCTCGGCCGCCGGAGATATTCGAGGCGCACGGGGCCCCGTGACTTGAGCGTCGAAGCGGAGGTGCGGCGATCGGGACCACCCCCCCTCAGTGTGGCCGATGCGGTAAATCCCACTTCGGGAGTTGTGGCGCCGCTACGAGAGCTTGTTTCGATTGTGGCGGCAGGTCACTATGCGGCTTGTCAGGCCAAGGGCGATCTTGATGGTAGGTCACCTACGAGTTCTTTCGGGTCTTCTTCATCCCCGACAGCCTACTCGCCCGGAGGCAAGGTGCTCATGGACCAGCAGTCGGCAGAGGTCGTGGCGCGGGTCCCGATTCTAGCGGTCCTCGTAACCGCATTTATGCTTTGTCCACCGACAGATCGTGAGGCCTCACCGATGTCGCCACAGTACCTTATCGGTTCGGGTTTGATGTGTATGCTTTGATAGAGCCGGTGTCTATTTTGTCCTATCTAACTCCCCTTGTTGCTAGTAGGATAGGGATAGAGCACGAGTCCATGACCACTTTCGAGGTAGCTACGCCGATGGGTGATTCGGTGGTAGCTCGGTGGGTATATAGAGCTTGTCACTGTGACCATTTACGATCGTCGGACCAGCCGACTTGATAGAGTTGGAGATGATTGACTTCGACGTGATCATGGGGATGGATTGGCTAGCTTCGCTACGCCAATGTAGACCGCAGAGAGAGTAGTACGGTTCGGTTTCTGAGGCGGTTGTTGAGTGGGAGAGCACGGTATCGCCGAGGGTAGGTTTATTTCCTACCTCAAGGCTAGGAAGATGGTGCGAAGGGGTATATCTACCATCTCGTTATACCGTATTTCCGTATATGCGTGGGGAATACGTACAAAAGTTTGGCTTTAAAGTTAGCCTTGGGCGTTTTTGTACACAACTCGCTTAAAGAATCGTTTCGACGAAAGCGTTTCACGCTTTCGTAGGGAAAATTCCGGCTATGCCATTACTAATTTTGCGGATTTTTCCGAGAGACGAAACATTTTGGACCAACGGGAGGGCAACACTTGGCACCTCCCATTGGTGGACTTGAATCGCCCATGGACGAAATTGGAGAGCCAAGGCACGTTTTTGTGCCTTGTGCACAAGTCAACGGTTGGTAGGATATTTGTGTTTAGTTAATCCTCACCCTACACTTGCCTTGCACTTGTCTTCATCTTGGCCATTGGTTGGCCAAGGCTTGAGCTATAAATACCCCCCTTAGAGATGAAGAGTTATTCATCCACAAAGTTATCTTCCAAGTCTAAAAATCCTCTCCTCTCCCTTAAGCTTTTCGTCAACACCTCTTCCTCCCTTGTGTAGTGTGGCAGCCTACCCCCTAGCCTAGCCGAAATCTACCCCCCTCCCTTGGTAGAAAAGTTGTCTTCTAGTATCGTTATAATGCCCAAAATACCCTAGCCCAAATCCCTTAGTCCTTAGTAGAAGTTGTGAAGAACTTCTAAGGTTTCTTGGAGCTACCGGAGCGTACAACTTAGGAGCTAAACCTTGCTCAGGCGCGACTTTATCTAGGATATTATTGGGCTTACCGAGGTAACTAATCCTAACCCTCTTTTGAATTAGAGAATACTTACTGTTGTAGTATTAGAATAAGTATTAGATACTTAGAAGAATATCACAGAATAGAATTGAACTGTTATCACAGTAGAAGGGTTTAAAAGAAGAATAATTGAACTGTACTCACATAGGACTGTTTTCACAGTAGACTTACATAGCTCACCGGGTAGGGTTGTGCTGCCCGACTTTCCGTAGAATTATGAACCCCCTGTTTAGAATGACCCTCGGAGTAGTCTTTGATAGATATCTGTGACTATTATAGGTTGACTCTGCATGCGACATATTGACTTGGCGGTGGTTTTCATTTGAGAAGGTATGTGATTCTTCCTAAAGCATGATATTTTACAATATATAGTACGGTAGACGTACATGTGTTAACTGAATAATAACTACGACAATGTCTTTGACTTAAGCCTGAATAATACTTATGGCAATGCCTCACGGCTTAAGCCTAAATAATACTTACGGCAATGCCTCACGGCTTAAGCGTGAATAACAAAGAACTGAAAACATTTCAAAAGAATACTGAATCATTTTTAACAGAAGATAAATATTTGGTTTTTAAAACAAAAGCTTAAGAGTTATACTAGCTTTATGGGAAGTTAGGTATAACAACTTAAGAAGATAAAAAGGAACTGTTTACTTGTTTGTTTATAAAAGCCTTGTATTGATTTCTGTTAAGTGTAGTAAGATTGTTTGATAAGTAGACATGTTATGATGCTACATGTGTTAGTGTCTTGTAATCTTTGTGTAAGGGTCATTCTTGTTGTGCTTACGTTGCTAACCTAAGTCCATTGTCTTTATTATTGTATCACCTACCCTTGATCGTTATACGAGGGCTTGCCCGCTGATCTTGGTCTATACGGCTATGCGGTCTGTGAGACTATGCGAGCAGCGGTATGCTCGAGATTGATCATTCGGGCGTTTAGCCTGATCGAGGACTCACTGTGCGGATGCAGTGAGACTATGCGGTCTTTTGAGGCTATGCGGGCTGCGGGAGCCTAGGCGGATGCCGGGGGTTGGCTGCCCCCGATGCGAGAAATATCTCATGCGGGTCTGTGTGGGACCTATGCGGGCTGCGGAAGTCCAGGACTAGGCACGCAGAATGATACTATGGGCGATTGGCCTTGCTTGATCATTCGCGGCCTAGAATAGACTGTACGCTTTTCTATTATCGTTGTTGTTTGTGATGTGGCACTATGTGCAATTGAACTGATTGTATTTGTGAAAAGGTTTTAAATACTTTGATTTCATTTTAAAGTACTTTATAGTTTCACATACTTGGTACCTGTTGTACTGACCTCCTTCGGGGGGCTGCGTTCATGCCGCAGGTAAGGGCAAGCAGGTGCTAGATCCACATCCTTAGGATCTTTGCGTTGGTGTCGAGCTCCATCTTCTGGAGGCTCTACTTTTGGGTATGATCTCCTGTGTGTAGATAGTTTTGTCTGATCGAGGTATGGCGGGCCCTGTCCCGCCATAGTTGTTTACTTCCTTAGAGGTCTGTAGTACTATTATGCAATTTGGTATGTAATCGCAAAACTTGAGTTATTTATATTATCTTAAAGGCAAGCTTTTCATCAGATAAAGCGTCTTATTTTATAAACTGTTTCTGTCTTGTTTTATATTCACGTTACTCGATGTATGACTACTTGGGTGCCCGGTAAGGCACGATCACGAACCGGGCGAGTCGTGACAAAAGTGGTATCGAGCGATTAATCCTCGGAAAGTGTCTACAGGCCGTATCTAGTAGAGTCTTGATTATCGGTGTGTTGTGCACCACACCAATAATCGTGAGGCTATAGGATATTTAGGATTGGTTTCCATTCTTCTCATTACGAGATCGTGCTTTAGAGTTGTGTTATAGGTTGGACCCTCTAACGTATTCCTTTCCGTATGCAGATTATGCCTCACGTAAAGCAACCCGGGCGAGAAGGGCAAAGCGTAGAGTCGCTAGCGAGACACCCAGAGTTCTGAGGGCTCGTGCCCGCCTATACGAGGCGGCGAGTTCTATGACGCCGCCCCAGCGAGACCACAGTACCCACACCTCCCGTCCCACGGCTGGGGCGGAGGTTAGGAGTACTGAGAGATGCCCGACTATTGGCTAAAGTTGTGGCCCGATCTGAGAGAGGCTGGATCACGACAGTTCGGCTCGGCTCGATCGCACCGTAGTGCACCGAGGCGAATAGTTTGAGGCTACGAGATTTCTTGAGTTGTAGCCCGCCCGAGTTTTACTGGTCGAGGCGGAGGATGATTCGCAGGAGTTCATCCGCATCGGCAGAGGATTATCACGGGTGATCGTGGCTTCGTGAAGGCGTGACATTCGGTTCGCATCGGCTGCGTGACACCGCAGTCGATTGGTTTGATTCATGGGAGCTTTCCCGGGGCGTGCATGCACCTCCAGCAGATGGGATGAGTTTTGAGGCTTTTCTCACACTTCTTGCCTCCGCGGATGAGGAGACGCAGTGATAGATTCTTTCTTTGAGCGGGGAGGGCCTTGCATGAGGAGTACAATGTCGAGTTTGATTCTTTGGCTCGATATGTCCCCTGCCGTAGCGAGATGGAGGGCGGTGCATCGCTATGTCATCAGGCTAGATGATTACATGGCGAGTCTTGTGCGGGTGTGTCCCTTCAGACAGGCATGGACATAAACAGTATGCAGGATCATGCACGGGATGTGAGGAGCGTAGAGACCGCCTGGTAGAGCGATATCATCAGCAGAAGAAGGCCATGACGGCCGGTTATTTTGGTGGTCCTCGGGGTGGCGGCATCGTGAAGTCGGATTTGCACCACGGCCAGCGCGAGCGCTCTACCTCATTTTCAAGGCCACGGCGGAAGCGATCGGGGCGGTCGGGGCCCAGACTTGATTTCGAGGGTAGCGAGGTGCTAACCGTTGAGTCCGCTCGGTGTGCGTTGTGCGAATACCATTACGGGCGTACTCGAGCTTGCTATACTTGTGGCCGCGGTCACTTTGCGAGTTTGTCCGACCGGCGGCGGTGGTAGGGCTCGGCCTACGAGTGCATTGCCGCTTCTTCATCCCGACGATTACTCGCCGGAGGGCAAGGTACACATGGATCAGCGGGTCGCGGCAGAGGTGGCGCGAGTCGATTCTAGCGGTCCTCGTAACGCGTATATGCTTTGTCGGTAAGCGGATCGGAGGCCTCACCGATGTAAATCGCGGTACCTTATCGGTTCTGGGTTTGATGTGTATGCTTTGATAGATCCGGTTCTACTCTGTCCCATATATCTCCCTTGTTGCTAGTAGGATAGGGATAGAGCACGAGTCCATAGACCCTTTCGAGGTAGCTACGCGATGGGTGATTCGGTGGTAGCTCGGCGGGTATATAGAGCTTGTCTGTGACCATTCTGATCGTCGGACCACTAGCCGACTTGATAGAGTTGGAGATGATTGACGACGTGATTATGGGGATGGATTGGCTAGCTTCTTGCTACGCCAATGTAGAATCTGAGAGAGAGTAATGCAGTTCCAGTTTCTGAGGCCGGTTGTTGAGTGGGAGGAGCACGGTATCGCCGAGGGTAGGTTTATTTCCTACCTCAAGGCTAGGAAGATGGTGCGAGAAGGGTATATCTACCATCTCGTTCGGGTGTTTGATCTTTGAAGGCTGCGGTGCAGATTTTCATCGATTCGGTGAGTCGTGAGTTCCCGGGCGTGTTTCGCATGACCTCCGGGTATCCTCACGA
Organism: Przewalskia tangutica; assembly: GCA_029844215.1. Classification (NCBI taxonomy): domain Eukaryota; kingdom Viridiplantae; phylum Streptophyta; class Magnoliopsida; order Solanales; family Solanaceae; genus Przewalskia; species Przewalskia tangutica. Next base: position 67,777,200 of record CM056724.1, on the reverse strand, counting down.
GAGGAGATTGAGTTTTGTATTGACATATTGCGGACACTCGGCTATTTCCATTCCGCCATACGTAATGGCACTGCCGAGTTGAGAGAGTTGAAGGATCAGCTTAGAGATTTCTTTGGAGAAGCGGCTTCATCGGGCCTAGTGTTTCTCCCAGGGGCGCGGTATTGTTCGTGAAGAAGAAGGGCGGGGACGCCGCGCATGTGTTGATCTGAGCGGTGAACAAGGTGACCATTAAACGAATACCCCCTTCCGTGATTGATGATTTGTTCGACCGATTGCGAGTGCGAGATGTTTCTCAAGATTGATCTGCGATCGGGCTATCATCAGTGCGAGTCGAGAGGTAGATGTCCCTAGATCGCTTCGGGACCGATGCGGGCATTATGAGTTGGTCATGTCTTTTGGGTTGACAATGCTCGGCGGTATTCATGGATTTGATGAACCGAGTGTTCAAACCATTTTGGACACGTTTGTGATAGTGTTCATTGATGATATCTTGGTTTATTCTCGCCAGAGCGAGGAGCACGCGGAGCATTTGAGTGTCTTGTGGCCGATTCTCCAGACGCCGATTGTACGCCAAGTTTTCCAAATGTGAGTTTTGGTTGACTTGATGGCGTTTCTTGGGCATATTGTGGTGATGGCATTCAGTGGATACGGCCAAGATCGAGCGATCGGGACTTGGCCTGACCTCTTACTCAGCGAGTTCGCGATTTTAGGCCTTGCGAGGATATTATCGGCGGTTCGTGGAGAAGTTTGCTTATCTTCGCACCATTGACTAGGTGACTCGAGCGGCAAGTTTGATGGTGATGCTTGTGGCGAGGTTTCGATTCTTTGAAAAGAGGCGGCGACCGCCGCTTCTTACTCTTCCGCAGGTCGGATGGTTATGTCGTGTATTGTGATCGTCGGGCATCGGGTTGGGATGTGTGTTGATGCGGCATGGCGGGGTTATAGCATATGCATCCGACAATTTGAAGAAACACGAGAACTACCACTGTCGCGACCGGCAAGACGCGGCCCGATCGTGCCTTACCCGCACCCAGTAGTCAAACAACATCAGAGAAAATCAGCGGAAATTAAAACTCATCCATGATAACCACTGAAAATAGAAAACAGGCTATCCAACCGGTAACCTTTTCTGAAAATAACTAACACGAAAGCGATTACAATCCCCTTGCATCAAGACTACGGACCTAAGAATTTTTATAACATCTCGGCGGACGGGGCCCCGCCATACCCCTGAATGTACCAAATTTCTACACCTTCAGGGAACGGTAACAAATGTCAAAGTCTACGAAGGAATGGAGCTTTACGAGGCGAACAATGATCCAAAGTGCGGATCAACAAGCGATGTATCTCAACTCGCGGCATGAACGCGGCCCGAAGAAGTCGATACAACAGTGCAGAGTATGCGAAAGCAGAAAAATCGTAAATGAAATCATAATAGTCTATAAGGAAAACAGAGACATGTATGATAACCAAACTACGATACACCACGTATATCTGATTCGGTCAAATCAAACCACATCAAGTCGAGGACTCACGCCGAAAGATCATTACTCAAAGTGGGCGCATACTCGTGGGCTACCCAACGTGTCGGTATGTCAACCCAATAACAAGATAGTACTCATCGTGGACGCATACTGCGTGGGCTACCCAACGTGTCGGTATGTCCCAACCAATAACAAGATAATACTCATCGTGGACGCATACTGTGGGCTACCCAACGTGTCGGTATGTCCAAACAAATACCGAGATAATACTCACGTGGACGCATACTCGTGGGCTACCCAACGTGTCGGTATGTCCAAACCGGTTTACAAGATAACCCTCATATTGGAAGCATACACGTGGGCTACCCAACGTGTGGATATGTCCCAAAGGATCAATATAGTGGAAGCATACCCGTGGGCTACCCAACGTGTCGATATGTCCATCATACCACCCGATATCCGCCCTCGTCGAGAGACTCGGTAGCACAAAGTCAAACACTTGCACAACAACAAAACTATCACCACAAGCACGCAGACGGGTTACACACAACTCAAAGTACCTTCGTTTAAGTCAACAAACGGGTTCCAACCCCAAAATACTACATTCTTTCCTACCTTCAAAGACCTCTCTTTACGTAGAAACCATACGATACTATCACACATAGTATCACACACATTCATGTTTAGAACACGTCTTCAAACACAATTAACATAACGTCAAGTATACTTTTTAAAAGTCCAAGTAATTAACTCCTTTAAGGTCAAGTATTCCTACCTTTTAAAACCAAGTCATTTACTTTTCCCTAAGAAAAGTTCGATATTTGAAACAAGTGATTTATACTTTCAAACTCAAGTTACTTCTCTTTTCCAAAATCCAAGACATTATCCTTTACAATCCATTAAGTTCATTCTTTGGAATTTTAAGAAAAACCGAACTTGTTGTCAATGATTCTCATTTAAGCGACCATGATCTAGGAAATGTAATATCATTTTGTCTTATCTTAGTTTCTATGCGGATGGAGGTTTCTCTTGGTTTTAGTATAATCAATTAGTCGAAACCATTTCCTTTATTAAGCTGCGATGGTGTGTTCGATACTTATTCCCACTTTCAAATCCATTTCACATTCTTGTGCGTTATACCTAACTTCCCATAAAGTTAGTATAACTCTTAAGTTTTCAAAACCAAGTATTACTCATTACTCACGAATGAGGTTTTACAACTTTTGAATGCATTACAAAACTTTCACAATTCTAAGTTAAGTCTCTTATCTTACAAGATCAAGTCTCTTAACTTCTACCAATCAACAACCGTTCTTTTACTCACATAAAGTTGTTATAACTAACTTCCAATAAATCCGTTATAACACATTTATTTTTTAAACCAACCAATACAACATAAACATTTATGAGACCAAGAGGGCTCATTCTTTAAGAACAGAGTGCCCATTACTAACGGATAAGACTTACTACTCTTACACATAATGAAGCCCTTTACACTTCATAACAAGTCAAGACACAATTTGGAAAATCAATTTCCTTTAGCACACGTGCGTCAACCGCACTATATATTTCACAAATAGTCATGCTGAAGAGGATAGGAAGAATCACATACCTCGCGACGATTGCCGACAAAAGCAAAAGCGCCCAAGTATTGAACCGCTTCAGTAGGATACGCTGCACTGTAGCGCCTCAATCCTATAAGTGGTCATAAGACATCTATTAACTTCTAGTTCGAACGTAGAATAAGCTAAAAGCAAAGCCCACGGGTTCTACGGAACTTACTACCTTTATCAAGTTCAAAACAAGAACCCATTCTAAACCCTTTTCAATACTCTTTCAATTCAAGTTTTAGGTTAACATGATGTCTAACCCTAAATATCTTCAACTACCACAATTTCCTCTATACAACATGCACGACTAACTTTGTCACCAAAGGTAGTTACAATCTTAAGGCTAACATGCCCGGCCGGTTTTCCACAGGACAACAAGATCCAAAACTACACAAGCCTAATTATAACAGCCTCAGGCTCAAATCTAATTTCCAACAATAATATAACAGCCTTGGGCTCACTTCTAAACTCCAACAATGATATAACAGCCTTGGGCTCACTTCTAAACTACTATCATAAGTAAAAACTCAAATCCAAGAGGAAGGGAAACTTTTACCTTTTGGAAAAGCCCACAAGCCCTTTTCTTCCACTTCCTTTCCGTCAAACTCGTCCACCAGTGCTTCCCACAAGTTCACCAACACCTTTTTCCTCCTTGCCGCCGCTCCAACAGTTCCCTAAGGCCAGGTTTCTCAAAAACCTAGAGAGAAGGGAGAGGGGTTTTCTCTTGGGAGGTTTGAAATGAAATGGCCAAGTCTTCCAAGACTTGGCCTAAAGTAGGCTTATCATTTGGTCAAAGGATGGGAGGACACTTGTCACCCTCCCATAGGCTCTTATAAAATATCCCCGATTTTTCTCCTTTACCCATGAAAATCCGCCTTGGCGCGCCATGCCGCGCCATGGCGCTAACACTTCGAAAATAATTGCAGCGTACGGCGCGCGACCGCATTCGGCGCGCGGCGCCAACACCCGGACCCTCGGTACAATCGCGCGCCACTGTTTCTCCGGCGCGCTGAACCCTGAATCAAGTCGCGCTTTACTTGACTGCGCGCCAAACTTGAAACTTCCATAACTTTTGACTCCGTTGTCCAATCGACGAACAGTTGGTTGCGTTGGGACCTAGATTCAACGGACTACACACTAGGCCTTTTAAACACCTTACAATCCTTAACAACTGGGGTCCAACACTCAAAGGTAAACTCAAAGTCCTTCCAACACATGTTTGCCAACTTATCTATCTTCTAGAATTTACGGGGTGTAACATACCCCACCCATGATTTGGAGTTGGCAGCCGTGATTCACGCTTTGAAGATCTGGAGGCACTATTTGTATGGGGTTCACGTGGATATTTATACAGACCACAAGAGCCTCGGTATATCTTCACCGAGGAGGCCGAACTTGCGATAGAGCGGTGGTTAGAGTTGCTTAAGGATTACGATGTTGATATCTGTACCACGGGAAGGCCAATGTTGTGGCGTATGCTCTTAGTCGTAGGTCGATGGGAGCCTATCGGATGTGCAACTAGAGAGGAGGGACATGGTTCGTGATTTGCATCGATTAGCGAGCCTTGGTGTCCGTTTGATTGATTACGATAGCGATGGGGTTAGAGTTCGTGAGGTTGCCGAGTCTTCCATCGTTGAGGAGGTGAAGAGGCAGCGATTCGAGGATCCCGCTTTGATTCGATATCGTGATCTGACTCTTCGTGAGGCAAGGGTCCTTTTGAGTAGCACGATGGGGTGCTAAGGTTTGAGGCGATGTGTGTTCGGATGTTTGAGGACTTGGCAGAGTTCTTGGGGAAGCACACTGCGCGCGTTACTCTATCCATCCGGTCGACCAAGATGTACCACAACCTTAGATCTGTATTGGTGGGATGGCTTGAAGAGGGCGTTGCGAGTTCGTAGCTCGGTGCGTGTTGTCGGCCGGTGAAGGTAGAGCACCGGAGGCACGGTGGTTTGTTCTGACGATTGAGATCCGACACGGAAGTGGGAGGTAATCAACATGGACTTCATCACGGGATTACCTCGCACTCGGAGGAGACATGATTCTATATGGGTTATCGTCGACGGTGACGAAATCAGCCCACTTTCTTCCGTCGGGGCGACTTTTTGGTGAGGATTATGCGGACTTTACATCAGAGAGATCGTCGATCGCATGGAGTCCCTACCTCGATCATATCGCATGAGGAGCCCGATTTACGCTAACTTCGGAGGTCCTTCGAGAGGGTTTAGGGACGCAGTGAGCTGATCGCATTTCATCCACGCATGCAGACGGGCGAGCGCACTATCCGGACTGCGAGGATATCTTTGCGAGCCTGTTATTGACTTCGATGGTAGTTGGGAGGATCATTTGCCTCTAGTTGAGTTTGCGTATAATAATAGCTACCACTCCGGTATTCGGATGGCGCGCTTATGAGGCCTTGTATGGGAGGAAGTGCAGATCGCCTATAGGTTGGTTCGATGTGGGCGAGTGCGGCTAGTGGGACGATTTGGTGCGTGACGATGGATAAGGTGAAGCTTATCGAGGCGACTATTGACGGCTGAGTCGACAAAAGTCGATGCAGATCATCGTCGTCGGCATCAGAGTTCGCGATAGATGATTGGGTTTTCCTAAAGGTGTCACCCATGAAGGGTGTGATGAGATTCGGGAAGAAGAAACTTCGGCCCAGTACATTGGGCGTTTAGTTGTCCGCAGGTAGGCAAGGTTGCCTACGAGTTGGATCTGCCGTCCGATCTGGAGGCGGTGCATCGGTGTTTCACGTATCTATCTTTGAGAGATGTATCGGATCCATCTAGTACACCCGATTGACGATGTCCAGTGACCAGGGGTTATCGTATGGCGATTCCCATAGCGATAGTCGATCGTCGAGTTAGGCGTCTGCGGACGAAGGGCGTGGCTTCGTCAAAGTCTTGTGGCGGAACGAGCTCAGAGAGGAGATGACGTGGGAAGCCGAAGAGGACATGAGGCGGAAGTATACTCACCTATTCCCCACACCTCCAGGTAATTCACTTTCCTACTTGTACATTTCCATTATCATTTATGCCTCAGGGTTGTGTTGTGGGCGCGTGTGGCAGTTGCTAACTGTTTAAGCTTCTTCGATAATCGTCTTGAGAAGGAACATTCGGGACGAATGTTTCTAAGGAGGGAGAATGTTATACCCGTATTTCCAGTATGCGTGAGGAATACGTCTGAAGTTTGGCTTTAAAGTTAGCCTTGGGCGTTTTTTTGTACCTGACTCGCTTAAAGAATCGTTTTCGATGAAACGTTTCCCACTTTCGTAGGAAATTTCCGGCTATGCCATTACTAATTTTTGCGGATTTTTCTGAGAGACGAAACATTTTGGACCAACGGGAGGGCAACACTTGGCACCTCCCATTGGTGGACTTGAATCGCCCATGGACGAAATTGGAGAGCCAAGGCGTTTTTGTGCCTTGTGCACAAGTCCTGGAGTTGGTATGATATTTGAGTTTAGTTAATACTCACCCTACACATGCCTTGCACTTGTCTTCATCTTGGCCATTGGTTGGCCAAGGCTTGAGCTATAAATACCACCTTAGAGATGAAGAGTTATTCATCCTCAAAGTTATCTTCCAAGTCTAAAAATCCTCTCCTCTCCCTTAAGCTTTTCGTCAACACCTCTTCCCTCCCCTTGTGTAGTGTGGCCGAGAGCCTACCCCCCTAGCCTAGCCGAAATCTACCCCCCTCCCTTGGTAGAAAAGTTGTCTTCTAGTATCGTTATAATGCCCAAAATACCCTAGCCCAAATCCCTTAGTCCTTAGTAGAAGTTGTGAAGAACTTCTAAGGTTTCTTGGAGCTACCGGAGCGTACAACTTAGGAGCTAAACCTTGCTCAGGCGCGACTTTATCTAGGATATTATTGGGCTTACCGAGGTAACTAATCCTAACCCTCTTTTGAATTAGAGAATACTTACTGTTGTAGTATTAGAATAAGTATTAGATACTTAGAAGAATATCATAATAGAATTGAGCTGTTATCACGATGAAGGGTTTAAAGAAGAATAATTGAAGCAGTACTCACATAGAATTTGTTTTCACTGATGAACTTACATAGCTCACCGGGTAGGGTTGTGCTGCCCGACTTTCCGTAGAATTATGAACCCCCTGTTTAGAATGACCCTCAGAGCAGTCTTTGATAGATATCTGTGACTATTATAGGCTGACTCTCTGCGCGCGACATATTCAACTTGGCAGGTGGTTTTCGCTGAGAAGGTATGTGATTCTTCCTAAAGCATGATATTTTACAATATATAGTACGGTAGACGTACATGTGTTAACTGAATAATAACTACGGCAATGTCTTTGACTTAAGCCTGAATAATACTTATGGCAATGCCTCACGGCTTAAGCCTGAATAATACTTACGGCAATGCCTCACGGCTTAAGCCTGAATAACAAAGAACTGAAAACATTTCAAAAGAATACTGAATCATTTTTAACAGAAGATAAATATTTGGTTTTTAAAACAAAAGCGTAAGAGTTATACTGGCTTTATGGGAAGTTAGGTATAACAGCTTAAGAAGATAAAAAGGAACTGTTTACTTGTTTTGTTTATAAAAGCCTTGTATTGATTTCTGTTAAGTGTAGTAAGATTGTTTGATAAGTAGACATGTTATGACGCTACCTGTGTTAGTGTCTTGTAATCTTTGTGTAAGGGGTCATTCTTGTTGTGCTTACGTTGCTAACGGTAAGTCCATTGTATCTTGTTATTGTATCACCTACCCCGATCGTTATACCAGGGCTTGCCCCTTGATGCGGGTCTATCGGCCTATGCGGTCTGTGAGACTATGCGGGCGGTATGCTCGATTGATCATTCCGGCGTTTAGCCTGATCACGCGGACTCACTGTGCGGTCTGTTGAGACTATGCGGTCTTTTGAGGCTATGCGGGCTGCGGGAGCCTAGGCGGATCTGGGGTTGGCTGCCCCGATCGAGAAATATCTCATGCGGTGCATGTGGGACCTATGCGAGTGCGGAAGTCGAGACTAGGCACGCAGAATGATACTATGGGCGATTGGCCTTGCCCGATCATTCGCGCCTAGAATAGACACATTCTGATTTTCCTATTCCGTTGTTGTTTGTGATGTGGCACTATGTGCAATTGAGCGATTGTATTTGTGAAAAGGTTTTAAATACTTTGATTTCATTTTAAAGTACTTTATAGTTTCACATACTTGGTACTGTTGTCTTGACCTCCTTGGGCTGCGTTCATCTGCGCGGTAAGGGCGGCAGTGCTAGATCCACATCCTTAGGATCTTTGCGTTGGTGTCGTGAGCTTCATCTTCTCCTGAGGCTCTACTTTTGGGTATGATCTCCTGTATTGTAGATAGTTTTGTCAGATCGGGGTATGGCGGCCCTGTCGCCATAGTTGTTTACTTCCTAGAGGTGCTGTAGTACTATTATGCACTGGTATGTAATCGCAAAACTTTAGTTATTTATATTATGCGAAAGGCAAGCTTTTCATCGATAAAGCGTGTCTTATTTTATAAAGCTGTTTCTGTCTTGTTTTATATTCCGGTTACTCGATGTATGACTACTTGGGTGCCCGTAAGGCACGATCCACGGCCCGAACGGGTCGTGACAATCTCGTTAGTGTTTGATATCAAGGCTGCGGTACCAGATTTTCCGTCGATTCCGGTGGTGAGACTTCGGGCGTGTTTCAGACGACCTCGGGTATCCTGTAACGCCCGAACCGGGCGTTGCAGTGCCTTACCGGGCACCTAGTGATACAACATCGAGAAAACCAGCGGAAAATAAAACATGAATCATGAAACAAGAGATATAATAAATAGACGAGCCAACCAAAAGCGATTGCCTTGGTATACATAAAACCCGACAGTTTAATCCTTTTACAACCACCGCAGCGATTCTACAGACCTAAGATTTTCAGCGACTATGGACGGGGCGGGGCCGCCATACCCTGAATGTACAAGAACCTACAACTCGAGAACACATACCAAAGATAAGCCTCGGAGAAAGCGGAGCTTCCCAAAACTGGCCGAGATCACGAGGCGAGGATCCACGGCCGATGTACCTACTGCGGCATGACGCGGCCCGAAGGAGGTCGATAACAGTACCAAGTATGTGAAATCACAAATCGTAAATGAAATCATAATAGCTTAACAAGCGGGAGACATGTATGATAACCAAAATACGATGCAACATAAAAGCAGTCAAGTCAGGGACTCACGCCCTCAAAGTCACCACTCAAATATAACTATGGGTCTCACGCCCATAACATCCATCATGTTCGCATCATGGCCGCATGCCCCCGGAATACTGCCTCGGTGTAGACATGTCCATGATGCAACAATAATAACAAGGCAGCGTGGCCACGTGCCGGAATCGCGACGGTGTAGACATGACCATGTAACCTCAATAAGAATATACTGGTCAACCCTGCCGCATGGCCACATGCCCCCGGAATACTGCATCGGTGTAGACACGTCCATGTTGCAACAATAATAACAAGGCCGCATGGCCACATGCCCCCGGAATACTGCATCGGTGTAGACATGTCCATGTTACCTCAATAACAATATACTGGGTGGTCAACCCTGCCGCATGGCCACGCCCCGGAATCTTGCGTCGGTGTAGACATGTCCATGTGACATCAACAACAAGACAAGAATCAAAAATGGAAACATACGTGGAATTCTCCATCACCGCGGACGCGTCCAAGTAAGTTCTCAATAAGTCAACCGCCTCTATCGAGAGACGCGGTAACGTAAATACCACATTGACACAACAAAGGCTATCATCACAAGCATAGGCAAGTTTCACAACAACAAGCATAGCAAGCTTCACACAACTCAAAGTACTTTCATATTATGCCAAAGTCGGGTTTTAACCCCAAAGTACTACATCGTTAAGTTCTTTTTAAAAGAGATCCATTACTTTTATAAAAGTCACCCGATACGTAGTATAAGAATGACCAACCCACATCCCTTTTCAAAATCAAGTAACAACATTCTTTTCCTAAGTTCGGTTTGCCTAGTTTCAATTACTCAAGCTTCTCATTTTCAAATGGTTTCATAGTTCATAAACTTAATCACTTGATTCCTCTTTAGAACAATTGAGTAATATAAGTCTCACGTGAGTAGGTTATTCTTGTTTACAACATTCTTATTTCAATGACCATGATCTAGAAAATGTAATATCATTTTGTCTCATCTTAGTTTCTATGCGGATGGAGGTTTCTACCGGTTTTAATACAATTCATCATTATTCAATACATTTTCCTTTATTAACGCATTTGCGGTGGTGCAGTCGATACACGTTCGATTTCAAATCAGTAAAACATTATCCCTTTAAATAAAATCAAGTACTCATTACTCACGAATGAGGTTTCACACAAACATTCACATTAAAACAAATAAGTTAAGTCTCTTATCTTACAAGATCAAGTCTCTTAACTTCTAACATCAGTAAACCATTCTTAAGCCGTTATACCTAACTTCCCATAAGCTAGTATAACTCTTAATTTTTCAAAGCACAATACTACACTTCTTTCAAAGCGATTCATAAATCTTTTGAAATACTTCAAGTTTTATTATAACGCTGCCGCTTATAAATCAAATCAATTATCTTTTAAAAACAACAACCCTTTTTCTTACCTACTTAAAGCGGTTATACCAACTTCCCATAAAGCCGTTATAACACTTTATGTTTCAAACCAATCAAATACATTAAACACGTATGCGTCTACCGTACTACATAGTTACACACATATCATGCTAGAAGAGATAGGAAGAGGTTCACATACCTCGCGACGATTTAACGACAATAAGCAAAATGCTCCAAGTACTACAACCTTGCTAGCCCTTTCCACTCGAGTAGAATACGCTACTCTTAGTACTTTCACCTATAAAGGCCACAAACGTCTATTAAACATCTAGATCTCAACGTTCCATAATCTCTGAAAATTCGGCGTACCTCCCACATGCAGCGTAAATCTCCTCTCTATCGAGGTCGGCTACCAAGCCAACCGGAGGTTAACACGCCTAACCGGACGCGTACAATTCTACTACACGGTAATGCTACACAAGTCTCTAATGTCTGATCCTATGTAATTCTGATTCGATTCGATTCGATTCTTAATTCTTGAGCTTAAGTCAAAAGACATTGCCATAATACTAAGTAGTTCTACATATAGTATACTTCAACTATATATTCAAACATGTAATTTCCAATTACAATAGAAGAACGATAGTGTTTACCTCGATAAGCCCAAAATTATCCAAGTATAAAGTCGATCACGAGCAACGCTTAGCTCCTACTCGAGTGCTCAATCCGCTCCAAACAACCTTAGAAGTTCTAACCAACTTCTCTTAAGTACTTCAAACAACAATGAAGATTTTCTTAGGGTTTCGGTTTGAGACTAAAAGGACAAAAGGTAGTATTTCAGACTCTACGTATAGAGGTATCTTTGGAATACTACAAGGTACAAGGCTAAGGTATTTTTGGGCATTATAACAATACTAGGAGAGTATTTCTATACCCTGACAAAGGGTATTATCACAGTAACTAGGCTAGGGGTACCATTGCTAGCACCACTAGAGGGGGTGTACCCTCGGCTAAGGGGAGGAGGCTCTCGGCTAGCTCACAAAGAGGGGAGAGGAGCTCTTGGGCGAGAGTCTACAAGAGGGAGGAAGGGATTTATCACTTAGAACAATTTGTGGATGAAGAAAGTCTTCACAAAGGGGAGCTATTTATAGGCCAAGCAAAGGCCAACCAATGGCCAAGATCCATCCATGTGTAAGGCAAGTGTAAGGCCAAGATCAAGCCAAGTGCACCCACAAAACACTCCACAAAACACTCCACAAAACAAGCCACCAAACAAGGCACAAAAGGAGGGACCAATCGGCGAGGCCAAGCCCCCTCTGCCGTCAATGAGGTGACAAGTGTCACCTCCGTTGATCCAAAAATGTTCGTCGCTCGGAAAAATCCATAAAAATACTAAATGACATAGCGAATTTTCCCAACGTAAGGCGTGGAAAGCGTTTCGTCGAAACGACTCTATTCGCACTTGTGCCCAAATTTCGAACCAAAGCCAATTCTTAAGGCAAAAATTTTAATACGTACGCCCTCACGTACATACTCTGGAAATACGGGGTATAACATTCTTCCCCCCTTAGAAACATTCGTCCCGAATGTTCCTTCAAGGTCTCAAAACAACAGGCGTCAGTATAGTCTTCACTGCTATCGTCACGAAAACAATCATGCCACACCGCCACAAAAACACGTTCACTTCTCCCTTTCTCGCGGTGCTGCGTCACGAACACCGAACTCGTTCTAGTGTCCGTACCACACTTCTGTCAACGCTTCTGTTCCCAACCCTTGGAGTCACTACCTCCAAACTTGGTCATCTCACTAACCTCGATTCCCCTAAGGCCATTCCCGGCCTTCACGAACTGATTCTGATCGAACGTATCCACGAACTCATACGATGGTCATCTAAACTTGGGCCTAGCACCCTCGTGACCACCGCCACTGGCGGGACCACCCAGTGACCGCCTCAAAGCGGGGCGGGTTGGCCCGCAACATGGCCACCCGACCCATCTGTAGCGCCCGACTCTCTAGTTCTTGATCCGAACAATCTTACCTCTACAGGTCATGAAAGCTACCACTTCCATTTCACACTACCCAGGGACTTACCCTTTTCACTAACCAGGTTTCTAAATCACATTTTAGCACAAAGCTATCCAAACATATCATTAAACACATCAACAACATCAATACACACAAAACTCTAGAGGGTTAAGGATATACCTGAAACTAGGCGGTTCAAGGACCGCTAAAACTGGGAACTTCCACCGCGACCTCTCTGGCTGGCACTTCGCTCTAGTAGTGTGCTATCCTACCGATGCTACCCACAGTCGGACGGTCTCGTCATATGGCCTGTTGGCCGCAAGAATAACAAGCTCCTTGGTACTACGACACTCCCGAAATGCGGTCTACCACACGGCCACACCGAGTAGGGTGTGCATCCGCCAACACCCTACTTCGATCATTCAAACACAGGAGCCACGACCGCTCTGAATATCCCGAGGTCGAAGGCTGCGGAGGACTACTGCAATGGCGGAGGTACATAACTAGTCTCTTCTTGAGGCGGTCCGCCTCGAAACTCGCCAAACTATCCGACCGTCCTGGCCTTCTTCTGATGAAAGCGGTCCACCAGTCGATCTCAGCGCTACTCGCACCCACGTGCATGAGCCTGAATGCGGGCAATGTCCATGCCCGGCTTAAGAGAAACACCCGAACAACTCTCTGCTAGGTAATCATCGAGCCCTGTAACATATCGGTGCACTCGATCCTCATACTAGCTACTAATGCGGGAACATACAAGACGATGAGTCGAACTCCACATTGTACTCCCGAGCTATGCGCGGTTACGCCTTAACATCAAAAATCGCCGGCCCGAGCCCTCGCCATTTGTGGAGGCAAGAAATGTGCGGAAGGCCCCGAAAACTCGTCCCCAAGCGGTGGAAGTGCATGCTCTCCCGGAAAGCTCACGAGTCAAACGATCGGCTGCGGTATCACGCGGCCGTCACGAACAAAGTCACAGACTCGATCTCGAAGCCTTGATCACCGCGTGATCCTCTGCGACGGATGAACTCCTGCGGATCATCCTCGGCCTCGACAGTAAAACTCGGGGCTACAACTAAGAAATCCGTAGCCTCAAGTATGCGCCTCGGGTGTACTACAGTCTTCTTTGGGCTGGGCTGCTGCGTCCGGCCTATCGCCATATCGGCCTGACCACGGCGATAATCGGGCCATCTCGCGTGACCCATCTCTCGCTCGGTGTGGGGTGGAGGCTCAGTCTTGTAGTCTCGGCGACTGCTGCGGCTCTAAACTCTCTTTGGTCTTTGGCGTCGCAAAACTCGCCGTCGAAGCACTACCTCAGTCTTGGCCGGGCTGCGCCCTCGTACTCCTCTGAATCCCACTAGCGCCTCCGCCGGCTGCCTTGCCCCGGGCCACTGGTTGCCTTCGCAGAGGCATAATCGGTAAAAGCGAAACACGTCGGAGGGTCCAACTTACAACACGGCTCTAAGGCACGATCTCGGAATGAGAAGAATAGAAACCAATCCTAAATGTCCTATAGCCTCACGATTATAGATGTGGTGCACAACACACCGATAATCAAGACTACTGAACACGATGCATCAGACACTTTCCGAGGACTAAGCGCTCGATACCACTTTGTAACGCCCGAACCGGGCAGATTCGTGCCTTACCGGGCACCCTAGTGATACAACATCGAGAAAACCAGCGGAAAATAAAACATGAATCATGAAACAAGAGATATAATAAATAGACGAGCCAAAACAGCTTGCCTTGGTATATCATAAAACCGACAGTTTAATCCTTTTACAACCACACTTGCACAGATTCTACGCACCTCTAAGATTTTCAACGACTATGACGGGCGAGGCCGCCATACCACAGAATGTACAAGAACCTACAACTCGAGGAACACATACAAAAGATAAGCCTCGAGAAAGCGGAGCTTCCCAAAACGACCGAGATCACGAGAGCGAGGATCCACGACCGATGTACCTCTACTGCGGCATGAGCGGCCCGAAGGAGGTCGATCTGGCAGTACCAGTATGTGAAGCGCCAAATCGTAAATGAAATCATAATAGCTTAAAAAGCAGGAGACATGTATGATAACCAAAATACAGTACGCAACATAAAAAGCAGTCAAGTCAGGGACTCACGCCCTCAAAGTCACCACTCAAATATAACTATGGGTCTCACGCCCACAACATCCATCATGTTCGCATCATGGCGCGTGCCCGGAATCGCCTCGGTGTAGACATGTCCATGATGCAACAATAATAACAAGGCGCGTGGCACGTACCGGAATCTGCGCCGGTGTAGACATGCCCGTGTAACCTCAATAAGAATATCTTTGGTCAACCCCGCGCGTGGCCACATGCCCGAATCTGCGTCGGTGTAGACAAGTCCATGTTGCAACAATAATAACAAGGCCGCGTGGCCACGTACCGAATCTGCATCGGTGTAGACGTGTCCATGTTACCTCAATAACAATATCTTGGGTGGTCAACCTGCCGCGTAGCCACATGCCGGAATCTGCGTCGGTGTAGACATGTCCATGTGACATCAACAACAAGACGAGAATCAAAAATGGAAACATACGTGGAATTCTCCATCACCGCCAAGACGTCCAAGTAAGTTCTCAACAAGTCAACCGCCTCTATCGAGAGACACGGTAACACAGAAATACCACATTGACACAACAAAGGCTATCATCACAAGCATAGGCAAGTTTCACAACAACAAGCATAGGCAAGCTTCACACAACTCAAAGTACTTTCATATTATGCCAAAGTCCCGGGTTTTTAACCCCAGTACTACATCGTTAAGTTCTTTTTAAAGAGATCCATTACTTTTATAAAAGTCACCCGATACCGTAGTATAAGAATGACCAACCCACATCCCTTTTCAAAATCAAGTAACAACATTCTTTTCCTAAGTTCGGTTTGCCTAGTTTCAATTACTCAAGCTTCTCATTTTCAAATGGTTTCATAGTTCATAAACTTAATCACTTGATTCCTCTTTAGAACAATTGAGTAATATAAGTCTCACGTGAGAGTAGGTTATTCTTGTTTACAACATTCTTATTTCAATGACCATGATCTAGAAAATGTAATATCATTTTGTCTCATCTTAGTTTCTATGCGGATGGAGGTTTCTTGGTTTTAATACAATTCATCATTATTCAATACATTTTCCTTTATTAACGCTTGCGGTGGTGCAGTCGATACACATTCGATTTCAAATCGGTAAAACATTATCCCTTTAAATAAAATCAAGTACTCATTACTCACGAATGAGGTTTCACAAACATTCACATTAAAACAAATAAGTTAAGTCTCTTATCTTACAAGATCAAGTCTCTTAACTTCTAACATCGATAAACCATTCTTAAGCGTTATACCTAACTTCCCATAAGCTAGTATAACTCTTAAGTTTTCAAAGCACAATACTACACTTCTTTCAAAACGATTCATAAATCTTTTGAAATACTTCAAGTTTTATTATAACGCCCCAAGCCAGTTATAAATCAAATCAATTATCTTTTAAAAACCACAACCCATTTTCTTACCTACATAAAGCTGTTATAACCAACTTCCCATAAAGCCGTTATAACACTTTATGTTTCAAACCAATCAAATACATTAAACACGTATGCGTCTGCACTACATAGTTACACACATATCATGCTAGAAGAGATAGGAAGAGGTTCACATACCTCGCGACGATTTAACGACAATAAGCAAAATGCTCCAAGTACTACAACCTTGCTAGCCCTTTCCACTCCTCGAGTAGAATACGCTACTCTTAGTACTTTCACCTATAAAGGCCACAAACGTCTATTAAACATCTAGATCTCAACGTTCCATAATCTACAGAAAATTCGGCAGCACCTCCCCCCCCCGCAACAGCGTAAATCTCCTCCTCTATCGAGGTCGGCTACCAAGCCAACCAGGGGGGGGGTTAACACGTCTAACCGGACGCGTACAATTCTACTACACAGTAATGCTACACAAGTCTACTGTAATACAGTCCTATGTAATTACAGTTCAGTTCAGTTCAGTTCTTAATTCTTCAGGCTTAAGTCAAAAGACATTGCCATAATACTAAGTAGTTCTACATATAGTATACTTCAACTATATATTCAAACATGTAATTTCCAATTACAATAGAAGGACAGTAGTGTTTACCTCGATAAGCCCAAAATTATCCAAGTATAAAGTCGATCCTGAGCAACGCTTAGCTCCTACTCCGAGTGCTCCAATCCGCTCCAAACAACCCTTAGAAGTTCTAACCAACTTCTCTTAAGTACTTCAAACAACAATGAAGATTTTCTTAGGGTTTCGGTTTGAGACTAAAAAGGACAAAAGGTAGTATTTCCGGGCTCTACGTATAGAGGTATCTTTGGAATACTACAAGGTACAAGGCTAAGGTATTTTTGGGCATTATAACAATACTAGGAGAGTATTTCTATACCACAACAAGGGGTATTATACGAAAGTAACTAGGCTAGGGGGGGGTACCCCACGGCTAGCACCACTAGAGGGGGGGGGGTGTACCCCTCGGCTAAGGGGGGAGGCTCTCGGCTAGCTCACAAAAGAGGGGGAGAGGAGCTCTTGGACGAGAGTCTACAAGAGGGAGGGGAAGGGATTTATCACTTAGAACAATTTGTGGATGAAGAAAGTCTTCACAAAGGGGAGCTATTTATAGGCCAAGCAAAGGCCAACCAATGGCCAAGATCCATCCATGTGTAAGGCAAGTGTAAGGCCAAGATCAAGCCAAGTGCACCCACAAAACACTCCACAAAACACTCCACAAAACAAGCCACCAAACAAGGCACAAAAGGAGGGACCAATCGGCCAAGGCCAAGCCCCCCTCTTTGCCGTCCAATGAGGGTGACAAGTGTCACCCTCCCGTTAATCCAAAATGTTCCGTCGCTCGTAAAAATCCTAAAATACTAAATGACATAGCCGGATTTTTCCCAACGTAAGTCGTGGAAAGCGTTTAGTCGAAACGACTCTATTCGGCACTTGTGCCCAAATTTCGAACCAAAGCCAATTCTTAAGGCAAAAATTTTAATACGTACGCCCTCACGTACATACTCTGGAAATACGGGGTATAACAATCCCTCCTGAGAGGGAGATTGAGTTTTGTATAGACATATTGCCAGACACTCGGCCTATTTCCATTCCGCCATACAGAATGGCACCTGCCGAGTTGAGAGAGTTGAAGGATCAGCTTAGGGATTTGCTGGAGAAGGGCTTCATCAGGCCTAGTGTTTCTCCCTGGGGAGCGCCGGTATTGTTCGTGAAGAAGAAGGACGGGACGCTGCGCATGTGTGTTGATTACAGGCAGCTGAACAAGGTGACCATTAAGAACAGATACCCCCTTCCCAAGATTGATGATTTGTTCGACCAGTTGCAGGGTGCGAGATGTTTCTCCAAGATTGATCTGCGATCGGGCTATCATCAGGTGCGAGTCAGAGAGGTGGATGTCCCTAGGACTGCATTCGGAACGATGCGGGCATTATGAGTTCGTGGTCATGTCTTTTGGGTTGACAATGCTCGCGGTATTCATGGATTTGATGAACCGAGTGTTCAAACCATTCTTGAACACGTTTGTGATAGTGTTCATCGATGATATCTTGGTTTATTCGCTCGAGGCGAGCATGCGGAGCATTTGAGGCTGTCTTGTGATTCTCGAGACCAGCGATTTATGCGCCAAGTTTTCCAAATGTGAGTTTTGGTTGACTTGGTGGCTTTTCTTGGGCATATTGTGGGTGATGGAATTGAGTGGATACGGCCAAGATCGGCGATCGAGACTTGGCCTAGACCTCTTACTCCGGCCAGGTTCGCGATTTTCGGGCCTTGCGAGGATATTATCGGCGGTTCGTTGAGGAGTTTGCTTCTATCTCTGCACCATTGAATAGGTGACTCGAGAAGGCGGCCAAGTTTGATGGTGATGCTTGTGGCGGGGTTTCGATTCTTGAAAGAAGTGAAGACCGCCCCCGTTCTTACTCTTCCAGAGGGTCCAGACGGTTATGTCGTGTATTGTGATGCGTCAGGCATCGGGTTGGGATGTGTGTTGATGCAGTATGGCAAGGTTATAGCATATGCATCCCGACAGCTGAAGAAACACGAGAGGAACTACCCCACCCATGATTTGGAGTTGGCAGCTGTGATTCACGCTTTGAAGATATGGAGGCACTATTTGTATGGGGTTCACGTGGATATTTATACAGACCACAAGAGCCTCGGTATATCTTCACGGAGGAGCTAAACTTACGGCGAGGGGCGGTGGTTAGAGTTGCTTAAGGATTACGATGTTGATATCTGTACCACCGGGAAAGCCAATGTTGTGGCGGATGCTCTTAGTCGTAGGTCGATGGGAGCCTATCGGATGTGCGGTAGAGAGGAGGACATGGTTCTTGATTTGCATCGATTAGCGAGCCTTGGTGTCCGTTTGATTAATTACGATAGCGGTGGGGTTCGAGTTCGTGAGGTTGCGAGTCTTCCATCGTCGAGAAGGTGAAGAGGCAACGATTCGAGATCGATTTTGACACGTTATCGTGATCTGGCTCTTCGTGAGGGCAAGGGTCCTTTTGAGGTATCACGATGGGGTGCTAAGGTTTGAGGCAGGTTGTGTGTTCGGATGTTTGAGACTTGGCGGAGTTCTTGGGGAAGCACACGGTAGCGCGTTACTCTATCCATCGAGTCGACCAAGATGTACCACGACCTTAGATCGTGTATTGGTGGGATGGCTTGAAGAGGGCGTTGCGAGTTTGTAGCTCGATGCCGTGTTGTCGGCGAGTAAAGGTAGAGCACGAGGCACGGTGGTTTATTCTGAGACGATAGAGATCCCGACGGAAGTGGGAGGTGATCAACATGGACTTCATCACGGGATTACCTCGCACTCGGAGAGACATGATTCTATATGGGTTATCGTCGACGGTGTGAAATCAGCCCACTTTCTTCCGTCGGGCGACTTTTGGTGAGGATTATGCGGACTTTACATCAGAGATCGTCGGTGCATGAGTCCCTATTTCGATCATATCGACAGGAGCCCGGATTTGGCTAACTTCGAGGTCTTTCGAGAGAGGTTTAGGGGCGAGTGAGCACGAATCTGCATTCCATCCACAGACGGACGACAGCAGAGCGCACTATCCGCACTGCGAGGATATCTTTGCGAGCTTGTGTTATTGACTTCGAGGTAGCCAGGAGGATCATTTGCCTCTAGTTGAGTTTGCGTATAATAATAGCTACCACTCCCGGTATTCAGATGGCGCCTTATGAGGCATTGTATGGGAGGAAGTGCGGATCGCCTATAGGCTGGTTCGATGTGGGCGAGTGCGATTTAGGACCGCACTTGGTGCAGTGGCGATGGATAAGGTGAAGCTTATCGAGGCGGCTATTAATGACTCGAGTCGGCCAGTCGTATCACGGATCATCGTCGTCGACATCCGGAGTTCGAGTTCATGATTGGGTTTTCCTAAAGGTGTCACCCATGAAGGGTGTGATGAGATTCGGGAAGAAGGAAACTCGGCCCAGTACATTGGGCGTTTGATTGTCGCGAGGTAGGCAAGTTGGATCTACCGTCCGACCGGAGGCGTGCATCCGGTTTTTCACGTATCTATCTTTGAGGAGATGTATCGAGGATCCATCTAGGGTACACCCGATTGACGATGTCAGTGGCCAGGGGTTATCGTATGAGGAGATTCCATAGCGATAATCGATCGTCGGAGTTAAGCGTCTGCGGACGAAGGGCGTGGCTTCCGTCAAAGTCTTGTGGCGGAACGAGCTCGAGGAGGAGATGACGTGGGAAGGCGAGGAGGACATGAGGCGAGTATCCTCACCTATTCCCACACCTCCGTGTAATTCACTTTCCTACTTGTAAATTTTCATTTTCGTAAATTGTTAAATGTTATATTGTGGCCCGTGTGTGGCACCAAGCTATTTAAGCTTTATCGATAACTGTCTTGGGAAGGAACATTCGGGACGAATGTTTCTAAGGAGGGGAGAATGTTATACCCCGTATTTCCGGAGTATGTACGTGAGGGCATACGTACGAAGTTTAGCCTTAAAGTTAGGCCAAGTTCGAAAATTGTGCGCTACTCGCTAAAAGAATTGTTTTCCGACGAAACGTTTCCACAACTTCCGTAGGGAAAATTCCGGCTATGCCATTTCTAATTTTTGCGGATTTTTCCGAGAGACGAAACATTTTGGACCAACGGGAGGGCGACACTTGTCACCCTCCAATTGATGGACTTGAATCGTCCATTGGACGAATTGGACTTTGGATGACACATTTTTTGTGCCTTTGCACAAGTCAAGGAGTTGGTAGGATATTTGTGTGTAGTAGATAGAATGGACACTTGCCTAAATCTTCACCCTACACTTGCCTTGCACTTGGCATCATCTTGACCCTTGGTTGGCCATGGCTTGACCTATAAATACCCCCTTAAGATGAAGAGTTCTTCATCCACAAATTCCTTTCCAAGTCTTGAAAATCCTCCTCTCCCAGGCTTGTTTCGCCCAACACCTCCCCTTTGAGAAGCTTGCCGAGGCTACCCCTAGCCTGGCAGAAATCTACCCCCCTCTCTTGGTAGAAAAGTTGCCTTCTAGTATTGTTATAATGCCCAAAATACCCTAGCCCAAATCCCTTAGTCCTTAGTAGAAGTTGTGAAGAACTTCTAAGCTTTCTTGGAGCTACCGGAGCGTACAACTTAGGAGCTAAACCTTGCTCAGTATGACTTTTATCTAGGATATTATTGGGCTTACCGAGGTAAATAAACTTGTCCTTCTTTAATAATTAGAGAATTCATACTGTAGAAGTATAGATATAAGTATAAATACTTAGAAGGGTATTAAAGAATAGAATTGAACTGCTATCACAATAGAAGGGTTTAAAAGAAGAATAATCAAACTGTACTTACTTAGAATTTGTTTTCACGATGAACTTGAGTAGCTCGGGTAGGGAAGTCTTGCCCAATTTTCCGTAGGATAGAGAACCCTCTGCTTAGAATCGTTTTTGAGTAGTGCGAGCGTTGATAGACGTGTCTGACTATTATAGGTTGATTTCTCTGCGCGCGACATATTCAACTTGGCAGGTGGTTTTCGCTAAGAAGGTATGTGATTCTTCCTAAAGCATGATATTTTAAAATATATATGTAGTACGGTAGACGTACATGTGTTAACTGATTAATAACTACGGCAATGTCTTTTGACTTAAGCCTGAATAATACTTACGGCAATGTCTTGCGACTTAAGCCTGAATAATAAAGATCTGAAAGCATTTCAAAAGAATACTGAATCATTTTAACAGAAGAGAACAAATTGGTTTTTAAAACAGAAGCTTAAGAGTTATACTAGCTTTATGGGAAGTTAGGTATAACCACTTAAGAATGATAAAGGAACAGTTTACCTATGTGTTTATAACAGACTTATATTGATTTGTGAAATGAATAATAAGATGGTTTGATAAGTAGACATGATATGATGCTATGTGTGTAAAGTGTCTTGTAACGTTTGTATAAAAGAGTATTCTTGTTGTGCTTATGTTGTTTAACGATAAGTTGTTTTGTTAGTGTAATATCACTCACCACTTGACATATTCAGGGGTTAAAGCGCCTCCGTCGCGGGTAGACTCGGTGATGCAGGACCGTGATTCGAGAATACCTCATGCGGGTCCGGGGACCCGTGCGAGCTCTGGGAGTTCGGGTTAGTGATGCGGGTTTATACCTCATGCGATCTATGTGGCCATGTGGACTACGAGTCGGGGCGATGCAGGAGTAGCTACCCTCGATGCGGGGTTATATACCTATGCGGGCTACGTGAGTGGCCTATGCGGACTCTGAGAGTCGATTAGGCTTGCATGGTGATACTACGCAATTGGCCTGCTTGATCATTCACGGCCTAGAAAAGACACATTCTGATTTACCTATTGTTGCTCTTGTTTGTGATGTGGCACTATGTGCGGTTTCCTTGATTGTTTCATACATATTTGTAAAACGGTTTTAAAATGATATGATTTCATTTAAGTACTTTCTGATTTCACATACTTAGTACTGTTGTCTTGACCTCCTTCGGGCTGCGTTCATCCGCGGTAAAGCGGCAGTGCTAGATCCACATCCTTAGGATCTCTTGTGTTGGTGTCAGGAGCTCCATCTTCTCCGGAGGCTCTACTTTTGGGTATGATCTCCCTGTTGTAGATAGTTTTGTCTGATCGAGGGTATGGCGGGCCTGTCGCTATAGTTGTTTATTTCCTTAAGTGCAGTAGTCATGTTATGCAGTTGGGATGTATCGCAAACCTTGGTTTATGTATATATGCGAAAGGCAACCCTTTTCTCGAAGCGTGTATCATTTACAATTATTTCATGTCTTGTTTTATATTCCGCTGATTTTCTCTGATGTATGACTACTTGGGTGCCCGGGTAAGGCATCAGTCACGGGCCCCGGAACGGGTCGTGACATAGGACAACCAAGGGCTAGGATGAAAGCAAGTGTGTGGTTAAGATTGGGGACAAGTGTGTGTGGGCCCCACAAGCCACTTGTCCTACACAAAATATATTGCAAGACAAGGCCACTTGTCTTGGCCACTTGTCAAACAATTTCGGCCACAAGGCCACATGGGGTGACACGTATGCCCTCGACTGTCCAAAATATTTCATCTTGAAAATATCCATAATGGCCAAAATCTGAAAACAAAGTGGGCCAGCTTAAGCGTAAATTTCTCAGTGGGCCCACGTGACCAATTCCGGAAATAAAATTCCATAATTCTCTAATTTAGTTATTGTTACACCCCAGATTTGGTATTTGGACTTCTTGGATTATATTATAATTTTGGGATTTTATTTTCGGAAATGGTCACGTGGGGCCCACGGGAGAAATTTACGGTTTTGTGGGGCCCACTTTGTTTTTGAGATTTTTGGTATTTTGGATATTTTCGAAAGACGAAATATTTTGGACGAGTAGGGGGGCGACACGTGTCACCCCCATGTGGAACCTTGGCCGAAATGGTGGGACAAGTGTCTTGCCACTTGTCCCCTTGGCCGAAATGGCCATCACACTTGGCTTCCATTTTCGTTGGCCATGTGGTGTAGTGGGACCCACACACACATGTCCCAATCTTGGCCACACACTTGCATTAATCTTGACCCTTGAATTCTCTATAAATACCCCCTTAATGCTAGACTTATTCTTCATCCACACTTAAGGTTTTCCAAGGCAAAATATCCCCTCCCTTTGTAGTATTTTCGTCCCCCTCCCCCACTTGTGTAGAAAATACTTCAAGTATTGTTGTATAAATCCCAAATACCTTAGCCTAGTAGCCCTAGTATTATTCTAAAGAAATCCCAACATAAGAGCCCGGAAATACTACTTTTTCCAATAGTCGCAAATGAAGCCCTAGAAAAATCTTCATAGCTTAGATGAAGTGTTAAGAGAAGTTGTTTAGAAACTTCTAAGGGTTGCTTGGAGCGGGTTGGAGCGTAAGGATTTGGAGCTAAACGTTGCTCAGGATCGACTTATAAATCTTGGATAATTTTGGGCTTATCGAGGTAATGATCTTAGTCCTTCTATTGTAATTGGATATTACATGTTGTAGTAGTTTAGAATTGAGTATAAGATATATGGAAGGATGTTTATAAAGAATTGTATTGTATTTACATTGGGTGTATTCTGATGAGACTTGTGTAGTATTATTGTGGAGCAGAATTGTACACGTCCGGTTAGATGTGTAAACCCCCCTTGGAGTTGTTGGCTTGGTAGCGGGCCTTGATAGAGGAGGAGATTTATGTGGTTCAGGGGGGGAGGTGCTGCCGAATTTTCCGTAGAATAAGGAACCTTGTACTTAGAATTGTTCTACGAAGAGATCTAGAGGTTGATAGACGTTTTGTGGCCTTTATAGGTTGAAGTTCTACGAGTAGCGTAATCTACTTGAAGGGTGGAAAAGGCTAGCAGGGTTGTAGTACTTTGGAGCGTTTTGCTAATTGTCGATAATCGTCGCGAGGTATGTGAACCTCTTCCTATCCTTTCTAGCATGATTGTTGTGAACTATGTAGTACGGTAGACGTACGTGTACTAAACGAGTTTTGGTTGGTTTAAAACATAAAGTGTTATAATAGCTTTATGGGAAGTTAGTTATAACGACTTTATGTAGGTAAAATAATGGTTTATTGATTTTAGAAGTTACGAGACTTGATCTGAAAAGATAAGAGACTTGACTAATTTGACTTGATATGAATTTTGTTAAAAAGTGTGAAACCTCATTCGTGAGTAATGAGTACTTGGTTTTTAAAAGGAATAATTGTTATACCCCGTAGTTCTAGGGTATGTATGCGAGGACGTACGTACGAGAATACGACAGAAAGATTGGAAAGGAAGAAAGAGGCGATTTTTCCACGGAAAAGTTTCCGGTTTTTGTGAAGGAAAAAGGTTCGTTAATGGGAATTGGATTCCCAGATTTGGTATTCGGACTTCCTGGAATATTAGAGAATTATGGAATTTTATTTTCGAAAATGGTCACGTGGGGCCCACGGGAGAAATTCTGATTTTGTAGGGCCCACTTTGTTTTGAGATTTTGGCCATTATGGATATTTTCGAAGATGTTTTATTTTGGGCCAATAGGAGGGTGACACGTGTCACCCCGCCTAAGTGGCTCGCCGAATGGCATTTGTGCACAACCCTGGCCAGTTAAGTCGTTTTTCGACTAAACGTTTTACATAACTTGCGAAGGAAAATTCCGGCTATGTCTTTTCTTATTTTTGCGGATTTTTCCGAGAGGCGGAACATTTTGGACCAACGAGAGGCGACACTTGGCACCTCTCGTTGGTGGGCAAGGTGAAGCGTGACGGGCGATTTGGGAAGGCAAGTGGGAGATATTTTTGGTAGATATTTTGTGTGCAAGTTGGCTAGGTACACATGGGTGAATCTTGGCCCTACACTTGCCTAACACTGGTGTAATCTTGGCCATTGGTTGGCTTTCACTTGAACTATAAATACCCCCCCCACCCTTTGAAGACTAATTCATTCACAAAATTGCCTAAGTCTTGAAAACTTCTTCCTTCCCTTAGTGTAGTGTCTTGGCGAGAGCCCTCTCTCTCCCCGGCGAGAGTCCCCACAGTGGGGTGCCGAGGGTAGACACCCCTCCTGGAGTTGCTAGTAGTGGAGTACCCACTGCCTAGGGTGTTTTCGTATAATACCCCCGTGTTGTGGTGTAGAAATACTCTCCTAGTATTGTTATTATGTCCAAATACCTTGGCCCAAATACCTTGTTGTATTCCCAAGGTTACACTTATACAAAAGCCCGTAAAATACTATTATACTTCCCGTCAGTCCAAACCGAAACCACAGGAAAATCTCCATGCTTGGTTGGAGTATTGTGTAGAAGTTGGTTAGAACTTCTAAGGGTGGTTTAGAATGAGTTGGGCGCTCGGAGTTGGAGCTAAAACTTTGCTAAGGATCGACATTAAACTCGGATAATTATGGGCTTATCGAGGTAACTATCTTGTCCCTTTTGTAATTGGATATTACATGTTGTAGGAATATATAGTTAAAGTATACTATATATATATAAGCAACATAGCTTGTGGCAATGTCCTTGGACTTAAGCTGAAGAATGAATCGTAATTACATAGGTGTATTCTGATGAGACTTGTGTAGTAATGTAGTGGGGTAGAATTGTGCACGTCGGATTAGGCGTATAACCCACACAGTTGGCTTGATAGCGGCCCAGATAGAGAGGAGATTTACGCTGTTATTGCGGGGAGAGTCTTTGTCGAATTTTCGGTAGAATGTTCTACGATAAGATCTAGATGTTAATAAGCGCGCGTGGCCTTATAGGTTGAAGTACTACGTGTGGCGCGTTCTACTTGGCAAGGGAGTAGCCGGCTTGAGGTACTCGGAGCATTTTGCTATTAGTCGATAATCGTCGCGAGGTATGTGAACCTCTTCCTATCTCTTCTAGCATGATATGTGTGAACTATGTAGTACGGTAGACGTACATGTGCTAAATGTATTCGATGGGTTTAAAACATAAAGTGTTATAACGGCTTTATGGGAAGTTGGTTATAACAGCTTTATGTAGATAAGAAAACACTTTGTGGTTTTTAAAAGGTAAATGATTTGTTTATAACTGGCTTGATGTGTGATTATAAAGAACTTGAAGTATTTCAAAAGATTTCTGAAATCGTTTTGAAAGAGAAGTAATACTTGGTGTTTGAAAACTTAAGAGTTATACTAGCTTTATGGGAAGTTAGGTATAACGGCTTAAGAATGCTTTACTGATTTCGGAAATCAGAATGTGTATCGACAAACCACTGCAGCGTTAATAAAAGGAAATGTTTTGAATAATTAAGTATTATTAAAACCAGTAGAAACTTCCATCTGCATAGAAGCTAAGATGAGACAAAATGATATTTCCTAGATCATGGCTGCTGTAATAAGATTGTTATAAACAAGAATATCCTACTCACATATAAGGCTTATGTTTCTCAGATTGTTTAAAAGAGAATTATATTCTTAAATGAATAAGACTATGAACTACGAAACCTTTCTAAAATAAGAAACGTGAACATTTGAAATTAGGCAAACTTGGACGTTTGGAAAATAATGTTGTTACTTGATTTTACAAAGGTAAGAGTTTTGGTTTTCTTAAAAGGGACAGTCACTCTATTTTATACTACGGGTATTGTGTGACTTATGTGAAAGAAACAGATCTTTTTAAGATTTTAATGTGTGAAGTACTTTGGGGATAGATACCCGAACTTGTTAGTAGAAAGTACCTTGTGTGAATAACTTGATTGTATTGGTTTGTGATAGCCTTGTAATACTTTCTTGTTGCTTTGATAAGTAAACGTGTTAGGATGCTACGTGTGTTAGTATCTTGTGATGTTTGTGTAAGGGGGTTTCCCTTGATTGTGCTTATTAACTATCAGTCGTTATGATAGTATTGTGGCATTCATCTCTTGAGATGATTAGGGTTGCGCCCTCCGACGCGGGGTAGACTCGGTGATGCAGGACCGTGATTCGAGAATACCTCATGCGGGTCTGAGGGCCTATCGCGAGCTACGAGAGTTCCGGTGTTAGTGTCGTCCTTTATGGGCATGCGGTCGCTTGTGGCCATGCGGACTCGAAAGTCGGGCGATCTTAGGGAGTAGCTACCCTCGATGCGGGAATACCTCATGCGGGCGATGAGATTGGCCTATCGCGAGCTGCGGGAAGTTCGAGACTAGGCAGCGCATTAGATCTGCGGGCAAGTGGCGGCTTTGATCATGTGATGATGCAAGCAGATCTTATAATCGATTTATGACCTTGTTGACTGCGTAGGTGTTAGTAGTCGGCTATGCCTTCGTGCCACCTGCAGTTTTATTAGGACACGGTGGGACACGTGTTCATGTGTATTCCTTGGTGCTTGTATATCATAAAGCTGCCGTGATGAGGAAGGTATTCCACGGGCACGATTGATGTTGTGGGCGTGAGACCCATTGTTAAATTGAGTGATGACTTGAGGTGTGAGTCCACGACTTGACATGGCCTTATTTATGGTGATCGTAGTTTGGTTATCATACATGTCTCTGCTTTGTATAGACTACTATGATTTCATTTACGATATTTATTTTTAGTTTCACATACTCGTAATTTTTGTTATCGACCTCGCTTCGGCTGCGTTCATGCCGCGAGTTGAGGTACATCGATCGTTGATCCTAGCTCGTGGTCACGATTCAGCGTTTGGGAAGCTCCGTTTCTCCGAGGCTTATCGGTGGTATAGTCCGTCGTAGTAAGTGTTTACATTCGGGGTTTGGCGGGCCCGTCCCGCCATTGTGGTCGTATCATTCTTAGAGGTGCAGTAATGCTTGTTGTGGCGGGGTTGGTAAAAGGATTAAACATTCATTTGTAAAAGAGTTGATGGTTATATATATGCCAAAGGCAAGTTTCCTGATTATTGTTTTATATTTACGTTATCTCATTTGTTGTTTTATGTTCGTGATTACTCGATGTTGTGTCACTAGGGTGCCCGGTAAGGCACGATCCGGGCGATTTAGTCGTGACAAAAGTGGTATCGAGCGATTAATCCTCGGAGAGTGTCTACGATCGTATCGATGAAGTCTTGATTATCGGGTGTTGTGCACCACACCAATAATCGTGAGGCTATAGGATATTTAGGATTGGTTTCTATTCTTCTCACTCGAGATCGTGCCTTAGAAAGTGTTGTAAGTTGGACCCTCCGACGAAATTATTTCCTTATCGTTATGCCTCGCGTAGGCAACCGGGCCCGGGAGGGCAAAGCGGCGGAGGCTGCGAGTAGAGTTCGGAGGGTGGCGAGGGCACAGCCAAATCATTACCTAGGGTAGTGCTTCATTCGGGATTTCTGCGACGTCACTAGCCCCAAAGAGTTTAAGCATGGCGGCGGCGATTCCTCTGCGGCCATGATATGTGAACCGGTTCGCGGCCAGAGCGAGAATATAGATTGCGAGACAACCTTGTTACTAGCTATGGATTTGGCTACCGAGAGTATACCGATGTATCGCGAGTCTTGATGACTACCTAAGAAGGTTGTGCAAGAGTAATCCTTCGATTAGGCTTGAGCATGGCACGTATGCGGGCTTATGCGCGAGCAGCGTAGAGATCGACGGGTTAACCAGGGCGATGAAGAGGGCGGAGCGGCAAGGTCCTTGGTAACTTTCAAGGTGAGTATACCTTAAGTGCTATGTTACGATAGCGATGTGTTAGTTGTGATTAGAAATCATGGTGGGTTACCGAGTGAGATTTTGGAGGATAGAAAGTGTGAGCCTTAGAGCTTTATACGCAAAGACCTTAGAGGTAAGGCCATCTCGGGTAGAGACGTATGTTTATGTTTGACCTTATAGGAGTGCATAGTGCACGTGGTGTGTTTGGGATAAGTCCTATGTAGTATGAAATGAAAGAGGGTAGTTGAGCTAAGAAGGCGCTAGGTTTTCGTAACGTGTTTAGTAAGATTGTTCCTTCGGGAGATGGTATTTTGCGCTTGGGTCGGGTTGAGGCTACGTGTGGGTCAACCCGCGGTAGGTTTGGTGGTGGGGTCAGTTTGTGGTGGTCCCTCTTTGTGGTAGGGTCACGAGGGTGTTAGGCCCAGGTTTAGTTAACCAGCGTATGAGTTCGTGGATGCGTTCGACCAGTGGTCGGGCCGATGGGGGCAGCCCATCGTGTTCTTGATCGGTCGCTCCTCGGCGGTGTTGATGTTATCGAAAAGGTTGTGAGGTTGCAGGGTGCCTACCTTCACCTTATGACTGACAGTGGAGCCAGTGCGGCTGTTTCTCTTCGGGAGTTTGTACGAGCGGGGCTAGAACTCGGGTGAGTCTCCGTATCGCGTTCGCCTCGGGCGGTGTTTTGATTTGAGGGTAGTTGTGAGGATCGTTGTCTCGGTTGAAGTGTTTAAGCTACCATTTCGATGTTGGATGTCGTCTTGTGACGCCTTAGAAGCGAATGCAAGTTGCGGCCGATTGGTTCGCTGTTGGCGTGGTTGAGATAGTTGGTTGAGCTTGTTCCAAAGGTATGGATAGTGAGCTTGTCTAGAAGAAGTTCGCGGCTCGGAGGAATCGTGCGGATAATCGGCGACGCCAGAGTTGAGTTGTGGTCGGTCTTCTTGAAAGTACCACCCGGGCAGTGTGACGAGTTCTGGAAACAGAAGGAACTTAGCCCGAGTTACTTTGGGCCTTTTGAGTTCATGTGAAGAATAGGCCAGGTTGCCTATATGTTAGCAATTGCCGTCCGACTTAGGAGGCGAGACGTCCGTCTTCGTATTGTTATGTTCGGAAAGTATCGAAGATCCATCCGAATGTCCCGATTAATGATGCCCACGTAAAGAGATAGTAACCGAGTTTTGGAAACTAAAGCGATGATCGAAATGTGGTAAGGGTTCGAGTGTCACGGCGACGGTGATCATGACCGGTACCATTTGTTGGGTCGTCGGAGCTAGGCTCGCGGCAAAGTGACAAAAGTGTATTTGTGGTGATATAGAGGTGTTTTCCTCGTAGACTTGGATATAAGTATGTTGCGCAGGTATTTCTGTGGCCAGGTATGGCAGGATTGTTTCGTAAGTTTAGTAGTGAAGACTATATTGGCGCGTTTGTTTTGAGACTTAGAAGCAACATTCGGGACGAATGTTTCTAAGGAGGAGAATGTTATACCCGTAGTTCTAGGGTATGTATGCGAGGGCGTGCGTGCGAGAATACTGCGAAAGATTGGAAAGGAAGAAAGAGGCGATTTTCCACGGAAAAGTTTCGGTTTTGTGAAGGAAAAAGGTTCGTTAATGGGAATTGGATTCCCAGTTTGGTATTCGGACTTCGGAATATTAGAGAATTATGGAATTTTATTTTGAAAATGGTCACGTGGGGCCCACGGAGAAATTTACTGATTTTGTAGGCCCACTTTGTTTTCGAGATTTTGGCCATTATGGATATTTTCGAAGATGTTTTATTTTGGGCCAATAGGAGGGTGACACGTGTCACCCCCTTTAGGTGGCTTCGAATGGCATTTGTCTGTGCACTTTGGTTAGAGTCGTTTTTGAAACGTTTTATAACTTGCGAAGGAAAATTCGGCTATGTCTTTTCTTATTTTTATGGATTTTTCGAGAGACGGAACATTTTGGACCAACGAGAGGCGACACTTGGCACCCTCATCAGTGGGCAAGGTGGCGGCACTGGACGATTTGGGAAGGCAAGTGGGAGATATTTTTGGTAGATATTTTTGTGCAAGTTGGCTAGGTACACATGGGTGAATCTTGGCCTACACTTGCCTAACACTTGGTGTAATCTTGGCCATTGGTTGGCTTTCACTGACTATAAATACCACTTCAAGACTAATTCATTCACAAAATTGCCTAAGTCTTGAAAGCTTCTTCCTTCCCCCAGTGTAGTGTCTTGGCGAGAGCCCCTCTCTCCCCTTGGCCGAGTCCCCACAGTGGGGTAGGCGGGTAGACACCCCCTCCTAGAGTTGCTAGGGTACCACTGCCTAGGTTGTTTCGTATAATACCCACTTGTTGTGGTATAGAAATACTCTCTAGTATTGTTATTATGTCAAATACCTTGGCCCAAATACCTTGTTGTATTCCCAAGGTTACACTTATACAAAAGCCAGAAAATACTATTATACTTCCGTCAATCCACAAAACCAAACCCTAGGAAAATCTCCATGCAGTTGGAGTATTGTGTAGAAGTTGGTTAGAACTTCTAAGGGTGGTTTAGAAGCGGGTTGAGCGCTCGAGTTGGAGCTAAAACTTTGCTAAGGATCGACATTAAACTCGGATAATTATGGGCTTATCGAGGTAACTATCTTGTCCCTTTTGTAATTGGATATTACATGTTGTAGGAATATATAGTTAAAGTATACTATATATATATAATCAACATAGCTTGTGGCAATGTCCTTGGACTTAAGCTCGAAGAATCTGTAATTACATGGGGTGTATTACGATAGACTTGTGTAGTAATCGTGGGGTAGAATTGTGCACGTCCGGATTAGGCGTATAACCCCCGTTGGCTTCGATGGCGGCCCGATAGAGGAGGAGATTTACGCTGTTGCGGGGAGGTCTTTGTCGAATTTTGTAGAATGTTCTACGATAAGATCTAGATGTTAATAGCGCGCGTGGCCTTATAGGTTGAAGTACTACGTGTGGCGCGTTACTTGGCTTAAGGAGTAGCCGGCGGCAGGTACTTCGAGCATTTTGCTATTAGTCGATAATCGTCGCGAGGTATGTGAACCTCTTCCTATCTCTTCTAGCATGATATGTGTGAACTATGTAGTACGGTGACGTCGTGTGCTAAATGTATTCGATGGGTTTAAAACATAAAGTGTTATAACGGCTTTATGGGAAGTTGGTTATATGACTTTATGTAGATAAGAAAACACTTTGTGGTTTTAAAGGTAAATGATTTGTTTATAATCGGCTTGATGTGTGATTATAAAGAACTTGAAGTATTTCAAAAGATTTACAAATCGTTTTGAAAGAGAAGTAATACTTGGTGTTTGAAAACTTAAGAGTTATACTAGCTTTATGGGAAGTTAGGTATAACGGCTTAAGAATGCTTTCTTGATTTGAAATCGAATGTGTATCGACAAACCAACTGCGGCGTTAAAAGGAAATGTTTTGAATAATTAAGTATTATTAAAACCGGTAGAAACTTCCATCCGCATAGAAGCTAAGATGAGACAAAATGATATTTCCTAGATCATGGTTTGTAATAAGATTGTTATAAACAAGAATATCCTACTCATATAAGGCTTATGTTTCTCAATTGTTTAAAAGAGAATTATATTCTTAAATGAATAAGACTATGAACTGCGAAACCTTTCTAAAATAAGAAACGTGAACATTTGAAATTAGGCAAACTTGGACGTTTGGAAAATAATGTTGTTACTTGATTTTACAAAGGTAAGAGTTTTGGTTTTCTTAAAAGGACAGTCACTCTATTTTATACTACGGGGATTGTGTGACTTATGTGAAAAGCAGATCTTTTTTAAGATTTTAATGTGTGAAGTACTTTGGGGATAGATACAGAACTTGTTAGTAGAAAGTACCTTGTGTGAATAACTTGATTGTATTGGTTTGTGATAGCCTTGTAATACTTTCTTGTTGCTTTGATAAGTAAAAGTGTTAGGATGCTACGTGTGTTAGTATCTTGTGATGTTTGTGTAAGGGGGTTTCCCTTGATTGTGCTTATTAACTATCAGTCGTTATGATAGTATTGTGGCATTCATCTCTTGAGATGATTCCGGGTTGCGCCCTCCGATGCGGGGTAGACTCGGTGATGCAGGACCATGATTCGAGAATACCTCATGCGGGTCACGGGGCCTATCGCGAGCTACGAGAGTTCCGTGTTAGTGTCGTCCTTTATGGGCATGCGGTCGCGTGGCCGTGCGGACTCGAAAGTCGGGGCGATGCGGGAGTAGCTACCCTCGATGCGGGAATACCTCATGCGGGCGATGAGATTGGCTATCGCGAGTGCGGGAAGTTCGAGACTAGACGCGCATTAGATCTGCGGGCAAGTGGCGGCTTTGATCATGTGACGGTGCAAGCAGATCTTATGATCTGATTTATGACCTTGTTGGTGCTGTAGGTGTTAGTAGTCGGCTATGCCTTCGTGCTTACCATGCAGTTTTATTAGGACAGTGGGACCGGTGTTCATGTGTATTCCTTGGTGCTTGTATATCATAAAGCTGCCGGTGAGGAAGGTATTCCACGCACGATTGATGTTGTGGGCGTGAGACCCATTGTTAAATTGAGTGATGACTTGAGGTGTGAGTCCACGACTTGACATGGCTATTTATGGTGATCTAGTTTGGTTATCATACATGTCTCTGCTTTGTATAGACTACTATGATTTCATTTACGATTTATTTTTAGTTTCACATACTTTTGTTATGCCCGACCTCCGCCGAAGTGCGTTCATGCCGCAGTTGAGGTACATCGATCGTTGATCCTAGCTCTCGGTCACGATTCGGCGTTTGGGAAGCTCCGTTTCTCCGAGGCTTATCGGTGGTATAGTCCGCATCGTAGTAAGTGTTTACATTCGGGGTTTGGCGGGCCACCCCGCCATTGTGGTCGTATCATTCTTAGAGGTGCATGTAATCGTTGTGGCGGGGTTGGTAAAAGGATTAAGCCGTTCATTTGTAAAAGAGTTGATGGTTATATATATGCGAAAGGCAAGTTTCCTGATTATTGTTTTATATTTCTGTTATCTCATGTTGTTGTTTTATGTTCCGCTGATTACTCTGATGTTGTGTCACTAGGGTGCCCGGGGTAAGGCACCAGTCACGGGCCCAGTTTCGGGTCGTGACAATAATGTTATATTGATTTCGGAAATGAGAATAAGTATCGAACAAACCACTGCAGCGTTAATAAAGGAAAATGAATTGACTAATTAATTATATTAAAACAAGTAGAATCCTCCATCTGCATAGAAGCTAAGATAAGACAAAATTGTATTACATTTTCTAGATCATGGCTGCTTTAATAAGATTGTTATAAACAAGAATAACCTACTCACACATAAAGCATATGTTACACCCCGTATTTTCCAGAGTATGTATGCGAGGACGTACGTACGAATATTCAAGCCCTAATTAGGTTAAGGATGAAATTGTGAACTTTCGACGGAAAAGATTCTGAACCTTGTGAAGGAAATTCTACGTTTTTAATATTTTAACCGATTACAGATTTTTCCGAGATACGAAATATTTTGGACCAATAGCCTGGCGACATGTGTCACCCTTAGTTGGCATGGGTTGGACGAAAATGTTGGCCAAGTGGACAAGGTCAAATGGTCAAGTCTTGGAAGATATTTCTTTGGGTGAGTGGGGGTAGGTAGGGAAGGTTGTGGACGTTTTTTGGTGCTAGTGGAAGGCCACATGGCTCTTTGTTGTGGGGGACATATGTCCCAAGGTTGTGGTGGACATATGTCCCAACATTGTGGTGGACACTTGGTTGGAAGACCTCATTCTTCACATGGATCCAAATCTTCACCCTCCATTTGTTTTAATCTTGGCCCTTGGTGGTTCTATAAATACCCCTTGTGTGCAAGACTTATTCTTCATCCACACTTGAGAAATTCCAACGCAAAATCCCTCCCTCCCTTTTAGTAGTTCTCGTCCAAGCTCCCTCCCCTTTGTGAAGCTCTCACTAAACCCCACTTTCCTAGTTGTTCTCGTTGAAATACCCCCCCCCCCCTTGGTTGAAAAATATTCTCCAAGTATTGTTACTATCTCAAAATACCTTAGCCAAATACCCTGTAGTATTCCAAATTTACCTTTATACTAAAAGCCCGGAAATACTACTCTATATCCTTTAGTCACCAAATGAAACCCTGCGGAAATCTTCATAGTTGGTTGAAGTGTTAAGTAGAAGTTGTTTAGAAACTTCTAAGGGTTTCTTGGAGCTATCGGAGCGTGCAGATTAGGAGCTAAACCTTGCTCAGGATCGACATATATCTTGGATAATTTTGGGCTTGTCGAGGTAAATATCTTGTCCTTCTATTGTAATTGGAGATTACATATTGTAGTGGTATAGAATTGAGTATAAGACGTATAGAAGGATGATATTAAAGAAGAGAATTGAACTGTACTTACATAGGACTGTATTTACAGTAGACTTGTGTAGTTTGTCGGGTAGGGAAGTGCTGCCTAATTTTCCGTAGAAGTAAGAACCTTCTACTTAGAATATTCTACAGAGTAGTCTAGACGTTGATAGACGTATTTGACTATTATAGGTTGATACTCTGCGCGCGACATATTCGACTTGGCAGGTGGATTTCGCCGAGGAGGTATGTGATTCTTCCTATCCTCTTGAGCATGATATTTTGATAAATATATATAGTACGGTAGACGTACGTGGGTTAACTGAACATGGTTTTACTTCGATGTCTTTTGACTTGAGTTTTAAATAATAAGAATCTTGAAGTATTTCAAAAGAAGTATGAATCATTTTTGAAAGAAGAGTAATACTTAGTTTTAAAAGCTTAAGAGTTATACTAGCTTTATGTGAAGTTAGGTATAACGACTTAAGAGAGAAAAAGGAACGGTTTACTTAATTGTTTATGAAAGCCTTGTATTGATTTCGGAAATGAGAATAAGCATCGAACAAACCACTGCAGCGCTAATAAAGGAAAATGTATTGAATAATTAATTATATTAAAACCAGTAGAAACCTCCATCTGCATAGAAGCTAAGATAAGACAAAATTTTATTACATCTCCTAGATCATGGCTGCTTTAATAAGATTGTTATAAACAAGAATAAACTACTCACACATAAGATATATGTTACTTAATTTTGTTAAAAGAAGAAATTACGTTGTTAAGTGATTAGGACTATGAACTATGAAATCTTTCGAAAATAAGAGACTTAATGTTATACCCCGTAGTTCCAGGGTATGTATGCGAGGACGTACGTACGAGAATACGACATTAAAATTGGAAAGGAAGAAGATGTGACTTTTCGACGGAAAAGTTTCCGGATTTCGTGAAGGAAAAAGGTTCGTTAATGGGAATTGGATTCCCAGATTTGGTATTCGGTCTTCTTGGAATATTTGAGAATTATGGAATTTTATTTCCGGAATTGGTCACGTGGGGCCCACGGGAGAAATTTACGGTTTTGTGGGGCCCACGTTGTTTTCGAGATTTTGGCCATTATGGATATTTTCGGGAGATGAAATATTTTGGACGAGTAGGAGGGCGACACGTGTCACCCCCCTAGGTGGCTCTTGGCCGAATTGTGCTAGACAAGTGGCAAGACAAGTGGCCTTGTCTTGCAAGATATTTTAATTTGGACAAGTGGCTTGTGGGGCCCACACACACTTGTCCCCAATCTCAACCACACACTTGCCTTCATCCTAGCCCTTGGTTGTCCTATATATGCACCCTTAGTTGATGAAATCTTCCACACTTAGCCATTTCAAGACTTGAGAAAAATCCCTCCCTCCCTTGACCTAGAGCTCTCGGCCATGGTGCCTTTCCTTGACCTAAATTTGTCCAACAATTCTTAAACTCTCAAGTGTTCTTCCCTAAGGTGTTAGGAATATTGTGTACCAAGAGTTGGAAAAGATTTCACACCCCTAGCCTTGAAGGGATGCCTTGGCCGAAAGTTTTCATCTTTGAAACCTAAGTGTTCTTCACTTTTTGGAGTTGAATCTTGAAGAGAAGTTGGTTAGGAGCTTATATGGGTTGCTTGTAGCGGATTGGAACGTAAAGATTTGGAGCTAAGACTTGCTTGGAGCGACTTTAAGAACTTGGATATTTTTTGGGCTATTTGAGGTAGTGAACCTTAACCTCTTTGTGAATTGGTTATTATACATATATTATAAGTATATTATGGATTATATAATATATGGAGTAAAGTTTGGAAGGACTTGGATCTTGTTAAGTTGTTAAAATGGAAATTGGCAAGAAAGCCACAAAATGGTAACAACGTATCCAACGTATCTTACTTGTGAAGAAGTATTTAACAAGTAACTAAAACTTATATTAAGAATGAAATATAAGTGGTTGACTAATGAAGTAATTGGATAAGTAAAATGGACAAAGTTGGCCAAGGACCCCAACTTAAGGACTGTATTTACTTTGGACTGTATTTACTTTGGACTGTATTTACATTTCTTTTAAGGGGAAGATTGTTCAATCGCGTTCCGTTTGGGCGTGTGATACCCTTTTTTATTATTGTATTGTATCGTTAAGGGGAAGATTTTTAAATCGCGTTCCGTTTGGGCGTGTGATCCCCTTCTTTATGTTGTTTAATTATTACGCCTTGCATATGGGGGAAGTGCTGCCGAATTTTCCGTGAATTAGAGGGCTTTTTATTGGTATAAGTCTTCAATGGTAAGTAATGTTTGATAGAAGTACTATGACCATTTTAGGAGTGAAGTACTACGTGTGGCGTGATCTACTTGGCTTAAGGAGTAGCCGACGGGTTGAAGTACTTGGAGCATTTTGCTATTTGTAGATAATCGTCGTGAGGTATGTGAACCTCTTCCTATCTTTTATAGCATGATTGTTGTGAACTATGTAGTACGGTAGACGTATGTGTGCTAAACGAATTTTGGTTGGTTTAAAACATAAGGTGTTATAATAGCTTTATGGGAAGTTAGTTATATCGACTTTATGTAGGTAAAAGAATGGTTTATTGATTTTAGAAGTTAAGAGACTTGATCTTAAAAGATAAGAGACTTAACTTATAAATGACGTTTTATGAAATGTTAAGGACTTGAATTTTGTTAAACAGTGTGAAACCTCATTCGTGAGTAATGAGTACAAGGTTTTTAAAGAATAATGTTTTACGGATTTCGGAAATGAGAATAAGTATCGGACAAACCACTGCAGCGTTAATAAAGGAAAACGTATTGACAAATAATTAATTATATTAAAACCAGTAGAAACCTCCATCTGCATAGAAGGTAAGATAAGACAAAAATTGTATTACATTTCCTAGATCATGGCTGCTTTATTTATGATTGTTATAAACAAGAATAAACTACTCACACATAAGGCATATGTTACTCAATTGTTTTAAAAAGAGATTACGTTATTTGATTAAGACTATGAACTATGAAATCTTTCGAAAATAAGAGACTTGAGTATTTGAAATTAGGCAACTTGAGCTTTTGGAAAAGAATGTTGTTACTTGACTTTAAAAGGGGAAAATGTGTTGGTTTAAAATAAAGACATGGTATTGCCTTAATCTGTCTTAAAAGAGGGTTTAAATGTTATGGATGATTCTTTACCGAGTCCCAGTAGGATGGTAGAGACATGTATTCCATACGATTCTTTACCGAGTCCCATGGGATGGGCCGGGACATGTATTCCATACGATTCTTTATCGAGTCCCATGGGATGGGCCGGGACATGTATTCCATATGATTCTTTACCGAGTCCCATGGGATGGGCCGGGACATGTATTCCATACGATTCTATACCGAGTCCCACGGGATGGGCCGGGACATGTATTCCATACGATTCTCTACCGAGTCCCACGGGATGGGCCGGGACATGTATACCACACGATTCCACCTCGTGTCCCATGGGATGGGCCGAGACATGTTATACGTATCATACGATTTATACCTAGACTACCGGCAGTGAGAAAAGAGTTCCACGGGAATGAGGGATGACTTTGAGGGCGTAAGTCCCTGACTTGACATGACTACTTTTATGTTGTAAACTGTAGTTTGGTTATCATACATGTCTCTTGTTTTATATAGACTGTCATGATTT
Organism: Przewalskia tangutica; assembly: GCA_029844215.1. NCBI lineage: Eukaryota > Viridiplantae > Streptophyta > Magnoliopsida > Solanales > Solanaceae > Przewalskia > Przewalskia tangutica. The sequence goes on along the minus strand of CM056724.1, from coordinate 67,737,802 downwards.
CATTTACAGTATTTTTCAGTTTGGCATACTTGGTACCTGTTGTGCTCGACCTCGCCCGGGGCTGCGTTCATCCGCGGTAGAGAAGTACATCGATGCGTCGATCCTCGCTCATAGGATCACAGCTCAACGTTTTTGGGAAGCTCCGTTTCTCCGGAGGCTTATCTTTGGTATAGTCCCCTGCCATTGTAGGTACTTACATTCAGGGGTATGGCGGGGCCCTGTCCCGTCATAGTTGTTGTTACATTCTTAAGTGCAGTAATCTTGTTGTGGCGAGTTGTAAATGGGATGTAACGGTTCGGGTTCATGTTTTATGTATATACATGAAGGTAACCGTTTTGGTTAGCCTGATTTATTATGTTGTCTCTTGTTTCCTGTTTAAACTTTATTTTCGCTGATTTTCTCTGATGTTGTTATCACTAGGGTGCCCGGGGTAAGGCACCAGTCGCGGGCCCGAGATCGGGTCGTGACACTTAAGTATGTTAAAAATATGCAACTTGAACTTTTGGAAAAGAATGTTGTTACTTGACCTTAAAAAAGGAAAATGTGTTGGTTTAAAATAAAGGCATGGTATTATCTTAATCTGTCTTAAAAGAGCGTTTAAATGTTATGGCCGATTCTATACCGAGTCCATGAGATGGACCGGGAATGTATTCCACCCGATTCTATACCGAGTCCATGGGATGGACCGGGAATGTATTCCACCCGATTTTATACCGAGTCCATGGGATGGACCGGGAATGTATTCCACCCGATTCTATATCGAGTCCATGGATGGGCCGAACGTATTCCACACGATTCTATCCGAGTCCATGGATGGGCCAGAATGTATTCCACACGATTCTATACCGAGTCCATAGGATGGGCCGGAATGTATTCCACACGATTCTATACCGAGTCCATGGGATGGACCGGGAATGTATTCCACACGATTTGGCACCGAGTCCATGAGATGGGCCGGGAATGTATTCCATACGATCTGACACCGAGTCCACGAGATGGGCCGAGACATGTTAAACGTATCACACGATTTATACCTAGACTGCCGGCAGTGAGGAAGGAGTTCCACGAGCATGAGGGATGACTTTTGTTACACCCCGTAACTCCAGGACATGTTTAAGAGAATGTACGTAAGGAACTCAAGACTTGAAATTAGTACGAAAGAAAGAATTGTTTTTCCGGAAAATCTTGAAACGTCGGAAAGGGAAAAATGTTCGTTGAGGAGAATTGGATTCTCAAAATGCATGAATTGAGGATTATGGAATGTATTTTCATTATGGAAATTTATTTTACGAATTTGGTCGTGTGGGGCCCACCTGAGGAATTTTACGTTTTGTGGGGCCCACGAGGGTTACGGAATTTTATGGACGAATGGAAGGGCGACACGTGGCACCCTCCCACATGACTTGGTCGAATTAATGCAAGGGCAAAAGGGTCATTTGACCATGGTAAAGATGAGAAAGTCTTGCTAATTATAGAGCTTGATATTGTTGACTTGTCAAAGGGCCACATGGGCTTGATCATAGTGAAAATCATCTTAGCCACCCATTTGTTTAAGTCTTGACCCTCCATAGTGTTATAAATGCATACTAGTAGCAAGACTAGTTCCACACTTAGTCATATTTCAAGAAATATTAGAGAGCAAAGAGAGGGAGCTCACGGGTTCATGCTAAGTCCCACACAAAAAATTTAGTTTGTGATCCTTTATTCACAAGACTTAAACCCAAGGTCCCTAAGGGTATTGTAAGGATATCTCAATAGAAAGATTTCGGAAAAATGACGTTTTCACGTTAGTCGCAAGGCGAAAACCTAGGGAGCTCTTCAACTTTGAAGTTGGAAATAGAAGAGGAGTTTTTCACAAGCTTCTAAGGGTTGCAAATAGCAGATTGAAACGTCAAGAAAAGGAGTTGGAGTTGCTAAGGATCGACTTAGGGTTTTGGATCATTTTGAACTTAAGAAGGTAATAATTTCCGTCTTGCTATATTAATTCGAGATTTCATGTAGTAGTTAGAAATGATCATGTGGATTATATTATGAAGAATGATATGTGTTATGGAATATTTGGATGGAATCCGAAAGTTGCATGATTTAGCCTTTAAGATTGTGATTCAATTTAGTTACTAGTTTAGTCGTCGCATGTTATCTAAAGAGTTGATTAAGGTGGTTATAATTGCTAAGCTGTTTATGACTAAATAACATGCTAGACCTAAGAACTTGGATTGAAAAGGAATTGGAAAGGTTGATAAGTTGTTGCACTTTTTGGCCGAATTGACATTTGTATTGTGGACTAGTTTAATGCATTTGGTGGGGCGGAATTTTACACGTCCTGTTAAGGCGTGTAATCCCCTTTGGTTAGCTGATTAGTTGGGCCTTAAATGTGGCGTGTTTGGTTATTGTATTCGGCCTTAAAAAAGGTGGCAAAGTATGTAGAAACAAAGGAAGTGCTGTCCGATTTTCCGTAGAATTTAGTGAATTAGCACTTAGAATATTCTACGTTCGAAGCTAGAGGTTAATGGACGTATTATGGCCAATTTAGGTTGAAGTACCAAGTATAGCGTATTTTACTTGAAGGATGGAATAGCTAGCAAGGTTGAAGTACTTTGGAGCTTTTTGCTACTTGTCGATAATCGTCGCGAGGTATGTGAACCTCTTCCTTCCTTTGGCATGATTCTATGTATGAAATATACATGTAGTAGTATTTCATGATTCCGTCTACTCTTAGAAGTTAAGAGGTAGTTATGTTGATTTACTCTATGTAAAAGCTACGTCTAAGAAATCCTAAGTCCTTACCAAGTCTTATGGGGGATGTTGGTAAGAGTCGTTAGGAAGTATTTGGAGTCGAGTTGACTTGGCTAATTTACGGCACGAATGAGAATAAGTATCGAACAAGCCATTGCAGCGTTAATAAAGGAAAATGTAATGACAATTAATTATGTTAAAACAAGTAGAATTTTCCATCTGCATAGAAGCTAAGATAAGACAAAATTGTATTACATTTTCTAGATCATGGCTACTTGAATAAGATCGTTATAAATAAGTATAACTTATTCACAACGCACTAATGTATATGTTCCTTAATTTAAAAGAGTTTACGTATGAAGTTTTTAAGACTTTGAAACTTGTTTTCTTAAAAGTTAAGAGACTTGAAGTATTTTGAAAGCTATGTGATTTGCTTTGAAAGTATAAGTCTCTTGGTTATAAAAAAGAATGAATTAGTTTAAGGCATAAAGTTAGTATGACGGCTTTATGGGAAGTTGGTTATAATAACTTTATGGGAGGTTAAGAGAATGGTTTTCTTCAGTAACATAAACAAGAAATGATTTGAAATAAAGAAGGGCAAATTGTTTTAAAGGTACCAATTGCTTAAGGTCTTTAAGAAAGAAGTCACTTGATTTAGAAGCCGGTATTTGTATTTCTAAAAAGGTATTGTGACTTGTCCTGAAAGGTAGAGATGACTTGATACTATGGTTGTTAGTATCTGGGAAGTTTTATTTGAAAAAAAGTCTTTCTAAAAGAGTAGAGGTGTGTAGTACGTTGGGTTAAATTCCCGGGTTTTATATGACATTATCGACCCAGAGATGGGCAGGCGATACTTTACGCGGACTATATGACATTATCGACCCGAGAGATGGGACAGGCGGTATACCTTTGCAGGCGCACTATATGACATTATCGACCGAGAGATGGGCGGGCGTATACCTTCACGCGCACTATATGACATTATCGACCGAGAGATGGGCGGGCAAGATACCTTCTGGCGCACTATATGACATTATCGACCCGAGAGATGGGTGAGCGATACCTTTCTTGGCGCACTATATGACATTATCGACCCAGAGATGGGCCGGGCAGTATACCTTTAGGGACAGACTATGTGACTTTATCGCGTCCCAGTTTGGGTCGGGCAGTATAGGCGTCCCTCCGTAAAGAGTCGGATTAGGTTATGAAAGATAAGTAAGTTAGATGGTAATAAACTTAATGACTTCTCCTAAGTATGTCGTAAGATATGGCTATAACTCTTAATGGAATGGAAAAGATAATGATATGCAATTAAGTTCATAAGTGGTAATGACACGGCGAGGATCGTATGTACTTTTTATACTTGCTCTGTCATTCTTTTATGCGATTATGATATGTTTCTTGTACTATATTTACATTCCATATTCGAAATTTTTGTTATCGACCCCGCCGAGCTACGTTAAATGTCATGAGTTTAGGTACACGATTATGGATCCGCGAGCTTAGGATCTGGTTCAGATTTTGAGATGGCTCAATGTTCCGAGTTGGCATGGCTATGTATATTCGAAGTGCAGCGGGGCCTTGTCGTCATAGTAGGTGTTCAAATCTTAGAAGTGCAGTATTCACGTGTAAATTTGGGTGGTTAGAATTGTAATTACATTTTTGGATAGTGTAAGCCCTTTTTGGGTGATTTATATTACGGCGACCTTATCGGCTTTGCCTTGGTTTTAAGAAAAAAATGTGTTACTTATTTTCCGCGTGATTTATTATGTGGTATGTTTTAAGGGTGCCCAGGTAGGGCACCAGTCGCGGCCCGGGGTCGGGTCGTGACAAAAGTTGTCACGACCGAACCGGGCGTGGTGCCTTACCGAACCCGATAGTCATACATCAGAGAAAATCAGCGGAACATAAATCAATAACATGAAATAACAGAAGTATAAACAATAATCTGTGAACACTTGCCTTTCGGCATATATATAAACAACAACTCTTTCAACATGAACAGTTCAATCCTTTTTACAAACCCTGCCCACAACAGTACTACAGACCTCTACGAATGATATGATAACAACGACGGGACAGGGCCCCGTCATACCCCTGAATGTAAGCACCTATAACAACAGGGGACTATACCAAGATAAGCCTCCGGAGGAACGGAGCTTCCCAAACGCTGACCCTACGGCGAGGATCAACGACGGTGTACCACCTGCGGCATGAGCGGCCCGAAGGAGGTCGATCTGGCAGTACCAAGTATGTGAAACTGAAAATACTGTAAATGAAATCATAATAGTCTATAAAGCAGGAGACATGTATGATAACCAAACTACAGTTTACAATTAAATAAGCAGTCATGTCAAGTCAGGGACTCACGCCCTCAAAGTCATCACTCAAATATAACTATGGGTCTCAAGCCCATAACATCAATCATGCCCGTGGAATACCTTCCTCACTGCCGGCAGTTTATGATATAAAAGCACCAAGAAATACACATGAACACCAGGTCCCACCTGTGTCCTAATAAAATAGTACAGGGTAAGTACGAAGGCATAACCGACTACTAACACCCACGGTACCAACAAGGTCATAAACTGTGTCATGATATCCTGCAGGCCGTCACATGATCAAAGGCGGTCACTCGCCGCGATATCAAATGTGCGCGTCTAGCCCCGAACTCTCCGCGACTCGCGTAGGCCAACCTCGTAGGCCGCGTGAGGTATTCCTCGTGTCGGTAGCTACTCCGGCATCGTCCTGGACTCGCGATCCGCGTAGCCACAGACCGCATGACCACAAGGGCGCAAACTAACGGAACTCCGTAGTTCGCATGGATCCCCGGACCGCGTGAGGTATTCTCGAATCATGGTCCTGCATCACTGAGTCTACCCGCATCGGAGGCGACTTAACCTCCGAGACAAGTCAAGGTGGTGGTACAATATCAACATAACGGTGATAGTCAAACAACTTTAAAGCGCGATCGAGAAAACCCTTTACACTAACATCACAAGATACTAACACACGTAGCATCCTAGCATGTTTACTTATCAATAAACAAGAAAGTATTACAAGGCTATCACAAAACAACACAATCAAGTTATACACACAGGGTACTTTCTACTATATGTCAACAAGTTGGGTTTTATCCCCAAAGTACTTCATCGTTAACTCTTTAAAAGATCGTTACTTTCACAAAAGTCACACAATACGTAGTATATAAAAATAGAGTGATTATCTTTTTGAAGTAAATCAAAACACTTACCTTTGTAAAATCAAGTAACAACATTATTTTCCAAACGTCCAAGTTTGCCTAATTTCAAATGTTCACGTTTCTTATTTTAGAAAGGTTTCGTAGTTCATCGTCTTATTCATTTAAGAGTATAATTCTCTTTTAAACCATCTGAGAAACATAAGCCTTATATGTGAGTAGGATATTCTTGTTTATAACAATCTTATTACAGCAGCCATGATCTAGGAAATATCATTTTGTCTCATCTTAGCTTCTATGCAGATGGAAGTTTCTACTGGTTTTAATAATACTTAATCTGTCAAAACATTTCCTTTTATTAACGCTGCAGTGGTTTGTCGATACACATTCTGATTTCCGAAATCAGTAAAACATTCTTAAGCCGTTATACCTAACTTCCCATAAAGCTAGTATAACTCTTAAGTTTTCAAAAACCAAGTATTACTTCTTCTTTCAAAATGATTCAAAAATCTTTTGAAATACTTCAAGTTCTTTATTATCACATAACCAGCCAGTTATAGTTCAAATCAGTTACCTTTTAAAAACCACAAGTATTTTCTTACCTACATAAAGCTGTTATAACCAACTTCCCATAAAGCCGTTATAACACTTTATGTTTTAGACCAATCAAATACATTTAACACATGTACGTCTATCGTACTACATAGTTACACACATATCATGCTAGAAGAGATAGGAAGAGGTTCACATACCTCGCGACGATTATCGACTAATAGCAAAACGCTCCAAGTACCTCAAACCGTCGGCTACTCCTTAAGCCACGTAGATCGCGCCACACGTAGTACTTCAACCTAAAAAGGCCACAAGGCGCTTATTAACATCTAGATCTCATCGTGGAAAATTCTCTGAAAATTCGCAAGACCTTCCCGCAACAGCGTAAATCTCCTCCACTATCGGGGCCGCTACCAAGCCAACCGGGGGTTATACGCGTCTAATCCAGGCGTGCACAATTCTACTTCACCGAAAAGATACACAAGTCTCAGAATACATTCCTATGTAATTACAGTTCAGTACTCTTCTTTCGAAAATGTTTCTTATTATTCAGGCTTAAGTCAAAAGACATTGCCGATACTACGTTCAGTTCTATATATAGTATACTTCAACTATAATCTAACAATCATGTAATTTCCAATTACAATAGAGGGACAAGATAATTACCTCGATAAGCCCATAATTATCCAAGTAGAGATGTCGATCACGGCAACGTTTAGCTCGACTCCGGCGCTCAACCCGCTCTAAACCACCCTTAGAAGTTCTAACCAACTTCTACACAATACTCCAACCGACTATGGAGATTTTCCTTAGGGTTTCGGTTTTGTGGTACGGAAAGTATAATAGTATTTTCTGGGCTTTTGTATAAGTGTAACCTTGGAATACTACAAGGTATAAGGCTAAGGTATTTGGGAATTATAACAATACTTGGAGAGTACTTCTCAACCAAGGGCGGGGTGTGTTACGAGAACAACATTCTAAGAGAGGGGGCTCTCGGCTAAGGCTCATGAGGATAGGGTTTCGGCCAAAGGCCTTGACTAGGGAGGGGGGTCTCTTGGATGAGAGTCAACAAGAGGGAGGAGAGGGGTTTTCAAGATTTAGACAAGTGAGGAGTGGATGAAGAAGTCTTCACTTCAAGGGGTATTTATAGGCTAAGCAAAGGCCAACCAATGGCCAAGATCAAGCCATGTGCAAGGCAAGTGTAAGGCCTTGATCAAGCCATGTGCACCCTAACCCTACTCCACAAAACACTCCACAAAACAAGGCACAAAACAAGGCACAAAACAAGGCACAAAACAAGGCCAAAAGATCAAGCCAAAATCGTCCCACTTGGACGCCCAAATCGTCCAAAGCCGCCCCACTTGCTTCCAATGTGAGGGTGACACATGTCACCCTCTCGTTGGTCCAAAATGTTTCGTCTCTCGGAAAAATCCGCAAAAATTCTAAATGACATAGCCGGAATTTTCCCTACGAAAGCTGTGGAAACGTTTCGTCGAAAAACAACTCCTTTCGGTTGTTGTGTACAAAAATCGATCCAATGCCTATCTAAGGCTCAAATTTTCTACGTACGTCCTCACGTACATACTCTGGAAATACGGGGTATAACATTCTCCCCTCCTTAGAAACATTCGTCCCGAATGTTCCTTCACAAGTCTCAACACAGCATGCGCCAGTATAGTCTTCACCACTATACTTACGAGAACAAACCTGCCACACATGGCCACGGAACCAACTTGCGCAAAATACTTACATCCAAGTCCACGAGGAAACACCTCTAACATCACCACAAACACCTCTCTCCGGGGTCTAAAATATACTTCCTTCGCACCTTCTCTTTACAAAAGAAATGATACCACTTTTGTCACTATGCCGCGAGGTTCTAGTGTCACTCCGGCGACCCAACAAATGGTACCGGACTGCATGCGATCCCTGAGGCTGTCATACCCTCGAACTCTTACCACATTCTGATACTGCTTCAGTTTCCAAAACTCGGGGTTACTATCTCTAACGTGGTCGTCATTAACTGGGAACACTCTGGATGGATCTCCGATACTTTCCCGAACATATCAATACGAAAGACCGGACGTACTGCCTCCTAAGTCGGACGGCAAAAGCTAACATATAGGCAACCTGGCCTATTCTTCACATGAACCCAAAAGGGCCCAAAGTAACTCGGGCTAAGTTCCATCTGTTTTCCAAAACTCGTCACACCCAACCCGGGGTGGTACTCTCAAGAAGACCGACCGTCAACCTGAACTCTAAGCGTCGTCGCCGATTATCCGTACGATTTCTCTGAGCTGCCAGAACCTCTTCTAGACAAGCTTTACCCTATCCACAGTCTGCTGGAACAAGCCTGAACCAACTATCTGAATCTTGCCAACATCGAACCAGTCGACCGGCGACTTACACATCCGCCCCTACAAGGCTTCATGAGGCGACATCCGAACACTGAAATGGTAGCTTAAACACTCCTTTAATAGGAGACAACAATTCTCGCAACTATCCCTGAAATCCAAACACTGGCCCGAGGGCGAATGTGGTCGAGACTCACCGAGTTCCTAACCTTGCACGGTAAAACCTCAAAAAAAAAAAAGCGTGCCACTGGCTCCATCATGCATCATAAGGTGAAGGTAGGCACCCCGTGCAGCCTTACAACCTTTCTGATAAAATCAACACTGCCGAGTAAACGGTCTTTGCTAGAAGACAAGACGGCTGACCTCCTCGGCCCGACTACTGGTCGAATGCATCCACGAATTCGTACGCTGGTTAACTAAACTTGGGCCTAACACCCTCGTGACCCTACCACAAGGCGGGACCACCACAAACTGACCCCACCACCATACATGCCGCGGGTTGACCCGCAACGTGGCCTCAACCCGACCCGACAACGCGCAAAACGCTAGCTCCCCGAAGGAAAACTCTCACTAATCACGTTACGAAAACCTAGCGGTCTTCTTAGCTCAACTACCCTCTTTCATTCCACACTACTCAGGGACTTATCCCACAAACATAACTCACGTGCACTATGCACTCCTATAAGGGTCAAACATAAACAATACATCTTTTACTCGAGATGGCCTTACCTCTAAGGTTTCCACGTATAACACTCTAAGGCTCACACTTTCTCTATCCCCCAATCTTCCCCGGTTACTAACCATGATTTCTAATCACAAATTACACACTGCTATCAGAACATAGCACTTAAGATATACTCATCTCCTCATACGTACTAATCTCTGTAGGTTAAGGATAAACTCAGTCTCTTGCTCCACTCCCTTAAGTCATTCTAATCAAACACCTTGTAGGCGCATATCTAAGGAAGGTGGCGACTACCCATCGATCACGAAGGCTAAGTCCTCCTACAAGGACACTCTTTCGACATCGGACCACGGCGGCGTAGTACAACAAGTACCAACTAAAAGACGACATTCCCGGGATGGCGTGCATCACAATGTGAACGGAAGCCACAGGTTCGACAAACTCCTGCACACCCCGAACGTCCTGAACTCCGTGGAAGACCACTCTGCACTGGCGGAGGTGCATATCTAATCTGCTGGTGAGGCGACTTGCCTCGAAAGTTACCAAAGGACCCTGCTGCTCCGGCCCTCTTCTGCTGTCCTTCGTTAACCCGTCGATCTCTACGTTTCTCGGCCTGCTGCGCATAAGCCCGCATACGAGGCCATGCTCAAGCCTAATCAAGAATTACTCTTGCACAACCTCTCTTAGATAGTCATCAAGACTCGCGTACATCGGTATGCTCTCAAGAATAAAGAACCGAATCGTATTTACATAGGGGTGTATTGCGGTAGACTTGTGTAGAATTGTACACGTCCCGGTAGACGTGTAAACCCCACTGGTTGGCTTGGTAGCCGGCCTCGATAGAGGAGGAGATTTCTGTTGTTGCGGGGAGAGTCTTTGCATTTTCTATAGAAAGATAGAAACTTGTGTTTTGGGGTTAATAGACGTTTTGACCTTTATAGGTGAAATGACTAAGAGTAGCGTATTGTACTCGAGGAGAGGAAAGGGCTAGCAAGTTTGTAGTACTTGGAGCATTTTGCTTAATGTCGATAAATCGTCGCGAGGTATGTGAACCTCTTCCTATCTTTTCTAGCATGATTGTTGTGAACTATGTAGTACGGTGACGTACATGTGCTAAGTGATTGGGTTGGTTTACAACATTGTGTGTTATAAGAGCTTTTTGGGATGTTAGTTTTATCGAGCTTATGTATGTGAATATGGTTTACTGATGTTAGTAGTTATGAGACTTGTTGTTATAAGATATGAGACTTAACTTATTTGTTTTAATGTGGATGTTTGTGTGAAACCTCATTCGTGAGTAATGAGTACTTGGTTTTAAAGGGATAATGTTTCTTGATTTGGGAATCGAATGTGTATCGACAGAACCACTGCGAGCGTTAATAAAGGAAATGTATTGAATAATGATGTGTTGTATTAAAACGGTAGAAACCTCCATCCGCATAGAAGCTAAGATGAGACAAAATGATATTACATTTTCTAGATCATGGTTCTTTGTAATAAGATCGTTATAAACAAGAATAAACTACTCACGATATGACATATGTTACTCAATTGTTCTAAAAGGAATCAAGTGATTAAGTTTGGGGAACTATGAAACCATTTGAAAATGAGAAGCTTGAGTAATTGAAACTAGGCAAGCTGGAACTTAGGAAAGAATGTTGTTACTTGATTTTGAAAAGGAAGGTGGGTTGGTCATTCTAATACTACGTATCGGGTGACTTTTATAAAAGTAATGGATCTCTTTTAAAGAACTTAACGATGTAGTACTTTGGGGTTAAAAACCCGGACTTTGGCATAAAATGAAAGTACTTTGAGTTGTGTGAAACTTGCCTATGCTTGTTGTTGTGAAACTTGCCTATGCTTGTGATGATAGCCTTTATTGTACAATCGTTGTGTTTACGTGTTACGCGTCTCTCGATAGAGGTCGGTTGGTAGTTGAGAACTTACTTGGGCGTCTTGGCGTGTGGAGAAATTCCGCAGATGCGTTCACGCTGATAGTATTATTGTTGTTAATCACTTTGGACATACCGACACGATCGTGGCGCACGGGTATGCTTCCATTTTGGTTAAGGTCTTGTGGTTAATCGCTTTGGATATACTGACACGATGCGTAGCGCACGGGTATGATTCCATTTTGATTATCGCCTTGTGATTTCCCTTTGGACATACTGACACGATGCGTAGCGCACGGGTATGCGTCCATTTGGAATGTTGTCTTATTTTTCCCTTTGGACATACTGACACGATGCGTAGCGCACGGGTATGCGTCCATTTGGAATGTTGTCTTATTTTTCCCTTTGGACATACTGACACGATGCGTAGCGCACGGGTATGCTTCCATTTGGATTGCTGTCTTGTTGTTGAGGTCACATGGACATGTCTACACCGATGCAGAATTCCGGGGGCATGTGGCCATGGGACATTGGTATTATTGTTGCATCATGGACATGTCTACACCGATGCAGTATTCCGGGGGCATGCGGCCATAATGCGAACCTGATTGATGTTGTGGGCGTGAGACCCATAGTTATATTGGAGTGATGATTGTTTTATGTTGTGAACTGTAGTTTGGTTATCATACATGTCTCCTGCTTTATATAGACTAGTATGATTTCATTTCTGATGTTATGCAGATTTCACATACTTGGTACCTGTTGTACTGACCTCCTTCGGGGGGCTGCGTTCATGCCGCAGGTAGAGGTACATCGGTCGTGGATCCTCGCTCATAGGATCACAGTTCAGCGCATTTGAAGCTCCGTTTCTCCGGAGGCTTATCTTTTGGTAGGTGTTCCCTGAGTTGTAGGTTCTTGTACATTCAGGGGTATGGCGGGGCCTGTCCGTCATAGTCGTGTATATCTTAAGTGCATGTAATCTTGTTGTGGCGGGGTTGTAAAAGGATTAAAGCTCGTGTTTTATGTATATCTTAAGGCAAGCTGTTTTGGTTGGCCTGTTTATTCATTTATCTCTTGTTAAATGACTCTTGTTTTGTGTTCCGCTGATTTTCTCTGATGTTTGTATCACTAGGGTGCCCAGGGTAAGGCACCAGTAACGGGCCCCGGAACGGGTCGTTACATATGTGAAACTGTATAATGCTGTAAATGAAATCATAACAGTCTATACAAAGCAGGAGACATGTATGATAGCCAAACTACAGCACACCACATATAACAGTTATATCAAGTCAGGGTCTCACGCCCACAACATCAATCATGCCCGTGGAATACCTTCCTCATCGCGATCGATGATATGATAACAACAAGACAAAGAATCCAAATGGAAGCATGCGATGCGCTACGCATCGTGTCAGTATGTCCAAAGGGAACAATAAGACAACATTCCAAATGGACGCATACCCGTGCGCTACGCATCGTGTCAGTATGTCCAAAGGGAAACAATAGGACAGCATTCCAAATGGACGCATACCCGTGCGCTACGCATCGTGTCAGTATGTCCAAAGGGAAACAATAAGACAACATTCCAAATGGACGCATACCCGTGCGCTACGCATCGTGTCAGTATGTCCAAAGGGAAATCACAAGGCGATAATCAAAATGGAAACATACCCGTGCGCTACGCATCGTGTCAGTATGTCCAAAGCGATTAACAACAATAATACTATCAACAGGAACGTACCCGTGGAATTTCTCCGTCACTGCCGGCACGTCCAAGTAAGTTCTCAACCAGTCAACCGACCCTCTATCGAGAGACGCGGTAACACAGAAACACAACGCTTGTACAATAAAGGCTATCATCACAAGCATAGGCAAGTTTCACACAACTCAAAGTACTTTCACATAAGTCACACAATACCCGTAGTATAAAAATCTTGACTATCTTTTTAAGTAAACAAGACACTTCCCCTTTTGTAAAATCAAGTAACAACATTATTTTCCAAACGTTCAAGTTTGCCTAATTTCAAATGCTCAAGTCACTTATTTTGGAAAGGTTTCATAACTCATAGTCTTAATCTCTTTTAAAACAATTGAGTAACATATGTCATATATGTGAGTAGTTTATTCTTGTTTATAACGATCTTATTACAAAGTGACCATGATCTAGAAAATGTAATATCATTTTGTCTCATCTTAGATTCTATGCTGATTGTGGTTTCTACTGGTTTTAATACGATACATCATTATTCAATACTTTTTCCTTTATTAACGCTGCAGTGGTCTGTCGATACACATTCTGATTTCCGAAATCAGTAAAACATTATCCCTTTAAATAAAACCAAGTACTCATTACTCACGAATGAGGTTTCACACAAACATCCACATTAAAACAAATAAGTTAAGTCTCTTATCTTATAAGATCAAGTCTCTTAACTTCTAACATCAGTAAACCATTTAAAACCACAAAGTATTTTCTTACCTACATAAAGCTGTTATAACCAACTTCCCATAAAGCCGTTATAACACTTTATGTTTAAACCAAACAAATACACCTAGCACCTGTACGTCCACCGTACTACATAGTTACACACAAATCATGCTAGAACAGATAGGAAGAGGTTCACATACCTCGCGATGAGTATCGACAATAAGCAAAATGCTCCAAGTACTACAACCTTGCTAGCCCTTTCCACTCGCTGCAGCGAACGCTACTCTTAGTACTTTCACCTAAAAAGGCCACAACTTCTATTAACCTCAAAACACAAGGTTCCATTTCTCTACAGAAAATTCGGCAGCACCTCCCCCCCCCCGCAACAGCGTAAATCTCCTCCTCTATCGAGGCCGGCTACCAAGCCAACCGGGGGGGGTTTACACGTCTAACCGGACGTGTACAATTCTACTCAGCAATACTACACAAGTCTACTGCAATACAGTCCTATGTAAATACAGTTCAGTTCTTTTCCTTTATTCTTCAGGCTTAAGTCAAAAGACATTGCCGCAGTACTAAGCTATATATAGTATACCTCAACTATATATTCTTAACAACATGTAATTTCCAATTACAATAGAGGGACAAGATAATTACCTCGATAAGCCCATAATTATCCAAGTTATAATGTCGATCCTGAGCAAGGTTTAGCTCCACTCCGTGCGCTCCAAACCACTCCAAACAACCCTTAGAAGTTCTAACCAACTTCTACTCAAATACTTCAACCAACTATGAAGATTTCCTTAGGGTTTCGGTTTGAGACTAAAAGGACAAAAGGTAGTATTTCCGGGCTCTACGTAAAGAGGTATCTTTGGAATACTACAAGGTACAAGGCTAAGGTATTTTGGGCATTATAACAATACTTGGAAGACAACTTTCTACCAAGGGGGGGGAGGGGTACCTCACGAAAACACTCCAAGATAGTGGGTTTCTCGGCCAAAGGGCCTTGACAAGGGAGGGGGAACTCTCGGTTCAAGGCCTCACAAAGGTGGTGGGGGGAAGTTGGACGAGAGCCAACAAGAGGGAGGAGAGGCTTTCAAGACTTAGACAAAGTGAGGAGTGAATGAATAAGTCTTCACAAGGGAGGGGTATTTATAGCAAAGCCAAAGGCCAACCAATGGCCAAGATCTAGCCAAGTGCTACACAAGTGTAAGGCCAAGATCAAGCCAAGTGCACCCTAGACCCTACTCCTTAAAACCCTCACAAATATCTACACAAATATCTTGCCCAACCCTATCTCCCAATCGTCCCATGTGCCGCCCACCTTGCCCACCAATGGGAGGGTGCCAAGTGCCGCCCTCTCGTTGGTCCAAAATGTTTCGTCTCTCGGAAAAATCCGCAAAAATAAGAAAAGATATAGCCGGAATTTTCCCTTCGCAAGTTATGTAAAACGTTTCGTCAAAAGACGACTCTAACCGGGTGTTGTGTACAAAAGTAAAATCGGCCAAGGGTGCCACATGGGGGTGACACGTGTCGCCCCCCGATTCGCCCAGAATATTTCGTCTTCCGAAAATATCCAAAATACCGGAAATCTCAAAAACAAAGCGGGCCCCAAAAGTAAATTTCTCCCAGTGGGCCCCACGTGACCATTTCAAAATAAAATCTCAAAATTCTAATATAATCTATGAAGTCCAAATACCAAATCTGGGAATCCAATTCCATTAACGAACCTTTTCTTCACAAATAACCGGAAACTTTTCCGTGAAAACTCACATCTTTCTTTCTTTTCAAAATTTCGCGTACTCTCGTGCGTCGTCCTCACATACATACCGCAACTACGGGTATAACATTCTCCCCTCCAGAAACATTCGTCGAATGTTCCTTCTCAATCGGATAACGAAGAAGCATCTTGCAACAAAATTGCCCACGCCACATCTTGCCCACGAAATAACACACGCGTTTTCCTCCTTCCTTACTCGTCGTGCCCTTCTCGAACACTTGAACTCTTCTAGTATACGTACCACACTTCGATCGTCAGTTCCCAAAACCTTGAGTCACCACCTCCAAACTTGGTCATCTTACTAGCCGTAATATCCCCAAGGCCATTCCGGCATTCACGAACGATTCCGGTCGAACACATCCACAAACTCATACGATGGTCATACAAACTTGGGCCTAGCATCCTCGTGACCCTACCACTGGCGGGACCACCCAGATCGACCCGCAAACCGGGTTACTGGTTGACCCGCAAATGGTCCTCAACCCGACCAACCGCGCGAACTCTTGTTCCCGATCCGTAACAATCTTACTAATTCACATCATGAAAGCTACCACTTCCATCTCACACTACCCATGGACTCATCACACGGATAAATCCACGTATACCACTCACCCTTATAAAGGTCAAACATAAAGCGAATCTTATACTCAAGAGGCGACCTTACCTCTAAGGTCTCGTCGTGAAATAGTCTAAGGTTCACACTTGCCATGCCCCACACGTAACCTTCCAACTAACCATGTATTCTAACTCACACATATCACAATGCTATCCGTACATAGCACACAATAATGAGATCATCATAACAAGCATACCAAAACTCTAGAGGGTTAAGGATATACATGAAGCTACCGCTCCACTCTAATCATAGGCACAGCCTGCGTATGCCGCTGAAGGTGATGATCCAGCCACAAATCCTGTAGGCTGAGTCGTAACATCAGCGCTTCCCTTGGTCGGACTGTTCCTCGCAAAATGGACCTGATGGCCGCATACAAAACAAACTCCAAATCGAGCACGACACTCTCCAAAATGGAGTCTACCACAGCCAGTCACGAGGTAGGGGTGGCTTGGTGGTTAACACCCCGCTCTCCGAAAATCTGAACCCGAGCCACGACCGCTTCAAGACGGTGGAGGACCACTGCATCTTGGTGGGGGTATATAACTAACTCTTCGAGGCGGTCCGCCTCGAAAGTCACCAAAGGACCTGTTGTCTGGCCTCTTCTCGCGATCTTGGTCATTCCTTCGACCCTCCGTGCCTCGCATCCTGGTGCGTGAGCTGCGTGCGGGCAATGTCCATGCGGTGAAGAGAAACACCCGCACAAGACTCGACCATATAATCATCTAGCCCGGTGGCGTGGCGATGCACCCTATCCTCCATATCTTCGCAACTAGCGAGGGACATATCGAGCCAAAGAATCGAACTCGACATTGTACTCCGACGGTCGCCTCTCTGTCTCGAGAACAAAAATCGCCGGCGTGCCTCCTCATCTGGAGGCGAAGTGCGTGAGAAAGCCCCGAAAACTCATCCCATACTCCTGTAGGTGCATCCTCTCCCCGGGAAAGCTACCATGAATCAAACCAATCGACTGCGGTA
Organism: Przewalskia tangutica; assembly: GCA_029844215.1. NCBI lineage: Eukaryota > Viridiplantae > Streptophyta > Magnoliopsida > Solanales > Solanaceae > Przewalskia > Przewalskia tangutica. The sequence goes on along the minus strand of CM056724.1, from coordinate 67,720,585 downwards.
TCACGCGCCGACGCGAACAAAGGTCACAGACTTCGGTCTCTGAAGCCTTGATCACGCGTGATCGTGAATCGCCGGATGAACTCCTGCGGATCATCCTCGAGCCTCGACCCATAAAACTCGGTGGGCTACAACTCGAAAGTCCGTAGCCTCAAACTATCTGCTCGGGGTGAACGGCTGGTGCTCTTCGAACTGGGCTGCTGCGTCCGGCCTATCCTCATATCGCCACGACCGGCCAAGAATCGCCATCTCCTTGTAACCCATCTCACTGCTCGGTGTGGGGTGGAGGCTCAGGTACTGTAGTCTCAGCAGCCACTGCTGCGGCTTTAAACTCTGCTGGTGCTGGCGGCGTCGCGAAACTCGCCGTCGGAAGCACTGTCTCAGGTACTGACCGGGCCTGCGCCCTCGAACTCCTCTGTATCTCACTAGCAGCTCCCTCGGCTGCCTTGCCCCAGGCTGGTTGCCTTGCGCGGAGGCATAACTGGTAAAACGAGATACGTCAGAGGGGTCCAACTCACAACACAGCTCTAAGGCACGATCTCAGAATGAGAAGAATGGAAACCAATCCTAAATGTCCTATAGCCTCCTGATTATAGATGTGGTGCACAACACACCGATAATCAAGACTCTACTAGACACGGTCTGTAGACACTTTCCGAGGATTAACTGCTCTGATACCACTATGTCACACCCCGAAAATCGGGCCCGTGACTGGTGCCTTACCCCGGGCACCCTAGCGATACATACATCAGAGAAAATCAGCGGAACATAAAACATGAGTCATTAAACAAGAGATATAATAAATAAACAGGCCAACCAAAACAGTTGCCTTCAGTATAAACATAAAACCTGAACAGTTTAATCCTTTTACAACCACCGCCACAGCGATACTACGGACCTTAAGATTTACAATGACTATGACGGACAGGCCCGCCATACCTCGAATGTACACGAACCTACAACTCAGGGAACACAGACCAAACGATAAGCCTCCGGAGAAACGGAGCTTCCTAATCTGTTGGCGTGATCCTAAGAGCGAGGATCCACGGCCGATGTACCTCTACTGCGGCATGAGCGTAGCCCCGAAGGAGGTCGATGCAATTACCAAGTATGTGGCGTATAATCGCGTAAATGAAATCATAACAGTCTATACAAAGCAGGAGACATGTATGATAGCCAAACTACAGCACACCACATATAACAGTTATATCAAGTCAGGGTCTCACGCCCACAACATCAATCATGCGTGGAATACCTTCCACTGCCGGCAGTCGATGATATGATAACAACAAGACAGCAATCCAAATGGAAGCATACCCGTGCGCTACGCATCGTGTCAGTATATCCAAAGGGAAACAATAAGACAACATTCCAAATGGACGCATACCCGTGCGCTACGCGTCGTGTCGGTATGTCCAAGGAAACAATAGACAGCATTCCAAATGGACGATACGTGCGCTACGCGTCGTGTCGGTATGTCCAAAGGGAAACAATAAGACAACATTCCAAATGGACGATACGTGCGCTACGCGTCGTGTCGGTATGTCCAAGGGAAATCACTGGCGATAATCAAAATGGAAACATACCCGCGCTACGCATCGTGTCGATATGTCCAAAGCGATTAACAACAATAATACTATCAACGCGAACGCACTGCGTGGAATTTCTCGTCGCTGCAGACGCGTCCAAGTAAGTTCTCAACTACCAACCTCTATCGAGAGACGCGGTAACACAGAAACACAACGCTTGTACAATAAAGGCTATCATCACAAGCATAGGCAAGTTTCACACAACTCAAAGTACTTTCACATAAGTCACACAATACCCGTAGTATAAAAATCGTGACTATCTTTTTAAGTAAACAAGACACTTCCCCTTTTGTAAAATCAAGTAACAACATTATTTTCCAAACGTTCAAGTTTGCCTAATTTCAAATGCTCAAGTCACTTATTTTGGAAAGGTTTCATAACTCATAGTCTTAATCTCTTTTAAAACAATTGAGTAACATATGTCATATATGTGAGTAGTTTATTCTTGTTTATAACGATCTTATTACAGCAGCCATGATCTAGAAAATGTAATATCATTTTGTCTCATCTTAGCTTCTATGCAGATGGAGGTTTCTACTGGTTTTAATACGATACATCATTATTCAATACTTTTTCCTTTATTAACGCTGCAGTGGTCTGTCGATACACATTCTGATTTCCAAATCAAGAAACATTATCCCTTTAAATAAAACCAAGTACTCATTACTCACGAATGAGGTTTCACAAACATCCACATTAAAACAAATAAGTTAAGTCTCTTATCTTATAAGATCAAGTCTCTTAACTTCTAACATCAGTAAACCATTTAAAACCACAAAGTATTTTCTTACCTACATAAAGCTGTTATAACCAACTTCCCATAAAGCCGTTATAACACTTTATGTTTAAACCAAACAAATACACCTAGCACCTGTACGTCCACCGTACTACATAGTTACACACAAATCATGCTAGAACAGATAGGAAGAGGTTCACATACCTCGCGATGAGTATCGACAATAAGCAAAATGCTCCAAGTACTACAACCTTGCTAGCCCTTTCCACTCCTCAAGCAGAATACGCTACTCTTAGTACTTTCACCTAAAAAGGCCACAACTTCTATTAACCTCAAAACACAAGGTTCCATTTCTACGTAAAATTGCAAAGACTTCCCGCAACAACAGAATCTCCTCCTCTACCGAGGCCGGCTACCAAGCCAACCAGGGGGGGGGGTTTACACGTCTAACCGGACGTGTACAATTCTACTCAGCAATACTACACAAGTCTACTGCAATACAGTCCTATGTAAATACAGTTCAGTTCTTTTCCTTTATTCTTCAGGCTTAAGTCAAAAGACATTGCCGCAGTACTAAGCTATATATAGTATACCTCAACTATATATTCTTAACAACATGTAATTTCCAATTACAATAGAGGGACAAGATAATTACCTCGATAAGCCCATAATTATCCAAGTTATAATGTCGATCCTGAGCAAGGTTTAGCTCCAATTCGTGCGCTCAAACCACTCCAAACAACCCTTAGAAGTTCTAACCAACTTCTACTCAAATACTTCAACCAACTATGAAGATTTCCTTAGGGTTTCGGTTTGAGACTAAAAGGACAAAAGGTAGTATTTCCGGGCTCTACGTAAAGAGGTATCTTTGGAATACTACAAGGTACAAGGCTAAGGTATTTTGGGCATTATAACAATACTTGGAAGACAACTTTCTACCAGGGGAGGGTACTCACTAAAACACTCCAAGATAGGGGTTTTCGGCCAAAGGGCCTTGACAAGGAGGGAACTCTCGTTCAAGGCCTCACAAAGTGGGGGAGTTGGACGAGAGCCAACAAGAGGGAGGAGAGGCTTTCAAGACTTAGACAAAGTGAGGAGTGAATGAATAAGTCTTCACAAGGGAGGGGTATTTATAGCAAAGCCAAAGGCCAACCAATGGCCAAGATCTAGCCAAGTGCTACACAAGTGTAAGGCCAAGATCAAGCCAAGTGCACCCTAGACCCTACTCCTTAAAACCCTCACAAATATCTACACAAATATCTTGCCCAACCCTATCTCCCAATCGTCCCATGTGCCGCCCACCTTGCCCACCAATGAGAGGGTGCCAAGTGCCGCCCTCTCGTTGGTCCAAAATGTTTCGTCTCTCGGAAAAATCCGCAAAAATAAGAAAAGATATAGCCGGAATTTTCCCCTCGCAAGTTATGTAAAACGTTTCGTCAAAAGACGACTCTAACCGGGTGTTGTGCACAAAAGTAAAATCGGCCAAGGGTGCCACATGGGGGTGACACGTGTCGCCCCCCGATTCGCCCAGAATATTTCGTCTTCCGAAAATATCCAAAATACCGGAAATCTCAAAAACAAAGCGGGCCCCACAAAACCAGAATTTCTCCCGTGGCCCCAGCGTGACCATTTCCAAAATAAAATCTCAAAATTCTAATATAATCTATGAAGTCCAAATACCAAATCGAATCCATCCCATTAACGAACCTTTTTCTTCACAAATAACCGGAAACTTTTCCGTCGAAAACTCACATCTTTCTTTCTTTTCAAAATTTCTGCCGTACTCTCGTACGTACGTCCTCACATACATACCCTGCAACTACGGGGTATAACAACATTTAGGATTGGTTTCCATTCTTCTCACTCTGAGATCGTGCGATAGAGCTGTGTCGTTAGGGTCGTCTCTCCCTAACGAGTTATGTTGATTGCAGCTACGAGAAAGCGTGATGACCGGGAAGGACTATATGGATTGCGTATCCAGGTTGGTAATGTTATAGTATAGTTGGTATTGTGACCTACATCTATACGGAGTTATGTATGAGGGTCAGACGCGTGTTGCCTAGAATGATTTTAGATTACCAAGAGTTGGTAAAGACTAATAGATACCGGGAAGGTATGGAACAGTTAATGAATTCTCGCCAAGGTCTTGTGTTTTATTTTGAGATAATTGGGAAAGGATGAGCTGTCTGATAGGGTAGTGAACCCTTAAGAAGCCATGTTAAGGAACTTAATGGAATACCATGTTAATATATTAAGCTACGTGGTAGGCTTAAGAGAATTGTACGGATGAGGTCCGTATAGAGTAAGTAATGGTCGTTGTGATCGAGACAGCATGGTTATGGTATTATGAGAAGTTTTTGTACCCGTTTACGGGGGGACTGGTAAGGTAGGCTTGGAGCATGGAAATTGCGAGCCTAAGAATATTGATAACTGCCGAGACCTTAGATTTATAAGGCTCTCTCGGGCCATAAGATTTTAAGTCAGACCAAGAATAAGAGTTAAGTGCGACGGTGGGACGGGGTGAGGACCTATTGCGGGTCGCCCCATAGCCTGGAATAGAGTGGGATCAGTTGGTAGTAGTTCCGCTACGTGACAGGGTCACGAGGGTGCAAGGCCCAAGTCTAGTTAATTGTTTTACGGGTTCGTGGACGCGTTCCACCGGAACCAGGTCGTGAAAGCCGGAAATGGCCTTATATTGTTTTATAGAGTGACCCCAAAGATTAGAGGCCAAAATCGGTATGGAAGTTATGTATGTATGCTAGTAAGAGTTGGAAGTACGGAAGGAGTAGAGCCTGAATCCATTAGAACCTTTCGAGGTAACTACACCCGTGCATGTGTGGGGTGGTAGCTGAGCGGGAATATGAGGTTTTCCCGGTGATGACTGATCGTCAGACCCTAGTAGACCTAGTAGAGAGGATTATGACTGACTTTGAGGTCATTATGAGTATGGGCTAGTTGGCTTCGTGAGTGCCAAGGTTGACGTCTTAGTATAAGTTGTTATGTGGCCATGGGTGGCATATGTTGTGTGAAGGGAGACTATGTCGCTATCTATTTAGATTGGACTCCGAAAGAACATTCGGGGACGAATGTTTCTAAGGGGGGAAGAATGTTACACCCCGTAACTCCAGGACATGTTTAAGAGAATGTACGTAAGGAACTCAAGACTTGAAATTAGTACGAAAGAAAGAATTGTTTTTCCGACGGAAAATCTTCCGAACGTCGGAAAGGGAAAAATGTTCATTGAGGAGAATTGGATTCTCAAAATGCATGAATTGAGGATTATGGAATGTATTTTCATTATGGAAATTTATTTTACGGATTTGGTCGTGTGGGGCCCACCCGAGGAATTTTACGTTTTGTGGGGCCCACGAGGGTTACGGAATTTTATGGACGAATGAAAGGGCGACACGTGGCACCCTCCCACATGGCTTGGTTGAATTAATGCAAGGGCAAAAGGGTCATTTGACCATGGTAAAGATGAGAAAGTCTTGCTAATTATAGAGCTTGATATTGTTGACTTGTCAAAGGGCCACATGGGCTTGATCCTAGTGAAAATCATCTTAGCCACCCATTTGTTTAAGTCTTGACCCTCCATAGTGTTATAAATGCATACTAGTAGCAAGACTAGTTCCACACTTAGTCATATTTCAAGAAATATTAGAGAGCAAAGAGAGGGAGCTCACGGGTTCATGCTAAGTCCCACACAAAAATTTTAGTTTGTGATCCTTTATTCACAAGACTTAAACCCAAGGTCCCTAAGGGTATTGTAAGGATATCTCAATAGAAAGATTTCGGAAAAACGGCGTTTTCACGTTAGTCGCAAGGCGAAAACCTAGGGAGCTCTTCAACTTTGAAGTTGGAAATAGAAGAGGAGTTTTTCACAAGCTTCTAAGGGTTGCAAATAGCGGATTGAAACGTCAAGAAAAGGAGTTGGAGTTGCTAAGGATCGACTTAGGGTTTTGGATCATTTTGAGCTTAAGAAGGTAATAATTTCCGTCTTGCTATATTAATTCGAGATTTCATGTAGTAGTTAGAAATGATCATGTGGATTATATTATGAAGAATGATATGTGTTATGGAATATTTGGATGGAATCCGAAAGTTGCATGATTTAGCCTTTAATATTGTAATTCAATTTAGTTACTAGTTTAGTCGTCGCATGTTAGCTGAAGAGTTGATTAAGGTGGTTATAATTGCTAAGTTGTTTATGACTAAATAACATGCTAGACCTAAGAACTTGGATTGAAAAGGAATTGGAAAGGTTGATAAGTTGTTGCACTTTTTGGCCGAATTGACATTTGTATTGTGGACTAGTTTAATGTATTTGGTGGGGCGGAATTTTACACGTCCTGTTAAGGCGTGTAATCCTCTTTGGTTAGCTGATTTGTTGGGCCTTAAATGTGGCGTGTTTGGTTATTGTATTCGGCCTTGAAAAAGGTGGCAAAGTATGTAGAAACAAAGGAAGTCTTTGTCCGATTTTTCAGAGAATTTAGTGACTTAGCACTTAGAATATTCTACGTTCGCTAGAGGTTAATGGACGTATTATGGCCAATTTAGGTTGAAGTACCAAGTATAGCGTATTCTACTTGAAGGATGGAATAGCTAGCAAGGTTGAAGTACTTTGGAGCTTTTTGCTACTTGTCGATAATCGTCAGCGGATGTGAACCTCTTCCTTCCTTTGGCATGATTGTATGTATGAAATATACATGTAGTAGTATTTCATGATTCCGTCTACTCTTAGAAGTTAAGAGGTAGTTATGTTGATTTACTCTATGTAAAAGCTACGTCTAAGAAATCCTAAGTCCTTACCAAGTCTTATGGGGGATGTTGGTAAGAGTCGTTAGGAAGTATTTGGAGTCGAGTTGACTTGGCTAATTTACGGCACGAATGAGAATAAGTATCGAACAAGCTTATCAAAGCATTAATAAAGGAAAATGTAATGACAATTAATTATGTTAAAACAAGTAGAATTTTCCATCTGCATAGAAGCTAAGATAAGACAAAATTGTATTACATTTTCTAGATCATGGCTACTTGAATAAGATCGTTATAAATAAGTATAACTTATTCACAACGCACTAATGTATATGTTCCTTAATTTAAAAGAGTTTACGTATGAAGTTTTTAAGACTTTGAAACTTGTTTTCTTAAAAGTTAAGAGACTTGAAGTATTTTGAAAGCTATGTGATTTGCTTTGAAAGTATAAGTCTCTTGGTTATAAAAAGAATGAATTTGTTTAAGGCATAAAGTTAGTATGACGGCTTTATGGGAAGTTGGTTATAATAACTTTATGGGAGGTTAAGAGAATGGTTTTCTTCAGTAACATAAACAAGAAATGATTTGAAATAAAGAAGGGCAAATTGTTTTAAAGGTACCAATTGCTTAAGGTCTTTAAGAAAGAAGTCACTTGATTTAGAAGCGGTATTTGTATTTCTAAAAGGTATTGTGACTTGTCCCGAAGGTAGAGATGACTTGATACTACGGTTGTTAGTATCCGGGAAGTTTTATTTGAAAAGAGTCTTTCTAAAGGAGTAGAGTCAGACGTTGGGTTAAATTCCGGGTTTTATATGACATTATCGACCCGAGATGGGCCGGGCGGATACTTTACGCGCACTATATGACATTATCGACCCGAGACGGGCCGGCGAGATACCTTTACGCGCACTATATGACATTATCGACCCGAGACGGGCCGGCGGATACCTTACGCGCACTATATGACATTATCGACCCAGATGGGCCGCAAGATACCTCATCGCGCACTATATGACATTATCGACCCGCAGACGGGCCGCAAAGATACCTTGTGGCGCCATGTGACTTTATCGCGCCCCGATTGGGCCGGCAAGATAGCGCCCTCCGTAAAGAGTCGGATTAGGTTATGAAAGATAAGTAAGTTAGATGGTAATAAACTTAATGACTTCTCCTAAGTATGTACGTAAGATATGGCTATAACTCTTAATGGAATGGAAAAGATAATGATATGCAATTAAGTTCATAAGTGGTAATGACACGGCAGGATCGGGTATGTACTGTTTAGACTTGCTCTGTCATTCTTTTGTACGATTATGACCATTTCTTCGTACTATATTTACTCCATATTCGTACATGTTAGATCGACTTCTTCGGGCCGCGTCATGTCCCGCAGTTTAGGTATACGATTATGGATCCGCGAGCTTAGGATCCTGGTTCAGCATTTTGAGATGGCTCCAATGTTCCGGAGTTGTCATGGCTATGTATATTCAGGGGTACGGCGGGGCCTTGTCCCGTCATAGTAGGTGTTCAAATCTTAGAGGTCTGTATTCACGTGTAGCCGGATCGTTAGAATTGTAATTACATTTTTGGATAGTGTAAGCCCTTTTTGGGTGATTTATATTACGGCAGCCTTATCGGCTTTGCCTTGGTTTTAAGAAAAAAAAATGTGTTACTTATTTTCCACAGTAGTTTATTATGTTGTATGTTTTAAGGGTGCCCAGGTAGGGCACCAGTCGCGGCCCGGGGTCGGGTCGTGACAACTTTGAGGGCGTGAGTCCCTGACTTGACATGACTTCTTTTATGTTGTGAACTGTAGTTTGGTTATCATACATGTCTCTTGTTTTATTTTAGACTGTTATGATTTCGTTTCTGATATTTCCGCCACATACTTGGTACTGTTGCATCGACCTTCGTGGCCGCGTCATGCCGCAGGTAGAGGTACATCTGTTGTGGATCCTCGCTCATAGGATCACAGTTCAGCGTTTTGGGAAGCCCCGTTTCTCCGGAGGCTTATCTTTGGTATGATCCCTGAGATTGTAGGTTCTTGTACATTCAGGGGTATGGCGGGGCCCTGTCCCGTCATAGTTGTTATAAAATTCTTAGAGGTCTGTAGTACTGTTGTGGGCAGGGTTTGTAAGGATTTAACTGTTCGGTTTGTTATATATACATGAAGGTGACCGTTTTGGTTAGCCTGTTTTCTTATGTTATATCTTGTTTCCTGTTAAGTTTTTATATTCCGCTGGTTACTCTGAAGTATGTCTACGTGGGTGCCCGGGTAAGGCACCAGTCACGGGCTCGGGTTCGGTTCGTGACAAAAGTGGTATCAGAGAAGTTAATCCTCGGAAAATGTCTACAGACCGTATCTAGTAGAGTCTTGATTATCGGTGTGTTGTGCACCACACCAATAATCAGGAGGCTATAGGATATTTAGGATTGATTTCCATTCTTCTCACTCTGAGATCGTGCCTTAGAGTCAGATTATAAGTTGGACCCTCCGACGTATTTCGTTTTACCGCTATGCCTCCGCGTAGGCAACCCGGCCCGAAGCGGCAAGCGAGGAGCCGCTAGTAGGATACGAGGAGTACGAGGACGCAGGCCCGGTCATTACCTGAGATAGTGCTTCAGACGGCGAGTTTTGCGACGCCGCCATCCCCAGTAGAGTTTAGAGCCGCAGCAGCCGGCCGAGACCACAATACTGAACCTCCGCCCACACCGGGAGCAGAGGAGATGGGTTACAACGAGATGGCCCGATTACTAGCCGTGATCGTGGGCATTACGAGGATAAAGCCGGATGCAGCAGCCTCGAGCACCCGTGGTTCACCCGAGATCGGATAGTTTGAGACTGCGGGACTTTACGAGTTGCGCCGCCATTTTTATGGATCGAGGCCTGAGGATGATCCGCAGGAGTTCATCCGACAGTTACAGTGGATCATGAGAGTGATCAAGGCTTCGGAGACCGAGTCAGTGGTCTTAGGTTTGCATCGGCTGCGTTATACTACATTCGACTGGTTTGATTCGTGGGAGCTGTCCCGGGGGGAGCATGCGCCTCCAGCTATCTGGGACGAGTTCTCGGAGGCATTTCTCAGCCACTTCTTGCCTCCGCAGATGAGGAGGGCACGGGCCGACAGATTTCTGATGCTGAGACAGAGAGGGCGTACGGTTCGGGAATACAACGTGGAGTTCGACTCGTTGGCTCGGTATGTCCCTGCGTTAGTAGCTGATATGGAGGATAGAGTGCACCGCTACGTCACCGGGCTCGATGACTACTTGGCAGAGGCTTGTTCGGGTGTAGCTCTTCAGCCGGGCATGGACATTGCCCGCATGCAGGCTTATGCACTTGGATGTGAGGAGCGGAGGGGTCGACGGAATGACCGAGATCAGCAGAAGAGGCCGCAATGCAGGTCCTTTGGTAACTGTCGAGGCGGCCCGCCTCAGCAGCAGGTTATTTATGCACCTCCGCCAAGATGCAGTGTTCCTCCACGAGCTCGGGGCGTTCGGGGTATTCGGGAGCTGGTCAGGGCTCCAGGGCTTCTGGTTTACAGATATATATGGGTTCTAGCCAGCAGGATTCATGTCCCCCTCAGTGTGCACGATGTGGCAGGCGTCATCCCGGGAAATGTCGTATTTTTACTGGTGCTTGTTTCACCTGCGGCCGTCAGGGCCATGTTACGAGAGACTGTGCTTATAGGAGGGGTACAGGCAGAATGACGCAGCCTACCGGGTCAGTAGCAGGTTCATCGCCTTCTATGGCTATGCGCCCGGCAGGGCAGGATTAGGATTAGAGCGACGAAGGGAAAGTGAGGCTGTTAATACAGGTATATTCTTACCCCTATAGAGATTAGTATGCTTGATATGATGATCTTGATTAAGTGTTATATTCAGATAGCATTGTGTTAATTGTGTTTAGAAGACAAGGTTAGTTAAAAGGGTAAGATTGGAGACAGGGAAATTGTGAGCCTTAGAGTTTTATACGTAGAGACCTTAGATGCGAGGCCATCTTGAGTAAAAGATTTATTTTATGTTTGACCCTTATCGGAGTGCATAGTATACGTGAGATATATTTGTGTGATAAGTCCCTGAGTAGTGTGAAATGAAAGAGGGTAGTTGAGCTAAGAAAACCACTAGGTTTTCGTGACTTGATGATGAGATTGTTCCGGATCGGGAAACAAAAGTTTGGCGCGATAGCGGGTCGGGTTGAGGACCGATCGCGGGTCAACCCGCGGCCTGTAATGTGGTGGGGTCAGTTCGAGGTGGTCCCGCCAGGTGGTAGGGTCACGAGGGAGCTAGGCCAAAGTTTAGATGACCGTTGTACGAGTTCGTGGATGCGTTCGACCAGTAGTCGGACCGATGAGGACAGCCCATCTTGTCTTTCAGTCAGGACTGTTTACTCGGCGGAGGGTTATGCGAGATGTTGTTTATCTGGAGGGTTGTAAGGCTGCACGGGGTTCCCACTTTTATTTTATGACAGGCAGTGGAGCCCAGTTTATGGCTATTTCTTTTCTGGAGGTTTTACTAGGCGGGGTTAGGAACTCAGGTGAGTCTCAGTATTGCATTCACCCTCGGGCCGGTGTTTTTGATTTCAGGGGTAGCTGTAAGGATTATTCGCCTCTTGTTGAGTGAGTATTATAATAACTACCATTTCAGTATTCGGATGTCGCCTTATGAAGCCGGGTATGGGCGTAAGGGTAGGTTGCCAGTCGATTGGTTCGATATTGGCAAGGTTCAGATAGTTGGTTCATACTTGATTCAGCAGGATGAGGATAGAGTGAAGCTTATCCAAGAGAGGTTATTGGCAGCTCAGAGTCATCAGAAGTCGTGCGGATAATCGGCGTCGACACTTGGAGTTCAGGTTGACGGTGGGTTTTCTTAAAAGGTACCACCCCGGAAGGGCGTGACGAGATTTGGAAAGCAGGGGAAACTTAGCCCGAGGTACTTTGAGTGTTTTCAGATCACTTGGAGAAAAGGCCAGGTCGCCTATAAGTTAGCATTGCCGTCCGACGTAGGAGGCAGTACGTCCGGTCTTTCATGTTGCTATGTTCAGAAAAGTATCGGGGAACCATCCAGAATATTCCCAGTTTATGATAACCAAGTTGGAGATAGTAACCCTGAGATTTTGGAAACTGAAGCAATAACAGAAATATGGTAAGTTTATTAGGAAGAGTTCGAGTGTTCGAGGAGGGTACGACGAGTAAGGGAAGAAGTGAACTTGTGTTAGGAGAATAGAAGTGATCTTTTCTTTTGTGAAGTAAAGGTGCGAAGGGAGTATCTTTTAGACCTTGGGTAGGAGCTTTTGTGATGATAGAGGTGATTCCTCGTGGCATAATTGGTTCTGTAAGTATAATAGTGAAGACTTTACCGGTGCTTGTGTGATTAGAGACTTAGACGGAACATTCGGGACAAATGTTTCTAAGGGGGGAAGAATGTTACACCCCGTATTTTCCAGAGTATGTATACGAGGACGTACGTACGAATATTCAAGCCCTAATTAGGTTAAGGATGAAATTGTGAACTTTCGACGGAAAAGATTCCGAACCTTGTGAAGGAAATTCTACGTTTTTAATATTTTAACCGATTACGGATTTTTCCGAGAGACGAAATATTTTGGACCAATAGGAGGGCGACACGTGTCACCCTTAGTTGGCATGGGTTGGACGAAAATGTTGGCCAAGTGGACAAGGTCAAATGGTCAAGTCTTGGAAGATATTTCTTTGGGTAAGTGGGGGTAGGTAGGGAAGGTTGTGGACGTTTTTTGGTGCTAGTGGAAGGCCACATGGCTCTTTGTTGTGGGGGACATATGTCCCAAGGTTGTGGTGGACATATGTCCCAACATTGTGGTGGACACTTGGTTGGAAGACCTCATTCTTCACATGGATCCAAATCTTCACCCTCCATTTGTTTTAATCTTGGCCCTTGGTGGTTCTATAAATACCCCTTGTGTGCAAGACTTATTCTTCATCCACACTTGAGAAATTCCAAGGCAAAATCCCTCCATCCCTTTTAGTATTTCTCGTCCAAGCTCCCCCTCCCCCTTTGTGAAGCCCTCAGAAACTCCCCTTTTTCCTAGTTGTTCTCGTTGAAATACCCCTGGGTTGAAAAATATTCTCCAAGTATTGTTACTATCTCAAAATACCTTAGCCAAATACCCTGTAGTATTCCAAAGTTACCTCTATACTAAAAGCCCGGAAATACTACTCTATATCCTTTAGTCACAAAACGAAACCCTGGGGAAATCTTCATAGTTGGTTGAAGTGTTAAGTAGAAGTTGTTTAGAAACTTCTAAGGGTTTCTTGGAGCTATCGGAGCGTGCAGATTAGGAGCTAAACCTTTCTCAGGATCGACATATATCTTGGATAATTTTGGGCTTGTCGAGGTAAATATCTTGTCCTTCTATTATAATTGGAGATTACATACTGTATTGGTATAGAATTGAGTATAAGACGTATAGAAGGATGATATTAAAAAAGAGAATTGAACTGTACTTACATAGGACTGTATTTACAGTAGACTTGTGTAGTTTGTCGGGTAGGGAAGTGCTGCCCAATTTTCCGTAGAAGTAAGAACCTTCTGCTTAGAATATTCTACAGAGTAGTCTAGACGTTGATAGACGTATTTGACTATTATAGGTTGATACTCTGTGCGCGACATATTCGACTTGGCAGGTGGATTTCGCCGAGGAGGTATGTGATTCTTCCTATCCTCTTAAGCATGATATTTTGATAAATATATATAGTACGGTAGACGTACGTGGGTTAACTGAACATGGTTTTACTTCGATGTCTTTTGACTTGAGTTTTAAATAATAAGAATCTTGAAGTATTTCAAAAGAAGTATGAATCGTTTTTGAAAGAAGAGTAATACTTAGTTTTAAAAGCTTAAGAGTTATACTAGCTTTATGGGAAGTTAGGTATAACGACTTAAGAGAGAAAAATGAACGGTTTACTTAATTGTTTATGAAAGCCTTGTATTGATTTCGGAAATGAGAATAAGCATCGAACAAACCACTGCAGCGCTAATAAAGGAAAATGTATTGAATAATTAATTATATTAAAACCGGTAGAAACCTCCATCTGCATAGAAGCTAAGATAAGAAATTTTTTTATTACATCTCCTAGATCATGGCTGCTTTAATAAGATTGTTATAAACAAGAATAAATTACTCACACATAAGATATATGTTACTCAATTTTGTTAAAAGAAGAAATTACGTTGTTAAGTGATTAGGACTATGAACTATGAAATCTTTCGAAAATAAGAGACTTAAGTATGTTAAAAACATGCAACTTGAACTTTTGGAAAAGAATGTTGTTACTTGACCTTAAAAAGGGAAAATGTGTTGGTTTAAAATGAAGGCATGGTATTATCTTAATCTGTCTTAAAAGAGCGTTTAAATGTTATGGCCGATTCTATACCGAGTCCATGGGATGGACCGGGAATGTATTCCACACGATTCTATACCGAGTCCATGGGATGGACCGGGAATATATTCCATACGATTCTATACCGAGTCCATGGGATGGACCGGGAATGTATTCCACACGATTCTATACCGAGTCCATGGGATGGACCGGGAATGTATTCCACACGATTCTATACCGAGTCCATGGGATGGACCGGGAATGTATTCCACACGATTTGGCACCGAGTCCATGACGGGCCGAATGTATTCCATACGATCCGACACCGAGTCCACGATGGCCGAGGCATGTTATACGTATCACACGATTTATACCTAGATCGCCAGCTGGCGGAAGGAGTTCCACGGGCATGAGGGGTGACTTTGAGGGCGTGAGTCCCTGACTTGACATGACTGCTTTTATGTTGTGAACTGTAGTTTTGTTATCATACATGTCTCCTGTTTTATTTTAGACTGTTATGATTTCGTTCTGATTTCCAGCCACATACTTGGTACTGGTCAGATCGACCTCCTTGGGGCTGCGTTCATGCCGCAGTAGAGGTACATCTGTTGTGGATCCTCGCCATAGGATCACGTCAGCGTTTGGGAAGCCCCGTTTCTCCGGAGGCTTATCTTTGGTATGATCCCTGAGATTGTAGGTTCTTGTACATTCAGGGGTATGGCGGGGCCCTGTCCCGTCATAGTTGTTATAAAATTCTTAGAGGTCTGTAGTACTGTTGTGGGCAGGGTTTGTAAGGATTTAACTGTTCGGTTTGTTATATATACATGAAGGTGACCGTTTTGGTTAGCCTGTTTTCTTATGTTATATCTTGTTTGCTGTTAAGTTTTTATATTCCGCTGGTTACTCTGAAGTATGTCTACTTGGGTGCCCGGGTAAGGCACCAGTCACGGGCTCGGGTTCGGGTCGTGACAACATATGTTACTCAAATTGTTTTAAAAGAGATTACGTTATTAAGTGATTAAGACTATGAACTATGAAATCTTTCGAAAATAAGAGACTTGAGTATTTGAAATTATGCAACTTGAACTTTTGGAAAAAGAATGTTGTTACTTGATTTTAAAAAAAGGAAAGTGTTTTGGTTTAAAAAGGTGGGCATGATTGTCACGACTGCCCGGCGTGGATCGTGCTCATCGGCACCCAAGTAGTCATACATCAGAGTAATCAGCGGAAACATAAAGCAAGATATGAAACAGTTTATAAAATAAGACACAGTTTATGTGAGAAAACATCGTCTTTCGGCATATATATATAATCATGGTTTAGCAGTTACATCCGACATCGCATAACATGACTACAGCACTCTAAGGAAATATACAACTATGGCGGACAGTGGCCCGCCATACCCCGATCAGTACAAAACTATCTACAACAGGAGATCATACCAAAAGTAGAGCCTCCCAAGAGATGGAGCTCCTGACACCAACGTAGAGATCCTAAGGATGCGGATCTAGCACCTGCTTGCCCTTACCTGCGGCATGAACGCAGCCCCCCGAAGGAGGTCAGTACAACAGGTACTAAGTATGTGAAACTGTAAAGTACTTAAATGAAATCATAACCCTTTTTTTAAAACCAGTTTACAAGTATGTATGAAGAAATCAAGGAAACCGCACATAGTGCCACATCACAAACAAGAGCAACAATAGGTAAACTGTAATAGGTCTTTTCTAGGCTGCGAATGATTCGCAGGCCACTCGCCGTATTATCATTCTGCAAGCCTAATCACGACTCCCGAGTCCGCGATAGGCCACTCACATGGGCCCGCATGAGGTATAACCCCGCATCGAGGTAGCTACTCTCGGCATCGCCCCGACTCGCTGTCCGCATGGCCACATAGACCGCATGAGGCATAACCCCGCATACTAACCTGGAACTCTCGTAGCTCCGCATAGGCCCCCTGGACCCGCATGAGGTATTCTCGAATCATGGTCCTGCATCACCGAGTCTACCCCGCGTCGGAGGCGGCTAACCCCTGTATCATCTCAAGAGGTGAGTGATAGTATACTAACATAACAACTTATCTTTAAGTAACATAAGCACAACAAGGATACTCACCTATACAAACGTTACAAGATACTAACACACATAGCATCATATCATGTCTACTTATCAAACCATCTTATTATTCCTTTCACAATATAAGTCTGTTATAAACACATAGGCAAACTTGTTTCTTTTATCAATCTTAAGTGGTTATACTTACTTCCCATAAAGCTAGTATAACTCTTAAGCTTCGCTTTAAAACCAATTAGTTCTCTTACATTAATATGATTCAAGAGTCTTTTGAAATGTTTTCGGTTCTTTATTATTCAGCTTAAGCCGTGAGGCATTCTGTAAGTATTATTCAGCTTAAGCGTGAGGCATTCTGTAAGTATTATTCGAGCTTAAGTCAAAGACATTGCCATAGTTATTATCCGGTTAACACATGTACGCTCACCGCACTATATATATTGTAAAATATCATGCTTTAGGAAGAATCACATACCTTCTCAGCGAAAACCACCTGCCAAGTTGAATATGTCGCGCGCAGAGAGTCAGCCTATAATAGTCACAGATATCTATCAAAGACTACTCTGAGGGTCATTCTAAACAGAGGGTTCACAAGTCTATGGAAAGTTGGGCAGCACAACCCTACCCGGTGAGCTATATGAGTCTCATCAGAAAACAAATTCTATGCGAGTACAGTTCAATTATTCTTCTTTTAAACCCTTCTACTGTGATAGCAGTTCAATTCTATTCTGTGATATTCTTCTAAGTATTTATACTATTCTTATTCTACAACAGTAAGTATTCTCTAATTCAAAAGAGGGTTAGGATTAGTTACCTCGGTAAGCCCAATAATATCCTAGAAAAAGTCGCACTGAGCAAGGTTTTGCTCCTAAGTTGTATGCTCCATGAAACCTTAGAAGTTCTTCACAACTTCTACTAAGTACTAAGGTATTTGGGCTAGGTATTTTGGGCATTATAACAATACAAGAAGGCAACTTTTCTACCAAGGGAGGGGGTAGGTTTCGCTAGGCTGGGGTGGGGTAGCCTCGCCAAGCTTCTCAAGGGGGTGTGTTGGACGAATTGCTTACAAAGGGAGAGGGAAGGATTTTTAGACTTGGAAAGCTTTTGTGGATGAAGAACTCTTCATCTCAAGAGGGGTATTTATAGGTCAAGGGATGGCCAACCAATGGCCAAGATGAAGACAAGTGCAAGGCAAGTGTAGGGTCAAGATTTGGGCAAGTGTACCTAGCCAACTTGCACACAAAATATCTTACCAACAACTTGACCAAGTTGGCAACTTCAATCGGCCATATGGACGCTTCACATCCATCAATCGAGGTGACAAGTGTTGCCCTCCCGTTGGTCCAAAATGTTTCGCCTCTCTAAAAATCCGCAAAAATAGAAATGGCATAGCCGAATTTATTCTACGAAAGTGTGGGAAACGCTTTCGCCGAAAACTATTCGCTTTGTGAGTTGTGCCTAAAAATCGTCCAAGGCCTAACTTTAAGACCAAACTTTTTGTACGTATTCCTTTACGTACATACTCTGGAAATACGGGGTGTAACATTCTCCCCTCCTTAGAAACATTCGTCCCGAATGTTCCTTCCCAAGACAGATAACGATAAGGTTCTTCAAAACTTAAACAGCTTTGCAAAAGCCACACACGCCATAAACAACACTTAGGCATAAACGATAATGAAGATTTACAAGTAGGAAAGTGAATTACCCGGAGTGTGGAACAGAGGATACTTCGCTCATGTCCTCCTCGGCTTCCCACGTCATCTCCTCCCTCGAGCCTGCTCCGCCACAAGACTTTGACGGAAGCCACGCCCTTCGTCCGCAGACGCCTAACTCCGACGATCGATTATCGCTATGGGAATCTCTCATACGATAACCCCTCACACCGGACATCGTCAATCGGATGTACCACAGATGGATCCCCGATACATCTCTCAAAGATAGAAACGTGAAACACGGATGCACCGCCTCCAGATCGGACGGCAGATCCAACTCATAGGCAACCTTGCCTACCTCGCGACAATCAAACGCCCAATGTACTGGTGAGTTTCTTCTTCCCGAATCTCATCACACCCTTCACGGGTGACACCTTCAGAAAACCCAATCATCAATCGCGAACTCGGATGTCGGCGACGATGATCCGTGATACGACTTCGCCGACTCGAGCCGTCAATAGCCGCCTCGGATAAGCTTCACCTTATCCATCGTCGCTGCACCAAATCTGGTCCTACTAGCCGCACTCGCCCACATCGAACCAACCTATAGGCGATGCACTTCCTCCCATACAAGGCCTCATAAGGCGCCATCCGAATCTTGGAGTGGTAGCTATTATTATACGCGAACTCAACTAGAGGCAAATGATCCTCCCAACTACCATCGGTCAATAACACAGCTCGCACATATCCTCAAGAGTCGGATAGTGCGCTCGCCGTCCGTCTGCTGCGTGGATGAAATGCGATTCAAAGCTCACTCGCCCCTAAACCTCTCGAAGGATCTCTGGTTAGCCGTAAACGGGCTCTGCTCGATATGATCGGTAGGGACTCGCATGCGGTCGGCGATCTCTGATGTAAAGTCGGCATAATCCTCACCAAAAGTCGCCCCGACAGAAGAAAGTGGGCTGATTTCACACCGCCGAATAACCCATATCGAATCATGTCTCCTCTGTGTGCGAGGTAATCCTGTGATGAAATCCATGTTGATTACCTCCCACTTCCAGTTCGGGATCTCAATCGTCTGCAACAACCCACCAGGCCTCTGGTGCTCTACCTTCACCGCCGACAACACGCACCGAGCTACGAACTCGCAACGCCCTCTTCAAGCCATCCCACCAATACACGGATCTAAGGTCGTGGTACATCTTGGTCGACCGGATGGATAGAGTAACGCGCTGTGTGCTTCCCCAAGAACTCCGCCAAGTCCTCAAACATCCGAACACACAACTCGCCTCAAACCTTAGCACCCATCGGTGCTACCTCAAAGGACCCTTGCCTCAAGAAGAGTCAGATCACGATATCGAATCAAAGCCGATCCTCGAATCGCTGCTCTTCACCTCCTCGACGATGGAAGACTTGGCAACCTCACGAACTCTAACCCCATTGCTATCAGAATCAATCAAACGGACACCAAGGCTCGCTAACTGGTGCAAATTACGAACCATGTCCCTTCTCTCTAGCTGCACATCTGATAGGCTCCCCATCGACCTACGACTAAGAGCATCCGCCACAACATCGCCTTGCCGGGTGGTACAGATGTCCACATCGTAATCCTTAAGCAACTCTAACCACCGCCTCGCCGTAAGTTCAGCTCCTCTCGTCAAGATATACTGGAGGCTCTTGTGGTCTGTAAAAATATCCACGTGAACCCCATACAAATAGTGCCTCCAGATCTTCAAGGCGTGAATCACAGCTGCTAACTCCAAATCATGGGTGGGGTAGTTCCTCTCGTGTTTCTTCAGCTGTCGGGATGCATATGCTATAACCCTGCCATGCTGCATCAACACACATCCCAACCCGATGCCTGACGCATCACAATACACGACATAACCATCCGACCCTCCGAAGAGTAAGAACGAGGCGATCGCCTCTTTTTCAAGAATCGAAACCCCGCCACAAGCATCACCATCAAACTTGGCCGCTTTCTCGAGTCAGCCTAGTCAATGGTGCAGATAGAAGCAAACTTCCACGAACCGCCGATAATACCGCAAGGCCCGTAAAACTACGAACCTCGTCGAGTAGTAGTTCAGGCCAAGTCCCGATCGCCGATCTTGCCAGACAACTCGAATGCCATCACCCATAATATGCCCAAGAAACGCCACTAAGTCAACCAAAACTCACATTTGGAAAACTTGGCGTATAATCGCTGGTCTCGAGAATCACAAGACAGCCCTCAAATGCTCCGCATGCTCTCGTTTACGGCGAGAATAAACCAAGATATCATCAATGAACACTATCACAAACGTGTCCAAAATGGTTTGAACACTCGGTTCATCAAATCCATGAATACCACGAGCATTGGTCAACCCAAAAGACATGACTCGAACTCATAATGCCCGCATCGTCCGAATGCGATCTAGGGACATCCACCTCTCTCGACTCGCACTTTGATGATAGCCCGATCGCAGATCAATCTTGAGAAACATCTCGCACTCGCAACCGGTCGAACAAATCATCAATCCTGTAGCGGGGTATCTGTTTCTAACGGCCACCTTGTTCACCGTCAGAATCAACACACATGCGCAGCGCCCCGCCCTTCTTCTTCTTCACGAACAATACCGGCGCCTCGTGACAAACACTAGGCCTGATGAAGCCCTTCTCCAGCAAATCCCTAAGCTGATCCTTCAACTCTCTCAACTCGGCAGTGCCATTCAGATGGCGGAATGGAAATAGCCGAGTATCCGCAACACATCTATACAAAACTCGATCTCCTCTCGTGAGGATACCCGGAGGTCATCCGAAACACGCCTGAACTCACGACCATCGAATCGACGGAAAATCTGGTACCGCAGCCTTCGATCAAACACCCGAACGAGATGGTAGATATACCCTTCTCGCACCATCTTCCTAGCCTCGAGGTAGGAAATAAACCTACCCCTGGCGATACCGTGCTCTCCCACTCAACAACCGCTCCTCAGAAACTGGAACTGCATTATTCTCTCTCGCAGTCTACATTGGCGTAGCAGAAGCTAGCCAATCCATCCCCATGATCACGCCGTCAAACATCTCCAACTCTATCAAGTCGGCCGTGGTCCGACGATCAGAATGGTCACAGACAAGCTCTATATACCCGCCGAGCTACCACCGAATCACCCATCGCGTAGCTACCTCGAAGCGGTCTATGGACTCGTGCTCTATCCCTATCCTACTAGCAACAAGGGAGATATATAGACAGAGTAGAACCCGATCTATCAAAGCATACACATCAAACCTGAATCGATAAGGTACTGGATTTACATCGGTGAGGCCTCCCGATCCCGCTTACCGACAAAGCATAAATGCGTTCGAGGACCGCTAGAATCTGGACTCGAGCCACGGCCTCGCCACACCGGCGACCCATGAGCACCCGCCCGGGCGAGTAATCAGAGGAGATGATGAAGCGGCAATGTAACTCGGGGCCGAGCCCTACCACCGCCACGCCCCGGCCGGACAGCCTGCAGTGACCTGCCGCCACAATCGTAATAAGCTCCAAAAAGTAGTACCACACTTCCCGTAATGGGATCTACCGCATCGGCCACACAGGGGGGGTGGTCCCGACGCCGCACTCGCTACTCGACGCCCAAGCCCCTGGCCCCGGTGCGCCTCAAAACTCGCCGTGGCCGGCGACGCAGGAGTGCTCTGGCCGGCCGTGGTGCGACCTAGATCGGCCGAGGCCGCCACCACGATAACCACCGTAAGACCCTCCCGCCCCGGCCTTCTTCTCGCTGTCGCCCACTCGCCGACCTCTGCGCTCGCATCCGCGGCGTGAGCTCGCACGCGGTAATGTCCATACCCTACCGAGAGAAACCCCGCACATGACTCGCCATATAGTCGCTTCAGCCCGGTGACATAGCGGTGCACCCGATCCTCTATATTCGCTACCAATGCCGGGACATATCGAGCCAATGAATCAAACTCGACATTGTACTCCCGACAAGGCCCTCTCTCGCCTCGAGAGTAAAAATCTATCACCGCGCCTCCTCATCCGCGAGGCAAGAAGTGAGTGAGGAAAGCCTCCGAGAACTCATCCCAAGTAGCGGGACGCGTGCTCTCCCGATAACTCCCATGAATCAAACCAATCGATCGCGTATCACGCAGCTTATGTGAACCAAAGATCACGGACTCGGTCTCCGACGCCCGATCACTCTCAAAATCCTCGGCCGACGGATGAACTCTCGCGATCATCCTCCGCCGATCCATAAAACTCCGTGGCTACAACTCAAGAAGTCTCGTAGCCTCAAACTCTCTCGCCTGGTGAACAACGGTACGATGGAGCCGAGCTGAATCGAACCGCCAGATCCAGCCTTTCTCAGACGGGCCACAACTTTAGCCAAAAGTCGGGCATCTCTTGTACCTAACCTCCGCCCTGTGCCGCGGGATGCGAGGTGGGTACTGTGGTCTCGCTGGGCCGGGCGGCGTCATAGAACTCTCGCTGCCTCGTATACACCGGGCCCGAGCCTCGTGACTGGGTGTCTCGCTAGCAGCCTCTCACGCTTTGCCTTCTTCGGGCCCTTGCCTTACGCGAGGCATAATCATATAGAAAGGAATACGTTAGAGGGTCCAACCTATAATACACTTCTAAAGCACGATCTCGTAATGAGAAGAATGGAAACCAATCCTAAATATCCTATAGCCTCTCGATTATTGGTGTGGCGCACAACACACCGATAATCAAGACTTACTAGATACGGTCATAGACACTTTCCGAGGATTAATCGCTCGATACCACTTTTGTCACGACTGCCCGGCCCGTGGATCGTGCCTCACCGGCACCCAAGTAGTCATACATCGTAGTAATCGGAAACATAAAGCAAGATATGAAACAGCTTTATAAAATAAGACACGCTTTATGAGAAAACATCGCTTTCGCATATATATATAATCATGGTTTAGCGATTACATCCGACACTATACAACATGACTACCATGCACTTAAGGAAATATACAACTATGGCGGACAGGCCCCGCCATACCCTCGATCAGACAAAACTATCTACAACAGTGAGATCATACCAAAAGTAGAGCCTCCCAAGAGATGGAGCTCCCGACACCAATGTAGAGATCCTAAGGATGCGGATCTAGCACTGCTGCCCTTACCATGCATGAACGCAGCCCCAAGGAGGTCGCATAACAGTACTAAGTATGTGAAATCAGAAGTACTTAAATGAAATCATAACCCTTTTTTTTTAAAACCAGCTTTACAAGTATGTATGAAGAAATCAGGAAACCGCATAGTGCTACATCACAAACAAGAGCAACAATAGGTAAATCGTAATAGGTCTTTTCTAGGCCGCGAATGATTCAAGCAGGCCACTCGCGTATTATCATTCTCGCAAGCCTAATCTCGACTCCCGAGTCCGCATAGGCCACTCACGGGCCCGCATGAGGTATAACCCCGCATCGAGGGTAGCTACTCCTCGGCATCGCCCCGACTCACGTCCGCATGGCCACATAGACCGCATGAGGCATAACCCCGCATACTAACTCGAACTCGTAGCTCGCATAGGCCCTCGACCCGCATGAGGTATTCTCGAATCATGGTCCTGCATCGCTCGAGTCTACCCCGACGGAGGGCACTTAACCCCTGTGATCATCTCAAGAGGTGAGTGATAGTATACTAACATAACAACTTATCTTTAAGTAACATAAGCACAACAAGGATACTCACCTATACAAACGTTACAAGATACTAACACACATAGCATCATATCATGTCTACTTATCAAACCATCTTATTATTCCTTTCACAATATAAGTCTGTTATAAACACATAGGCAAACTTGTTTCTTTTATCAATCTTAAGTGGTTATACTTACTTCCCATAAAGCTAGTATAACTCTTAAGCTTCTGTTTTAAAAACCAATTAGTTCTCTTACATTAATATGATTCAGAGTCTTTTGAAATGTTTTCGCTTCTTATTATTCAGGCTTAAGCCGTGAGGCATTGCCGTAAGTATTATTCAGGCTTAAACCGTGAGGCATTGCCGTAAGTATTATTCAGGCTTAAGTCAAAGACATTGCCATAGTTATTATCCAGTTAACACATGTACATCTACCGTACTATATATATTGTAAAATATCATGCTTTAGGAAGAATCACATACCTTCAAATGAAAACCACCGCCAAGTCAATATGTCGCGCAGAGAGTCACCTATAATAGTCACAGATATCTATCAAAGACTACTCGAGGGTCATTCTAAACAGAGGGTTCACAAGTCTATGGAAAGTTGGCAAGACAACCCTACCCTGAGCTATATGAGTTCATCGTGAAAACAAATTCTATGCGAGTACAGCTCAATTATTCTTCTTTAAACCCTTCTACCGTGATAGCGGCTCAATTCTATTCTCGTGATATTCTTCTAAGTATTTATACTATTCTTATTCTACAACAGAAGTATTCTCTAATTCAAAAGAGGGTTAGGATTAGTTACCTCGGTAAGCCCAATAATATCCTAGAAAAGTCGCACCGAGCAAGGTTTTGCTCCTAAGTTGTATGCTCCAAGAAACCTTAGAAGTTCTTCACAACTTCTACTAAGTACTAAGGTATTTGGGCTAGGTATTTTGGGCATTATAACAATACAAGAAGGCAACTTTTCTACCAAGGGAGGTTTAGGTTTCGGCTAGGGGGTGGGGTAGCCTCGCCAAGCTTCTCGAGGGAGTGGTGTGTTGGACGAATTGCTTACAAAGGGAGAGGGAAGGATTTTTAGACTTGGAAAGCTTTTGTGGATGAAGAACTCTTCATCTCAAGAGGGGTATTTATAGGTCAAGGGATGGCCAACCAATGGACAAGATGAAGACAAGTGCAAGGCAAGTGTAGGGTCAAGATTTGGGCAAGTGTACCTAGCCAACTTGCACACAAAATATCTTACCAACAACTTGACCAAGTTGGCAACTTCAATCGGCCATATGGACGCTTCACATCCATCAATTGGAGGGTGACAAGTGTTGCCCTCCCGTTGGTCCAAAATGTTTCGTCTCTCGGAAAAATCCGCAAAAAATAGAAATGGCATAGCCGGAATTTATTCTACGAAAGCTGTGGAAACGTTTCGTCGGAAAACTATTCGCTTTGTGAGTTGTGCCTAAAAATCGTCCAAGGCCTAACTTTAAGACCAAACTTTTTGTACGTATTCCTTTACGTACATACTCTGGAAATACGGGGTGTAACAATGATATTGCCTTAGTTTGATTTAAAAGGGAAGCAAGGTATTATCTTAATCTGTCTTAAAAGAGGGTTTAAATGTTATGGCCGATTCTACCTCGAGTCCCATGAGATGGGCCGAGACATGTATGCCACACGATTTGACATCGAGTCCCATGAGATGGGCCGATATATGACGATTTGACATCGAGTCCCATGAGATGGGCCGAGATATGGCGATTTGACATCGAGTCCCATGAGATGGGCCGAGATATGACGATTTGACATCGAGTCCCATGAGATGGGCCGAGATATGACGATTCCACCTCGATTCCCATGGGATGGGCCGATACATGTTATACGCATCATACGATTTATACCTAGACTGCCGGCAGTGAGGAAGGAGTTCCACGGGCATGAGGGATGACTTTGAGGGCGTGAGTCCCTGACTTGACATGACTGCTTTTATGTTGGGAACTGTAGTTTGGTTATCATACATGTCTCCTGTTTTATATAGACTGTCATGATTTCATTTACAGTATTTTCAGTTTCACATACTTGGTACCTGTTGTACTGAACTCCTTCGGGGGGCTGCGTTCATGCCGCAGGTAGAGGTACATCGGTTGTGGATCCTCGCTCCTAGGATCACAGTTCAGCGTTTTGGGAAGCTCCGTTTCTCCGGAGGCTTATCTTTGGTATAGTCCCCTGTCATTGTAAGTACTTGTACATTCAGGGGTATGGCGGGGCCCTGTCCCGTCATAGTTATGGTTACATTCTTAGAGGTCTGTAGTACTGTTGTGGGCAGGGTTTGTAAAAGGATTTAACTGTTCGGTTTGATATTTATATACAGGAAGGTGACCGTTTTGGTTAGCCTGTTTCTTACTTTATGTCTTGTCTCATGTTTTAGTTTTTATTTCCGCTGATTTTCTCTGATGTTGTATCACTAGGGTGCCCGGGGTAAGGCACCAGTCGCGGGCCCGAGGTCGGGTCGTGACAAAAGTGGTATCAGAGCAGTTAATCCTCGGAAAGTGTCTACAGACCGTATCTAGTAGAGTCTTGATTATCGGCGTGTTGTGCACCACACCTATAATCAGGAGGCTGCAGGATATTTAGGATTGGTTTCCATTCTTCTCATTCTAAGATCGTGCCTTAGATCTGTGTATGAGTTGGACTCCCTCTGACGTATTCTTATGTGTCAGTTATGCCTCCACGCAAGGCAATCAGGGCCTAGAAGGGCAAGGCAGCAGAGGGAACTGCGAGTAGAGCAGCGGCGGTCTCTACTGAGGCCACGACACCTGAGCCTCCAGTCCCACAGCCTGGAGCAGAGGAGATGGGTTAATGTCACGACCCGACTTCAGGCCCGTGACTGGTGCCTTACCCCGGGCACCCTAGTGATACAACATCAGAGAAAATTATCGAAATAAAAACTTAAACAGGAAACAAGATATAACATAAGAAAACATGCTAACCAAAACGGTCACCTTCATGTATATATATATAACCGAACAGTTACATCATTTACAAACCTCGCCACAACAAGATTTTCTGCACTTAAGAGTGTAACCATAACTATGACGGACAGGCCCCGCCATACCCCGAATGTACAAGTACTTACAATGACAGGACTATACCAAAGATAAGCCTCCGAGAAACTGAGCTTCCTAAACCCGAATCGTGATCCTATGAGCGAGGATCCACAACCGATGTACCTCTACCTACGGCATGAACGCAAGCCCCCCGAAGGAGGTCAGTACAACAGGTACCAAGTATGTGAAACTGAAAATACTGTAAATGAAATCATGACAGTCTAAATAAAACAGGAGACATGTATGATAACCAGACTACAGTTCACAACATAAAAGCAGTCATGCCATGTCAGGGACTCACGCCCTCAAAGTCATCCCTCATGCCCGAGGAACTCCTTCCTCACTGCCGGCAGTCTAGGTATAAATCGTGTGATACGTATAACATGTCTCGGCCCATCCCATAGGACTCGAGGTGGAATCGCATGGTCACATTCCCGGTCCATCTCATGGACTCGGTGTCGGATCGTATGGTCACATTCCCGGTCCATCTCATGGACTCGGTGTCGGATCGTGTGGAATACATTCCCGGTCCATCTCATGGACTCGGTGTCGGATCATGTGGAATACATTCTCGGTCCATCTCATGGACTCGGTGTCGGATCGTATGGAATACATTCCCGGTCCATCTCATGGACTCGGTGTTGGATCGTATGGAATACATTCCCAGTCCATCTCATGGACTCGGTGTCGGATCGGGTGGTATACATTCCCGGTCCATCTCATGGACTCGGTGTCGGATCGTGTGGAATACATTCCCGGTCCATCTCATGGACTCGGTGTCGGATCGTATGGAATACATTCCCGGTCCATCTCATGGACTCGGTGTCGGATCGTATGGAATACATTCCCGGTCCATCTCATGGACTCGGTGTCGGATCGGGTGGTATACATGTCTCGGCCCATCTCATGGGACTCGAGGTAGAATCAGCCATAACATTAAAACCCTCTTTTAAGACAGATTAAGATAATACCATGATTTCCTTTTAAAACAAACTAAGGCAATATCATGCCCTCCTTTTTAAACCGAAACACTTTCCTTTTTAAAATCAAGTAACAACATTCTTTTCCAAAAGTTCAAGTTGCATAATTTCAAATACTCAAGTCTCTTATTTTTCTGAAAGATTTCATAGTTCAAAGTCTTAATCACTTAATAACGTAATCTCTTTTAAAACAAAATTGAGTAACATATGCCTATGTGTGAGTAGGTTATACTTGTTTATAACAATCTTATTAAAGCATCCATGATCTAGGAAATGTAATACAATTTTGTCTTATCTTAGCTTCTATGCAGTGGAGGTTTCTACTGGTTTTAATATAATTAATTATTTGTCAATACATTTTCCTTTATTAACGCTGCAGTGGTTTGTCCGATACTTATTCTCATTTCCGAAATCAGTAAAACATTATTCTTTAAAAACCAAGTACTCATTACTCACGAATGAGGTTTCACAACTTTTTAACAAAATTCATATCAAGCCAAATAAGTCAAGTCTCTTATCTTTCAAGATCAAGTCTCTTAATTTCTAAAATCAATAAACCATTATTTTACCTACATAAAGTCGTTATAACTAACTTCCCATAAAGCTATTATAACACTTTATGTTTTAAACCAACCAAACCTCGTTTAGCACACGTACGTCTACCGTACTACATAGTTCACAACAATCATGCTAGAAAATATATGAAGAGGTTCACATACCTCGCGACGATTATCGACAATTAGAAAATAGCTCCAAAGTACTGTAACCCTGCTAGCCTTTTCCACCCTTCCAGTAGAATACACTACTCGTAGTATTTCAACCTATAAAGACCACAAAACGTCTATCAACCTCTCGATCTCTTCGTAGAATATTTCCAACTACAAGGTTACTTATTCTACGGAAAATTTGGCAGCACCTCCCCCCCGGAACCACATAAATCTCCTCCTCTTTCAAGGCCCGCTACCGAGCCAACAACTCCAAGGGGGTTACACGTCTAACCGGACGTGTACAACACTGCCCCACAATAATACTACAAGTCTACTGTAAATACAGTCCAATGTAAATACAGTTCAATTCTATCAATCTTCTATCCTAATATAATATACTCAAGTATAACTACTACAACATGTAATATCCAATTACAATAGGGGGACATAGATCATTACCTCGATAAGCCCAAAATTATCCAAGATTATAAGTCGATCCTGAGCAACGTTTAGCTCCAACTCCTTACGTTCCAACCCGCTCCAAGCAACCCTTAGAAGTTTCTAAACAACTTCTCTTAACACTTCAACTCCAAAAGTGAAGAACACTTAGGCTTTAAAAATGGCCACTTTCGGGCAAGGCAAGGTTCAAGGCTAGGGGTGTGAAATATTTTCCAACTCTTGGTACACAATCTTCCTAACACCCTAAGGAAGAACACTTAAAACTTTAAGAATTTTTGGACCACTTTAGCTCACCAAAACAGCCCATGGCCGAGAGCTCACAAGGAAATGGGAGGGAGTTTTGCCTTGGAAAATCTAAGTGTGGGATGAAGAATAAGTCTTGCATTCATGGGGTATTTATAGAGAAATCAAGGGCCAAGATCAAAGCAAGTGTGTGGTGAGATCTTGGGACAAGTGTGTGTGGGTCCCACCCTCCAAATGGCTACACAAAGAAGAAGACACTTGGCTTGCCACATGATGGCCCAAATCGGCCATAGCCACTTGGCAACAAATTTCGGCCACCTTTGGCCACATGGGGGTGACACGTGTCGCCCCCTACTCGTCCAAAATATTTCATCTTCCGAAAATATCCAAAATATCGAAAATCTCGAAAACAAAGCGGGCCCCACAAAACCGTAAATTTCTCCCGTGGGCCCCACGTGACCATTTCCGAAAATAAAATTCCATAATTCTAATATAATCCAGGAAGTCCAAATACCAAATCTGGGAATCCAATTCCCATTAACGAACCTTTTTCCTTCACAAAAACCGGAAACTTTTCCGTCGAAAAATCACATATTTCTTCCTTTCCAATTTTTCTGTCGTATTCTCGTACGTACGTCCTCATATACATACCCTGGAACTACGGGGTGTAACAGTTACAAGGATATGGCCCAGTTATTAGCCAGGATAGTGGCAAGGCACGAGGATAGGCTGGATGCAGCAATTTCGGTAGTACCCGTAGTTCACCCGAGATCGGATAGTTTGAGACTGCGGGACTTTCTGAGTTGCAGCCCGCCAGAGTTTTATGGGTCGAGGCCTGAGGATGATCCGCAGGAGTTCATCCGATTCTGACGGATCATGAGAGTGATCAAGGCTTCGAGACCGAGCCGGTGGTCTTAGGTTCGCATCGGCCGCGTGATACCGCAATGATCGTTTGATTCGCGAGCTCTTCCGGGGGGAGCATGCGCCTCCAGCTATTTGGGACGAGTTCTCGGAGGCATTTCTCAGCCACTTCTTGCCTCCGTAGATGAGGAGGGCACGGGCCGACAGATTTCTGATGCTGAGATAGAGAGGGCGTACGGTTCGGGAATACAACGTGGAGTTCGACTCATTGGCTCGGTATGTCCCCGCGTTAGTAGCTGTTATGGAGGACAGAGTACACCGCTACGTCACCGGGCTCGATGACTACTTGGTAGAGGCTTGTTCGGGTGTAGCTCTTCAGTCGAGCATGGACATTGCCCGCATGTAGTCTTATGCACTTGGGTGTGAGGAGCGGAGGGGTCGACGGAATGACCGAGATCAGCAGAAGAGGGCCAGAACAGCAGGGTCCTTTGGTAACTTTCGAGGTGGACCGCCAAAGAAGTTAGTTATGCACTCCGCCAAGATGCAGTGGTCCTCCGCGCCTTCGTGACGCTCGGGTATTCGGGAGTTGGTCAGAGCTCCAGGGCTTCTGGTTCACAGGTATACATGGGTTCTAGCCAGCCGGATTCATAGTTCCCTTAGTGTGCACTATGCGGCAGGCGTCATCCCGGGGAATGTCGTCGTTTTTCTGGTGCTTGTTTTACCTGCGGCCGTCGGGGTCATGTGACGAGAGACTGTCCTAGTAGGATGTAACTGTCCGGTAGGCTGAGTCATTCTACTGGGTCAGTGGCGGGTTCATCGCCTTCTCTAGCTATGCGCCCAACAGGGCAGGATTGATTAGAACGACAAAGGGGAAGTGAAGCAGTAGGTACAGGTATATCCTTAACCCTCTAGAGATTAGTATGCATGATATGTTGATCTTATGTTTAAGTGTTATGTTCGGATAGCATTGTATAAATTATGATATAGAGAACATGTTAGTTGAAAAAGATAATTATGGGGACATGGAAGGTGTGAACCTTAGAATATTACACGTTGAGACCTTAGATGTAAGGCTGTTTTGAGCAAAAGATTTTACGGTTAGTCTTTGTCGAAATACTTGGTATGCGTGAAATGTATTGTGGGATATTTCCTTGGGTTGTGTAGGATGAAAGTGGTAGCTTTCATGACTTGTATAGGTAAGATTGTTCCGGATCGAGGAACAAGAGTTTGGCGCGATCGCGGGTCGGGTTGAGGCCAGATCATGGGTCAACCCGCAGCTCGGATTGAGGTGGGGTCAGTTTGAGGTGGTCCCGCCAGGTGGTAGGGTTACGAGGGTGCTAGGCCCAAGTTTGGGTAACCATCGTTTGAGTTCGTGGATGTGTTCGACCAAAACAATCGGATCGTGAAGGCCGGGAATGGCCTTGAAGGAATTTGAGGCTAGTAAGATGACCAAGTTTGGAGGTAGTGACTCGTGTTTTGGAACCGTGATGATCAAGTGTGGTACGTGTACTAGAAAGAGTTCGGGTGTACGAGAAGTGTACGACGAGTAAGGAAAGAATTGAACATGTGCTAAGAGATGGAAGTGATCATTTTTGTGAAGTGAAGGTGCGAAGAGAGTATCCTTTCGACCAGGAGCGAGAGTTAATATTGTTTTACATCTTCGAGGTGATTCCTCGTTAGCTTGGGTTTGGGTTTCGCGCGTATGTTATATTATGGCATAGTTGGTTTCGTAAGTATAGTAGTGAAGACTATACTGGCACAAGTATGTTTGGAGACTTAGAAGGAACATTCGGGACGAATGTTTCTGAGGGGGGGGAGAATGTTACACCCCATAGTTCCAGGGTAGGTATATGAGGACGTACGTACGAGAATACGACAATAATTTTGGAAAGAAAGAAAGATGTGATTTTTCGACGGAAAAGTTTCCGGATTTTGTGAAGGAAAAAGGTTCGTTAATGGGAATTGGATTCCCAGATTTGGTATTTGGACTTCTTGGATTATATTAGAATTTTGGGATTTTATTTTCGGAAATGGTCACGTGGGGCCCACGGGAGAAATTTACGGTTTTGTGGGGCCCACTTTGTTTTTGAGATTTTCGGTATTTTGGATATTTTCGGAAGACGAAATATTTTGGACGAGTAGGGGGAGACACGTGTCACCCCCATGTGGCACCTTGGCCGAAATGGTGGGACAAATGTCTTGCCACTTGTCCCCTTGGCCGAAATGGCCATCACACTTGGCTTCCATTTTCGTTGGCCATGTGGTGTGGTGGGACCCACAAACACATGGCCCAATCTTGACCACACACTTGCATTAATCTTGACCCTTGAATTCTCTATAAATACCCCCTTAATGCTAGACTTATTCTTCATCCACACTTAAGGTTTTCCAAGGCAAAATATCCCCTCCCTTTGTAGTATTTTCGTCCCCCTCCCCCACTTGTGTAGAAAATACTTCAAGTATTGTTGTATAAATCCCAAATACTTTAGCCTAGTATCCCTAGTAGTATTCTAAAGAAATCCCAACATAAGAGCCCGAAAATACTACTTTTTCCAATAGTCGCAAATGAAGCCCTAGAAAAATCTTCATAGCTTAGATGAAGTGTTAAGAGAAGTTGTTTAGAAACTTCTGGCGGTTGCTGGAGCGGGTTGGAGCGTAAGGATTTGGAGCTAAACGTTGCTCAGGATCGACTTATAAATCTTGGATAATTTTGGGCTTATCGAGGTAATGATCTTAGTCCTTCTATTGTAATTGGATATTACATGTTGTAGTAGTTTAGAATTGAGTATAAGATATATGGAAGGATGTTTATAAAGAATTGAATTGTATTTACATTGGACTGTATTTACAGTAGACTTGTGTAGTATTATTGTGGAGCAGAATTGTACACGTCCGGTTAGACGTGTAAACCCCCCTTGGAGTTGTTGGCTTGGTAGCGGGCCTTGATAGAGGAGGAGATTTATGTGGTTCAGGGGGGGAGGTGCTGCCGAATTTTCCGTAGAATAAGGAACCTTGTACTTAGAATTGTTCTACGAAGAGATCTAGAGGTTGATAGACGTTTTGTGGCCTTTATAGGTTGAAGTTCTACAAGTAGCGTAATCTACTTGAAGGGTGGAAAAGGCTAGCACGGTTGTAGTACTTTGGAGCGTTTTGCTAATTGTCGATAATCGTCGCGAGATATGTGAACCTCTTCCTATCCTTTCTAGCATGATTGTTGTGAACTATGTAGTACGGTAGACGTACGTGTGCTAAACGAGTTTTGGTTGGTTTAAAACATAAAGTGTTATAATAGATTTATGGGAAGTTAGTTATAACGACTTTATGTAGGTAAAAGAATGGTTTATTGATTTTAGAAGTTAAGAGACTTGATCTGGAAAGATAAGAGACTTGACTAATTTGACTTGATATGAATTTTGTTAAAAAGTGTGAAACCTCATTCGTGAGTAATGAGTACTTGGTTTTTAAAAGGAATAATGTTATATTGATTTCGGAAATGAGAATAATTATCGAACAAACCACTGCAGCGTTAATAAAGGAAAATGAATTGACTAATTAATTATATTAAAACAAGTAGAATCCTCCATCTGCATAGAAGCTAAGATAAGACAAAATTGTATTACATTTTCTAGATCATGGCTGCTTTAATAAGATTGTTATAAACAAGAATAACCTACTCACACATAAGGCATATGTTACTCAAATTGTTTTAAAAGAGATTACGTTATTAAGTGATTAAGACTATGAACTATGAAATCTTTCGAAAATAAGAGACTTGAGTATTTGAAATTATGCAAGTTGAACTTTTGGAAAAAGAATGTTGTTACTTGATTTTAAAAAAAGGAAAGTGTTTTGGTTTAAAAAGGTGGGCATGATATTGCCTTAGTTTGATTTAAAAAGAAAGCATGGTATTATCTTAATCTGTCTTAAAAGAGAGTTTAAATGTTATGGTCGATTCTACCTCGAGTCCCATGAGATGGGCCGAGACATGTATGCCACACGATTTGACTTCGAGTCCCATGAGATGGGCCGATATATGACGATTTGACATCGAGTCCCATGAGATGGGCCGAGATATGGCGATTTGACATCGAGTCACATGAGATGGGCCGAGATATGGCGATTTGACATCGAGTCACATGAGATGGGCCGAGATATGACGATTCCACCTCGAGTCCCATGGGATGGGCCGAGACATGTTATACGCATCATACGATTTTGTCACGACCCGACCCCGGGCCCGTGACTGGTGCCTTACCCCGGGCACCCTAGTGATACAACATCAGAGAAAATCAGCGGAAATAAAAAAACTTACACATGAAACAAGATATACAATAAAAAAAATAGGCTAACCAAAACGGTCACCTTTCTGCATATATATAAAAATGATTAAACCTGAACAGTTACATCCCTTTTACAAACCCTGCCCACAACAGTGCTACAGACCTCTAAGAATATAACCATAACTACGACGGGACAGGGCCCCGCCATACCCCTGAATGTACGTACCTACAACGACAGGGGACTATACCAAAAGATAAGCCTCCGGAGAAACGGAGCTTCCCAAAACGCCGAATCGTGATTCTATGGCGAGGATCGACGATCGTGTACTTCTACCGCGATTTAACGCACTTCGTAAGGAGGTCGCATAACAGTACCAAGTATGTGAAATCAGAAATATCAAATAAAATCATAACATTTTAAAACCAATTACAAATACGCATTTAACAACCACTTCAACCGCATAGTGCCACAAAGATAACAAGAGCAAAAATAGGTATAACGAATCGGTCTTTTCTAGGCCGCTAATGATCGGGCAAGGCCAATCGCCATAGTATCATTATGCGAGCCTAATCTCGAACTTCCGCACCGCATGGACCACCTAGGTCCGCATGAGGTATTCTCGTGACGGGGTAGCTAACCCTCGGCATCAACCTGGACTCCCGCAGTCCGCATAGTCACACAGACCGCATGAGGTATTCCTCGTATCGGGGTAACACACCCGTAGTGATCATCCTGGAACTACCGCAGCTCCGCATAGGTCACACAGACCCGCATGAGGTATTCCTCGTGACGGGGCGCTAACCTCGCATAACAAGTCGGGGGTAAGTGATATAATATCAAGATAACCGCTTATCGTTAAACAACATAAGCACAACAAGAAAACCCCTTACACAAACGCCAAGACACTAACACACGTAGCATCATAACATGTTTACTTATCAAACCAACAAGAAAGTATTACAAGGCTATCACAAGGCAACATAGTCAAGTTACTCACACAAAAGTCACACGATACCCGTAGTATCAAAATAGAGTAACTATCTTTTAAGTAAACCAAAACAATTTTCATACCTTCTTTTTAAACCAATCTTAAGACAAAAGCATTCCTTCATTTTTAAACCATTTTAAGACAAAACCATGCCTTCATTTAAAACAAAGACACTTTTTCCTTTTTAAAGTCAAGTAGCAATATACTTTTTAAACCAAGTGTCTTACTCTTTTAAGAACAAGTAACCTATACCTTTAAATCAAGTTACTTCTCCTTTCCCAAAATCAAGTTGTTTATAAGTCAAGTCTCTTTACTTTCAAAAATCAGGCTCTTAATCTTTAAATCATATCTTTTAAGGAAACCAACCTCCAACTTTTAAATGTCAAGTTATCATTTTAAATCCAATGATAAAACCATTCTTTTGTTTTCATAAAGTCGTTATAAATAACTTCCCATAAAGCTATTATAACACTTTATGTTTTAAACCAACCAAGGATAACTATTCTTATTTTTGAAATCAAGATAACTTTATTCTTTAAAAGACCACACACCCATTACTCATGAGTGAGGTTTTACAACTTTTTAACATAATTCAAGTCCTTAATATTTCATAACAAGTCACTTAACTTTGGAATCAAGTCAAGGACACAAAAGGAAAATCAAATTCCTTTAAACACACGTGCGTCTACCGCACTATATATATTTCACAAATATCATGCTAGAAAGGATAGGAAGAGGTTCACATACCTCGCGACGATTATCGACAATAAGCAAAATGCTCCAAGTACTATAACCCTGCTAGCCTTTTCCACCCTTCAAGTAGAATACGCTACTCGTAGTACTTCAACCTCGATAAGCCCAAAATTATCCAAGATTTATAAGTCGATCCTGAGCAACGTTTTGCTCCAATTCCTTACGGTCCAAGCAACCCTTATACGCTCCTAACCAATTCCTCTTCAAGATCCAACTCCAAAAAGTTAAGAGCACTTAGGCTCAAACCATAGCAAGTTTCGGCCAAGGAGGGATTCTAGGGCTAGGGGTGTGAAATATTTTCCAACTCTTGGTACACAATCTTCCTAACACCCTAAGGAAGAACACTTATAAGTTTAAGGATTTTTGGACAACTTTTGGCTAAGGGGGAGGGCTTAAAACCGAGAACCACAAGGAGAGGGGAGGGAGTATTTTTTTTGCCTAAGAACTATCTCAAGTGTGGATGAAATTAGTCTTGCACTCAAGGGTTATTTATAGAGAAATCAATGGTCAAGATCAAAGCAAGTGTATGGTGAGGATTAGGGACAAGTGTGTGTGGGTTCTTCCAACCAAATGTCCACCACAACTTTGAGACAAGTGTCCACCACAACAATGAGACATGTGGCTAGCCACATGTCTCAAAAAAACGTCCAAGGCCCCGTATCTTTTGGACATAGGGCCACATGGGGTGCCATGTGTCGCCCTCCTACTCGTCCAAAATATTTCATCTTCTGAAAATATCCGTAATGCCACAAATTTCGAAAATAAAGTGGGCCCTACAACCGTAAATTCCTCCGGCGGGCACCACGTGACCAATTCCGGAAAATAAAATCCAAAATTCTTAAATAATCCCGGAAGTCCGAATACCAAATCTGGGAATCCAATTCCCATTAACGAACCTTTTTCCTTCACAAAATCCGGAAACTTTTCCGTCTAAAAATCACATCTTTCTTCCTTTCTAATTTTAAGGTCGTATTCTCGTACGTACGTCCTCGTAAACATACTCTGGAACTACGGGGTGTAACATTCTTCCCCCCTTAGAAACATTCATCTCGAATGTTCTTTCTAAGTCTCCCAACATGCTTGCGCCGGTATAGTCTTCTCTACTATACTTACAAAACCAATTATGCCACACATGGCCATAATACAACATACTCGCAAAAACTCACATCCAAGCCAACGAAGGATCATCTCTAAAGCGTATAACAATACTAATAGCTCCACCCAAGGTCCAAAGGATACTTTCTTCACATCATTACCTTATAAAAAGGACACTTCCATCTTCTTAACACATCTTCGCCTCTTTTCTTACTTGTCGTACCCTCCTCGTACACTCGAACTCTTCCTAATATACGCATTTACATTTCGCCATTGCTTGATTTCCAAAATCTCGGGGTTACTATCTCTAACTTGGTCATCATTAACTGGGAACACTCTGGATGGATCTCCGATACTCTTCCGAAACATAGCAACATGGAATACCGGACGTACTGCCTCCTAAGTCGGATGGCAGTGCTAACTTATAGGCAACCTGGCCTATTCTACAACGATCTGAAAAGGCCTAAAGTACCTCGGGCTAAGTTTCCCTTTTTTTCCAAATCTCGTCACACCCTTCCAGGGTGGTTCCTTCAAGAAGACCCACCGTCAACCTGAACTCCAAGTGTCGACGCCGATTATCCACACGACTTCTGTTGACTCTGAGCTGCTAATAACTTCTTCTGGATAAGCTCCACCTTATCCACATCCTGCTGAAACAAGTAGGGACCAACTATCTGAACATTGCCAACATCGAACCAATCGACCGGCAACCTACACTTCCGCCCATACAAGGCTTCATAAGGCACCATCCGAATACTGAAATGGTAGCTAGTATAATATTCACTCAACAAGAGGCAAACAAATCCTCACAGCTACCCCTGAAATCAAAACACCGGCCCGTAACCTATCCTCAAATGTCTGGATAAAACGCGCTGTTCGTCCGTCGGCCCGAGGGTGAATGCACATCGAGACTCACCGAGTTCCTAACCCCGCCGTAAAACCTCCCGAAAAAGAAAGAGCCATAACTGGGCTCCACGTCCTTACATAAAATAAAAGTAGGAACCCCGTGCAACCTTACAACCTTCCTGATATACAACATCTCGCATAACCCTCCGCCGAGTAAACAGTCCTGACTAAAAGACAAGATGGGCTGACCCCATCGGCCCTACTACTGGTCGAACGCATCCACAAACTCGTACGATGGTTACCTAAACTTGGGCCTAACACCCTCGTGACCCTATCATCTAGCGGGACCACCTCAAACGGACCCCACTACATTCCGGGCTGCGGGTTGACTCGCGATATGGCCTCAACCCGACCCACTTCATACTAAACTCTCGTTCCCAGACTTACCCTTTTCAACTACCCATGTTTTCTAATCCACACCTAACACCATGCTATCCACACATAGTACTCCACATGCATCTACCATAACGACATAAACAAGTCTCTTAAGGGCTGAAGATATCTCAGAACTCACCGCTCACTTTCCCTTTGTCGCTCTAATCAAATCCCCGCTCACGGGCGCATAACTACGTAAGGTGATGAACCACCATCGATCCCGGCGTCGAAGTCGTAACATCCGCGCCACCTGGCCTGACAATTTCTCGCAAATGGCCTGCTGGCCGCAAGCCTAACAAGCTATCTAAGTAGTACGACACTCCCATAAGAACACCTACCACAACGCCATACCGAGCGGTGGCCTCCTCGCTAACACCCTTCCTCTCCGAACCACCAATCAATCGACTTGGTAGGCTAAGTCATTCCACCGTATCCTCCTACTAGGACATCCTTCATCACACGTGGCTCGACGGCCGTAAAACAAGTACCGTAAAAGACGACATTCCCGGGATGACGCCTACCACATAGTGAACACCGAGGGAAATCAACTGGGCCGGCTAGAACCTATGTAAATCTGTGAACCAGAAACCCTGGAGTTCTGACCAACTCCTAAATACCCCGAACGTCCTAAAGTCTGTGGAGGACCACTCTGTACTGGCGGAGGCGCATAACCAGTCTGCTGTTGAGAAGGTCCACCTCGAAAGTTACCAAAGGACCCTGCTGTTCTGGCCCTCTTCTGCTGATCTTGGTTAATTCGTCGATCTCTACGTTCCTCAGTCTGCTGCGCATAAGGCTGTACGCGGGCAACGTCCATGCCTGACTGAAGAGTTACTCTTGTAGCTCCCTTCACTAGATAATCGTCAAGTCCTGTGACATATTGGTGCACTCTATCCTCCATGCCTGCCACCAAAGCGGGGACATAACGAGCCAATGAGTCAAATTCGATATTGTATTCCCGAACCGTCCGCCCGTTCTGCCTCAACCTCATAAATCTATCTGCCCGAGCTCTCCTCATCTGCGAGGGCAAAAAGTGTGTAAGAAATGCCTCTAAGGATTTGATCACTTCCATGATCCACGCAATCGCCGAATAAACTCCCGAGATCTTCTCGCTTCAATCCATAGAACTCGGGATCTGAACTCAAGAAGTCCGAAATCT
Organism: Przewalskia tangutica; assembly: GCA_029844215.1. Lineage (NCBI taxonomy): Eukaryota > Viridiplantae > Streptophyta > Magnoliopsida > Solanales > Solanaceae > Przewalskia > Przewalskia tangutica. The sequence continues at coordinate 67,680,870 of CM056724.1, read as the reverse complement.
CAACTATCGGATCTAGGGTGAACTCATCGATACTACGAACCTCGACTCTCGCTCGCCTCATGCTCGCCATGCTTCAAGCCTAGCTAGTAATCGCCATCTCCTAGTAACCATATCCTCGGCTCCTGGCCGTGGAACTAGAGGCTCAGGTATGGTGGTCTTAGTAGCTACTGCTACTGCTCTAAACTCTCCTGGGGCTAGCGGCGTCGCAGAACTCCCCGAATGAAGCACTATCTCAGGTAATGACTGGCCTGTGCCCTCGTAACCCTCTCGTGCTCGCCGCAGCCTCCTTCGCCGCCTTGCCCTCCTGGGCTCTGGTTGCCTTGCGTAGAGGCAAAAACTAGCACATGCGAATACGCCAGAGGGAGTCCAACTTATAACACATCTCTAAGGCACGATCTCAGAGTGAGAAGAATGGAAACCAATCCTAAATATCCTGCAGCCTCCTGATTATAGGTGTGGTGCACAACACGACGATAATCAAGACTCTACTAGATACGGTCTGTAGACACTTTTCGAGGATTAACTGCTCTGATACCACTTTTGTCACGACCCGACCTCGAGCCCGTGACTGGTGCCTTACCCCGGGCACCCTAGTGATACAACATCAGAGAAAATCAGCGGAAAAAAAAAAAGTTACACATGAAACAAGATATACAATAAGAAAAATAGGCTAACCAAAATGGTCACCTTTCTGCATATATATAAAAATGATTAAACTTGAACAGTTACATCCCTTTTACAAACCCTGCCCACAACAGTGCTACAGACCTCTAAGAATATAACCATAACTACGATGGGACAGGGCCCCGCCATACCCCTGAATGTAAGTACCTACAACGACAGGGGACTATACCAAAAGATAAGCCTCCGGAGAAACGGAGCTTCCCAAAACGCTGAACTGTAATCCTATGAGCGAGGATGGACGACTGGTGTACCTCTACCTGCGGCATGAACGCACTTCAAGGAGGTCGATAACAGTACCAAGTATGTGAAATCAGAAAATCGAAATAAAATCATAACATTTTAAAACCAATTACAAATACGTACGAACAACCAATTCAACCGCACATAGTGCCACAACATAACAAGAGCAAAAATAGGTATAACGTAACTGGTCTTTTCTAGGCCGCTAATGATCGAAGCAAGGCCAATCGCCCATAGTATCATTATGCGAGCCTAATCCTGGAACTTCCGCAGTCCGCATAGACCACCTAGGTCCGCATGAGGTATTCCTCGCATCGGGGGTAGCTAACCCTCGGCATCAACCTGGACTCCCGCAGTCCGCATAGTCACACAGACCGCATGAGGTATTCCTCGCATCGGCGTAACACACCCGGAGTGATCATCCTGGAACTCCCGCAGCTCACACAAAAGTCACACGATACCCGTAGTATCAAAATAGAGTAACTATCTTTTAAGTAAACCAAAACAATTTCCATACCTTCTTTTTAAACCAATCTTAAGACAAAAGCATGACTTCCTTTTTAAACCATTTAAGACAAAACCATGCCTTCTTTTAAAACAAAGACATTTTTCCTTTTTAAAGTCAAGTAGCAATATACTTTTTAAACCAAGTGTCTTACTCTTTTAAAAACAAGTAACCTATACCTTTAAATCAAGTTACTTCTCCTTTCCCAAAATCAAGTTGTTTATAAGTCAAGTCTCTTTACTTTCAAAAATCAGGCTCTTAATCTTTAAATCATATCTTTTAAGGAAACCAACCTCCAACTTTTAAATGTCAAGTTATCATTTTAAATCCAATGATAAAACCATTCTTTTGTTTTCATAAAGTCGTTATAAATAACTTCTCATAAAGCTATTATAACACTTTATGTTTTAAACCAACGAAGGACAACTATTCTTATTTTCGAAATCAAGATAACTTTATTCTTTAAAAGACCACACACCCATTATTCATGAGTGAGGTTTTACAACTTTTTAACATAATTCAAGTCCTTAATATTTCATAACAAGTCACTTAACTTTGGAATCAAGTCAAAGACCTAAAAGGAAAATCAAATTCCTTTAAACACACGTGCGTCTACCGCACTATATATATTTCACAAATATCATGCTAGAAAGGATAGGAAGAGGTTCACATACCTCGCGACGATTATCGACAATAAGCAAAATGCTCCAAGTACTATAACCCTGCTAGCCTTTTCACAACAATATCCAATAGTTTTAGGTAGTTTTCGGTCCACACACCCTAAAGCCCTTTTCACAATTCCTTATAATCCAACTTACATTCCAACATGTTTATATAAACCATAACAACTTGTAAAAATATGATTTCCTTCGTTTTAACATGCGATTAGAGACGTTAAATAACAACAGTAACCAACGAAATTTAAAGCGATAAAACTGTCTCCAAATCGGTAATCACCTGAAATGTCACAAAGGTTTTTTATACTCCATTTTTCTTGTTACAAGTTCTTCCCCTAACTACCACAACATGTAATATATAATTACTTCAAGAGGAAGAAGAAAACTTACCAAAATCTTAGCCAAAAAATAGTCCACACACACGGCATGCACTACTTCACTTTAACACCACTTCTTTACGTTACAAATACACATGTAACCTCTACAAGATTGTATCCATCTTGCCTTCATGTTTTTCCTTCCATAAGTTCATATATAAGCTTAGGGTTTCAAGATATTTTCTTGCCAAAACCGCGACTTACTATATTGCAAGGTTAACTTGGCTTAGAACTTAGTCATGGCGTTTAATCTTGGAAAGAAAATAAGTTGATCTTGTTCTTGTCTTTGGATATGTGGTTTTTGAAAATCTCAAGAGAAAGGAGAGATATGAGGGTTTGTATGGATGAAGATATTTGTTCTAAGTCTTTCAAGACTTATCTATATATAATTATGTGGAGTCTTTGCAAGACAAGTGGAGAGAGCACTTGCCACCCTCCTATTGGCCAAGTATTTCTCTTCACAAAATTATCTCCACACTTAGCCATTTTTTTCATGAAATTTCGATGGACCCAAGTCTTCCAATGCCAAGACTTAATTATTTAACACTTAGTCCACAATTCTATTGGAAAGAATTCAATTACTAGAATTAATTATTGTCATCACATTAAACTCGAAAATTTTCCGTATAAGGAAATGTAAAAATCTTTTCCTTCCGACATTCCAATCTTATTTCTATAATCATGTTCTCACTTAGTAGCTATCGAATTACGGGATGTAACAGCTGTGATCTAGTTGACTGAGAATGAGAGGAGAGATGGAAGACTCGTCAAGAAAGGAGTAATATACTTTGTTCTGTAGTCTTTCAATTACCATATAGTTTCTATAATTATACTAAAGGCTATAGGTCATCGGTTGCGATGTTTACGAAGGGTCAACCCCTCGGATTTTTTAGTTCTTGGCCTCTATTCACACTTAAACATCATATTCTTGTGTGGATAGCTACTGAAAGGGTGTATGGCACGACGAAGCTTTGCGACTATGTCATTCTTGGCGACGGTGATCGCCGACGAGAAGGTGACGACCACTTAGCATAATATATAGTTCCAGTGTACTATAACTATATCTAAAGAAAAGTCTCCCATTTGAAACATTATTTATTAGTTGTTGTCACGACCCGAACCCGGGCCCGTGACTGGTGCCTTACCCCGGGCACCCTAGTGATACAACATCAGAGTAATCAGCGGAACATAAAACAAGACATGAAAATATTATGAAGCGAAACGATGTCGGAGAAAACTTGCCTTACGGCGTATATATAAATCAATTTTAAACCGAACGATTACATCCCATTACAACTCTGCACAACAAAGATTACATGCACTCTAAGAATGATACGACAACAATGGCGAGACAGGGCCCCGCCACACCCCTGAATGTAAATACCTACAACGACAGGGGACTATACCATCGATAAGCCTCGAGAAACGGAGCTTCCCATACGCTGAATCGTGACCGAGAACTAGGATCAACGATCGGTGTACTCAACTCGGCATGATGAACGCGGCCCGAGGTCGATCAACAGTACCAAGTATGTGGCGAAAAATCAGTAAATGAAATCATAATAGTCTATAAAGCAGAGACATGTATGATAACCAAACTACGATTCACAATAAATAAGCGAGTCAAGTCGGGACTCGCGCCTCAAAGTCATCACTCAAATGTAACTATGGGTCTCACGCCCATAACATCAATCATGCCCGTGGAATACCTTCCTCACCGCCGATTTATGATATAAAAGCACCAAGCAATACACATGAACACGTGTCCCACTGTGTCCTAATAAAACAAGATGGGTAAGTACGAAGGCATAACCGACTACTAACACCCACAGACTAACAGGTCAAAATCAGATCATGATATCTGTCTAGGCGTCACATGATCAAAGCCGTCACTCGCCGCGAGATCAAATGCGCGTCTAGCCCCGAACTCTCCGTAGCTCGCGTAGGCCCGCATGAGGTATTCTCGCATCGAGGGTAGCTACTCCCAAGATCGCCCCGACTCGCAAATCGCGTAGCCACAAAGACCGCATTGACCACGCGGCCGCAAACTAACCCGAACTCCCGTAGTTCCGCATGGATCCCCGACCCGCATGAGGTATTCTCGAATCATGGTCCTGCATCACTGAGTCTACCCCGCGTCGGAGGCGCTTAACCTCCGAGACAAGTCAAGGTGAGTGGTACAATACCAACATAATCTGGTGAGAGTCAAACAACTTTAAGCGCATGAGGAAAACCCCCTTTACACAAAACATCACAAGATACTAACACACGTAACATCCTAGCATGTTTACTTATCAAATCAACAAGAAAGTATTACAAGACTATCACAAACCAACACAATCAAGTTATACACACAAGGTACATTCTAATATATGATTAACAAGATCGGGTATCTATTCCCAAAGTACTTCATACATTATTTTTTTAAAAGATACGTTACGTTTACAAAAGTCACACAATACCCGTAGTATATGAAAATAGAGTGATTATCTTTTGAAGTAAATCAAAACACTTACCTTTGTAAAATCAAGTAACAACATTATTTTCCAAACGTCCAAGTTTGCCTAATTTCAAATGTTCACGGTTCTTATTTTAGAAAGGTTTCGTAGTTCATAGTCTTATTCATTTAAGAATATAATTCTCTTTTAAACCATCTGAGAAAACATAAGCCTTATATGTGAGTAGGATATTCTTGTTTATAACAATCTTATTACAATGACCATGATCTAGGAAATATCATTTTGTCTCATCTTAGCTTCTATGCATGGAAGTTTCTCGGTTTTAATAATACTTAATCACAAAATATTTCCTTTTATTAACGCTGCGATGGTTTGTCGATACACATTCGATTTCAAATCAAGAAACATTCTTAAGCCGTTATACCTAACTTCCCATAAAGCTAGTATAACTCTTAAGTTTTCAAAACCCAGTATTACTTCTTCTTTCAAAATGATTCAAAATCTTTTGAAATACTTCAAGTTCTTTATTATTACATAACCACGATTATAGTTCAAATCGATTACCCTTTTAAAACCACAAGTATTTTCTTACCTACATAAAGTCGTTATAACCAACTTCCCATAAAGCCGTTATAACACTTTATGTTTTAGACCAATCAAATACATTTAACACATGTACGTCTATCATACTACATAGTTACACACATATCATGCTAGAAGAGATAGGAAGAGGTTCACATACCTCGCGACGAGTATCGACTAATAGCAAACGCTCAAGTACTTCCAACCGTCGGCTACTCCTTAAGCCAAGTAGATCGCGCCACACGCGATTTCAACCTATAAGGCCACAAGGCGCTTATTAACATTTAGGTCTCTTCAGAGAACATTCTACGTAAAATTAGAAAATTCCTTTCCCCATAACAGCGTAAATCTCCTCTCTATCGGCCGGCTACCAAGCCAACCAGGGGTTATACGCCTAATCCGACGCACAATTTTACCTCACGAAAGGCTACACAAGTCTCATCTGAATACATCTATGTAATTACGTCGATTTTCTTTTCAAAAGGTTTCTTATTATTCAGCTTAAGTCGCGAGACATCAGTAAGTATTATTCAGGCTTAAGTCCAAAGACATTGCCGATAACAACGTTCAGTTCTATATATAGTATACTTCAACTATATAGTCTAACAATCATGTAATTTCCAATTACGATAGAGGGACAAGATATTTACCTCGATAAGCCCATAATTATCCAAGTATAAAGTCGATCCTGGGCAACATTTAGCTCAACTCCGCGCTCGACCCGCTCCAAACTACCCTTAGAAGTTCTAACCAACTTCTACAAACTACTCCAACTAACCATGGAGATTTTCCTTAGGGTTTCGGTTTTGTGACTGAATGGAAGTATAATAGTATTACGGGGCTTTTCGTATAGGTATAACCTTAGAATACTACAAGGTATACGGCTTATGTTTTTTGGGTATAGTAAAAATTTTTTTGTGAGTATTTCTTCCAATTTGGGGGGTATTTATACGAGACAACACCACAAAGGGGGTGTATACCCTCTACTACCTCACTGTGGGGTACTCTCGGCCAGGGGAGGGCTCTCGCCAAGGAGGCCTCTCAAGGGAGGACGAGAACAACACCCAGGGAGGGGGAGGATTTCTAAGACTTAGAACATTTTAGGATGAATAAGTCTTCCAAAGGGAGGTATTTATAGTTCAGCAAAGGCCAACCAATGGCCAAGATCATGCCAAGTGCAAGGCAAGTGTAGGGCCATGATCATGCCAAGTGCACCTTATCCATCTACCACCAAAATATCCTACCAACCCTCGACCAAAATAATGGCCAAATCGTCCCATGTGCCGCCCCACTATTCCGCCAATGAGAGGGTGCCAAGTGGCGCCCTCTCGTTGGTCCAACACGCTTCGTCTCTCGGAAAAATCCGCAAAAATTAAAAATGATATAGCCGGAATTTTCCCTTCGCAAGTTATGTAAAACGCGTTTTAAAAATGACTCTAATCGGGTGTTGTGCACAAAGTGAAATCGCCAAGCCACTTTAAAAGCCCAAACTTTTCTACGCACGCCCCACGCATATACTGAAATACGGGGTATAACATTCTCCCCTCCTTAGAAACATTCGTCCCGAATGTTCCTTCTAAGTCTCAAAACAAACGCGCGCCAGTAGAGTCTTCACTACTATACTTACGAGAACAATCCTGCCACACATGGCCACAGAAACACCCGCGCAAATACCTCCATCCAAGTCCACGAGGAAACACCTCTAATATTACCACAAACACCTCTCTCCGGGGTCTAAAATATACTTCCTTCGCACCTTCTCCTTACAAAAGAAATGATCACATCTATGCTCGCCATACATGCTCGCTTCTCCCTTTACTCGTCGTGATACCACTTTTGTCACTTTGCCGCGAGGTTCTAGTGTCACTCCGGCGACCCAACAAATGGTACCGGCCGCATGCGATCCACGAGGTCGTCAGACACTCGAACTCTTACCACATTTAAATCGCTTCGCTTCCAAAACTCGGGGTTACTATCTCTAACGTGGTCATCATTAACTGGGAACACTCTGGATGGATCTCCGATACTTTCCCGATCATAACAATACGAAAGACCGGACGTACTGCCTCCTAAGTCGGACGGCAAATGCTATCATATAGGCAACCTGGCCTATCCCTCACATGAACTCAAAAGGCCCAAAGTAACTCGGGCTAAGTTTCCTCTGTTTTCCAAAGCTCATCGCACTTATCCGGGTGGTACCTTCAAGAAGACCGACCAACACAACTCTAAGCGTCGTCGCCGATAATCCGCACGATTTCTCTGAGCTGCCAAAAACCTCTTCTAGATAAGCCTCACCCTATCCACAGTCTGTTGGAACAAGCCTGAACCAACTATCTGAATCTTGCCAACATCGAACCAATCGACCGGCGACTTACACATCCGCCCCTACAAGGCTTCATAAGGCGACATCCGAACACTGAAATGGTAGCTTAAACACTCCCTCCACAGGAGACAACAATCCCCACAACTACCCCTGAAATCCACACACTGGCCCGAGGGCGAATGCGATTCCGAGACTCACCTGAGTTCTTAACCCTGCTTGGTAAAACTTCCAGAAACAAAAATGATGTACCACTGGCTCCATGCGTCATAAGGTGAAGGTAGGCACCCCGTGCAGCCTTACAACCTTTCTGATAAAACAACACTGCCGAGTAAACGGTCTTTGCTAGAAAACAAGACGGTGACCTCCTACCGACTCATCGTCGAATGCATCCACGAATTCGTACGCTGGTTAACTAAACTTGGGCCTAACACCCTCGTGACCCTACCACAAGGCGGGACCACCACAAACTGACCCCACCACCATACATGCCGCGGGTTGACCCGCAACATGGCCTCAACCCGACCCGGCAATGCGCAAAACACTAGCTCCCCGATCCGGAACAATCTCTCAAATCACGTTACGAAAACCTAGCGGTCTTCTTAGTTCAACTACCCTCTTTCATTTCACACTACTTAGGGACCTATCCCAAACATAGCTCACGTGCACTATGCACTCCGATAAGGATCAAACAAAACACTACACCTTTACTCGAGATGGCCTTACCTCTAAGGTCTTCACGTATAAAGCTCTAAGGCTTACACTTTCTCAATCCCCCAAATCTTACTTGGTTAACTAACCAAGATTTCTAATCACAATTTACACAATAACCCTTAAGGTATACTCATCTTATCACACATACTAATCCCTAGAGGGTTAAGGATATATCTATATCTACTGCTTCACTCCCCTTAGTCGTTCTAGTCAAACCTGCCCCGTAGGGCGCATAGTTAAGGAAGATGACAAACTACCCACCGATCCTGAAGGCTAAGTCCTCCTACAAGGACACTCTTCCGACATCAGACCCTGACGGTCGTAGGTACAACAAGTACCAACTAAAAGACGACATTTCCCGGGATGGCGTGCACATACTGTGAACACTGGGAAAATCAATCCGGGCTGGCCGGAACCTACGTAGCCGTGAACCGAAGCTCGAGCTCGACCAACTCCTGCGTACCCCGAACGCCCCGAAACTCGCGAGACCTTTCGCATCGTGGATGTGCATAATCTAATCTGTTGGTGAGGTGACTCGACTCGAAAGTTACCAAAGGACCTTGCCGCTCGCCTCTTCTCGCCCTCGTTAACCCGTCGATCTCTACGTTTTCGACTGCTGCGCATAAGCCCGCATACGTGCCATGCTCAAGCCTAATCAAGAATTACTCTTACACAACCTCTCTTAGGTAGTCATCAAGACTCGCGGTATATCGGTATACTCTCGGTAGCCAAATCCATAGCTAGTAATGCCAGGTCGCTTTCTTGCAATCTAAATTCATCGTTCGATGGCCGCGAATCGGTTCAAATATCATGGCCGCAGAGTAGAACCGCCGCCGCCGTGTTAAACTCTGTGGGGCTAGTGACGCCGCAGAACTCCCGAATGAAGCACTACCCTAGGTAATGATTGGGCCTGTGCCCTCGTAACCTCTCGTAATCTACTCGCAGCCTCACGCTTTGCCCTCTGGGCGGGTTGCCTACGCGAGGCATAGCAGTGAGGAAAGAAATACGTTAGAGGTCCAACTCACAACACTCTAAGGCACGATCTCGAGTGAGAAGAATAGAAACCAATCCTAAATATCTTATAGCCTCACGATTATTGGTGTGGTGCACAACACACCGATAATCAAGACTTCTATCGATACGGTCAGAGACACTTTCCGAGGATTAATCGCTCGATACCACTTTTGTCACGACCAACCCGGCCGTGGATCGTGCCTACCCGGGCACCCTAGTGATACAACATCGAGTAATCACGAACATAAAACAAGACATGAAAATATTATGAAGCAAGAAACGATGTCGGAGAAAACTTGCTTACGGCATATATATAAATCAATTTTAAAACCGAACGATACATCCCAATACAACTCGCCACAACGATTACTACAGCACCTCTAAGAATGATACGACAACAATGGCGGACGGCCCGCCACACCCGCGAATGTAAATACCTACAACGGCGGGGACTATACCACCGATAAGCCTCCGAGAAACGGAGCTTCCCATACGCTGAATCGTGACCGAGAACTAGGATCAACGATCGGTGTACCTCAACTGCGGCATGAACGCAAATCTCGGCGAGGTCGATAACAGTACCAAGTATGTGAAATCGAAAATACCGTAAATGAAATCATAATAGTCTATAAAGCAGAGACATGTATGATAACCAAACTACGATTCACAATAAATAGCGATCGAGTCAAGTCGTGACTCACGCCTCAAAGTCATCACTCAAATGTAACTATGGGTCTCACGCCCATAACATCATTCATGCCCGTGGAATACCTTCCTCACTGCCGACAGTTTATGATATAAAAGCACCAAGCACTACACATGAACACCAGGTCCCACCTGTGTCCTAATAAACGATGCAGGTGGTAAGTGCGAAGGCATAACCGACTACTAACACCTACAAGACTAACGTGGTCAAAAGCGGTATCATGATATCTGTCTGCATCGTCACATGATCAAAGCCGGTCACTCGCCCGCGTGATCAAATGTGCGCGTCTAGCCTCGAACTCTCCGTAGCTCGCGTAGGCCCGCATGAGGTATTCCTCGCGTCGAGGGTAGCTACTCCCAAGATCGCCCCGACTCGCAGCCGCGTAGCCACAAAGACCGCGTGACCACGAGGCCGCAAACTAACTGGAACTCCGTAGTTCCGCATGGATCCCTGGACTGCATGAGGTATTCTCGAATCATGGTCCTGCATCGCTGAGTCTACCCCGCATCGGAGGGCAGCTTAACCTCCGGAGACAAGTCAAGGTGAGTGGTAAAATACCAACATAACGGCTGAGAGTCAAACAACTTTAAGCGCAGTCGAGGGAAAACCCCCTTTACACAAAACATCACAAGATACTAACACACGTAGCATCCTAGCATGTTTACTTATCAAATCAACAAGAAAGTATTACAAGGCTATCACAAACCAACAAAATCAAGTTATACACATAAGGTACATTCTAATATATGATTAACAAGATCGGGTATCTATTCCCAAAGTACTTCATACATTATTTTTTTAAAAGATACGTTACGTTTACAAAAGTCACACAATATCCGTAGTATATGAAAATAGAGTGATTATCTTTTGAAGTAAATCAAAACACTTACCTTTGTAAAATCAAGTAACAACATTATTTTCCAAACGTCCAAGTTTGCCTAATTTCAAATGTTCACGGTTCTTATTTTAGAAAGGTTTCGTAGTTCATAGTCTTATTCATTTAAGAATATAATTCTCTTTTAAACCATCTGAGAAAACATAAGCCTTATATGTGAGTAGGATATTCTTGTTTATAACAATCTTATTACAGCAGCCATGATCTAGGAAATATCATTTTGTCTCATCTTAGCTTCTATGCAGATGGAAGTTTCTACTGGTTTTAATAATACTTAATCTGACAAAATATTTCCTTTTATTAACGCTGCAGTGGTTTGTCGATACACATTCTGATTTCCGAAATCAGTAAAACATTCTTAAGCCGTTATACCTAACTTCCCATAAAGCTAGTATAACTCTTAAGTTTTCAAAGACCCAAGATACTTCTTCTTTCAAAATGATTCAAAAATCTATTGAAATACATCCAGTTCTTTATTATTACATAACCAGCCAGTTATAGTTCAAATCAGTTACCCTTTTCAAAACCACAAGTATTTTCTTACCTACATAAAGCTGTTATAACCAACTTCCCATAAAGCCGTTATAACACTTTATGTTTTAGACCAATCAAATACATTTAACACAGGTACGTCTATCGTACTACATAGTTACACACATATCATGCTAGAAGAGATAGGAAGAGGTTCACATACCTCGCGACGAGTATCGACTAATAGCAAACGCTCAAGTACTTCCAACCGTCGGCTACTCTTAAGCCAAGTAGATCGCGCCACACGCGATTTCAACCTATAAGGCCACAACGCGCTTATTAACATTTAGGTCTCTTCAGAGAACATTCTACGAAAATTCGAAGACTTCCTCCCGCAACAGCGTAAATCTCTCTCTCTATCTGGGCCGCTACCAAGCCAACCTGGGGGTTATACGTCTAATCCGGGCGTGCACAATTTTACCTCGCGAAAGGCTACACAAGTCTGCATGTCTGATACACCTATGTAATTACGATCGATTCTTCTTTCGAAAAGGTTTCTTATTATTCGAGCTTAAGTCGCGAGACATTGCGTAAGTATTATTCAGCTTAAGTCCAAAGACATTGCCGATAACAACGTTGATTCTATATATAGTATACTTCAACTATATAGTCTAACAATCATGTAATTTCCAATTACGATAGAGGACAAGATATTTACCTCGATAAGCCCATAATTATCCAAGTATAAAGTCGATCACAGGCAACGTTTAGCTCGACTCCGGCGCTCAACCCGCTCCAACTACCCTTAGAAGTTCTAACCAACTTCTACAAACTATTCCAACTAACCATGGAGATTTTCCTTAGGGTTTGGTTTTGTAGATGAAGGAAGTATAATAGTATTACTGGCTTTTCAGATAGGTATAACCTTAGAATACTACAAGGTATCAGCTAAGGTAATTTGGGTATAGTAACAATACTTTGAGAGTATTTCTACCAAGAGTGGGGTATTTATACGAGACAACACCACAAAGGGTGTATACCCTTCTACCCCCACTAGGGGGTACTCTCGGCGAGGGAGGGGCTCTCGGCCAAGGGGCCTCTCAAAGGGGGGAGGGCGAGAACAACAACAAGGGAGGGGGAGGATTTCTAAGACTTAGAACATTTTAGGATGAATAAGTCTTCCAAAGGGGGTATTTATAGGTCTAGCAAAGGCCAACCAATGGCCAAGATCATGCCAAGTGCAAGGCAAGTGTAGGGCCATGATCATGCCAAGTGCACCTTATCCATCTACCACCAAAATATCCTACCAACCCCTTGACCAAAACAATGGCCAAATCGTCCCATGTGCCGCCCCACTATTCCGCCAATGAGAGGGTGCCAAGTGGCGCCCTCTCGTTGGTCCAACACGCTTCGTCTCTCGTAAAAATCCGCAAAAATTAAAAATGATATAGCCGGAATTTTCCCTTCGCAAGTTATGTAAAACGTTTCGTCGAAAAATGACTCTAATCGGGTGTTGTGCACAAAGTGAAATCGGCCAAGCCACTTTAAAAGCCCAAACTTTTCTACGTACGTCCTTACGTACATACTCTGGAAATACGGGGTATAACAGTTGTCATGTTTTGGAGTTTGCCAAATAATTTTGGAGCGACGAAGTTACTAGGGATTTCTCTCCAGTGTCGCTAAGATGCTCCGGTCTTTGGTTGACGCTATTATGTATGTGGAAAAGACCCCGATTTTCTCAAAGATTAGAGATGTCACTGGTACTATGTTTCTGTCTTTCTGAGGATTCGAGAACGGAAATGTGGTCTCATCGAATGTGATGTGATGAGAAATATGGATTTGACGAGTGGACAAGTCATAGTAGAGATAGCCCCTATGGTTCAGCGGGAAGCCTAGGTAGACACATGGAGTGGACCGGGGGCTAGTTTGTGAGGGGCGGTAGAGGCAATGTTAGGATAACATAGACAGCCGAATATACATAGATGATCGTAAGAGGATACTCTATGATAGAGGATTTCGGTAAGGGTCGTGTTGTGAAGGGTTCTAGTTGGGAGAATATTTAGAATGTATTCTGACATCTTAGAAGCATATACCCAGAAGGACGAAGTGAGGGAGACATGAATTAATAGAGTGTGAATCATATTATTGATGGTGCGAATGTTTCGTTCAGCTTTACCGTTTTATGGGTAAGTATGCGGGCAGGAGAAGCGAAAGACCATGTCATTATTAGTACAAAAGCGGTGAAACATAGAGTTTTTGAACTCACGACCATTATCGCACTGAAATGATTTTATACCCTTTTCAAATTGTGTTTGAATGAATTTTATGACCGATGGAACTAACAATAGGTGATGTCCATAAATCGGCATGATTTAAATGGAAGACAAGTATGTTTGCCTAAAGAACAAGAAACACAATGTTAGGCAAGCTTCATATTATTACAAGGAATGAAATTATTGCCTCTAAGAAAGTTAAAAACTGGGGCTCCTGGATGACCAAGCCTATTATGCCACGTGGATGGAGAGATAGCTGCTAGAGAGACGGGAGAGCAAGATATGGCAGCGGAGGTGGATGGGAATGGATAGAGATCCCCCGTGCTATTGCATCTCGTAAGAAGTGTCCTCGTATAAAGATCCTTCACAGTGAACCCAAAAGGGTCAAAGTTAACAGAGACAGAGTTATTACGAGTAAATTTGCGGACAGAAATTAGGTTCTTAATGATGTATGGGGTATATAGGAAATTTTTAAGGGAGAAGGGTGGATGAGGAGGTTGTGTAGGATGTACCATAGCCCTTTATTGAAATGTGGTGGCCATTGTCAACTGTAATAAATTGAGGATGCTTTAAACTAAACATTTTAGGAATGTTACCTGCAGACCGAGTGAGGTGAGATGTGGCACCGGATTCCATGATCCAATTATTATCCGGTTGTTGCAGGTTGAGGCTGATTTTGCCTGACCCAAGTCAGAGGGGGCCATGCCTGAAGCGGGCTACTGTAATTGGCCTTGCATGAAGTGGGTTTGGCGCGAGTGTTAGGCTAGCCGAGGGGTTGGAGCTGGGCCTAACAACCCATGTTGAGAATACGGAACTCGGGCTGCTGGAACGGGAATTGCGGCGGTGTCGCGACGCCTTGCTGGTACTGTTGAGGCGTCGCGGCCCAGTGGTACTGTGGGCCCTGCTGTTTCTGCTGGTTCTGTTGATCACAACCATTTCCACGACCACATCCTCCTTTTCTGTCGCGGTTGGGAATTTTCCGGAGGGGTTTGGCCGGCTGGAAACTGCTGCTGAGGTTGCGTTTCGACATCGAGCGTCTTCTGATTGTGCTCATCCTTCTTAGCACGACGGGTTTCTTCTAGTAGTAATTGAGAGCGAGCTTTGTTGAAGCTCGGAAGAGGGTCAGCCTGCTGAATCATCGTGGCTAGCGTGTCATATTCCCCTTTAGGATGACCTGCAATTAGTTGTAACACAATCTTTGTTTCGGACACGGGCGTACCAACATTGGTCAATTGGTCTGCCATAAGTTTCAACTGTCGACAGTATTCAGACATATTGGAATAATTTTTGAGACGTGTGTTGTTGAATTGCTCCTCCAAGTACACCACGCGAGTGTTCTTGTTGTCTTGGAAAATTTCCTCCAATCTTGTCCATAATTCGCGGGCAGAAGCCCCTGTTTTCATGATGGTAAGAAGTAGGTCTTTGGATACAGTGCCATAGATCCACTGTTTAATACAGCATCAAGACGATGCCAAATTGTGTCATCAATCTCCGGGGGACGAGGAACAGACTCGTCGATGTGGTCAAGCACATTGTAAACGCATGTATGAATTTTAAAGAGTTCGACCCACGACCAGTATTAACCATCTTCCTGATCAAGAATGAGATGGATGAAATTCTTGATGTTTGTAACGACGAGAGCCGGATGGAAAGATGGTGAGAAATTGGTGGTGGGAGGAGGTGTGGAAGCGGAAGCATCAGAATGTGTGGGAGAGGCAGTTGGATCCATCTAGAGAAGAGAGGAAAGGAGAAAAAGAAACTAGAAATTTGGAGAGGGAGCCGCGGCGCGGCTGAAGAACTGAAAAATTGATACCATGTAAGATGATATTAACCTCCCTTGAGGAGTCTTTCTCATTAATATCAATATATAGTGTACAATATTCATCTCTTATACAATAGGAATCCTAATCCTAATTACAAGAGGAATCCTAGTCTTATCATAATTATATTAACACAATATATGAAATATATTCTAATTATGGGTAGTAATTTTATTATACTATTATACACATTTACAAGATATTTGGGGTTAAGAGTCATATAGGTCAACATATATGAATTTGAAAACTCAATATTCAAAGTGTTAAAAAAAATTGCATATGAGAGAGAAGTCTCTTTTCTCTGTTCTGGGTGATAATGGAGTATGTGCATCGTTATTTTAGTGGTGATTTTAATTGTGTAAATGGAGAAAGAATAAAAATTAATACTAATCTTCAAGCTTTAACTTAGTTGAGGGCGGTGTTGGTTCTTGACTTCTTGCAGCTTCCTCGTCCGTCATAATTTGCCGGTTGTCGGAAAAATGTAAATGGAGTCATCAATTTGGATTTCCATTAAAAAATATTATTTTAAGTTATAATGTTAATTATTAAGCGTACTTAATATAAAGTGTCCAATTAAAAAAAGACATGTTTCCTATATTAATTAAAACTTAAAACATTTTTTTTATCTCACACTGCTCTAATAGAGTGAACACACTCTCTATGCCATCTGAACACCCAAGGGTTTGTTTATTTCGTTTTAAAAAAATTCTAATAGGACACACGCAAAAGTTAGGTGTATCATAGCAAATTCCCACAAACGTTAGAGTGCATTTTAACCATTTTCCCTATTGTCATTCTTCTTAATAAATTTGTGCATCTCTTCTTCAACGTTTCCAATATACTGTTAGTGCTTTTCTTCTTGCAATCTTCTACTTCACGAATTTTTCTATAATTTGATTTTTTGTTATTTGGGTTTAGTTCTTATGGTAAAAAGAATTGAAAGTGCAATTTTAATTTTTTGAATAGACATTATATTTTATGGATAAAAAAATTATTTAATCATTTGTTGTGCGGGAGAGTTAGTATCCTAACTTAGTTTCCAAGGAACGTTTTACCTACATTCATTCCTTTCATTAATAAAAATCTTGTGCATGATTATACTCCATTAATTTTTTTCAATAAGCTATAACAATTTTAGAATAATAATATCTACTTTGTTGTGTTGGAAATTTCAAAATGTGTAGAGAGTTAAAAACAAGAGGCGAACAATTAAAATATTTTGCAATGCTGGCTAAAAACAAGATGACAGAGACGATGACTAAGATAGGGATAGACAAAAAAATTCGTTGCAAAAAGGTGGAGCCATAAAAAGGTGGCAAATAAAATTTTAATGCAAAGTTCGGCGATTATAATGTTGTTGGAGCCACGTTGTTAGTGCAAGGCCAATGAAGAGTGCCTGATCTTTACTTTAAAGTTCTCATTTTAAGGCTTTAGATCCAATATTGGTGCTTGGATTGGAGATTATTGTGTAAACATTCAAGTTGACAATTGAGTTTCTACCCGAGTGGACTCTCTGTTTCATTATGATTTAGCACCTGTGAACGTAGAATGCGATACAAATCACATCCGGATATTTGGACTTCATGTCCTCTTCAGCTTCCCATATAGCCTCTTCGACTTTCTGACTCCTCAATAGCACTTTTACTGAGGCAACTTCCTTATTCCGTAACTTGTGAACTTGGGCGATCAAGTGTAGACACAAGAATCTCGATAGGTTATCTTTAACCCCAATGCAGGGACAACAAATGACGAATCTCCACACATTTCTTCAACATGGACACATGAAATACATGGGGTATATAAACCAACTCTTGTGGTAATTCAAGCTCGTAATCTACCCGACCTTTCACATAATCCTATATGTTCCAACATATAAGGCTAAACTTCGCTTTCTTCCCAAATCACATGACGTCCTTCATAGGCGAAACTTCCAAGACTATCCAATCATCAACAATGAATTCCAAATCTCTACGCCGCACGTCCGTATAGGACTTTTGGAAACTTTGGATCATTTTCAACCGCTCTCGAATAACTTAACCTTTTGCTACTTTTCTCAATGTCTTTGGACTCTAATCGTTATTGACATATGAACATATAAGGACGACTTTTTTTAACATGACTTATCTTTTCTCCTTTTGCCTCACTGTCGTCGTCAGAACACATAGAGACTTGATCATGTAAGTTCGTATATCGATAGACATATGTGAATTGTGATAAGAGTACAACTTTAGGGTCTGATTTAGAATCTTCCTAGTCTAAGTCTCGGTTTAGGTATGCTTCATTTTTAAGAGGATTATGTTTGTATAGTCATTAAAATTTTACCATAACAATGTGTACATCCTCTTGAGTAATTTGTGTTGTAATAAACTAGTTGAATTGCCTAACATGACTGTACCTGTACTTGCCACATGTGTTATCCAACTTGAGTCTGATTCGGATTGTTACTTGCTGCAATTTGCCTTTTTTTACTCGTAACCATGTTTTCCTAGGATGATAGGCATGTGTTGAGGGGATTTTCTAGCATATCCAGTAGTCCGGCCTCCTAAATGAATGCATGACCATCCTGTTTCGGCCATCTGCATCTGTCTACATACAGTGCATACATCATAATTTGTTAAGGGTCCATAGAACCAATACATACCTTTATTTAAGGACTTTGATATACAAGTAGTGTTTAAAGACCTTTATAGTCAGAATATGAAATATGTTACCTTATTAGCCTTCTTGTTGTCTTTGTTGTGTATCAAAATTGAGGCTCAACATCATATTACTTTTCATGAAATTATTTATTTATATTTTTTTTGCATATATATTTTTGTTCCGTCTCTGTAAGATGATATTAATGTCACGCCCTGAATCCCGGGCCCGTGACTGGTGCCCTACCTGGGCACCCTTCTACCTTAACAACACAAGTAAACTGCGGAAATTAAATAACACCTCTTTTTTTTTTTTTAAACCAACGTACGTGCAAGGGCAAAGCCGACAAGGCTGCCATATATACATAAACAAAAGACACTACACCGTACATGAGTCCAAGCCCACATATGAATACAGACCTCTAAGAGTTTTACTGAAATATGACGGGACAAGGCCCCGCCGTACCCATAATCAGCAAAAGTCATGCTTGAAAGAACTTATACCAAAAGATAAACTCCCAACGGAAGGAGCTATCCAAAACTCGAGCGGTCCTACACTGCCGATCACCAAGCAGCAGACCTAAACTGCGGCGTGAACGCAGCCCGAGGAGGTCAAGACAAAGAATGTACCAAGTATGTGAGCGATGAAATCGTAATAAAATCATAACAGTCTAAACAAAGCAGAGACATGTCGATAGCCAACCTACATGCATAACACATAAGCGATCATATCAAGTCAGGGACGCAGGACCTCAAAGTCACTACTCAAATATAACTATGGGTCTCACGCCCATAATATCAATCATGCCCGTTTAATCCTTCCTCACCGCCGATCCGATGTAATAACACTAATAAGGATACATGAACACCAAGTCCCACCTGTGTCCTAAATGCCTCGTGGTCTCATGCCCCGGAATTCCACATCGTAAAAGCATGACCATAGGGTAACACAACCAAATCCGGGGACATATATGATAATCAAATTACAACGCATTGTGCCTTACTAACAATGAGAGTAAATGATGGTATCCTTTACAATATAAAATAGGAAGCTCATGATCAAAACAGACCATCCGCCCGATGATCATTTAACCATCCTACTCGTGGGACTATTTCACCCGCGTAGGCGCGTGGACCCGTGAGGTATTCCTCGCATGGGACTATTTCACCGCGTAAGCCGCTACGGACTCGCGTGAGGTATTCCTCGCATAGGATGGACCGCCCGCGTGGGACTATTTCACCCCATAAGTCCTTACGGACCCGTGAGGTATTCCTCATCGTGGGTAGCAATTCCACGGAATGCAAATGCCACAAACCCGGAATGACGAACGATCGATATACCAATAGCACACAACCGGCTATTTCCAGCACACATATGCAGTTCTCAACTAAACAAGCCAAAGTACTTATCAAGGCACACATAGAATAATTCTCAATTAATCAAGCCAAAGTACTTATCAAGGCACACTTAGACTAATTCTCAATTAATCAGACCAAAGTACTTATCAAGGCACAAATAGAATAATTCTTAATTAACAAGCCAAAGTACTTATCAAGGCACACTTAGACAAATTCTCAATTTATCAAGCCAAAGTACTAATCAAGGCATCACATAGAATTATTCTCAATTAAATAGGCCAAAGTACTACGTACGTACATTCTTTTAAAAAAACTCATTTTTATGTAAAACCCCAAGATACTAACACCCGTAGTATCAAGGCATGTCTATTTTTCAAAGTAAGTTACTACACGTTTAAAAACTCATTTCAAGGCTTGAAATCAAGTAACTTCAAATTTTCACAATCTAGGCAACTTATGTCCTTTAATCAAAATAGACAACTTTCTAACCTTCCATAAAGCCGTTATAACCAACTTCCCATAAAGCCGTTATAACCCTTTATGGTTTTTAGACAATTTCATTCTTTTTATAACCAAGAGACTTATACTATTAAAACCAAGTATCACATGCTTTATATATATCAAGTTCTCAACTTTCAAAATACTACAAGTCTCTTATATTTAGAAAACAAGTTTCTTCTACTTTTAAACCTCAAGTAACTCACACCTTTAAAACAAGTTACTTCTCTTAAATCATGTCATTTCTCCTCTTTTAAAACCATTAAGTAAATCACTCCTTTGACTCCCCTAAGGTCATTATAATGACCCTTAGGTTTTGGAACTAAGGCACTAGCCAAAAGATTTGGAAACCACTTCCTTTTCAAGACTATGTACTTTAAGCAAAATACTTTCACTCTTACGAATCCAAACTCCACTAAGGCAATGGATTTTACAACTTACAATTTAAACATCAAAGTACAATCAAGGAAGTACATAGAACAAATTCTATACTAGGCAATCCAAGTACAACCAAGGAATGGATCATTTAAGGAGTAGGACATACTTTCTTTATCTTAAGGAATCATGCTAGAAGAGGAGATAGTTCACATACCTTTTCGGCTAATATCCACAAGCTAAGCCGAATACGCCGTACGTAGAAGTGTCAACCTATAATGGTCACAACAAGACTATCAACTTCTAGTCTCTAACGTAGAATAATACTAAGTATACGGTCTCTAATTCTACGGAAAATCGGGCAACACTTCCTTTGTTTCTACTCACTTTGCCACCTTTTTCAAGGTCGAATACAATAACCAACACGCCACATTTAAGGCTCCAAACAACAATCAAACAAAGGGGATTACACGCCTTACAATACGTGTAAAATTCCGTCCCACAAATCATACGAAGTAGTTTAATATTCACTAGTCATTCTCGGCCAACAATAACCAACAACACTAAGTCTTTTCCAATCCTTTTCCAATTCCAAGTTCTAAGGTGTATCATGTTATATAGCCATAAACAACTTCAACAACTACAATTTCCTTCTTTATACAACATGCGACGACTTAAACTAATATTCAACTTGAATTGTAATCTTAAGGCTAAACATGCTAGTTTTCGGATTAGGGTTCCAATAGCCAATACACTAATCCAACTACATAATATATAACTCATGCTTGCTAATATCCATAGCTACAATCAATAAGTAAACTTAATTGTTAAGACGACAAAATTTATACCTTTCCAAGCCCTTAAAATTTCCGAGATTCAAAGTCGCGCCTTAGAAATTCTTAGCTCCTTTCCTTAGGTTCCAATCCGCTCCAAGCACTCCTTAGAGGCCTATGAAGAACCCACCTTCAAGTTCCAACTTCAAAGTTGAAGAACTCCTTTAGTTTCCGCCTTGCGACTAATACGAAAACTCCGTTTTTCCGAAATCTTTCTATTGAGATAACCTTATAATACCCATAGGGACATTGGGTTTAAGTCTTGTGGCTAATGGATCAAAACTACAAATTTTTCATGTGGAAATGGTAGTGAACCCGAGAGCTAAGCTACAAGAACAAGAATGTGTGATATTTTTTCTAAGTCTTCAAGACCTTGTCTTGCTACTAGTAGTATACTTATAACACAATGGAGGGCTTAGATATCAACAAACGTGAGGCTAGGATGAATTTCACAAGGATTAAGCCCATGTGGACAAGTTGACTTTGGTCAAATATATCAAGCTCAAGACTTATCTTCCAAGATGGTCAATGACCATATTACCCTCCTCTAATTCGACCAAGACCTTAAGTGGGGTGCCACGTGTCTCCCTCACATTCGTCCATAAAATTGCAGAACCTCGTGGGCCCCACAAAAATGTAAAATTCCTCGGGTGGGCCCCACGTGACCAAATCCGTAAAAATAAATTTCCATAATGCTAATAGGTTCCATACTCTTCAAATAATACATTTTGAGAATCCAATTCTCAACAACTAACATTTTTCCTTTCCGACGTTCGGAACATTTTCCGTCGGAAAAACAATTCTTCCTTTCGTATCAAATTCCAAGTCTTGTTTCCTTTCGTACATTCTCTTTTACATGTCCTGGACTTACGGGGTGTAACAATTAATCTCCCTTAGGGAGTCTTCTCATTAATATCAAAGTATATATAGAGTACAATATTCATCTCTTATACAATAGGAATCATAAGCCTATACAAAAGAGGAATCTTAGTCTTACCATAATTATATTTACACAATATATGGAAATATTCTAATTATGGGTAGGGATACAATTGTTTCTATAGTATAAATGTTTACACACCCCCTCAGTCGGAGCGGGAGGAGGCCGGACGCTGAGACTGGATCTGAAGTCAAGAAATAACTGTCTGGGAAGTCCTTTTATAAATATATTTGCATACTGATAGGATCATGGAACATGTAACACTCTGACATGGCCTAGTTCAACTTTCTCACGAACAAAGTGCAGGTCTATCTCAATGTGCTTGGCTCGCTGATGTTGAACCGGATTATGAGACAGATAGATGGCAGAGATGTTATCATAGTACACAATTGATGCCTGACGCAAAGGACACTGAAGTTCTAACAGTAAATTTTTGAGCCAACAAATCTCAGCTACTACATTTGCAACGCCTTTGTACTCAGCCTTGGCACTGGAGTGAGATAGTGTAGTCTGTCGCTTGGCAGACCAAGAAATCAGATTATCCCCTAAAAAAATACAAAAGCCGGAGGTGGAGCGTCGCGTGTCCGGACACCCTGCCCAATCTGCATCTGTATATGACAGCAACCTGTTTGGTGCAGAGGGATATAGGTGCAAACCATAATCAAGAGTGTCATTAATGTATCGAATGATATGTTTAAGAGCAGTGAAATGAGACTCTCTGGGGGCATGCATGAATAAGCACACCTGCTGAACAGCATAAACTATGTCTGGCCTGGTGAAGGTGAGATACTGGAGTGCACCTGCAAGGCTCCTATACAGAGTAGGATCAGAGACTGGAGCACCATCCATGACACTGAGCTTAGATTTCGAATCAACTGGAGTAGGTGAAACTTTGCAATTCGCCATCTTAGCCCTGTACACGATCTCCTCTGCATAGTTACGCTGACACAAGAACATGTGATTGACAGACCTGGTCACTGATATCCCCAAAAAGTAACTCAGCTTCAGTCATTGCAAATTCGGATTTAAGCAAGACAATAATCTCATTTTTCAATCCGTCGGAGAAGACAATAAGAACAATATCATCCACGTAAAGTAATAAGTAAGCAGTACTACTACCTCGATGAAAAATGATGAGTGATGTATCACTCTTGCTGTATACAAACTCAATCTGCAAGATATACCTGGCAAAGCGATCATACCACGCACGGGGGGCCTGTTTCAGGCCATATAGTGATTTACGGAGACGACACACATAGTGAGGTACTGCTGGATGAGTGAACCCTGGAGGCTGATACATGTAAATTGTCTCTCAGATCCCCATGTAAGAATGCATTATTCACATCAAGTTGATGGATCGGCCAGTGTTTGCCCATGACAATGCTCAAAACTGTGCGGATGGTAGCCGGTTTGACAACCGGGCCGAAGGTCTCACCACAATCAATACCCTTCTGCTGATTTGTGTCATTAGCCACAAGTCGTGCCTTATTACCTCTCAAGATCTCCACTGTCCCTAAATTTGTGACGAAATAGCCACAGACAACGAATCACATTCACCCCATCAGGTCTAGGTACTAGATCACATGTGTGTTGTTTAGTTAAAGCATTGAATTCCTCAGACATAATCGCATTCCAATTAGGGTCTTGTTTAGCCAATATATGATTTTTGGGAATTGGTGAAATGGTTTGGACAGACAAGTTAAATTGGACTTTGGATTTGAAGATTTTATGCTTTGCACGTATTTCCATTTTGTGAGTGGGGATAGTGGAAGGCTCCAAGGCAGAGGGATTTGTTGGATATGGAGAAGGAGGGGCTGACGCCGTAGGAGGCACCGCGGTGCTGGAAGGAGCCGTCCGAGGCGCCGTGGTGCCGTGATCAAGGAGCGAGGCGCTGGAGGACTGACAGACCTCTCTGATATTTTGGCGTCGTTGCGCCTCAGCACTTGGCTGCGGCGCTGTCGACGGTGAGGAAGGAACCTGTTCGCAGGAGTTGGAGCGTCGCGGCGCTGACGCTGAAGAAGTGTTATGCTCTAGTTGACTTAGGATGATGGGAGAGATGGCAGGCTTGTCAAGAAAAGAGTAATTTTGTTTTTGGAACTGTTTAAGATTCGAAAACGGGAATGTGGTCTCGTCGAATGTGACATGACGAGAGATGTGGATCTGACGAGTGGACAAATCATAGCATAGATAGCCCTTATGGTTCGGCGGGAAGCCTAGGTAGACACAAAGAGTGAATCGGGGGGCTAGTTTGTGAGAGGCAGTAGAGGCATTGTTAGGATAGCATAGACAACCGAATATTTAAGAGATGATCATAAGAGGGGACTCTATGATAGAGAATTTCGGCAGGGGTCATATTGTAAAGGGTGCTAGTTGGGAGAATATTGAGAACGTATTCTGACATTTTAGCAGCATAGACCCAGAAGGATGGAGGTAGGGAGGCATGTATCAATAGAGTGCGAATCATATTGTTAATGGTGCGGATAATTCTTTCAGCTTTACCATTTTGAGGGGAGGTGTAAGGGCATGAGAAGCGAAAAAACATGTCATTATTAGTACAAAAATGGTGAAACGTAGAGTTGTTGAATTCACGACCATTATCGCACTGAAAAGATTTTATACCTTTTTCAATTGTGTTTGAATGAATGTTCGAAACTCAAGAAATTTGGCAAACACTTTCAATTTAAATTTGAGAGGATACAACTAAACAAAGTGAGAAAAGTCATCTAGTAGGATAAGATAGTATTTATGACCGAGATAACTAGCAACAGGTGATGTCCATAAATCGGCATGTATAATATCAAAGGGTGCAAAAGTAACACTAGTGGATGACTTAAACGGAATACGAGTATGTTTGCCTAAAGAACAAGAAACACATTTTTGGGCAAGCTTCCCATTATAAGTAATGAAATTATTGCCTCTAAGAAAATTAAATACTGAGGCTCCTGGATGACCAAGCCTATTATGCTATGTGGAAGAAGAAATGGTCGCTAGAGAGACGGAAAACTAGATCTGACAGCGGAGGTGGGAGTGAATGGATAGAGATCCCCCGTGCTATTGTATCTCGTAAGAGGTGTTCCCGTATGAAAATCCTTCACAGTGAAACCATAAGGGTCAAAATCAACAGAGACAGAGTTATTACGAGTGAATTTGCGGATAGAGATTAGATTCTTAATAATATGTGGGGCATACAGGGTATTTTAAAGGGGGAATGAATGAGGACGTGGTGTGTAGGATGTACCATAACCCTTTACTGGAATGTGGTGGCCACTACCAACTGTCATAAATTGAGGATGCTTTAAACCAAACAGTTTGGGAATATTACCTGCAGATCGGGTAAGGTGAGAAGTGGCTCGGAGTCCATGTACCAGTTGTTGTCAGGCTGTTGCATGTTGAGATAGCTGAAGGCCTGACCCAACTCAGTGGGTGTCATGCTGGAAGAGGACTGCTGGTGCTGGAATCGCGCGCGCCGTGGATCAACGCATCGCTGGGCACCGCGGCTGAAATGATTATACTGACCGCTGGGCGCTTTGTTGGTTTTGCTATCAGCGACCTTTGGCACGACCACTGCCTCCTCTGCCGCGGCCCTTTCCACCCTTTCCACCGCGTCCCTGTTGCGGTTGAGAGATTTCTGGTGGCGTTGGATCTTGAGGGCGCGTTTCGACAGCTAACGCCTTCTGATTGTACTCATCCTGCTTAGCACGTCGAGTCTCTTCGAGCAACAACTGCGAGCGAGCTTTGTTAAAACTGGGAAGCGGATCTGCCTGTTGAATTATAGTGGCTAACGTATCGCAGTCGCCTTTGGTAAGGCCTGCAATCAATTGCAACACCATCTTAGTGTCCGAGACAGGCGTGTCGACGTTGGAGAGTCGATCTGCCAGTAGTTTCAACTGTCTGCAGTACTCGGTCATGTTGGAGAAATTTTTAAGCCGTGTATTGTTAAATTGTTCCTCCAAATACACCGCACGAGTATGCTTGTTATCTTGAAAAATTTCCTCCAAACGGTTCCATAAATCAAGGGTTGTGGCGCCAGATTTCATGATAGTAAGAAGAAGATCCTGAGAAATACTACCATAAATCCACTGTTTGACGCCGGCGTCTAGACGACGCCAAGTAGACTCATCAACCTCCGGAGGGCGCGGAATAGTGTCATCGATGTGGTCAAGCACGTTATAGAGACATGCGTGATTACGAAACAGTTCAACCCAAGGAGAATATTGACTGTTTTCTTGATCAAGAAGAATGAGAATATAATTCTTGATGTTGTTAACAGTTAGAGCGGGATGAAAAGAGGACGACAATGTGGTGGTGGGATTTGTGGAGGTGGAAGGGTCAGAAAGTGTGGTATAATCAGGGGTAGCCATTTAGAGAAGAGGGGAATGAAGAAGAAAACCTAGAAATTGGGGGTAGGGCCGCGGCGAGATCCGAGAGGGGAGAGGGTGTTCTCGGCGGCAAAGAAGAATAATTTCTAGGGTTTTGGGTGTTTGACTCTTGATACCATGTAAGATGATATTAATCTCCCTTATGGAGTCTTCTCATTAATATCAAAGTATATATAGAGTACAATATTCATCTCTTATACAATAGGAATCCTAAGCCTATACAAAAGAGGAATCCTAGTCTTACCATAATTATATTTACACAATATATGAAAATATTCTAATTATGGGTAGGGATACAATTGTTTCTATAATATACATGTTTACAGTCTCCTAATCCTTTTCTTTTCTTTATTTACATGAAATGCATCGGGAGCAACGAAGAGTCTCGTTACGAGACTCATCATGACTATTGTCAAACGAAGACCCACGTCCATGTTTCATTTGCATTCTCCAAGCTCGTGACTTCTACACCAATGGGACGGGAGGATATCGTCATTCGTCCTAGTCGCTACTTTTTAATTCTTTAATAATGTCTATTTCATTTTGTATTGTAATTTAATTATTTTTACTTATGTAATTATTGAATTGCTTAGAATAGGTAGACTTAGAATTAATAACTTTAAAAAGGGTAGATTTTAAAATCGGAAATCGCTACTTTATTTATTTATGATCGTCGCTCATATTTTCAAAACGCTAGTTTTATTTTTATACTATATCTACCTTGTCATAAAACAAAATCATGTTATATTTTATCAAAATTCAATTTCATAATGCATTTTATCATATTTCATCAAAAACAAAAATACTATTTTACCCGCATTTTATACCGCTTTTGTATGTATATTTTCAAATGCATCTTTTGCAAACATTCTCTCTTCTAAAACATAATAATTAAGCCTAAGTTTGACCGGACAACCGCATATTAGCAGATCTTAAAAGGTGTCTAACCCCTTCCCTTTAGGATAATATAAAACCCTTACCTAAATCCTCACAATTTTCGCAGACTAGTTATATGGAGATCAATTACAGTATTTATATTGCAATAATATAGGTGTCCTAATTCACCTTAGAATAATTAGGTGGCGACTCCTTAAAAATGATGTTTTAATTCATGAACCACCGTCACACGTCGAGACCGCGGTAAAAAGCGGGCGTGACAACATGTACTCTGCAAATTCTCCCTATTACTAGAAGTAGGATGCAATTCAAACTGTACTTCATGAACCTTGATCACATCCTTTAAAGCTTCAATCTCCTGAAAGGTATTACCAAAAGTGATTTTACCCCAATGAACCAAAGCATCCTTCACTTTCTTCAATTTGTGATGGAACATAATAAAAGGGCTAGCCATAAAGTTTGCCTGAAAATGCTACCTAACAGTATCCAGAAAACTTTTATTCTTGACCCAAAAATTAAGAAATTTGAAAGACTTCTTTATTGGAGCAGAGTTCCCAGCATAATATATCAATAAAGGTGCATGATCTGAACCAATTCTGATCAAATATTGAATTTCTATACTAGGATACAACCCCTGAATAATCTGATTCCCAAAGCATCTATCCAATCTCTTAAAAATACAATCTTCACCACTCTGACCATTCCACCAAGTATATTTACTCCCTTTGAATCCCAAATCATACACACCACATTTTTTAATACATGATTTGAAATCATGTACTTCACTTGCTCTAACATGAAGGCCCCCATATTTTTCCACTTCAGAAGTTATCACATTGAAGTCCCCTCCTATCATCCATGGATTGTTTAGTCCATCAGACAAATGTTTCAAACTTTCTCACAGATCAAGTCTCTCCCCTTGTGTACATTTAGCATACACAACAGTAATTATCAAATCCTGTTGCAAACACTGACTCCTGAGCTTAATAGTATAATGTTGCATATGATCAGCTACCACATCCACAATTAATCATATCTTGCCAGACAAATTCACCAAAGCATTATGCATATTCAACCTTCTTTTGTACTCTTCTATTTTGTCAGGCTCTTGAAAATATTCCAACAAACCAATGAATCCAAAATGATATTTAAGATGCATTTTTGTTAATCTTTGAAAAGCGTCCATAGTATTCACTGACCTAATGTTCCATATGAGTGCAATCATCATGAAACATTGGTTTTATTTAGGGCCTTTCTTGTTTGATATCCAGTTCCTGGTGGAAGACTGGATTCCCTCTGAGACTTTTTCTTTCCTCTTCCTACTCCACTATGGCATCTAGGGGATATATCTCCTTCTCTCATAGAAGCCTGGAAAATTAATTCTAGATACTACCCATACATGTCTTTATCTCTTTCATATTCTTGCTGTCTCAAATTTTGCTTTTATGGTGATTTTTCCTGTGTGATTATCAGCATATTATCCTTGCTCCTCTCCTTATGTTGCTTAACATTCGTGTTTTCTTTTCTTGTAGATTCCTTAGCCATTTTCCCAGTATCCCATTTCACAAAAATATCTCCCCGATCTGCATGTTGTGAAGAAACCAATCCTCTATTGCTAAGGTTGGTCTTTTGCTTTAAACTATTGCTTCCTTGATTTCCTTTCTCATTCTTTTTGTTTTGACTGCGCCCTGTACTTGCTGGTGTTATTCTTGGTTGCTTTTTTATTGCCATCACTCACTCTCCTCTTCTTCTTGTCTCTTTTTACTTTGATTGCTGCCTGATGATACTGGTGTTCAAACTTTAGTTTTAAGTTATTGCCCCCTTTGTATTCAAACTTTAATTTAAGTTACGTTTATACATAAATTTTACTTGAAAAATGAGTTTATGATTTTTCAAACAGAAGTTATTACTACTTCATTTGCAATATCCTCAAACAAGTTTGTCATTTCTTCAGTATATCTGGAGTTAGTATTTGCAGATACTAACACCTAAACATTCCGCAAATACTGGAATATCTTTCCCTTGCTTGCTCACCCTTCGCTTTGAAACATTCCTAGGTATAATATTAGTAAAACTGAACTAATACAACCATTATTGAGCAATGAAATTAAGACTAAGCTAGGCCAAGATTTCTTTTGCCTTTATATATGTTCATTACGTTTCCAATAAAATGAGTCTCAAATGGAGATAGAGGAAAGAGGCAAAAATAGCTATGCATCAGAGCAAGTAGACGATATAATTGAAAATAGTATAAACATGCCTATCTAATTTAACCAACTAGCGTAATCGAATTTACATGAGGCAGTCATGTCACAATTTGACATTCAAAAATATTACTTTTACTTGCATAAAGCACATGTAATTTCCATTGTCTACTCGATATCCTTTATAGCATCCTGCATTTGGTTCAAGAACAACCAAGTTATAACCAGCCATAAGTAGTCTTTCATCAAGGAAGTACAAATGTGTTGCTTATGAATTGTGTCGACAAACAGAAAGGTTTATTATAAGTAACGGGTAAAAGAAAATGATATGTGAACCTTAGCGAGCCGTGTTACATAAGCTGCAGCCACTGCTGTAAGCAATAAACCTATTCCGAGGGTCAATAGCTGGCCACCGTTGACTAAACCAGTTCCAGCTTCTTCTTGCTGAAAAAAAAGAAGAAAATAAGGACATTTCGAAGGTTAGCAAGTTGCCACGGAACCACCATATTGAACAAATTAGCAACAGATGAGGTGATGTGTTCAGTTATTATATTAGCAGTGAAGAGGGGGTTTTGGCAATAACAACTCAGCTTTTGGATTCAATTTCCAGAAATCCCTTTTCACTTTCTTTTTTCATTAGAGAACTTTCTTGGTTCATCAAAGCAGTTGTTTCTTGATTATTCAACTGATATATATACTCAAAAGAAGAAAACATAAATACACTTCTAGTCTACTGAACCTTACAACCTTGCAGTATACCATTCATCATCCTGGACTAAGCTGAATGCCTAGATTCACAAATTTATATAGTTGGTTTTAAGAAGGTAAAGTGTTTTGAATTTCTGCTAAGCATCAAGAGTAGAATAGTCCCGCCAATAAGAGAAAATAATTGGGAGAGGATAGACCTCAGCTTCGTGAAGCAACAAACATCACATCCTCAGTTAATTAATCAAAACAAAATGGCAGTTTGTTTCTTAATAGCTTTGGAGTTAAAGGTACCTATGGACATCTACATTCTACAGGAAGACATATCTTGAAATATTAAGTAAGAGATAAAATAGGAGGATTGCACGACTTTTTCCTTAGTTACTTTCTGAGTAATATTTCCAGCCGAGAGATATAGTGTAAATTAGGTTTACAGTGCCTAATTGTTGCTGAATTGAAATAATAGACTTAAAGCGATTGGTCAACACTGAAAAAGGAAATGTTCACAAAACAAGAGGATGAGAAGAGCAAGAGGATATAAACTCACAATAATTGCCCGACCAAATGCACCTGCACTCACATAAGCCCATGATCCAGGAAGCATTCCTAGCCAACTGCATACCAAAGATAAGATGAATCAGTATGAAGAGCAGTAGACAAGGTAAGAGCCAAGTCCTGATATAAAGATTAAGTGTATCTAAGCAAAGAATATCTCAAATGAACTTAGCACGTTGGGTGGCTTTTGAACAGTCTGTAGTATGCAATAATAGAAAGAAACTCAGTATAAAAGACCGTTTCCAACTTTCTATTCGCACTTTGTCAAAAGTACGTTAAATTGATCTACACGTATTTTGTAAAGAAGTTTACTGGTCTAATTTACAAAACTAAGCTTAAATAGAGATTTATACTTTAATGTTGTTAGAATAGGAATAGGAATAGGAATATGATTTGTATATAGTATCCTACATGGAAAAGAATTGAGATGTAGTGTCTATAAATAGGGCTCAATGTAATAATGTAGATACACAATTTCATAATATATTTTTCTCCCATAATTTCTCACATGGTATCAGAGCATTATGGGACGGAGTGTTGGCCGGTCAAGACTTCGCACACCCAAAAGATGAAAGTTGCGGAGATGAGGATGCTAAGATGGATGTGTGGGCATACAAGGAGGGATAGAATTAGAAATAATGATATACGGGATAGAATGGGAGTGACCTCGGTGGAGGATAAAATGCGGGAAGCGAGGTTGAGATCGCTCGGGCACGTGCAGAAGAGAGACACAAATGTCCTAGTGCGCAGGTGTGAGAGGTTGGCTATAGACGGGTACAGGAGGGGTAGAGGTGATTAGACGGGATATGACGCATGTGCAACTCACTGAGGACATGAACTTAGATGGGGTTATGAAGGACACGGATTAGGGTAGTAGGTCGTCCAACGTAGTCCTACCTACGCTTACAAACTGGTAGTTGTAGTGTTATTATTGTATGATCGCTTAGCCTATCATACTAGTAGGCACAATATTGTTTTATAGTCCAATGTCGTTTAATTTATGCTACTATGTGTATTTTGTTTGTCTTATTTACCTGCATTAGTTATTGCTTCTTTTTTAGAAGTCTCTATCGTGACTTAATCGCTTTATTATTCTTACTTTGCTTGTGCTTGTGCTTTGTCTTGAGTCGAGGGTCTCTCGGAAACATCCACTTTACCTACCAAGGTAGAGGTAAGGTCTGCGTACACTCTACCCTCTCCAGACCCTACGTTGTGGGATTTCACTAGGTATGTTGTTTTTATTAGAGCATTAGCGAGGAAATTCCGTTGTGCAATATTCAAGCGAAGTACCCAATTTTCCGGTGAAACACTTCAGATCACTTTCGATTATCATGCATATATCGATACCGGCGACGATCACCGGCGAGTTGGAACCCTAGTGTGACCATCCATTAAACGTTTTGTCGTCGTTGGGTCCAACACGCTCTCTCATGCGCCACCTAAAACTTCTAATCGACGTCACTACGTGCCTCACGCGCTGGCGAGTGCGGTGATTTTTGGCAAATTGTTTGTCAGTTGGCATGCCCCTCTGTACCCCAATAATTATTCTTTAGATTCCGAGAACTCCGGCGATCAAATCTACTATTTTCCGGCGACAGATGTTCTTCCAGATCTAGTTGCGAAATTAATTTTTTTTCAGATTACGGCCAATTTATTTTTGAGATTAAAGGCTACAAATTTCATATTTAACAAGATGTCTTTCGGATCTGATATTTTTAGCTCCAAGTATATGGAAATTGGAAATTCAAGCCCTATGATCACTTCAGAACCGTTAATGGGAAGTTCAAACTATTTAGCTTGGGCTTCCTCGGTTGAGTTGTGGTGCAAGGGTTAAGTGTTCAACCTAGCTCCGGGGCTACATAAATTAGTTCCCCGCTCTCTTAATTGTGTCTTTCGTGATTATTCTTGGGTTCAAAAGTGGTATCGTTGCTTCTCAACTGATCTCTATCGATTATCTTATGTCTGTCGATGTCACATTTTTTTAGTCTCAGCCTTACTTTAGGTCTCCTTCTGATCATCCTGGTATTTTTGAGGTCTTACCTATACCTCAGGTTTTACCTACACCGACCTTTGAGGAATCTACAGTTACTTCTACATCTCCGGTCACAGCGCCACCACTTTTAACTTATCATCATTGACCGCATCCAGCATCAGACCAAACATCAGGTCCATATGATTCATGTCATGCGTCAGACATGGTGTGTCGATTCTGTCGGTCACTTTAGGGTTTGAAACAGTCTCCTCGAGCCTGGTTTGATAAATTCAGCACAATAATCGAGGAGTTTGGCATGACTAGCAGTGAAGCAGATCATTCTGTGTTTTATCGACATTCTACTCCAGATATGAGTATTTATTTGGTGGTTTATGTTGACGATATCGTTATAACTGGCGATGATCAAGATGTTATCACTAATTTAAAGCAACATCTCTTTCAACATTTTCAGACTAAAGATCTCGGCAGATTGAAGTATTTTCTAGGTATTAAGATTTGCTCAATCCACGTCATGTATTATTATTTCGCAACGCACGTATTCCTTAGAATTCTTGAGGAGACAGGAATGATAGGCTCCTATGGATCCGAATGCTAAGTTCCTGCCAGGACAGGGGGAGCCACTCAGTGATCTTAGAAGATATAGGTGGTTGATTGGAAAGTTGAATTATCTCATAGTGACTAGACCTGACATTTCGTTTCCTGTGAGTGTCGTAAGTCAGTTTATGGATTCTCCCTATAATAGTCATTGAGATACAGTTATCCGCATTCTGCGATATATTAAGTCAGCTCCAGGTAAAGAACTGCTTTTCGAAGATCAAGGCCACGAGCAGATCGTTGGTTGGATATACAGACGCTGATTATGTAGAATCACCCTCCCTCTGATAGACGTTCAACATTCGGACATTGTGTATTAATAGGAGATAATTTGGTGTCCTGGAAGAGTAAGAAACAAAGTGTCGTTGCTCGATCTAGTGTTGAATCAGAATATCGAGCAACGACTATAGCAACTTGTGAGCTAGTTTGAATTAAGCAGTTGCTCAGACAACTAAAATTTGGAGAAACCGGTCAAATGGAACTTGTGTATGATAACAAAACGACCCTTCATATAGCATCAGATCTGGTATTTCATGAGAGGAATAACCACATTGTGATTGACTGTCACTTTATCAGGAAAAAAATACTCTCCGGAGATATTGCTACTAAATTTGTAAAGTTGAGTGATCAGCTTGTAGATATTTTCAGCAAGTCACTCAGCCGTCCTCGTATTAGATACATATGTAACAAGCTCGGTACATATGACTTGTATGCATGGGAGTGTTAGAATAGGAATAGGAATAGGATTTGTATATAGTATCCTACATGAAAAAGGATTGAGATGTAGTGTCTATACATAGGGCTCGATGTAATAATGTCGATACACAATTCAATAATATATTTTTCTCCCATAATTTCTCACAAATGTTATAGAGGGAAACCTCAACTACTTAGGGACTGAAGCACAGTTTGATTTACTTATTGAATTTGACAGCAGGGAAACTGTTTTTTGAAATGGTGCTCTTCACATTTCGGCCCGAAAGGTATTGCAGAAATCCAAAATTAGACTTCTGCCTAAAAGTGTTCTTCTAGCACAATCTTTCCACACTGGAAGTAATTCTTAACATTATCAAGTACTTGAAGACATACTTTTTAACTGAAAGCACTTTTTTCTCCAAACACACTTGACCTACCAGATGGGGACTTAAAGAACCATTAACACATTTCTCCACGAACAATTCTGCTAAATCTAAACTCGTTCAGGTCATCAAAGATGACTATAAGTATAAATTTACAAATGAAAGAAACAGACAGCAGCAAACGACTCTGCAACTGTTCTTTCTGGGAAGCATCAGCAATAGACTATTTTAATTGCAGCTTGATTGTTTTTTAGTTGCAGCTTATTGTATCACTGCATTAGAATAGCACATATCCTTAGAACTTTGAGACCTTTAACTTGATTTCTTTTAACCAACTAGCAAATAAAAGCGAAGTGATTGACAGGCCTGCAGAAAAGCAAGCAGTTGATGTGGGAGTCATGTGAAAATTTAACACTGAGATTGCTCTCTTCTCTATGCATATGTCAGTGGAGTTACATTTTCAGATGAATCCTGAAATATATAGGGAAGTTTGGGGGACAAAGCAAACAAAATCTCAATTCCAGTTAATTCTAAAAATTTGACGTTATCATCAAACTCAATCAAAAGCATAACAGTTTCAGGAATCTAGCTAATAGCAAATGGTAAGTAAAGAAATAAAATGTAGTAATGGAAACGGACCTTCCTAAAACATATGGCACAAACTTGACTGAAGTAAGTCCATACAGATAATTCCCCAGAGAGAAGGGAAGCAAAGGGCTCAAACGGA
Organism: Przewalskia tangutica; assembly: GCA_029844215.1. Classification (NCBI taxonomy): domain Eukaryota; kingdom Viridiplantae; phylum Streptophyta; class Magnoliopsida; order Solanales; family Solanaceae; genus Przewalskia; species Przewalskia tangutica. Next base: position 67,645,359 of record CM056724.1, on the reverse strand, counting down.
GAAGGGTAACAACTTTGAAACCATTTTCTCCAATTGCTTTATCTATAGCAAGAAATTTCTTGTTCCCTTCTACCAGCTTAAGAATGCGTTCACGAGCAAAATATCTGGCAATCAAGAATGCAATGCTTGCGGCCACCTGAAGGCAACTTGCACTTTTGAGTACTTATTGTATGTCATCACCACTCTATAGAAGTAAATCATCAGCTTACCGTTCCACTAATGGACACAATGATAGTTCCAGTGACAGAGCCAAATAGAAGACCAGCAGACATGGTCAATGGAATTGCTGGTATGGCAAGGATCTACAAGCAAAAGTTAAAACCAGTTTGATTTCAGAACCTCAAAAAAGATGATACACTTAAAACTGAAAGAATGCTGGTACTGCAAATCTATCTGGAACAGGAACAAAAATACTGGCTAAAAAATTACTATAAGATAAGTTAATGCCAATTCCATAAAATAAAAAAGATGGAGTCTTGCTCATTTATCCAAGTTCGTTGTGTTGAAATATTAAACTTGTTCACGTTTTATTTGATTTAGTTTATGAACCGTATTAATTAGGTGTCTTAGTTTTTGAGATACATATTAGACTAGAGTATGGATTTGTCCATGTACTTTGGGAGAAGCAAAGTCTAGTGTTGTTATTTATGTACTTTGGAAGAGGTGAAGTGTAGACTAAATTAATGAAGATACATGTACACTAGTCTGGATACATGGTGTTGTTAACCTATAATTACCCATGTATGCTAGCCATTTTGTGCTAGTCAAGTAGTGAAAGAACTATCCTTTCCTCCACTTCTCTTCTAGTGAGTTTTTTGCGTGTGTGTTTTTGTTTTCTTCCTCTCTCAAATTTTCTAACACGCTGTATTCCTCTTAAAGAGTAGAAGAGAAGAATAGTTCATCGCATGAGCTCCCTATGAGTAACTTCTAAAGCACAATAACTTGGGCAAGCATAAGCCAATATGAAGTGAACCATACACCATATTACCATCCAAAACTAATAAGCTTTGCCACATCAAAACCATGTATCGTTAGCAAATATTTTGTCGCTGTTTGAACATTATAAACCGAGGAAAACGAATCCAATTCTTACTTCTAATCCAGCATAAACTGCTATGAAAAGAGCATATCCAGCTGACCCATAACCTGCCACATAAGGAGCCTCGGTCAAACCCAATGTACAAATAAATCCATGTGATAAAACTAATAAAAATCTACAGCATTAGTTGTTCATTAGGGTTCTGAAGTCCTTGGAATTGTTCAACAAAGACCATCAAAGAAACTAAATTTCATTGTTGGAGATGCAACAACTCAAAAATCATACCAAACAGGAATACGAATTAAAAAAAAACCACAAGCACTAAAACTTTGCTGGAATGTATCTTTCACAAAATTTACACGCCTAGGGAGAGGGGTAAAGGAAAAAGGGGGAGGTTGTCAAATGGACCCATTCTATCTAAGGGAAGAAAACATTGGTGAGTCTGAAGGTAAAATCTACAATCATGGTCAACGAATCGTTCTAGACCTAAGGCAGTTGATGATGCATTTCGACTTATCCAAGGAGAATAGCAGAAAGCCACGAGCCCAAAAGTCAAATGGCTGAGCGCTTGGATTTACACAATCCCAAAAACACAGCTTTCATTTCTTGTTAAAGAGTGAAACCATTAATTCAGATAAAGGGGTATACATTAAAACCAGTACAGTTCCTAGGCAAATTCAAAAGCTATTCATTTCTTGTAAAAAAAATTATAATTCTTATACAGCTAGTCCTCATTGTTAGGAATAATAATTATAAGCATGCTGAAGGGGCTTTCTAGTGAAAGCAAGGCTTTATCTTCATTTGATCCAATCAGCACTTGTAATTCTTGCAAGAATTTGCATAGGGGCTCCATTTACTTAGGGCTAGAACTAATCAGTAGTGAATTCTCACACAGCTTGATAAAAGATATAACATGAAAGTGATGTACCTTTAGCCCAGATGAGTTAAAACCCTGAACTAATAGGTACTCAACCATTATGGCAAGGGAAGTTTGATTCACCACTATCTCCTACATAAGGTGGGCCAATTTGTGCAAACTTCAAAATTCATTCAGTTTAAGCTTATCCAGATTCTTTATGACCAACATCTTGAATTTAAGCAATTTGCCTAGTATGCAATATAGTCAACAACAAGAACAATTGGAAACATATTTTTCATCAGGTATTTGAGAAAGCTACAAAGCTTAATTAGCATTCCTAGCAGTAGTTAACACCTAGGACCAAGAACAATTCAGGAATAAATTTCAAAAAAGAAATCCATGAGTTGTTACCTTCAATGAAGCCTGAAAACTGGTTCAAGAAAACATTGATCTGGTCTTTGTAGACATAACCAACAGCACCAAATCCTCCAACTACACCCACAAGCAAAAGACCAGCCAAAATGGTACCTTTCACTGCATTATTATTATTATTATCACTATCACCTCCAGCATCATTCTCATAATCTCTTTTGAGGTTCAAGTTGAGAAGTCTCTGGGGTGGCTTGGAAATGGTCTGCTGTTTCTTGGTTTCTTTGAGGGAGGAACATGGTTTCAACCTCTTGGGTCTAAAACTATAAAGAAATGAATTGGTGGATAAAGTTGAAAGGGAATAATGAATGTTGGGTCCTTGTAGAGATAGTGGTGTTCTGCTCAAATCAATGGTGGGCATTTCAAATGAGGATAAGTCTAAGGTTGTCTACACTTCATTCAACTATTTTGAGGATCCCAGCAATATGTTTCTTCTTGTATTTGTGCTGCGAAAACCCATGTACAAGCATATAATTTATAGAATATATTTGTCATTGTGAAAACCGACTTTGGTGATAGAAATAAATTTGTGTTTCTTGTTGGTGCACGTATACTTCTTATATTTATATTTCTTCCCTTTTTAATTCTGTTATATGCTCTTTTGGCTAATTAAATAGTCTCCAAAGAAATGGAATTTTAATTTTTACATGAAGAAATTAGGATAAAAGGAAATAAAATATTGTTGGATATTGTACGCATATGTACATCCGGAAAATAGTTGAACTAACTATTACAAGTAATCTAAAAGGTTAAACTAAGGAGATCATTACAACATCATTACAACAAACTCATCTAGTTATAATCATTATGTATCTAGGTTCTTGATTTTCTGTGTCAACCACCATCAACTATCGTGACATGGTGTCTGTAGATTCAACAGCTGCATGTTTCATTTGAGTATCGTTGGCAACTTCAACTGCTGCAAGCTTTTGATCTTTTTGTCTAAAACAAGGACTCAAACAATAAATTAGTTAGATTTCACTACACGCTGAGTCAATTGATGACCCTTTCTCTTTAAGACAATACTGCCCCCATATACATGCTTTTACTTTAGCAGGACATTCGTCTTCCAAGATAAAGCAGCGGCTTATATTCTTCGTAAAACACAACGAAGAAGATCTATCGAAGAACACAAATATGGAATTGCTAAGAAAAGGATTGACTCGGAGATTTATTTGAACTTCGTGGTGTAACAAGTTCATAACACTATGAAACAACATATTTGAGAAGTGTGTAAGACTTTCATCTGAAATGAAGTGCATGAGGCTTTCTTAATCTGAAGTGAAGCATGTGAGATACTTCATAGACACTCTTAGATTCTCTCTTAAAACTGACCCACAAAGGCATCAATTTATAGGAAAAAAAGCCTCTTCACTTGCAATGTGAATGCTTTAATGGAGGTTCATTGAGCCAAGTAAAGAATGTGTGAACACACTCAAACCAATGACTCAATAGAAGGTTCATCCATCCAAACCCAACACAAAATTCAAGAGAACCTCTTAAATTTCCGTCTCCAAAAACACTGTCAGGAGCGCGGCCTGCTTAATCAGCCGTGGCTAAGTCGCTGCAGCCTTTTTGCCCATAAGGTAACACGGTGCACTGCTCCACCGCGTTGGATCGGTCTGTCTGGCGCCGCGACCCTTTACGGCTCCGCGGTCCGACCCGTTCCATCTTACAATACAACCCTCACAAATCTGCTCAACAATACAAGAGCTCCAACCGAATACAAGTATGATGAAAAGATAACATGGGCCAAATGCCTAACTAACATAATTTGAATGTTTGAACATGTATGTCAGATAAATAAACGACAAGAATGTAAACAAGAGTATCCAGGGTATGTTGAATAGAAAGATCCTCACCCCGAACACGGGAAGTTTCCCAGACTCAACTCGAACTCCTAAACTGGTATAAAGCGCTGCATCGACATCCAAAAAGAATGCAGTAAGTGTCACGACCCGAACTCCGGACCCGCGACTGATGCCCTACCTGGGCACCCTTCTACCTATACAACACAAGTAACCCGCGGAAGCTAAATAACACTAATTATTTTTTTTCAAGCAAAGGCAAAGCCGGCGAGACTGCCATAATATATAACACCCGAATGAGACTACAACTATACAACAATGTAAATACAACTCACGCCAGTCCAGCCACATATGAATACAGACCTCTAAGAGTTTTGACAACAACTATGACGGGACAAAGCCCCACCGTACCTTGAAATACACAACAGTCTAAACCAACAGTATCAATGGTAAGCTCCGGAACAAGGAAGCTACCTCAACAGCTGAACAAGATCCCACACACGCGGATCACCCAACTGCGAATTTAAACCTGTGGGCATGAACGCAGCCCCCCGAAGGGGGTCAGTACAACAAGTACTAAGTATGTAAACATAAAGTACAGTAAATAAACCATAACTGACCAAAAGATGATAGGGACAAGTAAAAACCTTACCAGCTCCAACCATGCCATATAAAATAAAGCCAAACGTACCTTGTATCACTGTACATCTTCATACTTTATATAAAGAAATGAGAGTCAACTGAGCCTTTTAAAATATATCCTTTTTAAAAGTAAGATCCACCGTGTCATTTCAAGTTATGAAATAAATACCATTTCAAATATGAAATCAACTGTATCCCTTTCAAATATGAAATCATTACCATTTCAAATATGAAATCAACTGTATCCTTTCAAATATGAAATCATTACCATTTCAAATATGAAATCAACTGTATCCCTTTCAAATATGAAATCATTACCATTTCAAATATGAAAGTCATGTCAGGGTCATCCGCCCTCAGAATCATTATGCCTATTCATGGGAATTGAACCCGCAGGAGAATTGAACCCGCAATGAATATATGTACACAATACCCACATCACGGAGAGCTAATCCATGGAATGTGTCCTGGGAATTGAACCCGCATGAGTCCTTCAGACCCGCAGTGAGTGTGTATCATCTCACGTCATGGGAGCTACTCCATGAAATATATATACAATGTTGTCGGCCCTCTAGTGATAGATGTGGAAATATAACACTCGCACGAATGGCTATATGAGATAACATATGCAAGTTAAAATGATCTTTGACTCTCATTAGAACAAATAGAATGAACTATCAATTTAGAAAACTCAAGGCATTTATCATGTCATGTAATATCAGGGAATTGAACCCAAAGTACTATGTACATCCATTCTTATAAAAAAAGAATCATATCATGCAATATTAGGGAATTGAAACCCAAAAAACACTATGTACGTCCGTCGTACATCCTTTCATTAAAACAACCAAGCCAACACCATGCCTTCCTTTTAAAATGACCAAGACAATATCATGCCTTCCTTTTTATAATATATATCTACGTCTGCCGCACATCATTTCCTTTATAAACCCCAAGGCAATAGCACTTGTAGCATCAAGACACTTTCACTATTAAAAACAAGTTACTTACACTTTTAAACTCAAGTAACTTATTCTTTTCAAATCAAGTAACATATACCCTTAAATCAAGTTACTTCTTCTTTCCCAAAATCAAGTCATTTATACTTCATATAAATCAAGTCTCTTATACTTCATCTAATCAAATCTCATATACTTTCAAGTAAGGTCTCATATATCTTCAAGTAAAGTCTCATATACTTTCAACTAAGTGTCATAACTTTCAAATAAATCTAGTCTCGTGACTTTCAAATAAAACAAGTCTCATAACTTTCAAATAAATCTAGTCTCATGACTTTCAAATAAATCAAGTCTCTTATACTTCATCTAATCAAATCTCATATACTTTCAAGTAAGGTCTCATATACCTTCAAGTAAAGTCTCATATACTTTCAACTAAGTCTAGTCTCATGACTTTCAAATAAATTCAGTCTCATAATTTTCAAATAAATCTAGTCTCAGGACTTTCAAATAAATCAAGTCTCATTAGTGTTGTAACCTAGCAAGATCAACTCGACTCCAATGCTTACTAAACACTCTTATTTCCATAACTTCTTATAATCCAACTTATATTCCAACACTTTATATAAGTTATATTAACTTGTTAACAACAAGATTCCTTTATGTCAACATGTAATAGGTAATGTTTAACAACAATAATATCCAATGAATCTGACAACGCCAAAATTGTCCACAATCGGCTAACATGCCAAGATTGTGACATGTACTTCTTATTCTTCATTCTTTTTAATCACAAGTTCATCCATTAATTACTACAACATGTAATATCCAATTACATTAAGAGGACAATGATCCTTACCTCAAATATGACCAAAATAATCCAAGTTTAAAAGTCGATCCTTAGTATCACGACCCGATCTCGGGCCCGCGACTGGTGCCTTACCCCGGGCACCCTAGTGATAACAACATCAGAGAAAATCAGCGGAAATAAAATTTAAACAGGAAACAAGAGACAACATAATAAACCAGGCTAACTAAGCGGTTACCTTCATGTATATACATAAACCGAAAAGCATATTCTGACAACCCCGCCCATGCATTTCTACGCACCTCTAAGAGTGTAACAACTACTATGATGGGACAGGGCCCCGCCATACCCCTGAATGTACAAGTACCTACAATGACAGGGGACTATACCAAAAGATAAGCCTCCGGAGAAACGGAGCTTCCCAAACCGTTGAACTGTGATCCATGGCGAGGATCGACAACCTATGTACCTCTACGTGCGGCGTGAACGCGGCCGAAGGAGAGGTCGATAACAGTACCAAGTATGTGGCGAAAATCGTAAATGAAATCATGGCGATCTAATATAAAACAAAAGACATGTATGATAACCAAACTACGATTCGCAACATAAAGCGATCGTGTCGCCGGGGACTCGCGTCCTCAAAGTCATCCTCACGTGCGTGGAACTCGCTTCCTCATTGCGGCCTAGGTATAAATCGTATGATACGTATAACATGTCTCGCCGTCCTGGGACTCGAAGTGGAATCGGGTGGAATACGTATCTCGCCCATCCCATGGGACTCGAGGAAAAATCGGGTGGAATACATATCTCGGCCCATCCCATGGGACTCGAGGAAAAATCGGGTGGAATACATATCTCGGCCCATCCCATGGGACTCGAGGAAAAATCGGGTGGAATACATATCTCGGCCCATCCCATGGGACTCGAGGAAAAATCGGCCATAACGTCTAAACTCTCTTTTAAGACAGATTAAGACACTACCATGCCTTCCTTTTAAACCAAAACACTTTCCCTTTTAAAGTCAAGTAACAACATTCTTTTCCAAAAGTTCAAGTTGCCTAATTTCAAATACTCAAATCTCTTATTTTCAAAAGATTTCATAGTCCATAGTCTTAATCAAATAACGTAATCTCTTTTTAAAACCATTGAGTAACATATGCCTTATGTGTGAGTAGTTATTCTTGTTTATAACAATCTTATTAAAGCATCCATGATCTAGAAAATGTAATACAATTTTGTCTTATCTTAGCTTCTATACAGATGGAGGTTTCTACTGGTTTTAATATAGTTAATTAATCAATACATTTTCCTTTATTAACGCTGCAGTGGTTTGTTCGATACTTATTCTCATTTAGAAATCATGAAACATTATTCTTTAAAAGCCAAGTACTCATTACTCACGAATGAGGTTTCACAACTTTTTAACAAAACTCATAGTCCTTAATATTTCATAAAACGTCATTTATAAGTTAAGTCTCTTATCTTTTAAGATCAAGTCTCTTAACTTCTAAAATCAATAAACCATTTTTTTACCTACATAAAGTCGTTATAACTAACTTCCCATAAAGCTATTATAACACCTTATGTTTTAAACCAACCAAAACTCGTTTAGCACACGTGCGTCACCGTACTACATAGTTCACACAACAATCATGCTAGAAAAGATAGGAAGAGGTTCACATACCTCGCGACGATTATCGACGATAAGCAAAAGCGCTCCAAAGTACTATAACCTTGCTAGCCTTTTCCACCCTTCAAGTAGAATACGCTACTCGTAGTCTTCACCCTATAAAGGCCACAAAACTTCAATAAATTTCTCGATCTCTTCAGAACATTTCATCACGACCGTTCGGGGCGTGATCGTGCCTTACCCGCACCCAAGTAGTCATCATCGAGAAATCGCGGAATATAAAACAAGCAGATATGAAACAAGAGATAATATAATAAAGCAGCAACCAAACGGTTGCCTCGTGCATATATCTGAAATTTTGAGCAGTTACATGTTTTTACAAACCCCGCCACAGCGATTACTGCACTTAAGAAAGTAACAACACCTATGACGGGACGGGGCCGCCGTACCACGAATGTCTGAACCTACAACTCGGGGAACATACCAAAAGATAAGCCTCAAGAAAGCGGAGCTTCCTAATCTGAATTGTGATCCTATGGCGAGGATCAACAACCGGTGTACTCTACCTGCGGCGTGAACGCACTCAAGGAGGTCGATAACAAGTACCAAGTATGTGAAACTAAAAATATCGTAAATGAAATCATAGTAGTCTATATAAAGCGGGAGACATGTATGATAACAAAACTACGATTCATAATATAAAGCGATCGTATCAGTCGTGACTCACGCCTCAAAGTCATCCTCACGCGTGGAACTCCTTCCTCACCGGCCGATCTAGGTATTAGTTATGTGATACGTGTAACATGTCTCGGCCCATCTCATGGACTCGAGGTGAAATCGTATGGAATACATTCGGTCCATCTCATGGACTCGGTATCAAATCGGGTTGTATCATTCGGTTCATCCCGAACGAGGTGTCGCATGAAATACATTCCCGGTCCATCTCATGGACTCGGTATCGTGGTGAAATACATTCCCGGTTCATCCCATGAACGCGGTAGTCGAGTGAAATACATTCCCGGTTCATCTCATGAACGCGGTAGTCGAGTGAAATACATTCCTGGTTCATCTCATGAACGCGGTAGTCGAGTGAAATACATTCCCGGTTCATCCCATGAACGCGGTAGTCGAGTGAAATACATTCCCGGTTCATCCGTGAACGCGGTAGTCGAGTGAAATACATTCGGTTCATCCGTAACGCGGTAGTCGAGTGAAATACATTCCCGGTTCATCCCATGAACGCGGTGTCGTGTGGCCATAACATTTAAACGCTCTTTTAAGATAGATTAAGATATTACCATGTTTCCTTTTAAAACAATTAAGACCATATTATGCCCTTCCTTTTTAAACCAAAGCACTTTCCTTCTTAAAGTCAAGTAACAATATTCTTTTCCAAAAGTTCAAGTTTGCCTAATTTCAAATATTCACGTTTCTTATTTTCGAAAGATTTCATAGTTCATAGTCTTAATCATTTAATAACATAATTCTCTTTTAAAAACAGTTGAGTAATATATGCCTTATGTGTGAGTAGGTTATTCTTGTTCATAGCAGCCATGATCTAGGAAATGTAATATCATTTTGTCTCATCTTAGCTTCTATGCAGATAGAGGTTTCTACTGGTTTTAATAATACTTTATTAGTCATTACATTTCTGTTATACCCCGTATTTCCAGAGTATGTACGTGGGGGACGTACGTAGAAATTTTCGAACTTCTTTAGGCTTGGCCGAATTCTTTTTGTGCACAACACCCGGTTAGAGTCGTTTTTCGACGAAACATTTTCCACGACTTTCGTAGGGAATTTCCGCTATGTCATTTATAATTTTTGCGGATTTTTCCGAGAGGCGAAACATTTTGGACCAGCGGGAGGGTGGCGTGTGTCACCTCGCATTGGATGAGGTTGGCGGCAATGGTGGGCGATTTGGCCTTGGCTTTTGTCAAGGATTAGGTAGGATATTTTGGTGGTAGATGGATAAGGTGTACTTAGGTGAATCCTAGCCCTACACTTGCTATACACTTGGATGGATCTTGGCCGTTGGTTGGCCATTCATTGACCTATAAATACCACTAAGCTTGAAGAGTTCTTCATCCAAAATGTGCCTAAGTCTTGAAATCTCCTCCCCTCTCCTTGTTGTATTCGTCCACACGCCCTCCCCTTTGAGAAGGCCCGGCCGAAAGTATCCACTCCTAGTGGTGCTAGCCAGTAGGTACCCCACTAACTAGTTGTTTCGTATAATACCCTTGTTGTGGTATAGAAATACTCTCTAGTATTGTTATAATGTCCAAATACCTTGGCCCAAATACCTTGTAGTATTCCCGAGTTACACTTATACAAAAGCCAGAAAATACGATTATACTTCCTTTAGCCACAAAAACGAAACCCTAAGGAAATCTTCACCCGTTGTTGAAGTTGTAAGTAGAAGTTGGTTAGAACTTCTAAGGGTTGTTTGGGCGCTCGAGTAGGAGCTAAGCGTTGCTCGGGATCGACTTTGTACTTGGATAATTTTGGGCTTATCGAGGTAAACACTCTTGTCCTTCTATTGGAAATGGAAAGTACATGTTAGAATATATATAGTTGAAGTATACGATATATAGAATCGAACTTAGTATTGTGGCAATGTCTTTTGACTTAAGCTGAAGAATAAAGCGAATCGAATGTAATTACATGGGTGTATTGCGATGAGACTTGTGTAGTATTCGAGTAGAATTGTACACGTCAGGTTAGGCGTATAAACCCCGGTTGGCTTGGTAGCCGGCGCCGATAGAAGGAGGAGATTTCTGTTGTGGCGGGGAGGTCTTCGAATTTTACGTAGAACGATGGAAACTTGTGTTTAAGATTTAATAGACGTTTGTGGCCTTTATAGGTGAAAGTACTAAGAGTAGCGTATTCTACTCGAGAGTGGAAAGAGGCAAGGTTGTAGTACTTGGAGCTTTTTGCTTATTGTCGATAATCGTCGCGAGGTATGTGAACCTCTTCCTATCTCTTCTAGCATGATTGTTGTGAACTATGTAGTACGGTAGACGTACGTGTAATAAACGAGTTTTGGTTGGTTTAAAACATAAAGTGTTATAACGGCTTTATGGGAAGTTGGTTATAACAGCTTTATGTAGGTAAGAAAATACTTTGTGGTTTTAAAGGTAGCGTGTGAATTATAAGCGGCTTGTTATAATAAAGAACTTGATGTATTTCAAAAGATTTATAAATCGTTTTGAAGGGAGAGTAACACTTGGTTTTAAAGGTTTTAAAAAGAGTTATACTAGCTTTATGGGGAGTTAGGTATAATGTCTTAAGAGAGGTAAAGAAAATGGTTTACTGGTGTTAGAAGTTAAGAGACTTGATCTTATAAGATAAGAGACTTAACTTATTTGTTTTAATGTGAATGTTTGTGTGAAACCTCATTCGTGAGTAATGAGTACTTGGTTTTATTTAAAGGGAATGATGTTTCTTGATTTGAAATCGAGAATGTGTATCGACAAACCACTGCGCGTTAATAAAGGAAAATGTATTAAGTAATGAAGTATTATTAAAACCGGTAGAAACCTCCATCTGCATAGAAACTAAGATGAGACAAAATGATATTACATTTTCTAGATCATGCTTCTTTGTAATAAGATTGTTATAAACAAGAATAACCTACTCACATATATGGCATATGTTACTCGAATGTTTTAAAAGAGATTAAGACTAGAGTTATGAAACCTTTCTAAAATAAGTGACTTAGGCATTTGAAATTAGGCAAACTTGAGCGTTTGGGAAATAATGTTGTTACTTGATTTTACAAAAGGGAAGTATTTTGTTTACTTAATAAGATAGTCACTATTTTAATACTACGTATTGTGTGACTTATGTGAAAGAAGCGGATCTTTTAAAGGGTTTAACGTAAGTAGTACTTTAGGGTTAAAACCGGACTTTGGCATAAAATGAAGGTACTTGAGTGATGTATAACTTGCCTATGCTTGTTGTGGTGAAACTTGCCTATGCTTGTTGTGGTGAAACTTGCCTATGCTTGTTGTTGTGAAACTTGCCTATCTTGTTGTTGTGAAACTTACTATGCTTGTTGTTGTGAAACTTGCCTATCTTTGTGATGATAGCCTTTGTTGTGCAAGTGTGGTGTTTACGTATTCTGGCGTCTCTCGATAGAGGCGGTTGACTTATTGAGAACTTACTTGGAGCGTCTTTGGCGGTGATGGAGAATTCCACGGGTATGTTTCCATTTTGATTCTTGTCTTGTTGTTGATGTCACATGGGCGTATCTACCGTCTGATATTCGGAGCATGCGGCCATGCGGCGGGTTGATTACGATATATGGTTATTATGCAACATGGGCGTGTCTACACGTCTGATGTCCGGGGCGTGTCCGTGCGGCGGGTTGACCACCCGATATATTGTTATTGAGTTACATGGCGTATGTCTGCCGTCACGATTCCGGCATGTGGCCGTGCGACCTTGTTATTGTTGCATCATGGACATGTCTACCGTCACGATATTAGGGGCATGCGGCCATGATCGAACATGATGGATGTTGTGGGCGTGAGACCCGTAGTTATATTTAGTGGTGACTTTGAGGCGTGAGTCACGACTTGGCTAACTTTTATGTTGCGTCTTGTATTTTGGTTATCATACATGTCTCACCTTTTTAGGCTATTATGATTTCATTCTGATGTTGTGATTTCACATACTTGGTACTGTTGTCTTGACCTCCTTGAAGCTGCGTTAAATCTGCGAGTAGAAGTACATCGATCGTGGATCCACCTCTTAGGATCTCATTTCAGCGTGTTGGAAACTCGTTCCTTGGAGGCTTATCTTTGGTATGTTTCCACTGAGTTGTAGGTTCTTGTATATTCGAGGGTATGGCGGGGCCTGTCGTCATAGTTGTTGTAAATCTTAAGTGCATGCATTGTTGTGGCGGGGTTGTAAAAGGATTAAAGCTGTTGGGTTTTATGTATATCTTGAACAAGCTATTTTGGTTGCTGTTTATTTATTATATCTTTTGTTTCATGATTCATGTTTTATTTTCCATTGGTTTTCTCGATGTTGTATCACTAGGGTGCGGTGTTATACCCGTAGTTGCGAGGTATGTATGTGAGGCGTGCGTCACGAGAGTCTGCGAAATTTTGAAAAGAAAGAAAGATGTGAGTTTTCGACGGAAAAGTTTCGGTTATTTGTGAAGGAAAAGGTTCGTTAATGGGGTGGATTCCCAGTTTGGTATTCGGACTTCTGGAATATTAGAGAATTATGGAATTTTATTTTGGAAATGGTCACGTGGGGCCACGGGAGAAATTCTGTTTTGTAGAACCAGCTTTGTTTTGAGATTTTGGCCATTGTGGATATTTTTTTGAAGAGCGTTTTTGAGGGCGATAGGAGGTGACACGTGTCACCCCTTTAGAGTAACTGGCCGAAGTTACGTTTGAGCGCAGTCTGCTAAGTCGTTTTCGGCGAAAGCGTTTCCCACGACTTTCGTGGGAAAATTCGGCTATGTCCTTTTTAATTTTTGCGGATTTTTAGAGAGGCGAAACATTTTGGACCAGCGGGAGGGTGGCGTGTGTCACCTCACATTGGAAGGCTTGTGGCGTCAGTGGGCGATTGGTTCCACGTATGGGATTGTTTTGTGGCTCACGTTTTTGGCCTATTGGTTCCTTGTTTTGTGCCTTGTTTTGGCCTTGTTTTGTGGCTTGTCTTGTGCCGTGTTTTGTGGAGTAGGGTTAGGGTGCACTTGGCATCGAGGCCTTACACTTGCCTTGCACGTGGCGATCTTGGCCGTTGGTTGGCGTTGGGTTTCTTATAAATACCCACCTGTGAAGACTTCATTCGTCCACAAATGTTTCCAAGTCTTGAATCCTCCCCTCCTCTTGTTGACTCTCGTCCAAGAGCTCCTCTCCAGCAGAAAGTGGCCTTTGGCGGGTGAGGTCTCCACTCCCATGAGGTCTAGCAGTAGGGTACCACTGCTAAGTTGTTTTCGTATAATACCACTTGTTGTGGTATAGAAATACTCCCTAGTATTGTTATAATGCCCAAAATACCTTAGCACTTGTACCTTGTAGTATTCCAAAGATACCTCTTTACGTAGAGTCGGAAATACTACCTTTTGTCCTTTAGTCTCAAACCAAAACCACAAGGAAATCTTCATCGTTGGTTGAAGTATGTGAGTAGAAGTTGGTTAGAACTTCTAAGGGTTGTTTGGAGTGGTTTGGAGCGCGCGGGTGGAGCTAAACCTTGCTCGGGATCGACGTTATAACTTGGATAATTTTGGGCTTATCAAGGTAATTATCTTGTCCCTCTATTGTAATTGGAAATTACATGTTTGTTAGGATATATAGTTGAAGTATACTATATATGGAACTATACTTAGTATTCGGCAATGTCTTTTGACTTATGCCTGAAGAATAAAGAACTTAACTGAACTGTATTTTAATTTGTCTGTTTTGCAGTAGACTTGTGTTGAATTGTACGTCAGGTTAGGCGTGTAAACCCACACTGGTTGGCTTGGTAGCCGGCCTCGATAGAGGAGGAGATTTCTGTTGTTGCGGGGAGAGTCTTTGCAATTTTCTATAGAAAGATAGAAACTTGTGTTTTGGGGTTAATAGGCGTTTTGACCTTTATAGGTGAAAGTACTAGGAGTAGCGTATTCTACTCGAGAGTGGAAAGGGCTAGCGAGGTTGTAGTACTTGGAGCATTTTGCTTATTGTCGATAAATCGTCGCGAGGTATGTGAACCTCTTCCTATCTTTTCTAGCATGATTGTTGTGAACTATGTAGTGCGGTGACGTCATGTGCTAAGTGATTTGGTTGGTTTAAAACATAGGGTGTTATAATAGCTTTATGGGAAGTTAGTTATAACGACCTTATGTAAATGAAAATGGTTTCTTGATGTTAGAAGTTAAGAGACTTGATCTTATAAGATAAGAGACTTAACTTATTTGTTTTAATGTGGATGTTGGTGTGAAACCTCATTCGTGAGTAATGAGTACTTGGTTTTAAAGGGATAATGTTTCTTGATTTGGAAATCGAATGTGTATCGACAGGACCGGCTGCGGCGTTAATAAAAGGAAAATGTATTGAATAATGATGTGTTGTATTAAAACCGGTAGAAACCTCCATCTGCATAGAAGCTAGATAAGACAAAATGATATTACATTTTCTAGATCATATTCTTTGTAATAAGATCGTTATAAACAAGAATAAACTACTCGCATATATGACATATGTTACTAAATTGTTCTAAAAGGAATCAGTGATTAAGTTTGGGAACTATGAAACCATTTGAAAATGAGAAGCATGAGTAATTGAAACTAGGCAAACTGGAACTTAGGAAAAGAATGTGGTTACTTGGTTTTGAAAAGGAAGGTGGGTTGGTCATTCTAATACTACGGGTATCGGGTGACTCTTATAAAAGAAATGGATCTCTTTTAAAGAACTTAACGTATGTAGTACTTTGGGGTTAAAAACCCGTACTTTGGCATAAAATGAAAGTACTTTGAGTTGTGTGAAACTTGCACTATGCTTGTTGTTGTGAAACTTGCCTATGCTTGTTGTTGTGAAACTTGCCTATGCTTGTGATGATAGCCTTTATTGTACAAGCGTTGTGTTTACGTATTCTGGCGTCTCTCGATAGAAGTCGGTTGGTAGTTGAGAACTTACTTGGATGTCTTGGCGTGTGGAGAAATTCCACAGTGCGTTCACATTAATAGTATTATTGTTGTTAATCGCTTTGGACATCGACCACGATCGTGGCGCGGGTATGCTTCCATTTTGGTTAAGGTCTTGTAGTTGTCGCTTTGGATATCTTGACCGCGATCGTAGCGCTGCGGGTATGTTTCCATTCGATTAACGCGCCTTGTGATTTCCTTTTTGGACATCACGACACGATCGTAGCGCGCGGGTATCGTCCGTTTGGAAAGTTGTCTTATTGTTTCCCTTTGGACATCACGACACGATGCGTGGCGCGCGGGTATCGCCCGTTTGGAAAGTTGTCTTATTGTTTCCCTTTGGACATCACGACACGATCGTAGCGCTGCGGGTATGCTTCCATTTGGATTCTTTGTCTTGTTGTTGAGGTCACGTGGACATGTCTACCGATCAAATTAGGGGCATGTGGCCATGGGACATTGGTATTGTTGTTGCATCGTGGACATATACCTGCCGTCTGATTAGGGGCATGCGGCCATGTCACGAACGATTGATGTTGTGGGCGTGAGACCCATGGTTATATTGGGTGATGGTATTTTATGTTGTGAGCGTAGTTTGGTTATCATCATGTCTCTGCTTTATATAGACTAGTATGATTTCATTCTGATATTATCTGATTTCACATACTTGGTACTGTTATCTTGACCTCCTTGAGCTGCGTTCATCTGCGAGTAGAAGTACATCGATCGTGGTTCCT
Source organism: Przewalskia tangutica (assembly GCA_029844215.1). Taxonomy (NCBI): domain Eukaryota; kingdom Viridiplantae; phylum Streptophyta; class Magnoliopsida; order Solanales; family Solanaceae; genus Przewalskia; species Przewalskia tangutica. Next base: position 67,628,803 of record CM056724.1, on the reverse strand, counting down.
CGCTCATAGGATCACTGATTCAGCGCATTTGAAGCTCCGTTTCTCGGAGGCTTATCTTTTAGTAGGTGTTCCACGAGTTGTAGGTTCTTGTACATTCGAGGGTATGGCGAGCCACTGTCCGTCATAGTCGTGTATATCTTAAGTGCATGTAATCTTGTTGTGGCGGGGTTGTAAAAGTTAAAGCTATTCGGAGTTTTATGTATATCTGAAAGGCAAGCTGTTTTGGTTGCTTTGTTTATTCATTTATCTCTTGTTAAATGACTCTTGTTTTGTGTTCGCTGATTTTCTCGATGTATGTATCACTAGGGTGCCCGGTAAGGCACGATGCGAACCGGGCAGTCGTTACAAAAGTGGTATCGAGCGATTAATCCTCGGAAAGTGTCTGAGCGTGTCTAGTAGAGTCTTGATTATCGGTGTGTTGTGCACCACGTCTATGTCGAGAGGCTATAGGACATTTAGGATTGGTTTCCATTCTTCATTCAGAGATCGTGCCTTAGAAGGCATGTTGTAAGTTGTACCCTCAGCGTATCTCGTTTTACGATTATGCCTCGCGCGAGCAACCAGAGCCCGAGAAGGGCAAAGCGGCGAGTCTTTGCTAGTGAGATCTGAGAAAGTACGAGCGCGAGCGACGATACACGAGTTGTGCTTGAGCGGCGGAGTTTCCAGCGCCCGGCCCAGCCGAGTTTAGGCGCGGCGATGGGCGATGAGACTCTGATACACGAGCCTCAGTCCCACGATGCAGGCGAGAGGAGATGGGTTACAAGAGAGATGGCGATTCTTTGGCGAAGTCGTGGCGAATATGAGGCAGTGGATCGGCGATTCGGTTCGATAGCATGATGGATTCACCCGGCGAATAGTTTGAGGCTACGGGACTTTACGAGTTAGCCCGCGAGTTTTATGGGTGAGGCGGAGGATGATCGCGAGGAGTTCATCCGGCGATTCTGACGGATCGTCACGGGTGATCGAGCTTGAACCGAGTCTGTGACCTTTGGTTCGCGTCGGCTGCGTGATCTGCGATCGATTGGTTTGATTCATGGGAGCTTTCGGGAGAGCATGCACCTCCGCAGTATGGGATGAGTTTTGGGGCTTTCTCGCGCACTTCTTGCCTCGCGGATGAGGAGACGCGGTAAGCAATTTTATTCTGCGAGGCAGAGCGCTGTCGGGAGTACAATGTCGAGTTCGATTCTTTGGCTCGATATGTCCTGCGCTAGTTGCGAATATGGAGGATAGGGTGCATCGCTACGTCGGGCTAGATGATTATATGGGTGAGTCTTGTGCGGGTGTTTCTCTTGTAGGGCATGGACATTGCCGCGTCGAGCTCATGCGCTAGGATGTGAGGCACGGAGGGTCGGCGGAATGACACGGATCGCGAGAAGAGGGCCGGGGCAGCGGTCGCTGGTGGCTTCGGCGGACCGCCTCGGCCGAGCTAGTTATATACCCAGCGGTCTGAGTGGTCCTCCACCGTCTTGAGGCGGTCGGGCTCGAGGTTGATTTTTCGAGCGGGGTGTTAACGGTGAAGCCACCCACCTCGTTGTGACCATTGTGGTAGACTCCATTTTGGAGAGTGTCGTGCTAGATTGGGAGTTTGTTTTACATGCGGCCAGCGAGGCCATTTGCGAGGCTCCTACAGGAAGCGCGGATGTTACGACTCGACGCCGGGATCGTGGTGGTTCATCACGCCTACGGTATCGCCTGCAGTGAGCCTATGATTAGAGTGGGCGGTAGCTTGGTATATCCTTAACCTACAGAGTTTTGGTATGCTTGTTATGATGATCTCATTATTGTGTGCTATGCGGATAGCATTGTGATATGTGTGAGTTAGAATACATGGTTAGTTGGAAGGATACGTATGGAGGCATGGTAAGTGTGAACCTTAGACTATTTCACGGCGAGACCTTAGAGGTAAGGTCGTCTTGAGTAAAAGATTCGTTTTATGTTTGACCTTTATAAGGGTGAGTAGTATCGTGGGATTTATTTGTGTGATAAGTCAGTGGGTAGTGTGAAATGGTAGTGGTAGCTTTCATGATGGGAATTAGTAAGATTGTTCGAATCGGGAACAAGAGTTTATGCAGTTAGGGGTCGGGTTTAGGACCGTTCGCGGGTCAAGCGTAACCGATTTGGGGTGGGGCAGTTCTGGGTGGTCACTTGGTGGTAAGTCACGAGGATGCTAGGCCCAGTTTGTATGATCATCGTATGAGTTCGTGGGCGCGTTCGACGAGCGGTTCGTAAAGGCGGGAATGGCCTTAAGGAAGTTTGAGGTTAGTAAGATGACCAAGTTTGGAGGTAGTGACTCGGAGATTTTCGGGGGCGGAGTAATGGTGAAGTATGAGTACGTCTTGGGAGAGTTCAAGTGTTCGAGAAGACACGACGAGTAAGGAAGGAAGATAACGTGTGTTATTTAGTGGCGGTGTGGCGTTGACAACTTGTTAGAGGAACCGTCGATATCCGTCTTGAGAAGGAACATTCGGGACGAATGTTTCTAAGGAGGAGAATGTTATACCCGTAGTTGCGGGGTATGTATGTGAGGGCGTGCGTCTGAGTCACGTGAAATTTTGAAAAGAAAGAAAGATGTGAGTTTTTACGGAAAAGTTTAGGTTATTTGTGAAGAAAAGGTTCGTTAATGGGAATTGGATTCCCAGTTTGGTATTCGGACTTCTGGAATATTAGAATTATGGAATTTTATTTTGGAAATGGTCACGTGGGGCCCACGGGAGAAATTTCTGGTTTTGTAGAGCAGCTTTGTTTTGAGATTTTGGCCATTGTGGATATTTTTTTGAAAGACGTTTTGAGGGCGATAGGAGGGTGACACGTGTCACCGCCTAGGTGGCTTAGTAGAAGTTACATTTGGGCGCAGTCTGCAGCTAAGTCGTTTCAGGCAAGCGTTTCCACGACTTTCGTGGGAAAATTCCGGCTATGTCCTTTTTAATTTTGCGGATTTTTCAGAAGGCGAAACATTTTGGACCAGCGGGAGGTGGCGTGTGTCACCCGCATTGGAAACTTGTGGCGTCAGTGGGCGATTGGTTCACGTATGGGATTGTTTTGTGGCTCACGTTTTTGGCCTATTGGTTCCTTGTTTTGTGCCTTGTTTTGGCCTTGTTTTGTGGCTTGTCTTGTGCCGTGTTTTGTGGAGTAGGGGTTAGGGTGCACTTGGCTTGATCGAGGCCTTACACTTGCGTGGCTTGATCTTGGCCGTTGGTTGGCGTTTGGGTTTGCTATAAATACCCGCTGTGAAGACTTCATTCATCCACAAATGTTTCCAAGTCTTGAATCCTCCTCCCTCTTGTTGACTCTCGTCCAAGAGCTCCTCTCCCATGAAAGTGGCCTTTGGCGGTGAGGTCTCCCTCACTTGTGAGGTCTAGCGTAGGGTACCACTGCTAAGTTGTTTTCGTATAATACCCTTGTTGTGGTATAGAAATACTCCACAGTATTGTTATAATGCCCAAAATACCTTAGCCTTGTACCTTGTAGTATTCCAAAGATACCTCTTTCGTAGAGTCAGGAAATACTACTTTTGTCCTTTTAGTCTCAAACCAGAAACCACTAAGGAAATCTTAAGCCGTTGGTTGAAGTATGTGAGTAGAAGTTGGTTAGAACTTCTAAGGGTTGTTTGGAGTGGTTTGGGCGCGAGTGGAGCTAAACCTTGCTCGGGATCGACGTTATAACTTGGATAATTTTGGGCTTATCAAGTAATTATCTTGTCCTCTATTGTAATTGGAAATTACATGTTTGTTAGGATATATAGTTGAAGTATACTATATATGGAACTATACTTAGTATTCGGCAATGTCTTTTGACTTATGCACGAAGAATAAAGAAGCGAATGTATTTACATAGGGTGTATTGCGATGAACTTGTGTAGAATTGTACACGTCCGGTTAGGCGTGTAAACCCACACGGTTGGCTTGGTGGCCGGCCTCGATAGAGAGGAGATTTCTGTTGTTGCGGGGAGAGTCTTTGAATTTTCTATAGAAAGATAGAAACTTGTGTTTTGGGGTTAATAGGCGTTTTGACCTTTATAGGTGAAAGTACTAGGAGTAGCGTATTACTCGAGGAGTGGAAAGGGCTAGCGAGGTTGTAGTACTTGGAGCATTTTGCTTATTGTCGATAAATCGTCGCGAGGTATGTGAACCTCTTCCTATCTTTTCTAGCATGATTGTTGTGAACTATGTAGTGCGGTGAGCGTACGTGTGCTAAGTGATTTGGTTGGTTTAAAACATAGGGTGTTATAATAGCTTTATGGGAAGTTAGTTATAACGACCTTATATGAAATGAAAATGGTTTCTTGATGTTAGAAGTTAAGAGACTTGATCTTATAAGATAAGAGACTTAACTTATTTGTTTTAATGTGGATGTTGGTGTGAAACCTCATTCGTGAGTAATGAGTACTTGGTTTTAAAGGGATAATGTTTCTTGATTTGGAAATCGAGAATGTGTATCGACAGGACCACTGCGGCGTTAATAAAAGGAAAATGTATTGAATAATGATGTGTTGTATTAAAACCGGTAGAAACCTCCATCTGCATAGAAGCTAAGATAAGACAAAATGATATTACATTTTCTAGATCATGGTCTTTGTAATAAGATCGTTATAAACAAGAATAAACTACTCGCATATATGACATATGTTACTAAATTGTTCTAAAAGGAATCAGTGATTAAGTTTGGGAACTATGAAACCATTTGAAAATGAGAAGCTTGAGTAATTGAAACTAGGCAAGCGGAACTTAGGAAAAGAATGTGGTTACTTGGTTTTGAAAAGGAAGGTGGGTTGGTCATTCTAATACTACGGTGTCGGGTGACTCTTATAAAAGAAATGGATCTCTTTTAAAAGAACTTAACGTATGTAGTACTTTGGGGTTAAAAGCAGGACTTTGGCGTAAAATGAAAGTACTTTGAGTTGTGTGAAACTTGCCTATGCTTGTTGTTGTGAAACTTGCCTATGCTTGTTGTTGTGAAACTTGCCTATGCTTGTGATGATAGCCTTTATTGTACTGGCGTTGTGTTTTACGTATTCTGGCGTCTCTCGATAGAGTCGGTTGGTAGTTGAGAACTTACTTGGATGTCTTGCGGTGGCGGAGAAATTCCGCAGTGCGTTCACGTTAATAGTATTATTGTTGTTGTCGCTTTGGACATCACGACACGATCGTGCGCGCGGGTATGCTTCCATTTGGTTAAGGTCTTGTGGTTGTCGCTTTGGATATCTTGACACGATCGTAGCGCGCGGGTATGTTTCCATTCGATTAACGCGCTTGATTTCCTTTTTGGACATCTGCGACGATCGTGGCGCCGCGGGTATCGTCCGTTTGGAAAGTTGTCTTATTGTTTCCCTTTGGACATCTTGACCACGATCGTAGCGCTGCGGGTATCGCCCGTTTGGAAAGTTGTCTTATTGTTTCCGCTGGACATCACGACACGATCGTAGCGCGGGTATCTTCCATTTGGATTCTTTGTCTTGTTGTTGAGTCACATGGACATGTCTACACCGTCACGAGTCGGGGCATGTGGCCATGGGACATTGGTATTGTTGTTGCATCATGGACATGTCTGCCGTCACGATATTAGGCGCATGCGGCCATGTCACGAACTGATTGATGTTGTGGGCGTGAGACCCGTAGTTATATTAGAGTGATAGTATTTTATGTTGTGAGCGTAGTTTGGTTATCATACATGTCTCTGCTTTATATAGACTAGTATGATTTCATTCTGATGTTATGCGATTTCACATACTTGGTACTGTTGTCTTGACCTCGCCCGAGGCTGCGTTACATCTGCGGTAGAAGTACATCGATCGTGGTTCCTCGCTCATGGATCACGATTGTAGCATTTGAAGCTCCGTTTCTCAGGAGGCTTATCTTTTAGTAGGTGTTCCACGAGTTGTAGGTTCTTGTACATTCGGGGTATGGCGGGGCCTGTCCGTCATAGTCGTGTATATCTTAAGTGCAGTAATCTTGTTGTGGCGGGGTTGTAAAAGATTAAAGCTGTTCGAGTTTTATGTATATATCTTGAAGGCAAGCTGTTTTGGTTGCTTTGTTTATTCATTTATCTCTTGTTAAATGACTCTTGTTTTGTGTTCGCTGATTTTCTCGATGTATGTATCACTAGGGTGCCCAGGTAAGGCACGATGCTTGAACCGGGCAGGTCGTTACACCGGGTAAGGCACGATGCGGGCGGGTTGGGGTGTTACAATTTCCCTTTTATTATTTCTTGTGGTTTGTTCGATACTTATTCTCATTTCCAAAACCAGTAAAACATTATTCATTTTACAAACCAAGTACTCATTACTTACGAATGAGGTTTCACTCATTTTAACAAAATCCATATTAAATCAATAAACCATTCATTTTATTACTCTTAAGTCGTTATGCATAACTTCCCGTAAAGCTAGTATAACTCTTGGCGTTCAAAACCAAGTATTAATCTTAACAAAGCGATTCTTAATTCTTTTGAAATACTTGAGTTCTTATTATTGGGCTTAAGTCAAAGACATTGCGGTAAAACTACGTTCGATTAACACGCGTCGTCTGTACTATATATATATATATACTTGAGATTCTTTTTATTGGGCTTAAGTCAAAGACATTGGTAAAACTACGTTCGATTAACACGCGTCTCTGTACTATATATATATATATATCTTCAAGATTCTTTTATTGGGCTTAAATCAAAGAGACATTGGTAGAACTCTTTGTTATACCAGTATTTCCGGTATATGCGTAAGGGAATACGTCACGAAAATCTAGCCTTAAAGATAAGCCTTGGGCGTTTTTATTTGTACCTGACTCACTAAAAGAATCGTTTTCAGACGAAGCGTTTCCCACGACTTCGTAGGATAAATTCGGCTATGCCATTTCTAATTTTGCGGATTTTTAGAGGCGAAACATTTTGGACCAGCGGGAGGCGACACTTGTCACCCTCGATTGATGGACTTGAAATCGTCCGTTTGGACGATTTGGACTAGGAAGAACACGTTTTTGTGCCTTGTGCACAAGTCGAGGAGTTGGTAGGATATTTGTGTATAGTTAATCCTCACCTACACTTGCCTTGCACTTGTCTAAATCTTGGCCATTGGTTGGCCACTTCTTGACCTATAAATACCCCAAGATGAAGAGTTCTTCGTCCACAAATTACTTTCCAAGTCTTGAAAATCCTCCTTCTCCTTGTTAGCCATTTCGTCAAGCCTCTTCCTCTAGCCTAAGTGGCCTTGGCGAATACCCCCACTAGCCAAAAATCTACCCCTCCTTGGTAGAAAAGTTACCTTCTTGTATCGTTATAATGCCCAAAATACCTAGCCCAAATACCTTAGTACTTAGTAGAAGTTGTGAAGAACTTCAGGGTTCTGGAGCATCTGACTTAGAGCAAAACCTTGCTCAGTGCGACTTTTCTAGGATATTATTGGGCTTACAGTAATAATCCTAACCCTCTTTTGTATTAGAGAATTCATCTTTGTAGAAGTATAAGAATAAGTATTAATCACTTAGAAGAATATCACAGAATAGAATTGAGCTATTACCAGTAGAAGGGTTTAAAGAAGAATAATCAAACTATACTTACATAGAATTTGTTTTCTGATGAGCTTATATAGCTCATGGGTAGGAAGTCTTTGCCCGACTTACCGTAGAATTATGAACCCTCTGTTTAGAATGACCTTGAGTAGTCTTTAATAGATATATGTGACTATTATAGGTGACTCTCTGTGACATATTGACTTGGCGGTGGTTTTATTTGAGAAGGTATGTGATTCTTCCTAAAGCATGATATTTTACCATATAACTACGGCAATGCCTCACGGCTTAAGCTTTGAATAATACTTACGGCAATGCCTCACGGCTTAAGCACGAATAATACTTACGCGATGCCTGCGGCTTAAGCTTTGAATAATAAGAAGCGAAAACATTTCAAAAGACTCTTTGAATCATATTATGAAGAGAACTAATTGGTTTTAAAGCGAAGCTTAAGAGTTATACTAGCTTTATGGGAAGTAAGTATAACCACTTAAGATTTATAAAAGAAACAAGTTTGCCTATGTGTTTATAACGGACTTATATCGTGAAAGAATAATAAAGATGGTTTGATAAGTAGACATGATATGATCTTATGTGTGTTAGTATCGTGTAACGTTTGTATAGGTGAGTATCCTTGTTGTGCTTATGTTGTTTAAAGATAAGTTGTTATGTTAGTATACTATCACTCGCCTCTTGAGATGATCAGGGGTTAAGGCGCCCTCCGTCGAGGTAGACTCGGTGATGCAGGACCGTGATTCGAGAATACCTCATGCGGGTCGAGGGCCTATGCGAGCTCTGAGAGTTCGAGGTTAGTATGCGGGGTTATACCTCATGCGATCTATGTGGCCATGCGGACAGCGAGTCGGGGCGATGCCGAGTAGCTACCCTCGATGCGGGGTTATACCTCATGCGGGCCCGTGAGTGGCTATGCGGACTCGGGAGTCGAGGATTAGGCTTGCGGAATGATGATATGGGCGAGTGGCCTGTTTGATCATTCGCGGCCTAGACAAGACCTATTACGATTACCTATTGTTGCTCTTGTTTGTGATGTGGCACTACGTGCGGTTTCTTGGTTGTTTCACACATATTTGTAAGCGGTTTTAAAATGATATGTTTTCATTTAAGTATTTCTGATTTCGCATACTTAGTACTGTTATGCTTGACCTCGCCGAGGCTGCGTTCATCTGCGGTAAGGCAGCGAGTGCTAGATCCGCGTCCTTAGGATCTACGTTGGTGTCGGGAGCTCCATCTCTTAGGAGGCTCTACTTTTGGTATGATCTCACTGTTGTAGATAGTTTTGTCTGATCGAGGTATGGCGGGGCTGTCGCCATAGTTATATATTTCCTTAAGTGCAGTAGTCATTTATGCGATTGTCGGATGTAGCTGCTAAACCATGATTATATAGATATATCTTAGAAAGCGATGTTTTCTCACATAAAGCGTGTCTTATTTTATAAAGCTGTTTCATGTCTTGCTTTATATTTCGCTGATTTCTCGATGTATGACTACTTGGGTGCCGGTGAGGCACGATCCACGGGCCGGGCAGTCGTGACAAAAGTGGTATCGAGCGATTGATCCTCGGAAAGTGTCTCTGACCGTATCTAGTAAGTCTTGATTATCGGTGTGTTGTGCACCACCAATGTCGAGGAGGCTATAGGATATTTAGGATTGGTTTCCATTCTTCTCATTACGAGATCGTGCTTTAGAGGCGTGTTATAGGTTGGACCCTCTAACGTATTCCTTTCTATGCTGATTATGCCTCGCGTAAAGGCCGGGCCCGAAGCGGCGGCAGGAGGCGCTAGCGAGACACCCAGAGTCACGAGGCTCGGGCCGATCTATACGAGGCAGCGAGTTCTATGACGCCGCCCGGCCAGCGAGACCACGGTACCACACCTCGCATCCCACGGCTGGGGCGGAGGTTAGGAGTACTGAGAGATAGCCCGACTTTTGGCTAAAGTTGTGGCCCGTCTGAGAGAAGGCTGGATCTGGCGATTCAGTTCAGCTCGGCTCGGTCGTACCGTTGTTCACCGGCGAGAAGTTTGAGGCTACGAGACTTCTTGAGTTGTAGCAGCCGGAGTTTTATGGGTGGCGGAGGATGATCGCATGAGTTCATCCGTCGGCTTGAAGGATTTTGAGAGTGATCGGGCGTCGGAGACCGAGTCAGTGATCTTTGGTTCACATAAATTTGCGTGATACCGATCGATTGGTTTGATTCATGGGAGTTATCGGGAGAGCCAGCGTCCCAGTACTTGGGATGAGTTCTCGAGGCTTTCCTCACTCACTTGCCTCGCGGATGAGGAGGCGCGGGGTGATAGATTTTTCTTCGAGGCGAGAGAGGGGCCTTGTCGGGAGTACAATGTCGAGTTTGATTCATTGGCTCGATATGTCCCAACATTAGTAGCAGATATGGAGGATAGGGTGCAGTTATGTCACGGGCTGAAACGACTATATGGCGAAGTCATGTGCGGGGTTTCTCTCGGTAGGGTATGGACATTACCGCATGCGAGCTCACGCCCTTGGATGCGAGGGCGCGGTCGGCGAGTGGGCCAGGCAGCGAGAAGAAGGCCGGGGCGGGAGGTCTTACGGTGGTTATCGTGGTGGCGGCCTCGGCAGCAGATCTGGGTCGCACCACGGCCGGCTCGAGCACTCTGCGCGTCCTCGGCCTGGCCCGAGTTTTTGAGGCGGCCAAGGCCCGGGGCTTGAGCGTCGAGTAGCGAGTGCGGCGATCGGGACCACCCCGGTGTGGCCGTCACGGTGGATCCCATTACGGGAAGTGTGGTACTACGTTTGGAGTTTATTCTGATTGTAGCGGGAGTCACTGCGAGATTGTCCGGCCGAGCGTGGCGGTGGTAGGGCTCGGCCTTGAGTTACATTCCGGCCGCTTCATCTCCTACGATTACTCGCCGGGCGGGGTTCATGGGTCAGCCAGTCGCGGCGGTCGTGGCTCGGGTCGATTCTAGCGGTCCTCGAGAACGCGTCTATGCTTTGTCGGTAAGCGGGATCGTGAGGCCTCGCTGATGTCGTCACGGTACCTTATCGGTTTAGGTTGGATGTTTATGCCTTGATAGATCGGGTTCTACTCTGCCATATATCTCCACTTGTTGCTAGTAGGATAGGGATAGAGCACGAGTCCATGGACCACTTCGAGGTAGCTACGCGATGGGTGATTCGGTGGTAGCTCGGCGGGTATATAGGGCTTGTCTGTGACCATTCTGATCGTCGGACCGCCGACTTGATAGAGTTGGAGATGATTGACTTGACGTGATTATGGGGATGGATTGGCTAGCCGTGCTATGCCAATGTAGGCTGAGAGAGAAAGTAATGCAGTTCGATTTCTGAGGGCCGGTTGTTGAGTGGGAGAGAGCACGGTATCGCCGAGGGTAGGTTTATTTCCTACCTCGAGGCTAGGAAGATGGTGCGAAGGGTATATCTACCATCTAGTTCGAGTGTTTGATCACGAGGTGCGGTACCAGTTTTGATCGATTCCGTAGTCGTGAGTTCCCAGACGTGTTCCCGGATGACCTCCGGGTATCCTCCCGAGAGGAGATTGAGTTTTGTATTGACATATTGCGGATACTCGGCCTATTTCCATTCCGCCATACTGAATGGCACTGCCGAGTTGAGAGAAGTGAAGGACCGGTGAGGATTTCTTTGGAGAAAGGGCTTCATTAGGCCGATGTTTCCCCGCAGAAGCGCCGGTATTGTTCGTGAAGAAGAAGGGCGGGGCAGCTGCGCATGTGTGTTGATTACGACGGTGAACAAGGTGACCATTAAACGAATACCCCTTCCCGAGATTGATGATTTGTTCGACGATTGCGAGCGCGAGATGTTTCTCGAAGATTGATCTGCGTTGGGCTATCATCGAGTTCGTGTCGAGAGAGGTGGATGTCCCTAGGATTGCATTCGGACGATGCGGGCATTATGAGTTAGTCATGTCTTTTGGGTTGACGATGCTCGCGGTATTCATGGATTTGATGAACCGGTATTCAAACCATTTTTGGACACGTTTGTGATAGTGTTCATTGATGATATCTTGGTTTATTCGCTCGGAGCGAGGCATGCGGAGCATTTGAGGCTGTCTTGTGATTCTCGAGACCAGCGATTATGCGCCAAGTTTTCCAAATGTGAGTTTTGGTTGACTTGATGGCGTTTCTTGGGCATATTAGCCGGGTGATGGCATTCGAGTTGTCTGGCGAAGATCGAAGCGATCGAGGACTTGGCCTGAACTCTACTCCGCGAGAGGTTCGCGATTTTACGGGCCTTGCGAGATATTATCGGTTCGTAGAAGTTTGCTTCTATCTGCACCATTGACTAGGTGACTCGGAAAGCGGCCAAGTTCCGATGGTGATGCTTGTGGCGGGGTTTCGATTCTTTGAAAGAGGCGGCGGCCGCCCCGTTCTTACTCTTCGGAGGTCGGATGGTTATGTCGTGTATTGTGATCGTCGGGCATCGGGTTGGGATGTGTGTTGATGCGGCATGGCGGGGTTATAGCATATGCGTCGGCGGTGAGAAACACGAGAACTACCCCACCGCGTGATTTGGAGTTAGCGGTAGTGATTCACGCTTTGAAGATCTGGAGGCACTATTTGTATGGGGTTCACGTGGATATTTATACGGACCACAAGAGCCTCAGGTATATCTTGACGAGAGGAGCTAAACTTACAGCGAGGCGGTGGTTAGAGTTGCTTAAGGATTACGATGTTGATATCTGTACCACGGGAAGGCGATGTTGTGGCGGATGCTCTTAGTCGTAGGTCGATGGGGAGCCTATCGGATGTGCGGTAGAGAGGAGGACATGGTTCGTGATTTGCATCGATTAGCGAGCCTTGGTGTCGTTTGATTGATTACGATAGCGGTGGGGTTAGAGTTCGTGAGGTTGCAGTCTTCCATCGTCGAGAGGTGAAGAGGCAGATTCGAGGATCCATCTTTGATTCGATATCGTGATCTGACTCTTCGTGAGGCAAGGGTCCTTTTGAGTAGCACGATGGGGTGCTAAGGTTTGAAGCGGTGTGTGTTCGGATGTTTGAGGACTTGGCGGTGAGTTCTTGGGGAAGCACGGTAGCGGCGTTACTATATCCATCAAAGTCGACCAAGATGTACCACGACCTTAGATCGTGTATTGGTGGGATGGCTTGAAGAGGGCGTTGCGAGTTCGTAGCTCGGTGCGTGTTGTCGGCGGTGAAGGTAGAGCACGGAGGCACGGTGGTTTTATTCTGACGATAGAGATCGACACGGAAGTGGGAGGTAATCAACATGGACTTCATCACGGGATTACCTCGCACTCGGAGGAGACATGATTCTATATGGGTTATCGTCGACGGTGTGAAATCAGCCCACTTTCTTCCGTCGGGGCGACTTTTAGTGAGGATTATGCGGACTTTACATCAGAGATCGTCGGTCGCATGGAGTCCCTACTTGATCATATCATACGAGAGCCCGGTTCGGCTAACTCACGGAGTCCTTCGAGAGGGTTTAGGGGCCTTGGTGAGCACAGTCGCATTTCATCCACGAGCAGACGGACGAGCGGTCGCACTATCCGGACTCTTGAGGATATCTTTGCGAGCTGTGTTATTGACTTCGATGGTAGTTGGGAGGATCATTTGCCTCTAGTTGAGTTCGCGTATAATAATAGCTACCACTCCAGCGTTCGGATGGCGCCTTATGAGGCCTTGTATGGGAGGAAGTGCGGTCGCCTATAGGTTGGTTCGATGTGGGCGAGGGCGGCTAGTGGGACGGTTGGTACAAGCGGTGGATAAGGTGAAGCTTATCCGAGGCGGCTATTGGCTCGAGTCGGCAAGTCGTATCTGAGATCATCGTCGTCGGCATCTTGAGTTCGAGGTTCATGATTGGGTTTTCCTAAAGGTGTCACCCATGAAGGGTGTGATGAGATTCGGGAAGAAGGAACTCCCTAGGTACATTGGGCGTTTCAGTTGTCGCGAGGTAGGCAAGGTTACTATGAGTTGAATCTGCCGTCCGTCTGGAAGGCGGTGCATCCGGTTTTTCACGTATCTATCTTTGAGGAGATGTATCGGGGATCCATCTAGGTACACCGATTGACGATGTCGGTGGCCAGGGGTTATCGTATGAGGAGATTCCCATGGCGATAGTCGATCGTCGGGTTAGGCGTCTGCGGACGAGGCGTGGCTTCGTCAAAGTCTTGTGGCGAACGAGCTCGGGAGGAGATGGCGTGGGAAGCCGAGAGGACATGAGGCGGAAGTATCCTCACCTATTCCCACACCTCGGGTAAATTCACTTTCCTACTTGTAAATTTTCGTTATCGTTTACGCCTAAGTGTTACTCGTGGCGTGTGTGGCATTTACAAGCTGTTTAAGCTTCTTCGATAAGCGTCTTGGGAAGGAACATTCGGGACGAATGTTTCTAAGGGAGAATGTTATACCGTATTTCAGTATATGCGTGGGAATACGTGCGAAAGTCTAGCCTTAAAGATAAGCCTTGGGCGTTTTTATTTGTACACAACTCACTAAAAGAATCGTTTTTCGACGAAGCGTTTCCACGACTTTCGTAGGATAAATTCGCTATGCCATTTCTAATTTTTGCGGATTTTTAGAGGCGAAACATTTTGGACCAACGGGAGGCGACACTTGTCACCCTCCGATTGATGGACTTGAAATCGTCCATTTGGACGATTTGGACTAGGAAGAACACGTTTTTGTGCCTTGTGCACAAGTCAAGGAGTTGGTAGGATATTTGTGTATAGTTAATCCTCACTACACTTGCCTTGCACTTGTCTAAATCTTGGCCATTGGTTGGCCACTTCTTGACCTATAAATACCCCTTAAGATGAAGAGTTCTTCATCCACAAATTACTTTCCAAGTCTTGAAAATCCTCCTTCTCCCTTGTTAGCCATTTCGTCCAAGCCCTCTTCCCCCTCTAGCCTAAGTGGCCTTGGCGAATACCCCTAGCCTAGCCAAAAATCTACCCCCTCCTTGGTAGAAAAGTTACCTTCTTGTATCGTTATAATGCCCAAAATACCTAGCCCAAATACCTTAGTACTTAGTAGAAGTTGTGAAGAACTTCTAGGTTCTTGGAGCATACAACTTAGAGCAAAACCTTGCTCGGTGCGACTTTTCTAGGATATTATTGGGCTTACGAGGTAATAATCCTAACCCTCTTTTGTATTAGAGAATGCATACTGTAGAAGTATAAGAATAAGTATTAATCACTTAGAAGAATATCACAGAATAGAATTGAACTGTTACCACAGTAGAAGGGTTTAAAAGAAGAATAATCAAACTATACTTACATAGAATTTGTTTTCTGATGAACTTATATAGCTCACGGGTAGGGAAGTCTTTGCCCGACTTACCGTAGAATTATGAACCCTCTGTTTAGAATGACCTTGAGTAGTCTTTAATAGATATATGTGACTATTATGGTGACTCTGCGTGACATATTGACTTGGCGGTGGTTTTATTTGAGAAGGTATGTGATTCTTCCTAAAGCATGATATTTTACCATATAACTACGGCAATGCCTCACGGCTTAAGCTGAATAATACTTACGGCAATGCCTCACTTAAGCTTTGAATAATACTTCTGTGATGCCTCACGCTTAAGCTTTGAATAATAAGAAGCGAAAACATTTCAAAAGACTATGAATCATATTATGAAGAGAACTAATTGGTTTTAAAGCGAAGCTTAAGAGTTATACTAGCTTTATGGGAAGTAAGTATAACCACTTAAGATTTATAAAAGAAACAAGTTTGCCTATGTGTTTATAACGGACTTATATCGTGAAAGAATAATAAAGATGGTTTGATAAGTAGACATGATATGATGCTATGTGTGTTAGTATCGTGTAACGTTTGTATAGGTGAGTATCCTTGTTGTGATTATGTTGTTTAAAGATAAGTTGTTATGTTAGTATACTATCACTCACCTCTTGAGATGATCTGGGGTTAAGGCCCTCCGATGCGAGTAGACTCGAGTGATGCAGGACCGTGATTCGAGAATACCTCATGCGGGTCGAGGGGCCTATGCGAGCTACGAGAGTTCGAGTTAGTATGCGGGGTTATACCTCATGCGGTCTATGTGGCGTGCGGACAACGAGTCGGGGCGATCGAGGAGTAGCTACCCTCGATGCGGGTTATACCTCATGCGGGCCCGTGAGTGGCCTATGCGGACTCGGGAGTCGAGTTAGGCTTGCGAGAATGATGATATGGGCGAGTGGCCTGTTTGATCATTCGCGGCCTAGACAAGACCTATTACGATTACTATTGTTGCTCTTGTTTGTGATGTGGCACTACGTGCGGTTTCTTGGTTGTTTCACATATTTGTAAACCGGTTTTAAAATGATATGTTTTCATTTAAGTATTTTCTGATTTCGCATACTTAGTACTGTTGTCGACCTCGCTTGGGGCTGCGTTCATGCCGCAGGTTCGGTCAAGCATGTGCTAGATCCTCATCCTTAGGATCTCTACGTTTGTGTCAGGAGCTCCATCTCTTCAGGATGCTCTACTTTTTGCTATGATCTCCCTGTTGTAGATAGTTTTGCAGATCGAGGTATGGCGGGCCACTGTCGCCATAGTTGTATATTTCCTTAGAAGTGCGTAGTCATGTTATGCGATTGTCGGATGTAACTGCTAAACCATGATTATATAGATATATGCCGAAAGGCGATGTTTTCTCACATAAACTGTGTCTTATTTTATAAACTGTTTCATGTCTTGCTTTATATTTCCGCTGATTTCTCTGATGTATGACTACTTGGGTGCCCCGGTAAGGCACCAGTCACGGGCCCCGGAACGGGTCGTGACAACTACGTTCAGTTAACACACGTACGTCTACCGTACTATATATATATCTTTAAAATATCATGCTCAAAAGTATAGGAAGAATCACATACCTCGTGATGATTTATCGACTATTAGCAAATAGCTCCAACGTACTGTAATCCTGCTAGCCTTTTCCACCCTTCGAGTAGAATGCTACTCGCGGTACTTCAACCTATATCGGTCATAAGAGTCTATCAACGTCTAGACTATTCTGTGAAATACTTCTAGATACAGATTCCTTTATTCTACGGAAAATTGGCAAGACTTACCCGCCAAACTACACAAGTCTCATCTGATCCTTTGTAAATCTGATTCGATCTTATTCTGTAATATTCTTCTGATGTGATTTCAGTTCAATTCCTTTTCTGTAATATCCTTCTATGTATCCTATATTCATTTCTATACAACTACAGTATGTAATTTCCAATTACACTAGAAGGATAGGATTATTTACCTCGATAAGCCCAAAATTATCCGAGATTAAATGTCGATCCTGAGCAAGGTTTAGCTCGACTCAGGCGCTCAACCCGCTCCAAACAACCCTTAGAAGTTCTACACAACTTCTTCTTAATACTTCAACCGGCTATGAAGATTTTCCTTAGGGTTTCATTTTTGTGACTAAAGGAAGTATAGTAGTATTTCCGGGCTCTACGTAGAGGTAACTTTGGAAAGTACTACAAGGTATTTGGGCTAAAGTATTTGGGTATAGCAACAACACTTGGAGAATACTTTTCTACCAAGGGGGGGTATTTATACGAGACAACAAGGCAAGGGGAGAGGTTGGTTTCGCCAAGGCTCATGAGGAGAGGACTTGGCGAACACTTCAACAAAGGGGAGGATTTCAAGACTTGGAGAAATGATTTTTGGATGAAGAAATCCTTCAACTTATGGGGGGTATTTATAGGCCAACCAATGGCCAAGATGAAGCCAAGTGCTAGGCAAGTGTAAGGTCAAGATTTGGACAAGTGTTTGTGGGTCCCACTTGCTCATCAACTACACAAAATATCCTACCAACTACTTGACAAAATAGCCAAGGCAAACCGCCCAAGTTTCGTCCCACTTTACACGTCCACTGAGGTGACACTTGTCACCTCTCGTTGGTCCAAAATATTTCGTCTCTCGGAAAAATCCAAAAATAATAAATGACATAGCCGTATTTTCCGCCAAAATCCGGAAAACGTTTCGTCGGAAAACGACTCTTTTCGCTAGTTGTGCACAAATTTCGCCACTTTGCCTACTTAAGGCTAAAACTTTTGTACGTACGTCCTCACGTACATACTCTGGAAATACGGGGTATAACATTCTCCCCTCCTTAGAAACATTCTTCCCGAATGTTTCTTCTCAAGATGGATAACAGTAAAGTTCTTCTTAACTGAAACAAGTTGCCAATGCCACGCCTGGCCACAGAATAACACACACGAAAGTACTTAACCCAAGTCCACGAGAAATCATTCCTACATCACAAAAGCTTCCACCCAAAGTCTAAACGATACTCCCTTAAGAAACGATCACTTCTATTCTCTTAACCCATGTTCACTTCTTCCCTTACTCGTCGTACCCTTCTCGAACACTGGAACTCTTTCTAGTATACGTACCGTACTTCAATCATCGCTTCAGTTTCCAAAATCTCTGGAGTCACTACTTCCAAACTTGGTCATCTTACTAGCCTCAAATTCCCTTAAGGCCTTTACGATCCGATTCTTGGTCGAACATATCCACGAACTCATACGATGGTTACCTAAATCTGGGCCTAGCACCCTCGTGACCCTACCACCTAGCGGGACCACCCAGAACTGACCCCACCTAAATTCGGCCTACGGGTTGACCCGCAATACGTCCTCAACCCGACCCTCCGTCGTGCCGAACTCTCTTGTTTCTCGATCCGGAACGATCTCACGAATCAAGTCAGGAAAACCTAGTGGTCTTCTTAGCTCAACTACCCTCTTTCATTTCATACCACTCAGGGACTTATCACACAAATATATCCCTACGTATACTATGCACTCTGACAAAGGTCAACACAAACATAAATCTTTTACTCAAGATGGCCTCGCATCTAAGGTTTCTACGTATAAAACTCTAAGGCTCACACTTTCCCTGTCCCCAAACTTACCCTTAAACATGTTTTCTAAACATAATTTTAACATAATGCTATCTGAACATAATACTTAGAACTTCATCATATCATCTACGCATACAAGTCTCTAGAGGGGTAAGAATATACCTGTACCATCTGCTCCACTCTAATCATAGGCCTGCCCTGCAGGGCACATAGCTATAGAAGGCGATGATCCTGCCACTGACCCGGTAGGCTGCGTCATTCTGCTTGTACCCCTCCTATAAGCATCTCGTCGCACGGCCAGCGGCGCGAGTAAAACAAGCACCCGATGAAAGCGACACTCCGGGATGATGCTTGCCATCATGCACGGCTGAGGGCATGAACCTGTGGCTAGAACCGTGTATATCCGTAACCCGAAGCCAGGCTCGACCGGCTCGAATACCGAACGTCACGAAGGCGCGGAGGACCACCTGTCCGGCGGAGGTACATAACTTCTTCTTGAGGCGGTCCGCCTCGAAAGTTACCAAAGGACCCTGCTGTCCTGGCCCTCTTCTGTTGATCTCGGTCATTCCGTCGACCTCTCGCTCCTCACATCCCAATGCATAAGCCTGTATGCGGGCAATGTCCATGCCGATCAAGAGCTACACCGAACAAGCCTCTGCAAGTAGTCATCAAGCGGTGGCGTGGCGGTGCACTCTGTCCTCCATGTCGACTACCAATGCGGGGGCGTCTGAAGCTAATGAGTCAAACTCCACATTGTACTCCCGAACCGTCGCGGTGCGCCTCAGCGTCAAAAATCTGCCGGCGAGCCCTTCTCATCTGTGGAGGCAAGAAATGTGCAAGAAATGCCACGAGAACTCGTTCCATATGGTGGAAGTGCATACTCTCCCGGGGACAGCTCACGAATCAAACGATCATCGCGGATCACGCGGCCGCGAACCTAAGACCACCGACTCGGTCTCGAAGCCTTTATCACTCTCATGATCCGTCAGAATCGCCGAATGAACTCCTGCGGATCATCCTCGACCTCGACGTAGAACTGCGGCGGGCTACAACTCGAGAAAGTCCGTAGCCTCAAACTATCCGATCTCGGGTGAACCACGGGTCTTCTGGGCTAACTGCGCCCGACTATCCTCATGCCTTGCCACTATCACGGCGATAATCGGGCCATCTCTTTGTAACCCATCTCTGCTCCAGTGTGGGTGGAGGCTCGTGTCTTGTGGTCTCGGCCCGGCTGCGGCTCTAAACTCTGCTGGGGTGGTGGCGTCAAAACTCGCCGTCTGAGCACTATCTCGGGTAATGGCGGGCTGCGCCCCGCACTCCTCAGTATCCTATTAGCGGCTCCTCCTTGCCCCTTGGGCGGGTTGCACTGCGCGAGCATAAGCGGTAAAACGAAATGCGTCGGAGGGTCCAACTTATAACACGTTTCAGGCACGATCTCAGAATGAGAAGAATGGAAACCAATCCTAAATGTCCTGCAGCCTCCTGATTATAGATGTGGTGCACAACACACCGATAATCAAGACTCTACTAGACACGGTCTGTAGACACTTTCCGATGATTAACTGCTCTGATACCACTTTTGTCACGACCCGTTCCGGGGCCCGTGACTGGTGCCTTACCCGGGCACCCAAGTAGTCATACATCAGAGAAATCAGTGGAATATAAAACAAACATATATGAAACAAGAGATAAGATAATAAAACAGGCCAACCAAGCGGTTGCCTCGCGCATATATATCTGAAATTTTGAACGATTACATCCTTTTTACAAACCCGCCACAGCGATTACTCTGCACTTCTAAGAAAGTAACAACACCTATGACCGGACAGGGGCCACCATACCACAGATATGCAGAACCTACAACTCGGGAAAATATCAAAAGATAAGCCTCCAAGAAAGCGGAGCTTCCCAATCTGCGTGATCCTATGAGCGAAGATCAACAAGGTGTACCTCTACTGCAGCGTGAACGCGGCGAAGGAGGTCGATAACAAGTACCAAGTATGTGAAACTAAAAATACGTAAATGAAATCATAGTAGTCTATATAAAGCGGAGACATGTATGATAACAAAACTACGATTCATAATATAAAGCGATCGTGTCAAGTCGTGACTCACGCCTCAAAGTCATCCCTCACGTGGAACTCCTTCCTCACCGTGGCGATCTAGGTATTAGTTATGTGATCGTGTAACATGTCTCGGCCCATCTCATGGACTCGAGGTGAAATCGTATGAAATACATTCGGTCCATCTCATGGACT
This sequence comes from Przewalskia tangutica, assembly GCA_029844215.1. NCBI lineage: Eukaryota > Viridiplantae > Streptophyta > Magnoliopsida > Solanales > Solanaceae > Przewalskia > Przewalskia tangutica. The sequence goes on along the minus strand of CM056724.1, from coordinate 67,608,186 downwards.
CGGTATCAAATCGGTGGTATACATTCGGTTCATCCCGTGAACGCGGTGTCGCGTGAATACATTCGGTCCATCTCATGGACTCGGTATCGTGGTGAAATACATTCCCGGTTCATCCCATGAACGCGGTAGTCGAGTGAAATACATTCCCGGTTCATCTCATGAACGCGGTAGTCGAGTGAAATACATTCCCGGTTCATCTCATGAACGCGGTAGTCGAGTGAAATACATTCTCGGTTCATCTCATGAACGCCGTAGTCGAGTGAAATACATTCCCGGTTCATCCCATGAACGCGGTAGTCGAGTGAAATACATTCACGGTTCATCCCATGAACGCGGTAGTCGAGTGAAATACATTCCCGGTTCATCCCATGAACGCGGTAGTCGAGTGAAATACATTCCCGGTTCATCCCATGAACGCGGTGTCGTGTGGCCATAACATTTAAACGCTCTTTTAAGATAGATTAAGATATTACCATGTTTTCCTTTTAAAACAATTACGACCATATTATGCCCTTCCTTTTTAAACCAAAGCACTTTCCCTCTTAAAGTCAAGTAACAACATTCTTTTCCAAAAGTTCAAGTTTGCCTAATTTCAAATATTCACGTTTCTTATTTTCGAAAGATTTCATAGTTCATAGTCTTAATCATTTAATAACATAATTCTCTTTTAAAAACAGTTGAGTAATATATGCCTTATGTGTGAGTAGGTTATTCTTGTTCATAGCAGCCATGATCTAGGAAATGTAATATCATTTTGTCTCATCTTAGCTTCTATGCAGATGGAGGTTTCTACTGGTTTTAATAATACTTTATTAGTCATTACATTTCCCTTTATTAACGCTGTTGTGGTTTGTTCGATACTTATTCTCATTTCCAAAACCAGTAAAACATTATTCCTTTTACAAACCAAGTACTCATTACTTACGAATGAGGTTTCACGCCTTTTAACAAAATCCATATTAAATCAATAAACCATTCATTTTATTACTCTTAAGTCGTTATGCCTAACTTCCCATAAAGCTAGTATAACTCTTAAGCGTTCAAAACCAAGTATTAATCTTCTTTCAAAAACGATTCTTAATTCTTTTGAAATACTTCAAGGTTCTTATTATTCAGGCTTAAGTCAAAGACATTGCCGTAAAACTACGTTCAGTTAACACACGTACGTCTACCGTACTATATATATATATATACTTCAAGATTCTTTTTATTCAGTCTTAAGTCAAAGACATTGCCGTAAAACTACGTTCAGTTAACACACGTACGTCTACCGTACTATATATATATATATATATACTTCAAGATTCTGTTTATTCAGGCTTAAGTCAAAGACATTGCCGTAGAACTACGTTCAGTTAACACACGTACGTCTACCGTACTATATATATATATATCTTTAAAATATCATGCTCAAGAGTATAGGAAGAATCACATACCTCGTGACGATTTATCGACTATTAGCAAATAGCTCCAACGTACTGTAATCCTGCTAGCCTTTTCCACCCTTCGAGTAGAATGCTACTCGCGGTACTTCAACCTATATCGGTCATAAGAGTCTATCAACGTCTAGACTATTCTGTGAAATACTTCTAGATACAGATTCCTTTATTCTACGGAAAATTGGGCAGCACTTCCCTACCCGCCAAACTACACAAGTCTCATCAGAATACACCGAATGTAAGTCTGATTCGATACTTATTCTGTAATATTCTTCTGATGTGATTTCAGTTCAATTCCTTTTCTGTAATATCCTTTTATGTATCCTATATTCATTTCTATACTACTACAGTATGTAATTTCCAATTACACTAGAAGGATAGGATTATTTACCTCGATAAGCCCAAAATTATCCGAGATTAAATGTCGACCCTGAGCAAGGTTTAGCTCCAACTCTGAGCGCTCCAACCCGCTCCAAACAACCCTTAGAAGTTCTACGCAACTTCTTCTTAATACTTCAACCGGCTATGAAGATTTTCCTTAGGGTTTCATTTTTGTGACTAAAGGAAGTATAGTAGTATTTCCGGGCTCTACGTAGAGGTAACTTTGGAAAGTACTACAAGGTATTTGGGCTAAAGTATTTGGGTATAACAACAACACTTGGAGAATACTTTTCTACCCGGGGGGGGGGGTATTTATACGACAAAACAAGGCAAGGGGAGGGTTGGTTTCGCCAAGGCTCACGAGGGAGGACTTGGACGAACACTTCAACAAAGGGGGAGGGATTTCAAGACTTGGAGAAATGATTTTTGTATGAAGAAATCCTTCAACTTAGGGGGGGGTATTTATAGGCCAACCAATGGCCAAGATGAAGCCAAGTGCTAGGCAAGTGTAAGGTCAAGATTTGGACAAGTGTTTGTGGGTCCCACTTGCTCATCAACTACACAAAATATCCTACCAACTACTTGACAAAATAGCCAAGGCAAACCGCCCAAGTTTCGTCCCACTTTACACGTCCACTTGAGGGTGACACTTGTCACCCTCTCGTTGGTCCAAAATATTTCGTCTCTCGGAAAAATCCGCAAAAATAATAAATGACATAGCCGTATTTTTCCCTTCGCAAAGTCCGGAAAACGTTTCGTCGGAAAACGACTCTTTTCGCTAGTTGTGCACAAATTTCGCCACTTTGCCTACTTAAGGCTAAAATTTTTGTACGTACGTCCTCACGTACATACTCTGGAAATACGGGGTATAACAATTTCTAAGAACAAGGCTCCATATTCAACGGAAAATTCGCAAAGACTCCTCGCATGACCACATAAATCTCTCCTCTATCAAGGCCCGCTACTAAGCCAACAACTCGAGGGGTTACACGTCGAACCGGTCGTGTACAACACTGCCCCACAATAATACTACAACATGTAATATCCAATTACAATAGGGGGACATAGATCATTACCTCGATAAGCCCAAAATTATCCAAGATTATAAGTCGATACTGAGCACGATTAGCTCTAAACCCTTACGCTCCAACCCGCTCCAAGCGACCCTTAGAAGTTTCTAAACAACTTCTCTTCACACTTCAACCAAACTAGGAAGATTTTTCTAGGGTTTCACTTTGCGACTATTGGAATAAAGTAGTATTTCCGGGCTCCTAGTATTGAAATAACTTGGAATACAACTAGGGATAATAGGCTAAGGTATTTGGGTTTATACAATAATACTTGGAGTATTTTCTACACAAGTGGGGGAGGGGGGGACGAAACAACTACAAAGGGGAGGGGAGTATTTTGCCTTGGAAGCTTAAGTGTGGGATGAAAATAAGTCTTCAACTTAAGGGGGTATTTATAGAGAATTCAAAGGTCAAGATTAATTCAAGTGGGTGGTCAAGATTGGGCCATGTGTGTGTGGGTCCCACCACACCACATGGCCAACGAAATGGTGCTCCAAGTGTCATGGCCATTTCGGCCAAGGGGACAAGTGGCTAGCCACTTGTCCCTCCAATTCGGCCAAGGTGACACATGGGGTGACACGTGTCGCCCCCCGACTCGTCCAAAATATTTCGTCTTCCGAAAATATCCAAAATACCGAAAATCTCAAAAACAAAGCGGGCCCCACAAAACCGTAAATTTCTCCCGTGGGCCCCACGTGACCATTTCCGAAAATAAAATCTCATAATTCTAATATAATCCAAGAAGCCCAAATACCAAATCTGGGAATCCAATTCCCATTAACGAACCTTTTCCTTCACAAAACCGGAAACTTTTCCGTGAAAAATCACACATTTCTTTCTTTCCAAAATTTGGTCGTATTCTCGCACGTGCGTCCTCACATACATACCACAGGCTGCGGGTATAACATTCTTCCCCGAAACATTCGTCCGAATGTTCCTTCTAAGTCTCTAAACATACGTGCGCGGTGTAGCCTCACTACTACACTTACAAAACCGATCGCCACCAATGGCGAGAATATAACATGCGCAAAAACTCAAATCCAAGCCAACGAGGAATCGCCTCTAATCTCACAAAAGCTCCCACCCATGGTCTAAAGGATACTCGCCCGTATCTTTACTTTTCAAAAGAAATGATCACTTTCATAACACGCGTCCCGCTTTACTCTTACTGCCGCTTCTCGTACACACGAACTCTTTCTATTTCACGTACCACACTTCGCCATCGCCGCTTTCCAAAACTTTGGAGCCACTACCTCCAAACTTGGTCATCTCACTAGCTTCAACTTCTAAGGCCATCCCCGCCTTCACGATCTGATTCTCGTCGAACGCATCCACGAACCCGTACGATGGTTAACTAAACTTGGGCCTAGCACCATCGTGACCCTATCACAAAGCGGGACAACCACCAATTTCCCGTACTTCATCCGACTCACGGGTTGACCGCATCCGCCTCGGCGACCCATCTATCGCGCCAAGCTCTTGTTCTCCGATCCGGAACAATCTCACTAATCAAGTCACGAAAACCTAGTGGTCTTCTTAGCTTAACTACCCTCTTATAATTCACACCACTCAGGGACTTATCACACAATTATACCCCTCGTATACTATGCACTCCGACAAAGATCAATCGTAAACAAAATCTTTTACTCAAGACGGCCTCGCATCTAAGGTCTCCACGTATAATATTCTAAGGCTCACAATTCTATATACCCAACTTCCCCTTTACTAACCAGGCCTCTCAATCACAATTTAACATAATGCTATCTGAACATAATACTTAGCACGTCATCATATCATCAACGCATACTAGTCTCTAGAGGGGTAAGAATATACCTGTATCAACTACTTCATTTTCCATTCGTCGCTCTAATCATAATCCTGCCCTGCCGGGCGCATAGCTATAGAAGGCGATGAACCTGCCACGGACCCGGTAGGCTGCGTCATTCTACCTGTATCCCTCCTTCTAGGACAGTCTCTCGTCATATGGCCCTGACGGCCGCAGGTGAAACAAGCACCAGTAAAAACGACACTCCGGGATGACGCTTGCGCATCGCACCGAGGAACCGTGAACCGGTGGCTAGAACCCATGTATACCGCGAACGAAGCCGCGAGCTCGACCAGCTCGAATACCGAACGTCCCCAAGGCGCGGAGGACCACTGCATCTTGGCGGAGTGCATAACTAACTTCACTTGGCGGTCCGCCTCGAAAGTTACCAAAGGACCTCATTGCTCGGCCTCTTCTGCTGATCTCGGTCATTCCGTCGACCCATCCGCTCCTCACATCCAAGTGCATAAGCCTGCATGCGGGCAATGTCCTTGCCCGGCTGAAGAGCTACACCCGAACAAGCCTCTGCCAAGTAGTCATCAAGCCCGGTGACGTAGCGGTGTACTCTGTCCTCCATATAAGCTACTAACGCAGGGACATACCGAGCCAATGAGTCGAACTCCACGTTGTATTCCCGAACCGCGTCGCCTCTCGGCGTAAATCGTCGGCCCGTGCCCTCCTCATGCGGAGGCAAGAAGTGGGCGAGAAATGCCTCAGAACTCGTCCCAAATAGCCGAGGCGCATGCTCCCCGACAGCTCACGATCGAACGATCATTGCAGTATCACGCGGCCGATGCGAACCTAAGACCACCGACTCGGTCTCCAAGCTTTGATCACTCACGATCCATTGAATCGTCGGATGAACTCCTACGATCATCCTCGCCTCGACCTATAAAACTCGCGGATCGACTCGTAAAGTCCGCATCTCAAACTATCCGATCTCGTGAACTACGGTACTCGATGCGGAATTGCTGCGTCCACCTATCCTCGTGCCTTGCCACTATCTTGGCCAATAATCGCCATCTCTTGTAACCCGTCTCCTGCTCCGGTGCCCTGGAGGTTCGTCTTGTGGTCTCGGTAGAGACCGCGCTACTCTACTCGCAGCCTCTCTGCTGCGCGCCTTTGCCACTGATTGCCTCGCGTGGAGGCATAACTGGCATAAAAGAATACGTCAGAGGGAGTCTAACTTTCAACACATCTCTAAGGCACGATCTCAGAGTGAGAAGAATAGAAACCAATCCTAGATATCCTGCAGCTTCCTGATTATAGATGTGGTGCACAACACAAATAATCAAGACTACTGACACGTGCGTAGACACTTTCCGAGGATTAACTGCTCTGATACCACTTTTGTCACGACCCGATCTCGGGCCCGCGACTGGTGCCTTACCCCGGGCACCCTAGTGATAACAACATCAGAGAAAATCAGCGGAAATAAAATTTAAACAGGAAACAAGAGACAACATAATAAACCAGGCTAACCAAAACGGTTACCTTCATGTATATACATAAAACCGACGATTACAATCCTTACAACCCGCCACAGCGATTACTATGCACCTAAGAGTGTAACAACTACTATGATGGGACAGGGCCCCGCCATACCCCTGAATGTACAAGTACCTACAATGACAGGGGACTATACCAAAAGATAAGCCTCCGGAGAAACGGAGCTTCCCAACCATTGGCTTGTGATCCATGGCGAGGATCCACAACCGATGTACCTCTACTGCGGCATGAACGCAGCCCAAGAAGGTCGATAACAATTGCAGTATGTGGCGAAGATCGTAAATGAAATCATGACGATACTAATATAAAACAAAATACATGTATGATAACCAAACTACGATTCACAACATAAAAGCGATCATGTCAAGCGTGGACTCACGCCAAAGTCATCCTCACGCCGTGGAACTCCTTCCTCACCTTTGGCGATCTAGGTATAAATCGTATGATACGTATAACATGTCTCGGCCCATCCCATGGGACTCGAGGTGGAATCGGGTGGAATACATATCTCGGCCCATCCCATGGGACTCGAGGTGGAATCGGGTGGAATACATATCTCGGCCCATCCCATGGGACTCGAGGAAAAATCGGGTGGAATACATATCTCGGCCCATCCCATGGGACTCGAGGAAAAATCGGGTGGAATACATATCTCGGCCCATTCCATGGGACTCGAGGAAAAATCGGCCATAACGTCTAAACTCTCTTTTAAGACAGATTAAGACACTACCATGCCTTCCTTTTAAACCAAAACACTTTCCCTTTTAAAGTCAAGTAACAACATTCTTTTCCAAAAGTTTAAGTTGCCTAATTTCAAATACTCAAGTCTCTTATTTTCAAAAGATTTCATAGTTCATAGTCTTAATCAAATAACGTAATCTCTTTTTAAAACCATTGAGTAACATATGCCTTATGTGTGAGTAGTTATTCTTGTTTATAACAATCTTATTAAAGCAGCCATGATCTAGAAAATGTAATACAATTTTGTCTTATCTTAGCTTCTATACAGATGGAGGTTTCTACTGGTTTTAATATAGTTAATTAGTCAATACATTTTCCTTTATTAACGCTGCAGTGGTTTGTTCGATACTTATTCTCATTTCCGAAATCAGTAAAACATTATTCTTTAAAAGCCAAGTACTCATTACTCACGAATGAGGTTTCACAACTTTTTAACAAAACTCATAGTCCTTAATATTTCATAAAACGTCATTTATAAGTTAAGTCTCTTATCTTTTAAGATCAAGTCTCTTAACTTCTAAAATCAATAAACCATTTTTTTACCTACATAAAGTCGTTATAACTAACTTCCCATAAAGCTATTATAACACCTTATGTTTTAAACCAACCAAAACTCGTTTAGCACACGTACGTCTACCGTACTACATAGTTCACAACAATCATGCTAGAAAAGATAGGAAGAGGTTCACATACCTCGCGACGATTATCGACAATAAGCAAAACGCTCCAAAGTACTATAACCTTGCTAGCCTTTTCCACCCTTCAAGTAGAATACGCTACTCGTAGTACTTCACCCTATAAAGGCCACAAAACGTCTATCAATTTCTCGATCTCTTCGTAGAACATTTCTAAGAACAAGGCTCCATATTTTACGGAAAATTCGGCAGCACCTCCCCCCCGCAACCACATAAATCTCCTCCTCTATCAAGGCCTGCTACCAAGCCAACAACTCCAAGGGGGGGTTACACGTCTAACCGGACATGTACAACACTGCCCCACAATAATACTACAACATGTAATATCCAATTATAATAGGGGGACATAGATCATTACCTCGATAAGCCCAAAATTATCCAAGATTATAAGTCGATCCTGAGCACGTTTAGCTCCAAACCCTTACGCTCCAATCCGCTCCAAGCGACCCTTAGAAGTTTCTAAACAACTTCTCTTCACACTTCAACCAAACTAGGAAGATTTTTCTAGGGTTTCACTTTGCGACTATTGGAATAAAGTAGTATTTCCGGGCTCCTAGTATTGAAATAACTTGGAATACAACTAGGGATAATAGGCTAAGGTATTTGGGTTTATACAATAATACTTGGAGTATTTTCTACACAAGTGGGGGAGGGGGGGACGAAACAACTACAAAGGGGAGGGGAGTATTTTGCCTTGGAAGCTTAAGTGTGGGATGAAAATAAGTCTTCAACTTAAGGGGGGTATTTATAGAGAATTCAAGGGTCAAGATTAATACAAGTGGGTGGTCAAGATTGGGCCATGTGTGTGTGGGTCCCACCACACCACATGGCCAACGAAATGGTGCTCCAAGTGTCATGGCCATTTCGGCGAGGGACAGTGGCTACCACATCCTCCAATTCGGCCAAGGTGACACATGGGGGTGACACGTGTCGCCCCCGACTCGTCCAAAATATTTCGTCTTCCGAAAATATCCAAAATACCGAAAATCTCAAAAACAAAGCGGACCCCACAAAACCGTAAATTTCTCCCGTGGGCCCCACGTGACCATTTCCGAAAATAAAATCTCATAATTCTAATATAATCCAAGAAGCCCAAATACCAAATCTGGGAATCCAATTCTCATTAACGAACCTTTTTCCTTCACAAAACCCGGAAACTTTTCCGTCGAAAAATCACACCTTTCTTTCTTTGCAAAATTTCTGTCGTATTCTCGTACGTACGTCCTCACATACATACCCTGGAACTACGGGGTATAACACTTAGCATATCCTAGCTCCTATTCTTCAAGTTCCAATCCACAATATGTAACCCTTAGAAGCTTATAACCAACTTCTCTTCAAGTTCAACACCTAAAAAGTTGAAGAACACCCTATGGTTTCAACCCTTCAAGTCACGTCCAAAAGGCTTTTTAGGGGTTAGGGGTGCTTAATCTTGCTAATCACTTGGTTAGCGACCTTAATCTTGTATTAATGAACAAAGCTTGGAAGTTTAAGGATTTTTTGGTCTCCAAAATAGGCCTTGGCCGAGAGCACCATAAGAGGAGGAGCTAGGATTCTTGAAATAATTCTAAGTGTTGGCTATGTGTAGAATGAAGTCTTGCACTCCCTCTGTGTATATATAATGTATCCTAAGTAGTGAGATCAAGACAAGTGTATGGACAAATGTGTGTGGGACCCATGTCCACTTCAACAAATATCTTCAAGACTTGCCACCTTGCGGAGATGTGGGGGTGTCTTTATTACACCGTAATTTCGTGACATGTTTTAGAACGCATGTTGTTAAGATTTGAGACTTGTAAAAATTTATCGAAATTATGAAATTGTCGGAAAACGTTTTATTGTGACGAATGAGAGGGCGACCCATGTCACCCCCCCCCTTAGCAATGCCTTGGACGAAATGGCATGGCCAATATGGTCATTTACCATAAGTCTTGGATGACTAAAGCCTTGCAAGTTGTGGCTTGACAACCTTGACTAAGTCAAATGGTCAATAAGTCTTGATATTTGCTAAGAGTTTATCCAAGCCAACCATTTGGATGCATCTTAAACCTCAAGGACCCTTTATATTATACTATTAGCAAGAGAGGAATGAACACTTAGAAATATTACACAAATTTGAAGAACTCATTTGAGAGGTCTCGGGTTCACAAAGGAAAAAAAGAAAGAATTTTCGTTTCTTGTCCATTTGATTCCACACTTTAAACAAGGTTCTTAGGTGTATTGTAAACATATCTCAATAGAAAAATCTTGGAAAAAGGTTGTTTCTGTTAGTCGCAAAACGAAAACCTAATGGTCTTTCTAGGTTTTGTTTGGAGTTTTGAAGGATAATTGTTGGTGTTGTTCTAAGGGTCTCAATGCGGATTGAAGTATCTTGGAGAGACTAAACTACTAGGAGCGACTTGGTTGAAATTGGATTAAAAATCGTTAAGGTATAATCTTGTCTTTTAAAGGTGTTACAAGATTATATATTTATATTGTTGTTGTTAGCTTTACTTGTTGCTAGCATGAAGTTGATATGTTGAAGTTATAAGTATTATGGATTTCTTGTAGCTAAATCCGAAATGTTATACAAGCCACTTGAAAATTGGATTACTAATTGGTCGTTTTTAGAATCGTCGCATGTTATTTACTTAAAGATTATGGTTTTTATAATCAAATGCGACTTGATATCATGTTATGCTACCAATTTGGATTGAAATGGAAATTGGATAAGAATTGGTATTGTTGAACTCAAGGTGGCGAATTTGGACTACCTTCTAAATCGTGAGCCATTCAAATGCTTTGGTTATTCATTTGTATTGGACTACCTTCTAAATTGTGAGCCAATTGGGGCTGTTTGGTTATTCATTTGTATTGGACTACCTTCTATATTGTTGTGAGCCAATTGGGGCTGTTTGGTTATTGTATTTCGGCCTTGAAAAAGGTGGCAAAGTAAGTAAAAACAAAGGAGGTCTTTGTCCGATTTTCCGTAGAATATAGAGACTTAACACTTATAATATTTTACGATTGAAGTAAGGCTTTAATAGGCGATTGTGAATATTATAGGTTGACATACTACAGCGGGACTTTGTACTTGGCAAGTGGTTTGACCCGACGAGGTATGTAGAACTTTTCCTATCTTTTGAGCACGACTAGTTTCGCGTATATAGTACGGTGAGCGTCAAGACTTTGACATTCCGTACTAGCCTTATAAAATGCCAAGTCGGGTGAGTTAGGAAGTTAACTCACTTCTTTGAAAATATTAAGGATGTCTTAAGTCTTAGTAAAGTTAAGGGACTTGTAGGGATTTAAAGTATGTGATACTTGTGTCGTTTTAATCGTATAAGTCCTCGATAGGAAAATGTACTTGACTAAGGTATAAAGTGAATATAACGACTTTATGGGAGTTGGTTATATTGACTTTATGCAAAGGTAAATGGCTTGTGTTAATGAAAGGCAAATTGATTTTAAGGTATCAATCGCCTAAGGTTTTAATAAGAAAATGAGTCAACTTGATTTAGAAACCTACTTTAATTCTAAAGGTATTGTGACTTGCCTTGAAATGTAATTTGGACTTGATGCTATGGTTAATAGTGTCGTGGAAGCTTTCTTTTAAAAAGAGTCATTTGTTTTAAAGAGTAGAAGACGTAGTACTTTGGGTTAAATTCTGATTCTTATAAAAGACATATAAGTGCCTTAAGTAAACTAAAATGAGCATAGATGGAAAAGACTAATAAGAAGTTAGGAATTCTAACTTGCTTATCTATTATATGATGGCGGTTTGAGACAGGTAAGAGTATCGGTGAGGCGTGCCCAGACGCTATACCGCTTCTCCAGATAAGAGTATAAATGAGGGTAAGCCCCAAGACGTTATACCACTGCGTTATTATCTTCTTCAGTAAGAGTATAAATGAGGCAAACCCCAAGACGTTATACCACCGCTTGGTAGGAGTATAAATGAGGGTAGGAACCCAAGACGTTATACCACCTATTTTTATGGGTTCGCTACCCGTGATATGATCGGGAAGGCTATTGTGATGTTATGCGTATTCTCTTGATGTACTCTCATTGTTAGTAAGGCCGTGTCGTAATTTTGTTATCATACATGTCTCCGCTTTGTTTTAAACTTATATTGTAATTACTGATTTTCGAGTTTACATACTTAGTACATATTGTGTGTGACCCACTTCTCGGCTGCGTTAAATCCGCAGGAAGAGTAGCGGTAGCGGATCCTCACTCTTAGGATCGCCATCGACGTCCTAAGCTCTATTCTCGGAGGCTTGTCTTTCTTTTGGTACATTTTTCCCCGATGTTGTAGATTTATGTACATTCGTGGTATGGCGGCCCCGCCACACGATTTGTTATTCTAAGTGCGTATTCACATACGTGGTTGGGCTATAAGAACCGAGTTGTAAAGTTGTACTTTTGACTTTGTTTATATTATGGAAGGAGGCCTTATCGGCCAGCTTTGTGTTGTTATATTGTTTACACGTGTTTATGTTGTGTATGTTCATTGCTATTCTCGATGTATACAGGCAGGGTGCCCAGTAGGGCACGATCGCGGCCGGGTCGGGTCGTGACAAAAGTGGTATCGAGCGATTAGTCCTCGGAAAGTGTCTCTGCATCGTGTCTAGTAGAGTCTTGATTATCGGTGTGTTGTGCACCACATCTATAATCAGGAGGCTGCAGGACATTTAGGATTGGTTTCCATTATTCTCTCTCTGAGATCGTGCATTAGAGCTGTCTTATTAGGTTAAACCCTCTCTGACCTCTTATTATGAAACGGTATGCCTCGCGGAAGGCTACGGGGCCCGAAGGGCAAAGCGGCGGCGAGGCTGCTAGCGGTACTCGAGAGGTTACGGGCTCAGTGCGCACTATGCCTGAGGTAGTAGACGGGTCGGCGAGTTCAGCCACGCTGCGATTTTAGAGAGCAAGAGCGGCAGTAGCTCGAGGTTCCTGCGAACCCTCCAGTTCCCGGCCCGATTGCGAGTATAGATACTACGGGGCGGTCCGATTGTTGACCAAGATAGTAGTCGAGCGGCGCAAGCGAGGCGGCAGCCACCCTGGCGGCGGTTTGCGGATTAGGGATTTTATGGGATGTCATCCACGAGTTTTATGGTTCGAGGTCCATGAGGATCGCAGGAGTTCGCTCGACGACTCTGACGGACCATGCGAGTTCTTAGGGCTTCAGAGAGTGCATTACACTAGCCTCTTCTGGGTTGCGCGATATCGCGTTGAACTGGTTTGAGTCGTGGTTGCTTTCGAGAGGTGATCTTGCTCTTCCGGTGTTTGGGAGGAGTTTACGAGGCCTTCATGGATCACTTTTGCCTCGTGAGATGAGAAGAGCCGGGTAGACAGTTCTTGACCTTGAGGCGAGCAGGAGGAGGCTGTCGGGAGTATAGCTTGAGTTTGACTCCTTGGCGCATACGCGCATACTATTGTAGCTAGCATGGCGGATAGAGTTCATCGTTATGTGATGGGGCTAGGCGTCATATGATTACAACATGCTTGGGGTGGCTCTTGGCCGGTATGGACATCGCCGGATGCAGCCTATCGCGAGGATAGAGGATAGAGAGAGGAGGACCCGATTTGATCGAGCCCGGCCCGAGGCGTGACATCGTGGTCTCGGGGCGATTTTGAGCGGGCGGCCTCGGCGAAATAGGTCCACATTCGGCCAGACAGAGTGCTCCGTCACGGTTTTTCGGCAGAGGTCGATCGGCAGTCGGTCGAGGCGGTCGAGAACTCGGGACTCTGGATTTCGGGAGGCGAGAACCGTCACCGTCGGGACCACCCACACCTCGGTGTGCTCGATGCGGGATTCCACCGGCGAGTGTCGCAGAGCCGGGAGCTTGTTACTCGTGTCGCGGCGAGCCATTTGAAGAGATTGTCCATCTAGAAGCGGCATGGGTGGTGCAAAGACAACCGACGGATCGATTCTTTGGGTCTTCTTCTCCTTACGTGGTTATGCGCCCGGAGGCGTGGTACTCACGGACGGTAGGCGCGGTAGAGGTCGAGTGGTGGTTCTAGTTCTAGCGGTCCTCGAACGCATCTATTCATTCGCCACCGCCCGGGACGGGAGGCTTCCACGGCGTCGTCGCGGTACATTCGCGATTTGGTGTGATGTTTATGCTTTGATAGATCGAGTTCTACCTTGTCCTATGTGTCCCCTCTTATGCGGGTAGAATCGGGATAGAGTGGTGTCGATAGAGCCGATTGAGGTAGCTACGCGATGGGTGATTCGGTGTTAGGCGGCAGTGTATAGAGGTTGTCAGATTCATTCGATCGTCGGACCCTTGCGAACTTGATAGAGTTAGAGATGACATATTTTGATGTCATTATGGGTATGGAATGGTTGGCTTCTTGTTATGCCAACGTTATTCGTAGGGCAGGTTGGTTCGGTTCGATTTCTGGCGAGCGATTATCGAGTGGAGGGCAACACAACGTCGCCGGGTAGGTTTATTTCTTACCTCAAGGCTAGGAAGATGGTGCGAGAAAGTACATCTATCATCCAGTGCGGTATTTGATACTGGTGAGGTGCGATTCTTGATCGATGCCGATGGTTAGGAATTTGCGGATGTGTTCCCGGATGATCTTCCGGTATCCTCACGAGAGGAGATTGAGTTTTGTATTGACACGTTGCGGACACTCGACCTATTTCCATTCGCCATACGAGGATGGCACTGCCGAGTTGAGGAGGCAAGGACCGGTGAAAGATTTCTTTGGAAAAAGGTTTTATCGGGCCTAGTGTATCTCCCCGGGGCCGGTGTTGTTTGTGAAGAAGAAGGATGGGGCCAGCTGCGTATGTGTGTTGACTACTGAGCGGTGAATAAGGTAACCATTAAGAATAGGTACCCCTCCCGAGATTGATGATTTGTTTGACCATTCTGCGAGTGCGAGGTGTTTCTCAAAGATAGACTGCGGTGCAGTTATCATCAGGTTCGAGTTCGAGAGGCAGACATCCCAAAGACTGCATTCAGGACCCGGTATGGGCACTATGAGTTCAGGGTTATGTCTTTCGGTTTGACCAACGCTCCATCGGTATTTATGGATTTGATGAACCGGGTGTTCAAGCCATTTTTGGATACATTCGTGATAGTGTTCATCGACGACATCCTGGTTTATTCGCGGACAGAGCAGGAGCATGCAGATCACTTGAGGACGGTACTTGGGGTCCTCCGGAGCCGACAATTATTCGCCAAGTTCTCCAAGTGTGAGTTTTGGTTGGCCTCAGTGGCATTCACTGGGTGATGGTGTTCGGTAGATACGGCAAAGATGAGGCGATCAGTCTTGGCGAGACCTCTTACTCGGCCAAGTGCGCGATTTCTTAGGACCGGCGGTATTATCGTAGGTTTGTGGAAGCGGTTGCGCCGATTTCCACCGCTGACTAGGTGACTCGTAGCGGCCAAGTTCCGATGGGCGAGGCTTGCGGCGGGGTTTTCATTCTTTGAAGGAGGTTGACTACGGCCCGATTCTTACTCTTCCGAGGGTTAGGCAGTGCGTGATCTATTGTGATGCCTCGGGTATCGGGCTAGGGTGTGTTTTGATGCGGACGGCAAGGTTATAGCCTATGCTTCCGGCGATTATGGAAGCATGAGAGAATTACCCTACCCATGACTTAGAGTTGGCGCGGTTATACATGCCTTCAAGATTTGGAGACATTATTTATGCAGGGTTCATGTGGATATTTATCGACCACAAGAGCCTCAGATATCTTCAGCGAGGAGCCGAACTTGAGACGAGACGGTGGTTAGAGTTCTTTGAAAGACTATGATGTTGATATTCTATACCATCGGGAAAGCCAACGTAGTTCTTGATGCCTTAGTCGTAGATCGATGGGAGCCTGTCGAGTACGGCCCGGAGGCGGTGACACGGTCGTCGAATCCACCGATTAGCGAGCCTTGGGGTTCGATTGATCGATCCGACGATAGTGGGAGTGCGGGTTCGTGAGGTTGCGAGTCTTCCATCGTTGATGAGGTGAAGATCACGGCGATTTGAGGACCCGGTGTTGGTACGGTATCGTGACGCAGCTCTTCGGAGAGAAGAGTCTATTGAGTAGCGCTGATGGGGTCTTTGAGATTGGCCGGTTGTGTGTTCCCGATGTCGAGGACTTCGTCGGCCAGTTCAGAGAGGCACAACGCCGATATTCTATTCATCCGGTCGACCAAGATGTACCATGACCTCGGATGTTTGTATTGGTGGGATGGCACGAAGAGGGGCGTGGCGAGTTTTGTTGCCTGATGTCCTAATTGCCCGGCGAGTTAAGGTCGAGCACGAGAGGCCCGTTGGATTATTGCGATCTATCGAGATTCCGACTTGGAAGTGGGAGATGATCAACATGGACTTTGTTACAGGGTTACCTCGTACTCAGAGGAAGTATGAC
Source organism: Przewalskia tangutica (assembly GCA_029844215.1). Lineage (NCBI taxonomy): Eukaryota > Viridiplantae > Streptophyta > Magnoliopsida > Solanales > Solanaceae > Przewalskia > Przewalskia tangutica. The sequence goes on along the minus strand of CM056724.1, from coordinate 67,592,167 downwards.
TCCATTGGGGTTATTGTTGTGGTGATGAAATCAGCCCATTTCCTTCGATCGGGACGACGTTTTGGTGAGGACTATGCGGATTGTACATCGAGAGATTGTGAGGCGCACGGTGTCGGTGTCGATTATTTACGATAGGGAGCCCGGTTACGGCTAACTCGAGGTCTTTCGAAGGGTTTGGGGACACAGTGAGTCTCGACATCATTTCATCCTCGGTCGACGGCGGCGAGCGTACTATCCGCACAACGAGGATATCTTTGCGAGCCTGCGTGATTGATTTCAGTGGTAGCTGGGAGGACCATTTGCCTCTTGTGGAGTTTGCTTATAATAACAACTACCATTCCAGTATACAGATGGCGCCATACGAGGCTTTATATGGGCGGAAATGTAGATCGCCGATTGGTTGGTTCGACGTGGGCGAGGTGCAGTTAGTTGGCCCAGACTTGGTACAGCAGGCTGTGGATAAGGTGAAGCTTATCCAGGAGAGACTGCTAGCAGCTCAGAGTCGGCAGAAGTCATATGCGGATAATCGGCGTAGGCATTTGGAGTTTCGTGAAGCGATTGGGTCTTGAAGGTGTCACCCATGAAGGGTGTGATGAGATTTGGTAAGAAGGAAACTCACCCAGGTACATTGGGCCCTACCAGATCGTCCGTAGAGTGGGCAAGGTTGCCTATGAGTTGGATCTGCCATCAGAGTTAGAGGCGGTACATCCGGTCTTCCATGTTTCTATGTTGCGGAAGTGTATCGGTGATCCAGCGAGAGTTTTTCCTACTAGTGAGGTCCAGGTAACAGAGGGGTTATCGTATGAGGAGAGTCCCATAGCGATACTCGATCGCCAGGTCAGGCGACTGCGGACCAAAGATGTAGCTTCCGTCAAAGTCCTGTGGAGGAATGATAACCGAGAGGAGATAACTTGGGAGGCGAAGGAGGACATGTTGAGGAAGTATCCTCACTTATTTCCTATACCTTCAGGTAATTCATCTTCCCTTACTTGTCAAGTTTTGAATTGAAGTATTTTTCTTTTGCTTAAATACTACTCTGTGGCCATGTGTGGCAGTGTTGGTATGTCGGGGTTGTGAAAGGAAGCTAGGTCACTAATTATAAGTTTGACTCCGAAAGAACATTCGGGGACGAATGTTTCTAAGGGGGGGGGGGAAATGTTACACCCCGTAATTTCAGGACATGTTTTAAGAACGCACAAGTGTTAAGATTTGAGACTTGTAAAAATTTATCGGAATTATGAAATTGTCGGAAAACGTTTTATTGTGACGAATGAGAGGGCGACCCGTGTCACCCCCCCCCTTAGCAATGCCTTGGACGAAATGGCATGGCCAATATGGTCATTTACCATAAGTCTTGGATGACTAAAGCCTTGCAAGTTGTGGCTTGACAACCTTGACTAAGTCAAATGGTCAATAAGTCTTGATATTTGCTAAGAGTTTATCCAAGCCAACCATTTGGATGCATCTTAACCCTCCATGACCCTTTATATTAAACTAGTAGCAAGAGATGACTTAACACTTAGAAAAATTACACAAATTTGAAGAACTCATTAGAGAGGTCTCGGGTTCACTAAGGAAAAAAAAGAAAGAATTTTCGTTTTTTGTCCATTTGATTCCACACTTTAAACCAAGGTTCTTAGGTGTATTGTAAACATATCTCAATAGAAAAATCTTGGAAAAAGGTTGTTTACGGGTTAGTCGCAAAACGAAAACCTAATGGTCTTTCTAGGTTTTGTTTGGAGTTTTGAAGGATAATTGTTGGTGTTGTTCTAAGGGCCTCAACAAGCGGATTGAAGTATCTTGGAGAGGCTCTAAACTACTAGGAGCGACTTCGGATTTGAAATTGGATTAAAAATCGTTAAGGTATAATCTTGTCTTTTAAAGGTGTTACAAGATTATATATTTATATTGTTGTTGTTAGCTTTACTTGTTGCTAGCATGAAGTTGATATGTTGAAGTTGTCACGACCCATTCCGGGGCCCGTGACTGGTGCCTTACCGGGGCACCCAAGTAGTCATACATCAGAGTAATCAGCGGAAATATAAAACAAGACATGAAACAGTTTATAAAATAAGACACAGTTTAAGTGAGAAAACATCGCCTTTCGGCATATATATATAAACATGGTTTAGCAGTTACATCCGATACTGTACAACATGACTACAGACCTCTAAGGAAATATACAACTATGGCGGGACAGGGCCCCGCCATACCCTGACTGTACAAAACTATCTACAACAGGGAGATCATACCCAAAAGTAGAGCCTCCGGAAAGGATGGAGCTCCTGACACCAACGTAGAGATCCTAAGAATGTGGATCTAGCACCTGCTTGCCCTTACCTGCGGCATGAACGCAGCCCCCCGAAGGAGGTCGATAACAATTACTAAGTATATGAAATCGTAAAAATACTTAAATGAAAACATATCATTTTAAAATCGTTTTACAAGTATGTATGAAACAACGAGGGTGCACATAGTGCCACATCATAAACAAGAGCAACAATAGGTAACTATGTGTCTTTTCTAGGCTGCGAATGATCGAGCAGGCCAATTGCGTAGTATCACCATGCAAGCCTAATCACGGACTCTCGTAGTCCGCATAGGCCACTCACATAGGCCCGCATAGGTACATAACCCGCATCGAGGGTAGCTACTCCTCGACATCGTCCCGACTCGTAGTCCGCATGGCCACATAGACCGCATGAGGTATAACCCGCATCACTAACACCGGAACTCCGTAGCTCGCATAGGTCCCTTGGACCCGCATGAGGTATTCTCGAATCATGGTCCTGCACCGCGAGTCTACCCGCGTGGAGGCGACAACCCCGGTAATATGTCAAGAGGTGAGTGATAGTACACTAACATAACAGCTTATCTTTAAACAACATAAGCACCACAAGAATACTCTCATATACAAACGTTACAAGACACTAACACACATAGCATCATATCATGTCTACTTATCAAACCATCTTTTTATTCTTTTCACAATTCAATATAAGTCTGTTATAAACACATAGGCAAACTGTTTCTTTTATCATTCTTAAGTGGATATACTTAACTTCCCATAAAACTAGTATAACTCTTAAGCTTCTGTTTTAAAAACCAATTAGTTCTCTTACATTTAAAAATGATCCGATTTCTTTTGAAATGCTTTCATTCTTTATTATTCAGCTTAAGCGTGAGGCATTCGTAAGTATTATTCGAGCTTAAGTCAAAGACATTGCCGTAGTTATTATTCGATTAACACGTATGCGTCTACCGTACTATATATAGTGTCAAATATCATGCTTTCGGAAGAAGCACATACCTTCTCAATAAAACCACCGAAGTTGAATATGTCGTAGAGAATCGACCTATAATAGTCGACACGTCTATCAACGTTGAACTACTTTATGTGATTCTAAACAGAGGGTTCTATATCCTACGGAAAATTGGGCGTCTTCCCTACGGTGAGCTACTCAAGTCTATTGTGAAAGCAGTCACATGTAAGTACAGTTTGATTATTCTTCTTTAAACCATTCTCGTGATAACAATTAAATTCTATTCGCAATATTCTTCTAAGTATCTAATACTTATTCTTATACTACTACAGAAGTATTCTCTAATTCAAAAGAGGGTTAGGATTAGTTACCTCGGTAAGCCCAATAATATCCTAGATAAAGTCGCGCTGAGCAAGGTTTTGCTCTAAGTTGTATGCTCGAGAAACCTTAGAAGTTCTTCACAACTTCTACTAAGTACTAAGGGATTTGAGCTAGGGTATTTTGGGCATTATAACAATACTAGAAGACAACTTTTCTACCAAGGGAGGGTAGATTTTGGCTAGGCTAGGGGGGGGGGCCCCTCGGCCAAACTTCAAAAGGGGAGGGGGGGTAGGAGACTTTGGACGACCAGCGTTAGAGAGAGGGGGAGGGATTTTTCAAGACTGGGAAATTGATTTGTGGATGAAGAACTCTTCATCCAAAGGGTATTTATAGGTCAAGACACGCCAACCAAGGGCAAGATTTAGCCAAGTGCTAGGCAAGTGTAAGGTCAAGATTAGGGCAAGTGTCCTTGGCCAACTTGCACACAAAATATCCTACCTAATCCTTGACTTGTGCAAAGGCACAAATAACGTGCACTTCATTGTCCAATTCGTCCAAATGGACGATTTCAAGTCCACCAATTGGAGGGTGCCAAGTGTCGCCTTCCCGTTGGTCCAAAATGTTTCGTATCTCGGAAAAATCCGCAAAAATTAGAAATGGCATAGCCGGAATTTACCCTACGAAAGCTGTGGAAACGTTTCGTCGGAAAACTATTCGTTTTGTGAGTTGTGCCAAAAAAGCGTTTTGTGCCTAAACTTTAAGGCTAGACTTTTATGCGTATTCCTTACGTACATACTGGAAATACAGGTATAACATTCTCCTCTCTTAGAAACATTCGTCGAATGTTCCTTCCCAACGATTAACGATAAGATTCTTCATAACTTAAGCGATTGCAAATGCCACACACCACGTAACAACACTTAGGCATAAACGATAATGAAGATTTACGGTAGGAAAAGTGAATTACCGGAGGTGTGGGAATAGGTGAGATACTTCGCTCATGTCTTCCCCGGCTTCAGTCATCTCCTCTCGAGCTCGTTCGCCATAAGACTTTGTGGAAGCCCGTCGTCCGCAGACGCCTAACTTGACGATCGATTATCGCTATGGGAACCTCTCATACGATAACCCCCGACACCGAACATCGTCGATCGGGTGTACCTAGATGGATCCGATACATCTCGCCGGCGTAGATACGTGAAAACCGGATGCCGCCTCGGACGGACGGCAGATCCAACTCATAAACCTTGCCTACCTGCGGACAATCAAACGCCGATGTACGCCTTTGAGTTCCTTCTTCCGAATCTCATCACACCGCTTCATGGGTGGCACTTTAGAAAACCCAATCATGAATGCGAACTCGGATGCCGACGACGATGATCTGCATACGACTTACAGCCGACTCGAGTGTCGATAGCCGCTCGGATAAGCTTCACCTTATCCATCGCTGCTGCACCAAATCTGGTCCCACTAGCCGCACGCCGCCCATCGAACCAACTATAGGCGACCGCACTTCCTCCCATACAAGGCCTCGCGGCGCCATCGAATCTTTGGGTGGTAGCTATTATTGTACGCGAACTCAACTAGAGGCAAATGATCCTCGGCTACCACGAAGTCGATAACACAGCTCGCGACATATCCTCGAAGTGCGGATAGTGCGCTCGGCTTTGTCATGCGTGGATGGAATGCGATTGCTCGAACTCACTGCGTCCTAAACCTCTCGAAAGGACCTCCGAAGTTAGCGTAAACGGGCTCTGCATGCGATATGATCGAAATAGGGACTCCATGCGATCGACGATCTCTCGGATGTAAAGTCGGCATAATCCTCACCGAAAAGTCGTCGACGGGAAGAAAGTGGGCTGATTTCGTCGACCGTCGACGATAACCCATATAGAATCATGTCTCCGAGTGCGAGGTAATCCCGTGATAAAGTCCATGTTGATTACCTCCCACTTCCGTCGGGATCTCGATAAATGCGTAACAAACCACGGGCCTCGGTGCTCTACCTTCACTGCGACAACACGGGCGAACTACGAACTCTGCAACGTCCTCTTCAAGCCATCCCACCAATACAGATCTAAGGTCGTGGTACATCTTGGTCGACCCGGATGGATAGAGTAACGCTTGCGTGTGCTTCCCAGAACTCGCTGAAGTCACGAAACATCGGAACACACAACGCCCTCAAACCTTAGCACCCATCGGTGCTACCTCAAAGGACCTTGCCTCACGAAGAGTCAGATCACGATATCGAATCAAAGCCGATCCTCGAGCTGTTGCCTCTTCACCTCGCCGGCGATGGAAGACTCGACAACCTCATGAACTCTAACCCGCTATCGGAATCAATCAAGCGGACACCAAGGCTCGCTAATCGATGCAAATCACGAACCATGTCCTCCTCTCTAGTGCACATCCGATAGGCTCCCCATCGACCTACGACTAAGAGCATACGCACAACATTGGCCTTCGGGTGGTACAGATATCAACATCGTAATCCTTAAGCAACTCTAACCGTCTGCTCGTAAGTTCGGCTCCCTCTGGTCAAGATATCTTGGAGGCTCTTGTGGTGTAAAAATATCCACGTGAACCCCATACAAATAGTGCCTCCAGATCTTCAAAGCGTGAATCACGGCCAACTCCAAATCATGGGTGGGGTAGTTCCTCGTGTTTCTTGGTGTCGGGATGCATATGCTATAACCCCGCCATCTGCGTCAACACACATCCCAACCCGATGCACGGCGCAATACACAACATAATCGTCTGGACCTGCGGAAGAGTAAGAACGGGGCGGTCGTCGATCTCTCTTTCAAGAATCGAAACCGCTCCTGAGCATCGATCCATCAAACTTGGCCGCCTTCGAGTCGGCTAGTCAATGGTCGAAGATAAGCAAACTTCTCCACGAACCGGATAATATCTGCAAGGCCCGAGCTGCGAACCTCGCCGGAGTAGTAGGTCTAGGCAAGTCGATCGCCTCGATCTTGGCGTATCCACTCGAATGCCATCAGCCCGCAATATGCCCGAAACGCCATCAAGTCAACCAAAATTCACATTTGGAAAACTTGGCGTACAAGCTGGTCTGGAGAATCGGCCAGATCGCCAAATGCTCGCGTGCTCGCTCTGGCGAGAATAAACCAAGATATCATCAATGAACACTATCACAAACGTGTCCAAAATGGTTAGAACACTCGGTTCATCAAATCCATGAATACCACGAGCATTGGTCAACCAAAGACATGACCACGAACTCATAATGCGTGCACAGTCACGAATGCGATCTAGGGACATCCACCTCTCGACTCGCACTGATGATAGCCGTAGATCAATCTTGGAGAAGCATCGCACCCTGCAGGGTCGAACAAATCATCAATCACGGGAAGGGTATTCGTTCTTAATGGTCACCTTGTTCGCCTGTAATCAACACACGCGTCCCGTCCTTCTTCTTCACGAACAATACCGGCGCTCCTGGGAGAAACACTAGGCGATGAAGCCGCTTCTCCAAAGAAATCTCTAAGCCGATTCTTGACTCTCAACTTCGGCGGTGCCATTCTGTATGGCGGAATGGAAATAGGCCGAGTGTCTGGCAATATGTCAATACAAAACTCAATCTCCCTGTCACGACCCGTTCCGGGGCCCGTGACTGGTGCCTTACCGGGGCACCCAAGTAGTCATACATCAGAGTAATCAGCGGAAACATAAGCAAGACATGAAACAATTTATAAAATAAAACACAGATTATGTGAGAAAACATCGCCTTTCGGCATATATATATAATCATGGTTTAGCAGTTACATCCGACATCGCATACATGACTACTGACCTCTAAGGAAATATACAACTATGGCGGACAGGGCCGCCATACCTACTATACAAAAACTATCTCTGCAGGAGATCATACAAAAAGTAGAGCCTCCGGAAGAGATGGAGCTCCCGACACCAACGTAGAGATCCTAGGATGCGGATCTAGCACTGCTTGCCACTTACCGGCATGAACGCAGCCCGAAGGAGGTCGAGACAACAGTACTAAGTATGCGGCGTAAAGTACTCAAATGAAAACATATCATTTTAAAACCAGTTTACAAATATGTGTAAACAACCAGAACCGCACATAGTGCCACATCACAAACAAGAGCAACAATAGGTAAGCGTAATACGTCTTGTCTAGGCCGCGAATGATCGAAGCAGGCCACTCGCCACATCCTCATTCTGCAAGCCTAATCACGGACTCGCCGGTCATAGGCCACTCGCGTGGGCGCGTGGTATAACCTGCATCGGTAGCTACTCGGCGTAAATCGCCCCGACTCATTGTCGCGCAGCACATAGACCGCGTGAGGCATAACCCGCATACTAACACGGAACTCTCGTAGCTCGCATAGGCCCCTGGACCCGCGTGAGGTATTCTCGAATCATGGTCCCGCATTGAGTCTACCCGCGTGGAGCGGCTTTAACCTCGGTATCATCTCAAGAGGTGAGTGATAGTACTAACATAACGACTTATCTTTAAACAACATAAGTACAACAAGGATACTCACTTATACAAGCGTTACAAGGTACTAACACACATAGCACATGTCATGTCTACTTATCAAACCATCTTATTATTCTTTTCACAATTTCATATAAGTCCATAGAAATACATAGGCAACTTGTTTCTTTTATCAATCTTAAGTGGTTATACTTAGCTTCCCATAAAGCTAGTATAACTCTTAAGCTTCGCTTAAGAAACCAATTAGTTCTCTTACGTAAAAATGATTGATAGTCCTTTTGAAATGTTTTGATTCTTTATTATTGAGGCTTAAGCGTGAGGCATTCGCACGTATGTCGGGCTTAAGCGTGAGGCATTCTGTAAGTATTATTCAGCTTAAGTCAAAGACATTGCCGTTAGTTATTCGGTTAACACGTATGCGTCTACCGTACTATATACATATTGTAAAATATCATGCTTTAGGAAGAATCACATACCTTCTGAAAACCACCGCGAGTTGAATATGTCGCAGCAGAGTCGACTATAATAGTCACAGATATCTATCAAAGACTACTCAAGGTCATTCTAAGCAGAGGTTCACAATTCTATGGAAAGTTGGGCAACCTGACCCGGTGAGCTATGAGTCATGTGAAAACAATCCTATCGATCTGATTCAATTATTCTTCTTTTAAACCGCTTCTACGTGATAGCGGTTCAATTCTATTCGTGATATTCTTCTAAGTATTTATACTTATTCTTATTCTACAAGTAAGTATTCTCTAATTCAAAAGAGGGTTAGGATTAGTTACCTCGGTAAGCCCAATAATATCCTAGAAAAGTCGCGCTGAGCAAGGTTTTGCTCCTAAGTTGTATGCTCAGAAACCTTAGAAGTTCTTCACAACTTCTACTAAGTACTAAGGTATTTGGGCTAGGGTATTTTGGGCATTATAACAATACAAGAAGACAACTTTTCTACCAAGGGAGGGGGTAGGTTTCGGCTAGGCTGGGGTGGGGTAGCCTCGGCAAGCTTCCGAGGGAGGGGTGTGTTGGACGAATTGCTTACAAAGGGAGAGGAAGGATTTTTAGACTTGGAAAGCTTTTGTGGATGAAGAACTCTTCATCTCAAGAGGGTATTTATAGGTCAAGGATGGCCAACCAATGGCCAAGATGAAGACAAGTGCAAGGCAAGTGTAGGGTCAAGATTTGGGCAAGTGTACTGTGCCAACTTGCACACAAAATATCTTACCAACAACTTGACCAAGTTGGCAACTCAATCGGCCATATGGACGCTTCACATCCATCAATTGGAGGTGACAAGTGTCGCCCTCGTTGGTCAAAATGTTTCGTCTCTCGGAAAAATCCGCAAAAATAGAAATGGCATAGCCGAATTTATTCTACGAAAGTGTGGAAACGTTTAGTCGGAAAACTATTCGCTTTGTGAGTTGTGCCTAAAAATCGTCAAGGCCTAACTTTAAGACCAAACTTTTTATGCGTATTCCTTTACGTACATACTGAAATCTACGGTATAACATTCTCCTCGCCGAAACATTCGTCCCGAATGTTCCTTCCTGACAGATAACGATAAGGTTCTTCAAAACTTAAGCGGTTTGCAAAAGCCACACACGCCATAAACAACACTTAGGCATAAACGATAATGAAGATTTACAAGTAGGAAAGTGAATTACGGAGGTGTAGAGCGGTGAGATACTTACGCCTCATGTCCTCGCCGGCTTCCCACGTCATCTCCTCCTCGAGCTCGTTCGCCACAAGATTTTGACGGAAGCCGTCCCCGTCGCAGACGCTAACGACGATCGATTATCGCTATGGAATCTCCTCATACGATAACCTCCGGTCTGGACATCGTCAATCGGATGTACCTAGATGGATCCCGATACATCTCCTCGGCGTAAAGCGTGAAACACGGATGCCGCCTCTAGATCGGACGGCAGATCCAACTCATAGGCAACCTTGCCTGCGGACAATCAAACGGCCCGATGTACCTTGGGTGAGTTTCCTTCTTCCGAATCTCATCACACCGTTCCGGGTGACACCTTCAGAAAACCCAATCATCATGCGAACTCGGATGTCGGCGACGATGATCTGCATCGACCAGCCGACTCGAAATTTGTCGATAAGCGCTCGGATAAGCTTCACCTTATCCACTGCGCTGCGCCGTCCCACTAGCACTCGCCCGCTCGAACCAACCTATAGGCGATCCGCACTTCTCCCATACAAGGCCTCATAAGGCGCCATCGAATCTTTGGAGTGGTAGCTATTATTATCGCGAACTCAACTAGAGGCAAATGATCCTCCAACTACCTGAAGTCAATAACGGGCTCGCACATATCCTCGCAGTGCGGATAGTGCGCTCTGCTGTCGTGCATGCGTGGATGAAATGCGATTTCAGCTCACTGCGTCCCTAAACCCTGCGGAAGGACCTCGAAGTTGGCGTAACCGGGCTCCTGCATGCGATATGATCGAAGTAGGGACTCCATGCGATCGACGATCTCTCGGATGTAAAGTCCGCATAATCCTCGGTAGAAAAGTCGTCCGACGGGAAGAAAGTGGGCTGATTTCAAACCGATTTCGATAACCCATATAGAATCATGTCTCCTGCGAGTGCGAGGTAATCGTGATGAAGTCCATGTTGATTACCTCCACTTCCGGTCGGGATCTCTATCGCTGTAACAAACCACGTGTCTCGGTGCTCTACCTTCACTGCGACAACACGGGCGAGCTACGAACTGCAACGTCCTCTTCAAGCCATCCCGCAATACGGATCTAAGGTCGTGGTACATCTTGGTCGACTTCGGATGGATAACGCGCTAGCGTGTGCTTCCCAAGAACTCGCGAAGTCACGAAACATCTGGAACACACACGCCTGGCCAAACGACCATTCGGCCCGGCAGTTCGGTGCCTTATCCTGCACCCTGGTGATCTGACATCGAGAAAACCGGAAAATAAAACATGAGTCATGAAACAAGAGATATAATAATAAGCAGGCAACCAAAGCGGTTGCCTTCGGTATATACATAAAACACGAGCAGTTTAATCCTTTACAACCACCTTGCGCCAGTACTCTGCACCTTAAGATTTACAACGACTATGACGGACGGGGCCCGCCATACCACAGATGTACAAGAACCTACAACTCGGGAACACATACAAAGATAAGCCTCAGAAAGCGGAGCTTCCCAATACGCTGATCGTGATCCTAGGCGGGGATCCACGGCCGATGTACCTCACTGCGGCGACGCAGCCCCGAGAGGTCAATCTGGTAACAGTACAGTATGTGAAATCGTAAAAATCGTAATGAAATCATACTAGTCTATATAAAGCGAGACATGTATGATAACCAAACTACTGATTCCTGACATAAAAGCGATCATATCGATCGAGGACTCACGCCTCAAGTCATCACTCAATATAACTATGGGTCTCACGCCCACAACATCAATCATGTTCGCATCGGCGCGTGCCGGATCTGCATCGGTGTAGACATGTCCATGATGCAACAATAATACCAATGCCCGGCGCGTACCGGAATTCTACCTCGGTGTGAACGCGTCCACGTGACATCAACAATAATATCTTGGGTGATCAACCGCCCGCGTAACGCGTACCGGAATTCTACCTCGGTGTAGACATGTCCATGTAACCACTATAACAATATATCGGGTAATCAACCCGACCGCGTGCCGCGTGCTGCGTCGGTGTAGACATGTCCATGTGACATCAACAACAAGACAAGAATCAAAATGGAAACATACGTGGAATTCTCTCCATCGCGCGACGCGTCAAGTAAGTTCTCGACAAGTCGACCGACCTCATCGAGACGCGGTAACACGTAAATACCACACTTGCACAACAAAGGCTATCATCACAAGCATAGGCAAGTTTCACAACAACAAGCATAGGCAAGTTTCACAACAACAAGCATAGCAAGTTTCACACAACTCAAAGTACTTTCATTTTATGCCAAAGTCGGGTTTTAACCCCAAAGTACTACATACGTTAAGTTCTTTTAAAGAGATCCATTACTTTTATAAAAGTCACCCGATACGTAGTATTAGAATGACCAACCACCTTCCTTTTCAAAATCAAGTAACAACATTCTTTTCTAAGTTCCAGGTTGCCTAGTTTGATTACTCAAGCTTCTCATTTTCAAATGGTTTCATAGTTCCCAAACTTAATCACTTGATTCCTTTTAGAACAATTGAGTAACATATGTCATATATGTGAGTAGTTTATTCTTGTTTATAACGATCTTATTACAGCTGACCATGATCTAGAAAATGTAATATCATTTTGTCTCATCTTAGCTTCTATGCAGATGGAGGTTTCTTGGTTTTAATACAACACATCATTATTCAATACATTTTCCTTTATTAACGCTGCGGTGATGCGTCGATACATTCGATTCGAAATCGATAAACATTATCCCTTTAAAAAGTACTCATTACTCACGAATGAGGTTTCACACAAACATCCACATTAAAACAAATAAGTTAAGTCTCTTATCTTATAAGATCAAGTCTCTTAACTTCTAACATCAAGAAACCATTTTCACTTACATAAGGTCGTTATAACTATCTTCCCATAAAGCTATTATAACACCCATGTTTTAAACCAACCAAATCACTTAGCACGTATGCGTCACCGTACTACATAGTTCACAACAATCATGCTAGAAAAGATAGGAAGAGGTTCACATACCTGACGATTTATCGACAATAAGCAAAATGCTCAAATACTTCTAGCCCTTTCCACTCTCGCGAGTAGAATACGCTACTCTTAGTACTTTCACTATAAAGGTCATGCAGCGTCTATTAACCCCAAAACACAAGTTTATCTTTCTATAGAAAATTCGTGACTCCCTCACATGACAGCGTAAATCTCTCCTCTAACGAGGCTACTAAGCCAACCGGGGGTTTACGCCTAACCTGGGCGTGTAAAATTTTACAAAGAATACTACAAGTCTCTGCAATACAGTCTATGTAAATACTGATGCGATTCGATTCTTTATTCTTGAGCTTAAGTCAAAAGACATTGCGAATACTAAGTATAGTTCCATATATAGTATACTTCAACTATATATTCTAACAAACATGTAATTTCCAATTACAATAGAGGACAAGATAATTACCTCGACAAGCCCAAAATTATCAAGTTATAATGTCGATCTGAGCAAGGTTTAGCTCATTCAGTGCGCTCAACCACTCCAAACAACCCTTAGAAGTTCTAACCAACTTCTACTCAAATACTTGACCAACTATGAAGATTTCCTTAGGGTTTGGTTTGAGACAAAAGGACAAAAGGTAGTATTTCCGGCTCTACGTATAGAGGTATCTTTGGAATACTACAAGGTACAAGGCTAAGGTATTTTGGGCATTATAACAATACTAGGAGAAGTATTTCAATACCACGAGGAGGGTATTATCTGGAAACAACTAGGCTGGGGTACCCACGGCGAGCACATGAGGAGGAGGAGGCCTCGGCCAAGACTCTCAAAAGAGGGGATGAGTTGGGCGAACTCAACACTAGAGGAGGAGGATTTTAGGCTTGGAAGGTTTCATTTGTGGATGAAGAGTTCATCAACATAAGGGGGTATTTATAGCAAAACCAAAGCCAACCAATGGCGAGATCAAGCCATGTGCAAGGCAAGTGTAAGGCCAAGATCAAGCCAAGTGCACCCTAGACCTACTCGCCCAAAACCTCACCAATATCTACACAAATATCTACCACAACTTGCCCACGTCGGCCCGTATGCGCCGCTTGCCGCATGAGAGGGTGCCAAGTGCGCCTCTCGTTGGTCCAAAATGTTAGTCTCTCGGAAAAATCCATAAAAATACAAAATGACATAGCGAATTTTCCCTCAAGTTATGTAAAGCGTTTCGTCAAAAAGCGACTCTAGCAAGGTGTTGTGCACAAATATCATTTCGGCCAAGCCACGCAAGCGGGGTGACACGTGTCACCCTCCTAGCCCTCAAAAACGTCTTAGAAAAATATCCATAATGGCCAAAATCTCGAAAACAAAGTGGGCCACAAAGCAGTAAATTTCTCCGTGGGCCCACGTGACCATTTCCGAAAATAAAATCTCAAAATTCTAATATAATCTATGAAGTCCAAATACCAAATCTGGGAATCCAATTCCCATTAACGAACCTTTTTCTTCACAAATAACCGGAAACTTTTTCGTCGAAAACTCACATCTTTCTTTCTTTTCAAAAATTTCTGCTGTACTCTCGTACGTACGTCCTCACATACATACCCTGCAACTACGGGGTATAACACAAACCTTAGCACCCCATCAGGTGCTACCTCAAAAGGACCCTTGCCCTCACGAAGAGCTGTATCACGATATCGAATCAAAGCTGGATCCTCGAACTGTTGCCTCTTCACCTCCTCGACGATGGAAGACTCGGCAACCTCACGAACTCTAACCCCAATGCTATCAGAATCAATCAAACGGACACCAAGGCTCGCTAACTGGTGCAAATTACGAACCATGTCCCTTCTCTAGCCGCACATCCGATAGGCTCACCCATCGACTACGACTTGAACATCCGCCCTGGCGTTGGCCTTGCGGTAGTGCGGGATGTCCACATCGTAATCCTTAAGCAACTCTAACCACCGTCTGCCGTAAGTTCGGCTCCTGCTGGTGAAGATATCTGGAGTCTCTTGTGGTCTGTTATAATATCCACGTTAAACCCATTCAAATAGTGCCTCGGATCTTCAAGGCGTGAATCATACCGGTAACTCAAATCATGGGTGGGGTAGTTTCTCGTGTTTCTTGGTGCCGGGATGCATATGCTATAACTCTGCCATGCTGCATCAACACACATCCCAACCCGATGCGACGCATCACAATACACGACATAACCATCTGGACCTGCGGAAGAGTAAGAGCGGCGGTCGTCGATCTCTTTCGAATCGAAACCACGCTCACAAGCATCACCATCAAACTTGGCCGCCTTACGAGTCACCCTAGTCAATGGTGCGAAGATAGAAGCAAACTTCTCCACGAACGCCGATAATACCTGCAAGGCCCGAAATCTGCGAACCTGCGTCGGAGTAGTAGGTTCAGGCAGTCTGGCGCCTCGATCTTGGCGTATCAACTCGAATGCCATCGGCCCGACAATATGCCCAAGCACGCCATCAAGTCAACAAAACTCACATTTGGAAAACTTGGCGTACAATCTGCTGGTCTGGAAGCTGTCGGACTGATCCTCAAATGCTCGCATGCTCACGCTCTGGCGAGAATAAACCAAGATATCATCAATGAACACTATCACAAACGTGTCAAAAATGGTTTGAACACTCGGTTCATCAAATCCATGAATACCTGCGGAGCATTGGTCAACCCAAAGACATGACCACTGAACTCATAATGCGTCTGGGTCCGAATGCGATCTAGGGACATCCACCTCTCGACTCGCACTGATGATAGCGATCGCGATCAATCTTGGAGAAACATCTCGCACCTCGCAATCGTGGAACAAATCATCAATCCTGGGAAGGGGGTATCTGTTCTTAATGGTCACCTTGTTGTTGCACCGTAATCAACACATGCGTACGCGTCGTCCTTCTTCTTCACGAACAATCTGGCGCTCCCGAGGGAGAAATACTAGGCCTAATGAAGCCCTTCTCTAGCAAATCCCTAAGCCGATCCTTGACTCTCTCAACTCGGCGGGTGCCATTACGTATGGCGGAATGGAAATAAGTAAGTATCTGCAACACATCTATACAAAACTCGATCTCCTCGGGAGGATACCCGAGGTCATCCGAAACACGTCCCGGGAACTCACGACTCTGGGCCAGCGGAAAATCTGGTACGCGGCTTCGATTATCAAACACCGAACGAGATGGTAGATATACCCGCCTCGCACCATCTTCCTAGCCTTGAGGTAGGAAATAAACCTACCCACCGGCGTCTGGTGCTCCCCACTCAACAACCGGCTCGCAGAAGCTGGAACCGCACTATTCTCTCTCTGCGGTCTACATTGGCGTAGCGAAGCTAGCCAATCCATCCCATGATCACGTCGAAGTCAATTATCTCAACTCTATCAAGTCGGCGGTCGACGCGTAAATGGTCACAGGACAAGCTCTATATACGCCGAGCTACCACCGAATCACCCTGGCGTAGCTACCTCGAAAGCGGTCTATGGACTCGTGCTCTATCCCTATCCTACTAGCAACAAGGGAGATATATGGGGAGTAGAACCGGATCTAACAAAGCATACACATCAAACCCGAACCGATAAGGTACGTGGCGACATCGGTGAGGCCTCCCGATCTGTCGGTGGACAAAGCATAAATGCGGTTCGAGGACCGCTAGAATCGGGACGAGCCACGGCCTCTGCGCGACCTGCGACCCATGAGCACCACGCCTCGGGCGAGTAGCTGTAGGAGATGATGAGCGGCAACAGAACTCGAAGGTGAGCCTACCACCGGTACGCCCCGGTCGGACAATCCCTCGCAAAGTGACCTGGCCTGGCGTAACAAGCTCCAAAAGTAGTACCACACTTCCCGTAATGGGATCTACCACATCGGCCACACTGGGGTGGTCCGTCGGCGATGCCTCTGCTACTCGGGCGTCACGAAGCCCAGGGCCTGGTACGCCCTCGAAAACTCTGGTGTCGAGGGCGGTGCGGGAGTGCTCTGTCCGGGCGTGGTGCGACCATCTAGGCTAGCCTGAGGCCGCCCACGATAACCACGAGAAGACCCTCCGTCCCGGCCTTCTGCTGTCTGTCATCCACTCGTCGACCTCTGCGCTCGCCGCATCGAGCGTGAGCTGCATGCGGGTAATGTCCATACGGTGGAGAAACCCGCACATGACTCGGCCATATAGTCGTCTGGCCGGTGACATAGCGGTGCACCCTATCCTCCATATCTGCTGCAATCTTTGGGACATATCGAGCCAATGAATCAAACTCGACATTGTACTCCACGACGGTCGTCCTCGCCTCGATGGTAAAAATTTATCAGCCGCGCCTCCTCATCTGTGGAGGCAAGAAGTGAGTGAGAAAGCCTCGAGAACTCATCCCAGTAGCTGGGACGTGCTCTCCGGGATAACTCCATGAATCAAACCAATCGATCGCGGTATCACGCAGCCTATGTGAACCAAAGATCACGGACTCGGTCTCGGCACGCGATCACTCTCAAAATCCTCTGAAGGCGACGGATGAACTCCTGCGGATCATCCTCGGCCTCGATCCATAAAACTCCGTGCTCTGCTCAAAAAGTCTCGTAGCCTCAACTCTGCCTCGTGTGAACAGCAGGTGCGGCCGTGGCTGCCGAGGCTGGGCTGCCGCGTCAGCCTCTCACGTGTCGGGCCACAACTTTGTAAAAGCCAAGGGCCATCTCCTTGTACCCTAACTCCTCCGCCCGGTGTGGGACGGGAGGTGTGGGTCTTGTGGTCTCTTTGGGGCGCGGCGTCATAGAACTCGCCGTCTCGGTATAGACGGGCTCGAGCCCTCGTGACTCTGGGTGTCTCGCTAGCGGCTCCTCGCTTGCCTTGCCACGGGCGGGTTGCCTTACGTGGAGCATAAGCATACAGAAAGGAATACGTTAGAGGTCCAACCTATAACACGACTCTAAAGCACGATCTCGTAATGAGAAGAACGAAACCAATCCTAAATATCCTATAGCCTCACGATTATTGGTGTGGTGCACAACACACCGATAATCAAGACTTCTACTAGATACGGTCTGTAGACACTTTCCGAGGATTAATCGCTCGATACCACTTTTGTCACGACCGTTCGGGGCCGTGGTGTGCCTCTGGGGCACCCAGTAGTCATACATCGAGTAATCGGCGGAAACATAAGCAAGACATGAAACGATTTATAAAATAAAACACAGTTATGTGAAAACATCGCCTTTCGGCATATATATATAATCATGGTTTAGCGATTTACATCAAACCTTCGCATCAACATGACTCTGCACCTCTAAGAAATATACAACTATGGCGGGACGGGGCCATACCATACCTGACAAAAACTATCTACAACGGGAGATCATACCAAAAAGTAGAGCCTCGGAAGAGATGGAGCTCCGACACCAACGTAGAGATCCTGGGATGCGGATCTAGCACTGCTTGCCCTTACCGCGGCATGAGCGGCCCAGAAGGAGGTCGATAACAGTACTAAGTATGCGAATCGTAAAGTACTCAAATGAAAACATATCATTTTTAAAACCGGTTTACAAATATGTGGCAAACAACCAGAAACCGCACATAGTGCACATCACAAACAAGAGCAACAATAGGTAATCGTAATACGTCTTGTCTAGGCCGCGAATGATCGAAAGCAGGCCACTCGCCACATCCTCATTCTGCAAGCCTAATCTCGACTCACGGAGTCGCATGGCCACTCGCGTGGGCGCATGAGGTATAACCCGCATCGAGGGTAGCTACTCCTCGGTATCGTCCCGACTCATTGTCGCGTAGCGCCACATGAACCGCGTGAGGCATAACCCGCATACTAACACGGAACTCTCGTAGCTCGCATAGGCCCCTGGACCCGCATGAGGTATTCTCGAATCATGGTCCTGCATCACCGAGTCTACCCGCGTCGGAGGCGGCTTAACCTCCTATCATCTCAAGAGGTGAGTGATAGTACACTATCATAACGACTTATCTTTAAACAACATAAGTACAACAAGGATACTCACTTATACAAACGTTACAAGGTACTAACACACAGCAACATGTCATGTCTACTTATCAAACCATCTTATTATTCTTTTCACAATTTCATATAAGTCCATTAGAAATACATAGGCAACTTGTTTCTTTTATCAATCTTAAGTGGTTATACTTAGCTTCCCATAAAGCTAGTATAACTCTTAAGCTTCATTTAAGAAACCAATTAGTTCTCTTACGTAAAAATGATTCGATAGTCCTTTTGAAATGTTTTCATTCTTTATTATCGAGGCTTAAGCGTGAGGCATTCGTCACGTATTGTCGGGCTTAAGCGTGAGGCATTGCCGTAAGTATTATTCGTGCTTAAGTCAAAGACATTGCCGTTAGTTATTATTCGATTAACACGTATGCTTCACCGCACTATATACATATTGTAAAATATCATGCTTTAGGAAGAATCACATACCTTCTCGTGAAAACCACCGCTAGTTCAATATGTCGCGCGCAGAGTCACCTATAATAGTCACAGATATCTATCAAAGACTACTCAAGGTCATTCTAAGCAGAGGTTCACAATTCTATGGAAAGTTGGGCAACCTGACCCTACGGTGAGCTATATGAGTCTCATGTGAAAACAATCTATCACGATCTGATTCAATTATTCTTCTTTTAAACCCTTCTAACGTGATAGCGGTTCAATTCTATTCGTGATATTCTTCTAAGTATTTATACTTATTCTTATTCTACAACAGTAAGTATTCTCTAATTCAAAAGAGGTTAGGATTAGTTACCTCGGTAAGCCCAATAATATCCTAGAAAAGTCGCGCTGAGCAAGGTTTTGCTCTAAGTTGTATGCTCCAGAAACCTTAGAAGTTCTTCACAACTTCTACTAAGTACTAAGGTATTTGGGCGAGGGTATTTTGGGCATTATAACAATACAAGAAGACAACTTTTCTACCAAGGTAGGGGGTAGGTTTCGCTAGGCTAGGGGTGGGGTAGCCTCGGCCAAGCTTCTCGAGGGAGGGGTGTGTTGGACGAATTGCTTACAAAGGGAGAGGAAGGATTTTTAGACTTGGAAAGCTTTTGTGGATGAAGAACTCTTCATCTCAAGAGGGTATTTATAGGTCAAGGGATGGCCAACCAATGGCCAAGATGAAGACAAGTGCAAGGCAAGTGTAGGGTCAAGATTTGGGCAAGTGTACCTAGCCAACTTGCACACAAAATATCTTACCAACAACTTGACCAAGTTGGCAACTCCAATCGGCCATATGGACGCTTCACATCCATCAATTGGAGGGTGACAAGTGTCGCCCTCCCGTTGGTCCAAAATGTTTCGTCTCTCGGAAAAATCCGCAAAAAATAGAAATGGCATAGCCGGAATTTATTCTACGAAAGCTGTGGAAACGTTTCGTCGGAAAACTATTCGCTTTGTGAGTTGTGCCTAAAAATCGTCCAAGGCCTAACTTTAAGACCAAACTTTTTGTACGTATTCCTTTACGTACATACTCTGGAAATACGGGGTATAACACTCCCTCTCAGGAGGGATACCCGGGAGGTCGTCTGGAAACACGTCTGGGAACTCTCGACCCTTTGGGCGACGGAAAATCTGGTGCGCGACTTGATTATCAAACACCCGAACGAGATGGTAGATATACCCTTCTCGCACCATCTTCCTAGCCTTGAGGTAGAAATAAACCTACCCTCGGCGATACCGTGCTCCTCCCACTCAACAACCGGCTCCTCGGAAAGCTGAACCGCACTACTCTCTCTCTGCGACCTACATTGGCGTAGCAGAAGCTAGCCAATCCATCCCATGATCACGTCGAAGTCAATCATCTCCAACTCTATCAAGTCGGCTGTGGTCCGACGTAAATGGTCACAGACAAGCTCTATATACCCGCGAGCTACCACCGAATCACCATCTGGCGTAGCTACCTCGAAAGGGTCTATGGACTCGTGCTCTATCCCTATCCTACTAGCAACAAGGGAGATATATGGGGCCAGTAGAACCGGATCTATCAAGGCATAAACATCAAACCCGAACCCGATAAGGTACGTGGCGACATCGGTGAGGCCTCCGATCCCGCTTTGGACAAAGCATAAATGCGGTTACGAGGACCGCTAGAACTAGGACCAGCGCCACGACCTGCCGCGACCTGCTGGTCCATGAGTACCTTGCCTCCGGGCGAGTAGGCTGTCGGGGATGAAGAAGACCGTGAAAGAACTCGTGGTGACCCTACCATCGCCTCGCCCTTGGTGGACGATTCCTCGCATAGTGACCTGCTGGCCATAATCAAACAAACTCTGTAGCACCACAACTCCGGTGGGATCTACGTACGGCACTGGAGGGGTGGTCCCGTCGGCGATGCCTGCGCTCGACGGGCGTCAAGTCCGGGCCCTGTTCGCTCTCGAATGTCTGGTGTGCGGGGCGGTGCGAAGTGCTCGAGTGCCGTGGTGCAAATCTAGGCTAGGCCGCCACCACGATAGCCACCAAAAGACCCGCCCGTCTGGTCTTCTGCTGCTGCGCTGTCAACCCGTCGATCTCTACGCCTCACATCCAAGAGCATGAGCTCGCATGCGGGTAATGTCCATACCGGTGAAGAAACACCTGCCGGGACGTGACGAGCCAATGAATCAAACTCGACATTGTACTCCCGACAAGGTCGTCCTCTGCCTCGGCGGTAAAAATCTATCGGCCGCGCCCTCTCATCCGCGAGGCAAGTGAGTGAGAAAGCCTCGAGAACTCATCCCAGTAGTTGGGACGCGTGCTCTCCCGATAACTCCCATGAATCAAACCAATCGATTGCGGTATCACGCGGCCGATGCGAACCGGGGTCACGGACTCGTCTCGAGGCCTTGATCACCGCATGATCCTCAGAGTGACGGATGAACTCCTGCGGATCATCCTCGGCCTCGACGTAAAACTCGCGGGCTACAACTCAAGAAATCTCGTAGCCTCAAACTATTCGCCTCGGGTGCACCACGGGTGCGGCCGTGACTGGCTGAGGCCAGGCTGCCGCGTCCGGCTATCCTCGTGTCGCCTGACTCTAGCCAATAGCTGGGCAATCTCCTTGTACCCTAACTCCTCCGCCCCAGACTGTGGGACAGGAGGTGTGGGTATTGTGGTCTCTGCTGGGGCCGGCGGCGTCATAGAACTCGCCGTCTGCGGTATAGACTGGGCTCGGGCCCTCGTAACTCTCGGTGTCCGACTGACAGCTCCCTCGGCTGCCTTGCCCTTCTGGGCTCGGGTTGCCTTACGTGGAGGCATAACTGTTACAGCAAAGGAATACGTTAGAGGGGTCCAACTTTAACACAGCTCTAAAGCACGATCCCAGAGTAAGAAGAGTGGAAACCAATCCTAAATATCCTATAGCCTCCTGATTATTGGTGTGGTGCACAACACACCGAAAATCAAGACTCTAGTAGATACGGTCTGTAGACACTTTCCGAGGATTAAATGCTCTGATACCACTTTTGTCACGACCCATTCCGGGGCCCATGACTGGTGCCTTACCGGGGCACCCAAGTAGTCATACATCAGAGTAATCAGCGGAAATATAAAACAAGACATGAAACAATTTATAAAATAAGACACAGTTTAAGTGAGAAAACATCGCCTTTCGGCATATATATATAAACATGGTTTAGCAGTTACATCGATCTTGTACAACATGACTACAGACCTCTAAGGAAATATACAACTATGGCGACAGGGCCCGCCATACCTGGCATACAAAACTATCTCTGACAGAGATCATACCCAAAGTAGAGCCTCGGAAAGGATGGAGCTCACACCAACGTAGAGATCCTAAGAATGTGGATCTAGCACACCTTGCCGCTTACTGCGTCATGAGCAGCCCCGAGGAGGTCGATCTAACAGTACTAAGTATATGAAATCAAAAATACTTAAATGAAAACATATCATTTTAAAATCAGTTTTACAAGTATGTATGAAACAACGAGGGATCGCATAGTGCCACATCATAAACAAGAGCAACAATAGGTAAATCAGAAGTCTTTTCTAGGCTGCGAATGATCGAAGCAGGCCAATTTCCGTAGTATCACCATGCAAGCCTAATCACGGACTCTCGTAGTCTGCATAGGCCACTCACATAGGCCCGCATAGTACATAACCCGCATCGAGGGTAGCTACTCCTCGGCATCGCCCCGACTCGTAGTCCGCATGGCCACATAGACCGCGTGAGGTATAACCCGCATCACTAACCCGAACTCCGTAGCTCCGCATAGGTCCTTG
This sequence comes from Przewalskia tangutica, assembly GCA_029844215.1. Lineage (NCBI taxonomy): Eukaryota > Viridiplantae > Streptophyta > Magnoliopsida > Solanales > Solanaceae > Przewalskia > Przewalskia tangutica. Next base: position 67,569,224 of record CM056724.1, on the reverse strand, counting down.
GACCGCATGAGGTATTCTCGAATCACGGTCCTGCATCGCTCGAGTCTACCGCATGGAGGCGCCTTAACCCCGGTAATATGTCAAGAGGTGAGTGATAGTACACTAACATAACTTATCTTTAAACAACATAAGCACCACAAGAATACTCTCCTATACAAAGCGTTACAGACACTAACACACATAGCATCATATCATGTCTACTTATCAAACCATCTATTCTATTCACAATTCACTATAAGTCTGTTATAAACACATAGGCAAACTGTTTCTTTTATCATTCTTAAGTGGATACACTTAACTTCCCATGAAGCTAGTATAACTCTTAAGCTTCTGTTTTAAAAACCAATTAGTTCTCTTCATTAAAAAATGATCCGATTACTCTTTTGAAATGCTTTCATTCTTTATTATTCAGCTTAAGCTTGAGGCATTGCGTAAGTATTATTCGTGCTTAAGTCAAAGACATTGCCGTAGTTATTATTCGATTAACACGTATGCGTCTGCGTACTACATATATATTGTAAAATATCATGCTTTAGGAAGAATCACATACCTTCTCATGAAAACCACCGCCAAGTTGAATATGTCGCAGAGAATCATCCTATAATAGTCGAACGCTCTATCAACGTTCAGACTACTTTGTAAACAGTTCTAAACAGAGGGTTCTATATCCTACGGAAAATTGGGCAGTACTTCCCTACCCGGTGAGCTACTCAAGTCTACTGTGAAAACAGTCCTATGTAAGTACAGTTTGATTATTCTTTTTAAACCCTTCTACTGTGATAACAGTTCAATTCTCTTCTGCAATACGCTTCTAACTATTAATACTTATTCTTAGACTACTACAGTAAGTATTCTCTAATTCCAAAGAGGGTTAGGATTAGTTACCTCGGTAAGCCCAATAATATCCTAGATAAAGTCGCGCCTGAGCAAGGTTTTGCTCCTAAGTTGTATGCTCCAAGGAAACCTTAGAAGTTCTTCACAACTTCTACTAAGTACTAAAGGATTTGAGCTAGGGTATTTTTGGCATTATAACAATACTAGAAGACAACTTTTCTACCAAGGGAGGTAGGTTTTGGCTAGGCTAGGGGGGGGCCCTCGGCCAAACTTCAAAAGGGGAGGGGGGGTAGGAGGCTTTGGACGAAAAGCTTTAGAGAGAGGGGGAGGGATTTTTCAAGACTTGGAAATTGATTTGTGGATGAAGAACTCTTCATCCAAAGGGGGGTATTTATAGGTCAAGACATGGCCAACCAAGGGCCAAGATTTAGCCAAGTGCTAGGCAAGTGTAAGGTCAAGATTAGGGCAAGTGTCCTTGGCCAACTTGCACACAAAATATCCTACCTAATCCTTGACTTGTGCAAAGGCACAAAAAACGTGCACTTCATTGTCCAATTCGTCCAAATGGACGATTTCAAGTCCACCAATTGGAGGGTGCCAAGTGTCGCCCTCCCGTTGGTCCAAAATGTTTAATGCATCGGAAAAATCCGCAAAAATTAGAAATGGCATAGCCGGAATTTACCCTACGAAAGCTGTGGAAACGTTTCGTCGGAAAACTATTCGTTTTGTGAGTTGTGCCAAAAAAAAACGTTTTGTGCCTAAACTTTAAGGCTAGACTTTTGTACGTATTCCCTTACGTACATACTCTGGAAATATGGGGTATAACAGAAGTTATAAGTATTATGGATTGCTTGTAGCTAAATCCGAAATGTTATACAAGCCACTTGAAAATTGGATTACTAATTGGTCGTTTTTAGAATCGTCGCATGTTACTTACTTAAAGATTATGGTTTTTATAATCAAATGCGACTTGATATCATGTTATGCTACCAATTTGGATTGAAATGGAAATTGGATAAGAATTGGTATTGTTGAACTCAAGGTGGCCGAATTTGGACTACCTTCTAAATTGTGAGCCAATTGGGGCTGTTTGGTTATTCATTTGTATTGGACTACCTTCTAAATTGTGAGCCAATTGGGGCTGTTTGGTTATTCATTTGTATTGGACTACATTCTATATTGTTGTGAGCCAATTGGGGCTGTTTGGTTATTGTATTTCGGCCTTGAAAAAGGTGGCAAAGTAAGTAAAAACAAAGGAGGTGCTGTCCGATTTTCCGTAGAATATAGAGACTTAACACTTATAATATTCTACGATTGAAGTAAGGCTTTAATAGACGTATTGTGAATATTATAGGTTGACATACTACGGGCGGGACTTTGTACTTGGCAAGTGGTTTGACACGAGGTATGTAGAACTTTTCCTATCTTTTGAGTATGACTAGTTTCGCGTATATAGTACGGTGAGCGTCTGAAGACTTTGACATTCCTTACTAGCCTTATAAAATGCCAAGTCGGGTGAGTTAGGAAGTTAACTCACTTCTTTGAAAATATTAAGGATGTCTTAAGTCTTAGTAAAGTTAAGGGACTTGAAGGGATTTAAAGTATGTGATACTTGTGTCGTTTCAATCGTATAAGTCCCTTGGATAGGAAAATGTACTTGACTAAGGTATAAAGTGAATATAACGACTTTATGGGGAGTTGGTTATATTGACTTTATGCAAAGGTAAATGGCTTGTGTTAATGAAAGGCAAATTGATTTTAAGGTATCAACTGCCTAAGGTTTTAATAAGAAAATGAGTCACTTGATTTAGAAACCTACTTTAATTCTAAAGGTATTGTGACTTGCCTTGAAATGTAATTTGGACTTGATGCTATGGTTAATAGTGTCGCGGAAGCTTTCTTTTAAAAAGAGTCATTTGTTTTAAAGAGTAGAAGTACGTAGTACTTTGGTTTAAATTCCCGGATTCTTATAAAAGACATATAAGTGCCTTAAGTAAACTAAAATGAGCATAGATGGAAAAGACTAATAAGAAGTTAGGGGGAATTCTAACTTGCTTATCTATTATATGATGGCCAGTTTTGAGACAGGGTAAGAGTATCGGTGAGGGGCAGGCCCCCAAGACGCTATACCGCCTTCTCCAGGATAAGAGTATAAATTAGGGGTAAGCCCCCAAGACGTTATACCACCTGCGTTACTATCTTCTTCAGGGTAAGAGTATAAATGAGAGGCAAACCCCCAAGACGTTATACCACCTGCTTCAGGGTAGGAGTATAAATGAGGGGTAGGAACCCCAAGACGTTATACCACCTGTTTTTATGGGTTCGCTACCCTTGATATGATCGGGAGACTGCTATTGTGATGTTGTACGTATTCTCTTGATGTACTCTCATTGTTAGTAAGGCACTGTGTACTGTAATTTTGTTATCATACATGTCTCCGACTTTGTTTTAAACTTATATTGTAATTACAGTACTTTCCAGTTTTACATACTTAGTACATATTGTGTCTCGACCCCTTCCTGGGCTGCGTTAAATCGCGAGGAAAGGGTAAGCAGGTAGCGGATCCTCACTCTTAGGATCGCTTATCAGACGTCGGAAGCTCCATTCTCCGGAGGCTTGTCTTTCTTTTGGTACAGTTTTTCCCTGATGTTGTAGATTTATGTACATTCAGGGGTATGGCGGGGCCCTGTCCTACGATTTGTTATTCCTGAAGTGCGTATTCACATATGTGGTTGGGCTATAAGAACTGAGTTGTAAAGTTGTACTTTTGACTTTGTTTATATTATGGAAGGCGGCCTTATCGGCTAGCCTGTGTTGTTATATTGTTTACACATGTGTTTATGTTGTGTATGTTCCGCTGCTATTCTCTGATGTATACCTGAACGGGGTGCCCAGGTTGGGCACTAGTCGCGGCCCGGGGTCGCGTCGTGACATGTACCACGTGTCACCCTCCAATTCGTCAAAATTATTTCTTGCTCCAAAATATCTATATTTGGCCAAAATATCTCGAAATATTGTGGGCCCCACAAAACTGTAAAATTTTCCCGTGGGCCCCACATGACCAAATCTGGAACTTAAAAATCCAAAATTCCAATATAATCTATAAGTCCCAAATACCAAATTTGAGAACTAAATTTCAATTAATAACCCTTTTCCTTCACAAATTCCCGATATTTTTCCTTAAGAAAAAGTAATCTTTCTTTCTTTCCAAAATTCAAATCTTATTTCCATACGTACGTTCTCATATCATTCCCTTGGAATTACGGGGTGTAACATCCTTCCCCCCTCAGAAACATTCGTCCCAAATGTTTATACTAGGTGTCAAGCTGAACAAATCTCGGTATACTCTCCTTAAACTATACTCAACGAAACCAATTATGCCACATATGACCACAATATATCACACATGCATATACATCAATCAAAAGCCAAAAGAGGGATCAAATCTAGAGTGTACATCACCACTATTAACTTCCATTCATAGCCTAAAAGGATTTTCTTCTCGTACCTTCATTATTCATAACTATAAACACTTGTTCGCTCATTTTCTTACTTGTCGTACTCTTCTCTTACTTCCAAACGTATTCTACTATACGTACATAATTTCAATCATTGCTTCTGTTTTCAAATCGTTGGAGTTACTATATCCAAACTTGATCATTATACTTAGATTCAATTTCCTTTAAGGCCCTTCTCGTCTCTCACGACCCGGTTCTGGTGGAGCGCGTCCACGAACTCGTACGATGATTAACTAAACTTGGGCCTTGCATCCTCGTGACCTTATCACGTAGCGGTACCATCTTCAATCGACCCCACTCCATTCCATGCCACGGGTTGACCCAAAATTGGCCCACAACCCGACCCATCGTCACACTTAACTCTCATTCTTGGTCTGAAATAATCTTACTACCCGAGAAGGCCTTGTACATCTAAGGTCTCAGCGGTTATCAATATTCTAAGGTTCACAATTATTCCATGTCCCAAGCTTACATTATCAATCCCCACATACGGGTAAGGTAGCTTCTCATAATCTCAAAATCACGTTGTCTTAACCATAACAACCCTATTTACTCCATACTAATATTATTCACACATATCACTTAAGCGTACAACACGGCTTAATCTAACAACATGGTATGTCCTTAAGTCAATTGAACCTGATCTTTCAAGAGTCTATCAAAATCTTAGTCAGTGCATTACCTCCTGACTATTCCAAATCAGTACATATATAAAGCCTAGGTGTGGATTCAATAAACTGTTTCACACCTTTCAAGTAATTATTACGGCTTAACCAACTCATGGTAATTTATAATCATTTCAGGAAACACACAGGGCCCCAAATAAATACGCTCGTACAGATACACATCATCATTATACCAACTATACAATAGTTTTACTAACCTGGATACGAAGTCCATATAATCTTTTCTGGGCCACTGTTGCCTTTCTCATAGTTGCAACCACAATAATACGTTAGGGAGAGACTACCCTAACAACACATCTCTATCGCACGATCTCAGAGTGAGAAGAAGGGAAACCAATCCTAAATGTACTAAGCCTCATGTTTATGGATGTGGTGCACAACACACCGATAAACAAGACTCTACTATACACGGTCTGTAGACATTCCGAGGACTAACTGCTCTGATACCACTCTGTCACGACCCGAACCCCGGGCCCGCGACTGGTGCCCTACCTGGGCACCCTTCTACCCATACAACACAAGTAACCCGCGGAAGCTAAATAACACTCATCATTTTTTTTCAAGCAAAGGCAAAGTCGGCAAAGCTGCCCTAATATATAACACCCGAATGGGACTACAACTATACAACAATGTAAATACAACTCACGCCAGTCCAACCCACATATTAATACAGAACTCTAAGAGTTTTAACAACAACTATAACGGGACAAGGCCCCGTCGTACCCAGAAATACACAACAGTCTAAACCAACCGTACCAATGGTAAGCTCCGGAACAAGGAAGTGTTATACCCCGTATTTCCAGAGTATGTACGTAAGGGAATACGTACAAAAAGTTTGGCCTTAAAGTTAGCCTTGGACGTTTTTATTTGTGCACAACTCACTAAAAGAATCGTTTTCCGACGAAACGTTTCCACAGCTTTCGTAGGGAAAATTCCGACTATGTCATTTAGTATTTTTGCGGATTTTTCCGAGAGACGAAACATTTTGGACCAACGGGAGGGCGACACTTGTCACCCTCCAATTGATGGACTTGACACGACAATAGGGCCGATTGGGTTGGCTTATTTTGTCTTGGAGTTGGTAGGATATTTTGTGTGCAAGTTGGCCAAGGACACTTGCCTAAATCCTCACCCTACACTTGCCTTGCACATGGCATAATCTTGGCCATTGGTTGGCCATCCCTTGACCTATAAATACCCCCCTTAAGATGAAGAGTTCTTCATCCACAAATCTTTCCAAGTCTTGAAAATCCTCTCCTCTCCCTTGAGCCTTGTTCGTCCAAACACTCCCCCCCCCCTCCCCTTGTGAAGTTTGGCCGAGGGCTACCCCACTAGCCTAGCCGAAATCTACCCCCCTCCCTTGGTAGAAAAGTTGTCTTCTAGTATTGTTATAATGCCCAAAATACCCTAGCCCAAATCCCTTAGTCCTTTGTAGAAGTTGTGAAGAACTTCTAAGGTTTCTTGGAGCTACCGGAGCGTACAACATAGGAGCTAAACCTTGCTCAGGCGCGACTTTATCTAGGATATTATTGGGCTTACCGAGGTAACTAATCCTAACCCTCTTTTGAATTAGAGAATACATCTTTGTAGTAGTATAAGAATAAGTATTAAATACTTAGAAGAATATTACTAATAGAATTGAATCAGTACTCACAAAGGATTGTTTTCTGATGAACTTATATAGCTCACCGGGTAGGGTTGTCTTTGCCCGACTTTCCAGTAATTGTGAACCCTCTGTTTAGAATGACCTTGAGTAGTCTAGACTTTGATAGATGTCTGTGACTATTATAGGCTGATTCTCTGCGCGGCATATTCAACTTAGCGGGAGGTTTTCAGGAAGGTATGTGATTCTTCCTAAGCATGATATTTTAACACATATATATAGTGCGGTAGACGTACATGTGTTAATCGAATAATAACTACGGCAATGTCGTTTGACTTAAGCTGAATAATAACTACGGCAATGTCTTTTGACTTAAGCTGAATAATAAAGAATCGATGCATTTCAAAGGAACTATTGAATCATTTTTAACGAAGATAAATATTTGGTTTTAAAACAAAAGCTTAAGAGTTATACTAGCTTTATGGGAAGTTAGGTATAACAACTTAAGAAAGATAAAAAGGAACTTTACTTGTTTGTTTATAAAAGCCTTGTATTGATTTACATTAAGTGTAGTAAGATTTGTTTGATAAGTAGACATATTATGATGCTACCGTGTTAGTGTCTTGAAATCTTTGTGTAAGGGGTCATTCTTGCTTTGTACTTACGTTGCTAACAGGTAAGTCCGTTGTCTTGTTATTGTATCACCTACCCCCTTGATCGTTATACAGGGCTTGCCCGCTTGATCTTGGTCTATACGGCTATGCGGTCTGTGAGACTATGCGGCAGCGGTATGCTCAGGATTGATCATTCCGGTGTTTAGCTTGATGCGGGATTCCTATGCGGTCTGTTGAGACTATGCGGTCTTTTGAGGCTATGCGCTGCGGGAGCCTAGGCGGATCTGGGGTTAGCTGCCCCGATGCGAGAATACCTCATGCGGTGCGTGTGTGAACTATGCGATCGCGGAAGTCGAGACTAGGCCGCAGAATGATACTATAGGCGATTGGCCTTGCTTGATCATTCGCGGCCTAGAATAGACATTCTGATTTTCCTATTACTGTTGTTGTTTGTGATGTGGCACTATGTGCAATTGAACTGATTGTATTTGTGAAAAGGTTTTAAATACTTTGATTTCATTTCAGTTCTTTATAGTTTCACATACTTGGTACCTGTTGTACTGACCTCCTTCGGGGGGCTGCGTTCATGCCGCAGGTAAAGACAAGCAGGTGCTAGATCCGCATCCTTAGGATCCTTTGCGTTGGTGTCAGAAGCTCTATCTTCTCCGGAGGCTCTACTTTTGGGTATGATCTCCCTGTTGTAGATAGTTTTATCTGATCGGTATGGCGGGGCCCTGTCCGCCATAGTTGTATATTTTCCTTAAGTGCAGTAGCCATGTTATGCGATTTGGATGCTTCTTGAACCATGTTTTATATATATATATGCCGAAAGCGCGTTTTCTCACATAAGCGTGTCTTATTTTACAAAGCTGTTTCATGTCTTGTTTTATATTCCGATTACTCGATGTATGACTACTTGGGTGCCGGTAAGGCACGATCCACGGGCCGGAATGGTCGTGACAAAAGTGGTATCGAGCGATTAATCCTCGAAAAGTGTCTACGACCGTATCTAGTAAGTCTTGATTATCGGTGTGTTGTGCACCACACCAATAATCGTGAGGCTATAGGATATTTAGGATTGGTTTCCATTCTTCTCATTCGAGATCGTTCTTTAGAGTGTGTTATAGGTTGGACCCCTCTAACGTATTCCTTTCTATGCTGATTATGCCTCAGCGTAAGGCAACCCGGGCCCAGAAGGGCAAAGCGTGAGGAGGCGCTAGCGAGACACCCAGAGTCACGAGGGCTCGTGCCCGTCTATACGAGGAGCGGCGAGTTCTATGGCGCCGCGGCCCAGCGAGAGACCACAGTACCACACCTCGCATCCCCACGGCTGGGGCGGAGAGTTAGGGTACAAGGAGATGGCCCGACTTTTGGCTAGAGTTGTGGCGAATCGAGGATAAGTGAATCTGGCGATTCAGCTCGGCTCGATCGCACCCGTGGTGCACCAGGCGAATAGTTTTAGGCTGCGGGATTTCCTTAGTTGTAGCCCGCCAGAGTTTTACGGTCGAGGCGGAGGATGATCGCAGGAGTTCATCCGTCACCGCAGAGGATCATGCGGGTGATCAAGGCTTGAGTGATCTGTGACATTCGGTTCGCGTCGGTGCGTGATACCGCCGATCGATTGGTTTGATTCATAGGAGCTTTCGGGAGAGCATGCACCTCAGCGGTATGGGATGAGTTTTGAGGCTTTTCTCATACACTTCTTGCCTCCGCAGATGAGGAGGGCACGAGTGATAGATTCTTGTTCTTTGAGACAGGAGGGCCGCCGGTGAGGAGTACAATGTCGAGTTTGATTCTTTGGCTCGATATGTCCCTGCCTTTGTAGCGAATATGGAGGACCGTGCATCGCTATGTCATGGACTAGATGATTACATGGCGAGTCTTGTGCGGGTGTGTCCCTTCACCGAGCATGGACATTACCCGTATCGAGCTCATGCACTAGGATGCGAGGCGTAGAGACCCGGGTAAGCGATATCGGCGCGAGAAGAAGGCCAAAGCGGCGGTTCTTTTGGTGGTTCTCGGGGTGGCGGCATCGTGAAGTCGGTTGCACCATAGCCGCGCGAGCGCTCACATCATCTTGGTACAGCCAGAGCGATCGGGGCGGTCGGGGCCCGGGACTTGATTTCGAGTAGCGAGGTGCTAACCGTTGAGTGCTCGGTGTGCCCGTTGTGGTAGATACCATTCGGGAGGCGTACTCGGGAGCTTGCTACGTGTGGCGGCGGTCATTTCACGAGTTTGTCCGGCCGGCGGCGGTAGTATGGGCCCGGTCTGCGAGTGCATTGCGCTTCTTCATCCCGAAGCGATTACTCGCCCGGAGGCAAGGTACTCATGGACCAGCGGGTCGCGGAAGGTCGTGGCGGGTCGATTCTAGCGGTCCTCGAACCGCATTTATGCTTTGTCCGGTAAGCGAGGATCGGAGGCCTCACCGATGTCGTCACGGTACCTTATCGGTTCTAGGTTTGATGTGTATGCTTTGATAGATCCGGGTTCTACTGCATCTATATATCTCCCCTTGTTGCTAGTAGGATAGGGATAGAGCACGAGTCCATGAACCTTTTGAGGTAGCTACGCCGATGGGTGATTCGGTGGTAGCTCGGCGGGTATATAGAGCTTGTCTGTGACCATTTACGATCGTCGGACCACTGGCCGACTTGATAGAGTTGGAGATGATTGACTTGACGTGATCATGGGGATGGATTGGCTAACTTCTTGCTACGCCAATGTAGGCTGAGAGAGAAAGTAATGCAGTTCCGATTTCTGAGGCCGGTTGTTGAGTGGGAGGAGCACGGTATCGCCGAGGTAGGTTTATTTCCTACCTCAAGGCTAGGAAGATGGTGCGAAGGGTATATCTACCATCTCGTTCGGGTGTTTGATCTGAAGGCTGCGGTACCAGATTTTGATCGATTCGGTGGTGAGAGAATTCCCAGGCGTGTTTCAGACGACCTCGGGTATCCCTCACGAGAGGAGATCGAGTTTTGTATAGATGTGTTGCGGACACTCGGCCTATTTCCATTCCGCCATACGTAATGGCACTGCCGAGTTGAGAGAGTGAAGGACCAGGTGAGAGATTTCTTTGGAGAAGGTTTTATCGGACCTAGTGTTTCTCGCAGAAGCGCCGGTATTGTTCGTGAAGAGAAGAAGGGCGGGGCAGCTGCGCGTGTGTTGACTACTGACGGTGAACAAGGTAACCATTAAAACGAATACCCCTTCCCGAGATTGATGATTTGTTCGACCGATTGCGAGCGCGAGATGTTTCTCAAGATTGATCTGCGATCGGGCTATCATCGAGTTCGTGTCGAGAGAGGTGGATGTCCCTGGATCGCATTCGGACGTGCAGGCATTATGAGTTGGTCATGTCTTTTGGGTTGACCAATGCTCGGCGGTATTCATGGATTTGATGACCGAGTGTTCAAACCATTTTGGACACGTTTGTGATAGTGTTCATTGATGATATCTTGGTTTATTATCGCTCGAGGCGAGGAGCATGCGAGCGTTGAGGCTGTCTTGTGATTCTCGGGACCGTGTTTATCGCCAAGTTTTCCAAATGTGAGTTTTGGTTAACCGGTGGCTTTTCTTGGGCACATTGTCGGGCCGATGGTATTGGTAGATACGACCAAGATCGGCGGTCGGAGTTGGCCTAGACTCTTACTCGGCGAGGTTCGCGATTTTACGGGCCTTGCGAGTTATTATCGTCGGTTCATAGAAGTTTGCTTCTATCTCGCACCATTGACTAGGCCGACTCGGAAGGCAGCCAAGTTTGATGGTGATGCTTGTGGCGGCGTTTCCGATTCTTTGAAAGAGAGGCGACGATCGCCCCGTTCTTACTCTTCCGGAGGTCGGATGGTTATGTCGTGTATTGTGATCGTCGGGCATCGGGTTGGGATGTGTGTTGATGCGGCATGGCGGGGTTATAGCATATGCATCCCGGCAATTTGAAGAAACACGAGAGGAACTACCCCGCATGATTTAGAGTTGGCGGTTGTGATTCACGCTTTGAAGATCCGGAGGCACTATTTGTATGGGGTTCACGTGGATATTTATACGAGACCACAAGATCCTCCAGTATATCTTGACGGAGGAGTGAACTTCGGCGAGGCGGTGGTTAGAGTTGCTTAAGGATTACAATGTTGATATCTGTACCACGGGAAGGCCAATGTTGTGGCGTATGCTCTTAGTCGTAGGTCGATGGGAGCCTATCGGATGTGCGGCTAGAGAGAAGGGACATGGTTCGTGATTTGCACGATTAGCGAGCCTTGGTGTCCGTTTGATTGATTACGATAGCGATGGGGTTAGAGTTCGTGAGGTTGCGAGTCTTCCATCGTCGAGAGGTGAAGAGGCGATTCGAGGATCGGCTTTGATTCGATATCATGATCTGACTCTTCGTGAGGCAAGGGTCCTTTTGAGGTAGCACGATGGGGTGCTAAGGTTTGAGGCGAGTTGTGTGTCCCGGATGTTTGAGGACTTGGCGGAGTTCTTGGGAAGCACCTGCGCGGCGTTACTCTATCCGTCGAAGTCGACCAAGATGTACCACGACCTTAGATGCGTGTATTGGTGGGATGGCTTGAAGAGGGCGTTGCGAGTTAAGTAGCTCGATGCGTGTTGTCGGCGGTGAAGGTAGAGCACGAGGCACGGTGGTTTGTTACTGACGATAGAGATCCCGACACGGAAGTGGGAGGTAATCAACATGGACTTCATCACGGGATTACCTCGCACTCGGAGGAGACATGATTCTATATGGGTTATCGTCGACGGTGTGAAATCAGCCCACTTTCTTCCGTCGGGAAGACTTTTTAGAGGATTATGCGGACTTTACATCCAGAGATCGTCGATCGCATGGAGTCCCTACTATGTGCAATTGAGATTGTATTTGTGAAAAGGTTTTAAATACTTTGATTTCATTTGATTCTTTATAGTTTCACATACTTGGTACTGTTATCTTGACCTCCTTGAAGTGCGTTCATGCGCGGTAAAGACAAGCAGTGCTAGATCGCATCCTTAGGATCGCTGCGTTGGTGTCGAAGCTCTATCTTCTCGGAGGCTCTACTTTTGGGTATGATCTCCTGTTGTAGATAGTTTTGTCTGATCGAGGGTATGGCGGGGCCCTGTCGCCATAGTTGTATATTTTCCTTAAGTGCAGCCATGTTATGCAGATTTCGGATATGCTTCTTTGAACCATGTTTTATATATATATATGCCGAAAGCGGCGTTTTCTCACATAACTGTGTCTTATTTTACAAACTGTTTCATGTCTTGTTTTATATTCCGCTGATTACTCTGATGTATGACTACTTGGGTGCCCCGGTAAGGCACCAGTCACGGGCCCCGGAATGGGTCGTGACAGGAAGCTACCTCAACAGCTGAACAAGATCCCACACACGCGGATCACCCAACTGCGAACCTAAACCTGCGGGCGTGACGCGACCCGCCGAAGAATTCGATGCAACAAGTACTAAGTATGTAAATATAAAGTACAGTAAATAAACTATAACTGGCCAAAAGATGATAGGGACAAGTAAAAACCTTACCAGCTCCAACCATGCCATATAAAATAAAGTCAAACGTACCTTGTATCACTGTACCACTGTACTACTGTACTTTATATAAAGAAATGAGAGTCAACTGAGCCTTTTAAAATATATCCTTTTTAAAAGTAAGATCCACCGTGTCATTTCAAGTTATGAAATAAATACCATTTTAAATATGAAATCAACTGTATCCCTTTCAAATATGAAATCATTACCATTTCAAATATGAAATCAACTGTATCCCTTTCAAATATGAAATCATTACCATTTCAAATATGAAATCAACTGTATCTCTTTCAAATATGAAATCATTACCATTTCAAATATGAAAGCTGTTACACCCCGTAGTTCTAGGGCATGCTTTTAAGAACGTACGTAAGAACTCAAAAAATGTTAAGATTTGAGACTAGTAAAAATTTATCGGAATTATGGAAATGTCGGAAATCGAAATATTGCGACAAATGGGAGGGCGACACGTGTCACCCCCCTTAGTTGGTCCTGGACAAAATGGACATGGGTTTAATGGTCATTTGACTAAGGTTAGGATGACCAAGTCTTGTTAAACATAGAGCTTGATATTGTTGACTTAGTCAAGAGCCACTTGGCTTGATCTTTTAGTAGATTGGATCCAAGCCATCCATATGTGCAAATCTTGACCCTCCATTATGTTATTTAAGTATACTAGTAGCAACACAAGCTTCTACACTTAGACAAATTTCAAGAAAACTTGAAGAACTCAAAGGGGAGCTCTCGGGTTTGAGGGTTCTAGCAAGACAAGAATTTTCGTTTGTTTTCCAATAAGCTCCACACTTTAAACCAAGGTTCCTATGAGTATTGTAAGGGTATCTCAATAGAAAGATCCCGGAAAAGTATTGTTTTTGTATTAGTCGCAAGGTGAAAACCTAAGTCACTTTCCTAGGTTTGGATTGGAAGTTAAAGGAAAGTTGTTTGTGATCTTCTAAGGGCTTCAAGTGGCGGATTGGAGTGTCAAGGAGAGGCTCTAAGTTTCTAGGGGGCGACTTCGGATCTTGAAGATGGATTAAGGCTCGTTAAGGTAACAATCTTGTTCTCTTAAGTGTTATAAGATTACATATTGTTGTAGCCTTACATTTTTTTACTAGCATGAGGTATGTGTATTAAAGATTTATAAGTGATATGGATAGTGGAAGCCTATAGCCGAAATGACATTGTTAGCCATTTGAAATTGAAATACAATTTGGTCGATAACTAGAATCGTTGCATGTTATCTACTTGAAGATTTTGGTTGTTATAATAGATTGCGGCTTTATAACATGTTATACTTAACAACTTGAATTGAAAAGGAATTGGAAAGGATGATATGTGGTTACACCTTTTGGCCGAGAATGACATTGCCTTTTTGGACTAGTTTGATATCAATTGTGGGGCAGGTTACACGTCTTGTAGGCGTGTAATCCCCTATTGTTAACTACATTGTTGAGCCTTAAATGTGGCGTGTTTGGTTATTGAATTCGGGCCTTGAAAAAGGTGAAAAAGTATGTAGAAACAAATGAAGTGTTGTCCGATTTTCCGTAGAATTTAGTGACTTTGCACTTAGAATATTCTACGTTTGAAGCTAGAAGTTAATAAACGTATTATGGTCATTATAGGTTGACCTACTACGTACGACATATTGGTCTTAGCAAGTGGATTGAACCGAAGAGATATGTGAAACTTTCCTATCTCTTGAGCATAAATAGTTGTAAATATATAGTACGGTAGACGTACGAGATTTTGACGAATCTAGTCCATTTGATATCCTTGGCTTATCTTAAGAATGTACAAGTTGGTTGAGTTAGGAAATTAACTCACTTGTTTATAAATATTAAGGATATCTTAGTTTCTAAAAGTTAAGAGACTTAAAGTATTTTGAAAGTATATGATACTTGTTTTGTTTGGAAAGTTTAAGTCTCTTGGTTATAAAGAAGAATGTAAGTATCTAAAGTATAAAGCTAGTATAACGGCTTTATGGAGAGTTAGTTATAATAGCTTTATGAAAAGTTAAGAGAGTGGTTTACTCTAAGTAATGTAAGTAATAATAAATGACTTGAAATAATGAAAGACAAATTGATTTGAAGGCATTAATTGCTTAAGGTTTTAAAAGAAAGAAGTCACTTGATTTAGAAGCCTAAATGTATTTCTAAAAGGTATTGTGACTTGTCTTGAAAAGTAGATATGACTTGATACTATAGTTATTAGTATCTTGGAAGTTTTATATGAAAAGGGTCATTTTAAAAGAATAGAAGTACGTAGTACTTTGGGTTAAATCCCCAGATTTTATAATGACATGTTAGTGCCTTAAGTAAACTAAAATGAGAGTGTATATGAATAAGGCTAATAATAAGTTAGGGGGATTTCTTAACTTGCTTATATTATGTATGATAAACCGGTAGTGCTTATGTTATATATGATAAGTCGGTAGTGCTTATGTTATGTATGATAGCCGGTTATGCTAGTTTAAGTTATTCTTACGGGGTAAAGACCCGGGTTACTACTAATTCCATGGATTTGCTACCCATGATGCGAGTGCGGCGTTTGTACTCATTGCGGGCCCATCGGGCCTAAGCGGGTGAAATAGTCCTGTGCGGGTGAAATAGTCCCATGCGGAGCGCATCGCTCCATTGCGGGTCAGCAGGACCTATGCGGGTGAAATAGTCCCATGCGGAGCGCATCGCTCCATTACTGGTCCGTAGGACCTATGCGGTTAAAATAGTCCCAGGAGTAGGATTGCTTAATGATACTACGGGTGGGTGACCCTACTTTGATCATGAGCCTCCTATTTTTATGCAGTAAAGTATACTCTTGTTTACTCTCATTGTTAGTAAGGCACAGTGTCACGACCCGAACCCGAGCCCGTGACTGGTGCCTTACCCCGGGCACCTTAGTGATACAACATCAGAGAAAATCAGCGGAAATAAAACATAAACATGAAACAAGAGATATGATAAATAAACAGGCCAACCAAAACAGTTGCCTTCTGTATATATACATAAAAACCCGAACAATTATCCTTTTTACAACTCTGCCCACAACAGTACTACGGACCTCTAAGAGTTTTACAACAATAACTATGATGGGACAGGGCCCCGCCATACCCCTGAATGCATAAGAACCTACAGACTCAGGGTAACATACCAAAAGATAAGCCTCCGGAGAAACGGGGCTTCCCAACACGCTGAACTGTGATCCATGGCGAGGATCACAACGATGTACCTCTACTGCGGCGTGACGCAGCCCCGAAGGAGGTCGATGCAACAGTACAGTATGTGAAATCGAAAAATCAGTAAATGAAATCATAACGATCTATAAAGCAGAGACATGTATGATAACCAAACTACGATTCATAACATAAGCGATCCACGTCGAGTCGGGACTCACGCCTCGATCATCCTCATGCCCGTGGAACTCCTTCCTCACTGCCGGCAGTCTGGATATAAATTGTATTATACGTACAACATGTCTCGGCTCATCCCCTGGGGATAGAGGTGGAATCGTGTGGTGTACATGTCCCGGCCCATCCCGTGGGACTCAGTGAAGTATGGAATACATGTCCCGGCCCATCCCATGGGACTCGGTAAAGAATCGGATGAAATACGTGTCCCAACCCATCTCATGGGACTCGGTGAAAAATCAGATGGAATACGTGTCCCGGCCCATCTCATGGGACTCGGTGAAGAATCAGATGAAATATGTGTCCCGACCCATCTCATGGGACTCGGTGAAGAATCAGATGAAATACGTGTCCCGGCCCATCTCATGAGACTCGGTGGTATAGAAATACAGTACTTGCACAACAAGGCTATCAAACACAAACATAGGCAAGTTACACACAAATCAAGGTTATTTTATGCCAAAGTCCAGGTTCTGACCCCAAAGTATTACGTACGTTAAATTCTTTTTAAAAGATCCATTTCTTTTATAAAGGTCACCCGATACCCGTAGTATTAAAATAGAGTGACTCATATTTTTAGGTAAACCAAAACACTTTCCTTTTCAACATCAAGTGACAACATTCTTTTCCATAAGTTCAAGTTTGCCCAATTTCAAGTACTTAAGTCTCTTATTTTAGAAAGGTTTCGTAGTTCATAGTCTTAATCACTTAAGAATATAATTCTCTTTTAAACAATTTGAGAAACATATGCCTTATATGTGAGTAGGTTATTCTTGTTCATAATCAATCTTATTAAAGCAGCCATGATCTAGGAAATGTAATATCATTTTGTCTCATCTTAGCTTCTATGCAGATGGAGGTTTCTACTGGTTTTAATAATACTTTATTAGTCAATCTGATTCCACTTTATTAATCTTTGCAGTGGTTCGTTCGATACTTATTCTGATTTCCGAAATCAGTAAAACATTATTCCTTTTAAAAACCAAGTACTCATTACTCACGAATGAGGTTTCACACTTTTTAAGCAGGGGGTTCTCTATTCTACGGAAAATCGGGCAGCACTTCCCTACCCGTCAAACTTCACAAGTCTACTGTAAATACAGTCCTATGTAAGTACAATTCAGTTTTATTCTTAATATTCTTCTGGTGTGATTCCAGTTCAATTTCTCTTCTGTAATATCCTTCTATTACAGTTCAATTCTCTTCTATGTATCTTATATACATTTCTATACTATTACAGTATGTAATTTCCAATTACAATAGAAGGTCAAGAGTATTTACCTCGATAAGCCCAAAATTATCCAAGATTAAAGTCGATCCTGAGCAAGGTTTAGCTCCTACTCCGTGCGCTCCAATTCGCTCCAAGAAACCCTCAGAAGTTCTACACACTTCTACTAAGTACTCCAACCAATTACGGAGACTTTTCCATAGGGTTTCGTTTAGTGGCTAAAGGAAAGTATAGTAGTATTTTCCGGGCTTTTCGTATAGAGGGTACTTGGAAATACTACAAAGGTTTTGGGCTAGAGTATTTTGGCATTATAACAATACTTGGAGAAGTATTTCTCTACCAAGGGGGGGGGGGGTATTTCACGAGGGCAACTCTAAGGGAAGGGGGGGGGGGGAGGGGGAAGTGTTTTGGACGAGAACACTTGGAAGGGAGGGAGGGATTTCAAGACTTAGAAAGTCATTTGAGGGATGAAGAAAACCTTCAAGTTAGGGGACTATTTATAGGACCCTCAATGGTCAAGATCAAGCCAAGTGGTGAGCAAGTGTAGGGTGAGGATTTGGGCAAGTGTACCTTATCCATCTACCACCAAAATATCCTACCAACTCCTTGACTAAAAATGGTGCAAGAAAACGCCCCAAAATCGTCCACTTGAGGGTGACACTTATCACCCTCTCGTTGGTACAAAATATTTCATCTCTCGGAAAAATCCGCCAAAATTATTAATGACATAGCCGTATTTTTCCCTTCGCAAAGTTCGGAAAACGTTTCGTCGGAAAACGATTCTTTTCGCTAGTTGTGCACAAATTTTCGTTCCTTAGTCTACTTTAAGGCTTAAACTTTTGTCGTGCACGCCTCACGTACATACTCTGGAAATACGGGGTATAACATTCTCCCCTCCTTAGAAACATTCGTCCCGAATGTTCCTTCTCAAGACGGATAACGACAAAGTTCCTCTTAACGAGTCGCCAATGCCACACATGGCCACAAAATAAAACACGCGCAAATACTTAACCCATGTTAACGAGGAATCACTCCTACATCACAAAAAGCTCCCACCCATGGTCTAAAAGATATTCCCTTCGCACCTTTACTTCACAAGGTAATGATCGTTTCTATTTTCTCAGCACATGTTCACTTCTTTCCTTACTCGTCGTACTCTTCTCGCACACTTGAACTCTTCTAGTATACGTATCATACTTCAGTCATTACTTCTATTCCCAAAATTTCGGGAGTCACTTCCTCCAAACTTGGTCATCTTACTAGCCTCGCTCTTCTTTAAGGCCATTCCCGGCCTTCACGATCCGCGAACTCATACGATGGTTAACTAAACTTGGGCCTAACACCCTCATGACCCTACCACCTGGCGGGACCACCTCGAACTGACCCCACCATACTACAGGCCGGGTTGACCCGCGATGGTCCTCAACCCGACCATGTCGCGCCAAACTCTTGTTCCCCGATCCGGAACAATCTTACTAATCAAGTTATGAAAACCTAGTGGTCTTCTTAGCTCAACTACCCTCTTTCATTTCACACCGCTCAGGGACTTATCACACAAGTATACCCCACGTATACTATGCACTCCGACAAAGGTCAATTGTAAACAAAATCTTTTACTCAGGACGGCCTTGCATCTAAGGTCTCCACGTATAATATTCTAAGGCCCACAATTTCTAGGTACCCAACCTTACCCTTTACTAACCAGGCCTTTAAATCACAATTTAACATAATGTTATCTGAACATAATACTTAGCACATTATCATATCATCAACGCATACTAGTCTCTAGAGGGGTAAGAATATACCTGTATCAACTGCTTCATTTTCCCTTCGTCGCTCCAACCATAATCCTGCCCTGCAGGGTGCATAGCTATAGAAGGTGATGAACCTGCCACTGACCCGGTAGGCTGAGTCATTATGACTGCATCCTTCCTATTAGGACAGTTTCTCGTCACATGGCCCTGACGGCCGCAGGAAAAAACAAGCACCAGTAAAAAGACGACATTCCCCGGGATGACGTCTACCACATCGTGCACACTGAGGGAAACATGAATCCGGCTGGCTAGAACCCGTATATACAGGAACGAAGCCACAGAGCCACGACCGGCTCGAGTACCGAGCGTCACGAAGGCGCGGAGGACCACTCTGCATCGGGCGGAGTACATAACTAGTCTGCTTGGCGGCCGCCTCGAAAGTTACCAAAGGACCTGCCGCTCTGGCCTCTTCTGCTGATCCGGTCATTCCGTCGACCTCTCCGTGCCTCACATCCTGGTGCATGAGCTGCGTGCGGGCAATGTCCATGCCCGGTGAAGAGCTACACCAACAAGCCTCGCCAAGTAATGATCTAGCCGGTGGCGTAGCGGTGTACTCATCCTCCATATCGGCTACTCTGGCGGGGACATACGAGCTAATGAGTCGAACTCCACATTGTACTCTCTAACCATCCGCCCGTCGCCTCAGCGTCAAAATCTGTCGGCCCGAGCCTCCTCATCTGTGGGGCAAGAAATGTGCAAGAAATGCCCGCCGAGAACTCGTCCCATACGGTGAAGTGCATGCTCTCCCGGGATAGCTCCCACGAATCAAACCGATCATTGCGGTATCACGCGGTGATGCGAACCAATACCACCGACTACGCCTCGAGGCTCGATCACTCTCATGATCGTGTGGCTGTCGGATAAACTCACGAGGTCATCCTCGGCTCTCGATCCATAGAACAACTGGCGGGCTCTGACTCGAGAAAGTCCCGTAGTCTCAAAGCTATGCGCTCGGGGTGAACTACGGGTGCTACTAGATCGGCTGCTGCGTCACCTATCCTCATATCTGGCCACGACCCTGGCTAGTAACTAGGCCATCTCCTTGTACCCGTCTCATCACTCCGGCTGTGGGGTGGAGGCTCAGTCTTGTAGTCTTAGCGACCACTGCTGCGGCTCTAAGCTCTTTGGTCTTTGGCGGCGTCGCAAAACTCGCCGTCTGAAGCACTATCTCGATAACGATTGGGCCTGCCTGCAGTAACCCTCCATGCTCTACTCGCGGCTCCCCTCGGCGCCTTGCCGCTCAGGCGGGTTGCCTTACGCGGAGGCATAACTGGTAAATGAAAGGAATACGTCAGAGGGGTCCAACTTATTACACAGCTCTAAGGCACGATCTCAGAATGAGAAGAATGGAAACCAATCCTAAATGTCCTGCAGACCTCACGATTATAGATGTGGTGCACACACCGATAATCAAGACTCTACTAGACACGATGCGTAGATACTTTCAGAGATTAAGCGCTCACGATACCACTTTTGTCACGACCAACCGAGCAGTGGTGGTGCCTTACCGGGCACCTTAGTGATACAACATCGTGAAATAAAACATAAATATGAAACAAGAGATATGATAAATAAGCAGGCCAACCAAAGCGGTTGCCTTACGTATATATACATAAAAACCCGACAGTTATCCTTTTACAACTGCCTCGCGATTACTACATGGACCTAAGAGTTTTACAACAATAACTATGATGGGACAGTCCCGCCATACCACGAATGCATAAGAACCTACGGACTCGGGTAACATACCAAAAGATAAGCCTCGAGAAAGCGGGGCTTCCCAACACGAATCGTGATCCTATGGCGAGGATCCACAACCGATGTACCTCTACTGCGGCGTGACGCGGCCCCGAAGGAGGTCGATGCAACAGTACCAAGTATGTGGCGAAAAATACTATAAATGAAATCATAACGATCTATAAAGCAGAGACATGTATGATAACCAAACTACGATTCATAACATAAAAGCGATCGTATAAGTCGGGGACTCGCGCTCGATCATCCTCTCGTACGTGGAACTCGTCGCCTCTGGCGATGCGGATATAAACCGTATTATCGTACAACATGTCTCGGCTCATCCGCAGGGATAGAGGTGGAATCGTGTGGTGTACATGTCCCGCCATCCGTGGGACTCGGTGAAGTATGGAATACATGTCGGTCCATCCATGGGACTCGGTAAGAATCGGATGAAATCGTGTCGCCCATCTCATGGGACTCGGTGAAAAATCAGATCAAATCGTGTCGGCCCATCTCGTGGGACTCGGTGAAGAATCGGATGAAATCGTGTCGACCCGTCTCGTGGGACTCGGTGGTATAGAAATACGATCTTGCACAACAAGGCTATCAAACGCAAACATAGGCAAGTTACACACAAATCAAGGTTATTTTATGCCAAAGTCCGGTTCGACCCCAAAGTATTACGTCGTTAAATTCTTTTAAAAGATCCATTTCTTTTATAAAGGTCACCCGATACAGTAGTATTAAAATAGAGTGACTCACATTTTTAGGTAAACCAAAACACTTTTCTTTTCAACATCAAGTGACAACATTCTTTTCCATAAGTTCAAGTTTGCCTAATTTCAAGTACTTAAGTCTCTTATTTTAGAAAGGTTTCGTAGTTCATAGTCTTAATCACTTAAGAATATAATTCTCTTTTAAACAATTTGAGAAACATATGCCTTATATGTGAGTAGGTTATTCTTGTTCATAATCAATCTTATTAAAGCAGCCATGATCTAGGAAATGTAATATCATTTTGTCTCATCTTAGCTTCTATGCAGATGGAGGTTTCTACTGGTTTTAATAATACTTTATTAGTCAATACAGTTCCCTTTATTAACGCTGCAGTGGTTCGTTCGATACTTATTCTGATTTCAAATCAAGAAACATTATTCCTTTTAAAAACCAAGTACTCATTACTCACGAATGAGGTTTCACACTTTTTAACAAAATTCATATTAATTTAATTAAGCCAAGTCTCTTATCCTTTAAGATCAATAAACCATTCTTTTTATCTCTCTTAAGTCGTTATACCTAACTTCCCATAAAGCTAGTATAACTCTTAAGCTTTTAAAACCAAGTATTACTCTTCTTTCAAAAATGATTCTTAATTTCTTTTGAAACACTTCAAGATTCTTATTATTAAGGCTTAAGTCAAAAGACATTGCCGTAAAACTACATTCAGTTAACACACGTACGTCTACCGTACTATATATATATTCTTTTAAAATATCATGCTCAAGAGGATAGGAAGAATCACATACCTCGCGACGATTATCGACTATTAGCAAAACGCTCCACGGCTATAACCCGGCTAGCCTTTTCCACCCTTTGAGTAGACTACGCTACTCGCAGTGCTTCAACCTATAACGGTTATACAAGTCTATCCATGTCTAGACTACTCGGTAGAATAAATCTAGATACAAGATTCTACGGAAAATTGGGCGACTTACCTGCAGTATACCCGTATTTCCGGAGTATATGCGTGGGAATACGTGCAAAGAATCTAGCCTTAAAGTTTAGGCAAAAGCGTTTTTGGGCACAACTCACAAAGCGAATAGTTTTCCGGCGAAAGCGTTTCCACGACTTTCGTAGGGTAAATTCCGCTATGCCATTTCTAATTTTTGCGGATTTTTAGAGAGGCGAAACATTTTGGACCAGCGGGAGGCGACACTTGGCACCTCCAATTGGTGGACTTCAAATCGTCCATTTGGGCCGAATTGGACTAGCAATGATACGTTTTTGTGCCTTGTGCACAAGTCGAGTTGGTAGGATATTTGTGTATAGTTAATCCTCACCTACACTTGCCTTGCACTTGTCTTAATCTTGGCCATTGGTTGGCCACTTCTTGACCTATAAATAACCCCTTAAGATGAAGAGTTCTTCATCCACAAAGCTTTCAAGTCTTGAAAATCCTCTCCTCTCCCTTGCCTTTTCGTCCAACACCTCCTCCCCTTGTGAAGTTTGGCGAGGGCCTACCCCAGCCTAGCCGAAATCTTCCCCTCCCTTGGTAGAAAAGTTGCCTTCTTGTATTGTTATAATGCCCAAAATACCTAGCCCAAATACCTTAGTACTTAGTAGAAGTTGTGAAGAACTTCTAAGGTTTCCTTGGAGCATACAACTTAGGAGCAAAACCTTGCTCAGTGCGACTTTTCTAGGATATTATTGGGCTTACCAGTAACTAATCCTAACCCTCTTTTGAATTAGAGAATATATCTGTTGTAGTATAAGAATAAGTATAAATACTTAGAAGAATATCACAGAATAGAATTGAATCATTACCACAGTAGAAGGGTTTAAAGAAGAATAATCAAAAGCTGTACTTACATAGAATTTGTTTTCACATGAACTTATATAGCTCACGGGTAGGGAAGTCTTTGCCCGACTTTCCGTAGAATTGTGAACCCTCTGTTTAGAATGACCTTGAGTAGTCTTTGATAGATATCTGTGACTATTATAGTGACTCTCTGCGCGACATATTCAACTTGGCGGTGGTTTTTATTTGAGAAGGTATGTGATTCTTCCTAAAGCATGATATTTTACAATATATATAGTATGCGGTGAGCGTACATGTGTTAACTAAAATATAACTACGGCAATGTCTTTGACTTAAGCTTTGAATAATACTTACGGCGATGCCTCGCTTAAGCTGAATAACAACTACGGATGCCTCGGCTTAAGCACGAATAATAAAGATCTGAAAGCATTTCAAAAGAATCTTGAATCATTTCTGAGAAGAGAACTAATTGGTTTTAAGCGAAGCTTAAGAGTTATACTAGCCTTATGGGAAGTTAAGTATAACCACTTAAGATTGATAAAGAAAGCAGTTTGCCTATGTGTTTATAACGGACTTATATTGAATTGTGAAAAGAATAATAAGATGGTTTGATAAGTAGACATGATATGATGCTATGTGTGTTAGTGTCTTGTATAGCGTTTGTGAAAAGAGTATTCTTGTTGTGCTTATGTTGTTTAACGATAATTTGTTAGGTTAGTGTAGCATCACTCACCTCTTGACATATGCAGGGGTTAAGGCGCCTCCGTGCGGGGTAGACTCGGTGATGCAGGACCATGATTCGAGAATACCTCATGCGGGTCCGAGGACCTATGCGAGCTACGGGAGTTCGAGTTAGTGTGCGGGGTTATACCTCATGCGGTCTATGTGGCCGTGCGGACGGCGAGTCGGGGCGATGCCGATGGTAGCTACCCTCGATGCGGGGTTATGTACCCTATGCGGGCCTATGTGATTGGCCTATGCGGACTCTGAGTCGAGATTAGGCTTGCATGGTGATACTACAGGCGATTGGCCTGCGATCATTCGCGGCCTAGAAAAGACACATTCTGATTTACCTATTCTTGCTCTTGTTTGTGATGTGGCACTATATGCGGTTTCCTTAGTTGTTTTGTACATACTTGCAAAGCTTTTTAAAATGATATGTTTCATTTAAGTATTTCTGATTTCATATACTTAGTACTGTTATGCGACCTCCTTGAAGTGCGTTCATGCCGCAGTAAGAGCGGCAGTGCTAGATCCACATTCTTAGGATCTACGTTGGTGTCGAGCTCCATCTTTCCGAGGCTCTACTTTTGGGTATGATCTCCTGTTGTAGATAGTTTTGTCTGATCGGGGTATGGCGGGCCACTGTCATAGTTGTATATTTCCTTAGAGTGCAGTAGTCATGTTATGCGATTATCGGATGTAGCGCTAAACCACTGTTTATATATATATGCCGAAAGCGATGTTTTCTCACATAAAGCGTGTCTTATTTTATAAAGCTGTTTCATGTCTTGCTTTATATTTCCGTGATTACTCGATGTATGACTACTTGGTGCCGGTAGGCACGATCCGGGCCGAGGCAGTCGTGACAAAAGTGGTATCGAGCGATTAATCCTCGGAAAGTGTCTGAGCCGTATCTAGTAAGTCTTGATTATCGGTGTGTTGTGCACCACCAATAATCGAGAGGCTATAAGATATTTAGGATTGGTTTCCATTCTTCTCATTACGAGATCGTGCTTTAGAGGCTGTTATAGGTTGGACCTCTAACGTATTCCTTTCTGTATGATTATGCCTCACGTAAGGCAACCGGGCCCGAGAAGGCAAAGCGTAGGAGCTTCTAGCGAGACACCCAGTCACAAGGCTCGAGCCCGGTCTATACCGAGCGGCGAGTTCTATGACGCCGCCCGGCCAGCGAGACCACAGTACCCACACCTCGCATCCCGCGGCACAGGCGGAGAGTTAGGGTACAAGAGATGGCCCGACTTTTGGCTAAAGTTGTGGCCCGTCTGAGAGAGGTTGGATCACGGCGATTCGATTCAGCTCGGCGCCGGTCGCGCACCGTGGTGCGCAGGCGAATAGTTTGAGCTACGAGATTTCTTGAGTTGTAGCCCGCTTGAGTTTCTGGTCGAGGCGGAGGATGATCCGCAGGAGTTCATCCGTCGGCCGAAGGATCGTGAGGGTGATCAAGGCCTCGGAGGCAGTCTGTGACGCCGGTTCGCGTCGGTGCGTGATACGCGATCGATTGGTTTGATTCATGGGAGTTATCCGGGAGAGCAGCGTCCCGGCTACTTGGGATGAGTTCTCGGAGGCTTTCCTCACTCTTCTTGCCTCGCGGATGAGGAGGCGCGGGCTGATAGATTTTTACTCGAGGCGAGAGGGCCTTGCTGTCGAAGTACAATGTCGATTTGATTCATTGGCTCGATATGTCCCGGCATTAGTAGCGATATGGAGGATAGGGTGCACGCTATGTCACGGGCTGAGCGACTATATGGCGAGTCATGTGCGGGTGTTTCTCTCCGGTAGGTATGGACATTACCGCATGCGAGCTCATGCTCTTGGATGTGAGGCGTAGAGACCGCCGGGTTGTGAGCGGCGAAGGCGGCGAGGTCTTTTGGTGGCTATCGTGGTGGCGGCCTCGGCGATCTGGGTGCACCACGGCCAGCCCGAGCACTCTGCGCGTCCTCGGCCGGCCGAGATATTCGAGGCGAACCGGGGCCCGGGACTTGAGCGTCGAGGCGGCGAGTGCGGCGTCGGACCACCCGCCGGTGTGGCCGTCACGGTAGATCCGCCGGGAGTTGTGGTGCTACGGGAGTTTGTTTGATTGTGGCGAAGTCACTATCGGCTGTCCGACTAAGGCGATCTTGATGGTAGGTCGACTACGAGTTCTTTCGCGGTCTTCTTCATCCCAGCGATTACTGCGCCACGGAGGCAAGGTACTCGTGGACCGGCGGTCGCGGAAGGTCGTGGCGCGGTCCGATTCTAGCGGTCCTCGAACGCATTTATGCTGTCGGCCAGCGGGATCGGGAGGCCTCACTTTGATGTCGTCACGGTACCTTATCGGTTCGGGTTTGATGTTTATGCCTTGATAGATCCGGTTCTACTCTGTCTATATATCTCCCCGTTGCTAGTAGGATAGGGATAGAGCACGAGTCCATAGATCCTTTCGAGGTAGCTACGCCGATGGGTGATTCGATGGTAGCTCGGCGGGTATATAGAGCTTGTCTGTGACCATTCTGATCGTCGGACCTGGCCGACTTGATAGAGTTGGAGATGATTGACTTGACGTGATTATGGGGATGGATTGGCTAGCTTCTTGCTACGCCAATGTAGAAGCTGAGAGAGAGTAATGCAGTTCCAGTTTCGGAGGCGGTTGTTGTGTGGGAGGAGCACGCGGTATCGCCGAGGTAGGTTTATTTCCTACCTCAAGGCTAGGAAGATGGTGCGAGAAGGGTATATCTACCATCTCGTTCGGGTGTTTGATCTGAAGGCTGCGGTACCAGATTTTCGATCGATTCGATGGTCGTGAGTTCCCAAACGTGTTTCGGATGACCTCGGGTATCCCTCCCGAGAGGAGATCGAGTTTTGTATAGATGTGTTGCGGATACTCGGCTATTTCCATTCCGCCATACGAGAATGACACTGCCGAGTTGAGAGAGTTGAAGGACCGGTGAGGATTTCTTTGGAAAAGGGCTTCATCGGGCCTAGTGTTTCTCACGGGAAGCGCGGTATTGTTCGTAAAGAAGAAGGGCGGGGCCAGCTGCGCATGTGTGTGTTGATCTGAGCGGTGAATAAGGTGACCATTAAACGAATACCCGCTTCCGGGATTGATGATTTGTTCGACCGATTGCGGTGCGAGATGTTTCTCAAGATTGATGTGCGATCGGGCTATCATCTGTTGCGTGTCAGAGAGGTGGATGTCCATTGGATTGCATTCGGGACCCGGTACGGGCATTATGAGTTCTGGGTCTTGTCTTTTGGTTTGACCTATGCTCGTGGTATTCATGGATTTGATGAACCGAGTGTTCAAACCATTTTTGGACGCATTTGTGATAGTGTTCATTGATGATATCTTGGTTTATTCTCGCTCGGGCGAGGAGCATGCGGATCATTTGAGGCTGTCTTGTGATTCTCGGGACCCGGCGATTATGCGCCAAGTTTTCCAAATGTGAGTTTTGGTTGACTTCAATGGCGTTTCTTGGGCATATCGTCGGGTGATGGCATTCGAGTGAATCGACCAAGATCGGCGATCGAGACTTGGCCTGAACTCTTACTCCGGCGAGGTTCGCGATTTTACGGGCCTTGCGAGGATATTATCGGTTCGTAGAAGTTTGCTTATCTACGCACCATTGACTAGGTGACTCGGAAGGCGACAAGTTTGATGGTGATGCTTGTGGCGGGGTTTCGATTCTTGAAAGAGAGTAGCGACCGCCCCGTTCTTACTCTTCCGGAGGTCGGATGGTTATGTCGTGTATTGTGATCGTCGGGCATCGGGTTGGGATGTGTGTTGATGCGGCATGGCGGGGTTATAGCATATGCATCCCGACGGTGAAGAAACACGGAGGAACTACCCACCCATGATTTGGAGTTGGCGGTAGTGATTCACGCTTTGAAGATCTGGAGGCACTATTTGTATGGGGTTCACGTGGATATTTATACGCACCACAAGAGCCTCGGTATATCTTCACAGAGGAGCTGAACTTCACGGCGAGGCGGTGGTTAGAGTTGCTTAAGGATTACAATGTTGATATCTGTACCACCGGGGAAGGCCAATGTTGTGGCGTATGCTCTTAGTCGTAGGTCGATGGGAGCCTATCGGATGTGCGGCTAGAGAGGAGGACATGGTTCGTGATTTGCATCGATTAGCGAGCCTTGGTGTCCGCTTGATTGATTACGATAGCGATGGGGTTAGAGTTCGTGAGGTTGCGAGTCTTCCATCGTCGAGGAGGTGAAGAGGCAACGATTCGAGGATCGGCTTTGATTCGATATCGTGATACAACTCTTACGTGAGGCAAGGGTCGCTTTTGAGGTAGCACGATGGGGTGCTAAGGTTTGAGGGCGGTATGTGTTCGGATGTTTGAGGACTTGGCGAGTTCTTGAGGAAGCACACTGCGCGCGTTACTCTATCCATCCGGTCGACCAAGATGTACCACGACCTTAGATCGTGTATTGGTGGGATGGCTTGAAGAGGGGCGTTGCGAGTTCGTAGCTCGATGCGTGTTGTCGGCGGTGAAGGTAGAGCACGAGGCTTGGTGGTTTATTCTGACGATTGAGATCGACACGGAAGTGGGAGGTAATCAACATGGACTTCATTACAGGATTACCTCGCACTCGGAGAGACATGATTCTATATGGGTTATCGTCGGCGGTGTGAAATCAGCCCACTTTCTTCCCGTCGGGGCGACCTTTTCCGGTGAGGATTATGCGGACTTTACATCAGAGATCGTCGGTGCATGGAGTCCCTACTTCGATCATATCGCATGCAGAGCCCGGTTCGGCTAACTTACGAGGTCCTTCCGAGAGGGTTTAGGGGCGCGGTGAGCACAGTGCGCATTTCATCCACGCAGACGGACATGCAGAGCGCACTATCGGACTCTTGAGGATATGCTGCGAGCTGTGTTATTGACCGATGGTAGTTGGGAGGATCATTTGCCTCTAGTTGAGTTCGCGTATAATAATAGCTACCACTCCGGTATTCGAGATGGCGCCTTATGAGGCCTTGTATGGGAGGAAGTGCGGTCGCCTATAGGTTGGTTCGATGTGGCGAGAGTGCGGCTAGTGGGACAGATTTGGTACAATGACGATGGATAAGGTGAAGCTTATCGAGGCGGCTATTGATACCGGCTGAGTCGGCCAGTCGTATCACGGATCATCGTCGTCGGCATCTTGAGTTCGAGGTTCATGATTGGGTTTTCCTAAAGGTGTCACCCATGAAGGGTGTGATGAGATTCGGGAAGAAGAAACTCGGCCCTAGGTACATTGGGCGTTTGATTATCGCGAGGTAGGCAAGGTTGCCTATGAGTTGGATCTGCCGTCCGTCTGGAGGCGGTCATCCGGTTTTCACGTATCTATCTTGAGAGATGTATCGGGAATCCATCTAGGTACACCCGATTGGCGATGTCGGTGTGACCGAGGGTTATCGTATGAGAGATTCCCATAGCGATAGTCGATCGTCGAGTTAGGCGTCTGCGGACGGGGCGTGGCTTCCGTCAAAGTCTTGTGGCGGAGCGAGCTCGGGAGGAGATGGCGTGGGAAGCGAGGAGGACATGAGGCGAAGTATCCTCACCTATTTCCCACACCTCCAGGTAATTCACTTTCCTACTTGTAAATTTTCGTTATCGTTTCTGCCTAAGTGTTGTTCTGTGGCCTTGTGTGGCATTTGCAACTGTTTTAGTTATGAAGAATCTTATCGTTAATCGTCTTAGGAAGGAACATTCGGGACGAATGTTTCTAAGGAGGAGAATGTTATACCCGTATTTCCGGAGTATGTGCGTGGGAATACGTCTGAAAAGTGTAGCCTTAAAGTTTAGGCAAAGCGTTTTTGAGCACAACTCACAAAGCGAATAGTTTTCCGGCGAAAGCGTTTCCACGACTTTCGTAGGGTAAATTCCGGCTATGCCATTTCTAATTTTGCGGATTTTTGAGAGGCGAAACATTTTGGACCAACGGGAGGCGACACTTGGCACCTCCGATTGGTGGACTTCAAATCGTCCATTTGGGCCGAATTGGACTATGATGGCACATTTTTGTGCCTTGTGCACAAGTCGAGGAGTTGGTAGGATATTTGTGTATAGTTAATCCTCACCCTACACTTGCCTTGCACTTGTCTTAATCTTGGCCATTGGTTGGCCACTTCTTGACCTATAAATACCCCCCTGAAGATGAAGAGTTCTTCATCCACAAAGCTTTCCAAGTCTTGAAAATCCTCTCCTCTCCCTTAAGCCTTTTCGTCCAACACCTCCCCCCTCCCCTTGTGAATTTTGGCCGAGGGCCTACCCCCTAGCCTGGCAAATCTACCCCTCCCTTGGTAGAAAAGTTGCCTTCTTGTATCGTTATAATGCCCAAAATACCCTAGCCCAACTACCTTAGTACTTAGTAGAATTTGTGAAGAACTTCTATGTTTCTTGGAGCATACAACTTAGGAGCAAAACCTTGCTCAGGCGCGACTTTTTCTAGGATATTATTGGGCTTACCGAGGTAACTAATCCTAACCCTCTTTTGAATTAGAAAATATATCTTTGTAGTATAAGAATAAGTATAAATACTTAGAAGAATATCACGAATAGAATTGAGCTATTACCACAGTAGAAGGGTTTAAAGAAGAATAATCAAAGCAGTACTTACATGGGACTGTTTTCACGATGAACTTATGTAGCTCACCGGGTAGGGAAGTGCTGCCCGACTTTCCGTAGAATTATGAACCCTCTGTTTAGAATGACCTTCAGAGTAGCCTTTGATAGATGTCTGTGACTATTATAGGCTGACTCTCTGCGCGACATATTCAATTTGGCAGGTGGTTTTCGCTGAGAAGGTATGTGATTCTTCCTAAAGCATGATATTTTACAATATATATAGTACGGTAGACGTACATGTGTTAACTAAAATATAACTACGGCAATGTCTTTGACTTAAGCTGAATAATACTTACGGCAATGCCTGGCTTAAGCCTTTGAATAACACTTACTGCGATGCCTCACGGCTTAAGCACGAATAATAAAGATCTGAAACCATTTCAAAAGAATCTTGAATCATTTTTCTGAAGAGAACTAATTGGTTTTAAGCGAAGCTTAAGAGTTATACTAGCCTTATGGGAAGTTAAGTATAACCACTTAAGATTGATAAAAGAAACAGTTTGCCTATGTGTTTATAACAGACTTATATTGAATTGTGAAAAGAATAATAAGATGGTTTGATAAGTAGACATGATATAATGCTATGTGTGTTAGTGTCTTGTAACGTTTGTGAAAAAGAGTATTCTTGTTGTGCTTATGTTGTTTAACGATAAGCTGTTAGGTTAGTGTAGCATCACTCACCTCTTGACATATTACAGGGGTTAAGGCGCCTCCGTCACGGGGTAGACTCGGTGATGCAGGACCATGATTCGAGAATACCTCATGCGGGTCCAAGAGACCTATGCGGAGCTACGGGAGTTCGAGTTAGTGTGCGGGGTTATACCTCATGCGGTCTATGTGGCCGTGCGGACGGCGAGTCGGGGCGATGCGAGAGTAGCTACCTCGATGCGGGGTTATGTACCTATGCGGGCCTATGTGATTGGCCTATGCGGACTACGAGTCCATGATTAGGCTTGCATGGTGATACTACTGACGATTGGCCTGCGATCATTCGCACCTAGAAAAGACACATTCTGATTTACCTATTCTTTGCTCTTGTTTGTGATGTAGCACTATGCGGTTTCCTTGGTTGTTTTGTACATACTTGCAAAAGCTGTTTTAAAATGATATGTTTCATTTAAGTATTTCTGATTTCATATACTTAGTACTGTTGTCGACCTCCTTGAGGCTGCGTTCATCTGCCGCAGTAAGGCAGCAGTGCTAGATCCACATTCTTAGGATCTACGTTGGTGTGAGCTCCATCTTTTAGGAGGCTCTACTTTTGGGTATGATCTCCTGTTGTAGATAGTTTTATGCTGATCGGTATGGCGGCGCCTGTCCGTCATAGTTGTATATTTCCTTAGAGTGCAGAGTCATGTTATGCGATGTCGGATGTAAGCGCTAAACCACTGTTTATATATATATGCGAAAGCGATGTTTTCTCACATAAAGCGTGTCTTATTTTATAAAGCTGTTTCATGTCTTGCTTTATATTTCCGCGATTACTCGATGTATGACTACTTGGGTGCCCGTAAGGCACGATCACGAACGGGCAGGTCGTGACACTACCGTCAAACTTCACAAGTCATCAGAATACTGATCTATGTAAATCTGATTCGATTTTATTCTTAATATTCTTCTGGTGTGATTCCAGTTCAATTTCTCTTCTATAATATCCTTCTATTACAGTTCAATTCTCTTCTATGTATCTTATATACATTTCTATACTATTACAGTATGTAATTTCCAATTACAATAGAAGGTCAAGAGTATTTACCTCGATAAGCCCAAAATTATCCAAGATTAAAGTCGATCTGAGCAAGGTTTAGCTCTACTCCGTGCGCTCCAATTCGCTCCAAGAAACCCTCAGAAGTTCTACACACTTCTACTAAGTATCCAACCAATTACGGAGACTTTTCCATAGGGTTTCGTTTAGTGGCTAAAGGAAAGTATAGTAGTATTTTCCGGGCTTTTCGTATAGAGGGTACTTGGAAATACTACAAAGGTTTTGGGCTAGAGTATTTTGGCATTATAACAATACTTGAGAAGTATTTCTCTACCAAGGGGTATTTCACGAGGGCAACTCTAAGGGAAGGGGAGGGAGGTGTCTCGGCTAAGGCTCATGAGGGGAGGAAGTGTTTTGGACGAGAACACTTGGAAGGGAGAGAGGGATTTCAAGACTTAGAAAGTCATTTGAGGGGTGAAGAAAACCTTCAAGTTAGGGGGGTATTTATAGGACCCTCAATGGTCAAGATCAAGCCAAGTGGTGAGCAAGTGTAGGGTGAGGATTTGGGCAAGTGTACCTTATCCATCTACCACCAAAATATCCTACCAACTCCTTGACTAAAAATGGTGCAAAACGCCCAAAATCGTCCACTTGAGGTGACACTTGTCACCCTCTTGTTGGTCCAAAATATTTCATCTCTCGGAAAAATCCATAAAAATTATTAATGACATAGCCGTATTTTCCCTTCGCAGTTCGGAAAAGCGTTTACGTCGGAAAACGATTCTTTTCGCTAGTTGTGCACAAATTTTCGTTCCTTAGTCTACTTTAAGGCTTAAACTTTTGTACGTACGCCCTCACGTACATACTCTGGAAATACGGGGTATAACACACAGTGTACTGTTAATTGAGTTATCATACATGTCTACAACTTTATTTTAGACTTATGATTCATTACAGTACTTTCAGTTTCACATATTTGGTACATGTTGTACTGACCTCCTTGAAGTGCGTTCATGCCGCAGTAGAGTATCTGATTCTTGATCCTTACCCTTAGGATCATTGTTCAGCTGTTGGGAAACTCCATTACTCCGGAGGCTTATCCTTGGTTCAGATCCCTGGTATGGTCGGTTGTTGTACATTCAGGGGTATGGCGGGGCCCTGTCCCGTCATAGCTGTTATTCTTAGAGGTCTGTAGTCATGTATTGTGGATTGGGTTTTAAAGAAAAAAAAGATGTAACTGATGTTTTTGGGTTTTGTATATTCTTTTACGGAATGTGGCCTTATCGGCTAGCCTATTGATATTTTATGTCTAAGTATTTTTATGAATTGTGTATGTTCCGCTGCTATTCTCTGATGTATACCTGAGAGGGGTACCCAGGTAGGGCACCAGTCGCGGGTCCGGGGTCGGGTTGTGACAAAAGTGGTATCAGAGCAGTTAGTCCTCGGAAAGTGTCTACAGACCGTGTCTAGTAGAGTCTTTGTTATCGTGTGTTGTGCACCACATCTATAACCAGGAGGCTGCAGGACATTTAGGATTGGTTTCCATTCTTCTCACTCTGAGATCGTGCGATATAGCTGTGTGGTTAGGGTCGTCTCTCCCTAACAAGTTATGTTGATTGCAGCTACGAGAAAGACAGTAGTGACCTAGGAAAGATTATGTGGATTGCGTATCCAGGTTGGTAATATTTGTAGTATAGTTGGTATTATGACATACAGCTATACAGATTTATGTATGAGGGTCACATATGTGTTGCCTAGAATGATTTTAGATTACCAGGAATTGGTAAGGACTAAATAAATATCGGGAAGGTATGAAATAGTTTAATGAACTCTCATCAAGGTTTTACGTACTAATTTGAGATAATTAGGAGATGATGAGTTGTTGAGAAGGTAATTGGCCTTTAAGAAGTTATAATTAAGGGACTTAATGGAAGACTATGTTAATAGATTAAGCTACGTGGTATGATTAAGAGAATGGTACGGATGAGACCCATATGGAGTAAGTATGGTTGTTGTGATCGGTTCGGTCCCAGTTTTCCGGTAAGCGGGTTATCAAGTGGAAATGAAGGGAAGTGGTTGTAACCAGTGAATTATCCTTCCTTCTTTGACATCGTTGATTTTAATAAGCCTGTGTGACTTGTGCATTTGAGGCAAATTGACGCAGAAAGTAAGTAATACTTGAATTTGAAGGAAATTTATGTTAAGTGCCCTTGGAGGTACTTGGAATTGGTTTGGTGTGGCGGCCAGGACCACGACCTTCCGGATAATTTCAGGAAAGCGCGCAAGCGAGAATAAGTTAAGTACGAGTGCTGCCTGTGGAAAACAGAAGACATCGTTGGTAGGTTTTGAAAATCTCTACGATTATAAGGTGGCGCTTGATGATTAAGAGTTTGAAAGGGAGATAAGTTCTCTCCCCCACGTAAAAGGATAGTTTTACGTATTATGGGGTTATGTGTACCCATGTTGTTAGACGAAGGATAGGAGACTGGTAAGGTCTTCAGTATCGTTATGCCATAGGTTACAGTTTTAGATAACAGTGGGAAAAATATTGTGTTGGGGTAATTGAGAACGACGTTAGGAAATGGTCGAGGAAGTGTCGTGAGGATATATATGCAGGTAGTACGCATGTATGAAACTGTACGATTATGAATCGAGATAGAAATACTTTTGCTAATAATAAGCATAAGTGTTACACCCCGTAGTTCAGGTCATGCGCATGAGGGCGTACGAAAGGGAGTAAGACTTAAAATTTCAAGGGCGAGGTTGTGGTCGTTCGGACGGTTTTAGTCAACTTTGAGGCGGGTTATGACCCGATTCGTTGAAGTTCCTAAGTATTTTAAAGGCCTAGGGCGTAGTTCGTTGAGTCTTGATTCCAACGCAACCAACCGTTAAATCGATAGAGGCGTCGGGTAGAAAGTTATGAGAGTTACAAGTTCGTGTATGATCGGGCGTAATGCGTTCGAGCAAAGCGGCAGGGCGCGGCGCCGTATCACGGGCGCGGCGCCTAAAATCTTGAGAGGTCGCGAAGTTGCAGTGCCATGGCGTAGCATGGCAGCGCGGCGCGAAATTTGGGCGGAAAAACTTAGAAAATCTGATTTTGTTTTAAAAGAGACCATGGGAGGGTGACAAGTGTCCCCCATCGATTTTACCTACATGCAATATCTTGACCAAGACTTTGTCATTCTTCCCATCTTTGATCTTCACACTCTCTCTCCATCTCTCTAGAACATTTAGCTCTCCCTTCTCTAGAGTTTTAAGAAGAAAGAAAAGCTTAGGAAAAATGGAAAGGTGTGGCAAGAAAGGAAGGTTATTACAAAGCTTGTGAAGACTATTGTGGTGGTATTCTTGGAGTAGAGGCTAGCAATTGTTGGAGTAAATTGGCTAAGAGCTTTAAGGTAAAATTTCTTCCTTTAGAATTAGTTCTAAGTGTTGCATGTTTAGAAGAAAGAACTTGTGGTAGTAGATAATGCTCATAGAATCATTGCATGCTAGAAATGTAGTTTGGTTATGAATAATGGGTTAAGAAGAGATTACGAGCATGTTGTAGCCTAAAAACTACCCTAGAATTGTTAAGTGAATTATTGTAAACTTATGGGGCAGAATTGGTATTTGGGTGTGTAATCCCCTTTAAATTGTTGGATTGATTGAGCCTTAAAATGTGGCGTTGAGTGTTAAAAATCGGCCTTTGAAAAGGTGGCAAAGTGAGTAGAAACAAAGGAAATGCTGCCCAATTTTCCATAGAATTTAGTGGCTTTGAGTTTAGATTATTCTACATTGAAATTAGAGGTTAATAAACATATCATGGTTATTATAGGTTGAAATATTACTTGCGGTAGTTGAGCTTAGCAAGTGGATTGACCAAAGAGGTATGTGAAGCTTTCCTATCTTTGAGCATGAGTATTTGTATCTATGTAGTACGGTAGACGTACAAGATTTAGTATTTTTACTTGTTTAAGTATAAACAAAGACTTGTTTTGTTTTAAGAAGTATAAGTCCCTTGGTTAAGGGAAAAGTATGATTTTACAAAAGTATAGAGTACTTGGTGTGAAAGTATTGAGTATTGAATTATTCTAAAGATAAGAGGCTCGAAGTATTTTTGAAAATTGTATGAATTTGTTTGAAGTATAAGCCTCTTGGATAGTAAAAGAACGAAATGGTTCATAAGGAGTTATAACGGCTTTATGGAAAGTTAGTTATAACGGCCTTATGAATGGATAAGGATGTCGTAAATTTCTAAAGCATAAAGTTAGTATAACGGCTTTATGGGAAGTTGGTTATAATAACTTTATGGAAGGTTATGAAAGTTGTCTATTTTGATTAATGAGCATAAGTTGTCTAGATTGTGAAAAAATTGAAGTTACTTGGTTTCAAGCTTTGAAATGAGTTTTCTAAAGGTGTAGTAACTTACGTTGAAAAATAGACGCTCCTGGATACTACGGGTGTTAGTATCTTGGATTTTGCATAAAGGAATCTCTTGGAAAGGATGTGCGTCGTAGTACTTTGGCTTGTTAAAGAAAATTATTACATTTGTGCCTTGATAGTGTTTTGGGCTTGTTCAATTGAGAATTATTCTATGTGTGCCTTGATAAGTACTTTGGCTTGCTTAAATAAGAATTCTCTTGGTTTATGTGAAAAGAAGGCATGGTAATTGTCTTGGTTTATGTAAAGGCATGATATTGAAATTGAATTAAAAGCATGTAGTTATGAGTTACTTGGGCGTCGCGATGATGAAGGATTCCACGGGTATGCTTCCATGGTTCAGTTATGAGTTACTTGGACGTACCGCCAGTGATGAAGGATTCCACGGGTATGCTTCCATTGTTCAGTTATGAGTCTATTTGGGTGTACCGTCAGTGATGGAGGATTCCACGGGTATGCGGCCATGATGAGGGTTCGTTTCCCTGTTGTGATATTTTGTTCCATGGATTAGCTCTCCGTGAGGTCTCCGATCACGCGGTGGATCTAGTAGTTAGCCACCGTACTTGCCGGTCGAGGCGTGATGCGGTGGATCGGTAGTTGGCTTTCGTACTTGCCGGTCGGGTTAGGCGAAGTGGTGTGATGCGGTGGATCGGTGGTTAGCCTCGTACTTGCCGGTCGTGACGTGGCCGGTGGATCTGGTAGAGCTATCGCGCCTTGCCGGTCGACCGTGATTCGGTGTAGTATTGTTGATGCAGGTGGATCCGGTAGGCGGCTTTCGTACTGCCCGTCGATTGAGGATGCGAGGTGGATCGTAGCTATGCGCCCGTCTTGCCTCGTCACGGTTCTTATAATCTGAGTGGGATCTAGTATTCATATGTACTCGCTTAGTGTTGTTATATCATGAAGCTGGTGTGAGAAGGAATTCCACGACACGATTGATATTATGGGCATGAGACCTATGGTTATATTTGAGTGATGACTTAGAGGCGTGAGTCACGACTTGACATGGCTGCGTATATGTTGTGTATCTTGTAGTTTGGCTATCATACATGTCTCTGCTTTATATATATGCTATTATGAATTCATTCTGATATTTTGATTTCACATACTTGGTACTGTTATCGACCTCCTTGAGGCTGCGTTCATCTGCGCAGTCGAGATCGTAACTCTTTGGTCCGCTCTTAGGATCACCGTTCATTTCTTGGGAAGCTCCATCTCTCGGAGGCTTGTCTTTTGGTATGATTCCACGAGGTTATAGACTTTGAGTACATTCGGGGTATGGCGGGGCCTGTCCACGATTGTTATTCTTAAGTGCGTAGTCACGTTTGTGGTTTGGGTGTAAGAATAAAGTTATCTTGTTCACTATCGGTTAAGTTATTTTATGAAAGCGGCCTTATCGGCTTGCTAGTGATGTTTACCTTATACTGATTTGTTTAAGTATATGTTCATTGCTATTCTCGACATATACGCGAGGTACCGGAAGGTACCGATCGCGGCCGGTCGGTCGTGACAAAAGTGGTATCGAGCGATTAGTCCTCGGAAAGTGTCTACTGAGGCCGTGTCTAGTAGAGTCTTGATTATCGGTGTGTTGTGCACCACATCTATAATCAGGAGGCTGCAAGACATTTAGGGTTAGTTTCCATTCTTCTCTCTCTGAGATCGTGCGATGAAATTTGTCATAGTAGGTTGAGTCCTCTCGACCTATTCTTATGTGCGATTATGCCTCACGGAAGCGACCCAGAGCCCGAAGGGCAAGGCATCAGCGAGGCGCTAGTGAGTACGAGAGTTACGGGACTCGGGCACAAACTATCACGGAGGCGATGGCGGTCGCGAGTTCATTCTGCCGGCGTATTAGAAGGCCGGCGGCGGTAGCTCGAGGTTCGTGCGAGCCCCGATTCGCGGCCGAGGCGGTATAGGGATTACGGAGAGCGGTCGGGTTGTTGACTAGCATCGTGGCGAGCGCGCCGGCCGTGGCTAACCCTAGGCCGCGGTTTAAGGATTCGGACTTTACGAGTTGTAATCCACCCGAGTTCTATGGTTGAGGCACGAGAGGATCCTCGAGTTTATTCGGCAGTGCGGCGGACTACGCAGTGCTTAGGGCCTCGGAGGCGGAGTCCGTTGTGTTAGCTTCTTACGAGGTTCTGCGATATTGCGTTGAACTGGTTTGAGTCATGGGAATTGTCTAGAGGAGGTGCTCTTCCGGCGAGGTTGGGAGGAGTTCGCGGAGGCCTTCTGGATCACTTCTTGCCTCACGAGTTGAGAGAGCCGCGTGGATAGATTCTTGACCTTGAGGCGAGAATGGGAGGACCGTGAAGTCTGACATGGAGTTTGACTCTTTGGCGGTATGCGCACTATTGTAGCCAATATGGCGAGCGAGTTCATCGCTATGTGATGGGGCTAGGCGTCATATGATTCTGCGTGCTTGGAGTAGCTCTTGACCCAGTATGGATATCGCCGGAGATGCGAGCATATGCGCGAGGATAGAGGCGAGAGAGAAAGAGGCCGACTTGGCTCGAGCCCGGCCAAGAGGCGAGCAGCGAGATCTCGAGGCGGTTTCGAGGCGGACCGCCTCGGCGAGCTAGTTATGCTCCTCGGCCCGATGCAGTACTCCACCCTGATCTTGGGGCGTTCGGGAGATTCGGGGCGGGGCGGGGCTCGAGGTTGAGTTTTCGGGAGAGTAAGGGTGTTAGTGCGAGAAGCCACCTCTACCTCGGTGTGGCGATGTGGTAACACCCATTATGGGAGTGTCGTGCTAGTTTGGGTAATTGCTATGCGTGCCAGCGGGGCCATTATGCGAGGAACCGTCCGGCCGGAGATAGCACGGATGTAGAGATTCGACGCCGTGATCGATGGTGGTTCATCGCCTTCTTTTGTTATGCGTGCGGCGGGATCATGATTAGAGCAGCGAAAGGGAATGTGAAGCGATAATTACGGTATGTCTTTGACCCAGAGATTAGTATGCATGATAGGATTGTTGTATGATTTAGTGTTATGAACAAGAGGATATTGAGGCGTGTACATGTGATAGAATGAGTGGTAAATTCGAGCAGGCAGTACATTAGGCGTGGCGAGGTAAGTAGTAATGGTTCATATTTTGGGTTCATTTTCTGTTTGACTTACGGTGAATGGGTATGCGTGTGCGATATCTTAGGGTCATAGGTGGCATAATGAAGTTCCATTAGTATATAGTGCGAGGATGTCCGAGGAATAGTAGATTGGCTCTAAAGAACATTCGGGGACGAATGTTTCTAAGGGGAGAATGTTACACCGTAGTTCAGTCATCATGCGCATGAGGCGTGCGAAGGAGTAAGACTTAAAATTTCCAGAAGAGCGAGGTTGTGAGTCGTTCGGACGGTTTTTAGTCAACTTTGAGGCGGGTTATGACCCGATTCGTTGAGAGTTCCTAAGTATTTTAAAGGCCTAGGGCGTAGTTCGTTGAGTCTTGATTCAGCCGCAACCAACCGTTAAATCGATAGGCGTCGGGTAGAAAGTTATGAGAGTTACAAGTTCGTGCGATCGGGGCGAAATGCGTTCGAGCAAAGCGGCGGGGCGCGGCGCGTATGCGAGCATGGCGCCTAAAAATCTTGAAGGTCGCAGAAGTTGCAGCGCATGGCTAGCGCAGCGAAGCGCGAGGCGGAAATTTGGGCGGAAAAACTTAGAAAATCTGATTTTTGTTTTAAAAGAGACCATGGGAGGGTGACAAGTGTCCCCCATCGATTCTGCTACATGCAATATATTGACCAAGACTTGGTCATTCTTCCCATCTTTCATCTTCACTCTCTCTCCTCTCTCTAGAAAATTTAGCTCTCCTTCTCTAGAGTTTTAAGAAGAAAGAAAAGCTTAGGAAAAATGCGGAAAGGTGTGGCAAGAAAGGAAAGGTTATTACAAAGCTTGTGAAGACTATTGTGGTGGTATTCTTGGAGTAGAGGCTAGCAATTGTTGGAGTAAATTGGCTAAGAGCTTTAAGGTAAAATTTCTTCCTTTAGAATTAGTTCTAAGTGTTGCATGTTTAAAAGAAAGAACTTGTGGTAGTAGATAATGCTCATAGAATCATTGCATGCTAGAAATGTAGTTTGGTTATGAATAATGGGTTAAGAAGAGATTACGAGCATGTTGTAGCCTAAAAACTACCCTAGAATTGTTAAGTGAATTATTGTAAACTTATGGGGCGAATTG
Organism: Przewalskia tangutica; assembly: GCA_029844215.1. Lineage (NCBI taxonomy): Eukaryota > Viridiplantae > Streptophyta > Magnoliopsida > Solanales > Solanaceae > Przewalskia > Przewalskia tangutica. The sequence goes on along the minus strand of CM056724.1, from coordinate 67,528,068 downwards.
GTATTTGGGTGTGTAATCCCCTTTAAATTGTTGGATTGATTGAGCCTTAAAATGTGGCGTTGAGTGTTAAAAATCGGCCTTTGAAAGGTGGCAAAGTGAGTAGAAACAAAGGAAATCTTGATTTTCCATAGAATTTAGTGGCTTTGAGTTTAGATTATTCTACATTGAAATTAGAGGTTAATAAACATATCATGGTTATTATAGGTTGAAATATTACTTGCGGTAGTTGAGCTTAGCAAGTGGATTGACCAAAGAGGTATGTGAAGCTTTCCTATCTTTGAGCATGAGTATTTGTATCTATGTAGTACGGTGAGCGTACAAGATTTAGTATTTTTACTTGTTTAAGTATAAACAAAGACTTGTTTTGTTTTAAGAAGTATAAGTCCCTTGGTTAAGGGAAAAGTATGATTTTACAAAAGTATAGAGTACTTGGTGTGAAAGTATTGAGTATTGAATTATTCTAAAGATAAGAGGCTCGAAGTATTTTTGAAAATTGTATGAATTTGTTTGAAGTATAAGCCTCTTGGATAGTAAAAGAACGAAATGGTTCATAAGGAGTTATAACGGCTTTATGAGAAGTTAGTTATAACGGCCTTATGAATGGATAAGGATGTCGTAAATTTCTAAAGCATAAAGTTAGTATAACGGCTTTATGGGAAGTTGGTTATAATAACTTTATGGAAGGTTATGAAAGTTGTCTATTTTGATTAATGAGCATAAGTTGTCTAGATTGTGAAAAAATTGAAGTTACTTGGTTTCAAGCTTTGAAATGAGTTTTCTAAAGGTGTAGTAACTTACGTTGAAAAATAGACGCTCCTTGATACTACGGGTGTTAGTATCTTGGATTTTGCATAAAAGGAATCTCTTGGAAAGGATGTGCGTCGTAGTACTTTGGCTTGTTAAAGAAAATTATTACATTTGTGCCTTGATAGTGTTTTGGGCTTGTTCAATTGAGAATTATTCTATGTGTGCCTTGATAAGTACTTTGGCTTGCTTAAATAAGAATTCTCTTGGTTTATGTGAAAAGAAGGCATGGTAATTGTCTTGGTTTATGTAAAGGCATGATATTGAAATTCGAATTAAAAGCATGTAGTTATGAGTTACTTGGGCGTCTGCTTGATGATGAAGGATTCCACGGGTATGCTTCCATCGTTCGATTATGAGTTACTTGGGCGTCTGCTTGATGATGAAGGATTCCACGTATGCTTCCATTGTTCGATTATGAGTCTATTTAGGCGTCTGTCGGTGATGGAGGATTCCACGGGTATGCGGCCATGATGAGGTTCGTTTCCTGTTGTGATATTTTGTTCCATGGATTAGCTCTCCAGAGGTCTCACGATGCGAGGTGGATCTAGTAGTTAGCCCTCGTACTTGCCGGTCGAGGCGTGATGCGAGTGGATCTCGTAGTTGGCTTCGTACTTGCCGGTCGGGGTTAGAGGCGAAGTGGTGTGATCGAGGTGGATCGGTGGTTAGCCTACGTACTTGCCGATCGGACGTGGCGTGGCGAGTGGATCTGGTAGAGGCTATCGCACTTGCCGGTCGGCCGTGATTCGTATTAGTATTGTTGAGTGCAGGTGGATCGGTAGGCGGCTTTCGTACTTGCCGGTCGATTGAGGATGCGGTGGATCAGTAGCTATGCCTTCGTCTTGCCTCGTCGGTTCTTATGATCTGGTGGGATCTAGTATTCATATGTACTCCTTAGTGTTGTTATATCATAGGCTGCCGCGGTGAGGAAGGAATTCCAGACACGATTGATATTATGGGCATGAGACCTATGGTTATATTTGAGTGATGACTTAGAGGCGTGAGTCACGACTTGACATGGCTGCGTATATGTTGTGTCTTGTAGTTTGGCTATCATACATGTCTCCCGCTTTATATATATGCTATTATGAATTCATTCTGATATTTTCGTTTCACATACTTGGTACTGTTATCTTGACCTCGCCCGAAGTGCGTTCATCTGCAGTCGAGATCGTAGCTTCTTTGGTCCGCTCTTAGGATCACTGTTCATTTCTTGGAAGCTCCATCTCTCCGAGGCTTGTCTTTTGGTATGATTCCACGAGGTTATAGACTTTGGTACATTCGGGGTATGGCGGGGCCTGTCCATACGATTGTTATTCTTAGAAGTGCAGTAGTCACGTTTGTGGTTTGGGCCGTAAGAATAAAGTTATCTTGTTTCACCATCGGTTAAGTTATTTTATGAAAGCGGCCTTATCGGCACTAGTGATGTTTACCTTATCTGATTTGTTTCATGTATGTTCATTGCTATTCTCGACATATACGACAGGTACCCGGAAGAAGTACGATCGCGACCCGGTCGGGTCGTGACAATAAGGAAGGGTTATGACCAGAATGATAAAAGAGAATACAACTATGGTTATGTAAGTTGCACGAGATTTGATTACCACAGACTAGTGTAAAGACCATTAGTAGATGATGGGCAGTAAGAACACCTCGAGGAAAGGTGGTAACACCTGTACTGACGAGAAAGATAAAAAGAAAATACGGGGGGGGGGGGGGGGGGGTACGGGACCCCCGGACAACTTCAAATGATTTATAAGGAAAGACGAGTAGACACTCGAACGATAAAAAAAATAATCTTGACAAGCCATTACATTATGTAATACCGTGGATTGAGGTTGAACACCTGACTATAAGCTCTACGAGCTGGGAGAGAATAATCGGGTTACTACTTGGCGAGATCAAGGAAATCTCCCCCCTAAATTGTGATTGACAGGAAGTCTTAGCCATGAGGCAAGTAAAGGAATCAAATCTAAGTTAGTGACCAAGTTTGGTTGTAACAGAGAAAGGGAAACAGGAACCAAATTGAGATTAAGGATGCCCGAATATTTCGCAAGTATGAGAAAGGCTTCCAGTTATTGGAAGATAAGTTGACCACGACTACAGTTCTTGTTACACCCCGTAGTTCAGGCCATGCGTATGAGAGCGTACGAAAGGGAGTAAGACTTAAAATTTTAGAAGGATAGGTTGACGGGTTGTTTCGGACGGGTTTTAGTCAACCTTGAGGCGGGTTACGACCCGTTACATTGAGAGTTCCTAGGTGTTTCAAAGGCCTAGTGCGTAGTTCGTTGAGTCTAGTTTCCAACGCAACCAACCGTTCATCGATAGGACATCGGAGTAGAAAGTTATGGGAGTTGCAAGTTCAGTGCGCAGTCGGACAGAAAAGTGTTTCGGTCAGGAGCCACAGGGCCGCGGCGCCGGATGCAGGGCTTCAAGCTTGAGTTTGTTGACCAAGTCAACTTGTCCACTTGGCTATTATCCAAGTGTCTTTCATCCTAGCCACTCAAGTGTTGCAATCTTGACCCTCCATTGTGTTTTACATACCTAACTAGTAGCAAGACTAGCTCTTTAACACTTAGAAAAATTTTCACATGTTCTTGTCCACAATAGTTGCTCTCGGCTTAGCCATTTTATCCACACAAAAATTTTGTAATTTTGATCCTTTGTTCACAAGACTTTAACCCAATGTCCCTAAGGGTATTGTAAGGATATCTCAATAGAAAGATTTCGGAAAAATGACGTTTTCGTATTAGTCGCAAGGCGGAAACTTAAGGAGTTCTTCAACTTTGAAGTTGGAACTTGAAGATGGGTTCTTCATAGGCTTCTAAGGAGTGCTTGGAGCGGATTGGAACTTAAGGAAAGGAGCTAAGAATTGCTAAGGCGCGACTTTGAATCTTGGAAATTTTAAGGGCTTGTAAAGGTATAAATCTTGTCGTTTTAGCAATTAAAGTTTACTTATCATTGTAGCTATGGATATTAGCAAGCATAAGTTATATAGAATGAAGTTTGATAAGTATATTGACTATTGGAACCCTAATCCGAAAACTAGCATGTTAGTCTTAAGATTACAATTCAAGTCGATTATTAGTTTAAGTCGTCGCATGTTGTAGAGAGAAGGAAATTGTAGTTGTTGAAGTTGTTTGTGACTATATAACATGTTAGACCTTAGAAATTGGAATCGGAAAAAGGATTGGAAAAGACTTTGAATTGTTGGTTATGTAAGTTGGCCGAGAATGGCTAGTGAGCATTAAACTACTTCGTATGAATTGTGGGGCGGAATTTTACACGTATTGTAAGGCGTGTAATCCCCTTTGTTTGGTTGTTGTTTTGAGCCTTAAATGTGGCGTGTTGGTTATTGTATTCGGCCTTGAAAAAGGTGGCAAAGTGAGTATAAACAAAGGAAGTGCTGCCCGATTTTCCGTAGAATTATAGACAGTATACTTAGTATTATTCTACGTTAGAGACTAGAAGTTGATAGTCTTGTTGTGACCATTATAGGTTGACACTTCTACGTATGGCGTATTCGGCTTAGCTTGTGGATTTAGCCGAAAAGGTATGTGAACTATCTCCTCTTCTAGCATGATTCCTTAAGATAAAGAAAGTATGTCCTACTCCTTAAATGATCCATTCCTTGGTTGTATTTGGATTGACTAAAATAGAATGTGTTCTATGTACTTCCTTGATTGTACTTTGATGTTTAAATTGTAAGTTGTATAATCCATTGCCTTAGTGAAGTTGGATTCTTAAAAGTGAAAGTATTTTACTTAAAGTACATAGAGTCTTGAAAAGGAAGTGGTTTTCCAAACCTTTTGGCTAGTGCCTTAGTTGCAAAACCTAAGGGTTGTTATAATGACTTTAGGGGAGTTAAAGGAGTGATTTACTTAATTGGTTTAAAAGAGGAGAAATGACATGATTTAAGAGAAGTAACTTGTTTTAAAGGAGTGATTTACTTGAGGTTTAAAAGTAGAAGAAACTTGTTTTCTAAATATTAAGAGACTTGAAGTATTTTGAAAGTTAAGAACTTGGTTTGTAAGTATGCGATACTTGGTTTTAATTAGTATAAGTCTCTTGGTTATAAAAGGAATGAATATGTCTAAAACCATAAAGGGTTATAACGGCTTTATGGGAAGTTGGTTATAACGGCTTTATGGAAGGTTAAGAAAGTTGTCTATTTTGATTAATGGGCATAAGTTGCCTAGATTGTGAAAATGTGAAGTTACTTGATTTCAAGCTTTGAAATGAGTTTTCTAAAAGTGTAGTAACTTACTTTGAAAAATAGACACACCTTGATACTACGGGTGTTAGTACCTTGGGGTTTTACATAAAAAGGAGTCTTTTGAAAAGAATGTACGTACGTAGTACTTTGGCTTGGTTAATTGAGAATTATTCTATGTGTGCCTTGATAAGTACTTTGGTTTGATTAATTGAGAATTATTCTATGTATGCCTTGATAAGTACTTTGGCTTGATTAATTGAGAATTATTCTATGTATGCCTTGATAAGTACTTTGGCTTGATTAATTGAGAATTATTCTATGTGTTCCTTGATAAGTACTTTGGCTTGATTAATTGAGAATTGCCTATATGTGCTGGTGATAGCCTTTGAGTGCAAGTATTATGTTTTATTACGTTGCCGCGACTCTCGGTTGGGAGAAGTATGTCTTGTTGTAAGTTACTTGGGCGTCTGAAGCGGTGATGTGGGATTCCACGGGTATGCTTCCGTTATTTGTAGTACTTGGGTTAAATTCCCGGATTTTTATAAAAGACATGGTAGTGCTTATGTGTTGTTTGACGGCCGATTGAGATAGGGTAAGAGTATAAGTGAGGGGTAAACCCCCAAGACACTATACCACATTCTCCAGGGTAAGAGTATAAATGAGGGGTAAACCCCCAAGACATTATACCCCGCTACCACCTTCTCGGGGTAAGAGTATAAATGAGGGTAAACCCCAGACATTATACCCCGCTTTACCACCTTCTCCGGTAAGAATATAATGAGGTAAACCCGAGGCGTTATACCACTGCCGTTTTCCTACTTGGCGTCTGATTTTTAGGACACAGTGGGACTTGGTGTTCATGTATGCCTATTGGTGTTATATTATATCATGGATGCCGCGGTGAGGAAGGATTCCACGGGCATGATTGATATTATGGGCGTGAGACCCATGGTTATATTTTAGAAATGACTTGAGGGCATGCATCCCTGACTTGTTATGACTGCTTATGTGTTGTGTACTGTAGGTTGGCTATCATACATGTATCCTGTTTTGTTTAGAATGTTATGATTTCATTCTGATATTTTTGACTTCACATACTTGGTACATTCTTCAGTCGACCTCCTTCGGCTGCGTTCATCTCGCGAGTTTAGGTGCGCTGTTTGGTGATCGGCAGTGTAGGACCGCCTTCGAGTTTTGGATAGCTCCTTACATTGGAGTTTATCTTTTTGGTATAAGTTCTTTCAAGATGAGCTTTTATGCGATTATGGATGCAGCGGGGCCTTGTCGTCACGATTCGATAAAACTCTTAAGTGCAGTATTCATATGTGGGATTGGACTCATGTACGGTGTAGTGTCTTTTGTTATGGCAGTCTTGTCGGCTTTGACCTTGCACGTACGATTGGTTAAAAAAAAAAAGGGGTGTTATTTAATTTTCGCAGTTTACTTAGTTGTTAAGGTAGAAGGGTGCCCAGGTAAGGCACCAGTCACGGGCCCGGGGTTCGGGGTGTGACACTCATGCGGGTCCACATGACCCATGCAGGTGAAATAGTCTCAGGAGTAGGAGTGCTTAATGATACTGCGGGGCGGATGACCTTGCTTTGACCATGAGCTTCCTATTTTCATGCAGTATTGTATATGTTTGATATTCTCATTATTAGTAAGGCACAGTGTCCTGTAAACTGATTTCTATACATGTCTCCAGTTATTTTATACTTATGAGGTATTTTCAGTACTTTCGATTTAGCATGCCAACATGTGTGTATGCGACCCCGCTTCCTCGGTGCGTTCATCTGCGCGGTAGGGAGTAGCGGTGGTGGATCCTCATTCTTAGGATCATTGTTCGGTGTCGAAGCTCCATTCCTCGGAGCTTGTTTTGTTAGTGCGGTTCTTCCATGATGCTATAGGTATTATGTACATTCGAGTATGGCGGGGCACTGTCCACGATTATTATTCTTAAGTGCAGTAGTCACGTTTGTGTTTTGGGCTGTAAGGACAAGTTGTACTGTTATACTATTGATTAAGTATATTTTATAGAAAGCAGCCTTATCGGCTTGCCAGTGATGTTACTTTATACAGGTTATGTGTATGTATGTTCCGCTGCTATTCTCTGATGTATACACGACGGGTGCCGATAGGGCACGATCGCGGCCGAGGTCGGTCATGTGATTCTAACCCCTCCTGATAGACTAGAGGGTTAGGTTATTATCGCAACACTTTGGGTAATGGACTAGGTTGTGTGCTGATGCAACACGATAAGGTTAGAGCCTATGTTTCCCAGCGGATAGGGAAGCATGAGAGGATTTACGCTAATCACGATTATGAGTCGGCGGTAGTTAATCGTGCCTTGAAGATTTGGAGGCATTTCTTATATAGACTTCATGTGGATATTTGAACAGACCACAAGAGCCTCCGGTATATCTTCAGACAGAGGCAGCTGAAATGCGACAGAGACGGTGGTTAGAGTTACTCAAGGATTGTGATATTGATATCCTATACCACCCGGGGAAAGCCGAGACAGTTACAGATGCTCTTAGTCGTGGATCTATAGGTAGTCTGTCAGATGGGCAGCCAGATAGACAGGACGTGGTCCAAGAGATTCATCAGCTACCGAGCTGAGGGGTTCGATTATTTATTTCCATGGTTAATGGAGTTTAGATCCGAGAGGTTGCCGAGTCTTCCCTCGTTGATGAGGTGAAGAGGCGACAGTATAAGGATCCAGTTCTAGTGCGGGAACTGAGATACGACTCTCTAAGAAGAGAAGGACCCGTTTGGGTAGCACCGGATAGGGTGCTATGAGATGAGGATATATTGGGTGTGCCCGATACTGCAGGACTTGTCAGCAGGTGTTAGGGGAGGCACACGGTGCTTATTGCTCTATTTGTTCGAGGTCGACTAAGTTGTGTCGTGACCTCAGATGTATGTATTGGTAAGATGGCCTGAAGAGGGATGTAGCAGAGTTTGTTTCTTAGTGTCCGAATTAGTAGCAGGTCAGGGTTGGGCACCAGAAGCCCAATGGGCTATTACAGATGATTGAGATCCCGACTTAGAAATGAGAGGTGATTAATATGGATCTTGTTACAGGGTGACATCGTACTCAGAGGAAGTGCGACTCCCTGGGGGTCATAGTAATTAGGCGGACGAAACCAGCCGTGTTCTTCCAGTTTGGACCACTTACTCGGCTGAGGATTATGCTAGCTTATTTAGTAGGGAGATTGTGAGATTGCACGGGGTTCCTACATTTATGATGTCAGACAGATGAGCTCAGTTTACGGCTGACTTCTGGAGGTTTTCCAGAAGGTATTAGAGACACAGATGAGTCTTAGTGTGACATTTCACCCTCAGACCGACGGACAGACAGAACGTACTATCCAGGAACTTGAGGATAGGTTGCGGGCCGGTGTTATTGATTTCAGAGTTAGCTGGAAGAATTAGTTGCCTCTTGTTGAGTTTGCGTATAACAAAAGCTACCATTCCAGTATCCAGATGGCCCTGTATGAGGCTTTGTATGAAGAAAGTGTAGATTCGTCGATTAGTTGGTTCAACGTAGGCGAGGTTCAGATAATTAGCCCGGACTCGATTCAGTGGGCTGTGAATAAGGCGAAGCTTATCCAGGAAAGATTATTAGTAAGCTCAGAGTCGATAAAAGCTTTATGCAGATAACCGACGTCGACACTTGAAGTTCAGGTTGACGTTTTAGTATTTTGCTTAAGTGCTTGTTATGTGGCCACGTGTGGCATTATTGGTATGTAAGGGTTGTAAAAAGAGACTATGTCGCTATCCATAAGATTGACTCCAAAAGAACATTCGGGGACGAATGTTTCTAAGGGGGGAAGAATGTTACACCCCGTAGTTCCAGGGCATGCTTTTAAGAACGTACGTAAGAACTCAAAAAATGTTAAGATTTGAGACTAGTAAAAATTTATCGGAATTATGGAAATGTCGGAAATCGAATATTGCGACAAATGGGAGGGCGACACGTGTCACCCCTTAGTTGGTCTTGGACGAAATGGACATGGGTTTAATGGTCATTTGACCAAGGTTAGGATGACCAAGTCTTGCTAAACATAGAGCTTGATATTGTTGACTTAGTCAAGAGCCACTTGGCTTGATCTTTTAGTAGATTGGATCCAAGCCATCCATATGTGCAAATCTTGACCCTCCATTATGTTATTTAAGTATACTAGTAGCAAGACAAGCTTCTACACTTAGACAAATTTCAAGAAAACTTGAAGAACTCAAAGGGGAGCTCTCGGGTTTGAGGGTTCTAGCAAGACAAGAATTTTCGTTTGTTGTCCAATAAGCTCCACACTTTAAACCAAGGTTCCTAAGAGTATTGTAAGGGTATCTCAATAGAAAGATCCCGGAAAAGTATCGTTTTTGTATTAGTCGCAAGGTGAAAACCTAAGTCACTTTCCTAGGTTTGGATTTGAAGTTAAAGGAAAGTTGTTTGTGATCTTCTAAGGGCTTCAAGTGGCGGATTGGAGTGTCAAGGAGAGGCTCTAAGTTGCTAGGGGGAGACTTCGGATCTTAAAGATGGATTAAGGCTCGTTAAGGTAACAATCTTGTTCTCTTAAGTGTTATAAGATTACATATTGTTGTAGCCTTACATTTTTTTTCTAGCATGAGGTATGTGTATTAAAGATTGATAAGTGATATGGATAGTGGAAGCCTATAGCCGAAATGACATTGTGAGCCATTTGCAATTGAAATACAATTTGGTCGATAACTAGAATCGTCGCATGTTATCTACTTGAAGATTTTGGTTGTTATAATCGATTGCGGCTTTATAACATGTTATACTTAACAACTTGAATTGAAAAGGAATTGGAAAGGATGATATGTTGTTATACCTTTTGGCCGAGAATGGCATTGCCTTTTTGGACTAGTTTGATATCAATTGTGGGGCGGAATTTTACACGTCTTGTAGGCGTGTAATCCCCTATTGTTAACTACATTGTTGAGCCTTAAATGTGGCGTGTTTGGTTATTGAATTTGGGCCTTGAAAAAGGTGGAAAAGTATGTAGAAACAAAGGAAGTGCTGTCCGATTTTCCGTAGAATTTAGTGACTTTGCACTTAGAATATTCTACGTTTGAAGCAAGAAGTTAATAAACGTATTATGGTCATTATAGGTTGACCTACTACGTACGGCATATTGGACTTAGCAAGTGGATTGAACCGAAAAGGTATGTGGAACTTTCCTATCTCTTGAGCATGAATAGTTGTAAATATATAGTATGGTAGAAGTACGAGATTTTGACGAATCTAGTCCATTTGATATCCTTGGCTTATCTTAAGAATGTCCAAGTTGGTTGAGTTAGGAAATTAACTCACTTGTTTATAAATATTAAGGATATCTTAGTTTCTAAAAGTTAAAATACTTAAAGTATTTTGAAAGTATATGATACTTGTTTTGTTTGAAAAGTTTAAGTCTCTTGGTTATAAAGAAGAATGTAAGTATCTAAAATATAAAGCTAGTATAACGGCTTTATGGGGAGTTGATTATAATAGCTTTATGAAAAGTTAAGAGAGTGGTTTACTCTAAGTAATGTAAGTAATAATAAATGACTTGAAATAATGAAAGACAAATTGATTTGAAGGCATCAATTGCTTAAGGTTTTAAAAGAAAGAAGTTACTTGATTTAGAAGCCTAAATGTATTTCTAAAAGGTATTGTGACTTGTCTTGAAAAGTAGATATGACTTGATACTACGGTTATTAGTATCTTGGAAGTTTTATATGAAAAGGGTCATTTTAAAAGAATAGAAGTACGTAGTACTTTGGGTTAAATCCCCAGATTTTATAATGACATGTTAGTGCCTTAAGTAAACTAAAATGAGAGTGTATATGAATAAGGCTAATAAGAAGTTAAGGGGATTTCTTAACTTGCTTATGTTATGTATGATAAACCGGTAGTGCTTATGTTATGTATGATAAGCCGGTAGTGCTTATGTTATGTATGATAGACGGTTGTGCTAGTTTAAGTTATTCTTACGGGGTAAAGCCCCGGGTTACTACTAATTCATGGATTTGCTATCCATGATGCGAGTGCGGTGTTTGTACTCATTGTGGGCCCACCGGGCCTAAGCGGGTGAAATAGTCCTGTGCGGGTGAAATAGTCTTATGCGGACCGCATCGCTCCATTGCGGGTCCGCAGGACCTATGCGGGTGAAATAGTCTCATGCGGAGCGCATCGCTCCATTGCGGGTCCGCATGACCTATGCGGGTGAAATAGTCCCAAGAGTAGGATTGCTTAATGATACTACGGGCGGGTGACCCTACTTTGATCATGAGCCTCCTATTTTTATGCAGTAAAGTATACTCTTGTTTACTCTCATTGTTAGTAAGGCACAGTGTACTGTTAATTGAGTTATCATACATGTCTCCAGCTTTATTTTAGACTTATGATTCATTACAGTACTTTCAGTTTCACATATTTGGTACATGTTGTACTGACCTCCTTCGGGGGGCTGCGTTCATGCCGCAGGTAGAGTATACAGGTTGCTGATCCTTACCCTTAGGATCACTGTTCAGCTGTTGGGAAACTCCATTACTCCGGAGGCTTATCCTTGGTTCAGATCCCTGGTATGGTCGGTTGTTGTACATTCAGGGGTATGGCGGGGCCCTGTTCTGTCATAGTTGTTATTCTTAGAGGTCTGTAGTCATGTCTTGTGGATTGGGTTGTAAAGAAAAAAAAGATGTAATTGATGTTTTTGGGTTTTGTATATTCTTTTACGGAAGGTGGCTTTATCGGCTAGCCTGTTGATATTTTATGTCTAAGTATTTTTATGAATTGTGTATGTTCCGCTGCTATTCTCTGATGTATACCTGAGAGGGGTGCCCAGGTAGGACACTAGTCGTGGGCCCGGGGTCGGGTCGTGACAAACGCCATGTCAGGGTCATCCGCCCTCAAAATCATTATGCAATCCTATTCATGGGAATTGAACCCGCAATGAATATATGTACACAATACCCGCATCACGGAGAGCTAATCCATGGAATGTGTCCTGGGAATTGAACCCGCATGAGTTCTTCAGATCCGCAGTGAGTGTGTACCATCTCTCGTCATGGGAGCTACTCCATGAAATATATATACAATGTTGTCGGCCCTCTAGTGAGGGACGCAGAGATGTGAAAATATAACACTCGCACGAATGGCTATATGAGATAACATATGCAAGTTAAAATGATATTTGACTCACATTAGAACAAATAGAATGAACTATCAATTTAGAAAACTCAAGGCATTTATCATGTCATGTAATATCATGGAATTGAACCCAAAGTACTATGTACATCCATTCTTATAAAATAAGAATCACATCATGCAATATTAGGGAAATGAAACCCAAAAAGTACTATGTACGTCCGCCGTACATCCTTTCATTTTAAAACAACCAAACCAATACCATGTCTTCCTTTTAAAATGACCAAGACAATACCATGCCTTCCTTTTTAAAATATTCATGTACGTCCGCCGCACATCCTTTCATTTATAAACCCCAAGACACTAGCACTTGTAGCATCAAGGCACTTTCACTATTAAAAATAAGTTACTTACACTTTTAAACTCAAGTAACTTATTCTTTTCAAATCAAGTAACATATACCCTTAAATCAAGTTACTTCTTCTTTCCCAAAATCAAGTCATTTTTACTTCGTATAAATCAAGTCTCTTATACTTCATCTAATCAAATCTCATATACTTTCAAGTAAGGTCTCATATACCTTCAAGTAAAGTCTCATATACTTTCAACTAAGTGTCATAGCTTTCAAATAAATCTAGTCTCGTGACTTTCAAATAAATCAAGTCTCATAACTTTCAAATAAATCTAGTCTCATGACTTTCAAATAAATCAAGTCTCTTATACTTCATCTAATCAAATCTCATATACTTTCAAGTAAGGTCTCATATACCTTCAAGTAAAGTCTCATATCAACTAAGTTTAGTCTCATGACTTTCAAATAAATCAAGTCTCATTAGTGTTGTAACCTAGCAAGATCAAATCGACTCAAATGCTTACTAAACACTCTTATCAACATCTTCCATAAGACTTGGTAAGGATTTAGGAATAACTTAGACATGCATTTAGCATAGAATCAATAACATGAATACTCTAATAACGAGGCAAGTATACTTCAAGAAACAAGTAATGTATACTCCAATAATCAATCATGCCGATAGAAGGAAGAAGTTCACATACCTCTTAAGCTATTCCACACGCTAAGTAGAATACGCCACTCGTATAATGTCAACCTATAATGACAATAATACTTCTATCAATTCTAAGCTATCAAGTGTAAGACTTATACTAAATAATGATCCTCTTATTCAACGGAAATTTGGGCAGCACTTCCTTTGTTTTTACGTACTTTTCCACATTTTCCAAGGCTCAATTTCAATACCAATAAAGCCATACTTAAGGGCACAATCAACAATTAACCAAAGAGGATTACACGCCTAACTTGACGTGTAAAATTCCGCCCATTAATCTACCAAACAGCCCACTAAAATCAGTTCATAGTCCAATGTAAAAACAGTCATTTAGTCCGCTCAAACAGTCCACTAGTACAATCCATTAGTACAGTCCACTAATACAGTCCATTAGTACAGTCCACTAATACAGTCCATTAGTACAGTCATTTAGTTGGTGTTCTCGGCCAACTACTACAACCAAAACTGTTTCCATAACTTCTTATAATCCAACTTATATTCCAACACTTTATATAAGTTATATTAACTTGTTAACAACAAGATTTCTTCATGTCAACATGTAATAGGTAATGTTTAACAACAATAATATCTAATGAATCCGACAATGCCAAAACTGTCCACAATCGGCTAACATGCCAAGATTGTGACATGTACTTCTTATTCTTCATTCTTTTTAATCACAAGTTCATCCATTAATTACTACAACATGTAATATCTAATTACATTAAGAGGACAATGATCCTTACCTCAAATATGCCCAAAATAATCCAAGTTTAAAAGTCGATCCTTAGCATATCCTAGCTCATATTCTTCAAGTTCCAATCCACAATATGTAACCCTTAGAAGCTTATAACCAACTTCTCTTCAAGTTCAACACCTAAAAAGTTGAAGAACACCCTATGGTTTCAACCCTTCAAGTTACGGCCAAAAGGCTTTTTAGGGGTTAGGGGTGCTTAATCTTGCTAATCACTTGGTTAGGGACCTTAATCTTGTATTAATGAACAAAGCTTGGAAGTTTAAGGATTTTTTGGTCTCCAAAATAGGCCTTGGCCGAGAGCACCATAAGAGGAGGAGCTAGGATTCTTGAAATAATTCTAAGTGTTGGCTATGTGTAGAATGAAGTCTTGCACTCCCTCTATGTATATATAATGTATCCCAAGTAGTGAGATCAAGACAAGTGTAGGGACAAGATTGTGGACAAGTGTGTGTGGGACCCATGTCCACTTGTCCACTTCAACAAATATCTTCAAGACTTGCCACCTTGCAAGACAAGTGGGGGGTGTTCCACGTGTCACCCTCCAATTCGTCAAAATTATTTCTTGCTCCAAAATATCTATATTTGGCCAAAATATCTCGAAATATTGTGGGCCCCACAAAACTGTAAAATTTTTCCGTGGGCCCCACATGACCAAATACGGAACTTAAAAATACAAAATTCCAATATAATCTATAAGTCTCAAATACCAAATTTGAGAACTAAATTCCAATTAATAACCCTTTTCCTTCACAAATTCCCGATATTTTTCCTTAAGAAAAAGTAATCTTTCTTTCTTTCCAAAATTCAAATCTTATTTCCATACGTACGTTCTCATATCATTCCCTTAGAATTACGGGGTGTAACAAGAAAGTCCTATACTAGACAGCTCTATAACCATATAACTCACGTGATACACATAATAACTCACTGATTCATCAAGTCACTTTGTTCATATAAGGTTCCAATCACAGTCAAGTACAATCAATTCATATACGTATACAGGATTTTACTATCATAATATCCACCGACTAGTACATTCTTGTCCAAGTCATATCCATGTTTAACCCCACTTACCCAACTTAACACATCAAATAAGCAAGTTAACACTTAGATCACAACAAGGGTTCTTACCTTTCCAGTCTCTTGGACCCACAACATTTTCATACCTCTCATATCAATATCATTAGAACCATCAGTGTATGAATGCAATGACAATACAAGGCAAGAAATCAAAATGTATGAGATGCAATCAAGTATAGGATTTGAATATCACATGTTTTCAAAGTTCAACAAGTAATCCAAGTACAATCAGGATATCATATCAAGCATGTGTGATGAATACATACGACAATGTCAAATATGGCGACGAGCCCACATAATGGCGACAAGCCCAAATAACAACATTAAGGTTGATTCCCCAAACGTTCATCACAACCGCTAATGTGGGACCCCAAACTCGCTCAGTACCCCTCAATATTTATAACTACTACGTACTTCTATCGTAGTCTCAAAAACTAAACCGTAGCCTACCTCATTGTCTAGCATGAGCCACGAACAATCCATGTTCAGTGTCGGCCTCGCCCTTTCAGAGCGCCTCGAAGTACTCGTAGTCTAAAACGCATATAATGTATGTTAATAATAAGCTAACACATTACAAGGACATAGTCTAATCAAGACTTCAAATACCAACCCTGACCCACGTCACCAAGACTCAAACTTTATTACTAAAAACCAAGAATACATACTAGTTAATCATATCCTTAAGTTAATTAGAAATATATACTCATTTGGACCCTTAATTGAACAACCTAAGAAAAGCCCCAATTCATTAATCCTAGAATTTCGCCCAAATAAAAAAGGGGTTTCTATAATCAAATTAGACTCCACGACATGTTTATCTATCATACATCAATGCTTATTTACAATATCAAAGTAAATGGGTCAATCCCTGGTATTGACACCACAATTAGGAAAACACAAAAACTTGTCGACGGGTTTCACAACCCAAAGACCAACAACATATTATGTGGTATGAAAACGATAGACAAATCCAAGCCTAGACATGACATGCCGAAATCGGAAAATGCACATTCATTTTTTGTCTGTCATTTCCAAAAAAAACATTGCACTTAACGGCTTGGATCAATCCGTCACCATCTCACATGTTTGACGTTTACGCCCATCTCTAGCATAAGAGAGGTCTCATGCATATTAGAGCGCGCGCTTGATTTGCATGCTTTTGTTTTACTAGTGTTTGTCGCTAGCAACTCTGTACATATTATTTAAAGTAATAATTACCCATTTAACTCTGTACATATCATGCCATGTGCTTATAAATCCGGGCATGAGCATTTGCACTTTGCATTTTGCACTTTTTGCTGTCACATTGCAATCAAGATTTCTACTGCGTAAATCGCTCTTAAATAGCTCGACTTAGACCTTGTGAAACATCAACCTCCAATACGGTCGAATCAATCAGGGGAGTCTTTGACTATGTTGGCACACCCCCATATTTCATTATTTTGTGACTTTCCTACTCTCACCCATTTCTCGTCTTTTTTGCAGGAAAACCGTCCTCGCAAACAGTCGGGGACGGTCGTTCAAAAAAAACATTATCCCTGGAGATACTCCATGAAAGAACAAAACAAAAGTGTTATAAGATGACCGAGAATTATGTTGATCGAAAGTAGTCAGCCAATATCAGATTCAACGAAGCATCGCTCTGAGTTTTTCTATACCTTTGTATTTTTATACATATTTATAAATTCAATTGATATGCTTAGCTTTAACTACATAATACATTCATATCATACATATCTGAACGAACTACGCGTGTCTGATTCTCACCACACGGTGTGATACATAGGCAGCCCATCTTAAGTTCGGCACCACACAAAAATGATAATAATAAAAGGGAGAACACATTTGTCTCACCTATGCATTTCATTCATTTTATCACATACATTCATTTTTTCATTACACATACATTCATTTTTCATTACATTTATTCCATACATACATTCATTTTTTAATTACATTCATTCTATCACATACATTCATTTTTTCATTACACATACATTTATTTTTCATTACATTAATCATATCATAGACATTCATTTTTCATTACATTCATCCTATCAGAGACATTCATTTTTCATTACATTCATCATATTACATATATTTATTTTTTCAATATATTCATTCTATCACATACATTCATTACATTCATCATATCATGGAAAGTCATTTTACTTTGCATTAGTTTTATATTGAACAATCATTTGTTTTGCACAGTTTTTACTCTTGCATTTCTTTCATGGATGAATTCTTTTTCAAACATACATTTTATAACAAAAAAATGAACTACGCGCACCTGATTACCTCGGCGGGATACGTAGCAGCCCTATTCGGGTTCGGTACCCATTATTCAGAAAAAAAATATTTTATTCAAAAATACAAAAAAAATGTTATTCAAAAATACAAAAATATTTTTTTAAGTATCATTGTTTGACTTGGTTGATACCAACACAGTTAGGGGTGCGCATATGAAATAATGAGTAATAATCAGTATGGGCTGAATTCGTGGTAAACCATAGATTCTTTTGATACCTCTTATTCACACCCGTAATGACATTGTATTGCATGCTTTCAAGATAAGAACAAAACCAACCTCATCGTTTCATATGCATTGTGTGGTGAGTTTTAGAATAAGTTCTATTGCATTGTATTGATATCTAGAACTTGGCTTGAATGTTTGTTGAGGCGAAATCCTGAGCAACATGTTATACCCCGTAGTTCCAGAGTATGTATGTGTGGACGTACGTACAATTGTTTAAGCCCTAATTAGGTTTAGGATGAAATTGAGAACTTTCGACGGAAAAGATTCCGAACCTTGTGAAGGAAATTTTACGTTTTTAATATTTTATCCGATTACAGATTTTTTTCCGAGAGATGAAATATTTTGGACCAATAGGAGGGCGACATGTATCACCCCACTTAGGCCCATGTTGGACGATTTGTATGGCCAAGTGGACAAGGTCAAGTGGTCAAAGTCTTGGAAGATATTTTTGTTGGGATAGTGGGAGTAGGTGGGCGTTTTTTTTGTGGGCAAGTGGGAGAAGCTTGGACGGTTTTTGGAGGAGCATGTGGCTAGCCACATGGCTCATTTTTGTGGTGGACATATGTCCCAATGTTGTGGTGGACACTTGGTGGAAGACTCTACTCACACAAGCTATCTAATCTACACCCTCCACTTGCTTGAATCTTGGCCCTTGTTTGTTCTATAAATACCCACCTCTAGTTGCAAGACTTCTTCATCCACTAAACATTTTCCAAGTCTCAAAATCCCTCTCCCCCTTTGAGAAGCTCTCGTCCAAACACCTTCCCCCCCCTTCCTAGTAGCTCTGGCCGAAACCCCCTTCCTAGTAGCTCTGTGAACCCCCTTAGTAGAAAAATTCCTCCAAGTATTGTACTATTCCAAAATACCTTAGCCCAAATACCTTGTAGTATTCCAAAGTTACCTCTATACTAAGAGCCCGGAAATACTACTATATTTCCTTTAGTCACAAAACGAAACCCTAGGATAATCTTCATAGTTGGTTGAAGTATTAAGTAGTAGTTGTGTAGAAACTTCTAAGGGTTTCTTGGAGTGGATTGGAGCGTACAAAATAGGAGCTAAACGTTGCTCATGATCGACATTAAACCTTGGATAATTTTGGGCTTATCGAGGTAATTAATCTTGTCTTTCTATTGTAATTGGAGATTACATATAATAGTAGTTAGAATTAAGTATAAGATATAGAAGGATAGTATAGAAGAGAATTGAACTGTAATTACATAGGACTGTATTGCAGTAGACTTGTGTAGTTTGACGGGTAGGGAAGTGCTGCCCAATTTTCCGTAGAAATAAGAACCTTCTGCTTAGAATATTCTACAGAGTAGTCTAGACGTTGATAGACGTACTTGACTATTATAGGTTGATACTCTGCGCGTGACATATTCGACTTGGCAGGTGGATTTCGCCGAGAAGGTATGTGATTCTTCCTATCCTCTTGAGCATGATATTTTTAAAATATATATAGTACGGTAGACGTACGTGTGTTAACTGAACGTGGTTTTACTTCAATGTTCGACCGAGGGCCTCACAAAGGGGGGGGGGGGGAGGGGGAGCTCTTGGACGAGAGCTTTGCTAAGAGGGGAGGGATTTTTAGACTAGGAAATGTCTAAGTGTGGATGAAGAAGTTCATCAACTAAGGGGGGTATTTATAGGCCAACCAATGGCCAAGATCAAGACAAGTGGTAGGCAAGTGTAGGGTGGGGATTTGGACATGTGTAAGTGGGTCCCACTTGCTCATCAACTACACAAAATATCTCACAAATATCCTACCTAACATTGACCAATGTTTTAGGCAACAAAAATGGAAAAAACGTGTGCCCCAAATCGTCCAAGCAATCCGCCACTTGAGGGTGACACTTGTCGCCCTCTCGTTGGTCCAAAATATTTCATCTCTCGGAAAAATCCGCAAAAATTATAAATGACATAGCCGGAATTTTCCCTTCGCAAAGTTTGGAAAACGTTTCGTCGGAAAACGACTCTTTTCGCTAGTTGTGCACAAATTTCGCCACTTTGCCTACTTAAGGCTTAAACTTTTGTACGTACGCCCTCACGTACATACTCGGAAAATGCGGTATAACGATATTGACCTCGCCGGAGCTGCGTTCATGCCGCAGGTAGAGGTACACCAGTTGTTGATCCTCGCTCATAGGATCACAGTTCAGCATTTTGGGAAGCTCCGTTTCTCCGGAGGCTTATCTTTGGTATAGTCCCCTGTCGTTGTAGGTACTTACATTCAGGGGTATGGCGGGGCCCTGTCCCGTCGTTGTTGTTATAACACTCTTAGAGGTCTGTAGTACTGTTGTGGGCAGGGTTTGTAAAAGGGATGTAACTGTTCAAGTTTTTATTTTTATATATAAATACAGAAAGGTAACCGTTTTGGTTAGCCTGTCTTCTTATTTCACTGTTTGTCGTTTATGAGTTTTTATTTTCCGCTGATTTTCTCTGATGTTGTATCACTAGGGTGCCCGGGGTAAGGCACCAGTCGCGGGCCCGAGGTCGGGTCGTGACAAAAGTGGTATCAGAGCAGTTAATCCTCGGAAAGTGTCTACAGACCGTGTCTAGTAGAGTCTTGATTATCGGTGTGTTGTGCACCACATCAATAATCAGGAGGCTATAGGATATTTAGGATTGGTTTCCATTCTTCTCACTCTGAGATCGTGCCTTAGAGCTGTGTTATAAGTTGGACCCCTCTAACGTATTTCTTTCCACTTACGATTATGCCTCCGCAAAGCAACCTCGGGCCTGAGAAGGCGAAAGCGGTAGGAGGCTGCAGTAAGCCTTGAGGGTTACAAGAGCACAGCCCAATAATCACACGAGGTGGTGCTTCATTCGGGAGTTACGCTCGTCGCCACCCAGTAGAGTTTAAGCAATGGCGGCGATACTACTGCGTCCATGATATCTGGACCTTGATTCGCGACCCGATGCGAAAGTATGGATTGCAAAGAGACGACCCTGTTACTAGCTAGGGATTTAGCAACCAGAGAGTATATTATGTACCGATTTATCGCGGGTCTTGATGATTATCTAAAGAAGGGTTGTGCAAGAGTAGCTCTTCAGTCAGGCATGAGCATGGCCTGCGTACGGGCTTATGCGCGTGGCCGAAAACGTAGGATCGACGGGCTAACAAGATCAACAAAGAGGCGGTCGGCGGGGTCCTTTGGTAACTTTCGAGGCGAATCGCCTCGTGAGGATGGATATGCGCCTCCGCCCGATCGCAGTGGTCCTCCACGCGGGGTTCGGGGCGTTCGGAGTATCGAGAGTTGGTCGAGCTCGGGGCTTACGGTTCGGCTATACATGGGTTCTAGCGGTAGGTTCAATTTTCCCTCAGTGTTCACGATGTGTCAGGCATCATCCCGGGGAATGTCGTCTTTTTGTTGGTGCTTGTTTTACCTGCGGCCGTCAGGACCATGTGACGAAAGAATGTTCTAGTAGGAGGGATAAAAGTAGGAGGACTCAGCCTACCAGATCAGTTGCGGATTCAGTGGTTCGGAAAGGAAGGGGTGTTAGTGTTATACCCCGTATTTCCAGAATATGTACGTGAGGACGTACGTAGAAAGTTTAAGCCTTAAGTTAGGCTAGGACCGAAAAATTTTATGCACATCACGCGAAAAGAATCATTTTCCGACGAAACGTCTTCCAAAGCTTGCGAAGGGAAAATTCCGGCTATGTCATTTATAATTTTTGCGGATTTTTCCGAGAGATGAAATATTTTGGACCAACGAGAGGGCGACACTTGTCACCCTCTAATTGGCGGATGTGAGGGCGTCTATTGGATGAAATGGAGCATTGGAGTTGGTAGGATATTTTGTGTAGTTGTTGAACAAGTGGGACCCACAAACACTTGTCCAAATCTTGACCTTACACTTGCCTACCACTTGGCTTGATCTTGGCCATTGATTTCCCTATAAATACCCCCCTTAGTTGAAGATCTTCTTCATCCACAAATTGTTCTAAGTCTTGAAATCTCCCTCCCCTCTTAGCTAGGTTCTCGTCCAAACCCTTGGTGAGGCTTTGGCTGAAACCCCCCTCCTAGTAGTGCTAGCCGAGACACACACCCCCCCTACCTTGAGTTGTCTCGTAAAATACTACCCCCCCCCCTTGGTAGAAATACTCTCCAAGTATAGTTACTATTTCAAAATACCTTGGCCCAAATACCTTGTAGTATTCCAAGGTTACACCTATACGAAAAGCCCAGAAATACTATTATAATTCCCTTCAGTCACTAAACGAAACCCTAGGGAAAATCTTCACAGTTGGTTGAAGTATTAGGAAGAAGTTTCGTAGAAATTCTAAGGGTTGTTTGGAGCGGGTTGGAGCACCCGGAGTAGGAGCTAAACGTTGCTCAGGATCGACATTAAAACTTGGATAATTTTAGGCTTACCGAGGTAAATAATCCTATCCTTCTATTGTAATTGGAAATTACATACTGTAGTTATATAGAAATGAATATAAGATTCATAGAAGAGAATTGAACTGTAATAGAAGGATATTACAGAAAAGACTTGAACTGAAATCACATCAGAAGAATATTCTACAAGAGTAGTCTAGGCATTGATAGACTTGTATAACCCTTATAGGTTGATTGATCTGCAAGTAGCATGTACTACTTGAAAGGTGGACGAGGCTAGCCGGGTTATAGTCGTGGAGCGTTTTGCTAATAGTCGATAATCGTCGCGAGGTATGTGATCCTTCCTATCCTCTTGAGCATGATATTTTAAAAGAATATATATATATAGTACGGTAGACGTACGTGTGTTAACTGAACGTAGTTGTACGGCAATGTCTTTTGACTTAAGCCTGAATAATAAGAATCTTGAAGTATTTCAAAAGAATTAAGAAACCTTTTTGAAAGAAAAGTAATACTTGGTTTTAAAAGCTTAAGAGTTATACTAGCTTTATGGGAAGTTAGGTATAGCGACTTAAGAGAGATAAAAGGAATGGTTTATTAATTTTAGAAGTTAAGAGACTTGATCTTAAAAGATAAGAGACTTGACTTAAGTAATTAATATGAGTTTTTGTGTGAAACCTCATTCGTGAGTAATGAGTACTTGGTTTGTAAAAGGAATAATGTTTTACTGATTTCAGAAATGAGAATAAGTATCGACCAAACCACATCAGCGCTAATAAAGGGAAATGTATTGACTAATAAAGTATTATTAAAACCAGTAGAAACCTCCATCTGCATAAAAGCTAAGATGAGACAAAATGATATTACATTTCCTAGATCATGACTGCTTAAATAAGATTGATTATGAACAAGAATAACCTACTCACATATAAGGCATATGTATCTCAAATTGTTTTAAAGGAGAATTATATCATTAAGTGATTAAAACTATGAACTACGAAACCTTTCGAAAATGAGAAACTTGAGCAATTGAAATTAGGCAAACTTGAATGTTTGGAAAATAATGTTGTTACTTGATTTACAAAGGGAAGTGTTTTGGTTTACTTAAAAGGATAGTCACTCTATTTTTATACTACGGGTATTGTGTGACTTTTGTGAAAGAAACGGATCTTTTAAAAGAGTTAATGTATGAAGTACTTTGGGGATAAAAACCCGAAATTGTTAACATAAAGTAGAAAGTACCTTGTGTGAATAACTTGATTGTGTTGGTTTCTGATAGCCTTGTAATGCTTTCTGGTTGATTTGATAAGTAAACATGTTAGGATGCTACGTGTGTTAGTATCTGGTGATGTTTGTGTAAAGGGGTTCCCCTTGTTGTGCTTATGTTGTTTAACGATAAGCTGTTATGTTATTATATCACATACCCCCTTGACTTGTTATACCGAGGGCTTGCCACCCTTGATGCGGGTCTATATGGCCTATGCGGTCTATGTGACTATGCGGAGCAGCGGTATGCTCCAGGATTGATCATTCCGGGTGTATATCCGTCACGAGGATGCCCTATGCGATGCAATGTGACTATGCGGTCTATTGAGACTATGCGGTGCGAAGTCGAGGAGAATACGGGGTTAGCTACCCCGTCGAGGAATACCTCATGCGAAGTGCGTGTGACCTATGCGGGCTGCGGGAAGTCCAGGATTAGGCACGCATAATGATACTATGGGCGATTGGCCTTGCTTCGATCATTCGCGGCCTAGAAAAGACCTGTTACAGTTTATCTACCTTGCTCTTGTTCATGTTGTGGCATTATGTGCAGTTGAACTGGTTGTATTTGCAAATGGTTTTAAATACTTTGATTTTACTTGATGCTTCTGATTTCACATACTTGGTACCTGTTGTCGACCTCCTTGAAGTGCGTTCATGCGCGGTAGAGGTACACCATTCGTTGATCCTCGCTCTTAGGTCACAGATTCGGCATTTGGGAAGCTCCGTTTCTTGAGGCTTATCGATGGTATAGTCCACTGTCGTTGTAGGTACTTACATTCGTGGTATGGCGGGGCCTGTCCGCCATTGTTGTCATGTCATTCTTAAGTGCAGAACCTTTGTTGTGGCGAGTTGTAAAAAGGGATGTAACGGCTCTAGTTGTTATATATATTGATGCCGAAAGGCAAGTTTTCTCAGATGAACTGTTTCATATTTCATATTATGTCATGTCTTGTTTTATATTCTGCTGATTACTCTGATGTATGTCTACTTGGGTGCCCGGGTAAGGCACCAGTCACGGGCCCGGGTTCGGGTCGTGACAAAAGTGGTATCAGAGCAGTTAATCCTCGGAAAGTGTCTACAGACCGTATCTAGTAGAGTCTTGATTATCGGTGTGTTGTGCACCACACCAATAATCAGGAGGCTATAGGATATTTAGGATTGGTTTCCATTCTTCTCACTCTGAGATCGTGCTGAGAGCTATGTCATAAGTTGGACCTCTCTAACGTATTTCTTTCCCTTACCGTTATGCCTCCACGTAAGGCAACCCGAGCCCAGAAGGGCAAGGCATCCGAGGGAGCTGCGAGTATAGCACAGAGGGTTACTAGGGCACAGGCCCAATCATCACCTGGGGTGGTGCTTCATTCGGGGAGTTCTGCGACATCGCCAGCCCCAGCGGAGTTTAGCACGGCGGCAGCAGTTCCTACTGCGACCATGACATTTACACCTTCAGTTCCACGACCAGGAACAGAGAATATAGACTGCAAAGAGACGACCCTGTTACTAGCTAGGGATTTGGCTACCAGAGAGTTTATGATGTACCGATTTATCACGGGTCTTGATGACTATCTAAGAGAGGGTTGTGCAAGAGTAGCTCTTGATCGAGCTTGAGCATGGCACATTATGCGAGCTTACGCGCTGCGAGAGGAAAATGGAGATCGACGGATTAACCAAGATCGTGAGAAGAGGCGGTCGGCGGGTCCTTTTATAACTTTCGAGGCGAATCGTCTCAGCAGCAGATTGGCTATGCGCCCCCGCCGGTGCAGAGTGGTTCTCCACAGGGTTCAGGACGTTCGGAGTATGCAGGAGTTGGTCAAGGCTCGGGGCTTAGTGCACGGATACACATAAGTCGGCCAGCCGGATTGATTTTCCCGTTGTTCCACGGTGTAGCGAGCGTCATCCCGGGTAATGTCATCTTTTGTTGATGCTTGTTTTACCTGCGGTCGTCAGGGCCATGTGTCTAAAGGATTTCCTAGTAGGAGGGATGCAAGTAGGAGGACTCAGCCTACGGATCGATTGCAGTTGATGGTTCGGAGAGGAAGGGGTGTTAGCCAGAGGAGGCCACCCCCACCTCGGTGTGGCCGTTGCGGTAAGTGTCATTGTGGGGAGTGTCGTACTCCTTCGACAACTTGTTATACTTGCGCCCAGCAGGGCAGGATTGGTTAGAACGACAAAGGGGAAGTGAAGCGGTAGATACATGTATATCCTTGAACCCTCTAGAGATTGTAGGTGTGATAAGATAAGCGTATCTTAAGTGTTATGTTCAGATAACATAAGTGTTAATTGTGATTAGAAATCATGGTTAGTTAACCGGGTAAGTTTTGGGGGGCAGAGAAAGTGTGAGCCTTAGAGTTTTATACGTAGGGACCTTAGAGGTAAGGCCATCTCGAGTAAAAGATATATTTTTTTTATGTGTTTGACCCTTATCGGAGTGCATAGTGCACGTGAGATATAGTTGTATAATAAGTCCCTGAGCAGTGTGGAATGAAAGAGGGTAGTTGAACTAAGAAGACCACTAGGTTTTCGTGACTTGATTAGTGAGATCGTTCCGGATCGGGGAACAAGAGTTTTTGCGCGATAGCGGGTCGGGTTGAGGACCAATCGCGGGTCAACCCGCGACCTGTTTTGTGGTGGGGTCAGTTTGTGGTGGTCCCGCTTGGTGATAGGGTCACGAGGGTGTTAGGCCCAAGTTTAGTTAACCAGCGTACGAGTTCGTGGATGCGTTCGACCAGTAGTCGGGCCGATGAGGTCAGCCCATCTTGTCCTTCAGGCAGAACTGTTTACTCGGCAGAGAGTTATGCGAGATGTTATTTATCAGGAAGGTTGTAAGGTTGCACGAGGTTCCTACTTTCACCTTATGACAGGCAGTGGAGCCCAGTTTACGGCTGTTTCTTTTCTGGAGGTTTTACCAGGCAGGGTTAGGAACTCAGGTGAGTCTCAGTATCGCATTCGCCCTCGGGCCAGTGATTGGTGTTCAGGGGTAGCTGTGAGGATTGTTGCCTCCTCTTGAGGGAGTGTTTTTATAACTACCATTTCAGTATTCGGATATCGCCTTACGAAGCCTTGTAGGGGCGGAAGTGCAAGTTGCCGGTCGATTGGTTCGATGTTGGCAAAGTTGAGATAGTTGGTTCATACTTGTTTCGGCAGGATGTGGATAGTGTCACGACCCGACCCCGGGCCCGCGACTGGTGCCCTACCTGGGCACCCTTACAGGTATACATCAGAGAAAATCAGCGGAACATACATGAAACTTAAAAATAAATCATCAAAGGTAAAATCAACAGGTTAGCCGATAGGGCTACCTTCCTGGACATACATATATATAACCGAAGCAGTTGCCTCATTTCCTTTACAAAAAGACCCACAATATGTGACTACAGACCTCTAAGAGTTTCAACATAACCACTGTGGCGGGACAGGGCCCCGCCATACCCCTGAATATTCATGAAACTACTACCTCAGGGAAAACCGTACCAAGAGCTAAGCCTCCGGAGCAAATGGAGCTTTCTCTCAAAAACTGAACCGAGATCCTAAGAGCGAGGATCACCAACCTGGGTACCTAAAACCTGCGGGCATGAACGCAGCCCCCCGAAGGGGGTCAGTACAACAGGTACCGAATATGGAACAGAATATAACGTACAGTAAACAAATCATAACTGTACAATAGAATGACCGGGACAAGTATAAAAAGTACATACCAGATCCTGCCGTGTCATTACCACTTATGAACTTAATCGTAGCTTATTATCTATTCCCATTTTCAATAAAAGTTATAGTCACACTCTTGTGCACATGATTAGGAAAATCATTAAGTTCATTACCATATAACTTACTTATCTTTCATAACACAATCCGACCCTTTTATGGAGGGACGCATATACTACCCGGCCCAATCCAGGACGCGATCAAGTCACACAAAATAGCAAAGTGTGGCCGTGGAATCCCCCATCACTGCCGACAGCTATAAGTGTCAAATATAACCATGTGACGCACCCGTGGCATCCCACCTCACTGTCGGCGTACACATACACAATACATATATATATCTCGCGTGGAATCCCACATCACTGTCGACAGCTATAAGTGTAGAATATAACCATGGGTCTCACGCCCATAATATCAATCAAAGCAGGTGGTATAACGTCTTGGGGGTTACCCCTCATTTATACTCTTACCCTGGAGAAAGTGGTAAAGCAGGGGGTATAACGTCTTGGGGCTTGCCCCTCATTTATACTCTTACCCTGGAGAAGGTGGTATAACGTCTTGGGGCTTGCCCCTCATTTATACTCTTACCCTATCTCGTAGGTCGTCAAACAACACATAAAGCGGTGGTACAGCGTCTTGGGGTTTTCCCCTCACTTATACTCTTACCCTGGAGAAGGTGGTATAACGTCTTGGGGCTTGCCCCTCATTTATACTCTTACCCTATCTCGACCGACCATCAAACAAGACATAAGCACTACCATGTCTTTTATAAAAATCCGGGAATTTAACCCAAGTACTACAAATAACGGAAGCATACCCGTAGATCCACATCACCGATGCGTCCAAGTAACTTATAACAAGACAGTAGGCCTCCAAGAGAGTCGCGACAACGTGTTAAAGCGTAGTACTTGCACTCAAAGGCTATCACCGACATATAGGCTAATTCTCAATTAACCAAGCCAAAGTACTTATCGGGCACAAATAGAATAATTCTCATTTAACAAGCCAAAGTACTTATCGGGCACAAATAGAATAATTCTCATTTAACAAGCCAAAGTACTTATCAGGGCACAAATAGAATAATTCTCATTTAACAAGCCAAAGTACTTATCAGGGCACAAATAGAATAATTCTCATTTAACAAGCCAAAGTACTTATCAGGACACAAATAGAATAATTCTCATTTAACAAGCCAAAGTATTTATCAGGGCACAAGTAGAATAATTCTCATTTAACAAGCCAAAGTACTTATCAGGGCACAAATAGAATAATTCTCATTTAACAAGCCAAAGTACTTATCAGGGCACAAATAGAATAATTCTCATTTAACAAGCCAAAGTACTACGTACGTACATTCTTTTCAAAAGACTCCTTTCCAAATAAAACTTCCCCGATACTAACAACCGTAGTATCAAGTCCTATCCACCTTTCAAGACAAGTCACAATACCTTTTTAGAAATACAATTACCGGCTTCTAAATCAAGTGACTTCTTTGTTAAAAACCTTAAGCAATTGGTACCTTTAAACCAATTTGCCCTTCCTTAATACAAGTTATTCATTTGATTACTTTATTAGAGAAAACCCATTCTCTTAACCTTCCATAAAGCCGTTATAACCAACTTCCCATAAAGCCGTTATAACCCTTTATGGTTTAGACCAATACGTTCCTTTTATAACCAAGAGACTTCTACTTTTTGAAACCAAGTATTTTATACTTTCAAATCAATTCTCTTAACTTTCAAAAAAATACAATTAGTCTCTTAACCTTTAGAAAACAAGTGACTCCTTTTATTATAAAACCTTATGTCACGACCCGATCCCGGGCCCGTGACTGGTGCCTTACCCCGGGCACCCTAGTGATACAACATCAGAGAAAATCAGCGGAAATAAAAAAACTAAAACATGAGACAAGTCATAAAGCATGAACTAGGCTAACCAAAACGGTCACCTTCCTGAAATATATACATATATATATCAACCTGAACAGTTAAATCCTTTTACAACCCTGCCCACAACAGTACTACAGACCTCTAAGAATGTAACCATAACTATGACGGGACAGGGCCCCGCCATACCCCTGAATGTACAAGTAACTACACTGACAGGGACTATACCAAAGACAAGCCTCAGGAGAAACGGAGCTTCACATAAAGCTGAACCTTGATCCTAAGGCGCGGATCCACAACCGATGTACCTCTACTGCGGCATGAGCGGCCGAAGGAGGTCGATTACAACAGTACCAAGTATGTGAAACTTGTAAAAATCGTAAATGAAATCATAATAGTCTATATAAAGCGGGAGACATGTATGATAACCAAACTACGATCCACAATACATAAATAGTCATGTTAAGTCGGGACTCATGCCTCAAAGTCATTACTCAAATATAACAATGGGTCTCACGCCCACAACATCACTCATGCCCGTGGAATACCTTCTCACGCCGTGATCCATGATATAAAACATTCAAAGTACACATGAACACGAGTCCCACTGTGTCATAATAAAACTGCGATGGTAAATGCGAAGGCATAGCCGACTACTAACACCCATAGTACTAACAAGGTCATAAAGCGTATCATGAGATATGTCTAGACCGTCACATGATCAAAAGCTGGTCACACGCGCAATGATCAATGTGCGCGTCTAGCCCTGAACTCCTCGCGACTCCGCATAGGCCAACCTCGTAGGCCCGCATGAGGTATAACCCCGTCGGTAGCTACTCCGGCGTCCGCTGGACTCGCGATCCGCGTGGCCACATGTACCGCGTGACCATAAAGGCGCCACTAACACGGAACTCGTAGCTCGCATAGGTCCCGACCCGCATGAGGTATTCTCGAATCATGGTCCCGCACCGCTGAGTCTACCCCGCGTGAGGGCGACAACCTCCGGAAACATGTCAAGGTGAGCGGTACAATACCAACATAACGGTGATAGTTAAACAACTTAAGCGCGATCGGAAACCTTTACACAAACATCACAAGATACTAACACACGTAGCATCCTAGCATGTTTACTTAACAAATCAACAAGAAAGTATTACAAGGCTATCACAAACCAACACAATCAAGTTATACACACAAGGTACTTTCTACTATATGATTAACAAGATCGGGTTTTATCCCCAAAGTACTTTATACATTAACTCTTTAAAAGATACGTTACTTTCACAAAAGTCACACAATACGTAGTATAAGAAAATAAAGTGACTAATATTTTAATTAAACCAAAACAACGTCAGACTTTCCTTTTAAACCAAATTAAGACAATAACATGCCTTCCTTTAGACCAAAACACTTCTCCTTTAAAGTCAAATTACCATTTTAAAACCAATGATAAAACCATTCCTTTGTTTTTCATAAAGTCGTTATAACTAACTTCCCATAAAGTCATTATAACACTTTATGTTCTAAACAAAACTCTTCAATTCTACAAGTCTCTTTCCTTTTAAAACAACCATAAGTATTCTTTTAAAACCCAAATAATGTACTCTTTTCAAAATAAGTAACCTATACTTAAAATCAAGTTACTTCTCTTTTACCGAAAACAAGTCGTTATAAGTCAAGTCTCTTATCTTTGAAGATCAAGTCTCTTAACTTTCAAAATCAAGTTGTCTATAAGTCAAGTCTCTTATCTTTGAATATCAAGTCTCTTAACTTTTAATCAATAAACCATTCTTTTACCTACATAAAGTCGTTATAACTAACTTCCCATAAAGCTATTATAACACCCTATGTTTAAACCAACCAAAACACTTAGCACATGTACGTCTACCGTACTACATAGTTTACAAAACATCATGCTAGAAAGGATAGGAAGAGGTTCACATACCTCGCGACGATTATCGACAATAAGCAAAACGCTCCACAGTACTGTAACCCTGCTAGCCTTTTCCACTCATCAAGTAGAATACGCTACTCGTAGTACTTCCACCTATATAGGCCACAAACGTCTATTAACTTCTAAACACGGTTCCATTTTCTCTGAGAAAATTGGCGCACCTCCCCGAAATCACATAAATCTCCTCACTAACAAGGCGCTACTGTGCCAATAACTACCAGGTGATTACACGTCTAACCGGACGTGTTCAAATCTGCTTCACAATAATACAACAGTCTACTGTAAATACAGCCCTATGTAAATACAGTTCAATACTCATTCTAAATATAGTATACTCAACTATACATTACTACAACATGTAATATCCAATTACAATAGAAGCATAAATCAGTACCTCGATAAGCCCAAAATTATCCAAGATTAAATGTCGATCCTGAGCAACGTTTAGCTCCAAGTCCTTACGCCCAACCCGCTCCAAGCGACCCTTAGAAGTTTCTAAACAACTTCTCTAAACACTTCAACCAGCTATGAAGGTTTTTAGGGTTTCATTTTGCGACTTTCGGAATAAAGTAGGATTTCCGGGCTCCTAGTATTTAAACAACTTTGGAATACTACTAGGGATACTAGGCTAGTGTATTTGGAATTATACCACAATACACCAAGTATTCTACACAAGGGGGGAGGGGTGGGACGAAACCAATACAAAGGGAGGAAGTATTTTGCTCTTGGGAAGCTTTCAAGTGAGATGAACTTATTCATCAACCAAGGGGTCTATTTATAGAACAATGGAGGGTCAAGATCCATCTAAGTGTATGGCCAAGATTGGGCCATGTGTGTGTGGGTCCCACCACACCACATGGCCAACGAAATTGGGTGCCAAGTGTAAGGCCATTTCGGCCCAGGTGAGTAGGTGACAAGTGGCTAGCCACTGTCACACCATTCGGCCCACGTGGCCACACAAGGGGTGACACGTGTCGCCCCGATTCGCCCAAAATATTACGTCTTAGAAAATATCCAAAAAGCGGAAACCTCAAAACAAAGCGGGCCCCCCAAACCGTAAATTTCTCGCGTGGGCCCCACGTGGCCATTTCCGAAAATAAAATCTCAAAATTCTAATATAATCCGAGAAGTTCAAATACCAAATCTGGGAATCCAATTCCCATTAACGAACCTTTTTCTTCACAAAAACCGGAAACTTTTCCGTCGAAAAAATCACATCTTCCTTTCTTTCCAATATTTATGTCGTATTCTCGTACGTATGTCCTCGCATACATACCCTGGAACTACGGGGTATAACATTCTTCCCCCCTTAGAAACATTCGTCCCGAATGTTCCTTCTAAGTCTCTAAACATACATATGCCGGTGTAGTCTCCACTACTACACTTACAAAACCGATCATGCCACCAATGGCCAGAATATAACATGTGCGCAAAACTCCATTTCATGCTAACGAGGAATCACCTCAATCATCTCAAAAAGCTCTCACCCATGATCAAACGATACTCCTTTCGCATCTTCACAACAGAATGACCACTTCCGTTCTCATAACATATGTTCACTTCCCTTACTCGTCGTACCCTCGCCGTAACTCGAACTCCTCCAATAAACGTACCACGTTTACGGTGACTCGAGCTGCTAACAATTTCCTCTGGATAAGCTTCACCCTATCCACATCCTGGTGAAACAAGTAGGGACCAACTATCTGAACCTTGCCAACCTTGAACCAATCGATCGGCAACCTACACTTCCGCCTATACAAGGCTTCATAAGGCGACATCCGAATACTGTAAAGGTAGCTATCATAAAACTCACTTACCCAAGAGGCACACAATCCTCACGGCTACCCCTGAAATCAAAACATCGGCCCGCAACATATTCTTAACTATCTGGGTAAAACGCGCTGTTCTTCTGTCGGCCCGAGGGTGAATGCAATACTGAGACTCACCTGAGTTCCAACCCTGCCTGGTAACACCTTCAGACACAAAAGACATAGCCGAAAAATTGGGCTCCACTGCCTGTCATAAAAAGTAGGAATCCCGTGCAGCCTTACAACCTTCCCGATATATAACATATCGCCACCCTCCGCCGAGTAAATAGTCCTGCCTGAAAGACGAGATGGGCTGACCTCATCAGCCTGACTACTGGTCGAACGCATCCTCGAACTCGTACGATGGTTAACTAACCTTGGACCTAACACCCTCGTAATCCTATCACAAAGCGGGACCACCACAAATTGACCACATCTCCTTTCGGGCTGCGGGTTGACCCGCGAACGGTCCTCAACCCGACCCATAATCGCACCAAACTCTTGTTCCCCGATCCGGAACAATCTTACCTATCCAAGTCATGAAAGCTACCACTTTCACCTTACACATCCCAAGGAAAATATCCCTCAAAACATTTCATGCATACCAAGTGTTTCGACAAAGATTAACCGTAAAATCCTTTTCTCAAGACGGCCTTACATCTAAGGTCTCAACGTGTACTATTCTAAGGTTCACACCTTCCATGACCCCATACTTATCCTTTCAACTAACCATGTTTTCTAATTCACACTTAACACAATGCTATCCGTACATAGCACCTAACATGTACCCACCATAATATCATAAACAAAATCTCCTAAGGGCTAAAGATATCTCTGCCACTACTGCCTCACTTTCCCTTTGCCGTTCTAATCATAATCCTGCCCTGCAGGGCGCCTAGCTATATAAGGCGTTGAACCAGCCATCGATCCCGAAGGCTGAGGCTCTACATCTGTGCTACCTCTGGTCAGACAAACTCTCACCAAATTGCCCTATTGGCCGCAAACACAAAAGCTGTCGAAGCAGTACGACACTCCTCATAATGGAGTCTACTACTATGGCCGAAACGAGGTAGGGGTGACCTCATCTGACTAACACCCCTTCTCCCGAACAATGAACCCGCGACGACCCGACAGGTGAGTCATCCCTCCGTAACCCTCTGCACGGACATCCTCCCATCACATGGCCCTGACGGCCACAGGTATAACAATCTCCCAACAAGTACGACACCCTGAGGATCATCCTCAGATCTCTATCCATAGAATTCTGGCGAACTGCAACTCAAGAAATACCTAAGTCTCAGACTATCGGATCTAGGGGAATCATCGTCTGCCGGAACCACCGGCTCCCGTCCGTCCTCATTCCCAGCCACTAGCCTAGCTAGTAGCTGGGCTATCACCTTGAATTCATATCCTCGGCTCCTGGCCGTGGAACTGGAGGCTCAGGTATCGTGGCCTCAATAGAAACTGCTGCCGCTCTAACTCTGCTGGGCTAGCGGCATCATAAAAACTCGTCGTCTGAAGTACTATCTCAGGTAAGAACCAGGCCTGTGCCCTCGTAACCCTCTGTGTTCAACTCGTAGCTCCCTCTGCTGCCTTGCTCATCTGGGCCCTGGTTGCCTTGCGCGGAGGCATAACGGGTACATAAGAATACGCCAGAGGGAGTCCAACTTACAACACAGCTCTAAGGCACGATCTCAGAATGAGAAGAATGGAAACCAATCCTAAATGTCCTGCAGCCTCCTGATTATAGATGTGGTGCACAACACACCGATAATCAAGACTCTACTAGACACGCGATGCGTAGACACTTTCCGAGGACTAATCGCTCGATACCACTTTTGTCACGACCCGATCCGGGCGTGGTCGTGCCTACCGGGCACCCTAGTGATACAACATCAGAGAAAATCAGCGGAAATAAAAAAAACTAAAACATGAGACAAGTCATAAAGCATGAACTAGGCTAACCAAAACGGTCACCTTCCTGAAATATATACATATATATATCAACCTGAACAGTTAAATCCTTTTACAACCCTGCCCACAACAGTACTACAGACCTCTAAGAATGTAACCATAACTATGACGGGACAGGGCCCCGCCATACCCCTGAATGTACAAGTAACTACAACAACAGGGGACTATACCACTGACAAGCCTCCGGAGAAACGGAGCTTCCCAAAGTGACTGATCCTAAGAGCGCGGATCCACAACCGATGTACCTCTACTGCGGCATGAACGCGGCCGAGGAGGTCGATAACAGTACCAAGTATGTGAAACTTGTAAAAATACTGTAAATGAAATCATAATAGTCTATATAAAGCAGGAGACATGTATGATAACCAAACTACAGTCCACAATACATAAATAGTCATGTTAAGTCAGGGACTCATGCCCTCAAAGTCATTACTCAAATATAACAATGGGTCTCACGCCCACAACATCACTCATGCCCGTGGAATACCTTCCTCATGGCGATCCATGATATAAAACATTCAAGGAGTACACATGAACACGGGTCCACTGTGTCATAATAAAATCTGCAGGTAAATGCGAAGGCATAGCCGACTACTAACACCCATAGTACTAACAAGGTCATAAATCGTATCATGAGATATGTCTAGGCCGTCACATGATCAAAGCGGTCACACGCCCGCGATATCAATGTGCGCGTCTAGCCACAGAACTCCTCGCACTCGCATAGGCCAACCTCATAGGCCGCGTGAGGTATAACCGCGTCGAGGGTAGCTACTCCGGCGTCCGCTGGACTCGCGATCCGCGTGGCCACATGTAGACCGCGTGACCATAAAGGCCGCACACTAACACGGAACTCGTAGCTCGCATAGGTCCCTGGACCCGCGTGAGGTATTCTCGAATCATGGTCCTGCACCGCTGAGTCTACCCGCGTCGGAGGCGGCTTAACCTCGGAAACATGTCAAGGTGAGCGGTACAATACCAACATAACGGCTGATAGTTAAACAACTTAAGCGCGATCGAGGAAACCCCTTTACACAAACATCACAAGATACTTAACACGTAGCATCCTAGCATGTTTACTTAACAAATCAACAAGAAAGTATTACAAGGCTATCACAAACCAACACAATCAAGTTATACACACAAGGTACTTTCTACTATATGATTAACAAGATCGGGTTTTATCCCCAAAGTACTTTATACATTAACTCTTTAAAAGATACGTTACTTTCACAAAAGTCACACAATACGTAGTATAAGAAAATAAAGTGACTAATATTTTAATTAAACCAAAACAACGTCGGACTTTCCTTTTAAACCAAATTAAGACAATAACATGCCTTCCTTTCTAGACCAAAACACTTCTCCCTTTAAAGTCAAATTACCATTTTAAAACCAATGATAAAACCATTCCTTTGTTTTCATAAAGTCGTTATAACTAACTTCCCATAAAGCTGTTATAACACTTTATGTTCTAAACCAAAACTCTTCAATTCTACAAGTCTCTTTCCTTTTAAAACAACCATAAGTATTCTTTTAAAACCCAAATAATGTACTCTTTTCAAAATAAGTAACCTATACTTAAAATCAAGTTACTTCTCTTTTTCCGAAAACAAGTCGTTATAAGTCAAGTCTCTTATCTTTGAAGATCAAGTCTCTTAACTTTCAAAATCAAGTTGTCTATAAGTCAAGTCTCTTATCTTTGAAGATCAAGTCTCTTAACTTTGAATCAATAAACCATTCTTTTACCTACATAAAGTCGTTATAACTAACTTCCCAAAGCTATTATAACACCCTATGTTTAAACCAACCAAAACACTTAGCACGTATGCGTCTACCGTACTACATAGTTTACAAAACATCATGCTAGAAAGGATAGGAAGAGGTTCACATACCTCGCGACGATTATCGACAATAAGTAAAAGCGCTCACGATCGTAACCTGCTAGCCTTTTCCACTCATAGTAGAATACGCTACTCGTAGTACTTCCACCCATATAGGCCACAAACGTCTATTAACTTCTAAACACGGTTCCATTTCTCTGAAAATTCGCGGCACCTCCCCGAAATCACATAAATCTCCTCACTAACAAGGCCGCTACGGGCAATAACTCCTGGGGATTACGTCTAACCGGACGTGTTCAAATCTACTTCACAATAATACAACGATCTCAGTAAATACAAACCTATGTAAATACAGATTCAATACTCATTCTAAATATAGTATACTCAACTATACATTACTACAACATGTAATATCCAATTACAATGATAGGGGCGTAAATCATTACCTCGATAAGCCCAAAATTATCCAAGATTAAATGTCGATCTGAGCAACGTTTAGCTCCAAGTCCTTACGCCCAACCCGCTCAAGAGACCCTTAGAAGTTTCTAAACAACTTCTCTAAACACTTCAACCAAAGCTATGAAGGTTTTTCTAGGGTTTCATTTTGCGACTTCTAATAAAGTAGGATTTACGGGCTCCTAGTATTTAAACAACTTTGGAATACTACTAGGGATACTAGGCTAGTGTATTTGGAATTATACCACAATACACCAAGTATTCTACACAAGGGGAGGGTGGGACGAAACCAATACAAAGGGAGGAAGTATTTTGCTCTTGGAAGCTTTTGGTGAGATGAACTTATTCATCAACCGGGGGTCTATTTATAGAACAATGGAGGTCAAGATCCATCTAAGTGTATGGCCAAGATTGGGCCATGTGTGTGTGGGTCCCACACCACATGGCCAACGATTGGGTGCCAAGTGTAAGGCCATTTCGGCGAGGTGAGTAGGTGACAAGTGGCTGGCCACTTGTCACACCATTTCGCCCACATGGCCACACAAGGGGTGACACGTGTCGCCGATTAAATCAAAATATTACGTCTTCCGAAAATATCCAAAAAGCCGGAAACCTCAAAAACAAAGCGGGCCCCACAAAACCGTAAATTTCTCCCGTGGGCCCCACGTGGCCATTTCCGAAAATAAAATCTCAAAATTCTAATATAATCCGAGAAGTTCAAATACCAAATCTGGGAATCCAATTCCCATTAACGAACCTTTTTCTTCACAAAAACCGGAAACTTTTCCGTCGAAAAAAATCACATCTTCCTTTCTTTCCAATATTTCTGTCGTATTCTCGTACGTATGTCCTCGCATACATACCCTGGAACTACGGGGTATAACACCTTAGGCAATTGATGCCTTAAAATCAAGTCATTTATCTTTCCATAAAGCAAATATAACTAACTTCCCATAAAGCCGTTATATTCACTTTATACCTTAGCCAAAAACAATTTCCTATCCAAGGGACTTATACGTTTAAAACGGAACAAGTATCACATACTTTAAAACTCTTTAAGTCCCTAACCTTAATAAAACTTAAGACATCCTTCATACTTTCAAAGAAGTGAGTTAATCTCCTAACTCACCCGACTTGGCTATTCATAAAACTAGTAAAGGATATCAAGGTGTTGTCGCTCACAGTACTACATACGTGCCACTAGTCATGCTCAAAGATAGGAAAAGTTCTACATGGAGTAAATCACACAACTACCTCTTAACTTCTAAGAGTAGAAGGAAACATGAAATGATACCACAGGTATATTCCATACATAGAATCATGCCAAAGGAAGGAAGAGGTTCACATACCTCGCGACGATTGTCGACAAGTAGCAAAATGCTCCAAAGTACTTCAACCTTGAGCTATTCCATTCTTCAAGTAGGATACGTTATACTTAGTACTTCAACCTATAATGGTCACCATACGTCCATTAACCTCTAATTCAAACGTAGAATATTCTAAGTGCTAAGTCACTGTTATACCCCGTATTTCCAGAGTATGTACGTGAGGGCGTACGTATACAATTTGAGCCTTAAGGTTGGCTAGTTTCGAAATTTGTACACAACACCCGATTTGAGTCGTTTTTCGACGAAACGTTTCCACAGCTTTCGTAGGGAAAATTACGGCTATGTCATTAATAATTTTTGCAGATTTTTCTGAGAGACGAAACATTTTGGACCAACGGGAGGGTGACATGTGTCACCCTCACATTGGAAGGCTTGGACGGCAATTTGGACGAGAAAGGTGGCATGTAGTTGGTAGGATATTTTGTGCAAGTTGGTGTGGTAGATGGATAAGGTGCACATGGCTTAATCCTAGCCCTACACTTGCCTAACACTTGGATGAATCTTGGCCATTGGTTGGCCATTTCTTGACCTATAAATACCCCTCTAAGTTGATGAACTTCTTCATCCTAAATTGTTCTAAGTCTTGAAAAATCCTCCCCTCTCCCTTGAGCTTTTCGTCCAACACCCTCTCCCCCCCCTCTAGCCTAAGTGGTTCGGCCGAGGCCCCCTCCCGAGCCTAGCCGAAAGTATCCCCCCCCTTCTTAAGGTGCTAGCCGTGGGGTACCCCCCCCTAGCCTAGTTGTTTTCGTATAATACCCCTTGTTGTGGTATAGAAATACTCTCCTAGTATTGTTATAATGCCAAAAATACTTTAGCCAAATACCTTGTAGTATTCCCAAGGTTACACTTATACAAAAGCCCGGAAAATACTATTATACTTCCTCACCACAAAAACGAAACCCTAAGTAAATCTTCACCCGTAGTTGAAGTTTTAAGTAGAAGTTGGTTAGAACTTCTAAGGGTTGTTTGGAGCGGGTTGGAGCGCGCAAGTAGGAGCTAAACCTTGCTCAGATCGACATATAAACTCGGATAATTTTGGGCTTATCGAGGTAAACATTCTTAACCTTCATTGTAATTGGAAATTACATGTTGTAGGAGTATATAGTTAAGTATACTATATATAGAACTGAACATAGTTGTGCGGCAATGTCTTTTGACTTAAGCTGAATAATACTTACGGCAATGTCTTGCGACTTAAGCTGAATTTAAAGAAGAGAATCATCAGTAATTACATAGGACTGTATTACAGTAGACTTGTGTAGCATTACTGTGTAGTAGAATTGTACACGTCCGGTTAGACGTGTTAACCCCCCCCCCCCCGGGTTGGCTTGGTAGCCGGCCTCGCTAGAGGAGGAGATTTACTGTCATTGCGGGGAGAGTCTTTGCCGAATTTTCTGTAGAATTTTCTGAGTCGGGATCTAAAGATATTAATAGGCGCCTTGTGGCCTCTATAGGTTGAAGTACTACGTGTGGAGTGATCTGCTTGGCTTAAGGTGTAGCCGACGGTTTGAGGTACTTGGAGCGTTTTGCTATTAGTCGATAATCGTCGCGAGGTATGTGAACCTCTTCTTATCTGTTCTAGCATGATATGTGTATAACTATGTAGTACGGTAGACGTACAGGTGATAAATGTATTTGATTGTTTTTAAACATAAAGTGTTATAACGGCTTTATTGGAAGTTGGTTATAACAGCTCTATGTAAATGAGAAATGCTTTGTGGTTTTTTTAAAAAGATAACTGATTTGACTTATAACCGACTTGATGTGTGATAATAAAGAACCTTGAAGTATTCTAAAAGATTAAGAAACCTTTTTGAAAGAAGTGTATACTTGGCTTGAAAACATAAGAGTTATACCAGCTTTATGAGAAGTTAGGTGTAACGTCTTAAGAGAGATAAAAAGAACGGTTTAATGGTTTAGAAGTTAAGAGACTTATTCTTAAAAGATAAGAGACTTGACTTAATATGGATGTTTGTGTGAAACCTCATTCGTGAGTAATGAGTACTTGGTTTTTGAAAGGGATAATGTTTTACTGATTTCGGAAATCAGAATGTGTATCGACAAACCACTGCAGCGTTAATAAAGGAAAAGGTATTGAATAATTAAGTATTATTAAAACCAGTAGAAACCTCCATCTGCATAGAAGCTAAGATGAGACAAAATGATATTACATTTCCTAGATCATGGCTGCTTAATAAGATTGATTATGAACAAGAATAACCTACTCGCCTATGACATATGTTACTCAATTGTTTTAAAAGAGATTAAGACATTGAACTATGAAACTTTTCTAAAAAGAGACTTGTGTAATTGAAATTAGGCAAACTGGAACTTTAGGGAAAAGAAAGGCATTGCGTTGTCTTAAAATGGTTTAAAACATAAAGTGTTATAACAACTTTATAGGAAGATAATTATAACGACTTTATGAAAACAAAAGGAGGGTTTATCATTGGTTTTAATGTGGTAACGTGACTTTAAAAAGAGAAGTGTTTTGGTCTACTTAAAAGATATAAGTCACTCCATTTTATACTACGGGTATCGGGTGACTTTTATAGAAGGGAATGGATCTTTAAAAGGAATTTAACGTACGTAGTACTTTAGGGTTAAAACCCGGACTTGAGCATAAAATGAAAGTACTTCGAGTTGTGTATAAACTTGCCTATGCTTGTTGTTGTGAAACTTGCCTATGCTTGTTGTTGTGAAACTTGCCTATGCTTGTTGTGATAGCCTTTGTTGTGCAAGAATTGTGTTTCTATACTCTGGCGTCTCGATGGAGGTTGGTTGACTTGTTGAGAACTTACTTGGGCGTGGCCGTGATGTGGATAAATTCCGCAGTGCGTTCCTGTTGATAGGGTTACTTTTGTTAATCGCTTTGGACATACTGACACGATGCGTAGCGCACGGGTATGCTTCCACTTTGATTATCGCCTTGTTGTCTTATTGTTTCCCTTTGGACATACTGATACGATGCGTAGCGCACAGGTATGCTTCCATTTGGAATGCTGTCTTATTGTTTCCCTTTGGACATCCGACACGATCGTGGCGCGCGGGTATGCTTCCATTTGGAATGTTGTCTTTTTTTTTCACTTTGGACATAGTGACACGATGCGTAGCGCACGTGTATGCTCCCATTTGGATTGCTTTCTTGTTGTTATCATATCATAGGCTGCCGTGATGGAAAGGTACTCACGCGGGATTGGTGTTGTGGGCGTGAGACCACGAATTGATATAATCATATGTGTGTGTGTCTTGTAGTTTGGTTATCATACATCTCCTGCTTTTATAGACTATTATGATTTCATTCTGATATTTCTGATTTCACATACTTGGTACTGTTATCGACCTCCTTGGGGGCTGCGTTCATCTGCATGAGTAGAAATCATCATTTGTCGATCCGCGTTTAGGATCTCATTTCAGTCTTGGGAAGCTCGTTCCTTGAGGCTTATCTTTGGTATGTTACCACTGAGTCTGTAGGTCCTTGTACATTCGGGTATGGCGGGGCCTGTCCGTCATAGTTGTTGCATAAATCTTAGAGTGCATGCTTTGTTGTGGCGGGGTTGTAAGGATTATGCTATTCAAATGTCTTTATGTATATATGATAAAAGGCAACTTTTTTTGTTTGACTTTTTATTTATCATGTCTCTTAATTTATGTTCATGTTTTT
This sequence comes from Przewalskia tangutica, assembly GCA_029844215.1. NCBI lineage: Eukaryota > Viridiplantae > Streptophyta > Magnoliopsida > Solanales > Solanaceae > Przewalskia > Przewalskia tangutica. The sequence continues at coordinate 67,486,174 of CM056724.1, read as the reverse complement.
ATTTCAGCTGATTTTCTCGATGTTGTATCACTAGGGTGCGGGTAAGGCACGATCCACGGGCCGGTTGGTCGTGCGATCGCTAAATTCTACGGAAAATCGGACAAAGACCTCCTTTGTTTCTACTTACTTTGCCACCTTTTTCAAGGCGAATACAATAACCAAACACGCCACATTTAAGGCCCAATCAATGTAATCAACAATAGGATTACACGCCTGCGACGTGTAAAATTCCGCCCATAAACGATATCAAAAATAATACAACTTACTAGGCCAATTCGGCTAACTTGAAGTACTACAACATCAATTCTTATCCAATTTCCATTCCAATCCACGTTATTAGCCTAACATGATATCAAGTCGCAAATGATTATAACTACTATAATCTTCAAGTCAATTACATGCGACGATTCTAATAAACGACCAAAATGTAATCCAACTTAACATGGCCTACATTACATTTCGGATTTTCAAGGCTACAATCAATCCATAATCCTTATAAACTTCAACACAAATACTTCATGCTAGCAACAAGTAAATCTAACAACAATATAAATAATCTTGTAACACTAACAAAGAACAAGATTATACCTCAACGAATCTTAATCAAATCTTCAAATCCGAAGTCGCTCCTTAGCAACTTAGAGCCTCTTCAAGACACTTCAATCCGCTCCTTGAGACCCTTAGAACCATACCAACAACTTTCCTTCAAACTTCCAATTCAAAACCTAGAAAGCCACTAGGTTTTCACTTTGCGACTAATACGAAAACTCTCTTTTTCCGGGATTTTCCTATTGAGATACACTTACTATACCCTTAGGTACCTTGGTTTAAAGTGGGGAGGTTATTGGTCAACAATAGAAAATTTTCTCTTCAAACCCTTAGCAAAACCGTGAGCCTCACTTAGCACAAGAACAAGATTTCAAAATATTTTCTAAGTGTGGAGAAAGGCAAAGTCTTGCACTACTAGCAAGCTTATATTACACAATGAAGGGTTAAGATTAAGACACTTGTGTGGTTTGGATGAGATTCATTTAAATATCAAGCTAAGTGGGGTCATTGACTTGGTCAATGTTGTCAAGCTACTACTTGCAAGACTTGTCTTGCTAACCAAGGTCCAATGACCCTCTTGCCCTTGCAAGATTTCATCCAAGGAATCATTTAAGGGGGGGTGACACGTGTCGCCCTCCCATTCGTCACCATAGTACATTTTCCGACAATTTCATAATTCCGACAACTTTTTACAAGTCTCAAATTTTAACACTTGCGAGTTCTTACGTACGTTCTTAAAACATGTCCTGTAAATACGGGGTGTAACATTCTTCCCCCCTTAGAAACATTCGTCCCCGAATGTTCTTTCGGAGTCAATATTTATAGTTTGCGACATAGTTTCCTTTCACAACCCCGACATACTAATAATGCCACACATGGCCCTAATACCTCGCACCCGCATACTTGTCCATCATAAGCTCAAAAGGGATTCCCTTTTCGTACTTCCAACTCTTTCTAGCATACATACATAACTTCCATACCATTTCGGGCCTCTAATCTTTGGAGTCACTCTATAATACAATATACGACTATTTCCGGCTTTCACGACCTGGTTCCAGTGGAACGCGTCCACGAACCCGTAAAACAATTAACTAGACTTGGGCCTTGCGCCCTCGTGACCCCGTCACGTAGCGGAACTACTACCAACTGATCCCATTCCATTTCCAGGCCATGGGGAGACCGTGAGTCGCCACACCCGTCGCGCACTTAACTCTTATCCTTGGTCTGACTTAAAATCTTTCTACCCGAGAAGACCTTGTACATCTAAGGTCTCAGCGGTCAGCGATATTCTTAGGCTCGCAATTTCCATGCTCCAAGCCTACCTTACCAGTCCCCCCAGTAAACGGGTACAAAAATTTCTCATAAAACCAAAACCATGTTGTCTCGATCACAACAACCATTACTTACTCTATACTGACCTCATCCGTACAATTCTCTTAAGCCTACTACGCAGCTTAATCTATATGACATTCCGTTAGGTTCCTTAACATGGCTTTCTTAAGGGTTCACTACCCTATCAGACAGCTCATCCTTTCCCAATTATCACGAAATAAAACACAAAACCTTGGCGAAAATTCATTAACTATTCCATACCTTCCCGGTATCTAGTTAGTCTTTAGCAATTCCTGGTAATCTAAAATCATTCTAGGCAACACGCGTCTGACCCTCATACATAAATCCGTATAGATGTATGTTACAATACCCACTATACTATAATCATTACCAACCTGGATACACAATCCACATAGTCATTCCTGGGTCACTGCTGCCTTTCTCGTAGCTGCAATCAACATAACTCGTTAGGGAGAGACGACCCTAACAACACAGCTCTATGGCACGATCTCAGAGTGAGAAGAATGGAAACCAATCCTAAATGTCCTGCAGCCTCCTGATTATAGATGTGGTGCACAACACACAGATAATCAAGACTCTACTAGACACGGTCTGTAGACACTTTCCGAGGACTAACTGCTCTGATACCACTTTTGTCACGACCCGACCCCGGGCCCGCGACTGGTGCCCTACCTGGGCACCCTTACAGGTATACATCAGAGAAAATCAGCGGAACATACATGAAACTTAAAAATAAATCATCAAAGGTAAAATCAACAGGTTAGCCGATAGGGCTACCTTCCTGGACATACATATATATAACTGAAGCAGTTGCCTCATTTCCTTTACAAAAAGACCCACAATATGTGACTACAGACCTCTAAGAGTTTCAACATAACCACTGTGGCGGGACAGGGCCCCGCCATACCCCTGAATATTCATGAAACTACTACCTCAGGGAAAACCGTACCAAGAGCTAAGCCTCCGGAGCAAATGGAGCTTTCTCTCAAAAACTGAACCGAGATCCTAAGAGCGAGGATCACCAACCTGGGTACCTAAAACCTGCGGGCATGAACGCAGCCCGAAGAAGTCGATTACAACAGTGCGAATATGGAACAGAATATAACGTACAATAAACAAATCATAACTGTACAATAGAATGACCGGGATAAGTATAAAAAGTACATACCAGATCCTGCCGTGTCATTACCACTTATGAACTTAATCGTAGCTTATTATCTATTCCCATTTTCAATAAAAGTTATAGTCACACTCTTGTGCACATGATTAGGAAAATCATTAAGTTCATTACCATATAACTTACTTATCTTTCATAACACAATCCGCCCTTTTATGGAGGGCGTATACTACCCGCCCAATCGGGACGCGATCAAGTCACACAAAATAGCAAAGTGTGGCGTGGAATCCCCATCACCGCCGGCTATAAGTGTCAAATATAACTATGTGGCGCAGTGGCATCCCACCTCACCGTCGGCGATACACAATACATATATATATATCTCCCGCGTGGAATCCCACATCACATCCGACGGTATAAGTGTAGAATATAGCCATGGGTCTCACGCCCCTAATATCAATCAAGCAGGTGGTATAACGTCTTGGGGGTTACCCCTCATTTATACTCTTACCCTGGAGAAAGTGGTAAAGCAGGGGGTATAACGTCTTGGGGCTTGCCCCTCATTTATACTCTTACCCTGGAGAAGGTGGTATAACGTCTTGGGGCTTGCCTCATTTATACTCTTACCTATCTCGTAGGTCGTCAAACAACACATAAAGCGGTGGTACAAAGATCTTGGGGGTTTACCCCTCACTTATACTCTTACCCTGGAGAAGGTGGTATAACGTCTTGGGGCTTGCCCCTCATTTATACTCTTACCCTATCTCGACCGACCATCAAACAAGACATAAGCACTACCATGTCTTTTATAAAAATCCGGGAATTTAACCCAAGTACTACAAATAACGGAAGCATACCCGTGGAATCCCACATCACTGTCGGTACGTCCAAGTAACTTATAACAAGACAGCTGGCCCTCCAACCGAGAGTCGCGGCAACGTATTAAAACATAGTACTTGCACTCAAAGGCTATCACCAGCACATATATGCTAATTCTCAATTAACCAAGCCAAAGTACTTATCAGGGCACAAATAGAATAATTCTCATTTAACAAGCCAAAGTACTTATCAGGGCACAAATAGAATAATTCTCATTTAACAAGCCAAAGTACTTATCAGGGCACAAATAGAATAATTCTCATTTAACAAGCCAAAGTACTTATCAGGGCACAAATAGAATAATTCTCATTTAACAAGCCAAAGTACTTATCAGGGCACAAATAGAATAATTCTCATTTAACAAGCCAAAGTACTTATCAGGGCACAAATAGAATAATTCTCATTTAACAAGCCAAAGTCCTAATGAGGGCACAAGTAGAATAATTCTCATTTAACAAGCCAAAGTACTTATCAGGGCACAAATAGAATAATTCTCATTTAACAAGCCAAAGTACTACGTACGTACATTCTTTTCAAAAGACTCCTTTCCAAATAAAACTTCCCCGATACTAACAACCGTAGTATCAAGTCCTATCCACCTTTCAAGACAAGTCACAATACCTTTTTAGAAATACAATTACCGGCTTCTAAATCAAGTGACTTCTTTGTTAAAAACCTTAAGCAATTGGTACCTTTAAACCAATTTGCCCTTCCTTAATACAAATTATTCCTTTGATTACTTTATTAGAGAAAAACCATTCTCTTAACCTTCCATAAAGCCGTTATAACCAACTTCCCATAAAGCCGTTATAACCCTTTATGGTTTAGACCAATACGTTCCTTTTATAACCAAGAGACTTCTACTTTTTGAAACCAAGTATTTTATACTTTCAAATCAATTCTCTTAACTTTCAAAAAAATACAATTAGTCTCTTAACCTTTAGAAAACAAGTGACTCCTTTTATTATAAAACCTTAGGCAATTGATGCCTTAAAATCAAGTCATTTATCTTTCCATAAAGCAAATATAACTAACTTCCCATAAAGCCGTTATATTCACTTTATACCTTAGCCAAAAACAATTTCCTATCCAAGGGACTTATACGTTTAAAACGGAACAAGTATCACATACTTTAAAACTCTTTAAGTCCCTAACCTTAATAAAACTTAAGACATCCTTCATACTTTCAAAGAAGTGAGTTAATCTCCTAACTCACCCGACTTGGCTATTCATAAAACTAGTAAAGGATATCAAGGTGTTGTACGTCTACCGTACTACATACGTGCCACTAGTCATGCTCAAAGATAGGAAAAGTTCTACATGGAGTAAATCACACAACTACCTCTTAACTTCTAAGAGTAGAAGGAAACATGAAATGATACCACAGGTATATTCCATACATAGAATCATGCCAAAGGAAGGAAGAGGTTCACATACCTCGCGACGATTGTCGACAAGTAGCAAAATGCTCCAAAGTACTTCAACCTTGAGCTATTCCATTCTTCAAGTAGGATACGCTATACTTAGTACTTCAACCTATAATGGTCACCATACGTCCATTAACCTCTAATTCAAACGTATAATATTCTAAGTGCTAAGTCACTAAATTCTACGAAAAATCGGACAACACCTCCTTTGTTTCTACTTACTTTGCCACCTTTTTCAAGGCCAAATACAATAACCAAACACGCCACATTTAAGGCCCAATCAATGTAATCAAAAATAGGGGATTACACGCCTACCAGACGTGTAAAATTCCGCCCCATAAACGATATCAAAAAAATAATACAACTTACTAGGCCAATTCGGCTAATTTGAAGTACTACAACATCAATTCTTATCCAATTTCCATTCCAATCCACGTTATTAGCCTAACATGATATCAAGTCGCAAATGATTATAACTACTATAATCTTCAAGTCAATAACATGCGACGATTCTAATAAACGACCAAAATGTAATCCAACTTAACATGGCCTACATTACATTTCGAATTTTCAAGGCTACAATCAATCCATAATCCTTATAAACTTCAACACAAATACTTCATGCTAGCAACAAGTAAATCTAACAACAATATAAATAATCTTGTAACACTAACAAAGAACAAGATTATACCTCAACGATTCTTAATCAAATCTTCAAATCCGAAGTCGCTCCTTAGTAACTTAGAGCCTATTCAAGACACTTCAATCCGCTCCTTGAGACCCTTAGAACCATACCAACAACTTTCCTTCAAACTTCCAATTCAAAACCTAGAAAGCCACTAGGTTTTCACTTTGCGACTAATACGAAAACTCTCTTTTTTCCGGGATTTTCCTATTGAGATACACTTACTATACCCTTAGGTACCTTGGTTTAAAGTGGGGAGGTTATTGGTCAACAATAGAAAATTTTCTCTTCAAACCCTTAGCAAAACCGTGAGCCTCACTTAGCACAAGAACAAGATTTCAAAATATTTTCTAAGTGTGGAGAAAGGCAAAGTCTTGCACTACTAGCAAGCTTATATTACACAAGGAAGGGTTAAGATTAAGACACTTGTGTGGTTTGGATGAGATTCATTTAAATATCAAGCTAAGTGGGGTCATTGACTTGGTCAATGTTGTCAAGCTACTACTTGCAAGACTTGTCTTGCTAACCAAGGTCCAATGACCCTCTTGCCCTTGCAAGATTTCATCCAAGGCATCATTTAAGGGGGGGTGACACGTGCCGCCCTCCCATTCGTCACCATAGTACATTTTCCGACAATTTCATAATTCCGACAACTTTTTACAAGTCTCAAATTTTAACACTTGCGAGTTCTTACGTACGTTCTTAAAACATGTCCTGTAAATACGGGGTGTAACAGATAGGGTGAAGCTTATCCAGAAGAGATTATTCGCAGCTCAGAGTCAACAGAAGTCGTGCGGATGATCGGCGACGACACTTAGAGTTCAGGTTGACGTGGGTCTTCTTGAAGGTACCACCCCGGAAAGGGTGTGACGAGTTTGGAAAACAGAGGAAACTTAGCCCGAGGTACTTTGAGCGTTTTCAGATCCTTTGGAGGCTAGGCCAGGTTGTGTATAGTTAGCATTGCCGTCCGACGTATGAGGCAGTACGTCCGATCTTTCATGTTGCTATGTTCGGAAGAGTATCAGAGATCCATCCAGAGTATTCTCAGTTAATGATGACCAAGTTGGAGGTAGTAACCCAGAGTTTTGGAAGCCAGGCGATAATGGAATGTGGTAAGTTATGAGAAAGAGTTCGAGTATACGAGAAGAGTACGGCAGTAAGGAAGAAGCGAGCATGTGTTAAGAACATAGATGTGATCTTTTCTTTTGTAAAGTGAAGGTGCGAAGGGAGTATCTTTTAGCCCTTGGGTGGGAGTTTTTGTGATGTTAGAAGTGATTCCTCGCGGACTTGGATGTAAGTATTTGCGCGGGTGTTTTCTGTGGCCATGTGTGGCATTTGCAAACTGGTTAAGCTATGAGGAACTTCATCGTGATCCGTCTTGAAAAGGAACATTCGGGACGAATGTTTCTAAGAAGGGGAGAATGTTATACCCCGTATTTCCAGAATATGTACGTGAGGACGTACGTAGAAAGTTTAAGCCTTAAGTTAGGCTAGGACCGAAAATTTTTGTGCACATCACGCGGAAAGAATTGTTTTCCGACGAAACGTCTTCCAAAGCTTGCGAAGGGAAAATTCCGGCTATGTCATTTATAATTTTTGCGGATTTTTCCGAGAGATGAAATATTTTGGACCAACGAGAGGGCGACACTTGTCACCCTCTAATTGGCGGATGTGAGGGCGTCTATTGGACGAAATGGAGCATTGGAGTTGGTAGGATATTTTGTGTAGTTGTTGAGCAAGTGGGACCCACAAACACTTGTCCAAATCTTGACCTTACACTTGCCTACCACTTGGCTTGATCTTGGCCATTGATTTCCCTATAAATACCCCCCTTAGTTGAAGATCTTCTTCATCCACAAATTGTTCTAAGTCTTGAAATCTCCCTCCCCTCTTAGCTAGGTTCTCGTCCAAACCCTTGGTGAGGCTTTGGCCGAAACCCCCCCTCCTAGTAGTGCTAGCCGAGACACACACCCCCCCTACCTTGAGTTGTCTCGTAAAATACTACCCCCCCTTGGTAGAAATACTCTCCAAGTATAGTTACTATTCCAAAATACCTTGGCCCAAATACCTTGTAGTATTCCAAGGTTACACCTATACGAAAAGCCCAGAAATACTATTATACTTCCCTTCAGTCACTAAACGAAACCCTAGGGAAAATCTTCACGATTGGTTGAAGTATTAGGAAGAAGTTTCAGAACTTCTAAGGGTTGTTTGGAGCGGGTTGGAGCACGGAGTAGGATCTAAACGTTGCTCGGGATCGACATTAAAACTTGGATAATTTTGGGCTTAGGGTAAATAATCCTATCCTTCTATTGTAATTGGAAATTACATCGTAGTTATATATAAATGAATATAAGATTCATAGAAGAGAATTGAGCGTAATGAAGGATATTACGTAAAAGACTTGATCAAATCACATCGGAAGAATATTCTACAAGAGTAGTCTAGGCATTGATAGACTTGTATAAACCCTTATAGGTTGATTGATCTGCAAGTAGCATGTACTACTTGAAAGGTGGACGAGGCTAGCCGGGTTATAGCCGTGGAGCGTTTTGCTAATAGTCGATAATCGTCGCGAGGTATGTGATCCTTCCTATCCTCTTGAGCATGATATTTTAAAAGAATATATATATAGTACGGTAGACGTACGTGTGTTAACTGAACGTAGTTGTACGGCAATGTCTTTTGACTTAAGCCTGAATAATAAGAATCTTGAAGTATTTCAAAAGAATTAAGAAACCTTTTTGAAAGAAGAGTAATACTTGGTTTTAAAAGCTTAAGAGTTATACTAACTTTATGGGAAGTTAGGTATAACGACTTAAGAGAGATAAAAAGAATATTTTATTAATTTTAGAAGTTAAGAGACTTGATCTTAAAAGATAAGAGACTTGACTTAAGTAAATTAATATGAGTTTTTGTGTGAAACCTCATTCGTGAGTAATGAGTACTTGGTTTGTAAAAGGAATAATGTTTCTTGATTTGGAAATGAGAATAAGTATCGAACAAACCACAGCAGCGCTAATAAAGGGAAATGTATTGACTAATAAAGTATTATTAAAACCAGTAGAAACCTCCATCTGCATAGAAGCTAAGATGAGACAAAATGATATTACATTTCCTAGATCATGGCTGCTTAAATAAGATTGATTATGAATAAGAATAACCTACTCACATATAAGGCATATGTATCTCAAACTGTTTTAAAGGAGAATTATATCATTAAGTGATTAAAACTATGAACTACGAAACCTTTCGAAAATGAGAAACTTGAGCAATTGAAATTAGGCAAACTTGAACGTTTGGAAAATAATGTTGTTACTTGATTTACAAAGGGAAGTGTTTTGGTTTACTTAAAAGGATAGTCACTCTATTTTTATACTACGGGTATTGTGTGACTTTTGTGAAAGAAACGGATCTTTTAAAAGAGTTAATGTATGAAGTACTTTGGGGATAAAAACCCGAAATTGTTAACATAAAGTAGAAAGTACCTTGTGTGAATAACTTGATTGTGTTGGTTTGTGATAGCCTTGTAATGCTTTCTGGTTGATTTGATAAGTAAACATGTTAGGATGCTACGTGTGTTAGTATCTGGTGATGTTTTTGTAAAGGGGTTCCCCTTGTTGTGCTTATGTTGTTTAACGATAAGTTGTTATGTTATTATATCACATACCCCCTTGACTTGTTATACCGAGGGCTTGCCACCCTTGATGCGGGTCTATATGGCCTATGCGGTCTATGTGACTATGCGGAGCGGTATGTTCGAGATTGATCATTCGGTGTATATCCGTCACGGGGATGCCTATGCGATGCATGTGACTATGCGGTCTATTGAGACTATGCGGACTGCGGGAGTCCAGGAGGGTACCGGGGTTAGCTACCCCCGATGCGAGGAATATCTCATGCGGGTCTGTGTGTGACCTATGCGGGCTGCGGGAAGTCCAGGATTAGGCACTCATAATGATACTATGGGCGATTGGCCTTGCTTCGATCATTCGCGGCCTAGAAAAGACCTGTTACAGTTTATCTACCTTGCTCTTGTTCATGTTGTGGCACTATGTGCAGTTGAACTAGTTGTGTTTGCAAATGGTTTTAAATACTTTGATTTTACTTGATGCTACGATTTCACATACTTGGTACTGTTGCGACCTCGCTTTGAAATTTGCGTTCATGCCGCGGTAGAGTACACCGATCGTTGATCCTCGCTCTTGGGTCACGATTCAGCGTTTGGAAGCTCCGTTTCTTGAGGCTTATCGGTGGTATAGTCCCCGTCGTTGTAGGGACTTACATTCGTGGTATGGCGGGGCCCTGTCCCGCCATTGTTGTCATATCATTCTTAGAGGTCTGTAACACTATTGTGGGCAGAGTTGTAAAAAGGGATGTAACTGTTCTAGTTGTTATATATATTTATGCCGAAAGGCAAGTTTTCTCAGATGAACTGTTTCATATTTCATATTATGTCATGTCTTGTTTTATATTCCGCTGATTACTTTGATGTATGTCTACTTGGGTGCCCGGGTAAGGCACGATCCACGGTTGGTTCGGGTCGTGATTGAAGGAGGCCACCTCGGTGTGGCCGTTGTGGTAGGTGTCATTGTGCGGAGTGTCGTACTACTTCGACAGCTTGTTATGCTTGCGGCCAGCAGGGCCATTTTGCGAGAAATTGTCCGACCAGAGGTGGCGGATGTAAAGACGCAGCCTTCATGATCAGTGGCTAGTTCATCACCTTCTCTAGCTATGCGCCCAACAGAGCAAGATTATGATTAGAGCGACAAAGGGTGAGTGAAGCCGTAGATACATATATATCCTTAACCCTCTGGAGATTAGTATGTGTGATAAGATGAGTATATTCTAAGTGTTATGTTCAGATAGCATTGTGTTAATTATGATTAGAAATCATGGTTAGTTAAAAGGGTAAGATTGGGGATAGAGAAATTGTGAGCCTTAGAGTTTTATACGTGGAGACCTTAGAGGCGAGGCCATCTTGAGTAAAAGATTTATTTTTATGTTTGACCCTTATCGGAGTGCATAGTATACGTGAGATATATTTGTGTGATAAGTCTCTGAGTAGTGTGAAATGAAAGAGGGTAGTTGAGCTAAGAAGACCACTAGGTTTTCGTGACTTGATGGTGAGATTGTTCCGGATCGGGGAACAAGAGCTTGGCGCGATAAATGGGTCGGGTTGAGGCCAGATTACGGGTCAACCCGCAACCCGGTTTGAAGTAAGGAAAAATTGTGGTGGTCACGCTTTGTGATAGGGTCACGAGGGTGTTAGGCCCAAGTTTAGTTAACCATCGTACGAGTTCGTGGATGCGTTCGACCGATGGTCGCCGATGAGTCGCCCATCGTGTCTTTCGATCGGGGCATTTACTCGGCAGAGGGTTATGCGAGATGTTATATATCAGAAAGGTTGTAAGACTGCACGGGGTTCCTACTTTTACTTTATGACGGGCAGTGGAGCCCAGTTTACGGCTATTTCTTTTCTGGAGGTTACCAGGCGGGGTTAGGAACTCAGGTGAGTCTCGATGTGCATTCACCCGGTACGGCCAAACAGCGCATTTTATCCAAACATTTGAGGATAGGTTGCGGGCCGGTGTTTTGATTTCAGGGGTAGCTGTAAGGATTATTCGCCTATTGTTGAGTGAATATTATAATAACTACCGTTTCAGTATTCGGTGTCGCCTTATGAAGCCGGGTATGGGCGTAAGGGTAGGTTGCCAGTCGATTGGTTCGATGTTGGCAAGGTTCAGATAGTTGGTTCATACTTTATTCAGCAGGATGTGAATAGGGTAAAGCTTATCCAGGAGAGGTTATTGGCAGCTCAGAGTCAACAAAAGTCGTGCGGATAATCAGCGTCGACACTTGGAGTTAAGTATTTTTGCGCGTGTGTTATATTATGGCCAGGTGCGGCATAATTGGTTCCGTAAGTATAATAGTGAAGACTTTACCAGCGCAAGCATGTTGGGGACTTAGAAGGAACATTCGGGACGAATGTTTCTAAGGAGGGGAGAATGTTATACCCCGTAGTTCCAGAGTATGTATGTGTGGACGTACGTACAAATGTTTAAGCCCTAATTAGGTTTAGGATGAAATTGAGAACTTTCGACGGAAAAGATTCCGAACCTTGTGAAGGAAATTTTACGTTTTTAATATTTTAACCGATTACGGATTTTTTTTCCGAGAGATGAAATATTTTGGACCAATAGGAGGGCGACATGTGTCACCCCACTTAGGCCCATGTTGGACGATTTGTATGGCCAAGTGGACAAGGTCAAGTGGTCAAAGTCTTGGAAGATATTTTTCTTGGGATAGTGGGAGTAGGTGGGCGTTTTTTTTGTGGGCAAGTGGGAGAAGCTTGGACGGTTTTTGGAGGAGCATGTGGCTAGCCACATGGCTCATTGTTGTGGTGGACATATGTCCCAATGTTGTGGTGGACTTATGTCCCAATGTTGTGGTGGACACTTGGTGGAAGACTCCACTCACACAAGCTATCTAATCTACACCCTCCACTTGCTTGAATCTTGGCCCTTGTGTGTTCTATAAATACCCCCCTCTAGTTGCAAGACTTCTTCATCCACTAAATATTTTCCAAGTCTCAAAATCCCTCTCCCCCTTTGAGAAGCTCTCGTCCAAACACCTTCCCCCCCCTTCCTAGTAGCTCTCATGAAACCATCCTTAGTAGAAAAATCCTCCAAGTATTGTACTATTCCAAAATACCTTAGCCCAAATACCTTGTAGTATTCCAAAGTTACCTCTATACTAAGAGCCCGAAAATACTACTATATTTACTTTAGTCACAAAACGAAACCCTAGGATAATCTTCATAGTTGGTTGAAGTATTAAGTAGTAGTTGTGTAGAAACTTCTAAGGGTTTCTTGGAGTGGATTGGAGCGTACAGAATAGGAGCTAAACGTTGCTCATGATCGACATTAAACCTTGGATAATTTTGGGCTTATCGAGGTAATTAATCTTGTCTTTCTATTGTAATTGGAGATTACATATAATAGTAGTTAGAATTAAGTATAAGATATATAAGGATAGTATAGAAGAGAATTGAACTATAATTACATAGGACTGTATTGCGGTAGACTTGTGTAGTTTGACGGGTAGGGAAGTGCTGCCCAATTTTCCGTAGAAATAAGAACCTTCTGCTTAGAATATTCTACAGAGTAGTCTAGACGTTGATAGACGTACTTGACTATTATAGGTTGATACTCTGCGCGCGACATATTCGACTTGGCAGGTGGATTTCGCCGAGGAGGTATGTGATTCTTCCTATCCTCTTCAGCATGATATTTTTAAAATATATATAGTACGGTAGACGTACGTGTGTTAACTGAAAGTGGTTTTACTTCAATGTCTTTTGACTTGAGTTTTAAATAATAAGAATCTTGAAGTATTTCAAAAGAATTATGAATCGTTTTTGAAAGAAGAGTAATACTTGGTTTTAAAAGCTTAAGAGTTATACTAGCTTTATGGGAAGTTAGGTATAACGACTTAAGAAAGATAAAAGGAGCGGTTTACTAAATTGTTTAAGAAAGCCTTGTATTGATTTCGGAAAGGGGAAATAAGTATCGAACAAACCACTGCACCGCTAATAAAGGAAAATGTATCGACTAAGTAAGTATTATTAAAACCAGTAGAAACCTCCATCTGCATAGAAGCTAAGATAAGACAAAATTGTATTACATTTCCTAGATCATGGCTGCTTTAATAAGATCATTAATAAACAAGTTTTGATTTTCATAAAAATTTCAAAGTAAGGACTTGATTTATAAAAGACAAAGACTTGAAAATTTGAAGTGTTTTCGTTTAAAAAGGAAGGCATGCTTTTGTCTTAAGTTGGTTCAAAAAGAAGGTAGGGAAATTGTTTTGGTTTACTTAAAAAGATAGTCACTCTATTTTGATACTACGGGTATCGTGTGACTTTTGTGAAAGAAACGGATCTTTTTAAAGAGTTAATGTATGTAGTACGTTGGGGATAAAAACCCGAACTTGTTGAAATAAAATAGAAAGTACCTTGTGTGAATAACTTGACTATGTTGGCTTATGATAGCCTTGTAATACTTTCTTGTTGGTTTGATAAGTAAACATGTTATGATGCTACGTGTGTTAGTGTCTTGTGATGTTTGTGTAAGGGGGTTATTCTTGTTGTGCTTACGTTGTTAAACGATAAGCCCGTTGTACTGCTATTATATCACATACCCCCCTGACTTGTTATGATGCCGAGGGCTTGCCACCCTCGATGCGAGGAATACCTCATGCGGGTCTGTGTGACCTATGCGGAGCTGCGGGAGTTCCAGGACAGGATGATCACTCCGGGTGTGTTACGCCGATGCGAGGTATTATACCTTATGCGGTCCATAGGACTATGCAGACTTCGGGGGTCCAGGAGGATGCCGCGGGTTAACTACCCCCGATGCGAGGAATACCTCATGCGGTCATATGTGTGGCCTATGCGGAGCTGCGGTAAGTTCCAGGATTAGACGCGCACATTGATACTGAGGGCGAGTGGCCAGCTTCGATCATGTGGCGCGGTCTAGAAAGACCTCATGATACAGTCTTATAGCATTGTTGGTACGGTGGCTTTTAGGAGTCGGCTATGCCTTCGTACTTACCCCGTACGGTTTTATTATGACACAGGTGAGACCTGGTGTTCATGTGTATTCCTTGGTGCTTTTATATCATGGGATGCCGGCAGTGAGGAAGGAATTCCACGGGCATGATTGATATTGTGGGCATGAGACCCATGGTTATATTTGAGTGATGACTTTAAGGGCGTGAGTCCCTGACTTGACATGACTGCTTACATATTGTGTATCGTAAATTGGTTTTTCTTATATGTCTTCTATTTTTTATAGACTATTATGATTTCATTTACAGTATTTTCAGTTTCACATACTTGGTACCTGTTGTACTGACCTCGCCTTGGGCTGCGTTCTGCATGCCGTAGAGGTACACCAGTTGTTGATCCTCGCTCATAGGATCACAGTTCAGCATTTTGGGAAGCTCCGTTTCTCTGGAGGCTTATCTTTGGTATAGTCCCCTGTCGTTGTAGGTACTTACATTCAGGGGTATGGTGGGGCCCTGTCCCGTCGTTGTTGTTATAACACTCTTAGAGGTCTTGTTACACCCCGTAAATTCAAGAAAATAAGATAAGAACATACCAAGGAATATAAGATTTGAAAGTTGAAAGATAAGTTGACAAACATGTGTTGGACGGATTTTGAGTCTACCTTGGAGTGTTGTACCCCAGTTGTTAAGAATTGTTAGGTGTTTAAAAATCCTAGTGTGTAGCCCGTTAAATCTAGTTTCCAACGCAACAAACCGTTCGTCGATAGGACATCGGAGTCAAAAGTTATGGAAGTTTCAAGTTTGGTGCGATCGAGCAAAGCGATGGTTTCGGTTGAAGTGCAGCGCGGCCACGGATTGCGAACGCGGCGCCCGGTTATGCGGGGTTCGCGAGGTTGCGATCTTGGCGCGAAATCTGAGGGCATGGCCGGAACGCGGTAATGATTCTCTGAAGTGGAAGCGCCGAGGCGGGATTTTTCTGCGGTAAAAGACGAAAATCAGGGGATATTTTGTTAAAAGCCTATGGGAGGGTGACAAGTGTCCCTCCCATCCTTTTGACCAGATAAGGGGCCTATTTTAGGGCCAAGTCTTGGAAGATTTGGCCATTTCATCTCAAAACCCTCCCAAGGAAATCCTCTCCCTTTCTCTCTAGTTTTCTTGAAGAAACCTTGCCTTAGGGGAAATTGTTGGAGCGGCGGCAAGAAGGAAAAGTGTGGGTAAACTTGTGGGAAGCGCTGGTGGACGAGTTTGACGGAAAAGAGGTGGAAGAAAGGGGCTTTTGTGGGCTTCTCCAAAGGTAAAAGTTTCCCTTCTCTTGGATATGGGTTAATACTTGTTATAGTAGTTTAGAAATGAGCCTGAGGCTGTTATATTTAAGTTGTATAGATTTGGATCTTGTTGTCTTGTTGAAAACTGAAATGGGCATGTTAACCTTAAGTTGATAACTTCAATTTGGTTACTAATTTGGTCGTCACATGTTGTAAAGGGGGATTGTAGTTGTTGAAGATGTCTAGGGCTAGATTGCATGTTAGACCTAAGAACTTGGATTGGAAAAGAGTTGAAAAGGGTTAGTATTGGTTATATTATTGGCCAAGAATGGCATGGAAATTATTGGTTTATTTTGTGTTGTTGTGGGGCGGAATTTTACACGTATTAGTAGGCGTGTAATCCCCTTGTTTTTGCTGGATTAATTGAGCCTTAAATGTGGCGTTGGTTATTGAATTTCGGCCTTGAAAAAGGTGGCATAGTAAGTAGAAACAAAGGAAGTGCCGTCCAAATTTCCGTAGAATGTAGGGACCTTGCACTTAGTTTATTCTACGTTCGAAGCTAGAGTTTGATAGACGTTTTATGACCCTTATAGGATTGAAGTACTACGAGTAGCATATTACTTAAGGGGATAGTCTTGTGGAGCATTTTGCTAGCAAATCGATAATCGTCGCGAGGTATGTGATTCTTCTATCCTCTTGACATGATTATTTGTGAAATATATAGTGCAGTAGATGCACGTGTGTTAAAGGAATTTGATTTCCCTTGTTGTTCCTTGACTTGATATGAAGTGTAAAGGTCTTGATTGTTTGAAAAAGTAGAAAAATCTTATTCGTTAGTAATGGGTACTCGGTGGTTAAAGAATAAGCCCTCTTGGTCTCATAAGGGCTTATAGTTGTAATTGGTTGGTTTAAAACATAAAGTGTTATAACGGATTTATGGGAAGTTTGTTAAAACCACTTTATGTAGGTAAAAGAATGGTTTGTTGATTTCAAAGGATAAGAGACTTGACTTATATTTGACCTAAATGGTGTTGAAAAGTGTGAAACCTCATTCGTGAGAAATGAGTACTTGGTTTTTAAAAGAATAATGTTACATAAATTTCGGAAATGGGAATATGAATCGAACAAGCCAATGCAGCGTTAATAAAGGAAAGAAGTAATGACAATTAATCATGTTAAAACCAGTAGAAACCTCCATCTGCATAGAAGCTAAGATAAGACAAAATTGTATTACATTTCCTAGATCATGGCTGCTCTAATAAGAATTATTGAAATCAAGTTTTGATCTTCTTAAAAATTCCAAAGTAAGGAATTCGATTTCTAAAAGAAAAGAGACTTAAGAATTTGAAGTGTTTTGTTTTAAAAGAAAGGCATGGTTTTGTCTTGTATTGTTTTAAAACATAAAGTGTTATAATAGCTTTATGGGAAGTTAGTTATAACGACTTTATGGAAAATAAAGAAATGGATTCATTATTGGATTTAGAATGGTAACTTGATTTTTGGAAAAAGAGAAGTAACTTGTTTTCAAATATTGAACTCTTTGTGATGGAAAAACATAAGTGGCTTGGTTATAAAAGGTAGGAGTACCTTGATCCTAAAGGGGTTAGATACTTGGGTTTTAAATGGTATACTTGACGTTGTGTTAAGGAGTGTTTAAAGTACTTTGAGTTGTGTGTAACTTGCATGTGCTTGGTTGAGACAGCCTTGTTGTACAAGGGTTTGATTGTGCTATCGAGTCTCTCGATGGAGGGCCGGTTATTGGTTATTTGTTTGGACATACTGACACGTTGGGTAGCCCACGGGTATGCTTCCACAGTGAGTATTATCTTGTTATTTGTTTGGACATACCGACACGTTGGGTAGCCCACGGGTATGCTTCCACGGTGAGTATTCTCTTGTTATTTGTTTGGACATACCGACGTTGGGTAGCCCACGTATGCTTCCACAACGAGTATTATCTTGTTAGTTGTTTGGACATACCGACACGCGTTGGGTGGCCACGGGTATCTTCCACAGGATTGTTATCTTGTTATCTCCTTTGGGCATACCGACACGTTGGATGGTCCACGTATGGGCCACTAGGGCAGTTCGAGGCCATGCTTATACCGAGGTGAGATCTTGGGGCATGCGGCCATTGTGCGGGTTAAATTCGGGTTGTATTTGAGTGATGATTTCACGGGCATGAGTCCCTAACTTGACATGATCGCTTATGTGTTGTGTCGTAGTTTGGTTATCATACATGTCTCGCTTTATATAGACTATTATGATTTCATTTACGATATTTTTGATTTCACATACTTGGTACTGTTGTGCATCGACCTCCTTGGCCGCGTTCATGCCGCGAGTTGAGGTACATAGCTTGCGATCCGCACTCTTAGGATCGATGTTCGGTTCTCGGAAAGCTCCATATCTCCTAAGCTTGTCACGTGGTACGGTTCCTCAGTAGTAGACTTTTGTATATTCAGAGGCATGGCGGGGCCCTGTCCCGTCATTATGGTTTCAAAATTTTTAGAGGTCTGTAGCACTGTTGTGGGCAGGTTTGTAAGGGATGTAACTGTTCAAGTTTTCATTTATGTACAAAAAGGTAACCGTTTGGGTTAGCCTGTTTTCTTATTTCACTGTTTTCTTTCATGAGTTTTTATTTCCGCTGGTTTTTCTCTGATGTTGTATCACTAGGGTGCCCGGGGTAAGGCACCAGTCACGGGCCCGAGATCGGGTCGTGACAGGTCTGTAGTACTGTTGTGGGCAGAGTTTGTAAAAGGGATGTAACTGTTCAAGTTTTTATTTTTATATATAAATACAGAAAGGTAACCATTTTGGTTGCTTTGTCTTCTTATTTCAACTTGTCGTTTATGAGTTTTTATTTTCCGCTGATTTTCTCGATGTTGTATCACTAGGGTGCCCGGTAAGGCACGATCGCGGGCAGGTGGTCGTGACAAAAGTGGTATCGAGCGCTTAATCCTCGGAAAGTGTCTGCATCGTGTCTAGTAAGTCTTGATTATCGGTGTGTTGTGCACATCAATAATCGTGAGGCTATAGGATATTTAGGATTGGTTTCCATTCTTCTCACTCGAGATCGTGCCTTAGAGTGTGGATGCGTTGACTAAGATGGTCGGCCGATGAGGTCAGCCCATCTTGTCTTTCGATCGGGATTTACTCGTGAAGGTTATGCGAGATGTTATATATCGAAAGGTTGTAAGGCGCACGGATTCGTACTTTTACTTTATGACGGCAATGGAGCCCAGTTATGGCTATTTCTTTTCTGGAGGTTACCAGGCGGGGTTAGGAACTCAGGTGAGTCTCAGTATTGCATTCACCCTCGGGCCGACGGCCAAACAGCGCGTTTTATCCAAACATTTGAGGATAGGTTGCGGGCCAGTGTTTTGATTTCAGGGGTAGCTGTAAGGATTATTCGCCTCTTGTTGAGTGAATATTATAATAACTACCGTTTCAGTATTCGGATGTCGCCTTATGAAGCCGGGTATGGGCGTAAGGGTAGGTTGCCAGTCGATTGGTTCGATGTTGGCAAGGTTCAGATAGTTGGTTCATACTTGATTCAGCAGGATGTGGATAGGGTAAAGCTTATCCAGGAGAGGTTATTGGCAGCTCAGAGTCAACAGAAGTCGTGCGGATAATCGGCGTCGACACTTGGAGTTAAGTATTTTTGCGCCTGTGTTATATTATGGCCAGGTGCGGCATAATTGGTTCCGTAAGTATAATTGTGAAGTCTTTACCGGCGCAAGCATGTTGGGGACTTAGAAGGAACATTCGGGACGAATGTTTCTAAGGAGGGGAGAATGTTATACCCCTTAGTTCCAGAGTATGTATGTGTGGACGTACGTACAATTTTTTAAGCCCTAATTAGGTTTAGGATGAAATTGAGAACTTTCGACGGAAAAGATTCTGAACCTTGTGAAGGAAATTTTCCGTTTTTAATATTTTAACCGATTACGGATTTTTTTCCGAGAGATGAAATATTTTGGACCAATAGGAGGGCGACATGTGTCACCCCATTTAGGCCCATGTAGGACGATTTGTATGGCCAAGTGGACAAGGTCAAGTGGTCAAAGTCTTGGAAGATATTTTTGTTGGGATAGTGGGAGTAGGTGGGCGTT
Source organism: Przewalskia tangutica (assembly GCA_029844215.1). NCBI lineage: Eukaryota > Viridiplantae > Streptophyta > Magnoliopsida > Solanales > Solanaceae > Przewalskia > Przewalskia tangutica. The sequence goes on along the minus strand of CM056724.1, from coordinate 67,466,213 downwards.
TTTTTTGTGGGTAAGTGGGAGAAGCTTGGACGGTTTTTGGAGGAGCATGTGGCTAGCCACATGGCTCATTGTTGTGGTGGACATATGTCCCAATGTTGTGGTGGACATATGTCCCAATGTTGTGGTGGACACTTGGTGGAAGACTCCACTCACACAAGCTATCTAATCTACACCCTCCACTTGCTTGAATCTTGGCCCTTGTGTGTTCTATAAATACCCCCCTCTAGTTGCAAGACTTCTTCATCCACTAAATATTTTCCAAGTCTCAAAATCCCTCTCCCCCTTTGAGAAGCTCTCGTCCAAACACCTTTCCCCCCCCCCCCCTCCTTCCTAGTAGCTCTCGCCGAAACCCCCCTCCTTAGTAGAAAAATTCCTCCAAGTATTGTACTATTCCAAAATACCTTAGCCCAAATACCTTGTAGTATTCCAAAGTTACCTCTATACTAAGAGCCCGGAAATACTACTATATTTCCTTTAGTCACAAAACGAAACCCTAGGATAATCTTCATAGTTGGTTGAAGTATTAAGTAGTAGTTGTGTAGAAACTTCTAAGGGTTTCTTGGAGTGGATTGGAGCGTACAGAATAGGAGCTAAACGTTGCTCATGATCGACATTAAACCTTGGATAATTTTGGGCTTATCGAGGTAATTAATCTTGTCTTTCTATTGTAATTGGAGATTACATATAATAGTAGTTAGAATTAAGTATAAGATATAGAAGGATAGTATAGAAGAGAATTGAACTGTAATTACATGCGATGTATTGCGAAGAGACTTGTGTAGTTGTGGGTAGGGAAGTCTTGCCCAATTTTCCGTAGAAATAAGAACCTTCTGCTTAGAATATTCTACAGAGTAGTCTAGACGTTGATAGACGTACTTGACTATTATAGGTTGATACTCTGCGCGCGACATATTCGACTTGGCAGGTGGATTTCGCCGAGGAGGTATGTGATTCTTCCTATCCTCTTGAGCATGATATTTTTAAAATATATATAGTACGGTAGACGTACGTGTGTTAACTGAACGTGGTTTTACTTCAATGTCTTTTGACTTGAGTTTTAAATAATAAGAATCTTGAAGTATTTCAAAAGAATTATGAATCGTTTTTGAAAGAAGAGTAATACTTGGTTTTAAAAGCTTAAGAGTTATACTAGCTTTATGGGAAGTTAGGTATAACGACTTAAGAAAGATAAAAGGAACGGTTTACTAAATTGTTTATGAAAGCCTTGTATTGATTTCGGAAAGGGGAAATAAGTATCGAACAAACCACTGCAGCGCTAATAAAGGAAAATGTATCGACTAAGTAAGTATTATTAAAACCAGTAGAAACCTCCATCTGCATAGAAGCTAAGATAAGACAAAATTGTATTACATTTCCTAGATCATGGCTGCTTTAATAAGATCATTAATAAACAAGTTTTGATTTTCTTAAAACTTTTAAAGTAAGGACTTGATTTATAAAAGACAAAGACTTGAAAATTTGAAGTGTTTTCGTTTAAAAAGGAAGGCATGCGTTTGTCTTAAGTTGGTTCAAAAAGAAGGTAGGGAAATTGTTTTGGTTTACTTAAAAAGATAGTCACTCTATTTTGATACTACGGGTATCGTGTGACTTTTGTGAAAGAAACGGATCTTTTTAAAGAGTTAATGTATGTAGTACGTTGGGGATAAAAACCCGAACTTGTTGACATAAAATAGAAAGTACCTTGTGTGAATAACTTGACTATGTTGGCTTATGATAGCCTTGTAATACTTTCTTGTTGGTTTGATAAGTAAACATGTTATGATGCTACGTGTGTTAGTGTCTTGTGATGTTTGTGTAAGGGAGTTATTCTTGTTGTGCTTACGTTGTTAAACGATAAGCCCGTTGTACTGCTATTATATCACATACCCCCCTGACTTGTTATGATGCCGAGGGCTTGCCACCCTCGATGCGAGGAATACCTCATGCGGGTCTGTGTGACCTATGCGGAGCTGCGGGAGTTACAGGACAGGATGATCACTCCGGGTGTGTTACGCCGATGCGAGGTATTATACCTTATGCGTCCATGGACTATGCGGACTTCGGGGGTCCAGGAGGATGCCGCGGGTTAGCTACCCCCAATGCGAGGAATACCTCATGCGGGCCTATCTTGCGCGGTAAGTTCCAGATTAGACGCGCATTGATCGAGGCGAGTGGCGAGCCGATCACGTGGCGCGATGCAGAAAGACCTCGTGATACGATCTTATAGCATTGTTGGTACGGTGGGTTTTAGGAGTCGGCTATGCGCCGCATTTACCCCGTACGATTTTATTATGACACAGGTGGGACCTGGTGTTCAGGTGTATTCCTTGGTGCTTTTATATCATGGACTGCCGGCAGTGAGGAAGGAATTCCACGGGCATGATTGATATTGTGGGCATGAGACCCATGGTTATATTTGAGTGATGACTTTTGTTATACCCCGTATTTTCCAGAGTATGTACGTGAGGACGTACGTAGAAAAGTTTGAGCCTTAAGTTAGGGTAGGACCGAAAATTATTGTTCACAAGTAACGAAAAGAAGTGTTTTCCGACGAAACGTTTTCCAAGACTTGCGTAGGGAAAATTACGGCTATTTCATTTATTATTTTTGCGGATTTTTCCGAGAGATGAAACATTTTGGACCAACGAGAGGGCGACACTTGTCACCCTCTAGTTGGCGGATTTGGGGCGTCCATTTGCACGATTTTGTGGCCTTGTTGGTTAAGGAGTTGGTAGGATATTTTTGTGTAGTAGATGGATAAGGACACTTGGGTAAATCCTCACCCTACACTCAAGCACTTAGCTTCATCTTGGCCATTGGTTGGCCTATAAATACCCATTAAGATGAAGAGTTCTTCATCCACAAATCAATTTCCAAGTCTCCAAAATCCCTCCTCTCCTTATAGTTCTCGTCAAACGCTCTCCCCTCTAGCCTAGTGGCCGGTAGAGTACACCCTCCTCTTGAGTGTTGTTCTCGTGAAACACCCCCCCCCCTTGGTTGAGAAATACTTCTCCAAGTATTGTTGTTATGCCAAAATACTCTAGCCCAAAATGTTATACCCCGTAGTTCCAGGGTATGTATGCGAGGACGTACGTACGAGAATACGACAGAAAGATTGGAAAGGAAGAAAGAGGCGATTTTTCCACGGAAAAGTTTCCGGTTTTTGTGAAGGAAAAAGGTTCGTTTATGGGGTGGATTCCCAGTTTGGTATTCGGACTTCTGGAATATTAGAGAATTATGGAATTTTATTTTCGAAAATGGTCACGTGGGGCCACGGGAGAAATTTACTGATTTTGTGGGGCCGCTTTGATTTTGAGATTTTGGCGTTTTGGATATTTTGAAGACGAAATATTTTGGACGAATCGGGGGGCGACACGTGTCACCCCCATGTGGCACCTTTGGGCCGAAATATGTTTGTGCACAACACCCGGTTAGAGTCGTTTTTCGACGAAACGTTTTCACAGCTTTCGTAGGGGAAATTCCGGCTATGTGATTTAGTATTTTTTCGGATTTTTACGAGAGACGGAACAATTTGGACCAACGAGAGGGCGGCACTCGCACCTCTCATTGGTGGGCAAAGTGGGCATACGGACGATTGGGAAGGCAAGTGGGAGATATTTTTGGTAGATATTTTGTGTGCAAGTTGGCTAGGTACACATGGGTGAATCTTGGCCCTACACTTGCCTAACACTTGGTGTAATCTTGGCCATTGGTTGGCTTTCACTTGACCTATAAATACCCCTCCCTTGGAAGACTAATTCATTCACAATTTGCCTAAGTCTTGAAAGCTTCTTCCTTCCCCCTTAGTGTGGTGTCTTGGCCGAGAGCCCCTCCCTCCCCCCTTGGCCGAGAGTCCCCCCCCCTAGTGGGGTAGGCCGAGCGGTAGACACCCCCCCTCCTTTGAGGTGCTAGCCGTGGGGTACCCCCCCCCTAGCCTAGTTGCTTTCGTATAATACCCCCCTTTGTGGTATAGAAATACTCTCCAAGTATTGTTATAATGCCCAAATTACCTTAGCCTTATACCTTGTTGTATTCTAAGGTTATACCTTTACGAAAAGCCCAGAAATACTATTATACTTCCAGTCAGTACCCAAAACGAAACCCGCGCAAAATCTCCCTAGTCACTTGGAGAATGGTGTAGAAGTTGGTTAGAACTTCTAAGGGTGGTTTAGAAGCGGGTTGGAGCGCTCGGAGTTGGAGCTAAACGATTGGACTGGATCGACTTTATTCTTGTATAATTATGGGATTATCGAGGTAATTATCTTGTCCCCCTATTGTAATTGGATATTACATGTTGTAGGAGTATATAGTTGAAGTATACTATATATAGTACTGAACTGTAATTACATAGGACTGTATTACAGTAGACTTGTGTAGTAGTACCGTGGAGTAGAATTGTACCCGTTAGGGTTAGATGTATAACCCCCCCTGGTTGGCTTGGTAGCCGCCTCGATAGAGGAGGAGATTTCTGTTGTTGCGGGGAAGTCTTTGAATTTTACGTAGAAGTTCTACGATGAGATCTAGATGTTAATAAAGCGCCTTGTGGCCTTATAGGTGGAAGTACTACGTGTGGCGCGTTACTTGGCTTAGGAGTAGCCGACGGCTTGAGGTACTCGGAGCATTTTGCTATTAGTCGATAATCGTCGCGAGGTATGTGAACCTCTTCCTATCTCTCTAGCATGATATGTGTAAACTATGTAGTACGGTAGACGTACATGTGCTAAATGTGTTTGAGTGGTTTAAAACATAAAGTGTTATAACGGCTTTACGGAGTTGGTTATAACGACTTTATGTTAGTAAGAAAATACATGTGGTTTTTAAAGGTAACTGATTTGAACTATAACTGGCTTGTTATATGGTAAGAAAGAACTTGAAGTATTTTCAAAAGATTTTTGAATCATTTTGAAAGGAGAAGTAATACTTGGTGTTTGAAAACTTAAGAGTTATACTAGCTCTATGGGAAGTTAGGTATAACGGCTTAAGAATGCTTTACTGATTTCGGAAATCAGAATGTGTATCGACAAACCACTGCAGCGTTAATAAAGGAAATGTTTTGAATAATTAAGTATTATGAAAACCAGTAGAAACTTCCATCTGCATAGAAGCTAAGATGAGACAAAATGATATTTCCTAGATCATGGCTGCTGTAATAAGATTGTTATAAACAAGAATATCCTACTCACACATAAGGCTTATGTTTCTCAGGTTGTTTAAAAGAGAATTATATTCTTAAATGAATAAGACTATGAACTACGGAACCTTTCTAAAATAAGAAACGTGAACATTTGAAATTAGGCAAACTTGGACGTTTGGAAAATAATGTTGTTACTTGATTTTACAAAGGTAAGAGTTTTGGGTTTCTTAAAAGAAATCACTCTATTTTATACTACGTATTGTGTGACTTATGTGAGAAAGCAGATCTTTTTAAGATTTTAATGTGTGAAGTACTTTGGGGATAGATACGAACTTGTTAGTAGAAAGTACCTTGTGTGAATAACTTGATTGTATTGGTTTGTGATAGCCTTGTAATACTTTCTTGTTGCCTTGATAAGTAAACGTGTTAGGATGCTACGTGTGTTAGTATCTTGTGATGTTTGTGTAAGGGTGTTTCCCTTGATTGTGCTTATTAACTATCGATCGTTATGATAGTATTGTGGCATTCATCTCTTGAGATGATTAGGGGTTAAGCGCCCTCCGACGGGGTAGACTTCGGTGATGCAGGACCATGATTCGAGAATACCTCATGCGGGTCTGAGGGCCTATGCGAGCTACGAGTTCGTGTTAGTGTCGTCCTTTATGGGCACGCGGTCGCGTGGCGTGCGGATGCGAAGTCGGGGCGATCCGGGAGTAGCTACCACCGATGCGGGAATACCTCATGCGGGCGATGAGATTGGCCTATGCGAGCTGCGGGAAGTTCGAGACTAGACGCGCGCATTAGATCTGCGCGCAAGTGGCGGCTTTGATCATGTGGCGGTGCAGACAGATCTTATGATACGATTTATGACCTTGTTGGTGCTGTAGGTGTTAGTAGTCGGCTAGGCCTTCGTACTTACCACATGCATTTTATTAGGACACAGTGGGACCCGTGTTCATATGTATTCCTTGGTGCTTGTATATCATAAAGCTGGCGGTGAGGAAGGTATTCCACGCACGATTGATGTTGTGGCGTGAGACCCATTGTTAAATTGAGTGATGACTTGAGGTGTGAGTCCACGACTTGACATGATCGCTTATTTATGGTGAATCGTAGTTTGGTTATCATACATGTCTCCCGCTTTGTATAGACTACTATGATTTCATTTACTGATTTATCTTTAGTTTCACATACTCTGTACTGTTATCGACCTCCCCGGTGCGTTCATGCCGCAGTTGAGGTACATCGATCGTTGATCCTAGCTCTCGAGTCACAATTCAGCGTTTGGGAAGCTCGTTTCTCGGAGGCTTATCGGTGGTATAGTCCCTGCGTAGTAAGTGTTTACATTCGGGGGTTTGGCGGGGCCCTGTCCGCCATCGTGGTCGTATCATTCTTAGAGGTGCATGTAATCGTTGTGGCGGGGTTGGTAAAAAGGATTAAGCTGTTCATTTGTAAAAGAGTTGATGGTTATATATATGCGAAAGGCAAGTTTCCTGATTATTGTTTTATATATTTACGTTATCTCATGTTGTGGTTTTATGTTCCGGATTACTCGATGTTGTGTCACTAGGGTGCCCGGTAAGGCACGATCCACGGGCCCGGTTGGTCGTGACAAAAGTGGTATCGAGCGATTAATCCTCGGAAAGTGTCTCTGAGCCGTATCGATGAAGTCTTGATTATCGGTGTGTTGTGCACACAATAATCGTGAGGCTATAGGATATTTAGGATTGGTTTCTATTCTTCTCACTCGAGATCGTGCCTTAGAAAGTGTTGTAAGTTGGACCCTCGACGAAATTCATTCCCTTATCGTTATGCCTCGCGTAGGGCAACCCGGCCGGGAGGCGAGCGGCGGAGGCGAGAGTTGAGTTGAGAAGGTTGCGAGGGCACAGCCCAATCATTACCTAGGGTAGTGCTTCATTCGGGATTTCTGCGACGTCACTAGCCCCAAAGAGTTTAGCATGTGGCGGCTCCTCTGCGTCCACGATATTTGAACCTTCGATTCCACGGCCAGAACAGTGAATATAGATTGCAAAGCGACCACATTTACTAGCTATAGATTTGGCTACAGAGATTATACCGATGTACCACGAGTCTTGATGACTACCTAAGAGAGGGTTGTGCAAGAGTAATTCTTCATTGGGCTTGAGCATGGCACGTATGCGGGCTTATGTACAGCGGCCGAAACGTAGAGATTGTGGGTTAACCAAGGGCGAGAAGAGGGCGGAAGCAAGTGAGTCCTTGGTAACTTTCAAGGTGAGTATACCTTAAGTGCTATGTTCGATAGCGATGTGTTAGTTGTGATTAGAAATCATGGTGGGTTAACCGAGTAAGATTTTGGAGGATAGAAAGTGTGAGCCTTAGAGCTTTATACGCAAAGACCTTAGAGGTAAGGCCATCTCGGGTAGAGACGTATGTTTATGTTTGACCTTATCGGAGTGCATAGTGCACGTGGTGTGTTTGGGATAAGTCCCTATGTAGTATGAAATGAAAGAGGGTAGTTGAGCTAAGAAGACGCTAGGTTTTAAACGTGTTTAGTAAGATTGTTCCTTGGGAGATGGTATTTTGCGCCTTAGGGTCGGGTTGAGGCTACGTGCGGGTCAACCCGCGGTAGGTTTGGTGGTGGGGTCAGTTTGTGGTGGTCCTCTTTGTGTTAGGGTCATGAGGGTGTTAGGCCCATGTTTAGTTAGCCGTGCAAGTTCGTGGATGCGTTCGACCGGTGGTCGGGCGATGAAGCAGCCTATCGTGTTCTTCGGTCAGGGTCGTTCCCTCGGCAGTGTTGATGTTATCTGAAAAGGTTGTGAGGTTGCACGAGGTGCCTACCTTCACCTTATGAACGGATGGAGCCAGTGCAGCTGTTTCTCTTCTAGGAGTTTGTACGAGCGGGGCTAGGAACTCGGTGAGTCTCAGACGCATTCGCCTCCGGGCGGTGTTTTGATTTGAGGGTACCGTGAGGATCGTTGTCTCGGTTGAAGTGTTTAAGCTACCATGTCGGTGTTCGGATGTCGCTTGTGGCGCGCCTTGTAGAAGCGAAATGCAAGTTGCGGTCGATTGGTTCGATGTTGGCGGGGTTCGGATAGTTGGTTCAGCTTGTTCCAAAGAACCGTGGATAGTGAAGCTTGTCTAGAAGAAGTTACGGCGGCTCGGAGGAATCGTGCGGATAATCGGCGGCGCTTAGAGTTCGAGTTGACGGTCGGTCTTCTTGAAAGTACCACCGGACAGTGTGACGAGTTTTGAAATGAAGGAACTTAGCCCGAGTTACTTTGGGCCTTTGTGAGTTCATGTGAAGAATAGGCCAGGTTGCCTATATGTTAGCATTTGCCGTCCGACTTAGGAGGAAGGACGTCCGGTCTTTCGTATTGTTATGATCGGGAAAGTATCGGAGATCCATCCAGAGTGTTCCCAGTTAATGATGACCACGTTAGAGATAGTAACCCCGAGTTTTGGAAACTGAAGCCGTATCAGAATGTGGTAAGAGTTCGAGTGTACGAGATCCTCCGGGATCGCAAGCAGCCCGGTACCATTTGTTGGGTCGTCGGAGCAAGGCTCGCGACAGAGTGACAAAAGTGGTATCAGTGACTAAGGAAGTATATTTTGACCCCGGGAAGAGGTATTTGTGGTGATGTAGAGGTGTTTCCTCGTGGACTTAGATGTAAGTTTTGCGCAGGTGTTTCCATGGCCAGCTGTGGCAGGATTGTTTCGTAAGTATAGTAGTGAAGACTATACTGTCACGTGTTCGTTTTGAGACTTAGAAGGAACATTCGGGACGAATGTTTCTAAGGGGGGAAGAATGTTATACCCCGTAGTTCCAGGGTATGTATGCGAGGACGTACGTACGAGAATACGACAGAAAGATTGGAAAGGAAGAAAGAGGCGATTTTTCCACGGAAAAGTTTCCGGTTTTGTGAAGGAAAAAGGTTCGTTTATGGGTGGATTCCCAGTTTGGTATTCGGACTTCTGGAATATTAGAGAATTATGGAATTTTATTTTCGAAAATGGTCACGTGGGGCCCACGGGAGAAATTCTGGTTTTGTGGGCCCGCTTTGATTTTGAGATTTTGGCGTTTTGGATATTTTCTAAGACGAAATATTTTGGGCGAATCGGGGCGACACGTGTCACCCCCATGTGGCACCTTTGGGCGAAATATGTTTGTCGTGACAATCCGGTTAGAGTCGTTTTTCGAAAACGTTTTCCAGCTTTCGTAGGGAATTTCCGCTATGTCATTTAGTATTTTTGCGGATTTTTCCGAGAGGCGGAACATTTTGGACCAACGAGAGGCGGCACTGCACCTCTCGTTGGTGGGCAAAGTGGGCGCACGTGGACGATTGGGAAGGCAAGTGGGAGATATTTTTGGTAGATATTTTGTGTGCAAGTTGGCTAGGTACACATGGGTGAATCTTGGCCTACACTTGCCTAACACTTGGTGTAATCTTGGCCATTGGTTGGCTTTCACTTGACCTATAAATACCCTCCCTTGGAAGACTAATTCATTCACAATTTGCCTAAGTCTTGAAAGCTTCTTCCCCTTAGTGTGGTGTCTTGGCGAGAGCCCCTCCTCCCCCTTGGCGAGAGTCCCCCACAGTGGGGTAGGTAGAGCAGACACCCTCCTTTGAGGTGCTAGCGTGGGGTACCCACTGCTAGTTGCTTTCGTATAATACCCCTTTGTGGTATAGAAATACTCTCCAGTATTGTTATAATGCCCAAATTACCTTAGCCTTATACCTTGTTGTATTCTAAGGTTATACCTTTCTGAAAAGCCGTAAATACTATTATACTTCCGTCAATCCAAAACCGAAACCCTAGGAAAATCTCCATAGTCAGTTGGAGTATTGTGTAGAAGTTGGTTAGAACTTCTAAGGGTGGTTTAGAGCGGGTTGGGCGCTCGGAGTTGGAGCTAAACGATTGCCCAGATCGACTTTATACTTGGATAATTATGGGCTTATCGAGGTAATTATCTTGTCCTATTGTAATTGGATATTACATGTTGTGAGTATATAGTTGAAGTATACTATATATAGTCTTGACAGTAATTACATAGGGCGTATTCTGATGAACTTGTGTAGTAATGCAGTGGAGTAGAATTGTAGTTAGGGTTAGATGTATAACCCCCTGGTTGGCTTGGTAGCCACCTCGATAGAGAGGAGATTTACGCTGTGTTGCGGGGAAGTCTTTGCGAATTTTACGTAGAAGTTCTACGATGAGATCTAGATGTTAATAAGCGCCTTGTGGCCTTATAGGTGGAAGTACTACGTGTGGCGCGTTACTTGGCTTAAGGAGTAGCCGACGGCGAGGTACTCGGAGCATTTTGCTATTAGTCGATAATCGTCGCGAGGTATGTGAACCTCTTCCTATCTCTCTAGCATGATATGTGTAAACTATGTAGTCGGTGAGCGTACATGTGCTAAATGTGTTTGAGTGGTTTAAAACATAAAGTGTTATAACGGCTTTACGGGAGTTGGTTATAACGACTTTATGTTAGTAAGAAAATACATGTGGTTTTAAAAGGTAATCGATTTGAACTATAAGCGGCTTGTTATATGGTAAGAAAGAACTTGAAGTATTTTCAAAAGATTTTTGAATCATTTTGAAAGAAGTAATACTTGGTGTTTGAAAACTTAAGAGTTATACTAGCTTTATGGGAAGTTAGGTATAACGGCTTAAGAATGCTTTCTTGATTTGGAAATCGAATGTGTATCGACAAACCAACTGCGGCGTTAATAAAAGGAAATGTTTTGAATAATTAAGTATTATGAAAACCGAGAGAAACTTCCATCCGCATGAAGCTAAGATGAGACAAAATGATATTTCCTAGATCATGGTCAGTAATAAGATTGTTATAAACAAGAATATCCTACTCACACATAAGGCTTATGTTTCTCAGATTGTTTAAAAGAGAATTATATTCTTAAATGAATAAGACTATGAACTACGAACCTTTCTAAAATAAGAAACGTGAACATTTGAAATTAGGCAAACTTGGACGTTTGGAAAATAATGTTGTTACTTGATTTTACAAAGGTAAGAGTTTTAGGTTTCTTAAAAGGACAGATCACTCTATTTTATACTACGTATTGTGTGACTTATGTGAAAGAAGCAGATCTTTTTTTAGATTTTAATGTGTGAAGTACTTTGGGGATAGATACCCGAACTTGTTAGTAGAAAGTACCTTGTGTGAATAACTTGATTGTATTGGTTTGTGATAGCCTTGTAATACTTTCTTGTTGCCTTGATAAGTAAACGTGTTAGGATGCTACGTGTGTTAGTATCTTGTGATGTTTGTGTAAGGGGTTTCCTTGATTGTGCTTATTAACTATCGGTCGTTATGATAGTATTGTGGCATTCATCTCTTGAGATGATTCCGGTTAAAGCGCCCTCCGTCTGGGGTAGACTCGGTGATGCAGGACCATGATTCGAGAATACCTCATGCGGGTCCCGGGGCCTATGCGAGCTACGAGTTCGTGTTAGTGTCGTCCTTTATGGGCATGCGGTCGCGTGGCCGTGCGGTGCGAAGTCGGGGCGATCTTGGAGTAGCTACCCTCGATGCGGGAATACCTCATGCGGGCGATGAGATTGGCCTATGCGAGTGCGGGAAGTTCGAGACTAGACGCGCGCATTAGATCTGCGGGCAAGTGGCGGCTTTGATCATGTGGCGATGCAGACAGATCTTATGATCTGATTTATGACCTTGTTGATGCGTAGGTGTTAGTAGTCGGCTAGGCCTTCGTACTTACCATGCAGTTTTATTAGGACACAGTGGGACCCGTGTTCATATGTATTCCTTGGTGCTTGTATATCATAAATCGCTGGCGGTGAGGAAGGTATTCCACGCACGATTGATGTTGTGGCGTGAGACCCATTGTTAAATTGAGTGATGACTTGAGGTGTGAGTCCACGACTTGACATGATCGCTTATTTATGGTGAATCGTAGTTTGGTTATCATACATGTCTCTGCTTTGTATAGACTACTATGATTTCATTTACTGATTTATCTTTAGTTTCACATACTCTACTGTTATCGACCTCGCCCGGCCGCGTTCATGCCGCAGTTGAGGTACATCGATCGTTGATCCTAGCTCGAGTCCACAATTCGGCGTTTGGGAAGCTCCGTTTCTCGGAGGCTTATCGGTGGTATAGTCCTCGTAGTAAGTGTTTACATTCGGGGGTTTGGCGGGCCCCGTCCGCCATTGTGTCGTATCATTCTTAGAGGTGCAGTAATCGTTGTGGGCAGGGTTGGTAAAAAGGATTAAGCTGTTCATTTGTAAAAGAGTTGATGGTTATATATATGCCGAAAGGCAAGTTTTCACAGATTATTGTTTTATATATTTCTGTTATCTCATGTTGTGGTTTTATGTTCCGCTGATTACTCTGATGTTGTGTCACTAGGGTGCCCGGGGTAAGGCACCAGTCACGGGCCCGGGTTCGGGTCGTGACACAAAACCTTTGTAGTATTTCCAAGTACCCTCTATACGTAAAGCCCGGAAAATACTACTATACTTTCCTTTGGCCAAAAAACGAAACCCTTTGGAAAAATCTTCACAGTTGGTTGAAGTATTAGGAAGAAGTTTCGTAGAATTTCTAATGGTTGTTTGGAGCGGGTTGGAGCACCCGGAGTAGGAGCTAAACGTTGCTCAGGATCGACATTTAACTTGGATAATTTTGGGCTTACCGAGGTAAATAATCTTATCCTTCTATTGTAATTGGAAATTACATACTGTAGTTGTATAGAAATGAATATAAGATTCATAGAAGAGAATTGAACGGTAATAGAAGGATATTACAGAATAGACTTGAACTGGAATCACATCAGAAGAATATTCTACAAGAGTAGTCTAGGCATTGATAGACTTGTATAACCCTTATAGGTTGTTTGATCTGCGAGTAGCATGTACTACTTGAAAGGTGGACGAGGCTAGCCGGGTTATAGCCGTGGTACGTTTTGCTAATAGTCGATAATCGTCGCGAGGTATGTGATCCTTCCTATCCTCTTGAGCATGATATTTTAAAAGAATATATATATAGTACGGTAGACGTACGTGTGTTAACTGAACGTAGTTGTACGGCAATGTCTTTTGACTTAAGCCTGAATAATAAGAATCTTGAAGTATTTCAAAAGAATTAAGAAACCTTTATGAAAGAAAAGTAATACTTGGTTTTAAAAGCTTAAGAGTTATACTAGCTTTATGGGAAGTTAGGTATAACGACTTAAGAGAGATAAAAAGAATGGTTTATTAATTTTAGAAGTTAAGAGACTTGATCTTAAAAGATAAGAGACTTGACTTAAGTAATTAATATGAGTTTTTGTGTGAAACCTCATTCGTGAGTAATGAGTACTTGGTTTGTAAAAGGAATAATGTTTTACTGATTTCGGAAATGAGAATAAGTATCGACCAAACCACAGCAGCGCTAAAAAAGGGAAATGTATTGACTAATAAAGTATTATTAAAACCAGTAGAAACCTCCATCTGCATAGAAGCTAAGATGAGACAAAATGATATTACATTTCCTAGATCATGGCTGCTGAAATAAGATTGATTATGAACAAGAATAACCTACTCACATATAAGGCATATGTATCTCAAATTGTTTTAAAGGAGAATTATATCATTAAGTGATTAAAACTATGAACTACGAAACCTTTCGAAAATGAGAAACTGAGCATTTGAAATTAGGCAAACTTGAACGTTTGGAAAATAATGTTGTTACTTGATTTACAAAGGGAAGTGTTTTGGTTTACTTAAAAGGATAGTCACTCTATTTTTATACTACGGGTATTTTGTGACTTTTTGAAATAAACGGACCTTTTAAAAGAGTTAATGTATGAAGTACTTTGGGGATAAAAACCCGAAATTGTTAACATAAAGTAGAAAGTACCTTGTGTGAATAACTTGATTGTGTTGGTTTGTGATAGCTTTGTAATACTTTCTTGTTGATTTGATAAGTAAACATGTTAGGATGCTACGTGTGTTAGTATCTGGTGATGTTTGTGTAAAGGGGTTCCCCTTGTTGTGCTTATGTTGTTTAACGATGTTCGTTATGTTATTATATCACATACCCCTTGACTTGTTATACAGGGCTTGCCACCCTTGATGCGAGTCTATACGGCTATGCGGTCTGCGTGACTATGCGGAGTGCGGGAGTTCAAGGTTGATCATTCCGGTGTTTTATCCGACGCGGGGATGCCCTATGCGATGCGTGTGACTACGCGGTCTATGAGACTATGCGGATGCGGAGTCGGGAGAATGCAGGGGTTAGCTACCCGATGTGAGGAATACCTCATGCGGTCTATGTGTGACCTATGCGGACTGCGGAGTCGAGGTTAGGCATGCATAATGATACTATGGGCGATTGGCCTTGCCCGATCATTCGCGGCCTAGGAAAGACACATACGATTTACTATTATTACTCTTGTTTGTGATATGGCACTATGTGCAAATTGAACTAATTGTATTTGCAAATGGTTTTAAATACTTTGATTTCATTTAAAGTACTTTACAGTTTCACATACTTGGTACCTGTTGTACTGACCTCCTTCGGGGGGCTGCGTTCATGCCGCATGTAGAATCTCCTTTGTTGATCCCGTTCTTAGGATCACCGTTTGACGTTTGGGAAAGCTCGTTTATCCGAGGCTTAGCATTTTGGTATGGTCCCTGTCGTTGTAGGTATTTGCATTCAGGTATGGCGGGCCCCGTCCGCCATTGTTGTTATAAACTCTTAGAGGTCTGTAGTCCTGTTGTAAAGTTGGGATGTAACTGATCATTTTGGGTATTCATATATATGCCGAAAGGCAATTTTCATTTATATTGTTTCATGTCTTGTTTTATATTCCGCTGATATCTCTGATGTATGACTACTTGGGTGTCCGGGTAAGGCACGATCCGGGCCGAACAGTCGTGACAAAAGTGGTATCGAGCGATTAATCCTCGGAAAGTGTCTACAGACCGTATCTAGTAGAGTCTTGATTATCGGTGTGTTGTGCACCAATAATCGTGAGGCTATAGGATATTTAGGATTGGTTTCCATTCTTCTCACTCCGAGATCGTGCCTTAGAGGCGTGTTATAAGTTGGACCCCTCTAACGTATTCCTTTCCTTTACGATTATGCCTCGCGCAAGGCAACCGGGCGAAGGGCAAGGCGGTAGGAGGCTGCGAGTAAATCTGAGAGGGTTACGAGGGCACAGCCCAATCATCACCCGGAGGAGTGCTTCATTCGGGAGTTTTGCGGCGTCGCGGCCAATTCAAAGTTTAACACAAGAAGCGGCCTTCCTACCGCGGCCATGATGTATGAGCCTTTAGTTCCACGACAGGGAACAGGGAGTATGGATTGCAAAGAGATGACCCTGTTACGAGCTATGGATATAGCAACCAGAGAACATATTATGTACCGATTTATCACGGGTCTTGATGACTATCTAAGAGAGGGTTGTGAAGAAGTAGCTCTTCAGTCGGGAATGAGCATGGCCTGCGTTCAGGCTTATGTGCAACAGGTTGAGAAATGTAGAGATCGACAGGTTGTCAAGAACGCGAAGAGGGCGGTCGGCGAGTCCTTTGGTAACGTTCGAGGCGAACCGCCAAGGCCAGATTAGATATGCGCCTCGCCCGGTCAGTGTTCCTCACGGGGTTGGGGCGTGACGGTATGCGAGTTGGTCGAACTCCGGGCTTCGGTTCACGGCTATCGTAGGTTCTAGCCGTAGGTTGATTTCCCTCAGTGTTCACAGTGTGGCAGGCGTCATCCCGGGGAATGTCATCTTTTTACTGGTGCTTGTTTTACTTGCGGCCGTCAGGGCCATGTGATGAAAGAATGTGCAAGAAGGAGGACTCAGCCTACCAGATCAGTTGCGGATTCAGTGGTGCGGAGAGGAAGGGGTGTTAGCTAGAGGAGGCCACCCTCACCTCGTTGTAGCCGTTGTGGTAGGTATCATTCGGGGGAGTGTCGTACTACTTCGACAGCTTGTTATGCTTGCGGCCAGCAGGGCCATTTTGCGAGGAATTGTCCGACCAAGGGTGGTGCGGATGTGGAGACTCAGCCTTCGGGATCAGTGGCTAGTTCATCACCTTCCCCAGCTATGCGCCCAACAGGGCAGGTTTGATTAGAACGACAAAGGAGAGTGAAGCAGGAGATACAGGTATATCCTTAACCCTCTAGAGATTTGTATGTATGATTAGATGCGAATATCTTAAGTATTATTTTCGGATATCATTGTGTTAATTGTGATTAGAAATCCTGGTTAGGAAAAAGGGTAAGATTGGGGATAGGGGAAGTGTGAGCCTTAGAGTATTACGTAGAAACCTTAAAGGCGAGGCCATCTTGCGTGGAAGTTTTTTTTTTTTTTTTGTGTGTGTTTGACCTTTACCAGTGGGCATAGTATACGTGGGATACATCTGTGAGATAAGTCCCTGAGTAGTGTGAAATGAAAGAGAGTAGTTGAGCTAAGAATGACCACTAGGTTTTCATGACTTGGTTATTAAGATTGTTCCGAATCGGGGAACAAGAGCTTGGCGCGAGAAGTGGGTCGGTGTCACACCCCGAAAATCGGGCCCGTGACTGGTGCCTTACCCCGGGCACCCTAGCGATACATACATCAGAGAAAATCAGCGGAACATAAAACATGAGATATAATACACAAACAGGCCAACCAAAACAGTTGCCTTCAGTATAAACATAAAACCTGAACAGTTTAATCCTTTTACAACCCTGCCCACAACGATTTACGCACTTAAGATTTACAACGACTATGACGGGACGGGGCCGCCATACCACGAATGTACAAGAACCTACAACTCGTGGAACACATACAAAACATAAGCCTCCGGAGAAACGGAGCTTCCCAATGCGCTGAACGGTGATCCTATGAGCGAGGATCCACGACCGATGTACCTCTACCTGCGGCATGAACGCGGCCCGAAGGTCGATAACAGTACCAAGTATGTGAAAGCGCATAATCTGTAAATGAAATCATAACAGTCTATACAAAGCAGGAGACATGTATGATAGCCAAACTACAGCACACCACATATAACAGTTATATCAAGTCAGGGTCTCACGCCCACAACATCAATCATGCCCGTGGAATACCTTCCAGCTGCCGTGATCGATGATATGATAACAACAAGACAATCCAAATGGAAGCATACGTGCGCTACGCATCGTGTCGATATGTCCAAGGAAACAATAAGACAACTTTCCAAATGGACGATACCCGCAGCGCTACGATCGTGTCGGATATGTCCAAGGGAAACAATAGGACGGCATTCCAAATGGACGCATACCCGTGCGCTACGCATCGTGTCAGTATGTCCAAAAGGAAATCACAAGGCGATAATCAAAATGAAACATACCCGTGCGCTACGCATCGTGTCAGTATATCCAAAGCGATTAACCACAAGACCTTAACCAAAATGGAAGCATACCCGCGCTACGATCGTGTCGGTATGTCCAAAGCGATTAACAACAATAATACTATCAGCGACGCGTGCGTGGAATTTCTCCGTCGCTGAAGCGCGTCAAGTAAGTTCTCAACCAGTCAACCGACCCTCTATCGAGAGACGCGGTAACACAGAAACACAACGCTTGTACAATAAAGGCTATCATCACAAGCATAGGCAAGTTTCACAACAACAAGCATAGGCAAGTTTCACAACAACAAGCATAGGCAAGTTTCACAACAACAAGCATAGGCAAGTTTCACACAACTCAAAGTACTTTCATTTTATGCCAAAGTCCGGGTTTTTAACCCCAAAGTACTACATACGTTAAGTTCTTTTAAAGAGATCCATTACTTTTATAAAAGTCACCCGATACGTAGTATTAGAATGACCAACCCATCTTCCTTTTCAAAATCAAGTAACAACATTCTTTTCCTAAGTTCCGGTTGCCTAGTTTCAATTACTCAAGCTTCTCATTTTCAAATGGTTTCATAGTTCCCAAACTTAATCACTGATTCCTTTTAGATCAATTGAGTAACATATGTCATATATGTGAGTAGTTTATTCTTGTTTATAACGATCTTATTACAACAGCCATGATCTAGAAAATGTAATATCATTTTGTCTCATCTTAGCTTCTATGCAGATGGAGGTTTCTGGTTTTAATACAACACATCATTATTCAATACATTTTCCTTTATTAACGCTGCAGTGGTCTGTCGATACACATTCTGATTCCCGAAATCAGTAAAACATTATCCCTTTAAAAACCAAGTACTCATTACTCACGAATGAGGTTTCACACAACATCCACATTAAAACAAATAAGTTAAGTCTCTTATCTTATAAGATCAAGTCTCTTAACTTCTAACATCAGTAAACCATTTTCACTTACATAAGGTCGTTATAACTAACTTCCCATAAAGCTATTATAACACCCTATGTTTTAAACCAACCAAATCACTTAGCACGTATGCGTCTGCACTACATAGTTCACAACAACCATGCTAGAAAAGATAGGAAGAGGTTCATACCTCGCGACGATTTATCGACAATAAGCAAAATGCTCCAAGTACTACAACCACTAGCCCTTTCCACCTCGAGTAGAATACGCTACTCTTAGTACTTTCACCTAAAAGGCCACAACTTCTATTAACCTCAAAACACAAGGTTCCATTTCTCTAGAAAATTCTAAGAAGCCTCACCCACATGACAGCGTAAATCTCTCTCTATCGAGGCGGCTACCAAGCCAACCAGGGGGTTTACACGTCTAACCGGACGTGTACAATTCTACTCAGCAATACTACACAAGTCTACTGCACTGATCCTATGTAAATACTGATTCGATTCTTTTCTTTATTCTTCAGGCTTAAGTCAAAAGACATTGCCGAATACTAAGTATAGTTCCATATACAGTATACTTCAACTATATATTCTAACAAACATGTAATTTCCAATTACAATAGAGGGACAAGATAATTACCTCGACAAGCCCAAAATTATCCAAGTTATAATGTCGATCCTGAGCAAGGTTTAGCTCCACTCCGTGCGCTCCAAACCACTCCAAACAACCCTTAGAAGTTCTAACCAACTTCTACTCAAATACTTCAACCAACTATGAAGATTTCCTTAGGGTTTCGGTTTGAGACTAAAAAGGACAAAAAGTAGTATTTCCGGACTCTACGAAAAGAGGTATCTTTGGAATACTACAAGGTACAAGGCTAAGGTATTTTGGGCATTATAACAATACTAGGGGAGTATTTCAATACCACAAGGGAGGGGTATTATACGAAAACAACTAGGCTAGGGGTACCCACTAGCAGCACCACAAAGAGGAGGGGACTCTCGGCCAAAGGCCTTAACTAGGGAGGGCTCTTGGACGAGAGTCAAACAAGAGGAGAGGGGAAGGATAGCAAGACTTGGAACATTTTTGGATGAATGAAGTCTTGAGCCGGGGTATTTATAGCAAACACAAACCCCAACCAATGGCCAAGATCAAGCCAAGTGCAAGGCAAGTGTAAGGCCAAGATCAAGCCAAGTGCACCCTAGACCCTACTCCTTAAAACCCTCACAAATATCTACACAAATATCTACCACAACTTGCCCCCTCAATTCGGCCAAGTGCCGCCCACACGTTTCCATTGTGAGGTGACATGTCACCCTCCCGTTGGTCCGTAATGTTTCGCCTCTAAAAATCCGCAAAAATACAAAACGACATAGCCGAATTTTCCTTCGCAAGTTACGCAAAACGCTTCGTCGAAAACGACTCAACCGTGTTGTGCACAAAGGTAAAATCGCCGGGTGCCACACGGGGTGACACGTGTCGCCCCGATTCGCCTGAATATTTCGTCTTCCGAAAATATCCAAAATACCGAAATCTCAAAAACAAAGCGGCCCACAAAATCAGAATTTCTCCCGTGGCCCCACGTGACCATTTCCAAAATAAAATCTCAAAATTCTAATATAATCTATGAAGTCCAAATACCAAACTGGGAATCCAATTCCCATTAACGAACCTTTTTCACAAATAACCGAAACTTTTCCGTAAAACTCACATCTTTCTTTCTTTTCAACATTTTCTCAGACTCTCGCACGCACGCCCTCACATACATACCCCGCAACTACGGGTATAACATTCTCCTCCTTAGAAACATTCGTCCGAATGTTCCTTCTCAAGACGGATATCGATGAAGTTCCTCTAACAAGTTGTCAACGCCACACCGCCACGCAAATAACACACGTTATCTTCCTTCCTTACTCGTCGTGCCCTTCTCGAACACTTGAACTCTCCCAAGACGCACCATACTTCACCATTACTTGCTCTCAAAATCCGAGTCACTACCTCCAAACTTGGTCATCTTACTAACCTCAAACTTCCTTAAGGCCATTCCCGGCCTTTACGAACCGCTTCTGGTCGAACGCGTCCACGAACTCATACGTTGGTCACACAAACTTGGGCCTAGCATCCTCGTGACCCTACCACCGCGGGACCACCTAACTGACCCCACCTTAATCCGGCTACGGGTTGACCGTATCACGCCCTCAACCCGACCCACAACCGCGCCAAACTCTTGTTCCCCGATCCGGAACAATCTTACTAATTCACATCATGAAAGCTACCACTTCCATCTCACACTACCCACGGACTTATCACACAAATAAATCCCACGTATACTACTACTCTGATAAGGGTCAAAAATAAATCTTTAACTCAAGACGACCTTACCCCTAAGGTCTCAGTCGTGACATAGTCTAAGGTTCACACTTACCATGCCCCCATACGTATCCTCCCAACTAAGCATGTATTCTAACTCACACATATCACAATGCTATCCGTTCATAGCACACAATAATGAGATCATCATAACAAGCATACCAAAACTCTAGAGGGTTAAGGATATACCTGAAGCTACCGCTCCACTCTAATCATAGGCCTGCAGGGCGCATAGCTGTAGAAGGTGATGAACCAGCCACAAATCCCGGGCGTCGAGTCGTAACATCCGCGCTTCCTTGGTCGGACAGCCTCGCAAAATGGCCTCGCTGGCCGCATGCAAAACAAACTCCCAATCTAGCACGACACTCTCCAAAATGGAGTCTACCACAACGGTCACAACGAGGTAGGGTGGCTTCACCGTTAACACCCTCGCTTCTCCCGAAATCTGAACCTCGAGCCCCGACTGCATCTAAAGACGTGGAGGACCACTCAGATCGTGGGGGTATATAACTAGCTCGGCCGAGGCGGTCCGCTCGAAAGTCACCAAAGGACCCTCGCTGTCCGGCCCTCTTCTCACGATCCAGTCATTCCTTCGACCCTCCGTGCCTCACATCCTAGCGCACGAGCTGCACGCGGCACGCCATGCCCTACCAAGAGAAACACCCGCACAAGACTCACCATATAATCATCTAGCCCTGACGTGGCGATGCACCCTATCCTCCATATCTGCAACTAGCGCAGTACATATCGAGCCAAAGAATCGAACTCGACATTGTACTCCCGACGGCGCCTCTCTGCCTCTCAAGAATAAAATCGCTCGCCCGCCCTCCTCATCCGCGAGGCAAGAAGTGCGTGAGAAAGCCCCAAAACTCATCCCATACTGCGAGGTGCATGCTCTCCCGAAAGCCCTCATGAATCAAACCAATCGATCGCGGTATCCCGCACCGACGCGAACCAAAGGTCACAGACTTCGGTCTCAAGCCTTGATCACCCGCATGACGATCCACAGAATCGCCGGATGAACTCCTCGCGATCATCCTCGCCTCGACCAGTAAAACTCGCGGGCTACAACTCGTAAAGTCCCGTAGCCTCAAACTATCTCGCCGGGGTGAACCATCGTGCTATCGAACTGAATCCGTGATCCACTTATCTCATATCCGCCACGACCGCCAATAATCGGGCCATCTCGCGACCATCTCCCGCTCCGCATCGGACCTGAGGCTCGTGCATCGTAGTCTCGCAACCATCGCCGCGCTTTAAACTCGCTGGTGCCGGGCGGCGCGCGAAACTCGCCGTCGCACTGCTCAGTGATCGACTGCTCGCGCTCGAACTCCTTCAGATCTCACTAGCGCCTCCTCGCCGCCTTGCCCTTCTCGGGCCTCGTTGCTCAGCGGAGGCATAATCGTAAAACGAGATACGCCGAGGGTCCAACTCACAACACAGCTCTAAGGCACGATCTCAGAATGAGAAGAAATGGAAACAATTCCTAAATGTCTTATAGCCTCCTGATTATAGATGTGGTGCACAACACACCGATAATCAAGACTTACTGACACGGTCAGAGACACTTTCCGAGGATTAATCGCTCGATACCACTATGTCACACCCAAAATCGGGCGTGGATCGTGCCTTACCCCGCACCTAGCGATACATACATCGAGAAAATCAGCGAACATAAAACATGAGATATAATACACAAACAAAGCAACCAAAACAGCTTGCCTTCGTGATAAACATAAAACCCGAATAGCTTTAATCTTTTACAACCCCGCCACAACAAGATTACATGCACTCTAAGATTTACAACGACTATGACGGACAGGCCCCGCCATACCACGAATGTACAAGAACCTACAACTCGTGGAACACATACCAAAAGATAAGCCTCCGAGAAACGGAGCTTCCCAACGCTACCGAACGGTGATCCTATGGCGAGGATCCACGACCGATGTACTTACCGCGGTGATTAACGCATTTCCGGCGAGGTCGATAACAGTACCAAGTATGTGAAATCATAATGTCAGAATGAAATCATAACGATATACAAAGCAGAGACATGTATGATAGCCAAACTATAGCACACCACATATAATGCTTATATCAAGTCGTGGTCTCACGCCCACAACATCAATCATGCCGTGGAATACCTTTCCTCATCACGGCAATGATGATATGATAACAACAAGACAAAGAATCCAAATGGAAGCATACCCGCGCGCTACGATCGTGTCGATGTCCAAAGGGAAACAATAAGACAACTTTCCAAATGGACGATACCCGCAGCGCTACGATCGTGTCGAGATGTCCAAAGGGAAACAATAGACAAGATTCCAAATGGACGATACCCGCAGCGCTACGATCGTGTCGATATGTCCAAAAGGAAATCACAAGGCGATAATCAAAATGGAAACATACCCGCGCGCTACGATCGCACAAGATATCCAAAGCGATTAACCACAAGACCTTAACCAAATGGAAGCATACCCGCAGCGCCACGATCGTGTCGGTATGTCCAAAGCGATTAACAACAATAATACTATCAACGTGAACGCGTGCGTGGAATTTCTCCGCCACCGCCGACGCCCAAGTAAGTTCTCAACTACCAACCGACCTCTATCGAGAGACGCGAACACGTAAAACACAACGCTTGTACAATAAAGGCTATCATCACAAGCATAGGCAAGTTTCACAACAACAAGCATAGGCAAGTTTCACAACAACAAGCATAGGCAAGTTTCACAACAACAAGCATAGGCAAGTTTCACACAACTCAAAGTACTTTCATTTTATGCCAAAGTCCGGGTTTTTAACCCCAAAGTACTACATACGTTAAGTTCTTTTAAAAGAGATCCATTACTTTTATAAAAGTCACCCGATAATTCGTAGTATTAGAATGACCAACCCATCTTCCTTTTCAAAATCAAGTAACAGCATTCTTTTCCTAAGTTCCAGTTTGCCTAGTTTCAATTACTCAAGCTTCTCATTTTCAAATGGTTTCATAGTTCCCAAACTTAATCACTGATTCCTTTTAGATCAATCGAGTAACATATGTCATATATGTGAGTAGTTTATTCTTGTTTATAACGATCTTATTACAACAAACCATGATCTAGAAAATGTAATATCATTTTGTCTCATCTTAGCTTCTGCGGATGGAGGTTTCATCGTTTTAATACAACACATCATTATTCAATACATTTTCCTTTATTAACGCCGCAGTTGGTCCTGTCGATACACATTCTCGATTCCCAAATCAAGAAACATTATCCCTTTAAAACCAAGTACTCATTACTCACGAATGAGGTTTCACACAACATCCACATTAAAACAAATAAGTTAAGTCTCTTATCTTATAAGATCAAGTCTCTTAACTTCTAACATCAAGAAACCATTTTCACTTACATAAGGTCGTTATAACTAACTTCCCATAAAGCTATTATAACACCCTATGTTTTAAACCAACCAAATCACTTAGCACATGACGTCTCACCGCATTACATAGTTCACAAATACCATGCTAGAAAAGATAGGAAGAGGTTCACATACCTCGCGACGATTTATCGACAATAAGCAAAATGCTCCAAGTACTACAACCTTGCTAGCCCTTTCCACTCCTCGAGTAGAATACGCTACTCTTAGTACTTTCACCTAAAAGGCCACAACTTCTATTAACCTCAAAACACAAGGTTCCATTTCTCTACAAGAAGACTCTCCCAACAACAGTAAATCTCCTCCTCTATCGAGGCCGGCCACCAAGCCAACCAGTGGGGTTTACACGCCTAACCTGACGTACAATTCTACTCGAATACTACACAAGTCTATCGCAATACACCCTATGTAAATACGTCGATTCTTTTCTTTATTCTTCAGCTTAAGTCAAAAGACATTGCCGAATACTAAGTATAGTTCCATATACGATACTTCAACTATATATTCTAACAAACATGTAATTTCCAATTACAATAGAGGACAAGATAATTACCTCGACAAGCCCAAAATTATCCAAGTTATAATGTCGATCCCGAGCAAGGTTTAGCTCCAATTCGCGCGCCCAAACCACTCCAAACAACCCTTAGAAGTTCTAACCAACTTCTACTCAAATACTTCAACCAACTATGAAGATTTCCTTGTGGTTTCGATTTGAGACTAAAAGGACAAAAGGTCGTATTTCCGGACTCTACGTCAATAGGTCTCTTTGGCATACTACAAGGTACACGGCGAAGGTATTTTGTGCATTATCACATTACTAGGAGTATTTCAATACCACGCTGAGGGTATTATACTGAAAACAACTAGGCTAGTGGTACCCTACGCTAGCACCACAAAGGGAGGGGACTCTCGCCAAAGGCCTTAACTAGGAGGGGGCTCTGGACGAGTCAAACAAGAGGAGAGGGGAAGGATAGCAAGACTTGGAACATTTTTGGATGAATGAAGTCTTCAAGCCAAGGGGGGTATTTATAGCAAAACCAAAAGCCAACCAATGGCCAAGATCAAGCCAAGTGCAAGGCAAGTGTAAGGCCAAGATCAAGCCAAGTGCACCCTAGACCCTACTCCTTAAAACCCTCACAAATATCTACACAAATATCTACCACAACTTGCCTCAATTCGCCAAGTCACGCCTCACATGTTTCCATCGCGGCGGTGACACATGTCACCCTCCCGTTGGTCCGAATGTTTCGCCTCTGAAAAATCCGCAAAAATACAAAACGACATAGCCGAATTTTCCTTCGCAGTTACGCAAAACGCTTCGCCGAAAACGACTCCAACCAAAGTGCCTGACAAAGGTAAAATCGCCAAGGTGCCACACGGGGTGACACGTGTCGCCCCGATTCGCCTAATATTTCGTCTTCCAAAATATCCAAAATACCGAAATCTCAAAACAAAGCGGGCCACAAAACCGTAAATTTCTCCCGGGCCCCACGTGACCATTTCCAAAATAAAATCTCAAAATTCTAATATAATCTATGAAGTCCAAATACCAAACTGGGAATCCAATTCCATTAACGAACCTTTTTCTTCACAAATAACCGGAAACTTTTCCGTCGAAAACTCACATCTTTCTTTCTTTTCAACATTTTCTGACGTACTCTCGTACGTACGTCCTCACATACAAACCCTGCAACTACGGGGTATAACAATGGAGTTGAGGCCACGCCATGGTCAACCCATAGCCCGCTTTGAGGTTGGGTCACTGGAGCCGTCCCGCCAGTGGTAGGATCACGGCGTGTTAGGCCCAAATCAGTGTTAACTATCGACGAGTTCGTGGATGTGTTCGACCGAGAGTCGGGCCGGTGTTTTGATTTCGTGGTAGTCAGAAGGACTATTCGCCTCTTGTTGAGGGCCTCTTGTTGAGTGTGTATTATAATAGCTACCGCTTCGAGATTCGATGTCACCTTGTATGGGCGGAAGTGTAGGTTGCCGATCGATTGGTTCGATGTTGGCAAGGTTCAGCTAGTAGGTTCATACTTGTTTCAGCAGGTGTGGATAGGGTGAAGTTGTTATTGACAGCTCAGAGTCAATATGAGTCGTGCGGATGATCTGCGTCGACACTTGGAGTTCAGCCGATGGGTCTTCTTGAGCATACCACCGGCGGGCGTGACGAGATTTGGAAAGCAGGGGAAGCTTAGCCCGGGTTACTTTGGGCCTTTTAGATTGTTGTAGAATAGGTCAGGTTGCCTATGAGTTAGCATTGCCGTCCGACTTAGGGGGCAGTACGTCCGGTCTTTAGTGTTGCGATATTCAGAAGTATTAGAGATCCATTCAGAGTATTCCCAGTTAATGATGATCAAGTTGGAGGTAGTAACCCAGAGATTTTTGAAATTGATGCAGTAACCGAAATGTGGTAAGTTATGAGAAAGAGTTCGAGTGTAAGAGAAGGGTACGACGAGTAAGGGAAGAAGCGAGCATGTGTTAAGAACATAGAAATGATCATTTCGTTTGTAAAGTGAAGGTGCGAAGGGAGTATCTTTTAGCCCTTGGGTGGGAGTTTTTGTGATGTTAGAGGTGAATCCTCGTGGACTTGGATGTAAGTACTTGCGCATGTTGTATTGTGGCCAGGTGTGGCATGATTGTTTTCGTAAATATAGCAGTGAAGACTATTCTGGCGCATGTTTGTTTTGAGACGTAGAAGGAACATTCGGGACGAATGTTTCTAAGGAGGGGAGAATGTTATACCCCGTATTTTCCAGAGTATGTACGTGAGGACGTACGTAGAAAAGTTTGAGCCTTAAGTTAGGCTAGGACCGAAAATTATTGTTCACAAGTACCGAAAAAAAGTGTTTTCCGACGAAACGTTTTCCAAGACTTGCGTAGGGAAAATTACGGCTATTTCATTTATTATTTTTGCGGATTTTTCCGAGAGATGAAACATTTTGGACCAACGAGAGGGCGACACTTGTCACCCTCTAGTTGACGGATTTGGGGCGTCCATTTGCACGATTTTGTGGCCTTGTTGGTCAAGGAGTTGGTAGGATATTTTTGTGTAGTAGATGGATAAGGACACTTGGGTAAATCCTCACCCTACACTTGCATAGCACTTGGCTTCATCTTGGCCATTGGTTGGCCTATAAATACCCCCCTTAAGATGAAGAGTTCTTCATCCACAAATCAATTTCCAAGTCTCCAAAATCCCTCCCCTCTCCTTATAGTTCTCGTCCAAACGCTCCCCCCCCCTCTAGCCTAGTGGCTTCGGCCGAGTACACCCCCCTCTCTTGAGTGTTGTTCTCGTGAAACACCCCCCCTTGGTTGAGAAATACTTCTCCAAATATTGTTGTTATGCCAAAATACTCTAGCCCAAAACCTTTGTAGTATTTCCAAGTACCCTCTATACGTAAAGCCCGGAAAATACTACTATACTTTCCTTTGGCCAAAAAACAAAACCCTTTGGAAAAATCTTCACAGTTGGTTGAAGTATTAGGAAGAAGTTTCGTAGAACTTCTAATGGTTGTTTGGAGCGGGTTGGAGCACCCGGAGTAGGAGCTAAACGTTGCTCAGGATCGACATTTAACTTGGATAATTTTGGGCTTACCGAGGTAAATAATCCTATCCTTCTATTGTAATTGGAAATTACATCATCAGTAGTTGTATAGAAATGAATATAAGATTCATGTAAGAGAATTGAATCGTAATAGAAGGATATTACGTAATAGACTTGAACCGAATCACATCGTAAGAATATTCTACAAGAGTAGTCTAGGCATTGATAGACTTGTATAACCCTTATAGGTTGTTTGATCTGCGAGTAGCATGTACTACTTGAAAGGTGGACGAGGCTAGCCGTTATAGCCGTGGGCGCTTTTGCTAATAGTCGATAATCGCCGCGAGGTATGTGATCCTTCCTATCCTCGAGCATGATATTTGTTATACCGTATTTCCGCAGTATGTACGTAAGGGCGCACGTAGAAAATTTGAGCCTTAAGGTAGGCATGGATTCGAAATTTGGGCACAAGTGCCGATTAGAGTCGTCGATTTAACGGAGCGTTTCCACAATTTTTCGAGAGAAAATTCCGCTATGTCATTTATAATTTTTGCGGATTTTTCCGTGATTTAAACATTTTGGACCAACGGAGGGTGACATGTGTCACCTCACATTGGAAGCAAATGGATTGGCTTGGACGATTTGGGCGCCCAAGAGCCTTTGGCCTCGCCGATTGGCTCCTCTTTTGTGCCTTGTTTTGTGGCTTGTTTTGTGGAGTGTTTTGTGGAGTGTTTTGTGGGTGCACGTGGCTTGATCTTGGCCTTACACGTGCCTTGCACATGGCTTGATCTTGGCCATTGGTTGGCTTTTGGTTTTGCTATAAATACCCTCTCTTTGAAGACTTCTTCATCCACTCTTCACTTGCCTAAGTCTTGAGAAACCCTCCTCCTCTTGTTGACTCTCGCCCAAGAGCCCTCTCCCTTGAAATTGGCCTTGGCCGAAACCTCCCCTTGAGAGCCTTGCCGAGAACCCCTCCCTGTGGTGTTGTTCTCGTGTGGTACCCCCTTTGTGGTATTGAAATACCTCCAAGTATTGTTATAATGCCCAAAATACCTTAGCCTTATACCTTGTAGTTTTCCAAAGATACCTCTATACGTAGAGTCCTAAATACTACCTTTTGTCCTTTTAGTCTCAAACCAAAACCCTAAGGAAATCTTCATTGTTAGTCAAGGATTTGAGTAGAAGTTGGTTAGAACTTCTAAGGGTTGTTTGGAGCGGATCGAGCACTCTGAGTAGGAGCTAAACCTTGCTCGTGATCGACTTTTATCTCGGATAATTTTGGGCTTATCGAGGTAAATAATCTTGTCCCCTATTGTAATCGAGTTTACCCGCTGTTGATTATATAGTTGAAGTATGCTATATATAGAACTAAACTATGGATTGTGGCAATGTCTTTTGACTTAAGCCTCAAGAATCGAATCGAATCAGATTTACATAGGATCTGATACGAGACTTGTGTAGCATTACCGTGTGGTAGAATTGTACTCGTCCAGGTTAGATGTGTTAACCCCTCGTTGGCTTGATAGCCTACTCGATAGAGAGGAGATTTACGCTGTTATGTGAGGTCTTTAGAATTTTCGTAGAAAGATAGAAACTTGTGTTTGGGGTTAATAGACGTTTGTGACCTTTATAGGTGAAAGACTAAGAGTAGCGTATTCTACTCGAGGAGTGGAAAGGGCTAGTGCGTCAGTAGTACTGGAGCATTTTGCTTATTGTCGTTAAATCGTCGCGAGGTATGTGAACCTCTTCCTATCTCTTCTAGCATGATATGTGTGAACTATGTAGTACGGTAGACGCGTACGTGTTAATTGTATTTGATTGTTGTAAACATAAAGTGTTATAACGGCTTTATGGGAAGTTGGTTATAACAACTTTATGTAGGTAAGAAAATACTTTGTGGTTTTAAAAGGTAATCGATGTGAATTATAATCGCTAGTTATAATAAAGAACTTGATGTATTTCAAAAGATTTATAAATCGCTTTGAAGGAGAGTAACACTTGGTTTTAAAGGTTTTAAAAAGAGTTATACTAGCTTTACGGGAGTTAGGTATAATGTCTTAAGAAAGGTAAAGAAAATGGTTTATCGATGTTAGAAGTTAAGAGACTTGATCTTATGAGATAAGAGACTTAACTTATTTGTTTTAATGTGAATGTTTGTGTGAAACCTCATTCGTGAGTAATGAGTACTTGGTTTTATTTAAAGGGATAATGTTTTACCGATTTTGGAAATCGTAACGTATCGACAGCACCACCGCAAATAAGCGTTAATAAAGGAAAATGTATTGAATAATGATGTATCGTATTAAAAACCAGTAGAAACCTCCATCCGCATAGAAACTAAGATGAGACAAAATGATATTACATTTTCTAGATCATGGTCGTAATAAGAATGTTGTAAACAAGAATAACCTACTCACGCGAGACATATATTACTCAATTGTTCTAAAAAGGAATCAAGTGATTAAGTTTGGGAACTATGAAACCATTTGAAAATGAGAAGCTTGAGTAATCAAACTAGGCAAACCGAACTTAGGAAAAGAATGTTGTTACTTGATTTTGAAAAGGAATGTGGGTTGGTCATTCTAATACTACGTATCGGGTGACGCTTATAAAAGTAATGGATCTCTTTTAAAAGAACTTAACGATGTAGTATTTTGGGGTTGAAAACCCGACTTTGGCATAAAATGAAAGTACTTTGAGTCAGTGTGAAACTTGCCTATGCTTGTTGTTGTGAAACTTGCCTATGCTTGTTGTTGTGAAACTTGCCTATGCTTGGGATGATAGCCTTTTGTGCAAGTGTGGTATTTCGTGTTACCGCTCTCGATAGAGTGGCTGACTTGTCGAGAACTTACTGGACGTCCGGCAGTGATGGAGAATTCCACGTATGTTTCCATTTTGATTGCCTTGTTGTTGATGTCACATGGACATGTCTACACCGACGCAGATTCCTCGGCACGCGCGCCACGCGCCGTTGATTACCCGATATATGGTTATTATCGCAACATGGACGGTCTACACCGACGCGCAAGATTCGGGGCACGTGGCTACGCGCGTGGTTGACCACCCAAGATATTGTTATTGAGGTTACATGGGCATGTCTACACCGACGCAAGATTCCGGGGTACGTGGCCACGCTTGTTATTATTGTTGCATCACGGACATGTCTACACCGATGCAGATTCCGGCACGTGGCCGCGATGCGAACATGATGGATGTGGTGGGCGTGAGACCCATAGTTATATTTGAGTGGTGACTTTGAGGCGCGAGTCCCGACTTGATCGCTTATGTCGTTGCATCGTATTTTGGTTATCATACATGTCTCCCGCTTTATATGATCGTTATGATTTAACCGCAGATTTACGCTTCACATACTTGGTACTGCCAGATCGACCTCCTTCGGCCGCGTTCATGCCGCAGTAGCAAGATATCGTCGCCGATCCCCGCCAGTAGGATCACGCTTGACGCTTGGGAAGCTCCGTTCCTTCTGAGGCTTATCTTTCGCAGTTTCCGAGTTGTAGGTTCTGTACATTCGTGGTATGGCGGGCCCCGTCCCGCCATAGGTTGTTATTCTCTGTAGGTGCAGAGTAATCGCTGTGGGTAGGGTTTGTAAAAGGATAACTGCTCGGGTTTTTATGTAAATGCAAGGCAATCGCTTTGCTGGCGGTTTATTTATATTATCTCTTATTTCATGTTCATGTCAGATGTTCACGATTTTCTCTCGATGTTGTATCACTAGGGTGCCCGGTAAGGCACTACCACGCCCGATTTCGGGGTGTGACATAGTGGTATCGTGAGCGCTTAGTCTCTGAAAGTGTCTACGCATCGCGTGTCTAGTAGAGTCTTGATTATCGGCGTGTCGCGCACCACATCTATAATCGTGAGGCTATAAGACATTTAGGATTGGTTTCCATTTCTTCTCATTCCGAGATCGTGCCTTAGAGTCAGTGAGTCGACCTCTCGACGTATCTCGCTTACCGCTTATGCCTCCGCTGTAGGCAACCAGAGCCCGGAGGCAAGGCAGCCGAGGAGCCGCTAGTGAGATACAGAGGAGTTCGAGGCGCAGCCCTGGCCAAGACTGAGACAAGCTTCCGACGGCGAAGTTTTGCGACGCGCCAAAGACCAACAGAGTTTAGAGCCGCAACATGGTCGCCGAGACTACAAGACTGAGCCTCCACCCCACACCGAGCAGTGAGATGGGTCACAAGGAGATGGCCCTTATTAGCCGTGGTCGTGGCCGATATGAGGATAAGTGGACGCAGCAGCCCAGCCCAAAGAGCACCAGCCGTTCACCCCGAGCAGATAGTTTGAGGCTACGGACTTTCTCGAGTTGTAGCCCGCCAGAGTTTTACGGTCGAGGCTCGAGGATGATCCGCAGGAGTTCATCCGCTGGCCATGCAGGATCACGCGGTGATCAAGGCTTCAGAGACCGAGTCCAGGACCTCGGTTCGCGACGCGCGTGATACCGCAATGATTGGTTTGATTCGCGAGCTTTCCGGGAGAGCATGCACTCCAGCCGTATGGGATGAGTTTTCGGGCTTTTCTCACGCACTTCGCCTCCGCAGACGGCGAGGAGGCACGCCGGCGATTTTTGTTATCGAGACAGAGAGGCGCACCGTCCGTGAGTACAATGTCGAGTTCGATTCTTTGGCTCGATATGTCCTCGCGCTTAGTTGCAGATATGGAAGATAGGTGCATCGCCACGCCACCGGCTAGATGATTATATGGCCGAAGTCTTGTGCGGGTGTTTCTTCACCGCACGACATTGCCCGCGATTCGTGCTCATGACTGGGTGCGGCGAGCGCAGATCGACGCAGCGGACCGCCACAGGCGCCAAGATCACGGATATTTTGGCGACTTTCGAGGCGGACCGCCTCAAAGCAGACTAGTTATGTACTCCGCCATTGCGCAGTGGTCCTCCGCAGCCTTTCTCGACCTCGGGATATTCAGGAGCGTGTCGTGGCTCCTGTGTTTCGATGTTCGCGAGTAGGGTGTTGCGATGCACCACCCTACCTCGCGTGGTCGATGTGGTAGACCGCATTTCGGAGGTCGTAGTACCAAGGAGCTTGTTATTCTTGCGCCAACAGGCCATGTGACGAGACCGTCCACCAGGTAGCGCTGGTAGATAGCACGCACTACTAGAGCGATGGGCCACCAGAGGTCGCGTGGAAGTTCCGCTTTAGCGGCCTCGAACCGCCTAGTTTCGTATATCCTAAACCCCGTAGATACTTGTATGTATTGATGTTAATGATGTTAAGTGTTATGTTCGGATAGCATTGTGATATGTGTGAGTTAGAATACATGGTTAGTTGGAAGCGTTACGATGGGGCATGGTAAGTGTGAACCTTAGACTATTTCACGATCGAGACCTTAGAGGTGCGTCGCCTCGGTATAAGATTCGCTTTATGTTTGACCTTTATGCGGCGAGTAGTATACGTGGGATTTATCTCGTGATGAGTCCGTAGTGTGAGATGGAAGTGGTAGCTTTCATGACGTGAATTAGTAAGATTGTTCCGGATCGGGAACAAGAGTTTGCGCGTCGGGGGTCGGGTTGAGGACCATTTGGGGTCAACCCAGAACCCGGTTTGGGGTGGGGTCAGTTCTGGTGGTCCCGCCAGTGGTAGGTCACGAGGATGCTAGGCCCAAGTTTGTATGACCATCGATGAGTTTGTGGACGTGTTCGACCGTAATCGCTCGTGAATGCCGGAATGGCCTTAGGGGTATTACGCTAGTAAGATGACCAAGTTTGGAGGTAGTAACTCCAAGGGTTGGAAACGTAAACGCTGACTAAGTGTGGTACGGATACTAGAAAGAGCTCGAGTGTTCGGTATGGCACGACGAGATAGGGAGAAGTGAACGTGTGTGATCGCTTTCTTTTGTGAAATGTAAGCGGGCGAGTATATTTTAGACCTCGTAAGGGGTTTTTGTGATGATTAGAGGTGTTTCCTCGCTGACTTGGGTTTAAGTATTGGTGCGCTTGTTATTTTTATGGCGGGTGTGGCATGATCGCTTTCACGCCAGATAGCGAAAGGCTATACTAGCGCATGTTTGTGTTGAGACTTGAGAAGGAACATTCGGACGAATGTTTCTACGAGGGGAGAATGTTATACCCGTATTTCCGCAGTATGCACGTGCGACGCACGTAGAAAATTTGAGCCTTAAGGTAGGCATCGATTCGAAATTTGGGGCACAAGTGCCGATTAGAGTCGTTTTCGACTTAACGCTTCCACGGCTTTCGAGAGAAAATTCCGGCTATGTCATTTATAATTTTTGCGGATTTTTCCGTGACGAACATTTTGGACCAACGGAGGGTGACATGTGTCACCCTCACATCGGAAGCAAATGGATTGGCTTGGACGATTTGGGCGCCCAAGAGCCTCGTTGGCCTCGCCGATTGGCTCTCTTTTGTGCCTTGTTTTGTGGCTTGTTTTGTGGAGTGTTTTATGGAGTGTTTTGTGGGTGCACTTGGCTTGATTGGCCTTACACTTGCCTTGCACATGGCTTGATCTTCGCCATTGGTTGGCTTTTGGTTTTGCTATAAATACCCTCTCTTTGAAGACTTCTTCATCCACTCTTCACTTGCCTAAGTCTTGAGAAACCCTCCTCCTCCTCTTGTCGACTCTCGCCCAAGAGCCCCTCTCCCCTTGAAATTGGCCTTTGTCAAACCTCCCCTTCGAGAGCCTTGCCGAGAACCCCCTCCCTTGTGGTGTTGTTCTCGTGTGGTACCCCTCGTGGTATTGAAATACTCCTCCAAGTATTGTTATAATGCCTAAAATACCTTAGCCTTATACCTTGTAGTTTTCCAAAGATACCTCTATACGTAGTCCTAAATACTACCTTTTGTCCTTTTAGTCTCAAACCAAAACCCTAAGGAAATCTTCATTGTTAGTCAAGGATTTGAGTAGAAGTTGGTTAGAACTTCTAAGGGTTGTTTGGAGCGGATTGGAGCACTCTGAGTAGAGCTAAACCTTGCTCAGATCGACTTTTATCTCTGATAATTTTGGGCTTATCGAGGTAAATAATCTTGTCCCCTATTGTAATGGAGTTTACCCGTTGTTGATTATATAGTTGAAGTATGCTATATATAGAACTAAACATCGATTGTGGCAATGTCTTTTGACTTAAGCCCAAGAATCGAATCGAATCAGATTTACATAGATCGTAATACAAGAGACTTGTAGCATTCTTGTGTGGTAGAATTGTACTCGTCCTGTTAGATGTTAACCCCCGTTGGCTTGATAGCCTACTCGATAGAGGAGGAGATTTACGCTGCATGAGAGTGCCACGAATTTTCTCAGAAAGATAGAAACTTGTGTTTGGGGTTAATAGACGCTTGTGACCTTTATAGGTGAAAGTACTAAGAGTAGCGTATTCTACCGGCGAGCGAAAGGGCTAGCGCGTTGTAGTACTTGGAGCATTTTGCTTATTGTCGTTAAATCGTCGCGAGGTATGCGAACCTCTTCCTATCTCTTCTAGCATGATATGTGTGAACTATGTAGTACGGTAGACGCATACGTGTTAATTGTATTTGATTGTTGTAAAACATAAAGTGTTATAACGGCTTTATGGGAAGTCGTTATAACAGCTTTATGTAGGTAAGAAAATACTTTGTGGTTTTAAAAGGTAACTGATGTGAATTATAACTGGCTAGTTATAATAAAGAACTTGATGTATTTCAAAAGATTTATAAATCGTTTTGAAGGGAGAGTAACACTTGGTTTTAAAGGTTTTAAAAAGAGTTATACTAGCTTTACGGGAGTTAGGTATAATGTCTTAAGAAAGGTAAAGAAAATGGTTTATCAATGAAGTTAAGAGACTTGATCTTATGAGATAAGAGACTTAACTTATTTGTTTTAATGTGAATGTTTGTGTGAAACCTCATTCGTGAGTAATGAGTACTTGGTTTTATTTAAAGGGATAATGTTTTACTGATTTTGGAAATCAGAATGTGTATCGACGCACTCATCGCAATTAATAAAGGAAAATGTATTGAATAATGATGTATCGTATTAAAACCAGAGAAACCTCCATCCGCATAGAAACTAAGATGAGACAAAATGATATTACATTTTCTAGATCATGGTCATTGTAATAAGAATGTTGTAAACAAGAATAACCTACTCTCACGTGAGACATATATTACTCAATTGTTCTAAAAAGGAATCAGTGATTAAGTTGGGAACTATGAAACCATTTGAAAACGGAAGCTTGAGTAATCAAACTAGGCAAACCGAACTTAGGAAAAGAATGTTGTTACTTGATTTTGAAAAGGAATGTGGGTTGGTCATTCTAATACTACGTATCGTGACGCTTATAAAAGTAATGGATCTCTTTAAAAGAACTTAACGTATGTAGTATTTTGGGGTTGAAAACCCGACTTTGGCATAAAATGAAAGTACTTTGAGTCAGGTGAAACTTGCCTATGCTTGTTGTTGTGAAACTTGCCTATGCTTGTTGTTGTGAAACTTGCCTATGCTTGTGATGATAGCCTTTGTTGCAAGTGTGGTATTTACGGTTACCGCCTCTCGATAGGCGGTTGACTTGTTGAGAACTTACTGGACGTGCCGCGTGATGGAGAATTCCACCGTATGTTTCCATTTTGATTGCCTTGTTGTTGATGTCACATGGACATGTCTACACCGACGCAGATTCGGCACGCGCCACGCGCCGTTGATTACCCGATATATGGTTATTATCGCAACATGGACGGTTCACACCGACGCAAGATTCCGGGCACGTGGCCACGCGCGGTTGACCACCACCCAAAGATATCATATTGAGGTTACATGGGCATGTCTACACCGGCAAGATTCCGGTACGTGGCCACGCGCTTGTTATTATTGTTGCATCATGGACATGTCTACACCGATGCAGTATTCCGGGGGCATGTGGCCATGATGCGAACATGATGGATGTGGTGGGCGTGAGACCCATAGTTATATTTGAGTGGTGACTTTGAGGGCGTGAGTCCTCGACTTGATCGCTTTATGTTGCGTCGATTTTTGGTTATCATACATGTCTCCCGCTTTATATGATCGTTATGATTTAATCGCAGATTTACGCCACATACTTGGTACTGTTGCATCGACCTCCTTCGGGGCCGCGCTACGCCGCAGTAGCAAGACATCGTCGCCGATCCCCGCCAGGATCACGCTTCAGCTTGGGAAGCTCCGTTCCTTCTGAGGCTTATCTTTGTAGTTTCCGAGTTGTAGGTTCTTGTACATTCGTGGGTATGGCGGGCCCCGTCCCGCCATAGGTTGTTATTCTCTCTTAGGTCCAGAGCACTGCTGGGTAGGGTTTGTAAAAGGATAACTGCTCGGGTTTTTATGTAAATGCAGGCGCAACTGCTTGCTGGCTTGGCTTATTTATATTATCTCTTATTTCATGTTCATGTTGTATGTTCCGCTGATTTTCTCTGATGTTGTATCACTAGGGTGCCCGGGGTAAGGCACCAGTCACGGGCCCGAATTTCGGGGTGTGACAATATTTTAAAAGAATATATATATAGTACGGTAGACGTACGTGTGTTAACTGAACGTAGTTGTACGGCAATGTCTTTTGACTTAAGCCTGAATAATAAGAATCTTGAAGTATTTCAAAAGAATTAAGAAACCTTTTTGAAAGAAGAGTAATACTTGGTTTTAAAAGCTTAAGAGTTATACTAGCTTTATGGAAGTTAGGTATAACGACTTAAGAGAGATAAAAAGAATGGTTTATTAATTTTAGAAGTTAAGAGACTTGATCTTAAAAGATAAGAGACTTGACTTAAGTAATTAATATGAGTTTTTGTGTGAAACCTCATTCGTGAGTAATGAGTACTTGGTTTGTAAAAGGAATAATGTTTTACTGATTTCTAAATGAGAATAAGTATCGACCAAACCACGAAATAGCTAATAAAGGGAAATGTATTGACTAATAAAGTATTATTAAAACCAAGAGAAACCTCCATCCGCATGTAGCTAAGATGAGACAAAATGATATTACATTTCCTAGATCATGGCTGCTTAAATAAGATTGATTATGAACAAGAATAACCTACTCACATATAAGGCATATGTATCTCAAATTGTTTTAAAGGAGAATTATATCATTAAGTGATTAAAACTATGAACTACGAAACCTTTCGAAAATGAGAAACTGGGAATTTGAAATTAGGCAAACTTGAACGTTTGGAAAATAATGTTGTTACTTGATTTACAAAGGGAAGTGTTTTGGTTTACTTAAAAGGATAGTCACTCTATTTTTATACTACGGGTATTGTGTGACTTTTTGAAAGAAACGGACCTTTTAAAAGAGTTAATGTATGAAGTACTTTGGGGATAAAAACCCGAAATTGTTAACATAAAGTAGAAAGTACCTTGTGTGAATAACTTGATTGTGTTGGTTTGTGATAGCCTTGTAATACTTTCTTGTTGGTTTGATAAGTAAACATGTTAGGATGCTACGTGTGTTAGTATCTGGTGATGTTTGTGTAAAGGGGTTCCCCTTGTTGTGCTTATGTTGTTTAACGATAAGCTGTTATGTTATTATATCACATACCCCCTTGACTTGTTATACCGAGGGCTTGCTACCCTTGATACGGGTATATACGGCCTATGCGGTCTGCGTGACTATGCGGAGCTGCGGAAGTTCCAGGGTTGATCATTCCGGGTGTTTTATCCCGATGCGGGGGATGCCCTATGCGGTCTGTGTGACTATGCGGTCTATTGAGACTTTGCGAACTGCGGGAGTCCAGGAGGGTACCGGGGGTTAGCTACCCCCGATGCGAGGAATAACTCATGCGGGTCTATGCGTGACCTATGCGGACTGCGGGAGTCCAGGGTTAGGCATGCATAATGATACTATGGGCGATTGGCCTTGCTTCGATCATTCGCGGCCTAGGAAAGACCTGTTACAGTTTACCTATTATTGCTCTTGTTTGCGATATGCCACTATGTGCAAATTGAACTAATTGTATTTGCAAATGGTTTTAAATACTTTTATTTCATTTAAAGTACTTTACAGTTTCACATACTTGGTACCTGTTGTACTGACCTCCTTCGGGGGGCTGCGTTCATGCCGCATGTAGAGGTACTCCTACTGTTGATCCCCGTTCTTAGGATCACCGTTTCAGCGTTTGGGAAAGCTCCGTTTCTCCGGAGGCTTAGCATTTTGGTATGGTCCCCTGTCGTTGTAGGTATTTGCATTCAGGGGTATGGCGGGGCCCTGTCCCGCCATTGTTGTTATAAACTCTTAGAGGTCTGTAGTCCTGTTGTAAAGTTGGGATGTAACTGTTCATTTTGGGTATTCATATATATGTCGAAAGGCAACTTTTCCCCAGAAACTGTGTCTCATTTATAT
This sequence comes from Przewalskia tangutica, assembly GCA_029844215.1. Lineage (NCBI taxonomy): Eukaryota > Viridiplantae > Streptophyta > Magnoliopsida > Solanales > Solanaceae > Przewalskia > Przewalskia tangutica. Next base: position 67,427,132 of record CM056724.1, on the reverse strand, counting down.
CGTTTCATGTCTTGTTTTATATTCCGCTGATATCTCTGATGTATGACTACTTGGGTGTCCGGGTACGGCACCAGTCACGGGCCCCGGAACGGGTCGTGACAACTTTAAGGGCGTGAGTCCCTGACTTGACATGACTGCTTACATATTGTGTATCATAAATTGGTTATCATATATGTCTTCTATTTTTTATAGACTATTATGATTTCATTTACGATTTTCGCCACATACTTGGTACCAGATCGACCTCCTTCGGGCCGCTCATGCCGCAGATAGAGGTACACCAGTTGTTGATCCTCGCTCATAGGATCACAATTCAGCGTTTTGGGAAGCTCCGTTTCTCCGGAGGCTTATCTTTGGTATAGTCCCCTGTCGTTGTAGGTACTTACATTCAGGGGTATGACGGGGCTCTGTCCCGTCGTTGTTGTTATAACACACTTAGAGGTTTGTAGTACTGTTGTGGGCAGGGTTTGTAAAAAGGATGTAACTGTTCAAGTTTTTATTTTTATATATAAATACGAAGGTAATCGCTTTGACGCCTCAAAATTGGGCACATCGTGCCTTACCCCGGGCACCCTATTGATACAACATCAGAGAAAAACCAGCGGAAATAAAAACTTTACACATGAAATGAGAGATATAGTAAATAAACAGGCCAACCAAAACAGTTGCCTTTCGATATACATAAAACCTAATGCTTTAATCCTTTTACAACCCCGCCCACAACAAGATTTCTGCACTTAAGATTTATACAACAACTATGACGGACAGGCCCCGCCATACCCCTGAACGCATGCAGAACTTACATGCACTCGTGGTAACATACCAAAGATAAGCCTACGACGGAACTGAGCTTACCAAAACGCTGAAATGAGATCCTAAACGCGTGGATCGACAAATGACGCACTTACTGCGGCATGAACGCAACCCCAAGGAGGTTAGTACAACAGTACTAAGTATGTGAAATCAGAATATCAGAAATGAAATCATAATAGTCTATATAAAGCAGAGACATGTATGATGACCAAACTACGATATAACATATAACCAGATATCAAGACAGTGGACTCACGCTCCAAATTATCACTGTGCGTGGAATTTCTTCCTCACCGGCAGCTTTATGATATAACAATACCAAGGATTATACATGAACACCATGTCCCACGTGTTATAAAACCGCACAGACCAGATAACTACCGATCCGACTGCATCAATAATACAATGCAACCAAAACACGGCCGATACGGCAAGTGCGAGAGCCGACATCGGATACCAAGGCCGGCCACGCACCGACCGGGCAAGTACGAGGGTGACCACCGGGGACCAAGGTCAGATTCGTTATACCCAGATTTCGAGTATGTACGTGAGGACGACGCATAAAAAGTTTAGCCTTAAAGATAGGCCAAGTTCGAAATTTGTACACAACTCGCTAAAAGAATCGCTTTCCGACGAAACGTTTCCACGACTTCGAGAGAAAATTCCGCTATGACATTAAGTATTTTTGCGGATTTTTCCGAGAGACGAAACATTTTGGACCAACGGGAGGGCAACACTTGGCACCCTCCCATTGGTGGACTTGAAAATCGTCCCTTGGACGAATTGGATGGGCATTGGCACGTTTTTGTTGCCTTGGCACAAAGTCAAGGAGTTGGTAGGATATTTGTGTGTAGTAAATCTTCACCCTACACTTGCCTTGCACTTGTCTCAATCTTGGCCATTGGTTGGCCACTTCTTGACCTATAAATACCTTAGAGATGAAGAGTTCTTCATCCACAAATCTTCCACGTCTTGAAAAACAGCCGCTCCTCTTCCTGAAGCCAACGCGGCCAACACCTCCCCCCCCCTTGAGTGAGCTGGGCCGAGGGCCTACCCCACCCTAGCCTAGCCGAAATCTACCCCCCCTCCCTTGGTAGAAAAGTTGTCTTCTAGTATTGTTATAATGCCCAAAATACCCTAGCCCAAATCCCTTAGTACTTAGTAGAAGTTGTGAAGAACTTCTAAGGTTCTGAGCTACTGAGCGCACAACATGTGAGCTAAACCTTGCTCAGTGCGACTTTATCTAGGATATTATTGGGCTTACCGAGGTAATAATCCTAACCTCTTTGAATTAGAGAATACTTAATTTGTAGTATAAGGATAAGTATAAATACTTAGAAGTATATCACAAGATAGAATTGAAGTGTTAATCACTTAGAAGGGTTTAAAAGAAGAATAATCAAATCAGATTTACATAGGACTGTTTTCACGAGACTTATATAGCTCACCGTAGGGAAGTGCTGCCCGACTTATCAGAGAATTATGAACCCCTGCTTAGAATGACCTTCAGAGTAGTCTTTAATAGATATGTGTGACTATTATAGGTCGACTCTACGCGACATATTCAACTCGGTGGTTTTCACGGTAAGGTATGTGATTCTTCCTAAAGCATGATATTTTACAATATATAGTACGGTAGACGCATACGTGTTAATCGAATAATAACTACGCAATGTCTTTGACTTAAGCTGAATAATACTTATGGCAATGCCTCACGCTTAAGCTCGATAATACTTACGAATGCCTCACGCTTAAGCTCAATAACAAAGAATCAAAACATTTCAAAAGAATATGAATCATTTTTTCGTAAGATAAATATTTGGTTTTTAAAACAAAGCTTAAGAGTTATACTAGCTTTATGGGAAGTTAGGTATAACAACTTAAGAAAGATAAAAAGGAATTTACTTGTTTGTTTATAAAAGCCTTGTATTGATTTCTGAGTGTAGTAAGATTGTGTGATAAGTAGACATGTTATGATGCTACCCGTGTTAGTGTCTTGTAATCTGCCGTAAAGGGGTCATTCTTGCTGTGCTTACGTTGTTAACCTGAAGTCCGTTGTAATCGTTATTGTATCACCTACCCTCGACTTAATTATACCGGTGGCTTGCCTCGACGCGGGTCTATACGCCTATGCGGTCTGTGAGACTATGCGGAGCGGTATGCTCCGTGATTGATCATTCCGGCGCTTAGCCCGACGCGGGGATTCCTATGCGGTCCGCTGAGACTACGCGGCTTTGAGGCTATGCGGCCGCGAGCCTAGGCGGATGCCGGGGTTGGCTGCCCCGACGCGAGGTATACCTACGCGGTCTGCAGTGTGACCTATGCGGATCGCGAAGTCCGTGACTAGGCACGCAGAATGATACTATGGGCGATCGCCTTGCTTCGATCATTCGCGCCTAGACTAGACTCACGCTTTTCCTAGTATCGTTATTGTTTGTGATATGGCACTATGTGCAATTGAACTGATTGTATTTGTGAAAAGGTTTTAAATACTTTGATTTCATTTTAAAGTACTTTATAGTTTCACATACTTGGTACTGTTATCTTGACTCCTTCGGGGCCGTTCATGCCGCAGTGGCAAGGTGTGCTAGATCCGCATCCTTAGGATCTCTTTGCATTGGTGTCGTGAGCTCCATCTTCTCCGAGGCTCTACTTTTGGTATGATCTCCCTGTATCGTAGATAGTTTGTATAGCGATCGGTATGGCGGGGCCCCGTCCCGCCATAGTTGTATATTTCAGAGGTCCTGTAGTCATGTTGCGATTTCGGATGTAAATCGCTAAACCTTGTTCATATATATATGCCGAAAGGCGACGTTTGTTCACATAAAGCGTGTCTTATTTTATAAATCGTTTCATGTCTTGTTTTATATTCCGCCGTTACTCGATGTATGACTACTGGGTGCCCCTGAGGCACCATCACGCCCCTGAATGGGTCGTGACAAAAGTGGTATCGTGAGCGCTTAATCCTGAAAGTGTCTGCATCGTATCTAGTAGTCTTGATTATCGGTGTGTTGCGCACCACACCCATAATCGTGAGGCTATAGGATATTTAGGATTGGTTTCATTCTTCTCATTCCGAGATCGTGCTTTAGAGCCGTGTTATAGGTTGGACCCTCTAACGTATTCCTTTCCCGTAATGCTTATGCCTCCACGTAAGGCAACCCGCCCGTGGGCAAGGCAGCCGGCGGAGTCGCTAGCGTGACACCCAGAGTCACGAGGGCTCGTGCCCGCCTATACCGTAGACGGCGAGTTCTATGACGCCACTGCCCCAAAGAGACCACAGCACCCACACCTCCGCCCCACACCGGGCGGAGGAGTTAGGGTACAAGGAGATGGCCCAGCCTTGGCTAAAGTCAGGCCCGATACGGTGAGAGACTGACGCGATGGGCTCAGCCCACCCAGCCGCACCCGTAGTGCACCCGAGGCGAATAGTTTGAGGTCGCGAGATTTCTTGAGTTGTAGCCCGCCGTAGTTTTACGGTCGAGGCCGAGGATGATCCGCAGGAGTTCATCCGTCACCGCAGAGGATTATGCGGGTGATCGTGGCTTCGAGACCGAGGCCGTGACATTCGGTTCAGACGGCCGCGTGACACCGCAGCCGATTGGTTTGATTCATGGAGCTGCCCCGGAGAGCATGCACCTCCAGCAGATGGGATGAGTTTTGAGGCTTTTTCACACACTTCTTGCCTCCGCAGATGAGGAGGGCACGAGCCGATAGATTCGCCGCCGAGACAGGGGACGCACCGCCGTGGAATACAATGTCGAGTTTGATTCTTTGGCTAGATATGTCCCAAAGATTGTAGCGGATATGGAGGATAGGGTACACCGCTACGCCACCGCTAGATGATTATATGGCCGAGTCATGCGCGGTGTTTCTTCACCGTATGGACATTACCCGCATGCAGCCCATGCACTAGATGCGGCGAGCGCAGAGACCGCGGGTAGAGCGATATCGCCAGCAGGCGCCAAGACGGCCGGCTTTTTGGCGGTCCTCGTGGTGGGCGGCATCGCCAGGTCCGATTTGCACCACAACAGCCGCAGAGCGCCCTACCTCATTTTCAGCCCACAGAGCGGTCGGGGCGTGTCGTGGCCCCAGACTTCTGGATTTGCGTAGCAGGTGCGCTAACCGCTCGAGGTCCGCTCGCAGTGCCCGTTGTGGCAGATACCATTCTCGAGCCGACCGAGCTTGCTATACTTGTGGCCAGCAGGTCACTTTGCGAGAGTTTGTCCGACCGGGCGGCGCTGGTGGTAGGCTCACCTCGTGGTCTGCGTCGCTTCTTCATCCTCGACAGCTACTCGCCCGAGGCAAGGTACACATGGATCAGCGGTCGCGCAGAGGTCGTGGCGCAGTCCAGCTTCTAGCGTCCTCGAACCGCATTTATGCTTTGTCCACCGACAGATCGTGAGGCCTCACCGATGTCGCCACAGTACCTTATCGGCCTCGGGTTTGATGTTTATGCCTTGATAGATCCGGTTCTACTGCCCTATATATCTCCCTTGTTGCTAGTAGGATAGGGATAGAGCCCGAGTCCATAGACCTTTCGAGGTAGCTACGCCTGGGTGATTCGGTGGTAGCTCGGCGGTATATAGAGCTTGTCCCGTGACCATTTACGCCGTCGACCTGGCCGACTTGATAGAGTGGAGATGATTGACTTTGACGTGATCACGGGATGGATTGGCTAGCTTCTTGCTACGCCAATGTAGACCGCAGAGAGAGTAGTACGGTTCCAGCTTCTCGGCGAGCCGTTGTTGAGTGGGAGGAGCACCAGACGCCGAGGGTAGGTTTATTTCTTACCTCAAGGCTAGGAAGATGGTGCGTAGGGTACATCTACCATCTAGTTCGAGTGTTTGATATCGAGGTCGCGTACCAGATTTTCATCGCCTCCGTAGTCACGAGTTCCCGCACGTGTTCCCGCATGACCTCCTGTATCCTCCCGAGAGGGAGATTGAGTTTTGTATTGACATATTGCGGATACTCGCCTATTTCCATTCCGCCATACGTAACGAATGACACCGCCGAGTTGAGAGAGTCAAGGACCACCGAGGATTTGCTAGAGAAGGGCTTCATTAGGCCCAGTGTTTCCCCCTGGGGGGCGCCGGTATTGTTCGTGAAGAAGAAGGACGGGACGCTGCGCATGTGTGTTGATTACAGGCAGCTGAACAAGGTGACCATTAAGAACAGATACCCCCTTCCCAGGATTGATGATTTGTTCGACCGCGAGTGGCGCGAGATGTTTCTCCAAGATTGATCTGCGTCGCTATCATCGTTCGTGTCGAGAGTGGATGTCCCTAGGATCGCATTCGTGACCCGACGCATTATGAGTTCAGGGTCATGTCGTTTGGGCTGACCAATGCTCCGGCGGTATTCATGGATTTGATGAACCGAGTGTTCAAACCATTTTTGGACACATTTGTGATAGTGTTCATTGATGATATCTTGGTTTATTCTCGCTCAGAGCAGGAGCATGCGGAGCATTTGAGGACTCAGGCCGATAGCTTCTCCAGACCAGCTTGTACGCCAAGTTTTCCAAATGTGAGTTTTGTTGACTTCGGGCGTTTCTTGGGCATATTGTCGGGCTGATGGCATTCGAGTGGATACGCCAAGATCGAGGCAAAGACTTGGCCTAGACCTACTACTCCGGCAGAGGTTCGCAGCTCGGGCCTTGCAGGATATTATCGGCGTTCGTGGAGAAGTTTGCTTTATCTTCGCACCATTGACTAGGCCGACTCGTGGCGACCAAGTTTCAGATGGATCGATGCTTGTGAGCGTGGTTTCCATTCTGAAAGACGCATCGACGACCGCCTCGCTTCTTACTCTTCCGCAGGGTCCAGATGGTTATGTCGTATTGTGATGCGCCGAGCATCGGGTTGGGATGTGTGTTGATGCAGATGGCGAGTTATAGCATATGCATCCCGACACCAAGAAACACGAGGAACTACCCCACCCATGATTTGGAGTCGGCGGTGATTCACGCCAAGATCCGAGGCACTATTTGTATGGGGTTCACGTGGATATTTATACGCACCACAAGAGCCTCCAGATATCTTCACCAGAGGAGCTGAACTTACGACGAGACGGTGGTTAGAGTTGCTTAAGGATTACGATGTTGATATCCTATACCACCCGGAAGGCCAATGTTGTGGCGTATGCTCGAGTCGTAGGTCGATGGGAGCCTATCGATGTGCACCGGAGAGGAGGGACATGGTTCGTGATTTGCATCGCTTAGCGAGCCTTGGTGTCCGCTTGATTGATTCTCGATAGCGATGGGGTTAGAGTTCGTGAGGTTGCCGAGTCTTCCATCGTCGGCGAGGTGAAGAGGCAACAGCTCGAGGATCCACTTTGATTCGATATCGTGATACGACTCTTCGTGAGGCAAGGGTCCTTTTGAGGTAGCACCACGGGTGCTAAGGTTTGAGGCGCATCGTGTGTTCCAGATGTTTCGTGACTTCGCAAAGAGTTCTGGGAAGCACACAATACAAGCGTTACTCTATCCATCCGGTCGACCAAGATGTACCACGACCTTAGATCCGTGTATTGGTGGGATGGCTTGAAGAGAGACGTTGCGAGTTCGTAGCTCGCGCCCGTGTTGTCGCAGTGAAGGTAGAGCACCGAGGCCCGTGGCTTGTTACGACGATTGAGATCCCGACCGGAAGTGGAGGTAATCAACATGGACTTTATCACAGGATTACCTCGCACTCAGAGGAGACATGATTCTATATGGGTTATCGTCGACAGGCTGACGAAATCAGCCCACTTTCTTCCCGTTCGGACGACCTTTTCGGCTGAGGATTATGCCAGACTTTATATCCGAGAGATCGCCGATCGCATGGAGTCCCTAGTTCGATCATATCGCATGCAGGAGCCCGCTTACGGCTAACTGGAGGTCCTTCCGCAGGGGTTTAGGACGCAGTGAGCTCGAGTATCGCATTTCATCCACGCATGCACGGACAGCAGAGCGCACTATCCGCACTCGAGGATATGCTGCGAGCCTGTGTTATTGACTTCAGTGGTAGTTGGGAGGATCATTTGCCTCTAGTTGAGTTTGCGTATAATAATAGCTACCACTCCAGTATTCAGATGGCGCCTTACGAGGCCTTGTATAGGAGGAAGTGCAGATCGCCGATAGGCTGGTTTGATGTTGGCGAGGTGCAATGCTGGGACCAGATTTGGTGCAAAGCAGCGATGGATAAGGTGAAGCTTATCCGAGAGCGCTATCGACAAACCGAGTCGATGTAGTCGATGCAGATCATCGTCGTCGGCATCTTGAGTTCGAGGTTCATGATTGGGTTTTCCTAGCGTGTCACCCATGAAGGTGTGATGAGATTCGGAAGAAGGGGAAACTCACCAAGGTACATCGGGCCATTTCGATTGTCCGCAGGTAGGCAAGGTTGCCTATGAGTTGGATCTGCCGTCCGATCCGGAGGCAAAGGCATCCGGTTTTTCACGTATCTATCCGAGGAGATGTATCGGATCCATCTAGGTACACCGATTGACGATGTCCAGTGATCGAGGTTATCGTATGAGGAGATTCCCATAGCGATAGTCGATCGTCCGTTAGGCGTCTGCGACGAAGGACGTGGCTTCCGCCAAAGTCTTGTGGCGAACGAGCTCGTGAGGAGATGACGGGAAGCCGAGGAGGACATGAGACAGAGGTATCTCACCTATTCCACACCTCCGTGTAATTCACTTTCCTACTTGTAAATTTCCATTATCATTTATGCCTAAGTGTTGTTTTGTGGCCGTGTGTGGCATTTGCTAACTGCTTAAGCTTCTTCGATAATCGTTTGAGAAGGAACATTCGACGAATGTTTCTACGAGGGAGAATGTTATACCTCGATTTCGAGTATGTACGTGAGGACGACGCATAAAAGTTTAGCCTTAAAGATAGGCCAAGTTCGAAATTTGTACACAACTCGCTAAAAGAATCGCTTTCCGACTAAACGTTTCACGCTTTCGAGAGAAAATTCCGCTATGACATTAAGTATTTTTATGGATTTTTCCGAGAGACGAAACATTTTGGACCAACGAGGGCAACACTTGGCACCTCCCATTGGTGGATTTGAAAATCGCCCCTGGACGAATTGACGGGCATTGGCACGCTTTTGTTGCCTTGGCACAAAGTCAAGGAGTTGGTAGGATATTTGTGTGTAGTAAATCTTCACCCTACACTTGCCTTGCACTTGTCTCAATCTTGGCCATTGGTTGGCCACTTCTTGACCTATAAATACCCCCCTTAGAGATGAAGAGTTCTTCATCCACAAATCTTCCAAGTCTTGAAAAATCCTCCTCTTCCTTAAGCCAAATCGTCCAACACCTCCCCCCCCCCCTTGAGTGAGTTGGCCGAGGGCCTACCCCACCCTAGCCTAGCCGAAATCTACCCCCCCTCCCTTGGTAGAAAAGTTGTCTTCTAGTATTGTTATAATGCCCAAAATACCCTAGCCCAAATCCCTTAGTACTTAGTAGAAGTTGTGAAGAACTTCTAAGGTTCTTGGAGCTACCGGAGCGTACAACATAGGAGCTAAACCTTGCTCAGGCGCGACTTTATCTAGGATATTATTGGGCTTACCGAGGTAATAATCCTAACCCTCTTTTGAATTAGAGAATACTTACTGTTGTAGTATAAGGATAAGTATAAATACTTAGAAGTATATCACAATATAGAATTGAAGTGTTAATCACTTAGAAGGGTTTAAAAGAAGAATAATCAAATCAGATTTACATAGACTGCTTTCACAATGAGACTTATATAGCTCACCGGTAGGGAAGTGCTGCCGACTTACCAGAGAATTATGAACCCCTGCTTAGAATGACCTTCGAGTAGTCTTTAATAGATATGTGTGACTATTATAGGTCGACTTCTCGCGACATATTCAACTTAAGTGTGGTTTTCATTTGGAAGGTATGTGATTCTTCCTAAAGCATGATATTTTACAATATATAGTACTAGACGCATACGTGTTAATCGAATAATAACTACGGCAATGTCTTTGACTTAAGCCCGAATAATACTTATGGTAATGCCTCACGCTTAAGCTCGAATAATACTTACGGAATGCCTCACGCTTAAGCTCAATAACAAAGAATCAAAACATTTCAAAAGAATATGAATCATTTTTTCGTAAGATAAATATTTGGTTTTTAAAACAAAGCTTAAGAGTTATACTAGCTTTATGGGAAGTTAGGTATAACAACTTAAGAAAGATAAAAAGGAACTGCTTACTTGTTTGTTTATAAAAGCCTTGTATTGATTTCTAAGTGTAGTAAGATTGTGTGATAAGTAGACATGTTATGATGCTACCGTGTTAGTGTCTTGTAATCTTGCCGTAAAGGGGTCATTCTTGCCGCGGCTTACGTTGTTAACCTGAAGTCCGCTGTATCATATTGTATCACCTACCCCTTGACTTAATTATACCGGAGGGCTTGCCCCTCGACGCGGTCTATACGCCTACGCGCGGTCCGCGAGACTATGCGAGCAGCGGTATGCTCCAGATTGATCATTCCGGCGCTTAGCCTGACGCGGGATTCCCTATGCGGTCCGCTGAGACTACGCGCTTTGAGGCTATGCGGCCGCGGAGCCTAGGCGGATGCCGGGGTTGGCTGCCCCGACGCGAGGTATACCTCATGCGGTCTGTGTGTGACCTATGCGATCGCGAAGTCCGTGACTAGGCACGCAGAATGATACTATGGGCGATTGGCCTTGCTTCGATCATTCGCGCCTAGACTAGACTCGCTACGCTTTTCCTAGTATCGTTATTGTTTGTGATATGGCACTATGTGCAATTGAATCGATTGTATTTGTGAAAAGGTTTTAAATACTTTGATTTCATTTTAAAGTACTTTATAGTTTCACATACTTGGTACCGTGTAGATCGACTCCTTCGGGCCGCGTTCATGCCGCAGTAAGTGGCAAGCAGTGCTAGATCCGCATCCTGGATCTCTTTGCATTGGTGTCGTGAGCTCCATCTTCTCCCGAGGCTCTACTTTTGGTATGATCTCCCGTATCGTAGATAGTTTGTACAGTAGGTATGGCGGCCCCGTCCCGCCATAGTTGTATATTTCCTTAGAGGTCTGTAGTCATGTTGTATGCATTGTCGGATGTAATCGCTAAACCTTGTTCATATATATATGCCGAAGGCGACGCTTGTTCACATAAACCGTGTCTTATTTTATAAATCGTTTATGTCTTGTTTTATATTCCGCCGTTACTCGATGTATGACTACTGGGTGCCCTGCAGAAGGCACCGCCACGCCCGAATGGGTCGTGACAAGATTACGAAACTTCGCTACTATACCGAACGGCAAGTCGCGGGTGACTACCGATACCAAGGCCGAATCACCACGAGACGGCAAGTACGCAGAGCCGACCACCGATACCCAGCCGAACAAGAAGAAACCTCAACTACCAACCGCCTCTATCGAGACGCCAGTAACACAGAAACACCACACTTGCACAACAAAGGCTATCATCACAAGCATAGGCAAGTTTCACAACAACAAGCATAGGAATGTTTCACCACAACAAGCATAGGCAAGTTTCACATCACTCAAAGTACCTTCATTTTTATGTCAAAGTCCGGGTTTCAACCCTAAAGTACTACGTACGTTAAATTCTTTAAAAGAGATCCATTACTTATCAAAGTCACCCGATACCCGTAGTATTAGATGACCAACCCACATTCCTTTTCAAAATCAAGTAACAACATTCTTTTCCTAAGTTCCAGTTTGCCTAGTTTCAATTACTCAAGCTTCTCATTTTCAAATGGTCTCATAGTTCATAAACTTAATCACTTGATTCCTTTTTAGAACAATTGAGTAATATATGTCTTACGTGAGAGTAGGTTATTCTTGTTTACAACATTCTTATTACAGCAGCCATGATCTAGAAAATGTAATATCATTTTGTCTCATCTTAGTTTCTATGCAGATGGAGGTTTCTACTGGTTTTAATACGATACATCATTATTCAATACATTTTCCTTTCTTAACGCTGCAGTGGTCCTGTCGATACACATTCTCGATTTCCAAATCAAGAAACATTATCCCTTTAAATAAAACCAAGTACTCATTACTCACGAATGAGGTTTCACACAAACATCCACATTAAAACAAATAAGTTAAGTCTCTTATCTTATAAGATCAAGTCTCTTAACTTCTAACATCAAGAAACCATTTTCTTTACCTCTCTTAAGACATTATACCTAACTTCCCATAAAGCTAGTATAACTCTTTTAAAACCTTTTAAAACAAAGTGTTACTCTCCTTCCAAAACGATTTATAAATCTTTTGAAATACATCAAGTTCTTTATTATAGCAAGCCAGTTATAATTCACATCAGTTACCTTTTAAAACCACAAAGTATTTTCTTACCTACATAAAGCTGTTATAACCAACTTCCCATAAAGCCGTTATAACACTTTATGTTTTAAGAACAATCAAACACAGTTAACACATGTACGTCTACCGTACTACATAGTTCACACATATCATGCTAGAAGAGATAGGAAGAGGTTCACATACCTCGCGACGATTTAACGACAATAAGCAAAATGCTCCAAGTACTACAACCTTGCTAGCCCTTTCCACTCCTCGAGTAGAATACGCTACTCTTAGTACTTTCACCTATAAAGGCCACAAACGTCTATTAAATCTTAACCACACGTTCCCATCTTTCTACAGAAAATTCGGCCAAGCCACTTTACACTTCAAAATTTTCTACGTACGCCCCACGCATACTCCGAAATACGGTATAACATTCTCCCTTAGAAACATTCGTCCGAATGTTCCTTCAAGGTCTCAAACAAACAAAGCGCCGAGATAGTCTTCACCGCTATACGCATTTAAAACAATCATGCCACACCGCCACAAAACATACGTTCACTTTTCCCTTTCTCGTAGTACTCGCCACGAACACTCGAACTCGTTCTAGTATCCGCACTCCACTTCGCCAACGCTCGTTTCCAACCTCGAGTCACTACCTCCAAACTTGGTCATCTCACTAACCTCGATTTCCCTAAGGCCATTCCCGCCTTCACGAACGATTCTCGATCGAACGCATCCACGAACTCATACGATGGTCATCTAAACTGGGCCTAGCACCTCGTGACCTACCACCGGGACCACCCAGAATCGACCCACCCCAAACCGGTTACGTTGACCCGCAAATGGTCCTCAACCCGACCCCCAACCGCGCCAACTCTTGTTCCCGATCCGAACAATCTTACTATTTCACATCATGAAAGCTACCACTTCCATCTCACACTACCTGTGACTTACCCTTTTCACTAACTGTGTTTCTAAATCACATTTTAGCACAAAGCTATCCAAACATAACATTAAACACATCAACAACATCAATACAAACAAAACTCTGTAGGTTAAGGATATACTCAAACTAGGCGGTTCAAGGACCGCTAAAATCGAACTCCCACCGCGACTTACCGGGCCTTCCGGTACGAACATCCCGCCTGCTACGGCGTGAAGAACCCGCAATCGCTAAGTAGTCCATGCTATCCTACCAGCTACTCGCCTGGACGCCTTCTGCCGATGGCCCCGCTGCCGCAAAAATAACAATCTCCCGAGTTAGTACGACACTCTCCTTATGAAGCTTTCCACAACGCCACACCGAGACAAGGGCAACCTCATCCGCGAGCACTCGCTTCCCCGAAAATCTGAAACACAGGAGCCCCGACCGCCTCGAATATCCCGGCGTCCCGGAAGCCGGGAGGACCACTCTGATCGACGAGGTACATAACTAGTTCTGGCCGAGGCGGTCCGCCTCGAAAGTCACCAAAGGACCTGCTGCTACGCCTCTTCTCGCGACTTTGGTCATTCCGCCGATTTATCCGCCTCACATCCAAGTGTATACGCTGCACGCGGCAATGTCCATGCCCTACCAAGAGCTACACGAACAACTCTCTCGCAAGGCAATCATCGAGCCCTCAGAACATATCGGTGCACTCGATCCTCCATACTAGCTACTAACGCGGACGCATCGCCAATGAGTCGAACTCACATTGTACTCCAACCGCACGCCTGCTCGCCGCAACACCAAAAATTGTCACCCGAGCCCTCCTCATCCGCGAGGCAAGAAATGTGCGCGAATGCCTCGAGAACTCGTCCCATATAGCCGGAAGTGCATTCTCTCCCCGACAGCTCGCGAATCAAACTACCGATCATGCGGTATCACGCGGTGATGTGAACCTAGGACCACCGACTCGGCCTCCGATGCCTTGATTACTCTCATGATCCGTCAGAATCGCTTGATGAACTCTCGCGGATCATCCTCGTGCCTCGACCCATAAAACTCGCGCCTACAACTCGTAAAATCCCGTAGCCTCGAACTATCTCGATCTAGGTGAACCATCGCGCATCGAATGCCGCCGGCCCAAATTATCCTCAAGTTCAGCCACAACCCCGCCATTAATCGCCTCCACTCAGTAACTCATCTCTCTCGCCTGCATCGCGGATCGAGGCTCAGTCTCGTGGTCTCGCCACGCTTCTACTCGCAGATCCTTCGCCGCCGCCTTCGCCCGGTTTTCGCAGAGGCATAATCGTAAAAACGAAACACGCCGAGGGTCCAATCTTATCACACGCCTTCTAAGGCACGATCTCGAATGAGAAGAAATGGAAACCAATCCTAAATGTCCTATAGCCTCGATTATAGATGTGGTGCACAACACACCGATAATCAAGACTTACTAGACACGGTTCAGACACTTTCCGAGGATTAATCGCTCGATACCACTTGTGACGCCCAAAATTGGGCCACATCGTGCCTTACCCCGCACCCTATTGATACAACATCGAGAAAAACCAATGAAATAAAAACTTTACACATGAAATGAGAGATATAGTAAATAAACAAAGCAACCAAAACAGCTTGCCTTCAAGATATACATAAAACCTAATAGCTTTAATCCTTTTACAACCCCGCCCACAACAAGATTACAGCACTTAAGATTTATACAACAACTATGACGGACAGGCCCCGCCATACCCCGAACGTACTGTAACTTACATGGACTCGTGGTAACATACCAAAGATAAGCCTCTGACGGAACGAAGCTTCCCAAAAACGCTGAAATGAGATCCTAAACGCGGGGATCGGCAAATGATGCACCTCTACTGCAGATTTAACGCACTTCGGGCGAGGTCGATAACAGTACCAAGTATGTGAAATCAGAATATCAGAATGAAATCATAATAGTCTATATAAAGCAGAGACATGTATGATGACCAAACTACAAGATATAACATATAACCGATATATCAAGACAGGACTCACGCCCAAATTATCACTGTGCGTGGAATTTCTTCCTCACCGCCATAGCTTTATGATATAACAATACCAAGGATTATACATGAACACCATGTCCCACCTGTGTTATAAAAACCGTGACAGACCAAGATAACTACCAGATCCGACCGTACCAATAATACAATGCAACCAAAACACGGCCGAGCACGGCAAGCGAGCCGACCATCGGATACAAGGCCGGCCACGCACTGACCGGGCAAGTACGAGGGTCGACCACTGGGACCAAGGTCAGATCACGAAACTTCGTCACTATATCGAACGGCAAGTGCGGTGACTACCGATACCAAGGCCGAATCACCACGAGGCGGCAAGCACGAGCCGACCACCGATACCCGGCCGAGCAAGAAGAAACCTCAACCACCAACCTCTATCGAGAGACGCGGTAACACAGAAACACCACACTTGCACAACAAAGGCTATCATCACAAGCATAGGCAAGTTTCACAACAACAAGCATAGGAATGTTTCACCACAACAAGCATAGGCAAGTTTCACATCACTCAAAGTACCTTCATTTTTATGCCAAAGTCCGGGTTTCAACCCTAAAGTACTACGTACGTTAAATTCTTTAAAAGAGATCCATTACTTATCAAAGTCACCCGATACCCGTAGTATTAGAATGACCAACCCACATTCCTTTTCAAAATCAAGTAACAACATTCTTTTCCTAAGTTCCAGTTTGCCTAGTTTCAATTACTCAAGCTTCTCATTTTCAAATGGTCTCATAGTTCATAAACTTAATCACTTGATTCCTTTTTAGAACAATTGAGTAATATATGTCTTACGTGAGAGTAGGTTATTCTTGTTTACAACATTCTTATTACAGCAACCATGATCTAGAAAATGTAATATCATTTTGTCTCATCTTAGTTTCTATGCAGATGGAGGTTTCTACTGGTTTTAATACGATACATCATTATTCAATACATTTTCCTTTCTTAACGCTGCAGTGGTCTGTCGATACACATTCTGATTTCCGAAATCAGTAAAACATTATCCCTTTAAATAAAACCAAGTACTCATTACTCACGAATGAGGTTTCACACAAACATCCACATTAAAACAAATAAGTTAAGTCTCTTATCTTATAAGATCAAGTCTCTTAACTTCTAACATCAGTAAACCATTTTCTTTACCTCTCTTAAGACATTATACCTAACTTCCCATAAAGCTAGTATAACTCTTTTTAAAACCTTTAAAACAAAGTGTTACTCTCCCTTCCAAAACGATTTATAAATCTTTTGAAATACATCAAGTTCTTTATTATAGCAAGCCGCTTATAATTCACATCGATTACCTTTTAAAACCACAAAGTATTTTTCTACCTACATAAAGTCGTTATAACCAACTTCCCATAAAGCCGTTATAACACTTTATGTTTTAAGAACAATCAAACACAGCTAACACATGTACGCTCACCACTACATAGTTCACACATATCATGCTAGAAGAGATAGGAAGAGGTTCACATACCTCGCGACGATTTAACGACAATAAGCAAAATGCTCCAAGTACTACAACCTTGCTAGCCCTTTCCACTCCTCGAGTAGAATACACTACTCTTAGTACTTTCACCTATAAAGGCCACAAACGTCTATTAAATCTTAACCACACGTTCCCATCTTTCTACAGAAAATTCGGCCAAGCCACTTTACACTTCAAAATTTTCTACGTACGTCCTTACGTACATACTCTGGAAATACGGGGTATAACAGTTTTGGTTAGCCTGTCTTCTTATTTCACTGTTTGTCGTTTATGAGTTTTTATTTTCCGCTGATTTTCTCTGATGTTATATCACTAGGGTGCCCGGGGTAAGGCACCAGTCGCGGGCGTGAGGTCGGGTCGTGACACAACACTTGGTGTAGGAAATGATCGTAGACTTTCTTTGATCCGTTTGAGCCTTTTCAGCCTACCAAATAGCATTATCCGTAGCAATCCCCCTTTGAGCCTAAATCCTATTCTTTGACAACCACATATTAAGTATATATCATTTCTGAGTGCATACGCATTATTCCTCTCTTGGTCCGACTTCCTTGAGCGCATTAGAAAATGTGCATATTGCTGACAAAAAATCGAGTTGAAGTTTTCAAAGACAAAAGTTGTCAAAGTCCCAAAAGGGAAAAGAAAAAAAACACAAAGGACGATTTCATAAAAAAGAATAAATCAAAAGCCCCGACATTATCAAGAAAAAAATGATGAATGAAATGAGAGAATAACTCTGGAAAAAGGGGGCTACAAACGAAAGATTCAAAGAAGTCAGTACAATGAACTGGGATAAAAAAAGAAACAGGTCAGTATTAAAGCACACAAATATCAAGCACGGACATAGTCCAACGCTTGAGAAAGGATTAGCATTTTTTACCCAAATGATATCCATCTCTTCCCTCAAACCTACATTACAAGTCCATGACAAACCCTACATGATCTTATATTGAGGGTTCTCACATTAGTGGATATTTACATGACGGCCAAGCCTATGGTATCACAACTGCATGCATTGAACATCTTTCTGAGTGTGAGTTTGTTTCTCTAAATGTCCCAAAATTCAAAATACTAAAGTGTATGTGAGAAATGGATTTTCTTTCAGCGATGACATTTGAAACATGGGGATATGAATAGTTTGAAACCTTGGCTGCAATCAAGTGTTGACACTCAGGTATGTCTAAGGTACCATTTGAAACTATAGGAATTACCCTGGAGTCAGTCTCGATTAGACTGAAACCAAATAACAGGAATCCTAAGCACAATACTAATTGTTGATATCAACTGAAGTCAGAACATGATTCTATCTTTTCATTTTTTCTTTCCAGAAAAAAAATAACAACAAAAAATATATCTATATACTTAACATCCTACTTTTGCATCACGAACTACGTTTTGACCTGATTTCCTCGGCGGGATACGTAGGCGGCCACATCGGCTTCGGTCCCAATTATTGAAAATTATAAAAAAAAAAATTGCAACACGAACTACGTTTTGACCTGATTCACTCAGCGGGATACGTAGACGACCACATTGGCTTCAGTCCCATTTCATGAAAAATGTACAATCATCTTTTGCATCACGAACTACGTTTTGACCTGATTCCCACGGCGGGATACGTAGGCGGCCACATCGGCTTTGGTCCCAATTATTGAAAATCTTAAAAAAATTATTTCTTGCAACACGAACTACGTTTTGACATGATTCCCTCAGCGGGATACGTAGACGGCCATAGTGGCTTCGGTCCCACTTATTAAAAATCATAAAAATCCTTATTTTTGCATCACAAACTATATCTTGACCTGATTCCCTCTGCGGGATATGTAGGCGGCCACATTGACTTCGGTCCCACATCATTTAAAAATCATAAAATTCATTATTTTTGTTTGCATGAACTACGTCTTGGCATGATTCCCTCAGCGGGATACGTAGGCAGCCACATCGGCTTCGATTACATAATTTGAAAACATTCTCTCTTAGTTTTGCACATAACAAAATAAGCTCATCTGATCACCTTAATAGAGCAGGCAAGATACCTACACAGAACTCGATTTTGTCTAGTGGAGAGTTCAGCATCCTCATATACCAGAAACTGGGGCATAAGTTGAGGATCACATTCATGTTTGACATATGTACAAAAGCATCATCTTGACCTATAGGGTCCCAACTGCATTATGTCCGCACAAGGATGGTGTTTCGAATCACAGGGTCATATTCTTATCCTTATCTATTCATTTTCTACATCACTTATATCCATGCATTAACTTTTCATTCAGATTGGGTTTGCAAGAACTTCAACGACATCAGTATTTGCGCCCATACAACGGCGTTATTTTCATTTTCGTCTATACAACGACGACATCAACATTGCGCCCATACAATGGCATCATTTTCATTTTTCGTCTATACAACGACGACATCAGCATTGCGCCCATATAATGGTGTTATACCTCGTAGTTCTAGGGTATGTATGTGAGGACGTACGTACGAGAATACGACCTTAAAATTGGAAAGGAAGAAAAATGTGATTTTTCGACGGAAAAAGTTCCGGATTTTGTGAAGGAAAAAGGTTCGTTAATGGAAATTGGATTCCCGGATTCGGTATTCGGACTTTTTGGAATATTTGAGAATCATGGAATTTTATTTTCCGGAATTGGTCACGTGGGGCCCACGGGAGGAATTTACGGTATTGTGAGGCCCACTTTATTTTTCGGATTTTTGGCATTACAGATATTTTCGGAAGATGAAATATTTTGGGCCAATAGGAGGGCGACATGTGTCACCCTTAGGTGGCACATGTTGGACGAATTGTTGGACAAAGAAGGTTGCACGTTTTTGGCATTTTAAAGGCCAAAAACATTTGGTCAAAGTCTTGAAGATATTTTGTGTAGTAGATAGATAAGTGGGACCCACACACACATGACCAAATCTAGACCACACACATATTTCAATCCTAGCCCTTGAATGTCCTATAAATACCCCCTTAGTGCAAGACATAATTTCATCCACACTTAGAGATTTCAAGTCTTGAAATACTCCCTCCCCTTTGTTATGGTTCTCGGTTTTAAGCCCTCTCCCTTAACCAAACTTTGTCCAAAAATTCTTAAACTCTTAAGTGTTCTTCCTTAGTGTATTAGGAAGATTATTAATCAAAAGTTAGAAAAGATTTCACACCCCTAGCCCCTAAATTACCCCTTGGCCGAGAGTTGCCACACTTAGAGCCTAAGTGTTCTTCACCTTTTAGAGTTGAAGTGTTAAGAGAAGTTGTTTAGAAACTTCTAAGGGTTGCTTGGAGCGGGTTGGAGCGTAAGGAGTTGGAGCTAAACGTTGCTCAGGTTCGACATAAATCTTGGATAATTTTGGGCTTATCGAGGTAAGGATCTTTGTCCCATTTGTCAGAATTGGATATTACATATTGTAGTAGTTTAGAATTGAGTATAATATATATTGGAAGGATGATTATAAAGAATTGAATCAGTATTTACAATGGATCAGATGATACAGAGACTTGTAGTATTATTGTGGCGATGTTGTACACGCCCGCTAGGCGTGTAACCTCCTGTAGTTGTTGGATTGGTAGCGGACCTTGATAGAGAAGGAGATTTATGTGGTTACGGGGGGGGGGGGGGGGGAGGGGAGGTGCTGCCGAATTTTCTGTAGAATAAGGAATCTTGTATTTAGAATATTCTACGAAGAGATCTAGAAGTTGATAGACGTTTTATGGCCAGTATAGGTGGAAGTACTACGAGTAGCGTATTCTACTTGAAGGGTGGAAAAGGCTAGCAAGGTTGTAGTACTTGGAGCATTTTGCTAATTGTCGATAATCATCGCGAGGTATGTGAACCTCTTCCTATCTTTTCTAGCATTATTGTTGTGAACTATGTAGTACGGTAGACGTACATGTACTAAATGAATTTGGTTGGTTTAAAACATAAAGTGTTACAACGGCTTTATGGGAAGTTTGTTATAACAATTTTATGTAGGTAAAGAAATGGTTTGTGGTTTTTAAAAGATAAGAGACTTGACTTATAAATGACTTGATGTGAAATATTAAGGACTTGGTTTGTGTTAAAAAGTTGTGAAACCGCTTTTATGAGAAATGGGTAACTGGGTTTTAAAAGGAATAATATTATGTTGATTTCGGAAATGAGAATAAGTATCGAACAAACCACTGCAGCGTTAATAAAGGAAAATGTATTGACTAATTAATTATTATTAAAACCAGTAGAAACCTTCATCTGCATAGAAGCTAAGACAAGACAAAATTGTATTACATTTCCTAGATCATGGCTGCTTTAATAAGAATCATTATAAACAAGCATTAATTTTCTTAAATTTCCAAAGTAAGGAACTTGACTTCTAAAAGCAAAGAGACTTGAGGAATTGAAGAGTTTTTGGTTTTAAACATAAAGTGTTATAACAGCTTTTTGGGAAGTTAGTTATAACGACTTTATGAAAACAAAGGAATGGTTTTATCATTGGTTTTAAAATGGTAACTTGACTTTAAAAGGAGAAGTCTTTTGGTTTAAAAAGAAGGCATGGTATTGTCTTAATTTGGTTTAAAAAGGAAAGTATGGAAGTTGTTTTGGTTTACTTAAAATGTTAGTCACTCTATTTTTATACTACGGGTATCGGGTGACCTTTGTAAAAGAAATGGATCTTTTAAAAGAATTTAACGTACGTAGTACTTTGGGGTTAGAACCTGGACTTTGGCATAAAATGAAAGTACCTTGAGTTGTGTGTAACTTGCCTATGTTTGCGTGTGATAGCCTTGTTGTGCAAGTATTGTAATTCTATACCACCGCGTCTCTCAATGGAGGGCCGGCTGATTTGTTATGAACTTACTTGGACGTACCGGCAGTGACGGAGGATTCCACGGGTACGCTTCTGTGATTATTATTCCATGGACTAGCTCTCCATGGGGTTTTACTGATTCGGCTTGGTATCTGGTAGTTGGCTCTCGTACTTGCCCCGGTCGTGGCTGATTCGGCTTGGTATCTGGTAGTTAGCCTTCGTACTTGCCCCGTTCAGTTTTGTGACGAAGTCTCGTGATTCCGCCGTATCCGTAGTTGGTCTTCGTACTTGCCCCGGTCAGCTACGTGGCGCAGGTGGTATCTGGTAGTTGGCTTTCGTACTTGCCCCGGGTCAGCTTCGTGGTATGGTTATATAGATTTGTTGGTACGGCTTTGGTATCTGGTAGTTGGCTTTCGTACTTGCCCCGGTCAGTGCATGATGCGGCTTCGGTATCTGGTAGTTAGCCTTCGTACTTGCCCCGTACGATTTTCATGACAAAGGTGGGACCTGGTGTTCATGGGTACTCCTTGGTGTGGTTATCGTAGACTGCCGGCAGTGAGGAAGGTATTCCACGGGCATGAACGATGTTGCGGGCGTGAGACCCATAGTTATAATTGAGTGATGACTTTGAGGGCGTGAGTCCCTGACTGAGTGATCGCATACAAATTATGATCGTAGTTTGGTTATCATATATGTCTCCTGCTTTATATAGACTACTATGATTTCATTTACAGTATTTTCAGTTTCACATACTTGGTACCTGTTGTACTGACCTCCTTCGGGGGGCTGCGTTCATGCCGCAGGTAGAGGTACACCAGTTGTTGATCCTCGTTCATAGGATCGCAGATCAGCGTTTGGGAAGCTCCGTTTCTCCGGAAGCTTATCTTTTGGTATAGTCCCCTGTCACTGTAGGTACTTGTACATTCAGGGGTATGGCGGGGCCCTGTCCCGTCATGTTGTATAAAACTCTTAGAGGTCTGTAGTACTGTTGTGGGCAGAGTTTGTAAAGGATTATAACTGTTCGGGTTTTATGTATATACATGAAGGTGACCGTTTTGGTTAGCCTGTTTTCTTATATTTTATCTTGTTTCATGTTTAAGTTTTTATTTCCGCCGATTTTTCTCTGATGTTGTATCACTAGGGTGCCCGGGGTAAGGCACCAGTCGCGGGCCCGAGGTCGGGTCGTGACAAACGGCGTCATTTTCATTTCGTCTATACAACGATGACATCAGCATTACGCCCATACAACAGCGTCATCTTCATTTCGTCTATACAACGATGACATTAACATAACGCCCATACAACGACGTCATTTTTATTTCATCTATACTACGACGACATCAGCATTACACCCATACAACGGTGTCATCTCCATTTCGTCTATACAACGACGACATCAGCATTGCACTTGTACACCAGCGTCATCTTCACTTCGTCTATACAACGACAACATCTACATTGCTCCTATACACCGACATCATCTTCATTTCGTTTATACAACAATGACATCTGCATCACGCCTATATAACGACGTCATTTTCACTTCTCATGCGCACCAACGACATCTGCATTGCACCTGTACACCGACGTCATCTTCATTTTGTCTATACAATGACGACATCAATATTGCGCCTGCACACCGGCGTCATCTTTAGTTCGTCCATATAACGACGACATCAACATTACTCTTGCACACTGGCGTCATCTTTAGCTCGTCCAAACAACGACGACATCAACGTTGCACCTGCACACTAGCGTCATCTTCAGCTCGTCGAAACAATGACGACATCAACGTTGCTCCTGCACAACGACGTCATCTTCAGCTCGTCCAAACAGCGACGACATTAATATTGCGTCTGCATACCGGCGTCATCTTCAGCTCATCCATACAGCGACGATATCAACGTTGTGCTTGCATACCGACGTCAACTTCAACTCGTCCATACAACGACAACATCAATATTGCGCCTGTACACCGGCGTCATCATCTTCTTCCATACAACGATGATATCAATATTTGCGCCTATACACCGGCTCATCATCAGCATCGTCAATACAATGACGACATCATCGCGTCAACACAATGACGCCATTAACATCATCAACACAATGGAGTCATCATCCTCGCGTCAACACAATGACGCCATCATTTTCGTCAACACATTGACGTCATTATTTTTGTCAACACAATGATGTCATCATTTTCATCAACACAATGACGCCACCATTCGCGTCAACGCAATGACGACATCAACATCATCAACACAATGACGACATCATCCTCGCGTCAACACAATGACGCCATCAACATCGTCAACATAATGACAACACTTTCTCGCGTCAATATAATGACGCCTTCAATATCGTCAACACAATGACGACATCTTCATTGCATTCAGAAACGATGTCACCTTCGTCCAGAAATGATGAACATCATCCTCACGTCAATACAATGACGATGTCAACACCTTGTCTTTCTCATCATCTGCAAATACCTTTTCATCTTGACCTCGGGAACAAACACCCTAGAGGCATTTCAGGGAACAAACACCCTATCTTTTCTAGCGTCTCATCGCAACTTTAACCCAGTGTCATCAAGATTTGACACTGGGACAAATTTTGAATCTGCTTCGACATTGTTTTTAATTTTTCAGCATCACAGCAGCCCAGTGTCATCATAATTCAATACTGGGATAAATTTTGAATCGACGTCAGCCTTCTTTAATTTTCTTGATATTTGTTCTAATTCAAAAGATGGAGACAAAATTGGCTACAAGTCAACGTCTTTGTCCGAAAACTCTTTAATCGTCTTCGGTCAAAGAGGGACAAGCTTTTGACATCCAATTTTGACCCATCTTTTGATTATTTCTTGCAATTTCAAGTATTTTTAACACCTCATTTTTATCATCATTTTTTGCATTTTTCTTATAATAATCATATTTTTACAAAATATTTTAATTTGTTTTATTTCGCAAAATGGCATCGCATCGCATTATTTATTAGGCATTAAACATTTTTCTTAAATATTATGCTTTATTATTATACATCGGCATTTTCATTTCAATAATTTTTCATCTCTTTTGAATAATTTTTCTTTTAAATAATAAACTCTTTTATATTTTTTACCAGTCCAATCCAAGGCCCAATACGGATCAGTCTAATCCAACACATTTTGAAAATTAATTTCATCCAAACACTCCTCTATATTTTCCCAAAAAAAAAAACAATACTCCACTTTTCATTTTCCCTCCCAAATACCAAACCCTAAAAAATCATTATAAAAGAAAACATTTCCTGTTACACCCCGTAGTTCCAACACCAGAATAAGAGAACGTACGTAAGACGATAAGGGTTAAATCGTGAAACGATAGTGTTACACCCTGTAATTCCAGGACATGTATATAAGAACGTACGTAAGAAGTCAGGACGTTAAGATTTGAGACTTGTAGATTTTATCGGAATTATGGAAATGTCGGGAAACGAAATATTACGACGAATGGGAGGGTGACACGTGTCACCCCCTTACATGGTCTTGGTCGAAAAATGGACCAAGGTTAAGTGGTCTAGTGACCACGATTAAGTAGTCTAAGGTGGATGATCAAAGCTTGAGAAAATTGACCAAGTCAAGTTGACCCTAGATATTTAAATTTCTTCATCCAAGACCACACAAATGTTTTACTCTTGACCCTACATTTAATTATATATACTCCCTAGTAGCAAGACAAGTTCTAACACTTAGAAAATTTCAAGAAAAACTTGTGTGCACTTAAGTGAGCTCTCGGCTAAGCTATTGAAGAACAAGATTTTTTTTTCAATCTTATTCCATAATTCACAATACTTAAACCCAAGGTTCCTAGGGGTATTATAAGGATATCTCAATACAAAGATCCCGGAAAAGCTACGTTTTTACATTAGTCGCAAGATGAAAACCTAAGTTGTTTTCATAAGTTTTGTTTGGAAATTGAAGGGAAGTTGTTTATGAACTTCTAAGGACTTCAAATAGCGGATTGGAGCATGAAGGAAAGGAGCTAAGTTGCTAAGGAGCGACTTTGAATCTTGGAGTTATTTTTGGGCTTATCAAGGTAACAATCTTGTCATCTTAGTGATTAAAGATTACATATTGTTGTAGTTATATATATTAACAAACATGAGATATATATAATGGAGATTGATAAGTGTTAAGGAATATTTGGAAGCAAATCTGAAACTAGCATGTTTAGCCTTTGAAATTGTAATTCAATTTGGTCGATAGTTACAATCGTCGCATGCTAGCTAGATAAGGGATTATAATTGTTACAACTAGTTGTGACTATATGACATGTTAGACTTAACAACTTGGATTGAAAAGGAATTGGAAAAGACTTTATGTGGTTGCACACTATAGCCGAGAATGGCATGGAATATTGGACTATTTTGATATTAATTGTGGGGCAGAATTTTACACGTCCTGTTAGGCGTGTAATCCCCTTTGGTTAGCTAAATTGTTGAGCCTTAAATGTGGCATGTTTGGTTATTTATTTCGGGCCTTGAAAAAGGTGGAAAAGTACGTAGAAACAAAGGAAGTGCTGTCCAATTTTCCGTAGAATAAGTGACTTTACACTTAGAATATTCTACGTTTGAAAGCTAGAAGTTGATAGACGTATTATGGTCATTATATGTTGACATACTACGTGCGGTATATTGGACTTAGCAAGTGGATTTAACCGAAGAGGTATGTAGAACTTTCCCTATCTCTTGAGCATGAGTTTTATAAATGTATAAGTACGGTAGACGTACGAGTTTTAAAGGAATTCGATTTTGTTTTGATATCATTGACTTGATATAAGGATGTCTAAGTTTGGTTGAGTTAGAGAATTAACTCACTTGATTTTTAAGGATGAAAATGCCTTAGTTTTCTAAAAGCATAAGGTTGTTATAACGGTTTTATGGGAAGTTGGTTATAACGGCTTTATGGGAAGTTAAAAGAATGGTTTACTTGATCGATTTCAAAAGAGGATCAAAGACTTGATTTAAAGAAGGGTAACTTGTTTAAAAGTATAAGTTACTTAAGTTTCGAAAATGGAAGAATTGATTTCAAAGCCTTGAAATGAATTCTAAAGGCGTAGTAACTTGATATGGAAAGTAGATTTGCCTTGATACTACGGGTGTTAGTATCTTGGGGTTTTTATTTGAAAAAGAGTCATTTTAAAAGGATAGAAGTACGTAGTACTTTGGGGTT
Organism: Przewalskia tangutica; assembly: GCA_029844215.1. NCBI lineage: Eukaryota > Viridiplantae > Streptophyta > Magnoliopsida > Solanales > Solanaceae > Przewalskia > Przewalskia tangutica. The sequence continues at coordinate 67,400,508 of CM056724.1, read as the reverse complement.
AAATTCCCGGATTTTTCATGATATGTTAGTGCCTTAAGTTAAATAAAATGAGAGTGCATGCTAATTATGTCTAATAAGAAGTTGAGGGATTTCTTAACTTGCTTATGTTATTCATGGTAGCCGGTTGTGCTTGTGTTATATTATTTTTCACGGGGTCATTCCCCGGGCATGTTGCATTTTGCATATTCCGTGGATTTGCTCCCCACGATGCGAGGAAATTACCTCATGCGGGTGAAATAGTCCCATGCAGGGCAGACCAGTCCTATGCGAGGAAGTTACCTCATGCGAGTTTGTAGGGCTCATGCGGGTGAAATAGTCCCATGCGGGGCGGATCAGTCCTATGCGAGGAAATTACCTCATGCGGGTCCACACGGCCTATGCATGTGAAATAGTTCAGGAGTAGGATTGCGTGATAATACTACGGGCGGATGGTCCTAGGTTAACCACAGGCTTCCTATTTTAAGAACCAGAAATATTTATTTTTGTTACTCTCATTGCTAGTAAGACACAATATACTGTTAATTTGGTTATCATACATGTCTCCAGCTTTATTTTAGACTTATGATGTAAATTACAATATATCCAGTTTTACATACTTGGTACATATTTTGTACTGACCCCCTTTCCTCGGGGGATGCGTTTATGCCGCAGGTAGGGGTAAGCATGTTGCAGATCCTCACTCTTAGGATCACTGATCAGTTGTCAGAAAGCTCCATTTCTCCGGAGGCTTGTCTTTTGGTACGGTTTCCCTGATGTTGTAGATTTGTGTACATTCAGGGGTATGGCGGGGCCCTGTCCCGTCACAGTTGTTATGTCAAAATTCTTAGAGGTCTATAGTCATATCTTGTGGTTTGGGTTGTAAACCAAAAAGGATGTAACTGCTTTTGGCTATGTATTTATATATCCAGGGAGGTAGCCTTAACGACTAACCAGTTCTTTATGTCTTGTTTATTTACGTTACAAATTTTATGTATGTTCTGTTAATTATCTCTGATATATACCTGTAAGGGTGCCCAGGTAGGGCACCAGTCGCGGCCCGGGGTCGGGTCGTGACAGATAGAAGATGCGTTTTTTCCTTAAAAGAAATCTCGGAACCCGTGAAGGAAAAGTGTTTAATAAGGAGAATTGAGTTCTCAAATTTGGGATTTGGACTTTTTGGAATATAATTGAATTATGGATTTTTTTAAAATTGGTCACGTGGGGCCCACGGGAAAAATTTACGGTTTTGTGAGGCCCACAATATTTTTTGAGATTTTGGCCAATACGGATGTTTTTGGGAGATGAAAATATTTTGGACGAATAGGAGGGCGACACGTGTCACCCCCATGTGGCCCATGTTGGGCGAGAGAGTGTGGGACAAGTGGCAAGCCAAGTGGCTTAAGATATTTGTTGGACAAGTGGCTTGTGGGACCCACACACACTTGTCCCTAATCTCAATCCCACACTTGTTTTAATCCTAGCCCTTAGTTGTCTTATATATACACACTAGTAGCAAGACTTCTTCAACACTTAGAATAATTTCCAAGACAAAATATACTCCCTTCCTCTTAGAAGCTCTCGACCAAACACCCCCTTAGGCTTAGAATTGTGCAATTGTTATTGATAAATCCCCATACTTTAACCAAGTGTTCTTAGAGGTGTTCTAAGGATATACCAACACAAAAATCTCGGAAATACTACGTTAATCCATTAGTCGCAACGTGAAACCCTAAGGTGATCTTCATATTTTTGGATAAAGCTTGAAGAGAAGTTGTTTAGGAACTTCTAAGGGTTGCTTGGAGTGGATTGGAACGTAAGGATTAGGAGCTAAAGTTGCTAATGATCGACTTTTAGATATTGGAATAATTTTGGGCTTATCGAGGTAATGATCTTTGTCCTTTAATGTAATTGGAGATTACATGTTATAGTAGTATATAAATGAGTACGTGATATGTTGAGGGAAGACTGAAAAGATGTGGACCTTATTAAGATGTTAAAACCCAAATTGGCATGTTAGCCATTAAAGTTGTTAAAACATTACCTATTACTTATTGACATGATGCAATCTTATCGATAACAAGTTAATATAACTTATATAAAGATTGGAATATAAGTTGGGATTATAATGAAGTAATGAAACAATTTTGACATGCTAGCCGAAAACTGGACAGTTTTTATTGCAGTAGTTGGCCAAGAACACTAACTAAAGGACTAGACTAATGGATTGTATTAGTGGACTAATGGACTGTTTTTACATTGGACTATGGATTGTTTTTACATTGGACTATGGACTAGTTTTAATGGACAGTTTTGGTAGATTAAGGGGCTAAATTTTACACGTCCAGTTCGGGCCTTGAAAAAGGTGGAAAAGTACATAGAAACAAAGGAAGTGCTGCCCGATTTTCCGTAGAATAAGAGACCTTACACTTAGTATGATTCTACGTTAAAAAGATAGGAGTTGATAGACATGTTATGATTAATATAGGTTGAAGTACTACGAGTAGCATATTCTACTTAAAGGATGGAATAACTGTCACGACCCGACCCCGGGCCCGCGACTGGTGCCATACATGGGCACCCTTCTAATCATACAATACAAAATAACCGCGGAAGATAAGTAACACATTTTATTAAAACAAAGGCAAAGCCGATAAGGCTGCCATAAAATAAATCACCCAAAAAGGCCTACACCATTCAACAATGTAATTACAACTCTAACCAGTACAGCCCACATGTGAATACAAACCTCTAAGATTTTGGACCAATACTATGACGGGACAAGGCCCCGCCGTACCCCTGAATATACATAGCCATTATGACAAGCTACGGAACATTGGAGCCATCTCAAAATCTTTGAACCGAGATCTGCCGCGGATCCACAATCGTGTACCTAAACTGCGGACATGAACGCGGCCCGAAAGGGGTTAGTTATCACGACCGATCCGGGCACGATCGTGCCCTACAGGCACCCCTTTCGGTATACATCAGAGAATAGCAGCGGAACATACACAACAGTTAAAATGCTTAAACATAAAAATAACAACAGGCTAGCCGATAAGGCCACCTTCCGTAAAATATACGTAATAGAACAGTACATTTTTTTTTTGCAACCCAATCCACAATGTGACTACAGACCTCTAAGAATAACAACTCTGGAGGGACAGGGCCCCGCCATACCCCTGAATGTACAACAACCGATAATACCAGGGATAAGCCTCCGGAATAGAGGAGCTTCTCAACAGCTGAACAGTGATCCTAAGAGCGAGGATCAGCAACCTGTACTCTACCTGCGGCATGAACGCACGGCCCGGCGAGGTCAAGACAACATGTACCAAATATGGCGAAATCAAGTAATGAAATCATAAGTCTATAATAAAACTGGAGACAGGTATGATAACTCAATTAACAGTACACTGTGCCTTACTAACAATGAGAGTAAATAAGAGTATACTTACAATATAAAATAGGAAGCTCACGATCAAAGCAGGACCACCCGCCCGCAGTATCATTAAGCAATCCTACACCTGGGACTATTTCACCCGCATAGGTCGCGTGGACCCGCATGAGGTATTCCTCGCATGGGACTATTTCACCCGCATAAGCCCTTACGGACTCGCATGAGGTATTCCTCGCATAGGCTGTATCCGCCCGCATGGGACTATTTCACCTGCATAAGCCCTTGCGGACTCGCATGAGGTATTCCTCGCATCGTGGGTAGCAAATCCACGGAATATGCAAATGCCACAAACCCGGGGAATGACCCCGAAATGAATAATATACCACTAGCACAAAACCGGCTATCATACATAACATAAGCACTACCGACTTATCACACAATATATAAGCAAGTTAAGAATCCCCTAACTTCTTATTATTTTTGTTCACATACACTCTCATTTTAGTTTACTTAAGGCACTAACATGTCTTTTATAAAGATCCGGGAATTTAACCCAAGTACTACATACTTCTACTCTTTAAAACAAATGACTTTTTTTAGTATAACACTTCCAAGATACTATTAACCATAGTATCAAGTCATGATACGTTTCAAGACAAGTCACAATACCTTTAGAAATAAAGTTAGGTTTCTAAATCAAGTGACTCCTTTTCTTATAAAACCTTAGGCAATTAATGCCTTAAAATCAAATTGCCTTTCATTAAAACAAGTCATTTATCATACTTAAATTACTTAGAGTAAACCACTCTTTTTAACTTTCCATAAAGCTATTATAACCAACTTCCCATAAAGCCGTTATACTAGCTTTATACATTAGCAACTTACATACTTCTTTATAACCAAGAGACTTAAACTTTCCAACAAAACAAGTATCAATAATACTTTCAACATACTTAAAGTCTCTTAACTTTTGAAAGCCAAGATATCCTTAATATTTAACAAGTGAGTTAATTCCCTAACTCAATCAACTTGAACATTCTTAAAATAAGACAAGGATATCAAATGGACTAGATTGTCAAAATCTTGTACGTCTACCGTACTATACATTTACAACTTATTCATGCTCAAGAGATAAGAAAGTTCCACATACCTCTTCGGTTTAATCCACTTGCTAAGTCCAATTCGCCGTACGTAGTATGTCAACCTATAATGACCATATTACGTCTATTAACTTATAGTTTCAAACGTAGAATATTCCAAGTGCAAAGCTACTAAATTCTACGGAAAATCGGACAACACTTCCTTTGTTTCTACGTCATGCCCCCAAATCTTCAAGGCATGTTTTAACTGCTGCCAACTCTAAATCGTGAGTGGCGTAATTTCCTTTCCTGCTTCCCTAACTACTGGGAAAACATAGGCTTTATCCTCATCGGGTTGCGTCAGCACACAACCTAGCCCAACACCCAACGTGTTATCATAACAACCTAACCCTCTAGTCTTTCAGGAGGAGTTAGAACTGTTAGTCGAGTCAACTTATCTTCCAATAACTGGAAACCTTTCTCATTCTTACGAAATATTCGGGTATCCTTAACCTCTATCATGGTTCATGTTTCCCTTTCTCTGTTGCAACCAAACTTGGTCACTAATCTTAGATTTGATTCCTTTGCTTGCCCCATGGCTAAGACTTCCTGTCAATCACAATCTAGGGGGGGGGGATTTCCTTGATCTTGTAAAGTAGTAACCCGATGCTACCACCTTTCCTCGAGGTGTTCTTACTGCCCATTATTTACTAATGGTCTTACACTAGTCTGGGGTAGTCATAACTCGTGCAACTTACTTAACCATAGTCGTATTCTTCTTTATCATTCTGGCCATATCCTTACCTTAGGCTTATTATGAGCCAAAGTATTTCTATCTTGATTCATAATCGTGCAGTTTCATATATGCGTACTACCTGCATTTTTGTCCTCACGACACTTCCTCGACTACTTGGAACGTCGTTCTTAATTTCCCCAACACACACTTTTCCCACGGTTATCTACAACTGTAACCTATGGCATGATGATACCGAAGACCTTACGGTCATATGCGCGTCTAACAACATGGGTACACGCGCCCATGTCGTAAAGCGTCGCTTTTACGTGGGAAGAACTTATCTCCCTTTCTTAAACTTTCCTTGGAGTCACAACCCTAATAACAGGGTCCTCTTGCGGTCCAATAATTATCTAATCATCACGCACCGCCTTTAAGTTCGTGTAGATTTTCCAAACTACCAAAGATGCCCTCAGCTTTCCGCCGGCAGCACTCGTACTTATTTCATTCTTGCCTTGTACATTTTCCTGAAATTATCCGGAAGGTGGTGGCCCTGACCGCCGTACCAAACCAACTCCAAGTACCTCCAAAGGCACTTAACATAAATTTCCCCCAAATTCAGTTATTACTTACTTTCTGCGTCAATTTACCTCAAGTGAACAAGTCACACAGACTTAAAAAGAAAAACAATGGTGCCAAAGAAGGAAGGATAATTCACTGGTTACTACCACTTCTCTTCCTTTACACTGGATAATCGACTTACGTAAAAGCGGAATCGAGCGATCTCTCTGCGATCAACGCCGGCTAACAAGAGGCCAACTAGCCCGTGCTCATAATGACCTCGATATGCGTCATGCGCTTCTACTAGGTCTGCTAGGGTCCAACGACTGTATCGTTACCGGCAATTATTATCTAACCGCTCAGCTACCACCCAACACTCACGGGTGTAGTCACCTCGAAAGGTCCTCATGGATTCCGGTTCCATTTCTTTACACTTGGTTGCTCTCTTTCTTACTGGTCGTACTCTTCCCGTACTTCCAAACTTATTGTAGCGTACGTACATAGCCTTCATACTGATTCGGGCCTCCAATCTTTGGAGTTACTATTCTAAACAACATAAGGTCAGTTCCGGCTCTCACAACTTGGTTCCGGTGTAATGCGTCCACGAACCCGTAAAACGATTAACTAGACTTGGGCCTTGCACCCTCGTGACCCTGTCACATAGCGGGACTACTACCAACTGATCCCATTTCATTTCAAGCTATGGGGCGACCCTTAATAGCTCCCCAACCCGACTCGGCGTCGTATTTAACTCTTTTCCTTGGTATATCTTAACGTTACTACCCGAGAAGGCCTTATATATCTAAGGTCTCGGTGGTTATCAACATTCCTAGGCTCACAATTTCCATGCTCCAAGCCTAACTTATCAGTCCCCCCGTAGATGGGTACAAAAACTTCTCAATATACTATAATCGTGTTGTCTTGACCATAACAACCATACTTACTCCATACGGATCTCACCCGTACCATTCTCTTTATCATACCACGTAGCTTAACCTATTAACATAGTCTTCCATTAATCCCCTTAATAACAACTTCTTAAGGGTCCATTACCTTCTCATACAGCTCATCATTTCCTAATTATCTCAAATTAGTACATAAAACCTTGATGAGAATTCATTAAACTGTTTCATACCTCCCCGGTATTTATTTAGTCCTTACCAAATCCTGGTAGTCTAAAATCATTCTAGGCAGCACGCGTCTGACCCTCATACATAAATCCGCACAGTTGTATGTCACAATACCAACTACAAACATTACCAACCTGGATACGCAATCCACATAATCTTTCCTGGGTCACTGCTGCCTTTCTCGTAGATGCAAACAATCAATACTTGTTAGGGAGAGACAACCATAACCATACATCTCTATCGCACGATCTTAGAGTGAGAAGAATGGAAACCAATCCTAAATGTCCTGCAGCCTCCTGATTATAGATGTGGTGCACAACACACCGATAATCAAGACTCTACTAGACACGGTCTGTAGACACTTTCCGAGGACTAATCGCTCGATACCACTTTTGTCACGACCCGACCACGGGCGCGGTCGTGCCCTACAGGCACCCTTTGATATACATCGAGAGAATAGCGGTGAACATACACACAGCTTAAAATGCTTAAACATAAAAATAACAACAAAGAAGCCGATAAGGCCACCTTCAGTAAAATATAAGTAATAGAACAATACATTTTTTTGCAACCCAATCCTGATGTGACTCTGCACCTCTAAGAATAACAACTCTGGCGGGACGGGGCCGCCATACCCTGAATGTACAACAACCGACAATACCGGGGATAAGCCTCGGAATAGAGGGCTTCTCAACAGTGAACAGTGATCCAAGAGCGAGGATCGAATCAGCATACTACTGCGGCGTGACGCGGCCCAGGAGGTCGATACAACATGTACCAAATATGTGGCCAGAAAATCTTGTAATGAAATCATAAGTCTATAATAAAAGCGGAGCGGTATGATAACTCAATTAACGATAATCGTGCCTTACTAACAATGAGAGTAAATAAGAGTATACTTACAATATAAAATAGGAAGCTCACGATCAAAGCGGGACCACCCGCAGATGTCATTAAGCAATCCTACACGGGACTATTTCACCCGCATAGGTCGCGTGGACCCGCGTGAGGTATTCCTCGCATGGGACTATTTCACCCGCGTAAGCCCTTACGGACTCGCGTGAGGTATTCCTCGCGTATAGGTATCCGCCGCGTGGGACTATTTCACCCGCATAAGCCCGCGGACTCGCGTGAGGTATTCCTCGCATCGTGGGTAGCAAATCCACGGAATATGCAAATGCCACAAACCCGGGGAATGACCCCGAAATGAATAATATACCACTAGCACAAAACCGGCTATCATACATAACATAAGCACTACCGGCTTATCACACAATATATAAGCAAGTTAAGAATCCCCTAACTTCTTATTATTCTTGTTCACATACACTCTCATTTTAGTTTACTTAAGGCACTAACATGTCTTTTATAAAGATCTGGGAATTTAACCCAAGTACTACATACTTCTACTCTTTAAAACAAATGACTCTTTTTAGTATAACACTTCCAAGATACTATTAACCATAGTATCAAGTCGCAATTACGTTTCAAGACAAGTCACAATACCTTTAGAAATAAAGTTAGGTTTCTAAATCAAGTGACTCATTTTCTTATAAAACCTTAGGCAATTGATGCCTTAAAATCAAATTGCCTTTCATTAAAACAAGTCATTTATCATACTTAAATTACTTAGAGTAAACCACTCTTTTTAACTTTCCATAAAGCTATTATAACCAACTTCCCATAAAGTCGTTATACTAGCTTTATACATTAGCAACTTACATACTTCTTTATAACCAAGAGACTTAAACTTTCCAACAAAACAAGTATCAATAATACTTTCAACATACTTAAAGTCTCTTAACTTTTGAAAGCCAAGATATCCTTAATATTTAACAACTGAGTTAATTCCCTAACTCAATCAACTTGAACATTTCTTAAAATAAGACAAGGATATCAAATGGACTAGATTGTCAAAATCTTGTACGTCTACCGTACTATACATTTACAACTTATTCATGCTCAAGAGATAAGAAAGTTCCACATACCTCTTCGGTTTAATCCACTTGCTAAGTCCAATTCGCCGTACGTAGTATGTCAACCTATAATGACCATTGTACGTCTATTAACTTCTAGTTTCAAACGTAGAATATTCCAAGTGCAAAGCTACTAAATTCTACGTAAAATCGGACAACACTTCCTTTGTTTCTACATACTTTGCCACCTTTTTCAAGGCCGAATTCAATAACCAAACACGCCACATTTAAGGCCCAACAATGCAAATAATCAATAGGGGATTACACGCCTACTAGACGTGTAAAATTCCGCCCCACAAACGATATCAAACTAATACAACTTACTAGGCCAATTCGGCAAACTTGAGATACTATAACATCAATTCTTATCCAATTTCCATTTCAATCCAAATTGTTAGCATAACATGATATCAAGTCGCAATCGATTATAACTACTATAATCTTCAAGTAAGTAACATCACGATTCTAATAAACGACCAAATTGTAATTCAATTTCAAATGACTCAACATGTCATTTTGGTTGAACTTCCAAATTTCCATAACACTTATCAAACTTCATAACACATATCACATGATCACTAATAACTTATCATAACATGAAATCTTCAATTACAAAAGTAAAATGAAGGTTATACCTCAATTAGCCCAAATATGATCCAAGATCACAAGTCGCTTCTTAGCAACTTTAGCTCCTCCTTTCGACGTTCCAATCCGCTCCAAGCAACCCTTAGAAGCTCATGAATAACTCATCTTCAAGTTCCCACTTCAAAGTTGGATAACTCCTTAGGTTTTCGCCTTGCGACTAATACGAAAACACCATTTTTCCGGGATCTTTCTATTGAGATACACGTATAATACCCTTAGGTACCTTTGTTTAAAGTGGGGAGATTATTGGACCACAAACAAAAATTTTCTCTTGAAACCCTATAGCAAACCCGAGAGCCTCCATTGTGCTCTTCAAGATTTTTGTAAAAATTTGTCTAATTGTTGAAGCTTGTCTTGCACTAGTATACATATATAACAAGATGGAGGGTCAAGATTAGAACAAATGGGTGGTTAGGATGCTTTTCACAAGGATCAAGCCAAGTGGCAATTGACTTAGTCAACAATGTCAAGCTCTTGCCTTTGCAAGACTTGGTCTTTTAAATTATGGTCAAATGACCATTTCCCCCATGTCAATTTCGTCCAAGACCATTAAGGGGGGGGGGGTGACATGTGTCGCCCTCCCGTTCGTCGCAATATTTCGTTTTTCGACAAATTCCAAAATTCCGATAAATTTTTTTACTCGTCTCAAATCTTAACATTTGAGTACGTACGTTCTTATAAACCTATCCTGGAATTTTTCCGGGGTGTAACATTAGTACACAGGTACCGAATATGGAACGAAAATAAGGTACAATAAACAGATCATAACTGTACAAAAGAATGACAGGGGAAAGTATAAAAAGTAAATACCAGATCCTACCATGCCATCACAACTCATGAACTTAATCGCACATTCTTATCTTTTTCCATTTTTCAATAAGAGTTATAGTCAAATTCATACGTACCTACTTAGGAAAAATCATCAAGTTCATTACCATATAACTTACTTATCTTGCATAACATAATCCGGCCCTTTATGGAGGGACGCCTTATTTTGGAGTTCACTTTGATTATCCATACGTAATAACGTAATCCGGCCCATTTGCGGGACACGGTGAAGTCATACAAAAGCCTTCCCATGAAGGTATACTGCCCGGCCCATTCTGGGACGCGATAAAGTCACATAAGTCTGCCCATAAAGGTATACTGCCCGACCCAATCTGGGACGCGATAAAGTCACATAAGTCTGCCCATAAAGGTATCTTTGCCGCCCAATCTGGGACGCGATAAAGTCACATAAGTCTGCCCATAAAGGTATACTGCATAAAAATAGGAAGCTTATGATCAACTTAGGGTCACCTGCCCAAAGTATCATTTGGCAATCCTACTCCTGGGACTATTTCACCCGCATAGGCCGTATGGACCCGCATGAGGTAATTTCATCGCATAGACTGTATCCGCCCGCATAGGTCGTATGGACCCGCATGAGGTAATCTCCTCGCATAGGACTGGTCCGCCCCACATAGGACTATTTCACCCGCATAACCCCTACAGACTCGCATGAGGTATTCCTCGCATCGTGGGGAGCAAATCCACGGAATATGCAAATGCAACAAGCCCGGGGAATGACCCGGTAATAAAACAATACATCACTAGCACAACCGGCTATCATACATAATATAAGCACCACCGGCATATCATACATAACATAAGCACCACCGGCTTATCATACATAACATAAGCACTACCGACTTATCATAAATATCATAGCAAGTTAAGAAATCCCTTAACTTCTTATTAGCCTTAATTATTAAGCATTCTCATTTTTATTCAAACTTAAGGCACTAACATGTCATTAAAAATCCGGGAATTTAACCCAAGGTACTATGTACTTCCATTCTTTTCAAAAGACTCTTTTTCATATAAAACCGCAAGATACTAACACCCGTAGTATCAAGGCATGTCTACATTTCAAACAATTCACTACATTTTTAGAAATACATTTCTAGGCTTCTAAATCAAGTGACCCTTACTTTAGAACTTTAAGCAATTGATACCGTTAAATCAAATTGCCCTTCTTTATTTTCAAGTTATTTCTCGGTTTACATTACTAGAGAAAACCATTCTTTTAACCTTCCATAAAGTTGTTATAACCAACTTCCCATAAAGCCGTTATAACTCTTTATGTCTTTAGACAAATTCATTCTTTTTATAACCAAGAGGCTTATACTTTCAAATCAAGTTACGTAGCTTTCAAAATACTTCAAGTCTCTTATCTTTAGAAATCAAGTTCCTTATCTTTAGAATATCAAGCTTCTTATCTTTAGAATATCAAGAAATCAATACTTTCCAAATAAAGTATTCTATACTTTTAAATCAAGTCATTCCTTCCTTTAAGAATCAAGTCCCATAACTTGAAAAATAAAGTCTCTTTACCTTTTAAGAATTTAAGGTTCATAGTCTTAAAACTTCATAACATAAACTCTTTTAATTTAAGTAACATATACTTTTATGAGTTGTGAATAGGTTATACTCGTTTATAACGATCTTATTAAAGCAGCCATGATCTAGAAAATGTAATACAATTTTGTCTTATCATAGTTTCTATGCAGATGGAGAATTCTACTCATTTTAATATAATTGATTGTCGATACATTTTCTTTTATTAACGCTGCAATGGCTTGTTCGATACTTATTCTCATTCGTGCAGTAAATTAGCAAAGTCAACTCGACTCCAATTACTTCCTAACGACTCTTACCAACATCCCCCATAAGACTTGGTAAGAACTTAGGATAACTTAGACATAACTTTTACATAGATTAATTCAACATACATACCTCTTAACTTCTAAGAGTAGAAGGAATCATGAAATATCACCACATGTACATTCCATACATATAATCATGCCAAAAGAAGGAAGAGGTTCACATACCTCGCGACGATTATCGACAAGTAGCAAAATGCTCCAAAGTACTATAACCTTGCTAGCTTTTCCACCCTTCAAGTAGAATACGCTATTTGTAGTACTTCCACCTAAAATGGCCATAATACGTCTATTAACCTCTAGCTTCAAACGTAGAATATTCTAAGTGTAACTGTTACGCCCCGTAATTTCAAGAGAATAATATGAGAACGTACGAAAGGAATTAAGTTTGGAATTTGGAAAGATAAGTTGGCAAAAATGTTTTAGGAAGATTTTCAGTCAACTTTGGAGCGGTATATCTCCTAGTTCATTAGGAGTTTTTAGGTGTTTCAAAAGCCTAGTATGAAGTTCGTTGAGCCTAGTTTCCAACGCAACAAACCGCTCGTCGACAGGACATCGGAGTTGAAAGTTATGGACGTTAGAAGTTCTGTCGACAGAGAAGAAAGAAAGCTTCAGTCAGACGTCACAGCGCCACGGCGCCGGCTGCAGGTCCGCGGCGCCGGCTGCAGGGCCGCGGCGCCAAGGCGGGTTTTTTTGCGGAAAAAGGGTAAAATCAGAAGATATTTTTGAAGAGGGCCTATGGGAGGGCGACAAGTGTCCCTCCCAACTTGCAAGGCTAGCTAGACCATATATTATGGCCAAAGTCTTGCAAGACTTGACCATTTACAAGATTTCATTCCAAGAAATTGCTCTTCTCTTCTCTCTCAAAAAAAATGATAAACCCTAAGCCTAAAATGAGATTTTTTGGAAAGACAACAAGAAGGAAATATGTTGGCGAGCTTGTAGGGGGTTCGTAGAGATGATTTTAGCGGGAAGAAGAATTTCGGAAAGAGGGCTAAAGTGGGCGAGATTGTTGGACTATTTTGGGCTTATCAAGGTAACCACTTTGTCCTCTTAAATGATTGAAAATTTCTTATTGTTGTAGTCATTTATACATTATGCAAGCATGAGATATATATGGAGATTGAATGTTATGAAATATGTTATACCCCGTAGTTGCAGGGTATGTATGTGAGGACGTACGTACGAGAGTACGGCAGAAATTTTGAAAAGAAAGAAAGATGTGAGTTTTCGACGGAAAAGTTTCCGGTAATTTGTGAAGAAAAAGGTTCGTTAATGGGAATTGGATTCCCAGATTTGGTATTTGGACTTCATAGATTATATTAGAATTTTGAGATTTTATTTTCGGAAATGGTCACGTGGGGCCACGGGAGAAATTCTGATTTTGTGGAGCCCGCTTTGTTTTTGAGATTTCCGGTATTTTGGATATTTTCGGAAGACGAAATATTCTGGGCGAATCGGGGGGCGACACGTGTCACCCCCATGTGGCACCCTTGGCCGAAATATTTATTGTGCACAACACCCGATTAGAGTCGTTTTTCGACGAAACGTTTTACTAAGCTTACGAAGGGAAAATTCCGGCTATGTCATTTAGTATTTTTGCGAATTTTTCCGAGAGACGGAACGTTTTGGACCAACGAGAGGGCAACACTTGGCACCCTCTCGTTGGTGGACTTGAAGGGGCGGCTAGGGCCGAATGGATGGGCAAGTTGTGGTAGATATTTGTGTAGATATTTGTGAGGGATTTGTGGAGTAGGGTTAGGGTGCACTTGGCTTGATCTTGGCCTTACACTTGTGTAGCACTTGGCTAGATCTTGGCCATTGGTTGGCCTTTGGCTTTGCTATAAATACCCCTCCCTTGTGAAGACTTATTCATTCACTCCTCACTTTGTCTAAGTCTTGAAATCCCTCCCTCTCCCTTGTTGTTGCTCTCGTCCAACTCCCTTCCCCTTAGAAAGAGGCCCTTGGCGAGAACACCCCCTCCCTAGCCTAGTTGTGCTAGCCGAGCCTACCCCTTGGTAGAAAGTTGTCTTCCAAGTATTGTTATAATGCCCAAAATACCTTAGCCTTGTACCTTGTAGTATTCCAAAGATACCTCTTTCGTAGAGTCCGAAATACTACCTTTTGTCCTTTTAGTCTCAAACCGAAACCCTAAGGAAATCTTCATAGTTGGTTGAAGTATGTGAGTAAGTTGGTTAGAACTTCTAAGGGTTGTTTGGAGCGCACGGAGTAGGAGCTAAACGTTGCTAAGGATCGACATTTAACTTGGATAATTTTGGGCTTATCGAGGTAATTATCTTGTCCCTCTATTGTAATTGGAAATTACATGTTTGTTAGCATATATAGTTGAAGTATACTATATATAGAACTACAAAGTATTCGCAATGTCTTTTGACTTAAGCCTGAAGAATAAAGAACTGAACTGAACTGTATTTACATAGGACTGTATTGCAGTAGACTTGTGTAGAATTGTACACGTCCGGTTAGACGTGTAAACCCCCCCCCCCTGGTTGGCTTGGTAGCCGGCCTCGATAGAGGAGGAGCTTTACGCTGTTGCGGAGAGTCTTTGAATTTTCTATAGAAAGATAGAAAACTTGTGTTTTGGGGTTAATAGACGTTTGTGACCTTTATAGGTGAAAGTACTAAGAGTAGCGTATTCTACTCGAGGAGTGGAAAGGGCTAGCAAGGTTGTAGTACTTGGAGCATTTTGCTTATTGTCGATAAATCGTCGCGAGGTATGTGAACCTCTTCCTATCTCTTCTAGCATGATATGTGTGAACTATGTAGTACGGTAGACGTACATGTGTTAACTGTGTTTGATTGTTTTAAAACATAAAGTGTTATAACGGCTTTATGGGAAGTTGGTTATAACAGCTTTATGTAGGTAAGAAAATGGTTTCTTGATGTTAGAAGTTAAGAGACTTGATCTTATAAGATAAGAGACTTAACTTATTTGTTTTAATGAGGATGTTTGTGTGAAACCTCATTCGTGAGTAATGAGTACTTGGTTTTAAAGGGATAATGTTTTCTTGATTTGGGAATCGAATGTGTATCGACAGGACCAACTGCGGCGTTAATAAAGGAAAATGGCTCGAATCATGATGTGTTGTATTAAAACCCGGAGAAACCTCCATCTGCATAGAAGCTAAGATGAGACAAAATGATATTACATTTTCTAGATCATGGTCTTTGTAATAAGATCGTTATAAACAAGAATAAACTACTCACGTATATGACATATGTTACTCAATTGTTCTAAAAGGAATCAAGTGATTAAGTTTGGGAACTATGAAACCATTTGAAAATAAGAAGCGTGAGTAATTGAAACTAGGCAAACTGGAACGTAGGAAACGAATGTAGATACTTGATTTTGAAAAGGAAGATGGGATGGTCATTCTAATACTACGGGTATCGGGTGACTTTTATAAAAGTAATGGATCTCTTTTAAAAGAACTTAACGATGTAGTACTTTGGGGTTAAAAACCGGACTTTGGCATAAAATGAAAGTACTTTGAGTTGTGTGAAACTTGCCTATGCTTGTTGTTGTGAAACTTGCCTATGCTTGTTATGATAGTCTGTATTGTACAACCGTTGTGTTTATGTGTGACCGCGTCTCTCGATAGAGGGTCGGTTGGTAGTTGAGAACTTACTTGGGCGTCTTGCGGTGACGGAGAAATTCCGCAGTGCGTTCGCTGATAGTATTATTGTTGTTAATCGCTTTGGACATACCGACACGATCGTAGCGCGGGTATGCTTCCATTTTGGTTAAGGTCTTGTAGTTAATCGCTTTGGATATCACGACCACGATCGTGGCGCGCGGGTATGTTTCCATTTTGATTATCGCCTTGTGATTTCCCTTTGGACATCGACACGATCGATCGTAGCGCACGGGTATGCGTCCATTTGGAATCTTGTCTATTGTTTCCCTTTGGACATACCGACCACGATCGTAGCGCGCGGGTATCGTCCATTTGGAATGTTGTCTTATTGTTTCCCTTTGGACATACCGACACGATCGTAGCGCGCGGGTATGCTTCCATTTGGATTCTTTGTCTTGTTGTTGAGGTCACATGGACATGTCTACACCGATGCACTCCGGGGCATGTGGCCATGGGACATTGGTATTATTGTTGCATCATGGACATGTCTACACCGTCAAGATTCGGGGCATGCGGCCATAATGCGAACTGATTGATGTTGTGGGCGTGAGACCCATAGTTATATTGGAGTGATGATTTTATGTTGTGAATCGTAGTTCGGTTATCATACATGTCTCTGCTTTATATAGACTAGTATGATTTCATTTCTGATGTTATGCAGTTTCACATACTTGGTACTGTTGTCTTGACCTCCTTCGGCTGCGTTCATCTGCGCAGTAGAGGTACATCGGCCGTGGATCCTCGCCATAGGATCACAATTCAACGCATTTGAAGCTCCGTTTCTCGGAGGCTTATCTTTTAGTAGGTGTTCCACTGAGTTGTAGGTTCTTGTACATTCTGTGGTATGGCGAGGCCCTGTCGTCATAGTCATGTATATCTTAAGTGCAGTAATCTTGTTGTGGGCGGGGTTGTAAAAGGATTAAAGCTCGTGTTTTATGTATATCTTGAAGGCAACTGTTTTGGTTGCTTTGTTATTTATTATATCTTTTGTTAAATGACTCATGTTTTATGTTCCGCTGATTTTCTCTGATGTATGTATCACTAGGGTGCCCGGGGTAAGGCACCAGTAACGGGCCCCGGAACGGGTCGTTACAAAATATTTGGATGGAATCCAAAAGTTTCATGTTTAACCTTAAGATTGTAATTCGATTTGATATTTGTTTTAGTCGTCGCATGTTATATAAAGAAGAGATGGTAGTTGTATTATAAATTGCGGCTATATAACATGTTAGACTAAACAACGTGGATTAAAAAGGAATTGGAAACGACTTTACATTCTTGCCTATCCCTTATTTGTCCATGTCCCTATTTGTCAAATAGTGGTAGCGCCAGTGCCTTCCCTCAAAGCCCCATTAACGCAAAACAAGTCGATTGTGGTTGCACTATAGCCAATAATGGAATTGAAATGTTGGACTAGTTGGATATTAATTGTGGGGCAGAATTTTACACGTCCTATTAAGGCGTGTAATCCCCTTTGGTTAGCTGAATTATTGAGCCTTAAATATGGCGTTTGGTTATTGATTTCGGGCCTTGAAAAAGGTGGAAAAGTATGTAGAAACAAAGGAAGTGCTGTCCAATTTTCCGTAGAATTAAGTGACTTTACACTTGGGATATTCTATGTTTGAAGTTAGAAGTTAATAGACGTATTGTGGTCATTTTAGGTTGACATACGATGTACGACATATTGGACTTAGCAAGTGGATTGAACCGAAGAGGTATGTGTCACGACCCATCCCCGGGGCCGCAACTGGTGCCATACCGGGGCACCCCGTCAGGTATACATCAGAGAATAGCAGCGGAACATACATAACACATAAACCTGTATATAGCAAACTTCACTGGCTAGCCAACAAGGCCGCCTTTCATAGATTAAACTTATTCAAAAGTAAACAGTGCAACTTGTTCTTACAGCCCAAACTACAAACGTGACTACAGACCTCTAGGAATAACAACTGTGGCGGGACAGGGCCCCGCCATACCCCTGAATGTACATAATACCTATAGCATCAGGGAAAAACCGTACCAACAAAACAAGCCTCCGGAGGAATGGAGCTTCTGACACTAGACCAGTAATCCTAAGAATGAGGATCCACCACCTGCTTACCCCTACCTGCGGCATGAACGCAGCCCCCGAGGAAGGGGGTCAGTACACAATATGTACTAAGTATGCGAAACTGGAAAATACCTCATAAGTCTAAAATAACTGAAGACATGTATGATAATCAATTTTACAGAACACTGTGCCTTACTAACAATGAGAATATCAAGCATATACTATACTGCATGAAAATAAGAAGCTCATGATCAAAGCAAGGTCATCCGCCCCGCAGTATCATTAAGCACTCCTACTCCTGGGACTATTTCACCCGCATGGGTCATATGGACCCGCATGAGGTATTCCTCGCATAGGCTGTACTCACCCGCATGGGACTATTTCACCCGCATGAGCCCTACGGACTCGCATGAGGTATTCCTCGCATCGTGGGTAGCAAATCCACGGAATATGCAAATGCCACAACCCGGGGAATGACCCCGTAATAAATAATAATAATATATCATTAGCACAAACCGGCTATCATATGTAATACAAGCAAGTTAAGAAACCCCTTAACTTCTTATTAATCTTGTTCATACACATTCTCATTTTAGTTTACTTAAGGCACTAACATGTCTTTATGAAATCCGGGAATTTAACCCAAAGTACTATACTATGTACTTCTACTCTTTTAAAACCTTAGGCAATTGATGCCTTAAAAATCAATTTGCCTTTCACAACTTCAAATCATTTATCCGTACTCATCTTACTTAGAGTAAATCTTCCTTTGTTAACCTTCCATAAAGCTAATATAATCAACTTCCCATAAAGTCATTATATTAATGTTATACCTTAGTCCAATACATTTTTCTAAACCCAAGGGACTTACACTTTAAAAAAAAAGAAACAAGAATCATATACTTAACACATCAAGTCCCTTAACTTTGAAAACTCAAGACATCCTTAATAATTTTAAAGAAATGAGTTAATCCCCCTTACTCACCAAACTTGGCCATCCTTAAAGCAAGTAAGGGTTATCAAAACCTTGTACGTCTATCGTACTATATAGGTAAAACTATTCATGCTCAAGAGATAGGAAAGTTCCACATACCTCTCCGGTCAATCCACTTGCTAAGTCCAAAATACCGCACGTAGTATGTCAACCTATAATGACCATAATACGTTTATTAACCTCTAGTTTCAACGTAAAATATTCCAAGTGCAAAGTCACTAAATTCTATGAAAAATCGGGCAGCATTTCCTTTGTTTCTACATACTTTGCCACCTTTTTCAAGGCCGAATTCAACATCCAAACGCCACTTTTAAGGCCCAACAATCCAATCAATATAAAGGGGATTACACACCTAATCTTGGATGTGTAAAATTCTGCCCCACAATGCATAACAACTAACTTAACAAGTTAAAGGTAGTATTTTGGCTACAATATGCTCACATAACCTTCTTATCTAATCCTTTCATATCCAAACCATATTTCTTACATGCAATGTATCTAAGAGCAATATTTACTACTACAAGTTCTTTCTTCTTCACATGCAACACCAAAAACTAGCAAAAAGAGAAAGAATTGTTACCTTTGAGTTTTAGCCAAATTAATCCAACAAATACAGTAGCCCCCTTTCCACAAACACCACCACAACAACTCCTACAAGCTTGCCAACAAGTTTCCTTCTTGCCACAATTTTCAGATTTTTCTCAAGCCTTGATTTCCTCTTGATTTTCTAGAGAGAAGGAAGAGCTTCTAATTTTAGAGAGAGAGAAGAGCTTGAAGAATGACCTGAAGACTTGGTCAATAAATAAGACATGCAAAATCAGATGGGGGGGGGGGGGACACTTTTCACCCTCACATGGCCTTTTTTAAAACAAAACAGTTCAGATTTTTCCACTCAACCTCGCAGAACCCGCCTCGGCGCCGCGGCCCTGCAGCCGGCGCCGCGGCGCTGAAACCTCCGCAACCCCACTGAACTTCCGCGCGCGACCTCGCTTCCGCGCGACCTCGTGGCTCTGACGAATTACTTTTACGTCCGATCACGACTGAACTTGTAACTTCCATAGCTTTCTACTCCGATGTCCTATCGACGAACGGTTGGTTGCGTTGGGAACTAGACTCAACGAACTACGTACTAAGCCTTTGAAACACCTAAGAACTCTCAATGTAACGGGTCATAACCCGCCTCAAAGTTGACTAAAAACTCGTCTGAAACAATCCGTCAACCTATCTTTCTAAAATTTAAGTCTTAATCCCTTTCGTACGCTCTCATACGCATGGCCAGAACTACGGGGTATAACATTCTCCCCCCCCCCCCCCTTAGAAACATTCGTCCCGAATGTTCCTTCTAGGCTTACTCTAATCACAATATCGACATAGACCCTCTTAACTATTCTTTTTGTAAATAAAGATGCTCCACATGGCCACAACAATACTTAAGCATAATTGCCAAACTAAAACTAACAAGCAGGAAAGTGGGTTACCTGGGGGTGTAGGGAATAAGTGAGGATACTTCTTCATCATGTCCTCCTCTGCTTCCCACGTCATTTCTTCCCTGTTCTCGTTCCGCCATAAGACCTTGACGGAAGCCACATCCTTTGTCCGAAGTCGCCTAACCTGACGATCGAGTATCGCTATGGGACTCTCCTCATATGATAACTCCTCTGTCACCTGGACATCACAAATCGGGTGCACTCTAGATGGATCTCCAATACATTTCTGCAACATGGATACATGAAAAACTGGGTGTACTGCCTCCAGATCGGACGGCAGATCCAACTCATAGGCAACCTTGCCTACCCTACGGACAATCTGATAAGGCCCAATATACCTTGGGCTAAGTTTCCCTTTCTTTCCAAATCTCATCACGCCCTTCATGGGTGATACCTTCAGGAAGACCCAATCATCTACCTCAAACTCCAAGTGTCGACGCCGATGATCTGCATATGACTTCTGTCGACTCTGAGCTGACAATAACCGCTCCTGGATAAGCTTCACCTTATCCACTGCCTGCTGAATCAAGTCTGGCCCGACCAACTGAACTTCTCCCACCTCAAACCAGCCTATCGGTGACCTGCACTTCCTCCCGTATAAGGCCTCATAAGGCGCCATCTGGATACTAGAATGGTAGCTGTTGTTATAAGAAAACTCCACAAGAGGTAAATGATCCTCCCAGCTACCCCTGAAATCAATAACACAAGCCCGCAAAGATATCCTCGTTGTATCCGGATAGTACGCTCGGCCTGTCCGTCGGTCTGAGGATGAAACGCAGTACTGAGACTCACCTGTGTCCCTAATCCCTTCTGGAAAGACCTCCAGAAGTTAGCCTAGAACTGGGCTCCCCTATCTGAAATGATCGATATAGGCACTCCATGCAGTCTCACAATCTCTCTAATATACAATCTAGCATAATCCTCGGCCAAAAAAGTCGTCCTGACTGGCAGAAAGTGGGCTGATTTCGTCAGCCTGTCGACAATAACCCAGATGGAATTATGCTTCCTCTGAGTGTGAGGTAACCCTGTAATAAAATCCATATTTACCACCTCCCACTTCTAAGTTGGAATATCAATAGCCTGCAATAGCCCACCGGGATTCTGGTGCTCAACCTTGACCTGTTGGCAATTCGGGCACTGCGCCACAAACTCCGCAACGTCCCTCTTCAGGCCATCCCACCAATAGATACACCTGAGGTCATGGTACATCTTAGTCGACCCTAGGTGAATAGAATAACGAGCACTGTGTGCCTCCCCTAGAATCCGCTGACGAAGTCCTGTCACATCGGGAACACACAACCGACCCTCAAATCTTAGCACCCTAGTAGGCGCTACCTCAAATAGACTCTTCTCTTTCTGAAGAGCGGCATCTCGATACCGTACCATAATCGGATCCTCATACTGTCGCCTCTTCACCTCCTCGATGATGGAAGACTCGACAACCTCTCGAACCCGAACTCCATCACCATCAGAACTAATCAAACGAACCCCAAGGCTCGCTAGCTGATGTAACTCTCGAACCATGCCCTTCTTCTCTGGCTGCACACCTGACAGACTACCCATCGATCTGCGACTAAGGGCATCTGCAACTACATTGGCCTTCCCTTGGTGGTATAGAATATCGATATCATAATCCTTAAGTAGCTCCAACCACCGTCTCTGCCGTAAGTTCAGCTCCCTCTGGCTGAAGATATACTGGAGGCTCTTGTGGTCTGTGTAAATATCCACATGAACTCCATACAAATAATGTCTCCAGATCTTCAAGGCATGAATCACTGCTGCCAACTCTAAGTCATGTGTGGGATAGTTCTTCTCATGCTTCCTGAGCTGTCGAGATGCGTAAGCTATAACTTTGCCGTGCTGCATCAGTACGCACCCAAGCCCGACACCCGACGCATCACAATAAACCACATATCCGTCTAAACCTTCTGGAAGTAAGAGGTGGCGGTCGTCAATTTCTCCTTCGATCGGAAACTTTCCTCACAAGCATCCGTCCACCGAACATAGCCGCTTTACGAGTCGGCTAGTCAAAGGTGCTGAGATGGAAGCAAACTTCTCCACAAATCTCCGATAATAACCCGCAAGGCCCAAAAAACTGCGCACCTCCGTCGGTGTAGTGGGTCTAGGCCAAGTCTTGACTGTCTCAATCTTCGCTGTGTCAACCCGAATACCATCGGCCCCGATAACATGCCCTAAGAAAGCCACTGAAGCCAACCAAAACTCGCATTTCGAGAACTTGGCATACAACTGCCGGTACAGGAGGACTCCCAATACCGTCCTCAAGTGGTCTGCATGTTCCTGCTCTGTGCGCGAATAAACCAGGATATCATCAATGAAGACTATAACAAACATATCCAAGAATGGCTTGAACACCCGGTTCATCAAATCCATGAATACTGCTGGGGCGTTGGTCAACCCGAAAGACATCACCCTGAACTCATAGTGCCCATACCGGGTCCTGAATGCAGTCTTTGAGATATCTGCCTCTCTAACTCGCACCTGATGATAACCAGACCGCAGGTCTATCTTGGAAAAACTCCTCACACCCTGCAACTGGTCAAACAAATCATCAATCCTGGGAAGGGGGTATCTGTTCTTGATAGTTACCTTATTCAACTGCCTGTAATCAACACACATACGCAGCGTCCCATCCTTCTTCTTTACAAATAACACTGGTGCTCCCCAGCGAGAAACACTGGGCCTGATAAAGCCTTTTTCCAGCAAATCTTTCAGCTGGTCTTTCAATTCCCTCAACTCGGCCGGTGCCATCCTGTATGGTGGAATAGATATCGGGCGAGTTTCTGGCGCCATATCAATGCAAAACTCAATCTCCCTCTCAGGAGGGATACCCGGAAGCTCATCTGGGAATACGTCTGGAAACTCTCTAACGACCGAAACTGACTGAAGGTCCGGTATTTCAGCCTCAGTATCGAATACCTGAACCATATGGTAGATATACCCCTTCCGCACCATCTTCCTAGCCTTGAGGTAAGAAATAAACCTACCCCTCGGCGACGCAGTATTCCCCTTCCACTCCATAACCGGCTCACCAGGAAACTGGAACCGAACCAATCTCTCTCTACAGTCCACATTGGCATAGCAAGACGCTAGCCAATCCATACACATAATCACATCAAAATCCTTCATATCTAACTCTATCAAGTTCGCTAGAGTCTGGCGACCGTATATAGTCACTGTGCAAGCCTTATATACTCGCTCGGCTACCATCGAATTACCTACTGGCGTAGCCACCTCAAAAGGTTTTATGGACTCGGGCTCTATCCCTATTCTACCAGCAATATGAGGAGATATATAGGACAAGGTAGAACCTGGATCTATCAAAGCATATACATAACAACATGAAACCAATAATGTACATGTGACGACATCTGGTCCTGACGGCTGGACATTGCATAAATGCGGTTCTGAGGACCGCTGAATCGACCCCACCACGACCCGCGGCTGCGCCCGCGTGAACACCCGCCTCGTGGCGCATAACCGTCGAAGAGAGATCCAAAGAATCGACCACCTGTCGGCTGAACCATCACACTCCCGCCACCTCTGGTCGGACAATCTCTCTTCAAATGGCCCTGCTGGCCACAAGAGTAACAAGCCCCTGGAGGAACACGACACTCGCCTGGGTGAGACCTACCGCATCGAGCACACCGAGATGGGGGTGGCCTCGATCGGTAGCGGTCTCTGCTTCCCTGAAACCCCGAAGTCCTGGAGCCCTGACCTGCTCCTGAATGACCCGGCTGATCAGACCTCCCGCCAGAAAACCGAGAAGGAGCACTCTGTGCTGGCTGAAATGTGGACCTAGTCTGCTGCTGAGGCTGTCCGCCTCGAAAACTGCCCTGAGACCCTGCTGTCCTGGCCCTCTTGGGCTGGCCTAAGTCTAGCTGATCCTCCCTCTCTCTGTCCTCTATCCCCTGCGCATACGCCTGCATCCTGGCAATATCCATACCTGGCTGAAGAGCCACCCCCAAGCATGCAGTAATCATATGACGGTCTAGCCCCATCACATATCGATGAACCCTGTCTGCCATGTCAGCTACAATGGTGTGCGCATACCTAGCCAATGAGTCAAACTCCAGGTTGTACTCTCTGATAGTCCTCCCGTTCTGCCTCAAGGTCAAGAATCTATCCACGCGGGCTCTCCTCATTTCAGGAGGCAAGAAGTGATCCAGGAAGGCCTCTGTGAACTCCTCCCAGACAGCTGGAAGATCATCCTCACCTCTCGACAACTCCCATGACTCAAACCAGTTCAACGCAATATCGCGTAACCGGTAAGAGTCTAGCATGACGGACTCAACCTCCGAGGCCCTAAGCACATGCATAGTCTGCTGTAACTGCCGAACAAACTCCTGAGGATCCTCCTCGGATCTCGAACCATAGAACTCGGGTGGATGACAACCCAGGAAATCCTGAATCCGTAAACTGTCGGCTCTAGGGTTGGCTGCCTGCTCCTGTCGGTGCTGCCCTGCCACTATGCTGGTCAATAACCGGATCTGCTCCCCGTAATCTCTATACTCAACCCCGCCGTGGGATCGAGGCTCGAGCACCGGTCTCGATGGCAGCTGCCGCTCGAACTCCGTTGAGGCTGGCGACGTCGTGGAACTCGCCGCCCGAAACATCATCTCTGGTAAAGACTGGGCCTGTGCCCTCGTGACCCTCCATGTCCTACTAGCAGCTCCTCGTGCCTTGCCGCCACGGGCGCGATTGCCTTGCGTGGGCATAAGCGATACATAAAGGAAAATATCGGAGGAGTTCAACCTATAATACACTCTATTTCACGATCTTAGAGTGAAAGAATGGAAACAATCCTAAATATCCTGCAACCTCACGATTATAGATGTGGTGCACAACACACCGATAATCAAGACTCTACTGAACACGGTGCGTAGACACTTTCCGAGGACTAACCGCTCACGATACCACTTTTGTCACGACGAGCCGGGGCGAATCGATGCCCTACGGGTACCGTCGGTATACATCGAGAGAATAGCGTGGAACATACATAACACATAAACTGTATATAGCAACGCCATCAGCTGTAAGCCAAGACGTCGCTTTCATAGATTAAACTTATTCAAAAGTAAACAGTACAACTTGTTCTTACAGCCCAAACCACAAACGTGACTACAGACCTCTAGGAATAACAACTATGGCGGGTATCACGACCGAACCTGGCGTGGATCGTGCCTTACCCGAGCACCCAGTAGACATACATCGAGTAATCGGAACATAAAGACAATACATGAAACCAAAGATAATAAGACGGTGAAATAAGAAAGGCAACTAACCAAAACGATTACCTTCAGTATATATATATAAATAACAATTTGAACACCGAACAGTTACATCCCATCCAACTCTGCCCACAACAGTACTACATACCTCTAAGGATGATACGACAACAATGGCGGGACAGGGCCCCGCCAAACCCCTGAATGTAAATACTTACTACGACAGGGGACTATACCACTGATAAGCCTCCGGAGAAACGGAGCTTCCCAAACGCTGAACTGTGGCCCTGAGTGCTAGGATCAACGACTGGTGTACCTCAACCTGCGGCATGAACGCAGCCCCCCGAAGGAGGTCAGTACAACAGGTACCAAGTATGTGAAACTGTAAAGTACTTAAATGAAAACATATCATTTTGAAATCAGTTTTGCAAGTATGTATGAAACAACCAAGGTAACCGCACATAGTGCCATATCATAAACAAGAGCAACAATAGGTAAACTGTATGTGTCCTTTCTAGGCCGCGAATGATCGAAGCAGGCCAATTGCGTAGTATCACCATGCAAGCCTAATCTCGACTCCGTAGTCCGCATAGGCCACTCATATAGGCCCGCATAGGGTAAGTAACCCGCGTCGAGGGTAGCTCCTCGGCGTAAATCGCTAGACCCGCCGTCCGCATGGCCACAGAGACCGCGTGACCACAAGGCCGCAAACTAACACGGAACTCCGTAGTTCGCATGGATCCCTTGGACCCGCGTAGGTATTCTCGAATCATGGTCCTGCATCACCGAGTCTACCCGCGTGGAGGCGACTTAACCCCGGTAATATGTCAAGAGGTGAGTGATATTATACTAACATAATAGCTTATCGTTAAACAACATAAGCCCAACAAGAATACTCTTTTACTTAAACGTTACAAGACACTAACACACGTAGCATCCTAACATGTTTACTTATCAAATCAACAAGAAAGTATTACAAGGCTATCACAAACCAGCACAATCAAGTTATACACACAAGGTACATTCTAATATATGATTAACCAGGTCGGGTATCTATTCCCAAAGTACTTCATACATTATCTTTTAAAAGATACGTTACGTTTACAAGGTCACACAATACCCGCAGTATATGAAAATAGAGTGATTATCTTTTGAAGTAAATTAAAACACTTCTCTTCGTAAAATCAAGTAACAACATTCTCTTCCAAATGTTTCAAGTTTGCCTAATTTCAATTACTCAAGTTTCTCATTTTCGAAAGGTTTCGTAGTTCATAATTTTAATCACTTAATGATATAATTCTCCCTTAAAAGCAATTTGAGAAACATATGTCTGATACGGGAGTAGGTTATTCTTGTTTATAACAATCTTATTTAAACAGCCCTGATCTAGGAAATGTAACATCATTTTGTCTCATCTTAGTTTCTATGCAGATGGAAGTGTCTACTGGTTTTACTAATACATTATTAGTCAAAACATTTCCCTTTATTAGCGCTGCTGTGGTTTGTTCGATACTTATTCTGATTTCCGAAATCAGTAAAACATTATTGCTTTTAAAATCAAGTACTCATTACTCGCGAATGAGGTTTTACAACATTTTTAACAAAATGTTAATTAACAAGTAAAGCAAGTTAAGTCTCTTATCTTTTAAGATCAAGTCTCTTAACTTTTACAATCAATAAACCATTCATTTTACCATTCTTAATACGTTATACCTAACTTCCCATAAAGCTAGTATAACTCTTATGTTTTCAAAACCAAGTATTATTCTTCTGTTAAAAATGAATCAGCATTCTTTTGAAATATTCCAAGATTCTTTATTATTACACATTAAGTCAGTTATAAGTCAAATCGGTTACCTTTTAAAAACCACAAGTATTTTCTTACCTACATAAAGCTGTTATAACCAACTTCCCATAAAGCCGTTATAACACTTTATGTTTTAGACCAATCAAATACTTTTAACACGTATCGTCTACCGTACTACATAGTTACACATATCATTCTAGAAGAGATAGGAAGAGGTTCACATACCTCGCGAGTATCGACTAATAGCAAACGCTCCAAGTACTTCCAACCGCTACTCCTTAAGCCAAGTAGATCGCGCCATACGCGATCTTTCAACCTATAAGGCCACAAGGCGCTTATTAATATTTAGATCTCTTCGTAGAACATTCTACGTAAAATTCGGCACCTCCCTTCCCGTAAATCTCCTTTAACGAGGCCGCTATCAAGCCAACCGGAGGGGTTTGCACGTCTAACCGACGTGTGCGATTCTACTACACAAAGAATGCTACACAAGTCTCATGTCTGATACCCATGTAATTACGCTTTAGATCTCTTCTTTACATTCAGGCTTAAGTCGCAAGACATTGCCGATAACAACGTTCAGGTCTATATATAGTATACTTCAACTATATATTCTAACAACATGTAATTTCCAATTACAATAGAAGGTCAAGAGTGTTTACCTCGATTAGCCCAAAATTATCCGAGTTTAAATGTCGATCTGAGCAAGGTTTAGCTCAACTCGTGCGCTCCAACCCGCTCTAAACCACCACCTTAGAAGTTCTAACCAACTTCTACATACTACTCCAACTAACTATGGAGATTTTCCTTAGGGTTCGGTTTTGTGGTGACGGAAGTATAATAGTATAACTGGCTTTTGTAAAGGTATAACCTTAGAATACTACAAGGTATATGGCTAAGGTAATTTGGGCATTATAACAATACTTTTGAGAGTATTTCTACCAAGAGGGGGGTGTATTATACGGGACAACTAGGCTAGGGGGGGGGGTACCCCACGGCCACACTACTAGGAGGGGGGGGGGGAGGGCTCTCGGCCGAACTCAACACAAAGGGGAGGGAGGAGGATTTTTAACACTTAGAAATATTTTAGGATGAAGAAGTCTTCAAAGGGGTGGGTATTTATAGGACAAGCCAAGGCCAACCAATGGCCAAGATCTTGCCAAGTGCAAGGCAAGTGTAGGGCCAAGATTCACCCATGTGTCCTTAACCAACTAACACACAAAATATCCTACCTACTCCACTCTCAAAATCGTCCAAGAATCAGCCCCTTAAGTCCACCAATTGGAGGGTGACAAGTGTCGCCCTCCTGTTGGTCAAAATATTTCGCCTCGGAAAAATCTGCAAAATTTAAAAATGACATAGCCGGAATTTTCCCTACGAAAGCTGTGGAAACGTTTCGTCGAAAAACGACTCTAATCGGGTGTTGTGCACAAAGTGAAATCGTCCAAGCCTATTTAAAAGTTCAAATTTTCTACGTACGTCCTTACGTACATACTCTGGAAATACGGGGTATAACATTCTCCCCTCCTTAGAAACATTCGTCCCGAATGTTCCTTCTAAGTCTCAAAACAAACGCGCGCCTGTATAGTCTTCGCTACTATACTTACGAGAACAATCCTGCCACACATGGCCACAGAAACACCTGCGCAAAATACCTCCATCCAAGTCCACGAGGAAACACCTCTAACATTACCACAAACACCTCTCTCCGGGGTTTAAAATATACTTCCTTCGCACCTTCTCCTTACAAAAGAAATGATCACATCTATGCTCGCCATACATGCTCGCTTCTCCCTTTACTCGTCGTGATACCACTTTTGTCACTTTGCCGCGAGGTTCTAGTGTCACTCCGGCGACCCAACAAATGGTACCGGGCTGCATGCGATCCCTGAGGCTGTCGTACACTCGTACTCTTACCACGCGCTTACATCGCCGGTTCCAAAACTCGTCACCCAACCCCGGTGGTACTTTCAAAAGACCGACCGTCGGCAACTCAACTCTAAGCGTCGTCGCCGATTATCCGCACGATTTCTCTGAGCTGCCAGAACCTCTTCTAGACAAGCTTTACCCTATCCACAGTCTGCTGGAACAAGCCTGAACCAACTATCTGAATCTTGCCAACATCGAACCAATCGACCGACGACTTACACATCCACCCCTACAAGGCTTCATAAGGCGACATCCGAACACTGAAATGGTAGCTTAAACACTCCCTCCACAGGAGACAACAATCCCCACAACCTACCCCTGAAATCCACACACTGGCCCGAGGGCGAATGCGATTCTGAGACTCACCTGAGTTCTTAACCCTGCTTGGTAAAACTTCCAGAAACAACAACAGCCGCACCCTGGGCTCCACTGTCTGTCATAAGGTGAAGGTAGGCACCCCGTGCAGCCTTACAACCTTTCTGATAAATCAACACTGCCGAGTAAACGGTCTTTGCTAGAAAACAAGACGGCTGACCTCCTCGGCCCGACTACTGGTCGAACGCATCCACGAACTCGTATGCTGGTTAACTAAACTTGGGCCTAACACCCTCGTGACCCTATCACAAGGCGGGACCACCACAAACTGACCCCATCACCAAACAGGCCGCGGGTTGACCCGCAACATGGCCTCAACCCTACCCGGCATCGCGCAAAACACTAGCTCCCCGATCCGGAACAATTCCACAAATCACGTTACGAAAACCTAGCGGTCTTCCTAGCTCGACTACCCTCTTTCAAATCACGCTACTCAGGGACTTATCCCACAAACATAGCTCACGTGCACTATGCACTCCGATAAGGATCAAACATAACACTACACCTATACTCGAGATGGCCTTACCTCTAAGGTCTCCACGTATAAAACTCTAAGGCTCACACCTTCTTTATCCCCCAAATCTTACTTGGTTAACTAACCAAGATTTCTAATTACAATTTACACACTGCTATCAGAACATAGCACTTATGATATACCCATCTTATCATACATACTGATCTCTAGAGGGTTAAGGATATATCTAAATCGCTTCACTCCCTTAGTCGTTCTAATCAAACACGCCTGTAGCGCATAGCTAAGGAAGATGACGAACTACCCACCGATCCCAAGGCTAAGTCTTCCTACTAGGACACTCTCTCGACATCAGACCCTGACGGCCGTAGGTACAACAAGTACCAACTAAAAGACGACATTCCCCGGGATGACGTCTGTCACACTGTGAACCGGAAACTCTGGAGCTCTGACCAACTCCTGCATACCCCGAACGTCCTGAACCCCGTGGAGGACCATTCTGCATCGTGGATGTGCATAATCTAATCCACGGTGGCGACTCGCCTCCAAAGTTACTAAAGGACGCTTGCTCGCCCACTTCGCCGCCCGTTAACCCGTCGATCTCTACGTTTCTTGGCCTGCTGCGCACAAGCCCGTACTCAGGCCATGCTCAAGCCTAACTGAAGAATTACTCTCGCACAACCCTTTCTAAGATAGTCATCAAGACTTGCGGTACATCGGTATACTCTCTGGTAGCCAAATCCATAACTAATGTGGTCGCCTTTGCAATCTATATTCACGTTCTCGATCGTGGGCCGAAGGTTCAAATATCATGGCAGAGGAATCGCCGCCGTGCTAAACTCTGTTGGGCTAGTGGCGTCGCAAAACTCCCGAATGAGCACTACCCTAGGTAAATATTGGGCGTGCCCTCGTAACCCTCAGATTTACTCGCAGCCTTCCTCGCTTCGCCTCTGGGCCCGGGTTTGCCCTACGCGGAGGCATATCGGTAAGGGAAAGAAATACGTTAGAGGGGTCCAACTTATCACACAGCTCTAAGGCACGATCTCAGAATGAGAAGAATGGAAACCAATCCTAAATACCCTATAGCCTCCTGATTATTGGTGTGGTGCACAACACACCGATAATCAAGACTCTACTGGATACGGTCTGTAGACACTTTCCGAGGATTAACTGCTCTGATACCACTTTTGTCATGACCAACCGGGCGTGGATCGTGCCTTACCCGCACCCAAGTAGACATACATCGAGTAATCACGAACATAAAGACAATACATGAAACCAGCGTAATAAGACGGTGAAATAAGACAAAGCAACTAAAAAAGCGGTTACCTTCGGTATATATATATAAATAACAATTTGAACACCGACGATTACATCCCATCCAACTCGCCACAACGGTACTCACACTCTAAGGATGACACGACAAC
Organism: Przewalskia tangutica; assembly: GCA_029844215.1. Lineage (NCBI taxonomy): Eukaryota > Viridiplantae > Streptophyta > Magnoliopsida > Solanales > Solanaceae > Przewalskia > Przewalskia tangutica. Next base: position 67,368,854 of record CM056724.1, on the reverse strand, counting down.
AATGGCGGGCGGGGCCCGCCAAACCCCCGAATGTAAATACTTACTACGACGGGGACTATACGTCGATAAGCCTCCGAGAAACGGAGCTTCCCAAACGCTGAATCGTGACCACGAGTGCTAGGATCAACGACTGGTGTACCTCAACCTGCGGCATGAACGCAGCCCCCCGAAGGAGGTCAGTACAACAGGTACCAAGTATGTGAAACTGTAAAGTACTTAAATGAAAACATATCATTTTGAAATCAGTTTTGCAAGTATGTATGAAACAACCAAGGTAACCGCACATAGTGCCATATCATAAACAAGAGCAACAATAGGTAAGCGTAATGTGTCCTTTCTAGGTCGCGAATGATCGAGCAGACCGCCTGCGTAGTATCACCATGCAAGCCTAATCACGACTCCGTAGTCGCGTAGGCCACTCATATAGGCCCGCATAGGGTAAGTAACCCCGCATCGAGGGTAGCTACTCATCGGCATCGTCCTGGACCCGCCGTCCGCATGGCCACAGAGACCGCATGACCACAAGGGCCGCAAATTAACCTGGAACTCCCGTAGTTCCGCATGGATCCCTTGGACCCGCATGAGGTATTCTCGAATCATGGTCCTGCATCACCGAAGTCTACCGCGTCGGAGGGCGCTTAACCCCGTGAATATGTCAAGAGGTGAGTGATATTATACTAACATAACAGCTTATCGTTAAACAACATAATTCAACAAGAATACTCTCTTACACAAACGTTACAAGACACTAACACACGTAGCATCCTAACATGTTTACTTATCAAATCAACAAGAAAGTATTACAAGGCTATCACAAACCAGCACAATCAAGTTATACACACAAGGTACATTCTAATATATGATTAACTGTGCGGGTATCTATTCCCAAAGTACTTCATACATTATCTTTTAAAAGATACGTTACGTTTACAAGGTCACACAATACCCGCAGTATATTAAAATAGAGTGATTATCTTTTGAAGTAAATCAAAACACTTCTCTTCGTAAAATCAAGTAACAACATTCTCTTCCAAATGTTTCAAGTTTGCCTAATTTTAATTACTCAAGTTTCTCATTTTCGAAAGGTTTCGTAGTTCATAATTTTAATCACTTAATGATATAATTCTCCCTTAAAAGCAATTTGAGAAACATATATCCGATACGAGTAGGTTATTCTTGTTTATAACAATCTTATTTAAGCGATACGATCTAGGAAATGTAACATCATTTTGTCTCATCTTAGTTTCTATGCGGATGGAAGTGTCTCGGTTTTACTAATACATTATTAGTCAAAACATTTCCCTTTATTAGCGCTACGTGGTTTGTTCGATACTTATTCGATTTCAAATCAAGAAACATTATTGCTTTTAAAATCAAGTACTCATTACTCGCGAATGAGGTTTTACAACATTTTTAACAAAATGTTAATTAACAAGTAAAGCAAGTTAAGTCTCTTATCTTTTAAGATCAAGTCTCTTAACTTTTACAATCAATAAACCATTCATTTTACCATTCTTAATACGTTATACCTAACTTCCCATAAACCTAGTATAACTCTTATGTTTTCAAAACCAAGTATTATTCTTCTGTTAAAAATGAATCAGCATTCTTTTGAAATATTCCAAGATTCTTTATTATTACACATTAAGTCAGTTATAAGTCAAATCGGTTACCTTTTAAAAACCACAAGTATTTTCTTACCTACATAAAGCTGTTATAACCAACTTCCCATAAAGCCGTTATAACACTTTATGTTTTAGACCAATCAAATACTTTTAACACATGTACGTCTACCGTACTACATAGTTACACACATATCATGCTAGAAGAGATAGGAAGAGGTTCACATACCTCGCGACGAGTATCGACTAATAGCAAAACGCTCAAGTACTTCCAACCGTCGGCTACTCCTCAAGCCAAGTAGATCGCGCCATACGCGATCTTCAACCTATAAGGCCACGGCGCTTATTAATATTTAGATCTCTTCGTAGAACATTCTACGAAAATTCGGCATCCCTCTTTCCCGTAAATCTCCTCCTTTAACGAGGCGGCCATCAAGCCAACCGAGGGAGGGGTTTGCGTCTAACCGGACGTGTACGATTCTACTACACAGCAATGCTACACAAGTCTACTGTAATACAGTCCTATGTAATTACAGTTTAGATCTCTTCTTTACATTCAGGCTTAAGTCGCAAGACATTGCCGATAACAACGTTCAGGTCTATATATAGTATACTTCAACTATATATTCTAACAACATGTAATTTCCAATTACAATAGAAGGTCAAGAGTGTTTACCTCGATGAGCCCAAAATTATCCGAGTTTAAATGTCGATCCTGAGCAAGGTTTAGCTCCAACTCCGTGCGCTCCAACCCGCTCTAAACCACCCTTAGAAGTTCTAACCAACTTCTACATACTACTCCAACTAACTATGGAGATTTTCCTTAGTGTTCAGTTTTGTGGTGTGGGAAGTATAATAGTATAACTGGGCTTTTTGTAAAGGTATAACCTTAGAATACTACAAGGTATATGGCTAAGGTAATTTGGGCATTATAACAATACTTTTGAGAGTATTTCTACCAAGAGGGGGGGTGTATTATACGGGACAACTAGGCTAGGGGGGGTACCCCACGGCCACACTACTAGGAGGGGGGGAGGGCTCGGCGAGGAGGGGGGCTCTCACGAACTCAACACAAAGGGGAGGGAGGAGGATTTTTAACACTTAGAAATATTTTAGGATGAAGAAGTCTTCAAAGGGGTGGGTATTTATAGGACAAGCCAAGGCCAACCAATGGCCAAGATCTTGCCAAGTGCAAGGCAAGTGTAGGGCCAAGATTCACCCATGTGTCCTTAACCAACTAACACACAAAATATCCTACCTACTCCACTCTCAAAATCGTCCAAGAATCCGCCCCTTAAGTCCACCAATTAGAGGGTGACAAGTGTCGCCCTCCCGTTGGTCCAAAATGTTTCGTCTCTCGGAAAAATCCGCAAAAATTAAAAATGACATAGCCGAAATTTTCCCTACGAAAGTTGTGGAAACGTTTCGTCGAAAAACGACTCTAATCGGGTGTTGTGCACAAAGTGAAATCGTCCAAGCCTATTTAAAAGTTCAAATTTTCTACGTACGTCCTTACGTACATACTCTGGAAATACGGGGTATAACAGGGACAGGGCCCCGCCATACCCCTGAATGTATATAACACCTATAGCATCAGGGAAAAACCGTACCAACAAAACAAGCCTCCGGAGGAATGGAGCTTCTGACACCAGACCAGTGATCCTAAGAATGAGGATCCACCACCTGCTTACCCCTACCTGCGGCATGAACGCATCCCCCGAGGAAGGGTCGATTACTGATATGTACTAAGTATGCGGAAAATCGAAAATACCTCATAAGTCTAAAATAACTGAAGACATGTATGATAATCAATTTTACAGAACACTGTGCCTTACTAACAATGAGAATATCAAGCATATACTATACTGCATGAAAATAGGAATCGCATGATCAAAGCAAAGTCATCCGCCCCGCAGTATCATTAAGCACTCCTACTCCTGGGACTATTTCACCCGCATGGGTCATGTGGATCCGCATGAGGTATTCCTCGCATAGGCTGTACTCACCCGTATGGGACTATTTCACCCGCATGAGCCCTACGGACTCGCATGAGGTATTCCTCGCATCGTGGGTAGCAAATCCACGGAATATGCAAATGCCACAACCCGGGGAAAGACCTCGTAATAAATAATAATAATATATAATTAGCACAAACCGGCTATCATACGTAATACAAGCAAGTTAAGAAACCCATTGTAGCCACTTCCTTTTCGTTATTAGTAATAATATTTGCATTTACCTAAAAAAAAAAAAAAAAAAATCTTGTTCATACACATTTTCATTTTAGTTTACTTAAGGCACTAACATGTCTTTATGAAATCCGGTAATTTAACCTAAAGTACTATACTATGTACTTCTACTCTTTTAAAACCTTAGGCAATTAATGCCTTAAAAATCAATTTGCCTTTCACAACTTCAAATCATTTATCCGTACTCATCTTACTTAGAGTAAATCTTCCTTTGTTAACCTTCCATAAAGCTAATATAATCAAATTCCCATTAAGTCATTATATTAACGTTATACCTTAGTCCAATACATTTTTCTAAACCCAAGGGACTTACACTTTAAAAAAAGAAAGAAACAAGAATCATATACTTAACACATCAAGTCCCTTAACTTTGAAAACTCAAGACATCCTTAATACTTTTAAAGAAATAAGTTAATCCTCCTTACTCACCAAACTTGGCCATCCTTAAAGCAAGTAAGGGTTATCAAAACCTTGTACGTCTATCGTACTATATAGGTAAAATTATTCATGCTCAAGAGATAGGAAAGTTCCACATACCTCTCCGGTCAATCCACTTGCTAAGTCCAAAATACCGCACGTAGTATGTCAACCTATAATGACCATAATACGTTTATTAACCTCTAGTTTCAACGTAAAATATTCCAAGTGCAAAGTCACTAAATTCTATGGAAAATCGGGCAGCATTTCCTTTGTTTCTACATACTTTGCCACCTTTTTCAAGGCCGAATTCAACATCCAAACGCCACTTTTAAGGCCCAAAAATCCAATCAATATAAATGGGATTACACACCTAATCTTGGATGTGTAAAATTCTGCCCCACAATGCATAACAACTAACTTAACAAGTTAAATGTAGTATTTTGGCTACAACATGCTCACATAACCTTCTTATCCAATCCTTTCATATCCAAACCATATTTCTTACATGCAATGTATCTAAGAGCAATATTTACTACTACAAGTTCTTTCTTCTTCACATGCAACACCAAAAACTAGCAAAAAGAGAAAGAATTGTTACCTTTGAGCTTTAGACAAATTAATCCAACAAATACACTAGCCTCCTTTCCACAAACACCACCACAACAACTCCTACAAGCTTGCCAACAATTTTCCTTCCTGCCACAATTTTCAGATTTTTCTCAAGCCTTGATTTCCTCTTGATTTTCTAGAGAGAATGAAGAGCTTCTAATTTTATAGAGAGAGAAGAGCTTGAAGAATGACCAAGTCTTCAAGACTTAGTCAATAAATAAGACATGCAAAATCAGATGGGGGGGGGGGGGGGACACTTGTCACCCTCCCATGACCTTTTTTAAAACAAAACAGTTCAGATTTTTCTACTCAGCCTCGCAGAACCCGCCTCGGCGCCGTGACCCTGCAGCCGGTGCCGCGGCGCTAAAACCTCCGCAACCCCACAGAATTTCCGGCGCCGCGGCCCTGCTTCCCGGCGCCGCGGCCCTGTGGCTCCTTACCGAATTACTTTTCTGTCCGACTGCGCACTGAACTTGTAACTTCCATAGCTTTCTACTCTGATGTTCTATCGATGAACGGTTGGTTGCGTTGGGAACTAGACTCAACGAACTACGTACTAGGCCTTTGAAACACCTAAGAACTCTCAGTGTACGGGTCATAACCCGCCTCAAAGTTGACTAAAAACCCGTCCGAAACAATCCGTCAACCTATCTTTCTAAAATTTAAGTCTTAATCCCTTTCGTACGCTCTCATAAGCATGGCCAGAACTACGGGGTATAACAGTATGTGGAACTTTCCTATCTCTTAAGCATGAGTAGTTGTAAATGTATAGTACGATAGACGTACGAGATTTAAATGAATTTAGTTTCATTTGATATCCTTGACTTGTTTTAAGGATGTCCAAGTTGGTTGAGTTAGAGAATTAACTCACTTGTTTTTAAAGGATAGAAACGCTTTGGTTTCAAAAGCATAAAGTTAGTGTAATGGCTTTATGAGAAGTTGGTTATAATAACTTTATGGAAAGTAAAAAGAATGGTTTATTCTAATAAGGTAAACAAAGATTTCTTGACTTGAAAATGTATATAATACTTGATTTAGAAAGTATTGATTCCTTGAGCTATTCTAAGGTTAAGAAACTTGATTACTAAAGTTAAGAGACTTGAAGTATTTTAAAAGCATATGATACTTGGTTTTGAAAGTATAAGTCTCTTGGTTATAAAAAAAGAATAGAAGTGTCTAAAGCATAAAGTTAGTATAACGGCTTTATGGGAAGTTGGTTATAATAACTTTATGGAAGGTTAAAAGAATGGTTTACTCTAGTGAAGTAAATAAAGAAAAATGACTTGAAAGGAAGAAAGACAAATTGATTTGAAGGCATCAATTGCTTAAAGTTTTAAAGTAAAAAAGTCACTTGATTTAGAAGTCTTTAAATGTAGTTCTAAAAGGTATTGTGACTTGTTTTGAAAAGTAGATATGACTTGATACTACGATTATTAGTATCTTGGAAGTTTTATATGAAAAAGAGTCATTTTAAAAGAATGGAAGTACGTAGTACTTTGGGTTAAATTCCCGGATTTTATAATGACATGTTAGTGCCTTAAGTAAACTAAAATGAGAGTGTATATGAATAAGGCTAATAAGAAGTTAGGGGGATTTCTTAACTTGCTTATGTTATGTATGATAAGTCGGTGGTGCTTATGTTATGTATGATAAGCCGGTAGTGCTTATGTTATGTATGATAAGTCGGTAGTGCTTATGTTATGTATGATAGCCGGTTGTGCTAGGTTATGTTATTCTTGCGGGGTAAACCCCCGGGTTACTACTTATTCCATGGATTTGCTACCCATGATGCGAGTGCGACGTTTGTACTCATTGCGGGCCCACCGGGCCCATGCGGGTGAAATAGTCCTATGCGGGTGAAATAGTCCCATGCGAGGCGGATGACCTCATTGCGGGTCCACAGGACCTATGCGGGTGAAATAGTCCCAGGAGTAGGATTGCTTAATGACACTACGGGCGGGTTGCCCTACTTTGATCATGAGCCTCCTATTTTTATGCAGTAAAGTATACTCTTGTTTACCCTCATTGTTAGTAAGGCACTGTGTACTGTTATTTGAGTTATCATACATGTCTCCAGCTTTATTTTAGACTTTATGATTTCATTCTGATGCTTTCGGTTTCACATACTTGGTACATGTTATCGACCTCGCCCGGGTGCGTTCATCTGCAGTAGAGTATCTGAGTTCTTGATCCTCACTCTTAGGATAACTGTTCAGCTGTTGGGAAGCTCCATTACTCCGGAGGCTTATCCTTGGTTCAGATCCCTGGTATGGTCGGTTGTTGTACATTCAGGGGTATGGCGGGGCTCTGTCCCGTCACAGTTGTTATTCTTAGAGGTCTGTAGTCATGTCTTGTGGATTGGGTTGTAAAAAAAAAAGATGTAACTGATATTTTTGAGTTATGTATATTTTACGGAAGGTGGCCTTATCGGCTAGCCTGTGGATATTTTTGTCTAAGTATTTTATGAGTTTTTGTATGTTCCGCTGTTATTCTCTGATGTATACCTGTAAGGGGTGCCCAGGTAGGGCACCAGTCGCGGGCCCGGGGTCGGGTTGTGACAGTAACGTCACCAAATTCTACAGAAAATCGGACAACACTTCCTTTGTTTCTACGTACTTTTCCACCTTTTTCAAGGCCCGAAAATCAATAACCAAACGCCATATTTAAGGCCCAACAATTCAACAATACAAAGGGGATTACACGCCTAATAGGACGTGTACAATTCTGCCCCACAATCAATATAAAACTGTCCAATATTTCCAAGCCATATTCGGCTACCATTTGTCACAACAATTATCAATTTCCTTTCAATTCCTTTTTCAATCCAATTTGTTATTATAACATGTTATATACATTATAACAATTACAACAACTATAAATCCTTTCTTCCTTAACATGCGACGATTGTAACTATCAACCAAATGATTACAACATTAGTGGCTAACTTGTCCATTTTTAGTTTTTAACATGTCGACATGATCCAAATATTTTCAAACTTCATTCTATATACCACATGCTCATTTCTTAACTACTATAACATGTAATCTTCAATTACATTAAGAAGATGCAAATTTTACCTCAATAATCCCTAATAAGATCCAAGCGTCAAAGTCAATCCTAGCAACTTTTAGCTCCTCTTCTTATGTTCAAATCCGCTCCAAGCACTCCTTAGAAGCTCATGAAGAACTCCTCTTCAAGTTCCATCTTCAAAGTTGAAGAACACCCTAGGTTTTCGCCTTGCGACTAACGTGAACGTCGTTTTTCCGGGATCTTTCTATTGAGATATCCTTACAATACCCCTAGGAACCTTGGGTTAAAGTCTTGTGAATAATGAACCACAAATGAAAAATTTTCTTCTTCATTTTTGCACAAAGCCGAGAGCTTCCTTAAGTGCACCTAAAGTTTTGCAAATTTTTCTAAGTGTAAGGCTTGTCTTGCTACTAGTGTGATGATATACTACTTCCAATGGTCAAGATTAGAACACTTGTGTGACCTAGATTTATTGGGCTTAAAAGATCTAATGTCAAGTTGGCTAGTTGACTTAGTCAACAATGTCAAGCCTTGGCTTGTTCAAGACTTGACCAATTTATATGACCATTTCGTCCAAGCCTATCTAGGGGGGTGACACGTGTCGCCCTCCCATTCGTCCATATACTTCATTTCCCGACATTTTCATAATTCCGATAAATTTTACGAGTCTCAATTTACAAACATTATTCTTTCCCAAGGTTCGAAATCATTTTCCGTAGGAAAAAGAAATCCTTCTTTCGTATCAAACTTAAAGTCGTATCTTCTCACGTACATTCTCTTAAACACATATCCTGGAACTACGGGGTGTAACATTCTTCCCCCCTTAGAAACATCCATCCCCGAATGTTCTTTCGAAGTCCAATCTATTAGATAACGATATAGTCTCCTTTACTACACCACTCATACAAAATATGCCACCCGCAACCACATAACAATACTTATACTAAAACGTCAACCTTGTCACGACCCGACCTCGGGCCCGTGACTGGTGCCTTACCCCGGGCACCCTAGTGATACAACATCAGAGAAAATCAGCGGAAATAAAAACTTAAACATGAAACAAGATAAAATAAGAAACAGGCTAACCAAAACGGTTACCTTTCTGCATATATATATATACCTGAACAGTTATATCCTTTTACAAACCACGCTTGCAGCATTTACGCACCTGCAGAATGTAACCACAACTACGACGGGACGGGCCGCCATACCCACAATGTAAGTACTACAACAACGGGGACTATACGAAAGATAAGCCTCCGAGAAACGGAGCTTCCCGAGCGAACTGTGATCCTAAGAGCGAGGATCAACAATCGCGGTGTACCTGCGGCGTGACGCGGCCGGAAGGAGGTCGATAACAGTACCAAGTATGTGGCGAAAATACGTAAATGAAATCATAACGATCTATATAAAGCGAGAGACATATATGATAACCAAACTACGATCCACGATACATAGCGATCATGTCAAGTCAGGGACTCACGCCCTCAAAGTCATCACTCAAATATAACTATGGGTCTCACGCCGACAACATCAATCATGCCCGTGGAATACCTTCCTCACTGCCGGCAGTCTATGATATAACAACACCAAAGAGTACACATGAACACCAGGTCCCACCTGTGTCTTAAAACCGTACGGGGCAAGTACGAAGGCATAGCTACCAGATCCAACCTGCATCATCAACTGACCGGGGCAAGTACAAAAACCAGCTACCAGAACCTACCGTACCAATAATACTAAATAACTATATCACGAAGCTGACACGTGGCAAGTGCGATAGCCTCTACCAGATCCTCCATGCGCCACGTAGCTGACGGGGGCAAGTAACCAGGCTAACCACCAGATCACAACCGTAAGTCACGAAACTTCTTCCAAACACTGACTCGCGAAGCTGGCACGTGGCAAGTGCGATAGCCTCTGCGATCCTCCCGTGCCACGTGGCGGCGGGGCAAGTAACGGGCTAACCACCAAATCACAATCGTAAGTCACGATGCCGCGAAGGCGACACGTGGCAAGTGCGATAGCCTCTACAGATCCACTGCGTCACGTGACGGGGGCAAGTAACCAGGCTAACCACCAGATCACAACTGTAAGTCACGAGACTTCGCCACAAAACTGAACGGGGCAAGTACGAAGGCTAACTACCAGATACCAAAGCCGAATCAGCCACGACCGGGGCAAGTATGAGAGCCAACTACCAGATACCAAGGTCGAATCAGTAAAACCTCATGGAGGGCTAGTCCATGGAATAACAATAATGGTCACATGCCCCCGGAATCCCTCATCGGTGTAGACATGCCTATGTGATAATAATAATGGAAGCATACCCGTGGAATCCTCCGTCACTGCCGGTACGTCCAAGTAAGTTCACAACAAGTCAGCCGACCCTCCATCGAGAGACGCGGTGGTATAGAAATACAATACTTGCACAACAAAAGCTATCACAACTAGCATAGGCAAGTTCAACATACTTTTAGACTTTCATTAACATGTAAATTAATTCACCATTTATATAAATTCAAGTACTCCCATTTTGTGCCAACAATCCGGGTTTTAACCCTAAAGTACTACGTATTTTAATTCTTTCGAAAAGATCTCTTTTTACGTAAAAACAACTCGATATTAATATCCGTAGTACCAAACACGTTCATGTTTAAATCAAGTACTCATACTTTTCAAACCAAGTGGCTTACATTTTTAAAACAACGTCAAATATACTTTTAAAACCCAAGTTACTTCTCTTTTCCCAAAATCAAGTTATCATTTTAAATCCAATAATAAAACCATTCTTTTGATTTCATAAAGTCGTTATAACTAACTTTCCATAAAGCTATTATAATACTTTATGTTTTAAACCAATTTAAGACAAGACCATGCCTTTCTTTTAAACCAAAAACTCTTCAAATTCCTCAAGTCTCTTTCTTTTATAAATCAAGCTTCTTACTTTGGAATTTAAGAAAATCAAAACTTGTTTATAATAATCTTATTAAAGCAGTCATGATCTAGAAAATGTAATACAATTTTGTCTTATCTTAGTTTCTATACAGATGGAGGTTTCTACTTGTTTTAATAATAATTAATTAGTCAATACATTTTCCTTTATTAACGCTGCAGTGGTTTGTTCGCAACTTATTCTCATTTCCGAAATCAATATAACTTATCCCTTTTAAAACCCAATTACCCATTTCTCATAAAAGCGGTTTCACAACTTTTTAACACAAACCAAGTCCTTAATATTTTACATCAAGTCATTTATAAGTCAAGTCTCTTATCTTTTAAAAACCACAAACCATTTCTTTACCTACATAAAGTTGTTATAACAAACTTCCCATAAAGCCGTTATAACACTTTATGTTTTAAACCAACCAAATTCATTTAGCACATGTACGTCTACCGTACTACATAGTTCAGAACAATCATGCTAGAAAAGATAGGAAGTGGTTCACATACCTCGCGACGATTATCGACAAAAAGCAAAAAGCTCCAAAGTACTGTAACCCTGCTAGCCTTTTCCACTCTTCAAGTAGAATACGCTACTCGCAGTACTTCCACCTAAAAAAGGCCACAAAACGTCTATCAACTTCTCGATCTCTTCGTAGAATAATTCTAAGTACAAGGTTCCTTATTCTACGAAAAATTAGGCAGCACCTCCCCCCCCCCACAACCACATAAATCTCATCCTCTATCAAGGCCTGCTACCAAGCCAACAACTCCAAGGGGGGGTTACACGTCTAACCGAACGTGTACAACACTGCCCCATAATAATACTACAAGTCTACTGTAAATACAGTCCAATGTAAATACATTTCAATTCTTAACAATACTCATTCTACATATAGTATACTCGACTATACATTACTACAACATGTAATCTCCAATTACAATAGGGGGATAAAGATCATTACCTCGATAAGCCCATAATTATCCAAGATTTATAAGTCGATCCTGAGCAACGTTTAGCTCCAAATCCTTACGTTCCAACCCGCTCCAAGCAACCCTTAGAAGCTCCTAACCAACTCCTCTTCAAGATCCAACTCCAAAAAGTGAAGAACACTTAGGCTCAACTATGGCAAGTTTCGGCCAAGGTGTATATCTAAGGCTAGGGGTGTGAAATCTTTTCCAACTCTTGGTTTACAATCTTCCTAACACCCTAAGGAAGATCACTTAAAGGTTTAAGAATTTTTGGACAACTTTAGGTCAAGGGGGAGGCTCAAAACCGAGAGCTCAACAACAAGGGAAGGGAGGGAATTTTCAAGACTTGAAATATCTAAGTGTGGAATGAATGAAGTCTTGCAAGCTTAAGGGTCTATTTATAGAGAAATCAATGGCCAAGATCTAGGCAAGTGTGTGGTGTAGATTGGGGACATGTGGGTGTGGGTTCTACCAACCACATGTCCACCACAAATTTGGGACAAGTGGCTAGCCATCATTCACCCTAACCGATCGAGGACACTTGTCCTTCACCAATTCGGCCAACATGGCCACATGGGGGTGACACGTGTCGCCCCTCTACTCGTCCAAAATATTTCATCTTCCGAAAATATCCGTAATGCCAAAAATCCGAAAATAAAGTGGGCCCCACAAACCGTAAATTTCTCCCGTGGGCCCCACGTGACCAATTCCGGAAATAAAATTCCATAATTCTCAAATATTCCAAAAAGTCCGAATACCAAATCTGGGAATCCAATTCCCTTTAACGAACATTTTTCCTTCACAAAATTCGGAAACTTTTCCGTCGAAAAATCACATCTTTCTTCTTTTTAAATTAAATGTCGTATTCTCGTACGTACGTCCCCACATACATACCCTGGAACTACGGGGTGTAACATTCTTCCCCCCTTAGAAACATTCGTCCGAATGTTCCTTCTAAGTCTCAAAACATACATGCGCCGGTATAGTCTTCACTACTATACTTACCAAACCAATCATGCCACCAATGACCATAGTATAACATACGCGCAAAACTCAATCCAAGCCCACGAGGAATCACCTCTAACGTGTATAACAACACAAAAGCTTCCACCCATGGTCTAAAGGATACTCCCTTCGCATATTCACTTCACCACAAAATGATCTCTTTTATTCTGTTAACACACGTTCACTTCTTTCCTTACTCGTCGTACCCTTCTCGTACACCCGAACTCTCTCTAGTACACGTACCATACTCCAGTCATCGCTTCAGTTTCCAAAACCTTGGAGTCACTACCTCCACACTTGGTCATCTATAAGCCTCTCATTCCCTTAAGGCCATTCCCGGCCTTCACGATCCGATTCTGGTCGAACACATCCACGAACTCATACGATGGTTACCTAAACTTGGGCCTAGCACCCTCGTGACCTACCACTGGCGGGACCACCTCAAACTGACCCCACATCATTCGGCTGCGGGTTGACCCGCGATCGCCTCAACCCGACCATTATCGCGCCAAACTCTCTCGTTCCCCGATCCGGAACAATCTTACTAATTCACGTCATGGAAGCTACCACTTCTATCTCACACTACCCATGGAATTATCCCACAATATATTTCACGCATACCAAGTACTTCGACAAAGACCAACCGTAAAATCATCCACTCAAGACGGCCTTGCATCCGAGGTCCTAACTGTTATAAATTCTAAGGCTCACAATTGTCTCGTCTCCAGACTTACCCTTTTTCAACTACCCATGTTTTCTAATTCACACTTAACACAATGCTATCCGTACATAGCACTTAGCATGTATCCACCATAACAACATAAACCAGTCTTCTAAGGGCTGAAGATATCTCTGTAACTACTGCCTCACTTTCCCTTTGTCGCTCTAATCATAATCCTGCCCTGCAGGGTGCCTAGCTATATAAGGCAATGAACCAGCCACCGATCCCGAAGGCTGAGTCTCTACATCTGTGCTACCTCTGGTCGGACAAACTCTCACCAAATGGCCCTGTTGGCCGCAAGCATACAAGCTGTCGAAGTAGTACGACACTCCCTATAATGGAGTCTATCACGACGACAACAACGAGGTAGGGGTGACCTCATCTGACTAACACCCCTTCTCCAGAACAACTGAACCTACAACTGACCCGGTAGGCTGAGTCATCCCTCCTGTAGCCTCCTGATTATAGATGTGGTGCACAACATACCGATAATCAAGACTCTACTAGACACGATCTGTAGACACTTTCCGAGGATTAACTGCTCTGATACCACTTTTGTCATGACCCGACCTCGGGCCCGTGACTGGTGCCTTACCCCGGGCACCCTAGTGATACAACATAAGAGAAAATCAGCGGAAATAAAAACTTAAACATGAAACAAGATAAAATAAGAAACAGGCTAACCAAAACGGTTACCTTTCTGCATATATATATACCTGAATAGTTATATCCTTTTACAAACCCTGCCCACAACTTGTGATCTACTCTGGACCTAAGAAAGTAACCACAACTACGACAGGACAGGGCCCTGCCATACCCCTGAATGTAAGTACCTACAACAACAGGGGACTATACCAAAGATAAGCCTCCGGAGAAACGGAGCTTCCCGAATCTTTGGCGTGATCCTAAGGCGAGGATCAACAATCGTGTACTCTACTGCGGCATGAACGCAGCCCCGAAGCGAGGTCGATCTGCATACAGTATGTGGCGAAAATCAGTAAATGAAATCATAACGATCTATATAAAGCAGAGACATGTATGATAACCAAACTACAGTCCACGATACATAAGCAGTCATGTCAAGTCAGGGACTCACGCCCTCAAAGTCATCACTCAAATATAACTATGGGTCTCACGCCGACAACATCAATCATGCCCGTGGAATACCTTCCTCACTGCCGGCAGTCTATGATATAACAACACCAAAGAGTACACATGAACACCAGGTCCCACCTGTGTCTTAAAACCGTACGGGGCAAGTACGAAGGCATAGCTACGGATCCAACTGCGTCATCAATCGACCGGCAAGTACGAAAGCCGGCTACGTAACCTACCGTACCAACAATACTAAATAACTATATCACGAAGGCGACACGTGGCAAGTCGATAGCCTCTACGGATCCTCTGTCACGACTCCTACCCGGGTCGCGATCGTGCCTACACAGGCACCCCGCTGTATACATCGAGAGAATAGCGATGAACATACACAACATACAAAAAAAACATGAACGGTAACCAACAAAGGCTAGCCGATAAAGCCACCTTCCGTAAAATATACTCAATCCGTAAATAGAAACGGTACATTTTCTTTTCTTTACAATGATACACAATGTGACTACGCACCTTAAGAATAACAACTCAAGTGGCCGGGCCCCGCCATACCCCTGAATGTACAACAACCGACAATACCAGGGATAAGCCTCCGAAATGAATGAGCTTCTCAATAGCTGAACAGTGATCCTAAGAGCGAGGATCATCAACCTGTACTTTACATGCGACATGAACGCAGCCCCCCGAAGGAGGTCAGTACAACATGTACCAAATATGTGGCCCGAAATCTTGTAATGAAATCATAAGTCTAAAATAAAACTGGAGACATGTATGATTACTCAATTAACAGTACATTGTGCCTTACTAACAATGAGAGTAAATAAGTGAATACTTACAATATCTACAGTAGGAGGCTCACGATCAAAGCAGGACCACCTGCCCGCAGTATCATTAAGCAATCCTATTCCTGGGACTATTTCACCCGCATAGATCGCGTGGACCCGCATGAGGTATTCCTCGCATAGGTGTACTACCGCACGGGACTATTTCACCGCGTAAGCCCATAAGGACTCGCATGAGGTATTCCTCGCATCATGGGTAGCAAATCCACGGAAGCAGTGGTATAACGTCTTGGGGTTTACCCTTTATTTATACTCTTACCACAGGCGGTGGTATAACGTCTTGGGGTTTACCCTCATTTATACTCTTACCCTAGCTCAATGGCCATCATACATAACATAAGCCCTACCGCTTATCATACAATAAATAAGCAAGTTAAGAAATCCCCCCAACTTCTTATTAGCCTTATTCATATACATTCTCATTTTAGTTTACTTAAGGCACTAACATGTCATTATAAAATCCGGGAATTTAACCCAAAGTACTACGTCTTTCTATTCTTTTAAAAAATGACTCTTTTCATATATAACTTCCAAGATACTAATAACCGTAGTATCAAGTCATAACTACTTTTCAAGACAAGTCACGATACATTTTAGAAATACATTTAGGCTTCTAAATCAAGTGACTTCTTTCTTTAAAACCTTAGGCAATTGATGCCTTAAATCAAATTGCCTTTCAATAAATCAAGCCATTTATCTTTCCATAAAGCCAATATAACCAACTCCCCATAAAGTCGTTATATTCACTTTATGCATTAGTCAAGTACAATTTCCTATCCAAGGGACTTATACGTTTAAAGCGAAACAAGTATCGCAAACTTTAAAACTCTTCAAGTCCCTTAACATACTTAAATTACTTAGAGTAAACCACTCTTTAAACTTTCCATAAAAACAAGTATCAAAATACTTTCAACATACTTAAAGTCTCTTAACTTTGAAAACCAAGATATCCTTAACATTTAAACAAGTGAGTTAATTCCTAACTCAATCAACTCGACATTCCTAAAATAAGCCAAGGATGTCAAATGGACTAGATCGTCAAAATCTTGACGTCTCAGTACTATATCGTGAAACTAGTCATGCTCAAAAGATAGAAAAAGTTCCACATACCTCTTCGGTCAAACCACTTGTCAAGTACAAATTCCGCCCGTAGTATGTCAACCTATAATATTCACAATCGTCCATTAAGGCCTTACCTCAAACGTAGAATATTATAAATGTTAAGTCTTTAAATTCTACGGAAAATCGGACAGCACCTCCTTTGTTTTTACTAACTTTGCCACCTTTTCCAAGGTCGAAATACAATAACCAAACAGCCCCAATTGGCTCACAACAATATAGAAGGTAATCCAATGCAAATGAATAACCAAATGTCAATTGGCTCACAATAATATAACAATACCAATTCTTATTCAATTTCCATTTCAATCCAAATTGGTAGCATAATAAGATATCAAGCCGTAATTGATTCTAGCTACTACATTCTCCAAGTAGGTAACATGCGACAATTCAATTTATCGATCAAATTGGATTTCAATTTCAAATGGCTAAATATGACATTTTCGGATTTTTAGCTTCCAATTCCATAACACTTAACAAACTTCATAACACATATCACATGACCACTTATAACTTATCATAACATGAAATCTTCAATTACAAAAGTAAAACGAAGATTATACCTCAATTAGCCCAAATATGCTCCAAGAGTACAAGTCGATCCCTAGCATCTTTAGTTCCTCCTTCCGACATTCCAATCCACTCCAAGCCACCCCTTAGAAGCTTATGAAAAACTCATCTTCAAGTTTCAACTTCAAAGTTGAATAACTCTTTAGGTTTTCGCCTTGCGACTAATACGAAAACACCATTTTTCCGGGATCTTTCTATTGAGAAACACTTATAATACCCTTAGGTACCTTGGTTTAAAGTGGGGGAATTGTTGGACAAAAATTGGAAATTTTTCCTTCTTGAAAAACCCCTTAGCCGTGAGCTCCCCTAAAGAGCAAGAACAAGTTCTTGAAAAAATAATTCTAAGTGTGGAGAATGACAAGGTCTTGCACCTACTAGTGTACATATATAACACAAGAAAGGGTATAGATTAGAACACTTGGGTGGTTTGGATGAGATTTACTAAATATCAAGCTTTTGTGGGGTCATTGACTTGGTCAAAGTTGTCAAGCTCTAAGCTTTGCAAGACTTCATCATAAATTATGGTCAATTGACCATTCCACCCTTGCACATTTCGTCCATGTCCATAAAGGGGGGTGACACGTGTCGCCCTCCCGTTCGTCGCAATATTTCGTTTTCCGACAATTCCATAATTCCGATAAATTTTTACTCGTCTCAAACCTTAACATTTGAGTTCTTACGTACGTTCTTAGAAACATATCCTGAAATATTTCCGGGGTGTAACATTCTTCCCCCCTTAGAAACATTCGTCCCCGAATGTTCTCTCGGGAGTCCAACTTAAAGATAGCGACATAGTCTTCTTTTACAACCCCTACATACCAATATTACCACACGAGGCCACACAACAGTACTCATACTAAAATGTCAAGCTGAACCCCATGTGTCAATGTCGGTTATCTGTATGAAGCTTCGACTAACTCTAAGCTTACTAATAATCTTTCCCGGATAAGCTTCGCCTTATCCACTGCCCGCTGAATCAAGTCTGGACCAAATACTGAACCTCGCCTATGTCGAAGCATCCAACCGGCGATCTACACTTTCTTACATACAAGGCCTCATACAGGGCCATCTGAATACTGGAAAGGTATCTGTTATTGTACGCAACATATAAAGAGACAATTAACCCTCCCGGCTATATCTGAAATCAAGAACATAGGCCCGCATCCTATCCTCAAGTGCCTGGATAGTAAGCTCTGCCTGTCCGTCGGTCTGAGGGTGTAATGCAACACTGGGACTCACCTGTGTCCCTAATCCCTCCTGAAAAACCTCCAGAAGTTATCCGTAACCGAGCTCATCTGTCGGTCATCATAAACGTAGGAACCCCGTGCACTCTCACAATCTCTCTGCTATACAAGCAAGCATAATCCTCAGCCGAGTAAATGGCCCTAACCGGAAGAACACGACTGGTTTCGCCAAATTCACTTACCATGACCCCTGTGAGTCGCACTTCCTCCGAGTACGATGCCACCGTAACAAGATCTATATTAATTACCTCATATCTAGGTTGGGGTTTCAATCGCTCGCATAGCCCACTGGGCTTCTGGTGCTCAACCATGACCTGCTACTATCTCGGACACTAAGCAGTAACTCCGCTATGTCCCTTTTCCGGTCATCTTACCCATACATACTTCTGAGGTCACGACACGACTTAGTCGGCCCCAAACAATTCGGGCAATAAGCACTGCGTGCCTCCCCTAAAACCTGCTGACTAGTCCTGCAGCACCGGGTACACGCAATCTATCCTCATCTCACAGCACCCCATTCGACGCTACTCAAACAGGCTCTTCTCTTCCCGGAGAGCCGTATCTCGATACCGTATCATAACTGGATCCTCATACTGTCGCCTCCTTACCTCCTCAACGATGGAAGACTCGGCAACCTCTCGGATCTGAACTTCATTAACCTTGAAACAAATAATCGAACCCTAGGCTCGATGGCAAGGATCTCACGGACCACATCCGCCTATCTGCTGCCAACCGCACTACCCTTAGTCCACGACAAAGAGTATCAGAATCGCTCTTGGCTTTCCCGGATGGTATAGGATATCAATATCACGATCCTTGAGTAACTCTAACCACCATCGCCGCCGCAAATTCTCGCCTCGATGCAGATATACCGGAGGCTTTTTGGGTCTGCACAATTATCCACACGAAGTCTATATATACGTCATGCCCCCAAATCTTCAAGGCATGATTTAACTGCCGCCAGCACTAAATCGTGAGTGGCGCAATTTCCTTCCTGCTTCCCTAACTACCGGGAAAACATAGGCTCTATCCTTATCGGGTTGCATCGGCACACAACCTAGACCAACACCCAACGTGTTATCAATATAACCTAACCCTCTAGTCTCACAGGAGGGGTTAGAACTGTAGTCGTGGTCAACTTATCTCCCAAAACTAAAAGCCTTTCTCATTCCTGCGAAATATTCGGGTATCCTTAATCTCACTTATGGTTCCTGTTTCCCTTTTTTTTTGTTGCAACCAAACTTGGTCACTAAACTTAGACTTAATTCCATTGCTCGCCTCATGGCTAAGACTTACTGTCAATCACATTTTTGGGGGGGAGGTTTTCTTGATCTCGTCAAGTAGTAACCCGGTTTTCCTTTCCCAGTTTGTAGAGCCTATAACTAGGTGTTACCACATTTTCTCGAAATGTTCTTACTTCCCATTAATTACTAATGGTCTTTACACTAGTCTGGGGTAAACATACCTCGTGCAACCTACATTTATATCTTTACGCTACTTCCTCGACCAATTCGTACGTCGTTCTTAATTACCCCAACACAACACTTTTCCCACGGTTATCTACAACTGTAACCTATGGCATGACGATACCGAAGACCTACCAGTCTTATATCCTTCGTCTAACAACATGGGTACACGCAACCCCAATAATACGCAAAACTGTCCCTTTTTCGTGGGGAAGAGGACTTATCTCCTTTTCTTAAACTTTCCTTGGAGTCACAACCCTAATCACAGGGTCCTCTTGCGGTCCAGTAATTAGCTAGTCATCACGCACCGCCTTTAAGTTCGTGTAGATTTTCCAACCTACCAAAGATGCCCTCAGCTTTCCGACGGCAGCATTCGTACTTTTTTTTTTCTTGCCTTGCACGTTTTCCTGAAATTATCCGGAAGGTCGTGGCCCTGACCGCCACACCAAACCAACTCCAAGTACCTCCAAGGGCACTCAAAATAACTTCCTCCAAATTTAATTATTACATACTTCTGCGTCAATTTACCCCAAGTGAAACAAGTCACACAGACTTAAAAAGAAAACAATGTCAAAGAAGGAAGGATAATTCACTGGTTACCACCACTTCTCTTCCTTTCCACTCGATAACCGGCTTACCGGGAAACTGGTACCGAATCAATCTCTCTTATGTAGTCCACGTTGGCATAACAAGAGGCCAACTAGTCCGAACTCATAATGATCTCAATGCGTCATAACAATACTCTTTGGTCCAACGGCTTTATCGTTACGTCAATTATTATCTAACCGCGCAGCCTACCACCCAACACTCACGTGTAGTCACCTTGAAAGGTCCTCATGGATTCAGTTCCATTTCCTTACTCTTGGTTGCTCTTTCTTCATGGTCGTACTCCTTTCCGTACTCCCAAACTTATTCTAGCTTACATACATAAATTCCATACTAACTCTGGCCTCCACTCCTTGGAGTTACTAAATTAAACAACATAAGGCCAGTTTCGGCTCTCACAACCTGGTTCCGGTGGAACACGCCCACGAACCCATAAAATGATTAACTAAATTTGGGCCTTGCACCCTCGTGACCCTGTCACGTAGCGGGACTACTACCAACTGATCCCATTTCCTTTCAAGTTATGGGGCGACCCTAAATAGATCCAACCGACTCGGCGTCGTGCTTAACTCTTTTCCTAGGTCCTGCCTTAACTTTTACTACCCGAGAAGGCCTTATATACCTAAGGTCTCGGTGGTTATCAACATTTTTAGGCTCGCATTTCCATGCTCCAAGCCTATCTTATCACCTCTGCAATCGTACAAGAACTTCTCGGAATATCATAATCGTGTTGTCTTGACCACAACAACCATACTTTCTTCGTTCGGATCTCGCCCGTACAATTCCCTTAAGCATACCACGTAGCTTAAGTTACTATCATAGTCTTCCACTTAGTCTCTTAATAATAACTTCTTAAGGGTCCATTACCTTTTCCGATAACTCATCATATCCTAATTATCTCAAATTAGCACGTAAAACCTTGATGAGAATTCATTAAACTATTTCATACCTTCCCGGTATTTATTTAGTCCCTTCCAAATCCTGGTAATCTAAATCATTCTAGGCAACACGCGTCTGACCCTCATACATAAATTCGCATAGTTGTATGTCACAATACCAACTACAACCATTACAAACCTGGATACGCAATCCACGTAATCCTTCCTGGGTCACTCCTGCCTTTCTCGTAGCTGCAAACAATCATAACTTGTTAGGGAGAGACGACCCTAACCATACAGCTCTATCGCACGATCTTAGAGTGAGAAGAATGGAAACCAATCCTAAATGTCCTGCAGCCTCCTGATTATAGATGTGGTGCAAAACACACCGATAATCAAGACTCTACTTAGACACGGTCTGTAGACACTTTCCGAGGACTAACTGCTCTGATACCACTTTTGTCACGACCCGACCCCGGGCCGCGATCGTGCCCTACCCGCACCCCGCTGTATACATCGGAGAATAGCAATGAACATACACAACATACAAAAAAACTTAGACAAGAACTAACAACAAAGAGCCGATAAGGCCACCTTCCGTAAAATATACTCAATCCGTAAATAGAACAAGACATTTTTCTTTTCTTTACACCCAATCCACAATGTGACTACTGCACTTAAGAATAACAACTCAAGGACCGGCCCCGCCATACCCCTGAATGTACAACAACCGACAATACCAAGGATAAGCCTCCGAAATGAAGGAGCTTCTCAACAGCTGAACAGTGATCCTAAGAGCGAGGATCGAATCTGCACTTTACTCGCAGATGAACGCACTTCTCAAGGAGGTCAAGATAACATGTACCAAATATGTGAAATCGAAAGCATCAGAATGAAATCATAAGTCTAAAATAAAACCGAGACATGTATGATTACTCAATTAACGATAATCGCGGCCTTACTAACAATGAGAGTAAATAAGTGAATACTTACAATATCTACAAGAGAGGCTCACGATCAAAGCAGACCACCCACCCGCAGATCATTAAGCAATCCTATTCCCGGACTATTTCACCTGCATAGATCGCGTGGACCGCATGAGGTATTCCTCGTGATAGGTCAGACTACCGCGTGGGACTATTTCACCCGCATAAGCCCATAAGGACTCGCATGAGGTATTCCTCGCATCATGGGTAGCAAATCCACTAAAAGCGTGGTATAACGTCTTGGGGTTTACCCTCATTTATACTCTTACCCCAAGGCGGTGGTATAACGTCTTGGGGTTTACCCTCATTTATACTCTTACCCTAGCTCAACCGGCCATCATACATAACATAAGCCCTACCGGCTTATCATACAATAAATAAGCAAGTTAAGAAATCCCCCTAACTTCTTATTAGCCTTATTCATATACATTCTCATTTTAGTTTACTTAAGGCACTAACATGTCATTATAAAATCCGGGAATTTAACCCCAAAGTACTACGTACTTCTATTCTTTTAAAAAATGACTCTTTTTCATATATAACTTCCAAGATACTAATAACCGTAGTATCAAGTCATAACTACTTTTCAAGACAAGTCACGATACCTTTTAGAAATACATTTAGGCTTCTAAATCAAGTGACTTCTTTCTTTTAAAACCTTAGGCAATTGATGCCTTAAATCAAATTGCCTTTCAATAAATCAAGCCATTTATCTTTCCATAAAGCCAATATAACCAACTCCCCATAAAGTCGTTATATTCACTTTATGCATTAGTCAAGTACAATTTCCTATCCAAGGGACTTATACGTTTAAAACGAAACAAGTATCGCATACTTTAAAACTCTTCAAGTCCCTTAACATACTTAAATTACTTAGAGTAAACCACTCTTTAAACTTTCCATAAAAACAAGTATCAAAATACTTTCAACATACTTAAAGTCTCTTAACTTTGAAAACCAAGATATCCTTAACATTTAAACAAGTGAGTTAATTCCCTAACTCAATCAACTTGGACATTCCTAAAATAAGCCAAGGATGTCAAATGGACTAGATCGTCAAAATCTTGTACGTCTACCGTACTATATACGTGAAACTAGTCATGCTCAAAAGATAGGAAAAGTTCCACATACTGTCACGACCCGTTCCGGGGCCCGTGACTGGTGCCTTACCCGGGCACCCAAGTAGTCATACATCAGAGAAAATCAGCGGATTATAAAACAAGACATGAAATAATTGTAAATGATACACATTTTCTGAGAAAAGGGTTGCCTTTCGGCATATATACATAAACCAAGGTTTGCAGTTACATCCCAACTGTACAACATGACTCTGCACTCTAAGGAAATAAACAACTATGGCGGGACAGGGCCCGCCATACCTCGATCAGACAAAACTATCTACAACAGTGAGATCATACCCATAAGGAGAGCCTCCGGAGAAGATGGAGCTCCTGACACCAACGCACCAGATCCTAAGGATGTTGATCTAGCACCTGTTTGCTCTTACCTGCGGCATGAACGCAGCCCCCCGAAGGAGGTCAGTACAACAGGTACTAAGTATATGAAACTGTAAAGTACTTAAATGAAAACATATCATTTTAAAATCAGTTTTGCAAGTATGTATGAAACAACTAAGGAACGCACATAGTGCCACATCATAAACAAGAGCAACAATAGGTAAATCAGAATGTGTCTTTTCTAGGTGCGAATGATCAAGCAGGCCAATTTCCGTAGTATCACCATGCAAGCCTAATCTCGACTCCGTAGTCCGCATAGGCCACTCATATAGGCCCGCATAGGGTATGTAACCCGCATCGAGGGTAGCTACTCCTCGGCATCGCCCCGACTCGTAGTCCGCGGCCACATAGACCGCATGAGGTATAACCCGCATCACTAACCCGAACTCCGTAGCTCCGCATAGGTCCCTCGACCCGCATGAGGTATTCTCGAATCATGGTCCTGCATCACCGAGTCTACCCGCGTGGAGGCGACTTACCCCCCGGTAATATGTCAAGAGGTGAGTGATATTATACTAACATAACAGCTTATCGTTAAACAACATAAGCACAACAAGAATACTCTCTTATACAAACGTTACAAGACACTAACACACATAGCATCATATCATGTCTACTTATCAAACCATCTTATTATTCTTTTCACAAATCAATATAAGTCTGTTATAAACACATAGGCAAACTGTTTCTTTTATCATGCTTAAGTGGTTATACCTAACTTCCCATAAAGCTAGTATAACTCTTAAGCTTCTGTTTTAAAAACCAATTTGTTCTCTTCTGTTTAAAAATGATTCAGTATTCTTTTGAAATGCTTTCAGATCCTTATTATTCAGGCTTAAGTCGCAAGACATTGCCGTAAGTATTATTCAGGCTTAAGTCAAAAGACATTGCCGTAGTTATTATTCAGTTAACACATGTACGTCTACCGTACTACATATATACTTTAAAATATCATGCTTTAGGAAGAATCACATACCTTCTCAGCGAAAACCACCTGCCAAGTTGAATATGTCGCGCGCAGAGAAATCAACCTATAATAGTCAGACACGTCTATCAACGTCTAGACTACTCAGAAATTCTAAGCGGAGGGTTCTATATCCTACAGAAAATTGGGCAGCACTTCCCTACCCGTGAGCTACTCAAGTCTCATCGTGAAAACATTCTATGTAAGTACAATTAGATTATTCTTCTTTAAACCCTTCTACGTGATAACTTGATTCTATTCTGTGATATTTTTCTAAGTATTTAATACTTATTCTTATACTACTACAGTATGTATTCTCTAATTCAAAATAGGGTTAGGATTATTTACCTCGGTAAGCCCAATAATATCCTAGATAAAAGTCGTGCCTGAGCAAGGTTTAGCTCCTAATTTGTACGCTCAGAGCTCAAGAAACCTTAGAAGTTCTTCACAACTTCTACTAAGGACTAAGGGATTTGGGCTAGGTATTTTGGGCATAATAACAATACTAGAAGGCAACTTTTCTACCAAGGGAGGGGGTAGATTTCGGCCAGGCTAGGGGAGGGTTGCCTCGGCCAAGCTCACTCAAAGTGGGGTGTTGGACGAAAGAGGCTACAAGGGGAGGAAGGATTTTCAAGACTTGGAACGGAATTTGTGGATGAAGAACTCTTCATCTTAAGGGGGTATTTATAGGTCAAGCCATGGCCAACCAAGGGTCAAGATGATGCCAAGTGCAAGGCAAGTGTAGGGTGAAGATTTAGGCAAGTGTCCATTCTATCTACTACACACAAATATCCTACCAACTCCTTGACTTGTGCAAAGGCACAAAAAACGTGCCATCCTAGTCCAATTCGTCCAATGGACGATTCAAGTCCATCAATTGGAGGGTGACAAGTGTCGCCATCCCGTTGGTCCAAAATGTTTCGTCTCTCGGAAAAATCCGCAAAAATTAGAAATGGCATAGCCGGAATTTACCCTACGAAAGCTGTGGAAACGTTTCGTCGGAAAACTATTCGTTTTGTGAGTTGTGCCCAAAAAAACGTCCAAGGCCTAAACTTTAAGGCCAATCTTTTTGTACGTATTCCCTTACGTACATACTCTGGAAATACGGGGTATAACATTCTCCCCTCCTTAGAAACATTCGTCCCGAATGTTCCTTCCCAAGACAGATAACGATAAGGTTCTTCATAACTTAAACAGTTTGCAAATGCCACACATGGCCACAAAACAACACTTAGGCATAAACGGTAATGAAAATTTACAAGTAGGAAAGTGAATTACCTGGAGGTGTGGGGAATAGGTGAGGATACTTCTGCCTCATGTCCTCCTCAGCTTCCCACGTCATCTCCTCCCTGAGCTCGTTCCGCCACAAGACTTTGACGGAAGCCACGTCCTTGATCCGCAGATGCCTAACCTGACGATCGACGATCGCTATGGGAATCTCCTCATACGATAACCCCTCGGTCACCTGGACATCGTCAATCGGGTGTACCCTAGATGGATCCCCGATACATCTCCTCAGCATAGAAACGTGAAACACCGGATGCACTGCCTCCAGATCGGACGGCAGATCCAACTCGTAGGCAACCTTGCCTACCCTGCGGACGATCTGATACGGCCCAATGTACCTTGGGCTGAGTTTCCCCTTCTTCCCGAATCTCATCACACCCTTCATGGGTGACACCTTTAGGAAAACCCAATCATGAACCTCGAACTCCAGATGCCGACGACGATGATCTGCATACGACTTCTGTCGACTCTGAGCTGTCAATAGCCGCTCTCGGATAAGCTTCACCTTATCCACTGCCTGCTGCACCAAATCTGGTCCCACTAGCTGCACCTCGCCCACATCGAACCAACCTATAGGCGATCTGCACTTCCTCCCATACAAGGCCTCATAAGGCGCCATCTGAATACTGGAGTGGTAGCTATTATTGTACGCGAACTCAACTAGAGGCAAATGATCCTCCCAGCTACCCTCGGTCGATAACACAGCTCGCAGATATCCTCGCGGTCCGATAGTGCGCTACGGCTGTCCGTCTATCTGTGGATGGAATGCGATGCTCGTGCTCACCGCGTCCTAAACCTCTCGAAAGACCTCCGAAGTTAGCCGAACGGGCTCCTGCATCGATATGATCGAAATAGGGACTCCATGCACCGACGATCTCTGATGTAAAGTCCGCATAATCCTCGGTAAAAAGTCGCCCCGACGGAAGAAAGTGGGCTGATTTCGTCACCGTCGACGATAACCCATATAGAATCATGTTTCCTCCGAGTGCGAGGTAATCCCGTGATGAAGTCCATGTTGATCACCTCCCACTTCCGTGTCGGGATCTCTATCGTCAGAACAAACCACCGTGCCTCGTGCTCTACCTTACTGCCGACAACACGGGCGAGCTACGAACTCGCAACGTCCTCTTCAAACCATCCCACCAATACAGATCTAAGGTCGTGGTACATCTTGGTCGACCCGGATGGAGTAACGCGCTGTGCTTCCCCAAGAACTCGCCAAGTCCTCAAACATCCGAACACACAATCCGCCCTCAAACCTTAGCACCCCATCGTGCTACCTCAAAGGACCCTTGCCTCACGAAGAGTCAGATCACGATAACGTGTCGAATCGATCTCAAACTGTTGCCTCTTCACCTCCTCGACGATGGAAGACTCAAGAACCTCACGAACTCGAACCCACTGCTATCGTAATCAATCAAACGGACACCAAGGCTCGCTAATCGATGCAAATCACGAACCATGTCCTCCTCTCTAGCCGCACATCCGATAGGCTCCCACCGACCTACGACTAAGAGCATCCGCCACAACATTGGCTTTCCCGGGTGGTACAGATATCAACATCGTAATCCTTAAGCAACTCTAACCACCGCTCTCGCCGTAGTTCACTCCTCTGGTGAAGATATACCGAGGCTCTTGTGGTCCGTAAAAATATCCACGTGAACCCCATACAAATAGTGCCTCAGATCTTCAAAGCGTGAATCACACCGCCAACTCCAAATCATGGGTGGGGTAGTTCCTCTCGTGTTTCTTCACCGTCGGGATGCATATGCTATAACCCCGCCATGCCGCATCAACACACATCCCAACCCGATGCCCGACGCATCACAATACACGACATAACCATCCGACCTCCGGAAGAGTAAGAACGGGGCTGCCGGGCCTCTTTCAAGAATCGAAACCCCGCCACAAGCATCACCACTAAAACTTGGCGCTTCCGAGTCACCTAGTCAATGGTGCGTAGATAGAAGCAAACTTCTCCACGAACCGATAATATCTGCAAGGCCCGTAAATCGCGAACCTCGCCGGAGTAGTAGGTCAGGCCAAGTCCTCGATCGCCGATCTTGGCCGTATCCACTGAATGCCATCACCACAATATGCCCAAGAAAAGCCACCAAGTCAACCAAAACTCACATTTGGAAAACTTGGCGCATAATCGCCGGGTCTCGAGAATCACAAGACAGCCTCAAATGCTCCGCATGCTCGCGCTCTGGCGAGAATAAACCAAGATATCATCAATGAACACTATCACAAACGTGTCCAAAAATGGTTTGAACACTCGGTTCATCAAATCCATGAATCTTTGCCGAGCATTGGTCAACCCAAAAGACATGACCCAACTCATAATGCCC
This sequence comes from Przewalskia tangutica, assembly GCA_029844215.1. Lineage (NCBI taxonomy): Eukaryota > Viridiplantae > Streptophyta > Magnoliopsida > Solanales > Solanaceae > Przewalskia > Przewalskia tangutica. The sequence goes on along the minus strand of CM056724.1, from coordinate 67,340,343 downwards.
GTCGGGTCCGAATGCGATCTGTGGACATCCACCTCTCGACTCGCACTGATGATAGCCCGATCGCAGATCAATCTTGGAGAAACATCTCGCACCTCGCAACCGGTCGAACAAATCATCAATCCCGGAAGGGGTATCTGTTCTTAATGGTCACCTTGTTCAACCGCAGAATCAACACATGCGCGCTGGCCCGCCCTTCTTCTTCACGAACAATACCGCGCTCCTGAGAAACACTAGGCTCGATGAAGCCCTTCTCCAAAGAAATCCCTAAGTTGATCCTTCAACTCTCTCACTCGGCAGTGCCATTCTCGTATGGCGGAATGGAAATAGGCGAGTGTCCGCAACACATCTATACAAAATCGATCTCCTCTCGGGAGGATACCCGAGGTCGTGAAACACGTCTGGGAACTCTCGACCATCGAATCGACGGAAAATCTGGTACCGCAGCTTCGAGATCAAACACCCGAACGAGATGGTAGATATACCCTTCGCACCATCTTCCTAGCCTTGAGGTAGGAAATAAACCTACCCTCTACGATACCGTGCTCCTCCCACTCAACAACCGGCCTCGTGAACCGAACCGCACTACTCTCTCTCTGCAGTCTACATTGGCGTAGCAAGAAGCTAGCCAATCCATCCCCATGATCACGTCGAAGTCAATCATCTCCAACTCTATCAAGTCGGCTAGGGTCTGACGACTGTAAATGGTCACAGGACAAGCTCTATATACCCGTCGAGCTACCACCGAATCACCCACTGGCGTAGCTACCTCGAAAGGGTCTATGGACTCAGGCTCTATCCCTATCCTACTAGCAACAAGGGGAGATATATAGGACAGAGTAGAACCCGGATCTATCAAAGCATACACATCAAACCCAGAAACTGATAAGGTACCTGTGACGACATCAGGTGAGGCCTCCTGATCCTGTCGGCTGGACAAAGCATAAATGCGGTTCTGAGGACCGCTAGAACTGGGACCCGAGCCACGACCTCTGCCGCGACCTGCTGACCCATGAGTACCCTGCCCTCCGGGGCGAGTAACTGTAGGAGATGATGAAGCGACAACAGAACTCGGCTGAGCCCTACCACCACGCCGCCCCGGCCGGACAATCCTCGCAGTGACCTGCTGGCCACAACTGTAACAAGCTCCCGAAGCAGTACCACACTTCTCGTAATGGGATCTACCGCATCGGCACACCGGGTGGTCCCGATCGGCCGCACTTCGCTACTCGACGCCCAAGCCCCTGGGGCCCTGGTTTGCCCTCGAATACTCGGGCCGCGAGGGCGGTGCAGAGTGCTCGAGCCGCCGTGGTGCAAATCTAGATTGCCGCTGAGGCCGCCACCACGATAGCCACCGTAAGACCCTCCCGCCCCGGCCTCTTCGCCGCTGTGTCAACTCGCCGACCTGCGCTCGCCGCATCCAAGAGCATGAGCTCGCACGCGTAATGTCCATACCCGGTGAGAGAAACACCCGCATACGACTCGGCCATATAATCATCTAGCCCGGTGACGTGGCGGTGCACCCTATCCTCCATATTCGCTACTAACGCTGGGACATATCGAGCCAATGAATCAAACTCGACATTGTACTCCCTAACAAGGCGTCCTCTCGCCTCAAGAAGAAAATCTATCACCGCGCCCTCCTCATCCGCGAGGCAAGAAGTGAGTGAGGAAAGCCTCGAGAACTCATCCCAGTAGGCCGGGACGCGTGCTCTCCCGCGATAACTCCCACGAATCAAACCAATCGATCGTGGCATCACGCACTTATGTGAACCAAAGATCACGACTCGGTCTCGACGCCCGATCACTCTCAAAATCCTCTGAAGCCGACGGATGAACTCGCGGATCATCCTCCGCCTCGACAGTAAAACTCGGCGGGCTACAACTTAGAAGTCTCGTAGCCTCAACTCTCGCCTCGGGTGAACCACGGTACGACGGGCCGAGGCTGAATCGCCGCGATCGGCTGTCCTCGTCTGCCACTATCTCGCCGATCGCCATCTCTCAGAACCCATCTCATCTGCTCCAGTGTGGGATCGAGGTGTAGGTATCGTAGTCTCTCGCTGGGGCGGCGTCGTAGAACTCGCCGTCTCGTATAGATCGGGCCCGAGCCCTCGTGACTCTAGGTGTCCACTAGTAGCTCCTACGCCTTGCCCTTCGGGCCGGTTGCCTTACGTGGAGGCATAATCATTATGAAAAGGAATACGTTAGAGGGTCCAACTTTAACACGCCTCTAAAGCACGATCTCGTAGTGAGAAGAATGGAAACCAATCCTAAATCTCCTATAGCCGCCGATTATTGGTGTGGTGCACAACACACCGATAATCAAGACTCTACTAGATACGGTCTGTAGACACTTTCCGAGGATTAACTGCTCTGATACCACTTTTGTCACGACCCGTTCCGGGGCCCGTGACTGGTGCCTTACCCGGGCACCCAAGTAGTCATACATCAGAGAAAATCAGCGGAATATAAAACAAGACATGAAATAATTGTAAATGATACAGCTTCGAGAAAAGGGTTGCCTTTCGGATATATACATAAACCAAGGTTTGCGCTACATCCCAACTGCATACATGACTACAGACCTCTAAGGAAATAAACAACTATGGCGGGACAGGGCCCCGCCATACCCTGACTGTACAAAACTATCTACAACAGGGAGATCATACCCAAAAGTAGAGCCTCCGGAGAAGATGGAGCTCCTGACACCAACGCAAGAGATTCTAAGGATGTGGATCTAGCACCTGCTTGCCCTTACCTGCGGCATGAACGCAGCCCCCCGAAGGAGGTCAGTACAACAGGTACTAAGTATATGAAACTGTAAAGTACTTAAATGAAAACATATCATTTTAAAATCAGTTTTGCAAGTATGTATGAAACAACCAAGGGAACCGCACATAGTGCCACATCATAAACAAGAGCAACAATAGGTAAATCAGAATGTGTCTTTTCTAGGTCGCGAATGATCAAGCAGGCCAATTGCCCGTAGTATCACCATGCAAGCCTAATCTCGACTCCGTAGTCCGCATAGGCCACTCATATAGGCCCGCATAGGGTATGTAACCCGCATCGAGGGTAGCTACTCCTCGGCATCGCCCCGACTCGTAGTCCGCATGGCCACATAGACCGCATGAGGTATAACCCGCATCACTAACCCGAACTCCGTAGCTCCGCATAGGTCCCCGACCCATGAGGTATTCTCGAATCACGGTCCTGCATCGCATGAGTCTACCCCGCATCGGAGGGCAGCTTAACCCCCGGTAATATGTCAAGAGGTGAGTGATATTATACTAACATAACAGCTTATCGTTAAACAACATAAGCGCAACAAGAATACTCTCTTATACAAACGTTACAAGACACTAACACACATAGCATCATATCATGTCTACTTATCAAACCATCTTATTATTCTTTTCACAAATCAATATAAGTCTGTTATAAACACATAGGCAAACTGTTTCTTTTATCATGCTTAAGTGGTTATACCTAACTTCCCATAAAGCTAGTATAACTCTTAAGCTTCTGTTTTAAAAACCAATTTGTTCTCTTCTATTTAAAAATGATTCAGTATTCTTTTGAAATGCTTTCAGATCCTTATTATTCAGGCTTAAGTCGCAAGACATTGTCGTAAGTATTATTCAGGCTTAAGTCAAAAGACATTGCCGTAGTTATTATTCGCTTAACACGTACGCTTCACCGCACTACATATATACTTTAAAATATCATGCTTTAGGAAGAATCACATACCTTCTCAAATAAAACCACCGCCAAGTTCAATATGTCGCGAGAGAAATCAACCTATAATAGTCGACACGCCTATCAACGCCTGACTACTCAGAAATTCTAAGCAGAGGGTTCTATATCCTACGGAAAATTGGGCAGCACTTCCCTACCCGGTGAGCTACTCAAGTCTACTGTGAAAACAGTCCTATGTAAGTACAATTAGATTATTCGTCTTTTAAACCCTTCTTCGTGATAATATTCAATTCTATTCTCGTGATATTTTTCTAAGTATTTAATACTTATTCTTATACTACTACAGATGTATTCTCTAATTCAAAAGAGGGTTAGGATTATTTACCTCGATAAGCCCAATAATATCCTAGATAAAAGTCGCACTGAGCAAGGTTTAGCTCTAGGTTGTACGCTCAGAGTCTAAGAAACCTTAGAAGTTCTTCACAACTTCTACTAAGGACTAAGGGATTTGGGCTAGGGTATTTTGGGCATAATAACAATACTAGAGGGCAACTTTTCTACCAAGGGAGGGGGGGTAGATTTCGGCTAGGCTAGGGGGGTTGCCTCGGCCAAGCTCACTCAAAGGGGGTGTTGGACGAAAGAGGCTCTGAGGGAGAGGGAAGGATTTTCAAGACTTGGAAAGGAATTTGTGGATGAAGAACTCTTCATCTTAAGGGGTATTTATAGGTCAAGCCATGGCCAACCAAGGGTCAAGATGATGCCAAGTGCAAGGCAAGTGTAGGGTGAAGATTTAGGCAAGTGTCCATTCTATCTACTACACACAAATATCCTACCAACTCCTTGACTTGTGCAAAGGCACAAAAAACGTGCCATCCTAGTCCAATTCGTCCAATGGACGATTCAAGTCCATCAATTGGAGGGTGACAAGTGTCGCCCTCCCGTTGGTCCAAAATGTTTCGTCTCTCGGAAAAATCCGCAAAAATTAGAAATGGCATAGCCGGAATTTACCCTACGAAAGCTGTGGAAACGTTTCGTCGGAAAACTATTCGTTTTGTGAGTTGTGCCCAAAAAACGTCCAAGGCCTAAACTTTAAGGCCAATCTTTTTGTACGTATTCCCTTACGTACATACTCTGGAAATACGGGGTATAACATTCTCCCCTCCTTAGAAACATTCGTCCCGAATGTTCCTTCCCAAGACAGATAACGATAAGGTTCTTCATAACTTAAACAGTTTGCAAATGCCACACATGGCTACACGTCTAACCGAACGTGTACAACACTGCCCCACAATAATACTACAAGTCTACTGTAAATACAGTCCAATGTAAATACAGTTCAATTCTTAACAATACTCATTCTACATATAGTATACTCGACTATACATTACTACAACATGTAATCTCCAATTACAATAGGGGGATAAATATCATTACCTCGATAAGCCCATAATTATCCAAGATTTATAAGTCGATCCTGAGCAACGTTTAGCTCCAAATCCTTACGTTCCAACCCGCTCCAAGAAACCCTTAGAAGCTCCTAACCAACTCCTCTTCAAGATCCAACTCCAAAAAGTGAAGAACACTTAGGCTCAACTATGGCAAGTTTCGGCCAAGGTGTATATCTAAGGCTAGGGTTGTGAAATCTTTTCCAACTCTTGGTTTACAATCTTCCTAACACCCTAAGGAAGATCACTTAAAGGTTTAAGAATTTTTGGACAACTTTAGGTCAAGGGGGAGGCTCAAAACCGAGAGCTCAACAACAAGGGAAGGGAGGGAATTTTCAAGACTTGAAATATCTAAGTGTGGAATGAATGAAGTCTTGCAAGCTTAAGGGTCTATTTATAGAGAAATCAATGGCCAAGATCTAGGCAAGTGTGTGGTGTAGATTGGGGACATGTGGGTGTGGGTTCTACCAACCACATGTCCACCACAAATTTGGGACAAGTGGCTAGCCACTTGTCCACCCCAAACCGTCCAAGGACACTTGTCCTTCACCAATTCGGCCAACATGGCCACATGGGGGTGACACGTGTCGCCCCCCTACTCGTCCAAAATATTTCATCTTTCGAAAATATCCGTAATGCCAAAAATCCGAAAATAAAGTGGGCCCCACAAACCGTAAATTTCTCCCGTGGGCCCCACGTGACCAATTCCGGAAATAAAATTCCATAATTCTCAAATATTCCAAAAAGTCCGAATACCAAATCTGGGAATCCAATTCCCTTTAACGAACATTTTTCCTTCACAAAATTCGGAAACTTTTCCGTCGAAAAATCACATCTTTCTTCTTTTTAATTTAAATGTCGTATTCTCGTACGTACGTCCCCACATACATACCCTGGAACTACGGGGTGTAACAAACCTGAACTCCAAGTGTCGACGTCGTTCTCTACATAAAGTTTCTGCTGACTCTGAGCTTACTAATAATCTTGATCATCAAGCGCCACCTTATAATCATATAGATTTTCAAAACCTACCAGCGATGTCTTCTGTTTTCCATAGGCAGCACTCATACTTATCTTATTCTTGTCTTACGCATTTTCCTGAAATTATTCGGAATGTCGTGGCCCTGACCGTCACACTAAACCAATTCCAAGTACCTCCAAGGTCACTTAACATAAAATCCTTCAATAATCGTACGTTCTTATCTCCGTCTCTTAACTTTCAAATTCAAATCAATCATTTCAATAAAATAAGTCACATAGACTCCACAATTTCATGTCAAAGAAAGAATGAAAGAATAACTTACATATTACTAACACTTCATTTCCTTCCGTATCGATAATCGGCTCACCGGGAAACTGGAATCGAACCAACCTCCCTCTACAGTCAACATTGGCACCCACGAAGCCAACTATTCCATACTCATAATGACCTCAAAGTCTGTCGTATTCATCTCTACTAGGACTGCTAGGGTCTGACGACTGTATCCTCACCGAGCAAATCTTATCTACCCGCTCAGCTACCACCCAATCATCCACTGGTGTAGCTACCTCGAAAGGTTCTTATGGATTCAGTCTCTATTCTTTCACACTTGGTTTCTCTCTATCTTACTGGTCGTACTCTTTTCGTACTTCCAACTTATACTAGCATACGTACATAGCCTCCGTACTGATTCCGGCCTCCAATCTTTGGAGTTACTATATCGAACAATAAAAGGCCATTTCCGGCTCTCACGACCTGGTTCCGGTGAAATGCGTCCATGAACCCGTAAAACAATTAAGTAGACTTGGGCCTTGCACTCTCGTGACCCTGTCATGTAGCAGAACTACTACCAACTGATCCCACTCCATTTCAGGCTATGGGGCGACCCATAATAGGTCCTCAACCCGACCCACCGTCGCACTTAACTCTTACCCTTAGTCTGAATAAAATCTTATTGCCCGAGAAGGCCTTATATACCTAAGGTCTCAGCGGTTATCAATATTCTTAGGCTCGCAATTTTCATGCTCCAAGCCTACCTTATCAGTCCCCCCCGTAAACGGGTACAATAACTTCTCATAAACTCTCAATTGTGTTGCCTTAATCATAACAACCATAATTATTTCATACGGATCTCATCCGTACAATTATCTTAAGCATACCACGTAGCTTAATATATTAACATAGTCTTCCATTAAGTTCCTTAACATGACTTCTTAAGGGTTCGTTACCTTATCAGACAGCTCGTCATTTCCTAATTATCTCAAAATAAAACATAAGACCTTGGCGAGAATTCATTAACTGTTTCATACCTTCCCGGTATCTATTTAGTCCTTACCAAATCCTGGTAATCTAAAATCATTCTAGGCAACACGCGTCTGACCCTCATACATAACTCCGTATAGCTGTATGTCATAATACCAACTGTACAACAATTATTACCAACCCGGATACGCAATCCACATAGCCCTTCCTGGGTCACTGCTGCCTTCCTCATAGCTGCAATCAACATAACTCGTTAGGGAGAGACTGTCACGACCGATCACGGGGCGCGGCGGTGCCCTACCCGCACCCTGCTCGTATACATCGAGAATAGCAATGAATCGCACGCGACCGACTCGGGCGCGATCGTGCCTTACCCCGGGCACCCTAGTGATACAACATCAGAGAAAATCAGCGGAAATAAAAACTTAAACATGAAACAAGATAAAATAAGAAACAAGCTAACCAAAACGGTTACCTTTCTGTATATATAAATAATTAAACCTGAACAGTTACATCCTTTTTCAAACCCTGCCCACAACAGTACTACCGACCTCTAAGAATGTAATCACAACTACGACGGGACAGGGCCCCGCCATACCCCTGAACGTAAGTACCTAAAACGACAGGGGACTATACCAAGATAAGCCTCCGGAGAAACGGAGCTTCCCGAACGCTGAACTGTGATCCTATGAGCGAGGATCAAGAACTGGAGTACCTCTACCTGCGGCATGAACGCAGCCCCCCGAAGGAGGTCAGTACAACAGGTACCAAGTATGTGAAACTGAAAATACTGTAAATGAAATCATAATAGTCTATATAAAGCAGGAGACATGTATGATAACCAAACTACAGCCCACAATATATAAGCAGTCATGTCAAGTCAGGGACTCACGCCCTCAAAGTCATCACTCAAATATAACTATGGGTCTCATGCCCATAACATCAATCATGCCCGTGGAATACCTTCCTCACTGCCGGCAGTTTATGATATAATAACACCAAGGGGTACACATGAACACCAGGTCCCACCTGTGTCATCAAACCGTACGGGGCAAGTACGAAGGCATAGCTACCAGATCCAACCTGCATCATCAACTGACCGGGGCAAGTACGAAAGCCAGCTACCAGAACCTACCGTACCAACAATACTAAATAACTATATCACGAAGCTGACACGTGGCAAGTGCGATAGCCTCTACCAGATCCTCCCTGCGCCACGTAGCTGACGGGGGCAAGTAACCAGGCTAACCACCAGATCACAACCGTAAGTCACGAAACTTCGTCCAAACACTGACTCGCGAAGCTGACACGTGGCAAGTGCGATAGCCTCTACCAGATCCTCCCTGCGCCACGTAGCTGACGGGGGCAAGTAACCAGGCTAACCACCAGATCACAACCGTAAGTCACGAAACTTCGCCGCGAAGCTGACACGTGGCAAGTGTGATATCCTCTACCAGATCCACCTGCATCACGTAGTTGACGGGGGCAAGTAACCAGGCTAACCACCAGATCACAACCGTAAGTCACGAGACTTCGCCACAAAACTGAACGGGGCAAGTACGAAGGCTAACTACCAGATACCAAAGCCGAATCAGCCACGACCGGGGCAAGTACGAGAGCCAACTACCAGATACCAAAGCCGAATCAGTAAAACCTCATGGAGAGCTAGTCCATGGAATAACAATAATGGTCACATGCCCCCGGAATCCCTCATCGGTGTAGACATGCCCATGTGACAATAATAATGGAAGCATACCCGTGGAATCCTCCGTCACTGCCGGTACGTCCAAGTAAGTTCACAATAAGTCAGTCGGCCCTCCATCGAGAGACGCGGTGGTATAAAAATACAATACTTGCACAACAAAAGCTATCACAACTAGCATAGGCAAGCTCAACATACTTTTAGACTTTCATTAACATGTAAATTGATTAACCATTTATAAAAACTCAAGTACTCCCATTTTATGCCAACAATCCGGGTTTTAACCCTAAAGTACTACGTACATAAATTCTTTCAAAAAGATCCATTTCTTTTACAAAGGTCACACGATACCCGTAGTATCAAAATAGAGTAACTATCTTTTTAAGTAAACCAAAACAATTTCCATACTTTCTTTTTAAACCAAATCACTTCTCCCTTTAAAGTCAAGTTACCATTTTAAATCCAATAATAAAACCATCCTTTTGTTTTCATAAAGTCGTTATAACTAACTTCCCATAAAGCTATTATAACACTTTATGTTTTAAACCAATTTAAGACAAAACCATGCCTTTCTTTTAAACCAAAACACTTCAAATTCTCAAGTCTCTTTTATTTTAGAAAACAAGTTCCTTACTTTTGAATTTAAGAAAAATCAATACTTGTTATTAATGATCTTATTAAAGCAGCCATGATCTAGAAAATGTAATACAATTTTGTCTTATCTTAGCTTCTATGCAGATGGAGGTTTCTACTGGTTTTAATAATAATTAATTAGTCAATACATTTTCCTTTATTAACGCTGCAGTGGTTTGTTCGATACTTATTCTCATTTCCGAAATCAATATAACTTATTCCTTTTAAAACCCAATTACCCATTTCTCATAAAAGCGGTTTCACAACTTTTTAACACAAACCAAGTCCTTAATATTTCACATCAAGTCATTTATAAGTCAAGTCTCTTATCTTTTAAAAACCTCAAACCATTTCTTTACCTACATAAAGTTGTTATAACAAATTTCCCATAAAGCCGTTATAACACTTTATGTTTTAAACCAACCAAATTTGCTTAGCACATGTACGTCTACCATACTACATAGTTCACAACAATCATGCTAGAAAAGATAGGAAGAGGTTCACATACCTCGCGACGATTATCGACATTTAGCAAAACGCTCCAAAGTACTATAACCTTGCTAGCCTTTTCCACCCTTCAAGTAGAATATGCTACTCGCAGTACTTCAACCTATAATGGCCACAAAACGTCTATCAACTTCTAGATCTCTTCGTAGAACATTTCAAAGTACAAGGTTCCTTATTCTACGGAAAATTCGGCAGCACCTCCCCCCCCCCCCCCCCCGCAACCACAAAAATCTCCTCCTCTATCAAGGCCTGCTACCAAGCCAACAACTCCAAGGGGGTTACACGTCTAACCGGACGTGTACAAATCTGCCCCACAATAATACTACAAGTCTACTGTAAATACAGTCCAATGTAAATACAGTTCAATTCTTTATAAACATCCTTCCATACATCTTATACTCAATTATAAACTACTACAACATGTAATATCCAATTACAATAGAAGGGCTAAGATCATTACCTCGATAAGCCCAAAAATTATCCAAGATTAATAAGTCGATCCTAAGCAACGTTTAGCTCCAATTCCTTACGTTCCAACCCACTCCAAGCAACCCTTAGAAGCTCCTAACCAACTCCTCTTCAAGATCTATCTCCAAAAAGTGAAGAACACCTTAGGCCCAAATAGGGTAACTTTCGGCCAAGGCAACATTTCTAGGCTAGGGGTGTGAAATATTTTCCAACTCTTGGTACACAATCTTCCTAACACCCTAAGGAAGAACACTTAAATGTTTAAGAATTTTTGGACAACTTTAGGTCAAGGGGGAGGCTCAAAACCGAGAGCTCAACAACAAGGGAAGGGAGGGAATTTTCAAGACTTGAAATATCTAAGTGTGGAATGAATGAATTCTTGCAAGCTTAAGGGTCTATTTATAGAGAAATCAATGGCCAAGATCAAGGAAAGTGTGTGGTGAGATCTTGGGACAAGTGTGTATGATTTAACCAACCATATGTCTACCACAAAAAGGGGACAAATGGCTTGCCACTTGTCCACCACAAAAAAACGTCCAAGTGGCCCCTAATTTCGGCCATAGGGCCACATGGGGGAGCCATGTGTCGCCCTCCTACTCGTTCAAAATATTTCATCTCCCGAAAATATCCGTAAAATCCAAAATCTCCAAAACAAAGTGGGCCCCACAAAACCGTAAATTTTCCCTGTGGGCCCCTTGTGACCAAATCCGGAAATAAAATTCCATAATTATATAATAATCCAAGAAGTCCAAATACCAAATCTGGGAATCCAATTCCCATTATCGAACCTTTTTCCTTCACAAAATCCGGAAACTTTTCCGTCGAAAAATGACATCTTTCTTCCTTTCCAATTTTTTTTTATGTCGTATTCTCGTACGTATGTCCTCACATACATACCCTGGAACTATGGGGTGTAACAAGAACATACACAACACATAAACATGTTTAGACAGTAAAGATCGCAGGCTAGCCGATAAGGACGCCTTCCATAAAATATACATAATCAAAAGTAAAACAGTACAACTCTGTTCTTACAGCCCAAACCACAAAATGTGACTACAGACCTCTAGGAATAACAACTGTGGCGGGACAGGGCCCCGCCATACCCCTGAATGTACATAATATCTACAACATCAGGGAAAACCGTACCAAAAGACAAGCCTCCGGAGAAATGGAGCTTCTGACACCTGATCAGTGATCCTAAGAATGAGGATCCACCACCTGCTTACCCCTACCTGCGGAATGAACGCAGCCCCCGAGGAAGGGGGTCAGTACACAATATGTACTAAGTATGTAAAACTGGAAAATACTGTAATTACATCATAAGTTTAAAACAAAGCCGGAGACATGTGTGATAATCAAATTACAGTACACTGTGCCTTACTAACAATGAGAGTAAATAAGAGTATACTTACTGCATAAAAATAGGAGGCTCTCGATCAAAGCAGGACAACCCGCCCGCAGTATCATTAAGCAATCCTACTCCTGGGACTATTTCACCCTCAAGGGTCGTGTGGACCCGCATGAGGTATTCCTCGCATAGACTGTATCCGCCCGCATAGGTCGTATGGACCCGCATGAGGTATTCCTCGCATCATGGGTAGCAAATCCACAGAGTGGTATAATGTCTTGGGGGTTTACCCCTCAATCATACTCAGAAGGTGGTATAACGTCTTGGGGGTTTACCCCACATTTATACTCTTACCCTAGAGAAGGTGGTATAACGTCTTGGGGGTTTACCCCGCATTTATACTCTTACCCTAGAGAAGGTGGTATAACGTCTTGGGGGTTTACCCCGCATTTATACTCTTACCCTAGCTCAACCGTCTACCATACATAACATAAGCACTACCGGCTTATCATACAATATATAAGCAAGTTAAGAAATCCCCTAACTGCTTATTAGTCTTGTTCATATACACTCCCATTTTAGTTTACTTAAGGCACTAACATGTCTTTATAAAAATCCGGGAATTTAACCCAAAGTACTACATACTTCTACTCTTTTAAAAATGACTCTTTTTCATATAAAACTTCCAAGATACTAATAACCGTAGTATCAATGCACAATTACTTTTCAAGACAAGTCACAATACCTTTAGAAATATAATTAGGTTCCTAAACCAAGTGACTTCTTTTCTCTTAAAACCTTAAACAATTGATGCCTTAAAATCAATTTGCCTTTCATTAATTCAAGTCATTTATCCGTACTTATTTTACTTAGAGTAAATCTCTCTTTCAATTTTCCATAAAGTTAATGTAACCAAACTTCCCATAAAGCTGTTACATTAACTTTATACATTAGTCAATTACATTTTTCCTATATCCAAGGGACTTATACTTTTAAAACGAAACAAGTATCATATACTTAAAACACTACAAGTCCCTTAACTTTGAAAACATAAGACATCCTTAATACTTTAAGGAAGTGAGTTAATCCCCTAACTCACCCAACTTGGCCATTCTTAAAACAAGTAAAGGATATCAAAGTCTTGTACGTCTACCGTACTATATAAGTGCAACTATTCATGCTCAAAAGATAGGAAAGTTCTACATACCTCTTCGGGTCAATCCACTTGCTAAGTACAATATCCCGAACGTAGTATGTCAACCTATAATGACCATAATACGTCTATTAACTTCTTACTTTAAACGTAGAATATTATAAGTGCAAAGTCACTAAATTCTACGAAAAATCGGACATCACTTCCTTTGTTTCTACATACTTTGCCACCTTTTTCAAGGCCGAATTCAATAACCAAACACACCACATTTAAGGCCCAACAATGTAATTAACAATAGGGGATTACACGCCTACTAGACGTGTAAAATTCCGCCCCACAATTGATATCAAACTAGTACAAACTACAAGTGTAAATTCGGCAACTTGAGATACAACAACACCAATTCTTATCCAATTCCTTTTCAATCCAAATTGTTTAGTATACATGATATCAAGTCGCAATCGATTATAACCACTACAATCTTCAAGTAAGTAACATGCGACGATTCTAATTAACGACCAAATTGTAATCCAACTTCAAATGACTTATATGGCATTTCGGATTTTAGGCTACAACAATCCATAACACTTATAAATCTTCAACACATATACTTCATGCTAGTAAAAATGTAAGGCTAACAACAATATGTAATCTTGTAACACTTTAAGAGAACAAGATTGTTACCTCAACGAGCCTTAGTCCAACTTCAAATCCGAAGTCGCTCCCTAGCAACTTAGAGCCTCTTCTAGACACTTCAATCCGCCACTTGAGACCCTTAGAATATCACAAACAACTTTCCTTTAATCTTCTAATCAAAACCTAGGAAAGCAACTAGGTTTTCACCTTGCAACTAATACGAAAACGCTATTTTTCCGGGATCTTTCTATTGAGATACCCTTACAATACCCTCATGAACCTTGGTTTAAAGTGTGGAGCTTAATGGACAACAAACAAATTTTTTTCTTTTTTGGACAAGGTGAACCCGAGAGCACCTATTGGAGTTCCTCAAATTTTCTTGAAAATTTGGCTAAGTATAGAAGTTGTCTTGCTACTAGTACTACTATATAGTAACATGAAGGGTCAAGATGTGTACAAATGTGTGGCTTGGATGCAATTCTTTTAAATATCAAGTCATGTGGCCCCATTGACTAAGTCAATTTTATCAAGCTCTTCAACTTGCAAGACTTGTCATCTTAAGACTATGGTCAATGACCATTTTGGCCATGACCCATTTCATCCAAGGCAACTATAAGGAGGTGACACATGTCGCCCTCTCATTCGTCACAATATTCGTTTTCCGACAATTTCATAATTCCGATAAATTTTTTACAAGTCTCTAATCTTAACATTAGGAATTCTCACGTACGTTCGTAAAACATGTCCTATAAATACGGGGTGTAACAGTTAACCTTTCATAAAGCCAATACAACCAACTTCCCAAAAAGTTGTTATATTACCATTATACACTAGTCAAACACATCTCCCTATATCCAAGGGACTTATACTTTCAAAACGAAACAAGTTTCATACACTTAAAATACTTCAAGTCTCTTGACTTTGAAACTTAAGACCTCATTAAAACAAGTAAGGAATATCAAAGCCTTGTACGTCTACCGTACTACATAGATGTAACTATTCATGCTCAAGAGGTAGGAAAGTTCCACATACCTCTTCGGGTCAATCCACTTGCTAAGTCCAAATTACCGTACGTAATACGTCAACCTATAATGACCATAATACGTTTATTAACCTCAAGCTACAACGTAGAATATTCCAAGTTTAAAGTCACTAAATTCTATGGAAAATGGGGCAGCATTTCCTTTGTTTCTACATACTTTGCCACATTTTTCAAGGCCGAATTCAACATCCAAATGCCACATTTAAGGCCCAACAATCCAAACATTTCAAAGGGGATTACACACCTAATCTTGTGTGTGTAAAATTCTGCCCCACAATGTATAACAACTAACTTAACAAGTTAAAGGTAGTATTTAGGCTATAACATGCTTACATATCATTCTTATCCAACCCTTTCATATCCAAACCATATTTCTTGCGTGCAATGTATCTAAGGGCAATATTTACCACTACAAAATCTTTCTTCTTCACATGCAACACCAAAAACTAGCTACAAGAGAAGAATTGTTACCTTAGAGCTTTAGCCAAATTATTCCAACAAGTTTTCTATCCTCCTTTCCAAAAACACCACCACAATAACTCCTACAAGCTAGCCAACAAGCTTCCTTCTTGCCACACTTTTTCAGATTTTCATCAAGCTTTGATTTCCTTCTTGAAATTCTAGAGAGAAGGGAGATCTTTTAGCTTTAGAGAGAGAGAAGAACTTGAAGAATGACCAAGTCTTCAAGACTTGGTTAATAAGTAGTGCAGGCAAAATCAGATGGGGGGGGGGGGGGGGCCACTTGTCACCCTCCCATGGCCTTTTTTAAAACAAAACAGGTCAGATTTTTCCACTCAACTTCGCAGAACCCGCCGCGGCGCCGCGACCTGCGGCCGTGGCGGCCACTGACCTCTGCCGACTCCCAGAACATTCCGGCGCCGCGGCCCTATGGCTCCTGACCGAAACACTTTTCGGTCCGACTGCACACTGAATGTTACACCCCGTAAATTCAAGAAGGTAAGATAAGAACATACCACTATACCACGGTATATAAGATTTGAAAGTGGAAAGATAGGTGGGCAAACATGTGTTGGACGGATTTTGAGTCTACCTTGGAGTGTTGTACCCCAGTTGTTAAGAATTTCGAGGTGTTTAAAAATCCTAGTGTGTAGTCCGTTAAATCTAGTTCCCAACACAACAAACCGTTCGTCGATAGGACATCGGAGTCAAAAGTTATGGAAGTTACAAGTTAGGTGCGCAATGCAAAGCAGCGATTTTGGTTCAGTGCAGCGCGCCGAATCGCAGGACCGCGACGCCGGTTGTACTTGGAGTCCGCGGGGGTTGCAGCGCAGCAGCTCCGGAATGCAGGGCCGTGGCGCCGGAATGCTGGAACTTTTCGGAAGTGGAAGCGCCGCGGCGCCGGCGGCGGGATTTTTCTGCGGTAAAGGACGAAAATTAGGGGATATTTTTGTTAAAAGCCTATGGGAGGGTGACAAGTGTCCCACCCATCCTTTTGACCAGGTAAGGGGCCTATTTTAGGGCCAAGTCTTGGAAGACTTGGCCATTTCATCTCAAAACCCTCCCAAGGAAATCCTCTCCCTTTCTCTCTAGTTTTTCTTGAAGAAACCTTGCCTTAGGGGAAATTGTTGGAGCGGCGGCAAGAAGTAAAAGTGTGGGTAAACTTGTGGGAAGCGCTGGTGGACGAGTTTGACGGAAAAGAAGTGGAAGAAAGGGGCTTTTGTGGGCTTCTCCAAAGGTAAAAGTTTCCCCTTCTCTTGGATATGGGTTAATACTTGTTATAGTAGTTTAGAAATAAGCCTGAGGCTGTTATATTTAAGTTGTATAGATTTGGATCTTGTTGTCTTGTTGAAAACTGAAATGGGCATGTTAACCTTAAGATGATAACTTCGATTTGGTTACTAATTTGGTCGTCACATGTTGTAAAGGGGGATTGTAGTTGTTGAAGATGTCTAGGGCTAGATATCATGTTAGACCTAAGAACTTGGATTGGAAAAGAGTTGAAAAGGGTTAGTATTGGTTATATTGTTGGCCAAGAATGGCATGGAAATTATTGGTTTATTTTGTGTTGTTGTGGGGCGGAATTTTACACGTATTGTTAGGCATGTAATCCCCTTGTATTTGCTGGATCAATTGAGCCTTAAATGTGGCGTTTGGTTATTGAATTCGGCCTTGAAAAAGGTGTCATAGAAGTAGAAACAAAAGAAGTGCTGTCCAAATTTTCGTAGAATGTAGGGACCTTGCACTTAGTTTATTCTACGTTCGAAGCTAGAGTTTGATAGACGTTTTGTGACCCTTATATGATTGAAGTACTACGAGTAGCATATTCTACTTAAGGGGGATAGTACTGTGGAGCATTTTGCTAACCGTCGATAATCGTCGCGAGGTATGTGATTCTTCCTATCCTCTTCAGCATGATTATTTATGAAATATATAGTGCAGTAGATGCACGTGTGTTAATGGAATTTGATTTCCCTTGTTGTGCCTTGACTTGATATGAAGTGTAAAGGTCTTGATTGTTTAAAAAAGTAGGAAAATCTTATTCGTTAGTAATGGTTACTCGGTGGTCAAAGAATAAGCCCTCTTGGTCTCATAAGGGCTTATAGTTGTAATTGGTTGGTTTAAAACATAAAGTGTTATAACGGCTTTATGGGAAGTTTGTTATAACCACTTTATGTAGGTAAAAGAATGGTTTGTTGATTTCAAAAGATAAGAGACTTGACTTATAATTGACCTAAATGGTGTTGAAAAGTGTGAAACCTCATTCGTGAGAAATGAGTACTTGGTTTTTAAAAGAATAATGTTACATAAATTTCGGAAATGGGAATAAGAATCGAACAAGCCAATGCAGCGTTAATAAAGGAAAAAGTAATGACAATTAATTATATTAAAACCAGTAGAAACCTCCATCTGCATAGAAGCTAAGATAAGACAAAATTTTATTACATTTCCTAGATCATGGCTTCTCTAATAAGAATTATTGTAATCAAGTTTCGATCTTCTTGAAAATTCCAAAGTAAGGAACTCGTTTTCTAAAAGAAAAGTGACTTAAGAATTTGAAGTGTTTTGGTTTAAAAGAAAGGCATGGTTTTGTCTTGCCTTGTTTTAAAACCTAAAGTGTTATAATAGCTTTATGGGAAGTTAGTTATAACGACTTTATGGAAAATAAAGAAATGGATTCATTATTGGATTTAGAATGGTAACTTGATTTTTGGAAAAAGAGAAGTAACTTGTTTTCAAATATTGAACTCTTTGTGATGGAAAAACATAAGTGGCTTGGTTATAAAAGGTAGGAGTACCTTGATCCTAAAGGGGTTAGATACTTGGGTTTTAAATGGTATACTTGACGTTGTGTTAAGGAGTGTTTAAAGTACCTTGAGTTGTGTGTAACTTGCCTATGCTTGGTTGAGATAGCCTTGTTGTACAAGGACTTGATTGTTCTATCGAGTCTCTCGATGGAGGGCCGACTATTGGTTATTTGTTTGGACATACTGACACGTTGGGTAGCCCACGGGTATGCTTCCACAGTGAGTATGTTATACCCCATATTTCCAGAGTATGTACGTGAGGGCGTACGTACAAAAGTTTAAGCCTTAAGTAGGCAAAGTGGCGAAATTTGTGCACAACTAGCGAAAAGAGTCGTTTTCCGACGAAACGTTTTCCAAACTTTGCGAAGGGAAAATTCCGGCTATGTCATTTATAATTTTTGCGGATTTTTCCGAGAGATGAAATATTTTGGACCAACGAGAGGGCGACACTTAGCCCTCAAGTGGACGGCAATCCATGGGCTCCATTGGCATGTTTTTTTAATGTTTCATGCCTTAAGCATTTGGTCAATGTTTGGCTAGATATTTTGTGTAGTAGATGAGCAAGTGGGGCCCACAAACACATGTCCAAATCATCACCCTACACTTGCCCACCACTTGTCTTGATCTTGGCCATTGGTTGGCCTATAAATACCCCTCCAATGCAAGACTAAATCTTCATCCACAAATCATTTTCCAAGTCTAAAAACTCTCTCCCCCTTAAGTTTAGAATTCGTCCAAGGCTCCCCTCCCCCCTTTGTGAGCCTTGGCCGAAACCAACCCCCTTTGAGTTGTTTTTCGTAAATACACCCCTTGGTAGAAAAATACTCTCAAGTATTGTTGCTATTCCAAAATACCTTCGCCCAAATACCTTGTAGTATTCCGAGGTTACCCTTATACTAAAAGCCCGTAAATACTATTATACTTCCTTTAGCCACTAAACGAAACCCTAAGGAAATCTTCATAGCGAGTTGAAGTATTAAGAAGAAGTTGTGTAGAACTTCTAAGGGTTGTTTGGAGCGGGTTCAAGCGCCAGTAGGAGTTAAACGTTGCTCAGATCGACATTAAATCTTGGATAATTTTTGGCTTACCGAGGTAAATACTCATGTCCTTCTATTGTAATTGGAAATTACATCGTAGTAGTATAGAAATGAATATAAGATTCATAGAAGGATATTACGTAACGTAATTGAAATGAAATCACATCGTAAGAATATTAAAGAAGAAGATTAAATCGCGTACATAGATTGTATTCTGATGAGACTTGTGTAGTTGGCGGGTAGGAAGTCTTTGCCCAATTTTCCGTAGAATAAAGGAATCAGATCTAGATTTTTTACGTAATAGTCTAGACATTGATAGACTTATATGACCGATATAGGTTGAAGTCGCGAGTAGCATATTCTACTCGGGGTGGAAAAGGCTAGCAGGATTACAATACTTTGGAGCTATTTGCTAATAGTCGATAAATCGTCGCGAGGTATGTGATTCTTCCTATACTCTTGAGCATGATATTTTAAAAGAATATATATATAGTACGGTAGACGTACGTGTGTTAACTGAACGTAGTTTTACTGATGTCTTTTGACTTAAGCCTGAATAATAAGAATCTTGAAGTATTTCAAAAAATTTAAGAACCGTTTTTGAAAGAAGAGTAATACTTGGTTTTGAAAGCTTAAGTTATACTAGCTTTATGGGAAGTTAGGTATAATGACTTAAGAGTGATAAAAGGAACGGTTGACTTAAATTGCATTGATTTAAAGTCTGTTAAAGTGTGAAACCTCATTCGTGAGTAATGAGTACCTGGTTTTTAAAGGAATAATGTTTTACAGATTTCAGAAATAAGAATAAGTTATTATATTAAAACCAGTAGAAACCTCCATCTGCATAGAAGCTTAGATAAGACGAAATTGTATTACAGTTCCTAGATCATGGCTGCTTTAATAAGAATCAGTATAAACAAGCATTGATTTTCTTAAATTTCCAAAGTAAGGAACTTGATTTCTAAAAGAAAAGATGACTTGAGGAATTGATGAGTGTTTGGTTTAAAACATAAAGTGTTATAACAGCTTTATGGGAAGTTAGTTATAACGACTTTATGAAAACAAAATAATGGTTTTATCATTGGTTTTAAAGTGATAACTTGACTTTAAAAAAGGAGAAGTGTTTTGGTCTAAAAAGAAGGCATGGTATTGTCTTAATGTGGTTTAAAAAGGAAAGTATGGAAGTTGTTTTGGTTTACTTAAAAATGTTAGTCACTCTACTTTTATAATACGGGCATCGGTGACCTTTGTAAAAGAAATGGATCTTTTAAAAGAATTTAACGTACGTAGTACTTTGGGGTTAAAACCTGGACTTTGGCATAAAATGAAAGTACCTTGAGTTGTGTATGTTTGCGTGTGATAGCCTTGTCGTGCTAGTATTGTATTTCTATACCGTCGCGTCTCTCAATGCAGGGCCGGCTGATTTGTTATGATATTACTTGGACGTCTGCGGTGTGGAGAGAATTCCGCACGCGCTCCCGTTGATAGTGTTATTCCACGGACTAGCTCTCCATGAGGTTTCTTCGATTCGCCTTGGTATCCGTAGTCGGCTTTCGTGCTTGCCCGTATCGCCTTCGTGGCGAGTCTCGTGATACGACCTTGGTATCCGTAGTTTGCCCTCGTATTTGCCGGTCCACCACGTGACATGGCCTTCGTATCCGTAGTCGGCTTCGTGCTTGCCGTGACGCCGTGGCGGAGTCTAGTGATACGACCTTCGTATCCGTAGTTAGCCCTCGTACTTGCCGGCCACCACGTGACACGCCTTGGTATCCGTAGTCGGCCGTACTTGCCCGTATCAGCTCCGTGGTTTGGTTGTATCGTATTGTTAGTTTGGCTCTGGTATCTGGTAGTTAGCCTTCGTACTTGCCCCGTACGGTTTTTATGACTCAGGTAGGACTTGGTGTTCATATGTACTCCTTGGTGTTATTATATCATAGCCGCTGGCGGCGAGGAAGGTATTCCACGCATGATTGATGTTGTGGGCGTGAGACCCATAGTTATATTTGATCGATGACATTAAGGCGTGAGTCCCCGACTTGACATGATCGCTATTTATCGCGGGTAGTTTGGTTATCATACATGTCTCGCTTTATATAGATCGCTATGATTTCATTTACGATTTTCGCCACATACTTGGTACTGTTGTCTTGACCTCCTTCGGCCGCGTTCATGCCGCAGTAGAGTACACGCTTGTTGATCCTCGCCATAGGATCACCGCTCAACGATTAGGAAGCTCCGCTTCTCCGAGCTTATCTTTTGGTATAGTCCTCACATCGTAGGTACTTGTACATTCGTGGTATGGCGAGCCCCTGTCGCCATGTTGTATAAAAACTCTTAGAGGTCTGTAGTACTGTTGTGGGCAGGGTTTGTAAAAAGGATTAAACTGTTCGGTTTGAAAGATTTGTATATATATTATTGGAAGGTGACCGTTTTGGTTATCCTGTTCTTATCATATATCTTGTTTCATTTTTAAGTTTTTATTTCCGCTGATTTTCTTTGATGTTGTATCACTAGGGTGCCCGGGGTAAGGCACCAGTCACGGGCCCGGGATCGGGTCGTGACAAAAGTGGTATCGAAGCGATTAATCCTCGGAAAGTGTCTACTGCATCGTGTCTAGTAGAGTCTTGATTATCGGTGTGTTGTGCACCATCTATAATCGAGGAGGCAGGACATTTAGGATTGGTTTCCATTATTCTCATTCGAGATCGTGCCTTAGAAAGTGTTATAAGTTGGACCCCTCTGACGCATTTCGTTTTTACCAGTTATGCCTCCGCGCAAGGCAACCCGGGCCCAGATGGGCAAGGCAGCCGAGGAAACTGCTGGAAGGATACAGAGGAGTACGGGGGTGCACGCCCAGTCATTACCTGAGATAGTGCTTCAGACGACGAGTTTTGCGACGCCGCCAGCCTCAGTAGAGTTTAGAGCCGCAGCAGTGGCTGCTGAGACCACAAGACTGAGCCTCACCCCACAGGTGGAGCGTAAGAGATAAGTACAAGGAGATGGCCCAGTTATTGGCCAGGATAGTGGCAAGGCACGAGGATAAACTGGATGCAGCGATTCGGTGCAGTAGTACCGTAGTTCACCCGGAGCGGATAGTTTGAGATCGCGACTTTCGAGTTGCAAAGACGCCCGTTGTTTTATGGATCGAGGCCCGAGGATGATCCACGGGAGTTCATCGAGCCATTCTGACGGACCATGAGAGTGATCAAGGCTTCGAGACCGAGTCGCTGGTCTTAGGTTCACATCGGCCGCGTGATACCGCAATGACTAGTTTGATTCGTGCGAGCTGTCGGGGAGCATGCGCCCAACTATTTGGGACGAGTTCTCGAGGCATTTCTTGCACATTTCTTGCCTCCACATTTGCGAGGGCTCGGGCTGATAGATTTTTGGTGTTGAGGCAGAGCGGGCGTACAGTTCGTGAGTACAATGTGGAGTTCGACTCATTGGCTCGGTATGTCCTCGCGTTAGTAGCCAGTATGGAGGACAGAGTGCACCGCTATGTCATAGGGCTCGACGATTATTTGGCAGAGAGTTGCGCGGGTGTAGCTCTTCAGCCGGGCATGTACATTGCCCGCATGCAGGCTTATGCACTTGGGTGTGAGGAGCAGAGAGGTCGACGGAATGACCATGATCAGCAGAAGAGGGCCAGAACAGCAGGGTCCTTTGATAACTTTCGAGGCGGACCGCCTCGAAGAGAAGTTATGTACCTCCGCCAAGACAGAGTGGTCCTCCACGCCTTCGGACGCTTGGGATATTCGGAGCGTCGTGGCTCCTGTGTTTCGTGTTTCGTGGAGTAGGAATGCTCGCGGATAAGGTCACCCTTGTCTCGGTGTGGCCGTTGTGGAAAACTTCATAAGGGAGAATGTCGTACTAATTTGGGAGATTGTTATGCTTGTGGCCAATGTGGCCATTTGGCGAGATCGTCCGACTGTGGTAGCACCGTAGGATAGCACAGCTACGAGATCGCTTCTTTGGTTCTTCACCTTCCATAGCTAGGCAGGATGCTCATACACCGGCAGGCCACGGCAGAGGTCGCGATAGAAGTTCCCAGTTTTAGCAGTCCTTTGAACCGTCTATCGTTTCAGGTATATCCTTAACCCTCTAGAGTTTAGCTTGCGTGATGCGATGATTATATGTTGAGTACTATGTACAGATAGCATTGTGTATATTGTGGTTTAGAGACATGGTTAGTTGAAAGAATATGTATGGGGACAGGGAAGGTATGAACCTTAGAATATTACACGTTGAGACCTTAGATGTAAGGCCGGCTTGAATAAAAGATTTTACGGTTAGTCTTTGTCAAATACTTGGTATGCGTATAAATGTATTGTGGGATAATTCCATGGGTTGTGTAAGATGAAAGTGGTAGCCTTCAGGACTTGGATAGGTAAGATTGTTCCGGATCAAGGGAACAAGTGTTTGGCGCAATAGCGGGTCGGGTTGAGTACCGATCGCGGGTCAACCCGCGGCCTGTATTGTGGTGGGGTCAGTTCGAGGTGGTCCCGCCAGGTGGTAGGGTAACGAGGGTGCTAGGCCCATGTTTAGATGACTATCGTATGAGTTCGTGGATATGTTCGACCAGAATCGGATCGTGAAGGCCGGGAATGGCCTTAAAAGAGAGCGAGGCTAGTAAGATGACCAAGTTTGGAGGTGGTGACTCCAAAGTTTTGGAAATCAAGCGATGATCAAGTGTGGTAATGATACTAGAAGAGTTCAAGTGTTCGAGAAAAGTACGACGAGTAAGGAAAGAAGTGAACATGTCCGAGAGAATAGAAATGATCATTACTTTGTGAAGAAAAGGTGCAGCGGATATCTTTTAGACCGGTGGAAGCTTTTGTAATGCTAGAGGTGATTCCTCGTTGACTTGGGATAAGTATTTGCGTATGTGTTATTTGGTGGCCAGGTGTGGCATTGGCAACTTGTTATGAGGAACTTTATCGTTATCTGTCTTGAGAAGGAACATTCGGGACGAATGTTTCTAAGGAGGGGAGAATGTTATACCCCATATTTCCAGAGTATGTACGTGAGGGCGTACGTACAAAAGTT
Organism: Przewalskia tangutica; assembly: GCA_029844215.1. NCBI lineage: Eukaryota > Viridiplantae > Streptophyta > Magnoliopsida > Solanales > Solanaceae > Przewalskia > Przewalskia tangutica. The sequence continues at coordinate 67,316,119 of CM056724.1, read as the reverse complement.
TAAGCCTTAAGTAGGCAAAGTGGCGAAATTTGTGCACAACTAGCGAAAAGAGTCGTTTTCCGACGAAACGTTTTCCAAACTTTGCGAAGGGAAAATTCCGGCTATGTCATTTATAATTTTTGCGGATTTTTCCGAGAGATGAAATATTTTGGACTAACGAGAGGGCGACACTTGGCCCTCGAGTGGATGGCAATCCATGGGCTCCATTGACACGTTTTTTTAATGTTTCATGCCTTAAGCATTTGGTCAATGTTTGGCTAGATATTTTGTGTAGTAGATGAGCAAGTGGGGCCCACAAACACATGTCCAAATCTTCACCCTACACTTGCCCACCACTTGTCTTGATCTTGGCCATTGGTTGGCCTATAAATACCCCTCCAATGCAAGACTAAATCTTCATCCACAAATCATTTTCCAAGTCTAAAAACTCTCTCCCCCTTAAGTGTAGAATTCGTCCAAGGCTCCTCCCTCATGAGCCTTGGCGAAACCAACCCCTTGAGTTGTTTTTCAGAATACACCCCCTTGGTAGAAAAATACTCTCAAGTATTGTTGCTATTCCAAAATACTCGCCCAAATACCTTGTAGTATTCCGAGGTTACCCTTATACTAAAAGCCCAGAAATACTATTATACTTCTTTTAGCCACTAAACGAAACCCTAAGAAAATCTTCATAGCGAGTTGAAGTATTAAGAAGAAGTTGTGTAGAACTTCTAAGGGTTGTTTGGAGCGGGTTGGTCACTGCAGTAGAGCTAAACGTTGCTCAGGATCGACATTAAATCTTGGATAATTTTGGGCTTACCGAGGTAAATACTCCTATCCTTCTATTGTAATTGGAAATTACATACTGTAGTAGTATAGAAATGAATATAAGATTCATAGAAGGATATTACAGAAAAGAATTGAACTGAAATCACATCAGAAGAATATTAAAGAAGAAGATTAAATCAGACGCATATTGTGATCTGATTTACAGAGACTTGTGTAGTTGGCGGGTAGGAAGTGCCGCCAATTTTCCGTGGAATAAAGGAATCTGTATCTAGAAATATTTTACATAATAGTCTAGACATTGATAGACTTATATGACCGATATAGGTTGAAGTACTGCGAGTAGCATATTCTACTCGAATGGTGGAAAAGGCTAGCAGGATTACAATACTTTGGAGCTATTTGCTAATAGTCGATAAATCGTCGCGAGGTATGTGATTCTTCCTATACTCTTGAGCATGATATTTTAAAAGAATATATATATAGTACGGTAGACGTACGTGTGTTAACTGAACGTAGTTTTACGGCAATGTCTTTTGACTTAAGCCTGAATAATAAGAATCTTGAAGTATTTCAAAAGATTTAAGAACCGTTTTTGAAAGAAGAGTAATACTTGGTTTTGAAAGCTTAAGTTATACTAGCTTTATGGGAAGTTAGGTATAACGACTTAAGAGTGATAAAAGGAACGGTTGACTTAAATTGCATTGATTTAAAGTCTGTTAAAGTGTGAAACCTCATTCGTGAGTAATGAGTACCTGGTTTTTAAAGGAATAATGTTTTACAGATTTCGGAAATAAGAATAAGTTATTATATTAAAACCAGTAGAAAACTCCATCTGCATAGAAGCTTAGATAAGACGAAATTGTATTACAGTTCCTAGATCATGGCTGCTTTAATAAGAATCAGTATAAACAAGCATTGATTTTCTTAAATTTTCAAAGTAAGGAACTTGATTTCTAAAAGAAAAGATGACTTGAGGAATTGATGAGTGTTTGGTTTAAAACATAAAGTGTTATAACAGCTTTATGGGAAGTTAGTTATAACGACTTTATGAAAACAAAAGAATGGTTTTATCATTGGTTTTAAAGTGATAACTTGACTTTAAAAAATGAGAAGTGTTTTGGTCTTAAAAGAAGGCATGGTATTGTCTTATTGTGGTTTAAAATGGAAAGTATGGAAGTTGTTTTGGTTTACTTAAAAATGTTAGTCACTCTACTTTTATAATACGGGCATCGGGTGACCTTTGTAAAAGAAATGGATCTTTTAAAAAGAATTTAACGTACGTAGTACTTTGGGGTTAAAACCGACTTTGGCATAAAATGAAAGTACCTTGAGTTGTGTATGTTTGCGTGATAGCCTTGTCGTGCTAGTATTGTATTTCTATACCGCGTCTCAATGGAGGGCCGCTGATTTGTTATGATATTAATTGACGCGTCTGCAAGGACGGAGAATTCCACGCACGCCACGTTGATAGTGTTATTCCATGGACTAGCTCTCCATGAGGTTTCTTACCGATTCGCCTTGGTATCCGTAGTCGGCCAGACTTGCCCCGTATCGCCTTCGTGGGCGAGTCTCGTGATACTACTGTATCCGTAGTTAGCCCTCGTACTTGCCCCGGCCACCACGCGGACACGCCTTGGTATCCGTAGTCGGCCAGATTTGCCCCGTGACGCCTTCGTGGCGGAGTCTCGTGATACGGCCTTGGTATCTGGTAGTTAGCCCTCGTACTTGCCCCAATCAGCTACGTGAAACGGCCTTGGTATCCGTAGTCGGCCAGATTTACCCCGTGACGCCCGTGGTTTGGTTGTATAGTATTGTTAGTATGGCTCTGGTATCTGGTAGTTAGCCTTCGTACTTGCCCCGTATGGTTTTTATGACTCAGGTAGGACTTGGTGTTCATATGTACTCCTTGGTGTTATTATATCATAGATTGCCGGCAGTGAGGAAGGTATTCCACGGGCATGATTGATGTTGTGGGCGTGAGACCCATAGTTATATTTGAGTGATGACATTAAGGGCGTGAGTCCCTGACTTGACATGACTGCTTATTTATTGTGGACTGTAGTTTGGTTATCATACATGTCTCCTGCTTTATATAGACTGCTATGATTTCATTTACAGTATTTTCGGCCACATACTGGTACTGCCAGATCGACCCTTTCGGGCCGCGTTCATGCCGCAGGTAGAGGTACACCAGTTCTTGATCCTCGCTCATAGGATCACCGTTCAGCGTATTGGGAAGCTCCGTTTCTCCGGAAGCTTATCTTTTGGTATAGTCCTCACATCGTAGGTACTTGTACATTCGAGGGTATGGGCCCCTGTCGATCATGTTGTATAAAAACTCTTAGAGGTCCTGTAGTATCACAAGTGTGGTTTGTAAAAATGATTAAATTGTTCGGTTTGAAAGATTTGTATATATATTATTGGAAGGTGACCGTTTTGGTTATCCTGTTCTTATCATATATCTTGTTTCATTTTTAAGTTTTTATTTCCGCTGATTTTCTCTGATGTTGTATCACTAGGGTGCCCGGGGTAAGGCACCAGTCACGGGCCCGGGATCGGGTCGTGACAGAGTATTCTCTTGTTATTTGTTTGGACATACTGACGTTGGGTAGCCCACGGGTATGCTTCCACAGTGAGTATTCTCTTGTTATTTGTTTGGACATACTGACACGTTGGGTAGCCCACGGGTATGCTTCCACAGTGAGTATTATCTTGTTAGTTGTTTGGAGATACCGACACGTTGGGTGGCCCACGGGTATGCTTCCACAGGGATTGTTATCTTGTTATCTCCTTTGGGCATACCGACACGTTGGATGGTCCACGGGTATGGGCCCACTAGGACGGTTCCAGGGCCATGCTTACCGAGGTGACGCCGGCACGCGCCATCGCGCGTTAAATTCCCGAGTTGTATTTGAGTGATGATTTCACTCGCACGAGTCCACGACTTGACATGATCGCTTATATGTCAGGTATCGTAGTTTGGTTATCATACATGTCTCCTTTATATAGACTATTATGATTTCATTTACGATTTTTCGCCACATACTTGGTACTGTGATCGACCTCCTTCGGGTTGCGTTCACGCCGCAGTGGAGGTACATAGCTTGCCGATCCGCACTCTTAGGATCGCTGTTCGGTTCTCGAAAGCTTCATATCTCCTAATCTTGTCCCGTGGTACGGTTCTCAAGTGGTAGACTTTTGTATATTCAGGCATGGCGGCCCCGTCCCGTCATCATGGTTTTAAAATTCTTGAGGTCTCAGAACATCGCAAGGCGTAGTTTAAGGGATGAATCGCTCAAGTTTTCATTTATGTACAAAAAGGTAACCGTCGTTAGCCTGCTTTTCTTATTTCACTGCTTTCTTTCATGAGTTTTTATTTCACGGTTTTTCTCGATGTTGTATCACTAGGTGCCCGGTAGGCACTACCACGGCCCGGATCGGTCGTGACAAAATTGGTATCGAGCGCTTAATCTCTGAAAGTGTCTACGCATCGTATCCAAGAGAGTCTTGATTATCGGTGTTGTGCACCACATCTATAATCAGGAGGCTATAGGATATTTAGGATTGGTTTCCATTCTTCTCACTCTGAGATCGTGCCTTAGAGCTGTGTTATAAGTTGGACTCCCTCTGACGTATTCTTTGTATACCAGTGATGCCTCCACGCAAGGCAACCAGAACCCAAAAGGCGGCGCAGAGAGGAGTCGCGAGTAGAGCAAAGGCGGTCTCACCGAGACCACGACACTGAGCCTCCAGCCCCACACCGGGCGTAGAGATGGGTTACAGGGAGATGGCCCAGTTACTAGCCATGATCGTGGCCAGACATGAGGATATGCTGGATGCAGCCTCGATGCACCCATGGTTCACCCGAGATCGAGATAGTTTAAGGCTACGGACATTCGAGTCAGCCCGCCGAGTTCTACGGTCGAGGCACGAGGATGATCCGCAGAGTTCATCCGACGCTACACGGATCACGAGAGTGATCAAGGCTTCGAGACCGAGTCGCTGGCCTTAGGTTCGCATCGGCCGCGTGATACCGCAATGATCGTTTGATTCGTGGGAGCTATCCCGGGAGCATACACCTCCACTGGTCAGCGAAGTTCTCAGAGGCTTTCCTTGGCCATTTCTTGCCTCCACAGATGAGGAGGGCACGGGCCGACATATTTTTGATGCTGAGACAAAGAGGGCGCACAGTTCGAGAGTACAATGTAGAGTTTGACTCATTGGCTCGGTATATCCCCGCTCTGGTGGCAGATATGGAGGATAAAGTTCACCGTTATGTCACAGGACTCGATGACTACTTAGCAGAGAGTTGCACGGGAGTAGCTCTTCAGCCGGACATGGATATTGCCCGCATGCAGGCTTATGCATTTGGGTGTGAGGAGCGTAGAGGTTGACGGATTAACCAAGATCAGCAGAAGAGGCCGTGATGCGAGGTCCTCTGGTGACCTTCGAGGCAGGCAGCCTCAGCAGCAGACTAGTTATGCGCCTCCGCCAGTACGGAGTGCTCCGCCACAGTCTTCAGGACGTTCGGGAGATTCCGGAGCAGGTCAGGGCTCCAAGGTTTCAGGTTTTTGGGGGAGCAGGGACGTTAGTCAGATGGGACCACCCCTACCTCGTTGTGGCCGTTGTGGTAGGCTCCATGATGGGGAGTGTCGTGCTGGAATGGGAGTTTGTTTTGCATGCGGCCAGCGGGCTTATAGAAATTGTCCAACCAGAGGTAGCGCGGATGTAGAGACTCAGCCTTCGGGATCAGTGGTTGATTCATCTCCTCCTTTTGTGCGCCGTGCAGGGAAGGAACATGAGTAGAACGACAAAAAGAGGAAGTGAAGTAATAGTTACAGGTATATTCTTAACCCTCTAGAGACTAGTATGCATTGATGATTATGGTGATGTGTTAAGTGTTATGTTCGGATAGCTTTGTGTTAAAAATGTGATTTAGAAGCCTGATTAGTGAAAAGGGTAAGCCTGGGGATGAGAAAATTTTGAACCTTAAAATTTATAACAATCGAGACCTTAGAGGTAAGGCCGGCTAGAGTAAAAGATTTTACAGTGATCCTTGTCAGAGTACATAGTATGCGGGGAATATATTCGGGTGATAAGTCCATGAGTGGCATAACTGATTATTTTGTAAGTGCAGTGGTGAAAACTATACCGGCGTCTGCGTTTTGGAGACTTAGAAGGAACATTCGGGACGAATGACTCTAAGGGGGAAGAATGTTACACCCCGTAAATTCAAGAAGATAAGATAAGAACATACCACGGTATATAAGATTTGAAAGTGGAAAGATAGGTGGGCAAACATGTGTTGGACGGATTTTGAGTCTACCTTGGAGTGTTGTACCCCAGTTGTTAAGAATTTCGAGGTGTTTAAAAAGCCTAGTATGTAGTCCGTTAAATCTAGTTCCCAACGCAACAAACTGTTCGTCGATAGGACATCGGAGTCAAAAGTTATGGAAGTTACAAGTTAGGTGCGCAGTCAGGCAAAGCAGCAGTTTTCGGTTCAGGGGTACAGCGCCGCGGCGCCGGAATGCAGGGCCGCGGCGCCGGTTGTACTGGGAGTCCGCGGGGGTTGCAGCGCCGCGCTCGGACGCGGTCGCGCGCCGAATGCTAGAACTTTCCGGAAGGCGCGCGCCGAGGCGGGATTTTTCTGCAGAAAGGACGAAAATCGGGGATATTTTTGTTAAAGCCTATGAGGGTGACAAGTGTCCCTCCCATCCTTTTGACCAGGTAAGGGGCCTATTTTAGGGCCAAGTCTTGGAAGACATGGCCATTTCATCTCAAAACCCTCCCAAGGAAATCCTCTCCCTTTCTCTCTAGTTTTTCTTGAAGAAACCTTGCCTTAGGGGAAATTGTTGGAGCGGCGGCAAGAAGGAAAAGTGTGGGTAAACTTGTGGAAAGCGCTGGTGGACGAGTTTTACGGAAAAGAAGTGGAAGAAAGGGGCTTTTGTGGGCTTCTCCAAAGGTAAAAGTTTCCCCTTCTCTTGGATATGGGTTAATACTTGTTATAATAGTTTAGAAATGAGCCTGAGGCTATTATATTTAAGTTGTATAGATTTGGATCTTGTTGTCTTGTTGAAAACTGAAATGGGCATGTTAACCTTAAGATGATAACTTCAATTTGGTTACTAATTTGGTCGTCACATGTTGTAAATGGGGATTGTAGTTGTTGAAGATGTCTAGGGGTAGATATCATGTTAGACCTAAGAACTTGGATTGGAAAAGAGTTGAAAGGGGTTAGTATTGGTTATATTGTTGGCCAAGAATGGCATGAAAATTAATGGTTTATTTTGTGTTGTTGTGGGGCGGAATTTTACACGTATTGTTAGGCGTGTAATCCCCTTGTATTTGCTGGATCAATTGAGCCTTAAATGTGGCGTTTGGTTATTGAATTCGGCCTAGAAAAAGGTGTCATAGAAGTAGAAACAAAGGAAGTGCTGTCCAAATTTCCGTAGAATGTAGGGACCTTGCACTTAGTTTATTCTACGTTCGAAGCTAGAGTTTGATAGACGTTTTGTGACCCTTATAGGATTGCAGTACTACGAGTAGCATATTCTACTTAAGGGGATAAGATCGTGGAGCATTTTGCTAACCGTCGATAATCGTCGCGAGGTATGTGATTCTTCCTATCCTCTTCAAAGATGATTATTTGTGAAATATATAGTGCGAGATGCACGTGTGTTAATGGAATTTGATTTCCCTTGTTGTGCCTTGACTTGATATGAAGTGTAAAGGTCTTGATTGTTTAAAAAAGTAGGAAAATCTTATTCGTTAGTAATGGTTACTCGGTGGTCAAAAAATAAGCCCTCTTGGTCTCATAAGGGCTTATAGTTGTAATTGGTTGGTTTAAAACATAAAGTGTTATAACGGCTTTATGGGAAGTTTGTTATAACCACTTTATGTAGGTAAAAGTATGGTTTGTTGATTCCAAAAGATAAGAGACTTGACTTATAATTGACCTAAATGGTGTTGAAAAGTGTGAAACCTCATTCGTGAGAAATGAGTACTTGGTTTTTAAAAGAATAATGTTACATAAATTTCGGAAATGGGAATAAGAATCGAACAAGCCAATGCAGCGTTAATAAAGGAAAAAGTAATGACAATTAATTATATTAAAATCAGTAGAAACCTCCATCTGCATAGAAGCTAAGATAAGACAAAATTGTATTACATTTCCTAGATCATGGCTGCTCTAATAAGAATTATTGTAATCAAGTTTCGATCTTCTTGAAAATTCCAAAGTAAGGAACTAGTTTTCTAAAAGAAAAGTGACTTAAGAATTTGAAGTGTTTTGGTTTAAAAGAAAGACATGGTTTTGTCTTGCCTTGTTTTAAAACCTAAAGTGTTATAATAGCTTTATGGGAAGTTAGTTATAACGACTTTATGGAAAATAAAGAAATGGATTCATTATTGGATTTAGAATGGTAACTTGATTTTTGGAAAAAGAGAAGTAACTTGTTTTCAAATATTGAACTCTTTGTGATGGAAAAACATAAGTGGCTTGGTTATAAAAGGTAGGAGTACCTTGATCCTAAAGGGGTTAGATACTTGGGTTTTAAATGGTATACTTGACGTTGTGTTAAGGAGTGTTTAAAGTACCTTGAGTTGTGTGTAACTTGCCTATGCTTGGTTGAGATAGCCTTGTTGTACAAGGGTTTGATTGTGCTATCGAGTCTCTCGATGGAGGGCCGGCTATTGGTTATTTGTTTGGACATACTGACACGTTGGGTAGCCCACGGGTATGCTTCCACAGTGAGTATTCTCTTGTTATTTGTTTGGACATACTGACACGTTGGGTAGCCCACGGGTATGCTTCCACAGTGAGTATTTTCTTGTTATTTGTTTAGACATACTGACACGTTGGGTAGCCCACGGGTATGCTTCCACAGTGAGTATTATCTTGTTAGTTGTTTGGACATACCGACATGTTGAGTGGCCCACGGGTATGCTTCCACAGGGATTGTTATCTTGTTATCTCCTTTGGGCATACCGACACGTTGGATGGTCCACGGGTATGGGCCCACTAGGACGGTTCCAAGGCCAATCTTACCGAGGTGAGATGCCGGCACGCACCATCATGCGGGTTAAATTCCGGGTTGTATTTGAGTGATGATTTCACCGCATGAGTCCTCGACTTGACATGATCGCTTATATGTTGTATCGTAGTTTGGTTATCATACATGTCTCCACTTTATATAGACTATTATGATTTCATTTACGATTTTTCGCCACATACTTGGTACTGTCAGATCGACCTCCTTCTGGGCCGTTTGTTATACCCGTATTTCCGAGTATGTACGTAAGGGAATACGTCTAAAAAGTTTGGCCTTAAAGTTAGCCTTGGGCGTTTTTATTTGTGCACAACTCACTAAAAGAATCGCTTTCCGACGAAACGTTTCCACACTTCGTAGGAAAATTCCGACTATGTCATTTAGTATTTTTGGGATTTTTCCAGAGACGAAACATTTTGGACCAACGGGAGGCGACACTTAGCACCCTCCAATTGGTGGACTTGAATCGCCCATGGGACGAATTGGAATGGGATTGGCACGCTTTTGGTGCCTTGCTCAAAGTCGAGGAGTTGGTAGGATATTTGTGTATAGTTAATCCTCACCCTACACTTGCCTTGCACTTGTCTTCATCTTGGCCATTGGTTGGCCAAGGCTTGAGCTATAAATACCCTTTAGATGAAGAGTTCTTCATCCACAAAGTTATCTTCCAAGTCTTGAAAATCCTCTCCTCTCCTTAAGCCTTTCGTCCAACACCTCACCTTTGAGTGAGTTTGGCCGAGGCCTACCCCCCTAGCCGAAATCTACCCCCCCTCCCTTGGTAGAAAAGTTGTCTTCTAGTATTGTTATAATGCCCAAAATACCCTAGCCCAAATCCCTTAGTCCTTTGTAGAAGTTGTGAAGAACTTCTAAGGTTTCTTGGAGCTACCGGAGCGTACAACTTAGGAGCTAAACCTTGCTCAGGCGCGACTTTATCTAGGATATTATTGGGCTTACCGAGGTAACTAATCCTAACCCTCTTTTGAATTAGAGAATACTTACTGTAGTAGTATAAGAATAAGTATAAATACTTAGAAGAATATTTCAGAATAGAATTGAACTGTTATCACAGTAGAAGGGTTTAAAAGAAGAATAATTAAACTATGCTTATATAGGACTGTTTTCACAGTAGACTTATATAGCTCACCGGGTAGGGAAGTGCTGCCCGACTTTCCGTAGAATTGTGAACCCTCTGTTTAGAATGACCTTCAGAGTAGTCTTTGATAGATGTCTGTGACTATTATAGGCTGACTCTCTGCGCGCGACATATTCAACTTGGCAGGTGGTTTTCGCTGAGAAGGTATGTGATTCTTCCTAAAGCATGATATTTTACAATATATATATAGTACGGTGACGCGTACGTGTTAATCGAATAATAACTACGGCAATGTCTTTGACTTAAGCCCGAATAATACTTACGAATGCCTCACGCTTAAGCTCGAATAATACTTACTAAGAATGCCTCACGGCTTAAGCCTGAATAACAAAGAACTGAAAGCATTTCAAAAGAATACTGAATCATTTTTTAACAGAAGATAAATATTTGGTTTTTAAAACAAAAGCTTAAGAGTTATACTAGCTTTATGGGAAGTTAGGTATAACAACTTAAGAAAGATAAAAAGGAACTGTTTACTTGTTTGTTTATAAAAGCCTTGTATTGATTTCTGTAAGATTTGTGTGATAAGTAGACTATTATGATGCTACCAGGTTAGTGTCTTGAAATGATGTGTAAGGGTCATTCTTGTACTTACGTTGCTAACCGTAAGTCCGTTGTAATCGTTATTGTATCACCTACCCTCGATCGTTATACCGAGGGCTTTCCTCGCGATGCGGGTCTATACGGCCTATGCGGTCTGTGAGACTATGCGGAGCAGCGGTATGCTCCAGGATTGATCATTCCGGGTGTTTAGCCTGATGCGGGGGATTCCCTATGCGGTCTGTTGAGACTATGCGGTCTTTTGAGGCTATGCGGGCTGCGGGAGCCTAGGCGGATGCCGGGGGTTGGCTGCCCCCGATGCGAGGAATACCTACGCGGTGCAGTGTGTGACCTATGCGGATCGCGTAAGTCCGTGACTAGGCACGCAGAATGATACTATGGGCGATTGGCCTTGCTTCGATCATTCGCGGCCTAGAATAGACTGCTGGCGCTTTTCCTATTATCATTGTTGTTTGTGATGTGGCACTATGTGCAATTGAACGGATTGTATTTGTGAAAAGGTTTTAAATACTTTGATTTCATTTCGCTTTATAGTTTCACATACTTGGTACTGATCGACTCTCCTTCGGGCCGCGTCATGCCGCAGTAAAGGCAAGCAGTGCTAGATCCGCATCCTTAGGATCTTTTGCGTCGTGAGCTCCATCTTCTCCGAGGCTCTACTTTTGGGTATGATCTCCTGTTGTAGATAGTTTTGTACAGTGGTATGGCGGCCCCGTCCCGCCATAGTTGTATATTTCCTTAGAGGTCTGTAGTCATGTTATGCGCTTTGGGATGTAATCACTGAACCATGTTTATTTATATATGCCGAAGGCGACGCTTTCACATAAATCGTATCTTATTTTATAAATCGCTTCTGTCTTGTTTTATATTTCCGCCGTTACTCGATGTATGACTACTTGGGTGCCCGGTAAGGCACTACCACGGGCCCCGAACAGGTCGTGACAAAAGTGGTATCGAGCCGAGGACCGTGCATCGCTATGTCACTGGCTAGATGATTACATGGCCGAAGTTTGCGCGGTGTGTCCTTCACCAGTATGGACATAACCCGTATGCAGCTCATGCACTAGGATGCGAGGAGCGTAGAGACCGCCGGTAGAGCGATATCGCAGCAGGAAGGCCAAGACGACGGTTCTTTTGGTGGTTCTCGGGGTGGGCGGCATCGCCAGGTCGATTTGCACCACACCAGCCGCAGAGCGCTCCTACCTCATTTTCGGATACAGCAGAGCAAGGGGCGTGTCGTGGCCCCGGACTTTGGATTTCGTGGTAGCAGGGTGCTAACTGCTCGAGGTCCGCTGTGCCCGTTGTGGTAGATACCATTCGAGCCGACCGGAGCTGCTATACTTGCAGGCCAGTGGTCATTTCGCGAGTTTGTCCGGCCGGGCGGCTGGTAGTAGGCCCGCCATGTGGTCTGCCGCTTCTTCATCCCAACAGCTACTCGCCCGAGGGCAAGGTACTCATGGACCAGCGGTCGCGGCAGGTCGTGGCGCGGTCCCGATTCTAGCGGTCCTCGAATCGCATTTATGCTTTGTCCACCGACAGATCGTGAGGCCTCACCGATGTCGCCACAGTACCTTATCGCTCGGGTTTGATGTATGCTTTGATAGATCCGGTTCTACTCGCCCTATATATCTCCCCTTGTTGCTAGTAGGATAGGGATAGAGCCTGAGTCCATAGACCCTTTCGAGGTAGCTACGCCAGTGGGTGATTCGGTGGTAGCTCGGCGGGTATATAGAGCTTGTCCTGTGACCATTTACAGTCGTTGGACCCTAGCCGACTTGATAGAGTTGGAGATGATTGACTTCGACGTGATCATGAGGATGGATTGGCTAGCTTCTTGCTACGCTAATGTAGACTGCAGAGAGAGAGTAGTACGGTTCCAGCTCGGCGAGCCGGTTGTTGAGTGGGAGGAGCACGGTATCGTCGAAGCGGTAGGTTTATTTCCTACCTCAAGGCTAGGAAGATGGTGCGCATGGTATATCTACCATCTCGTTCGTGTTTGATCTCAAGCTGCGGTACCAGATTTCCGTCGTTCCGATGGTCGAGAGTTCCCGACGTATTTCCGCACGACCTCGTATCCTCCCGAGAGGAAGATTGAGTTTTGTATTGACATATTGCCGCACACTCGCCTATTTCCATTCCGCCATACGTAATGGCACCCGCCGAGCCGAGAGTTGAAGGATCGGCTTAGGATTTTGTCACGACCAACCCGGCCCGGATCGTGCCTTACCCCGCACCCTAGTGACACAACATCGAGTAATCACGAACATAAAACCACAACATGAGATAACGAAATATATAAAACAATAATCATGGAAAACTTGCCTTTCGGCATATATATAACCATCAACTCTTTTACAAATGAATGCTTAATCCTTTTACCAACCCCGCCACAACAAGATTACATGCACTTAAGAATGATACGACCACAACGGGCGACAGGGCGCCAAACCCCGAATGTAAATACTTACTACGACGGACTATACCACCGATAAGCCTCCGAGAAACGGAGCTTCCCAAACGCTGAATCGTGACTCGAGAGCTAGGATCAACGATCGATGTACCTCAACTCGCGCATGAACGCAGCCGGCGAGGTCGATAACAAAAATTTAGTATGTGAAACTAAAGATAAATCAGAAATGAAATCATAGTAGTCTATACAAAGCAGGAGACATGTATGATAACCAAACTACAGTTCACCATAAATAAGCAGTCATGTCAAGTCAGGGATTCACACCCTCAAGTCATCACTCAATTTAACAATGGGTCTCACGCCCACACTTCAATCGTGCCCGTGGAATACCTTCCTCACTGCCGGCAGTTTATGATATACAAGCACCAAGGAATACATATGAACACCAGGTCCCACCTGTGTCCTAATAAAACTGCATGTAAGCACGAAGGCATAGCCGACTACTAACACCTACGCATCAACAAGGTCATAAATCGTATCATAAGATCTGCCTGCACCGTCACATGATCAAAGCCGCCACTTGCCCGCAGATCTAATGCGCGCTCTAGTCCTGGAACTTCCCGCAGCTCCGCATAGGCCAATCTCATCGGCCCGCATGAGGTATTCCCCGCATCGAGGGTAGCTACTCCCCGGCATCGTCCTGGACTTCGCAGTCCGCATGGCCACAAGGACCGCATGCCCATAAAGGACGACACTAACACGAACTCTCGTAGCTCGCATAGGCCCTCGTGACCCGCATGAGGTATTCTCGAATCATGGTCCTGCATCGCTCGAGTCTACCCCAGACGGAGGGCGCAACCCTAATCATCTCAAGAGATGAATGCCACAATACTATCATAACGATCGATAGTTAATAAGCACAATCAAGGGAAACCCCCCTTACACAAACATCACAAGATACTAACACACGTAGCATCCTAACACGTTTACTTATCAAGGCAACAAGAAAGTATTACAAGGCTATCACAAACCAATACAATCAAGTTATTCACACAAGGTACTTTCTACTAACAAGTTCGTATCTATCCCCAAAGTACTTCACACATTAAAATCTTAAAAAAGATCTGCTTCTTTCACATAAGTCACACAATACCGTAGTATAAAATAGAGTGATCGTCCTTTTAAGAAACCCAAAACTCTTACCTTTGTAAAATCAAGTAACAACATTATTTTCCAAATGTCCAAGTTTGCCTAATTTCAAATGTTCACGTTTCTTATTTTAGAAAGGTTCCGTAGTTCATAGTCTTATTCATTTAAGAATATAATTCTCTTTTAAACAATCTGAGAAACATAAGCCTTATATGTGAGTAGGATATTCTTGTTTATAACAATCTTATTACAAAGACCATGATCTAGGAAATATCATTTTGTCTCATCTTAGCTTCTATGCAGATGGAAGTTTCTACTGGTTTTAATAATACTTAATTATTCAAAACATTTCCTTTTATTAACGCTGCAGTGGTTTGTCGATACACATCCTGATTTCCAAAATCAAGAAACGTTTAAGCCGCTATACCTAACTTCCCATTAAGCTAGTATAACTCTTAAGTTCTCAAAAACCAAGTAGTACTTCTCTTTCACTACGATTTCAGAAATCTTTTGAAATTCTTCAAGTTCTTTATAATGACACGTCAAGCCATTTATAATCAAATCCTTTACCTTTTAAAAACCACAAAGTGTTTTCTTATCTACATAAAGTCGTTATAACCAACTTCCCATAAAGCCGTTATAACACTTTATGTTTTAAACCCATCGAATACATTTAGCACACGTACGCTCACCGTACTACATAGTTCACACATATCATGCTAGAAGAGATAGGAAGAGGTTCACATACCTCGCGACGATTATCGACTAATAGCAAAATGCTCGAGTACCTCGCCGCCGGCTACTCCTTAAGCCAAGTAGAACGCGCCACACGTAGTACTTCCACCTATAAGGCCACAAGGCGCTTATTAACATCTAGATCTCATCGTAGAACTTCTACGTAAAATTCGCAGACTTCCCCAACAACAGAAATCTCCTCCTCTATCGAGGCCGGCTACTAAGCCAACCAGTGGGGTTATACATCTAACCCTAACTGTACAATTCTACTCCACTGCACTACTACACAAGTCTCATCAGAATACCCTATGTAATTACAACAAGACTATATATAGTATACTTCAACTATATACTCCTACAACATGTAATATCCAATTACAATAGGGGGACAAGATAATTACCTCGATAAGCCCATAATTATCCAAGTATAAAGTCGATCCTGGGCAATCGCTTAGCTCAACTCCGAGCGCTCCAACCCGCTTAAACCACCCTTAGAAGTTCTAACCAACTTCTTCACAATACTCCAACGGACTATGGAGATTTTCCTAGGGTTTCGGTTTTGTGGACCGACGGGAAGTATAATAGTATTTCGGGCTTTTCAGATAGGTATAACCTTAGAATACAACAAGGTATACTAAGGTAATTTGGGCATTATAACAATACTTTGAGAGTATTTCTACCAAGAGTGGGTATTATATGAAAACAAACTAGGCTAGTGGGTACCCCACGGCCACACCACAGGAGTGGGTGGCTACCCTCGCCTACCCCACTGTGGGGAACTCTCGCCAAGGGGCCTCACGGTGAGGGGGAAGGCTCTCAAGACTTAGGCATTTTGGATGAAGAAGTCTTCAACCTAGAGGGTATTTATAGCACAAGCCAAGGCCAACCAATGGCCAAGATCTAGCCAAGTGCTAGGCAAGTGTAGGCCAAGATATGCCCAAGTGCCCCCTAGTCCCTACTCCTTAAAACCCTCACAAATATCTACACAAATATCTACCCACAACTTGCCCACCAATCGCCCTAAGCGCCCACTTGCTTCCAATGTGAGGTGACATGTCACCCTCCCGTTGGTCCAAAATGTTTCGCTTCTCGGAAAATCCGCAAAAACTAAATGACATAGCCGGAAATTCCCTACGAAGTCGTGGAAAACGCTTTCGCCAAAAACGACTCTAACCGTTGTGCACAAACATACTTCGCCCAAAGGTGCCACATGGGGTGACACGTGTCGCCCCGATTCGGCCCAAAATATTTCGTCTTCCGAAATATCCAAAACGCCAAAATCTCAAAATCAACGCGGCCCCACAAAATCAGAATTTCTCCCGTGGGCCCCACGTGACCATTTTCGAAAATAAAATTCCATAATTCTCTAATATTCCAGAAGTCCGAATACCAAACTGGGAATCCATTCCATAAACGAACCTTTTTCCTTCACAAAACCGAAACTTTTCCGTGGAAAAATCGCCTCTTTCTTCCTTTCCAATCTTTCGTCAGATTCTCGCACGCACGCCCTCGCATACATACCTCGGAACTACGGGTATAACATTCTTCCTTAGAAACATTCGTCCCGAATGTTCCTTCTAAGTCTCAAAACGAACACGTGACAGTATAGTCTTCACTACTATACTTACGAAACAATCCTGCCACAGCTGGCCATGGAAACACCTGCGCAAAACGTCCAGCTAAGTCCACGAGGAAACACCTCTACATCACCACAAATACCTCTTCCCGGGTCAAAATATACTTCCTTAGTCATCGATACCACTTTTGTCACTGTCGCGAGCCTTGCTCCGACGACCAACAAATGGTACCGGCCGCGATCCCGAGGATCTCGTACACTCGAACTCTTACCACATTCGATACGGCCGCTTTCCAAAACTCGGGTTACTATCTCTAACGTGGTCATCATTAATCGGGGACATTCGATGGATCTTCGATACTTTCCCGATCATAACAATACGAAGACCGGACGCCCTTCCTCCTAAGTCGGACGGCAAATGCTAACATATAGGCAACCCGCCTATTCTTCACATGAACTCACAAAGGCCCAAAGTAACTCGCTAAGTTCCTTCGTTTCCAAAACTCGTCACACCGTCCGGTGGTACTTTCAAGAAGACCGACCGCCAACTCAACTCTAAGCGCCGCCGATTATCCGCACGATTCCTCCGAGCCGCCGTAACTTCTTCTAGACAAGCTTCACTATCCATACCGGAACAAGCTCAACCAACTATTCAACCTCGCCAACATCGAACCAATCGACCGCAACTTGCATTTCTGCTCTACAAGGCGCCACAAGACGACATCCGAACACCGACATGGTAGCTTAAACACTTCAACCGAGACAACGATCCTCACAAACCACTTCAAATCAAAACATCGCCCGAGGCGAATGCGACACGAGACTCACCCGAAGTTCCTAGCCCCGCCGTACAAACTCCTAGAAGAAAACAGCCGCACTGGCTCCACCGTCATCATAAGGTGAAGGTAGGCACCCTGCAACCTCACAACCTTTTCAGATAACATCAACACCGCCGAGGAACGACTCGACCAAGAACACGATAGGTCGCCCCATCGCCCGACCACGGTCGAACGCATCCACGAACTTGCACGCTGGCTAACTAAACATGGGCCTAACACCTCATGACCCTAACACAAAGAGGGACCACCACAAACTGACCCCACCACTAAAACCTACCGCGGGTTGACTCCGCACGTAGCCTCAACCCGACCCAAGGCGCAAATACCATCTCCCGAAGGAACAATCTTACTAAACACGTTTAAAACCTAGCGGTCTTCTTAGCTCAACTACCCTCTTTCATTTCATACTACATGTGGACTTATCCCAAACACACCACGTGCACTATGCACTCGATAAGGGTCAAACATAAACATACGCCTCTACCCGAGATGGCCTTACCTCTAAGGTCTTTGCGTATAAAGCTCTAAGGCTCACACTTTCTCTATCCTTCAAAATCTTACTCTGCTAACCCACCATGATTTCTAATCACCACTAACACACCGCTATCGAACATAGCACTTAAGGTATACTCACCTTGAAAGTTACCGGCGACCTCACGCCCGCCCTCTTCGCTCGCCCTTGGTTAACCCGCCGATCTCTACGCTTCTGCCGCGCATAAGCCCGCATACGTGCCATGCTCAAGCCTAATCAAGGATTACTCTTGCACAACCTTCTCTTAGGTAGTCATCAAGACTCGCGATACATCGGTATACTCTCGTAGCCAAATCTATAGCTAGTAACAGGTCGCCTTTGCAATCTATATTCATCGCTCTGGCCGTGGAACCAAGGTTCAAATATCGTGGACGCAGAGAATCGCCGCCGCCATGCTTAAACTCGGCTAGTGACGCCGCAGAAATCCCCGAATGAAGCACTACCCTAGGTAATGATTTGGCCCGCCCTCGCCACCCTCTCGAACTCTACTCAGCCTCCTCACGCCTTGCCTCTCCCGGGCCCGGGTTGCCCTACGCGAGGCATAACGATAAGGGAAATAATTTCGCGTAGGGTCCAACTTACAACACTTTCTAAGGCACGATCTCGAGTGAGAAGAATAGAAACCAATCCTAAATATCCTATAGCCTCTCGATTATGGTGTGGTGCACAACACCGATAATCAAGACTTCATCGATACGGCTCAGACACTTTCCGAGGATTAATCGCTCGATACCACTTTTGTCACGACCGAACCCGGCCCGTGGATCGTGCCTTACCCCGCACCCTAGTGACACAACATCGAGTAATCACGAACATAAAACCACAACATGAGATAAATGTAAATATATAAAACAATAATCAGGAAAACTTGCCTTTCGCATATATATAACCATCAACTCTTTTACAAATGAATGCTTAATCCTTTTACCAACCCCGCCACAACAAGATTACTGCACCTCTAAGAATGATACGACCACAATGGCGGACAGGGTTCCCGCCAAACCCCCGAATGTAAATACTTACTACGACAGGACTATACCACCGATAAGCCTCCGAGAAACGGAGCTTCCCAAACGCTGAATCGGACTCGAGAGCTAGGATCAACGATCGTACCTCAACTCGCGGCATGAACGCAAATCCAAGCGAGGTCGATAACAGTACCGAGTATGTGAAACTAAAGATAAATCAGAAATGAAATCATAGTAGTCTATACAAAGCAGAGACATGTATGATAACCAAACTACGCTTCACCATAAATAAGCAGCCATGTCAAGTCGTGATTCACACCTCAAGTCATCACTCAATTTAACAATGGGTCTCACGCCACAACATCAATCGTGCGTGGAATACCTTCCTCACCGCCGGCAGCTTTATGATATACAAGCACCAAGGAATACATATGAACACCGTGTCCCACCTGTCCTAATAAAATCTGCAGGTAAGTACGAAGGCATAGCCGACTACTAACACCTACGCACTCAACAAGGTCATAAATCAGATCATAAGATCTGCTCTGCACCGCCACATGATCAAAGCCGCCACTTGCCCGCAGATCTAATGTGCGCGTCTAGTCCTCGAACTTCCCGCACTCGCATAGGCCAATCTCATCGCCCGCATGAGGTATTCCCGCATCGAGGGTAGCTACTCCCGATCGCCCCGACTTCGCATCGCATGGCCACAAGGACCGCATGCCCATAAAGGACGACACTAACTCGAACTCTCGTAGCTCGCATAGGCCCTC
Organism: Przewalskia tangutica; assembly: GCA_029844215.1. NCBI lineage: Eukaryota > Viridiplantae > Streptophyta > Magnoliopsida > Solanales > Solanaceae > Przewalskia > Przewalskia tangutica. The sequence continues at coordinate 67,296,607 of CM056724.1, read as the reverse complement.
GTGACCCGCATTGAGGTATTCTCGAATCACGGTCCTGCATCACCGAGTCTACCCCGCGTCGGAGGGCGCTTAACCCTAATCATCTCAAGAGATGAATGCCACAATACTATCATAACGACCGATAGTTAATAAGCACAATCAAGGAAACCCCTTACACAAACATCACAAGATACTAACACACGTAGCATCCTAACACGCTTACTTATCAAGGCAACAAGAAAGTATTACAAGGCTATCACAAACCAATACAATCAAGTTATTCACACAAGGTACTTTCTACTAACAAGTTCGTATCTATCCCCAAAGTACTTCACACATTAAAATCTTAAAAAGATCTGCTTCTTTCACATAAGTCACACAATACCCGTAGTATAAAATAGAGTGATCGCCCTTTTAAGAAACCTAAAACTCTTACCTTTGTAAAATCAAGTAACAACATTATTTTCCAAATGTCCAAGTTTGCCTAATTTCAAATGTTCACGTTTCTTATTTTAGAAAGGTTCCGTAGTTCATAGTCTTATTCATTTAAGAATATAATTCTCTTTAAACAACTGAGAAACATAAGCCTTATGTGTGAGTAGGATATTCTTGTTTATAACAATCTTATTACAAAGACCATGATCTAGGAAATATCATTTTGTCTCATCTTAGCTTCTATGCAGATGGAAGTTTCTCCGGTTTTAATAATACTTAATTATTCAAAACATTTCCTTTTATTAACGCCGCAGTGGTTTGTCGATACACATCCCGATTTCCAAAATCAAGAAACGTTTCTTAAGCCGCTATACCTAACTTCCCATAAAGCTAGTATAACTCTTAAGTTCTCAAAACCAAGTATTACTTCTTTCAAAACGATTTCAAATCTTTTGAAATACTTCAAGTTCTTTATAATCACACGTCACGCTTATAAACAAATCATTTACCTTTTAAAAACCACAAAGTGTTTTCTTATCTACATAAAGTCGTTATAACCAACTTCCCATAAAGCCGTTATAACACTTTATGTTTTAAACCCATCGAATACATTTAGCACATGACGCTCACCGCATACATAGTTCACACATATCATGCTAGAAGAGATAGGAAGAGGTTCACATACCTCGCGACGATTATCGACTAATAGCAAAATGCCCGAAGTACCTCGCCGCCGCTACTCCTGCCAAGTAGAACGCGCCACACGTAGTACTTCCACCTATAAGGCCACAAGGCGCTTATTAACATCTAGATCTCATCGTAGAACTTCTACGTAAAATTCGCAAAGACTTCCCCGCAACAGCTTAAATCTCCTCTTCTATCGAGGCCGGCTACAAAGCCAACCGTGGGTTATACATCTAACCCTAACTGCACAATTCTACTCCACTACACTACTACACAAGTTCATCAGAATACACCCCATGTAATTACAACCAAGACTATATATAGTATACTTCAACTATATACTCCTACAACATGTAATATCCAATTACAATAGGGGGACAAGATAATTACCTCGATAAGCCCATAATTATCCAAGTATAAAGTCGATCCTGGGCAATCGATTAGCTCCAACTCCGAGCGCTCCAACCCGCTCTAAACCACCCTTAGAAGTTCTAACCAACTTCTACACAATACTCCAACGGACTATGGAGATTTTCCTAGGGTTTCTGCCAGGATCGACGGAAGTATAATAGTATTTCTGGCTTTTCAGATAGGTATAACCTTAGAATACAACAAGGTATCTGGCTAAGGTAATTTGGGCATTATAACAATACTTTGAGAGTATTTCTACCAAGAGTGGTATTATATGAAAACAAACTAGCAGTGGGGTACCCCACGCCACACCACAGCGAGGGGTGGCTACCCTCGGCCTACCCCACTGTGGGGAACTCTCGCCAAGGGGCCTCACGGTGCGGGAGGGGGAAGGCTCTCAAGACTTAGGCATTTTGACGAAGTCTTCAACCTTAGAGGGGTATTTATAGCACAAGCCAAGGCCAACCAATGGCCAAGATCTAGCCAAGTGCTAGGCAAGTGTAGGGCCAAGATATGCCCAAGTGCCCCCTAGTCCCTACTCCTTAAAACCCTCACAAATATCTACACAAATATCTACCCACAACTTGCCCACCAATCGGCCCTAAGCCGCCCCACTTGCTTCCAATGTGAGGGTGACACATGTCACCCTCCCGTTGGTCCAAAATGTTTCGTTTCTCGGAAAAATCCGCAAAAAAAACTAAATGACATAGCCGGAAATTCCCCTACGAAAGCTGTGAAAACGTTTCGTCGAAAAACGACTCTAACCGGGTGTTGTGCACAAACATATTTCGGCCCAAAGGTGCCACATGGGGGTGACACGTGTCGCCCCCCGATTCGTCCAAAATATTTCGTCTTCCGAAAATATCCAAAACGGCCAAAATCTCAAAATCAAAGCGGGCCCCACAAAATCAGAATTTCTCCCGTGGCCCCACGTGACCATTTTCAAAATAAAATTCCATAATTCTCTAATATTCCGTGAAGTCCGAATACCAAATGGGAATCCAATTCCCATAAACGAACCTTTTTCCTTCACAAAACCGAAACTTTTCCGTGGAAAAATCGCTCTTTCTTCCTTTCCAATCTTTCGTCAGATTCTCGCACGCACGCCCTCGCATACATACCCGGAACTACGGGTATAACAGATTTGGCCGAGAAGCGGCTTCATCAGCCTAGTGTTTCTCCCCGGGAGCGCAGATTGTTCGTGGTTAGAAGATCGACGCCGCGCACGTGTTGATTCTGACATGTGAACAAGGTGACCATTAAGAACAGATACTTCTTCCTGTGATTGATGATTTGTTCGACCAGCCAGCGAGATGTTTCTCCAAGATTGATCTGCGTCGGCCTATCATCGACGCGAGTCGAGAGTGGATGTCCCTAGATCGCATTCCGACCCAGACGCATTACGAGTTCGTGGTCATGTCTTTGGTTGACCAATGCTCCGCGGATTCATGGATTTGATGAACCGAGTGTTCAAACCATTTTTGGACACGCTTGTGATAGTGTTCATTGATGATATCTTGGTTTATTCTCGCCAGAGCGAGTACGCGAGCATTTGGCGATCAGGCCGATCTTCCGACTAAGAAATGACGCCAAGTTTTCCAAATGTGAGTTTTGGTTAACTTCGTGGCTTTTCTGGGCACATTGTTTGACCGATGGTATTCGTAGATACGCCAAGATCGAGGCACCGAGTTTGCACCTACTACTCCGGCGCAGGTTCGCAGCTCGGGCCTTGCAGATATTATCGGTTCGTGGAGAAGTTTGCTTCTATCTTCGCACCATTGACTAGGTGACTCGTAAGACACCAAGTTTCATGGACCGATGTCAGGAGCGTGGTTTCCATTCTTGAAGAGAGATCGACGACCGCCTCGCTTTACTTCTTCCGGAGGTCCGATGGTTATGTCGTGTATTGTGATGCGCTGCATCGGGTTGGGATGTGTGTTGATGCAGCATGGCGGGGTTATAGCATATGCATCCCGACACCAAGAAACACGAGAGGAACTACCCCACCCATGATTTGGAGTCATGGCGTGATTCACGCTCAAGATCCGAGGCACTATTTGTATGGGGTTCACGTGGATATTTTTATAGACCACAAGAGCCTCCAGTATATCTTCAGCCAGAGGGAGCTGAACTTACGACAGAGACGGTGGTTAGAGTTGCTTAAGGATTACGATGTTGATATCCTGTACCACCCGGGGAAGGCCAATGTTAGGCGTATGCCTTAGTCGTAGTCGATGGGAGCCTATCGATGTGCAGCAGAGAGGAGGGACATGGTTCGTGATTTGCATCGCTAGCGAGCCTTGGTGTCCGCTTGATTGATTCTCGATAGCATGGGGTTAGAGTTCGCGAGGTTGCCGAGTCTTCCATCGCCGAGGCGAAGAGGCAACAGCTCGAGGATCCGCCTTTGATTCGATATCGCGATACGACTCTTCGTGAGGCGCGGTCCTGAGGTAGCACCGATGGGGTGCTAAGGTTTGAGGGCGTGTGTGTCCAGATGTTTCGAGACTTGGCGCAGTTCTGGGAAGCACACACAACGTTACTCTATCCATCCGTGGTCGACCAAGATGTACCACGACCTTAGATCGGTGTATTGGTGGGATGGCTTGAAGAGGACGTTGCGAGTTCGTAGCTCGGCCCGTGTTGTCGCAGTGAAGGTAGAGCACCGTGAGGCCCGTGGTTTGTTACAGCGATAGAGATCCCGACCGGAAGTGGGAGGTAATCAACATGGACTTCATCACAGGATTACCTCGCACTCGGAGGAGACATGATTCTATATGGGTTATCGCCGACAGTCGACGAAATCAGCCCACTTTCTTCCCGTCCGACGACTTTTTCTACCGAGGATTATGCCGACTTTACATCCGAGAGATCGCCGATCGCATGGAGTCCCTATTTCGATCATATCGCATGCAGGAGCCCGCTTACGCTAACTTCCGAGGTCCTTCCAGAGGGTTTAGGACGCAGTGAGCCCGAGTCTCGCATTTCATCCACGTGCATGCACGACAGCAGAGCGCACTATCCGCACTCTTGAGGATATGTTGCGAGCCCGTGTTATTGACTTCATGGTAGTTGGGAGGATCATTTGCCTCTAGTTGAGTTTCGTATAATAATAGCTACCACCACTCCTGGATTCAGATGGCGCCTTATGAGGCCTTGTATGGGAGGAAGTGCAGATCGCCTATAGGTTGGTTCGATGTGGGCGAGGGACAGCTAGTGGGACCAGATTTGGTACAGCAGGCAGTGGATAAGGTGAAGCTTATCCGAGAGCGGCTATTGATACCGTAGTCGATGTAAGTCGATGCAGATCATCGTCGCCTGCATCTTGAGTTCGAGGTTCATGATTGGGTTTTCCTAAAGGTGTCACCCATGAAGCGGTGTGATGAGATTCGGAAGAAGGTAAGCTCACCCAAGGTACATTGGGCCGCTTCGATTGTCCGCAGGGTAGGCAAGGTTGCCTACGAGTTGGATCTGCCGTCCGATCTGGAGGCAGTGCATCCGGTGTTTCACGTATCTATGCTGAGGAGATGTATCGGGGATCCATCTAGGGTGCACCCGATTGACGATGTCCAGGTGACCGAGGGGCTATCGTATGAGGAGATTCCCATAGCGATAGTCGATCGTCAGGTTAGGCGCTCATGACGAAGGACGGGCTTCCACAAAGTCTTGTGGCGAACGAGCTCGTGAGGAGATGACATGGGAAGCCGAGGAGGACATGAGGCGGAAGTATCCTCACCTATTCCCCACACCTCCGTAAATTCACTTTCCTACTTGTAAATTTTCGCTCGCTTCGCCAAGTGTTGCTCCGTGGCGTGTGGCATTTACAATCGCTTAAGCTTCTTCGATAATCGTTTTGGGAAGGAACATTCGACGAATGTTTCTAAGAGGAGAATGTTATACCTCAGATTTCGCAGTATGTACGTGGGAATACGCATAAAAAGTTTGGCCTTAAAGTTAGCCTCGACGTTTTTATTTGTGCACAACTCACTAAAAGAATCGCTTCCGACGAAACGTTTCCACGCCTTCGTAGGGAAAATTCCGACTATGTCATTTAGTATTTTTGCGGATTTTTCCGAGAGACGAAACATTTTGGACCAACGGAGGCGACACTTGGCACCTCCAATCGTGGATCAATCGTCCATGGGACGAATTGGAATGGGATTGGCACGTTTTTTGTGCATTGCTCAAAGTCAAGGAGTTGGTAGGATATTTGTGTATAGTTAATCCTCACCCTACACTTGTCTTGCACTTGTCTTCATCTTGGCCATTGGTTGGCCAAGGCTTGAGCTATAAATACCCCCCCTTTAGATGAAGAGTTCTTCATCCACAAAGTTATCTTCCAAGTCTTGAAAATCCTCTCCTCTCCCTTAAGCCTTCGTCCAACACCTCCCCTTGAGTGAGTTTGGCCGAGGCCTACTCCCTAGCCTAGCCAAATCTACCCCCTCCCTTGGTAGAAAAGTTGTCTTCTAGTATTGTTATAATGCCAAAATACCCAGCCCAAATCCCTTAGTCCTTTCAGAGAAGTCAAAGAACTTCTAAGGTTTCGAGCCACCTGAGCGCATACAACTTAGAGCTAAACCTGCTCAGCGACTTTATCTAGGATATTATTGGGCTTACCGAGGTAACTAATCCTAACCTCTTTTGAATTAGAGAATACTTCATTGTAGTAGTATAAGAATAAGTATAAATACTTAGAAGAATATTGCAGAATAGAATTGAACTGCTATCACAAAGAAGGGTTTAAAAGAAGAATAATTAAACTATGCTTATATAGGACTGTTTTCACAAGAGACTTATATAGCTCACCGCAGTGGAAGTGCTGCCCGACTTTCCGTGAATTGTGAACCCTCTGCTTAGAATGACCTTCGAGTAGTCTTTGATAGATGTCTGTGACTATTATAGTCGACTCTCTGCGACATATTCAACTTGACAGTGGTTTTCACGAGAAGGTATGTGATTCTTCCTAAAGCATGATATTTTACAATATATATATAGTACGGTAGACGCATACGTGTTAATCGAATAATAACTACGCAATGTCTTTGACTTAAGCTCGAATAATACTTACGGAATGCCTCACGCTTAAGCTCGAATAATACTTACGAATGCCTCACGGCTTAAGCTCAATAACAAAGAACCAAAGCATTTCAAAAGAATATCGAATCATTTTTTTAACAGAAGATAAATATTTGGTTTTAAAACAAAAGCTTAAGAGTTATACTAGCTTTATGGGAAGTTAGGTATAACAACTTAAGAAAGATAAAAAGGAATTACTTATTTGTTTATAAAAGCCTTGTATTGATTTCTTAAGTGTAGTAAGATTTGTGTGATAAGTAGACATATTATGATGCTACCGTTAGTGTCTTGAAATGCCGTGTAAAGGGTCATTCTTGTTGTGCTTACGTTGCTAACCGTAAGTCCGCTGTATCGTTATTGTATCACCTACCCTCGATCGTTATATCGGTGGCTTGCCTCGACGCGGTCTATACGCCTATGCGGTTCTGTGAGACTATGCGAGCAGCGGTATGCTCCGTGATTGATCATTCCGGTGTTTAGCCCGACGCGGGGATTCCTACGCGGTCCGCTGAGACTACGCGTCTTTTGAGGCTATGCGCGCCGCGGAGCCTAGGCGGATGCCGGGTTGGCTGCCCCGATGCGAGGAATACCTCACGCGGTCCGTGTGTGACCTATGCGATCGCGAAGTCGTGACTAGGCACGCAGAATGATACTATGGGCGATCGCCTGCTTCGATCATTCGCGCCTAGAATAGACTGCATTCGCTTTTCCTATTATCGTTGTTGTTTGTGATGTGGCACTATGTGCAATTGAACTGATTGTATTTGTGAAAAGGTTTTAAATACTTTGATTTCATTTCGATTCTTTATAGTTTCACATACTTGGTACTGTTATCGACTTCGCGGGCCGTTCATGCCGCAGTAAAGGCAAGCAGTGCTAGATCCGCATCTTAGATCTTTGCGTTGGTGTCAGAGCTCCATATTCTCCTGAGGCTCTACTTTTGGGTATGATCTCCTGTTGTAGATAGTTTTGTATCCAGTGGTATGGCGGGGCCTGTCCCGCCATAGTTGTATATTTCCTAGAGGTCAGTAGTCATGTTGTACAGCTTTGGGATGTAATCACAACCATGTTTATTTATATATGCCGAAGGCGACGTTTTCTCACATAAACCGTGTCTTATTTTATAAACTGTTTCTGTCTTGTTTTATATTTCCGCCGTTACTCGATGTATGACTACTTGGGTGCCCTTGGCGCACTACCACGCCCCGAACGGTCGCGATGCTGCTCATGCCGCAGGTGGAGGTACATAGCTTGCTGATCCGCACTCTTAGGATCGCTGTTCGGTTCTCGGAAAGCTCCATATCTCCGGAAGCTTGTCCTGTGGTACGGTTCCCTGAAGTGGTAGACTTTTGTATATTCAGGGGAATGGCGGGGCCCTGTCCCGTCATCATGGTTTTAAAATTCTTAGAGGACTGTAACACTGTTGTGGGCAGAGTTTGTAAGGGATGTAACTGTTCAAGTTTTTCATTTATGTACAAAAAGGTAAACGTTTGGGTTAGCCTGTTTTCTTATTTCACTGTTTTCATTCATGAGTTTTTATTTCCGCTGGTTTTTCTCTGATGTTGTAACACTAGGGTGCCCGGGGTAAGGCACCAGTCACGGGCCTGGGATCGGGTCGTGACACTGAACTTGTAACTCCCATAACTTTCTACTCCGATGTCCTATCGATGAACGGTTGGTTGCGTTGGAAACTAGACTCAACGAACTATGCACTAGTCCTTTGAAACATCTAGGAACTCTCAATGTAACGGGTCATAACACGCCTCAAAGTTGACTACAAACCCGTCCGAAACAGTCCGTTAACCTATCCTTCGAAAATTTTAAGTCTTAATCCCTTTCGTACGCTCTCACACGCATGGCCAGAACTACGGGGTATAACATTCTCCCCCCCTTAGAAACCTTCGTCCGGAATGTTCCTTCTAGGCTTACTCAAATCACAATATCGACATAGACCCTCTTAACCATTCTTTCTTAGCAAATAAAGACGCTCCACCGGCTACAACAATACTTAAGCATAATTGCCAAATTAAAACTAACAAGCAGGATAGTGGGTTACCTGAAGGTGTAGGGAATAAGTGAGGATACTTCTTCATCATTTCCTCCTCTGCTTCCCACGTCATATCTTCCCTGTTCTCGTTCCGCCATAAGACCTTGACGGAAGCCACATCCTTTGTCCGAAGTCGCCTAACCTGACGATCGAGTATCGCGACTTTCCTCATACGATAACCCCTCTGTCACCTGGACATCACGAATCAGGTGCACTCTAGATGGATCTTCAATACACTTCCGCAACATGGATACGTGAAAAACTGGATGTACACCTGACAGACTACCCATCGATCGGCGACTAAGGGCGTCTGCAACTACATTGGCCTTTCCTGGGTGGTATAGAATGTCGACATCGTAATCCTTAAGCAGCTCCAACCACCGTCTCTGCCGCAAGTTCAGCTCCCTCTCGTCAAGATATACCGAGGTCTTGTGGTCTGTGTAAATATCCACATGAACTCCATATAAATAATGTCTCCAGATCTTCAAGGCATGAATCACCGCTGCCAACTCTAAGTCATGTATGGGATAGTTCTTCTCATGCTTCCTAAGCTGTCGAGATGCGTAAGCTATAACTTTACCGTGCTGCATCAGTACGCACCCAAGCCCGACACCCGACGCATCACAATAAACCACATATCCGTCTAAACCCTCAGGAAGAGTAAGGACTGGGGCGGTCGTCTATTTCTCCTTTAGCAACTGGAAACTTTCCTCACAAGCATCCGTCCACCGGAATATAGCTGCCTTCTGAGTCAGATTAGTCAAAGGTGCTGAAATGGAAGCAAACATCTCCACAAACCTCCGATAATAACCCGCAAGGCCCAAAAAGTTGTGCACCTCCGTTGGTGTAGTGGGTATGGGCCACGTCTTGACTGCCTCAATCTTTGTTGTATCAACCCGAATACCATCGGCCCCGATAACATGCCCTAAGAAAGCCACTGAGGCCAACCAAAACTCGCATTTCGAGAACTTGGCATACAATCGCTGGCCCTAAGACTCCCAATACCGCCTCGCCGATCTGCGTGACGCTCGCTCAAGGCGCTAATAAACCAGGATATCATCAATAAATACTATAACGAACATATCCAGGAATGGCTTGAACACCCGATTCATCAAATCCATGAATACTACGGGGGCGTTGGTCAACCCGAAAGACATCACCCTGAACTCATAGTGCCCATACCGGGTCCTGAATGCGCCTGGGATATCCGCCTCTAACTCGCACTGATGATAACCAGATCGCAGTCTATCTTGAGAAACACTCGCACTCGCAATCGTCAAACAAATCATCAATCCTGGGGAGGGGATATCTGTTCTTGATAGTTACCTTATTCAGCTGCCTGTAATCAACACACATACGCAGCGTCACATCCTTCTTCTTTACAAATAACACTGGAGCTCCCCAGGGAGAAACACTTGGCCTGATAAAGCCTTTTTCCAGCAAATCTTTCAGCTGGTCCTTCAATTCCCTCAACTCGGAATCCTGTATGGTGGAATAGATATCGGTCGAGTGTTTGGCGCCAAATCAATGCAAAACTCAATCTCCCTCTCAGGAGGGATACCCGGAAGCTCGTCTGGGAATACGTCTGAAAACTCTCTAACGACCGGAACTGTCACGACCCGACCCCGGGGCCGCGACTGGTGCCCTACCTGGGCACCCCATTCAGGTACACATCAGAGAATAGCAGCGGAACATACACAACATAAACACATGTGTAAATAAAAACGTCACAGGCTAGCCGATCAGGCCGCCTTCCATAATATAAACATAATCAAAAGTACAACTCAGTTCTTACAGCCCAACCACATATGTGAATACTGCACTTAGAATAACAATCGAACAATCGTATGGCAGTGGCCCCGCCATACCCGAATATACATGAATCTACTACCTCGTGGAAACTGCACAAGAGATAAGCCTCCGAGCAAATGGAGCTTTTCAAAATCAACCGAGATCCTATGAGCAAGGATCACCAACCTGGTACCTAAAACTCGCTGGCATTTAACGCAGCCTCAAGGCGGGTCGCATAATAGGTACCGACTATGGAATGTAAATAACGCATAAGAAATGCACTATAATCAGATAAAAGAATGACAGGGACAAGTATAAAAAGTACATACCAGATCCTGCCGTGTCATTACCACTTATGAACTTAATTTCACATCAATATCTTTTCCCATTTTCAATAAATGTTATAGTCACATTCTTACGCGCATGATTAGGAAAAAATCATTAAGTTCATTTCTATATAACTTATCTTTCATAAGCATAATTCGGCCCTTTAAGGAGGGCACATTTACTACCCGGCCCAATCTGGGACGCGATCAAGTCACACAAATATCAAGCGTGTCCGTGGAATCCCCCATCACTGCCGACAACTATAAGTGTAAAATATAATCATGTGATGCGCCCGTGGCATCCCACCTCACTGTCGGCGTACACATACACAACACATATATATATATCTCATGCCCGTGGAATCCCACATCACTGCCGACAGTCCAGGGTATAATAATACACCAATAGGCATACATGAACACCAAGTCCCACCGGTGGTATAACGTCTTAGGGGTCTACCCCTCACTTATACTCTTACCCTGGAGAAGGTCGTAAAGCAGGTGGTATAGCATCTTGGGGGTCTACCCCTCACTTATACTCTTACCCTGGAGAAGGTGGTAAAGCAGGTGGTATAGCATCTTGGGGGTCTACCCCTCACTTATACTCTTACCCTGGAGAAGGTGGTATAGCATCTTGGGGATTTACCCTCACTTATACTCTTACCCTATCTCGACCGACCATCAAACAAAATAAGCGGGGTATAATGTCTGGGGTTTACCCTCACTTATACTCTTACTCGAGAAGGTGGTATAGCATCTGGGGTTTACCCCTCACTTATACTCTTACCCTATCTCGACCGGCCGTCAAACAAACAGAAGCACTACCATGTCTTCTATAAAAAATCCAGGAATTTAACCCAAGTACTACTAATAATGGAAGCATACCCGTGGAATCCCACATCACTGTCGGTACGTCCAAGTACTTTACAACAAGACACTTTCTCCAACCGAGAGTCGCGGCAACGTAATAAAACATAATACTTGCACTCAAAGGCTATCACCAGCAAACATAGGCTAATTCTCAACTAACAAGCCAAAATACTTATCAAGGCACACTTAGACTAATTCTCAATTAATCAAGCCAAAGTACTTATCAAGACACAAATAGAATAATTCTCATTTAAACAGCCAAAGTACTAATCAAGGCACACTTAGACAAATTCTCAATTTATCAAGCCAAAGTACTAATCAAGGAATCACATAGAATTATTCTCAATTAAACAGGCCAAAGTACTACGTACGTACATTCTTTTTAAGAGACTCATTTTTGTGTAAAACCCCATGATACTAACACCCGTAGTATCCAGGCTTGTGTACATTTCACATAAGTCACGATACTTTTAGAAATACATTTCTCGGCTTCTAAAATCAAGTGACCCTTACTTAAAAGCTTTAAGCAAGTGATACCTTTAAATCACATTGCCCTTCCTTAATACAAGTTAATTCTGTGATTACTTTATTAGAGAAAACCATTCTCTTAACTTTCCATAAAGCCGTTATAACCAACTTCCCATAAAGCCGTTATAACCCTTTATGATTTTAGACAAAACTCTTTTCTTTTATAACCAAGAGACTTCTACTTTTACAAACCAAGTATTGTATACTTTCAAATCAATTCTCTTAACTTTCAAAAAAATAATACAATTAGTCTCTTAACCTTTAGAGCTCAAGTGACTCCTTTTATTATAAAACCTTAGACAATTGATGCCTTAAAATCAAGTTGCCTTTTTACTAAAATCAAGTCATTTATCTTTCCATAAAGCAAATATAACCAACTCCCCATAAAGTCGTTATATTCACTTTATGCCTTAGCCAAAAATATAATTTCCTATCCAAGGGACTTATACGTTTAAAACGAAACAAGTATCACATACTTTAAAACTCTTCAAGTCCCTTAACTTTAATAAAACTTAAGACATTCTTTATTCTTTCAAAGAAATGAGTTAATCTCCTAACTCACCTGACTTGGCTATTTATAAAACTAGTAAAGGATATCAAGGTGTCAGACGCTCACCGTACTACATACATGCAACTAGTAATGCTCAAAAGATAGGAAAAGTTCTACATAGAGCAAATCACACAACTACCTCTTAACTTCTAAGAGTAAGGAAACATGAAATGATACCACGTATATTCCATACATAGAATCATGCCAAAGGAAGGAAGAGGTTCACATACCGCGACGATTATCGACAAGTAGCAAAATGTTCCAAAGTACTTCAATCTTGATAGCTAATCCATCCTTCAAGTAGGATACGCTATACTTAGTACTTCAACCTATAATGGTCACAATACGTCCATTAACCTCTTACTTCAAACGTAGAATATTCTAGGTGCTAAGTCGCTAAATTATACGGAAAATCTGACAGCACCTCCTTTGTTTTTACTTACTTTGCCACCTTTTTCAAGTCGGAATAAAATATCCAAAATCGCCACATTTAAGGCCCAATCAAATGCAATTATCAATAGGGGATTACACGCCTACTAGCCGTGTAAAATTCTGCCCCACAATAGATATCAAACTAATACCAACTATATGTCCAATTCGGCTAACTTGAAATACTACAACATCAATTCTTATCCAATTTCCATTTCAATCCAAGTTATTAGCCCAACATGATATCAAGTCGCAAACGACTATAACTACTATAATCTTTAAGTCAACAACATGCGATGATTCTAATAATGACTAAATTGTAATCCAACTTAACATGGCTTACATTACATTTCGGATTTCCAAGGCTACAATCAATCCATAATCCTTATAAACTTCAACACATATACTTTATGCTAGCAACATGTAAAGATAACAACAATATAAATAATCTTGTAACACTTCTAAGAGACAAGATTATACCTCAACGAATCTTAATCCAATTTCTGAATCCGAAGTCGCTCCTTAGCAACTTAGAGCCTCTTCAAGACGCTTCAATCCGCTACTTGAGACCCTTAGAACCATACCAACAACTTTCCTTCAAATTCCAATCCAAAACCTAGAAAGACAACTAGGTTTTCGTTTTGCGACTAACCCGCAAACTATCTTTTTCCATGATTTTTCTATTGAGATAAGCTTACACTACCCTCAAGAACCTTGGTTTAAAGTGTGGAGCTTAATGGACAAGAAACAATTTTTTTTCCTTTTCAAATGACATGAACCCGAGAGCAATGTGGTGTGTCTTCCAATTTCTCTTGAAAATTTTCTAAGTGTTGGCATTTCTCTTGCTACTAGTAGTATAATATAGGGACATGGAGGGTCAAGATGCAAACAATTGGGTGGTTTGGATGATCTCTTAATAAATATAAAGACTTTGGACCCTTTGACTTAGTCAATTTTGTCAAGCTCTCTATTAGCAAGACTTGTCTTCCTAGCAAGGGTCAAATGACCCTTGTGCCCATGCTACAATTCTTCCAAGGCACCATAAGGGGGGGTGACACGTGTCGCCCTCCCATTCGTCACAATATTACATTTTCCGACAATTTCACAATTCCGATAAATTTTTACAAGTCTCAAATCCTAACACTTGCGAGTTCTTACGCACGTTCTTAAAGCATGTCCTGTAAATACGGGGTGTAACATTCTTCCCCCCTTAGAAACATTCGTCCTCGAATGTTCTTTCGGAGTCCAATCTAATTAAAGCGCGACATAGTCTCCTTATACTACACCCTTCTTACGACATATGCCACCCATGGCCACATAACAATATTTATACTAAGATGTCAACCTCGCACTCACGGCCAACTAGCCCATACTTATAATGACCTCAAAGTCCGCCATAATCCTCTCTACTAGGTCTACTAGGTCCGACGATCAGATCATCACCGGAAAACCTCATATTCCTGCTCACTACCACCCCACACACACTCACGTGTAGTTACCTCGAAAGCGTTCTTATGGATTCGTGCTCTATTCCTTTACACTTGGTTGTTATCTTTCTTACTGGTCACACTCTTTCCGTACTTCCAACTCATACTAGTATACATAACTTCCATACCGATGTTGGCCTCCAATCTTTTGGAGTCACTCTCTTTAAACAACATAAGGCCATTTCCGACTACCACGACCTGGTTCTGGTGGAACGCGTCCACGAACCCGTAAAACAATTAGCTAGACTTGGGCCTTGCACCCTCGTGGCCCTGTCACGTAGCGGAATTACTACCAACTGATCCCACTCCACTCTGTGCCGTGGGAGACCTGCACAGGTCCTCACCCCACCCGCCGCACTTAACTCTTATTCTGGTCTATAATAAATCTTTCTACCCGAGAAGACCTTGTACATCTAAGGTCTCAGCGGTCTTCAACATTCTTAGGCTCGCAATTTCCATGCTCCAAGCCTATCTTATCAGTCTCCCCGTAAACGGGTACAAAAAAAAAAACTCCTCATAATACCATAATCGTGCCGCCTTGATCAGAACCACCATTACTTACTCTATACGGACCTCATCCGTACAATTCTCTTAAGCCTACTACGCAGCTTAATCTATTTACATGACATTCCTTTAAGTTCCTTAACATGGCTTAAGGGTTCACTACCCTATCGCATACCTCATCCCATCCTAATTATCTCAAAACAACACATAAGATCTCAAGTAGAATTCATTAACTATTCCATACCTTCCCGGTATCTAGTTAGTCTTTACCACTCTTGGTAAATCTAAAACCATTCTAGGCAACCCATAAATGACCCTCATACATAACTCCGTATAGATGTATGTCACAATACCAACTATACTATATCATTACCAACCTGGATACGCAATCCACATAGTCCTTCCCGGTCATCACGCTTTCTCATAGCTGCAATCAACATAACTCGTTAGGGAGAGACGACCCTAACAACACAGCTATATCGCACGATATCAGAGTGAGAAGAATGGAAACCAATCCTAAATGTCCTGCAGCCTCCTGATTATAGATGTGGTGCACAACACACCGATAATCAAGACTCTACTAGACACGGTTTGTAGACACTTTTCGAGGACTAACTGCTCTGATACCACTTTTGTCACGACCCGACCCCGGGGCCGCGACTGGTGCCCTACCTGGGCACCCCATTCAGGTACACATCAGAGAATAGCAGCGGAACATACACAACATAACACATGTGTAAATAAAAACGCCACAAAGCTAGCCGATCAGCCGCTCCATAATATAAACATAATCAAAAGTACAACTCGCTTTACACCAACCACATATGTGAATACGCACTTGTGAATAACAATCGAACAATCGTGGACAGGCCCCGCCATACCCCGAATATACATGAATCTACTACCTCGTGGAAACTGCACAAGAGATAAGCCTCCGAGCAAATGGAGCTTTTCAAAATCAACCGAGATCATATGAGCAATGATCACCAACCTTGGTACCTAAAACACGCGGCATTTAACGCACTTCTCAAGGGGTCAAGCAACAAAAATTTAATATGGAATGTAAATAACATACAAGAAATGCACCATAATCAGATAAAAGAATGACAGTGGACAAGTATAAAAGTACATACCGATCCTCGCCGTGTCATTACCACTTATGAACTTAATTTCACATCAATATCTTTTCCCATTTTCAATAAAGGTTATAGTCACATTCTTACGCGCATGATTAGGAAAAATCATTAAGTTCATTTCTATATAACTTACTTATCTTTCATAAGTATAATCCACCCTTTAAGGAGGGCACATTTACTACCCGCCCAACTGACGCGATCAAGTCACACAAATATCAAGCGTGTCCGTGGAATCCCCATCACCGCCATATACCTATGTGTAAAATATAATCACGTGATGCGCCCGTGGCATCCCACCTCACCGCTGACACATACACAACACATATATATATATCTCCTGCCTGTGGAATCCCACATCACTGCCGATAGTCCAGGTATAATAATACACCAATAGGCATACATGAACACCAAGTCCCACCGGTGGTATAGCGTCTTGGGTCTACCCTCACTTATACTCTTACCCCGGGAGGTGGTAAAGCAGTGGTATAGCATCTTGGGGTCTACCCTCACTTATACTCTTACCCCGAGTAGGTGGTAAAGGTGGTATAGCATCTTGGGGGTCTACCCCTCACTTATACTCTTACCCTGGAGAAGGTGGTATAGCATCTTGGGGATTTACCCCTCACTTATACTCTTACCCTATCTCGACCGACCATCAAACAAAACAAGCAGGGGGTATAATGTCTTGGGGGTTTACCCCTCACTTATACTCTTACCCTGGAGAAGGTGGTATAGCATCTTGGGGGTTTACCTCTCACTTATACTCTTACCCTATCTCGACCGATCACAAACAAATGTAAGCACTACCATGTCTTCTATAAAAATCCAGAATTTAACCTAAGTACTACTAATAACTAAGCATACCCGTGGAATCCCACATCACCGCTTGCACGCCCAAGTACTTTACAACAAGACAAATTCTCCAACCGAGAGTCGCCGCAACGTAATAAAACATAATACTTGCACTCAAAGGCTATCACCAGCACACATAGGCTAATTCTCAACTAACAAGCCAAAGTACTTATCAAGGAACACTTAGACTAATTCTCAATTAATCAAGCCAAAGTACTTATCAAGGCACAAATAGAATAATTCTCATTTAAACAGCCAAAGTACTAATCAAGGCACACTTAGACAAATTCTCAATTTATCAAGCCAAAGTACTAATCAAGGCATCACATAGAATATTCTCAATTAAACAGGCCAAAGTACTACGTACGTACATTCTTTTTAAGAGACTTTTTTTGTGTAAAACCTCATGATACTAACACCCGTAGTATCCAGGCTTGTGTACATTTCACATAAGTCATGATACTTTTAGAAATACATTTCTCGGCTTCTAAAATCAAGTGACCCTTACTTAAAAGCTTTAAGCAAGTGATACCTTTAAATCACATTGCCCTTCCTTAATACAAGTTAATTCTGTGATTACTTTATTAGAGAAAACCATTCTCTTAACTTTCCATAAAGTCGTTATAACCAACTTCCCATAAAGCCGTTATAACCCTTTATGGTTTTAGACAAAACTCTTTTCTTTTATAACCAAAAGACTTCTACTTTTAAAAACCAAGTATTGTATACTTTCAAATCAATTCTCTTAACTTTCAAAAAAAAAAATACAATTAGTCTCTTAACCTTTAGAACTCAAGTGACTCCTTTTATTATAAAACCTTAGACAATTGATGCCTTAAAATCAAGTTGCCTTTTTACTAAAATCAAGTCATTTATCTTTCTATAAAGCAAATATAACCAACTCCCCATAAAGTCGTTATATTCACTTTATGCCTTAGCCAAAAATATAATTTCCTATCCAAGG
Organism: Przewalskia tangutica; assembly: GCA_029844215.1. Classification (NCBI taxonomy): domain Eukaryota; kingdom Viridiplantae; phylum Streptophyta; class Magnoliopsida; order Solanales; family Solanaceae; genus Przewalskia; species Przewalskia tangutica. Next base: position 67,278,541 of record CM056724.1, on the reverse strand, counting down.
GACTTATACGTTTAAAACGAAACAAGTATCACATAGTTTAAAACTCTTCAAGTCCCTTAACTTTAATAAAACTTAAGACATCCTTTATTCTTTCAAAGAAATGAGTTAATCTCTTAACTCACCTGACTTGGCTATTTATAAAACTAGTAAAGGATATCAAGGTGTCAGACGCCACCGTACTACATACATGCAACTAGTCATGCTCAAAAGATAGGAAAAGTTCTACATAGAGCAAATCACACAACTACCTCTTAACTTCTAAGAGTAGAAGGAAACATGAAATGATACCACAGGTATATTCCATACATAGAACCATGCCAAAGGAAGGAAGAGGTTCACATACCTCGCGACGATTATCGACAAGTAGCAAAATGCTCCAAAGTACTTCAATCTTGATAGCTAATCCATCCTTCAAGTAGGATACGCTATACATAGTACTTCAACCTATAATGGTCACAATACGTCCATTAACCTCTTACTTCAAACGTAGAATATTCTAGGTGCTAAGTCGCTAAATTCTACGGAAAATCGGACAGCACCTCCTTTGTTTTTACTTACTTTGCCACCTTTTTCAAGGCCGAATACAATAACCAAACACGCCACATTTAAGGCCCAATCAAATGCAATTATCAATAGGGGATTACACGCCTACTAGCCGTGTAAAATTCCGCCCCACAATAGATATCAAATTAATACCAACTATATGTCCAATTCGGCTAACTTGAAATACTACAACATCAATTCTTATCCAATTTCCATTTCAATCCAAGTTATTAGCCCAACATGATATCAAGTCGCAAACGACTATAACTACTATAATCTTTAAGTCAACAACATGCGACGATTCTAATAATGACTAAATTGTAATCCAACTTAACATGGCTTACATTACATTTCGGATTTCCAAGGCTACAATCAATCCATAATCCTTATAAACTTCAACACATATACTTCATGCTAGCAACATGTAAAGATAACAACAATATAAATAATCTTGTAACACTTCTAAGAGACAAGATTATACCTCAACGAATCTTAATCCAATTTCCGAATCCGAAGTCGCTCCTTAGCAACTTAGAGCCTCTTCAAGACGCTTCAATCCGCTACTTGAGACCCTTAGAACCATACCAACAACTTTCCTTCAAATTTCAAACCAAAACCTAGAAAGACATCTAGGTTTTCGTTTTGCGACTAACCCGCAAACTATATTTTTCCAAGATTTTTCTATTGAGATAAGCTTACACTACCCTCAAGAACCTTGGTTTAAAGTGTGGAGCTTAATGGACAAGAAACAATTTTTTTTTCCTTTTCAAATGACATGAACCCGAGAGCAATGTGGTGTGTCTTCCAATTTCTCTTGAAAATTTTCTAAGTGTTGACATCTCTCTTGCTACTAGTAGTATAATATAGGGACATGGAGGGTCAAGATGCAAACACTTCCTATCCCGGCCACTATTATCAACAAGGTACGGTCTGCTTGTATTCAGTTCTTATGGGGAGGGAAACCACCAAGAGTCGCTTGGGATATCATTTGCTTGCCTCAAACTGAAGGTGGCTTGGGTCTAATGAACATCAAGGAATGGAATCATGCCTTGCTATCCAGGACTATTTGGCAAACTCACATGGATGTTGATTCTCTATGGGTCCAATGGATCAATAGCCACTATTTGAGAGGTAATACAATTTGGGACTATGAGGTACGTCCTAGGGACTCCCCCTTACTCAAAAAGATTTGTGGAATTTACGACAAATTTGTTTCTATCTTTGGTAGCCATGGTAATGCTATTGAGGGCTTTACAAAGTGTTGTACCAACGGTAAATTTGATTCAAGCCTAGTGTATGATATCTTGCGCACTCCGCAAGTTAAAAAGCCTTGGATGTCACAAATTTGGAAAGGCTTCATTCCTCCCAAATTCTCTTTCACTGTGTGGCTAAATTGCAGAAAGCGGCTAGCTACAAAGGATACTCTTTCATATCTCAACTTGGAGGATAAGTCTTGCGGGTTCTGCAAGCAAGCTAATGAAACAAGGGAACACCTCTTCTTTACTTGCCCCTACACACACATGATTTGGAAGCACATAAAAGATTGGTTGGGCATTAGAAGAGCGATGACAACTGTTGAAAGCTCCCTTAAGTTGATTAAGAAAGATCACCGCGGGACAAGCATTCGAGCCAAAGCTATTTTGCTTACTTTTTGCATAGTGGTCTTTGAGATTTGGAGGGCAAGAAACACATTGCTCTTTGAAGGCACAAGCTTTCCGGCAGAAGAGGTCATTGCAAGAATCAAAACAACATCTTATAGAGTTCTCTATGATTTTATCCCCTCTTGTAATGGCACCATTTGAGTGACCACCCCTCCCCTCCCTCACTTCTTGTTTACTTTACGTTGAGGCTTGAGATACCTCAACGACTGATTGTAGCCACTTTTCTTTTCGTTATTAGTAATAATATTTGCATTTACCTAAAAAAAAAAAAAAAAAAGAAGAAAAGATGCAAACAATTGGGTGGTTTGGATGATCTCTTAATAAATATCAAGACTTTGGACCCTTTGACTTAGTCAATTTTGTCAAGCTCTCTATTAGCAAGACTTGTCTTCCTAACAAGGGTCAAATGACCCTTGTGCCCATGCTACAATTCGGCCAAGGCACCATAAGGGGGGGGTGACACGTGTCGCCCTCTCATTCATCACAATATTACGTTTCCGACAATTTCACAATTCCGATAAATTTTTACAAGTCTCAAATCTTAACACTTGTGAGTTCTTACGCACGTTCTTAAAGCATGTCCTGTAAATACGGGGTGTAACAGGAACTGACTGAAGGTCCGGTATCTCAGCCTCAGTATTGAATACCCGAACCATATGGTAGATATACCCCTTCCGCACCATCTTCCTAGCCTTGAGGTAAGAAATAAACTTACCCCTCGGCGACGCAGTATTCCCCTTCCACTCGATAACCGGCTCACCAGGAAACTGGAACCGAACTAATCTTTCTCTACAGTCCACATTGGCATAGAAAGACGCTAGCCAATCCATACCCATAATTACATCAAAGTCCGTCATATCCAACTCTATCAAGTCGGCTAGATTCTGACGACTGTCTATAGTCACTAGGCGAGCCTTATATACCCGCTCAGCTACCACCGAATCACCTACTGGCGTAGCCACCTCAAAAGGTTTATGGACTTGGGCTATATCCCTATTCTACCAGCAATATGAGGAGATATATAGGACAAGGTAGAACCTGGATCTATCAAAGCATATACATCACAACATGCAATCAATAATGTACCTGTGACGACATCTGGTGACGCCTCCTGGTCCTGATGGCTGGACATAGCATAAATGTGGTTCTGAGGACCACCGGGCGGGACCCTACCACGACTTCGCCGCGGCTGCTGGTCGTGAACACCACGCCCGGGCGCATCACCAAGATGAAGATCCACTCGACCACTTCGGTGAGCCATAACATTCCCGCCGCCTCTAGTCGGACAATCTCTCCTCAAATGGCCCTGCTGGCCACAAGAGTAACAAGCTCCTGGAGGAACACGACACCCCCCATAATGAAAATTGGCACATCGACCACACCGAGGTATAAGTGGCCTCATCTGACTAGAGCTCGTCCTCCGGGAACCCAAGCCTCGAACTCGCCCCGCCTCGATGCCCTATACGCCCGAAGACGTGGAGGAGCGCTCAACTCGCGAGGTGCAAATCCGGCCGCCGAGGTTGTCTACCTCGAAAACTACCAGAGACCTCGCTGCCCCGGCCTTCTTCTCGATAATCGCTAATCCGCTTACCGCTCTCGCACCTGCGTGCATATGCTCGCACGCGGCAATGTCCATAACCGGCTGAAGAGCTACTCCCGTGCAACTATCTGCCAAGTAATCATCGAGCCCTGTGACATAGCGGTGCACCCTGTCCTCCATGTCTGCTACCAAAGCGGGTACTTACCGAGCCAACGAGTCAAACTTCACGCCAGACCGACCGTCCGCCCACTCGCCTCGGTCAAAAATCTATCGGCCCGAGCTCTCCTCATCTACGGAGGCAAGAAATGGCTAAGGAAAGCCTCTGAGAACTCTTCCCAAACAGCTGGAAGCGCATGCTCCCCCCGGGATAGTTCCCATGAATCATACCAGTCAACTGCAGTATCCCGCAGCCGATGTGAACCCAATAATACCGACTGCTCTCCAAGACCTGATCACTCATGATCCGTCAGAATCAGACTAAACTCCTAAGGATCATCCTCAGGCCTCGACCCATATAACTCTGGTGGGCTGCAACTCAAAAAGTCCCGCAGTCTCAAGCTATCATATCTGGGGTGGACCACGGGTACTGTTATACCCCGTATTTCCAGAGTATGTATGTGAGGACGTACGTACATTTGTACAAATCCTAATTAGGTTAAGGATGAAATTGTGAACTTTCAACGGAAAAGATTCCGAACCTTGTGAAGGAAATTTTACGTTTTTAATATTTTAACCGATTATGGATTTTTCCGAGAGATGAAATATTTTGGACCAATAGGAGGGCGACATGTGTCACCCTTAGGTTGCATGTTGGGACGAAAATGTTGGGCTAGTGGACAAGTCAAATAGTCAAGTCTTGCAAGATATTTTTTTTGAGTGAGTGGGAGTAGGTGGTGGACGGTTTTGGAGGGGCAAGTGGATGGCCACATGGCTCTTTGTTGTGGTGGACATATGTTCCAATGTTGTGGTGGAAATATGTCCCAATATTGTGGTGGACACTTGGTGGAAGACTCCACTCACACAAGCTACTTAATCTACACCCTCCACTTGCTTGAATCTTGGCCATTGAAGGTTCTATAAATACCCCCCTCTTGTGCAAGACTTCTTCATTCACTTAACACTTCCAAGTCACAAAATCCTTCCCCCTTTGTAGTAGAGCTTTCGTCCAAACTCTCCCCCCCCCCCTTTGGAAGCTTTCGTCCGAAGCACCCTCTCCCCCCCATTCCTAGTTGTCTCGTCGAAATACTCCCCCCCCTTGGTAGAAAAATATTCTCCAAGTATTGTTACTATTCCAAAATACCTTAGCCAAATACCTTGTAGTATTCCAAAGTTACCTCTATACTAAAAGGCCGAAAATACTACTTTATATCCTTTAGTCACAAAACGAAACCCTAGGGAAATCTTCATGGTTGGTTGAGGTATTAAGTAGAAGTTGTTTAGAAACTTCTAAGGGTTTCTTGGAGCTATCGGAGCGTGCAAATTAGGAGCTAAACGTTGTTCTGGATCGACATTTAAACTTGGATAATTTTGGGCTTACCGAGGTAAATATCTTGTCCTTCTATTGTAATTGAAGATTACATATAAATAGTACAGTAGACTTGTGTAGTTTGACGGGTAGGGAAGTGCTGCCCAATTTTCCGTAGAATTAAGGACCTTCTGCTTAGAATATTCTACAGAGTAGTCTAGACGTTGATAGACGTATTTGACTATTATAGGTTGATACTCTGCGCGCGACATATTCGACTTGGCAGGTGGATTTCGCCGAGGAGGTATGTGATTCTTCCTATCCTCTTGAGCATGATATTTTTAAAATATATAAATAGTACGGTAGACGTACGTGTGTTAACTGAACTTGGTTTTACTCTGATGTCTTTTGACTTGAGATTTAAATAATAAGAATCTTGAAGTATTTCAAAAGAGTTATGAATCACTTTTGAAAGAAAAGTAATACTTGGTTTTAAAAGCTTAAAGAGTTATACTAGCTTTATGGGAAGTTAGGTATAACGACTTAAGAAAGATAAAATGAACGGTTTTACTTATCTGTTTATGAAAGTCTTGTATTGATTTCTGAAAAGTGTAGTAAGATGGTTTGATAAGTAAACATGTTATGATACTACGTGTGTTAGTGTCTTGTGATGTTGTGTAAGGGGGTGATTCTTGTTGTGCTTACGTTGTTTAACGATAAGCCCGTTGTACTGTTATTATATCACATACCCCCCTGAATTGTTATGATGCCGAGGACTTGCCACCCTCGATGCGGGTCTATATGGCCTATGCGGTCCACAGGACTATGCGAAGCTGCGGGAGTTACAGGATTGATCACTCCGGGTGTGTTATGCCGATGCGGGTCTATACGGCCTATGCGGTCCACAGGACTATGCGGACTGCGGGAGTCCAGGAGAATGCCGCGGGTTAGCTACCCCCGATTCGATGAATACCTCATGCGGGTCAGTGTGTGACCTATGCGGACTGCGGGAGTTCTAGGATTAGGCTCGCATAATGATACTATGGGTGATTGGCCTTGCTTCGATCATTAGCGGCCTAGAAAAGACCAGTTATGTTATATCTATTTTGCTTTTGGTTATGTTGTGGTACTATGTGCGTTACATCGTTGTTTCGCATATATTTGTAAAATTGGTTTTAAAATGATATGATTTCATTTAAAGTACTTTACAGTTTCACATACTTGGTACTGTTATCGACCTCTTCGGCCGCGTCATGCCGCAGTAAGGGAAAGCAGGTGGTAGATCCTCGTTCTTAGGATCCTTACTCTGGTGTCAGGAGCCCCATTTCTCCGGAGGCTCGACTTTTGGTACAGCTCTCCCTGTGTTGTAGATATTTTGTACATTCAGGGTATGGCGGGGCCCTGTCCCGCCATAGTTGTTTACATTCCTAGAGGTCTGTAGTCCTGTTGTAAAGTTGGGATGTAACTGTTCACTTTTGATGTATATATACATGCCGAAAGGCAATCTTTTCTTGGATAAACTGTTTCTCATTTCATAATTGTTTCATGTCTTGTTTTTATATTCCGCTGGTTACTCTGATGTATGTCTACTTAGGTGCCGTAGCCACGAACACGCCCGGTTCGGTCGTGACAAAAGTGGTATCGAGCGCTTAATCCTCGGAAAGTGTCTACAGACCGTATCTAGTAGAGTCTTGATTATCGGTGTGTTGTGCACCACACCAATAATCAGGAGGCTATAGGATATTTATGATTGGTTTCCATTCTTCTCACTCTGAGATCGTGTCTTAGAGCTGTGTTATAAGTTGGACCCCTCTAACGTATATCTTTCCTGTATCAGTTATGCCTCCACGCAAGGCAACCCGCCCGTGGCGGCAAGGTAGCCGGCGGAGCCGCTAGTAGGACACGTAGGGTCACGCGGCCTGTGCCCGCCTATACCCGAGGCGATACCGTAAGGCGAGTTCCACGACGCCGCCCAAAGCAGGTTTAGTCGCAGCAGTGGTCGATGAGACCACGCACTGCGCCTCCACCCCACATCCTGGAGCAGAGGAGATGGGTTACAGAGAGATGGCCCAGTTACTAGCTAGGATTGTGGCCGCATACGGAGGATAGGCCGATGCAGCAGCCTCAGCCCGAAGCATTCGTGGTTCACCCGAGGTCGGATAGTTTGAGGCTACGGATTTCTCGAGTCAGAGCCCGCCGAGTTCTACGGTCGAGGCCCGAGGATGATCCGCAGGAGTTCATCCGACGATACAGCCGATCATGAGAGTGATCAAGGCTTCGAGACCGAGTCGGTGGTCTTGGTTCGTGATCGGCCGCGCGTGATACCGCAGCCGATCGGTTTGATTCGCGAGCTATCCCGGGAGAGCATGCGCCTCCAGCAGATGGGACGAGTTCTCGAGGCATTTCTCACTCATTTCTTGCCGCCACGTATGAGAGAGCACGGCCGACATATTTTTGATGCCGAGGCGCAGAGGCGCGACAGCCGAGTACAACGCGAGTTCGACTCGTTGGCTCGATATGTCCCTGCGTTGGTAGAAGATATGGAGGACAGGGTGCACCGCTACGTCACCGGGCTAGATGATTATTTGGCAGAGTCTTGCTCGGGTGTGGCTCTTCAGCCAGGCATAGACATTGCCCGCATTCAGGCTCATGCACTTGGGTGCGAGGAGCGTAGAGGACGATGGGTCGACAGATATCAACAGCAGAAGAAGGCCAGGATGGCAGGATCTTTTGGTAGTTCTCGGGGTGGACGGCCTCAGCAGCAGTCTAGATTTGCACCATAGCCAGCTCAGAGCACTCCTACACCGTCTTCGTGATGCCAGGTATTCGAGGCGCATCGTGCCCGTGACTTCGGACTTCCAGGGTAGCAGGGGTGCTAACCGGTCGAGGTCCTCTCAGTGTGTCCGATGTGGTAGATTCCATTCCGGGAGTTGTGATACTACCTCGGGAGTTTGCTACACTTGCGGCCAGCAGGGTCACTATGCGAGAGCCTGTCCGACCAGAGGCAGCGCAGATGGTAGGGGTCAGCCTACAGGGTCTTTTGCCGGGTCTTCATCTCCTACAGTTACTCGCCCCGGAGGGCAGGGTACTCATGGACCAGCCGGTCGCGGCAGAGGTCGCGGCGCGGGTCCCAGCCCATGTCCTCAGAACCGCATTTATGCCTTGTCCAGCCGACAGGACCAGGAGGCGTCGCCGGATGTCGTCACAGGTACTTTATCAGTTTCTTGTTGTGACGTGTATGCCTTGATAGATCCGGGTTCTACTCTGTCCTATATATCTCCCCTTATTGCCAGTAGGATAGGGATAGAGCCTGAGTCCATAGACCCTTTCGAGGTAGCTACGCCAGTGGGTGATTCGGTGGTAGCTCGGCGGGTATATAGGGCTTGCCCAGTGACTTTATGCAGTCGTCAGACCCTAGCCGACTTGATAGAGTTGGATATGACTGATTTCGATGTGATCATGGGTATGGATTAGCTAGCTTCTTGCTATGCCAATGTAGACTGCAGGGAGAGAGTGGTACGGTTCCAGTTTCCTGGGGAGCCGGTTATCGAGTGGGAGGGGAACACTGTGTCGCCGAGGGGTAGGTTTATTTCCTACCTCAAGGCCAGGAAGATGGTGCAGAAGGGGTATATCTACCATCTCATTTGGGTGTTTGATACTGAGGCTGCGGTACCAGATTTTCACCGGCCCAGAGTCGAGAGTTCCCGATGTGTTTCCGCACGACCTCCGGGTATCCTCCCGAGAGGAGATAGAGTTTTGTATCGATGTCTTTGCCGGACACTCGCCTATTTCCATTCCGCCATACGTAATGGCACCGCCGAGTTAAGAGAGAAGGACCACCGAGAGATTTCCGGAGAAGCGGCTTCATCAGCCTAGTGTTTCTCCCCGGGAGCGCCGTATTGTTCGTGAAGAAGAAGGACGGACATCGCGCATGTGTTGATTACGTGCAGAACAAGGTGACTATTAAGAATGTATACCCTTCCCGTGATTGATGATTTGTTCGACTTGCCAGTGGTGCGAGATGTTTCTCCAAGATTGATCTGCGATCGGGCTATCATCAGGTGCGAGTTAGAGAGGCGGATGTCCCTAGGACTGCATTCCGGACCCGGTACGGGCACTATGAGTTCAGGGTTATGTCTTTCGGTTTGACCAATGCTCCGGCGGTATTTATGGATTTGATGAACCGAGTGTTCAAGCCATTTTTGGATACGTTTGTGATAGTATTCATTGATGACATCTTGGTTTATTCTCGCTCAGAGCAGGAGCATGCGGAGCATTTGAGGACTGTGCTGAGAGTTCTCCAGGACCAGCAGTTGTACGCCAAGTTTTCCAAATGTGAGTTTTGGTTTGCTTGGTGGCTTTTCTTGGGCACATTGTAGGGGCTGATGGTATTCGGGTGGATACGGCCAAGATCGAGGCAGTCAGGAGTTGGCCTAGACCTACTACTCCGACAGAGGTGCGCAACTTTCTGGGCCTTGCAGGTTACTATCGGAGGTTCGTGGAGAAGTTTGCTTCTATTTCGGCACCTTTGACTAAGCTGACTCAGAAGGGAGCTAAGTTTCAGTGGACTGATGCTTGTGAGCAGGGTTTCCAGTTACTGAAGGAGAGGCTGACGACCGCCCCAGTTCTTACTCTTCCAGAGGGTCTAGACGGCTATGTGGTGTATTGTGATGCGTCAGGCATCGGGCTTGGATGTGTGTTGATGCAGCAGGGCAAGGTTATAGCGTACGCATCCCGACAGCTTAAGAAGCATGAGAGGAACTACCCCACCCATGATTTGGAGTTGGCAGCGGTGATTCACGCCTTGAAGATCTGGAGGCACTATTTGTATGGAGTTCATGTGGATATTTACACAGACCACAAGAGCCTCCAGTATATCTTCAGCCAGAGGGAGCTAAACTTACGACAGAGATGGTGGTTAGAGTTACTCAAGGATTATGATGTCGATATCCTGTACCACCCAGGGAAGACCAATTTTGTGGCAGATGCCCTTAGTCGTAGGTCGATGGGGAGTCTATCAGTTGTGCAGCCACAGAGGAGGGGCATGGTCCGCGAGTTACATCAGTTAGCGAGCCTTGGAGTCCGATTGATTGGTTCTGATAGAAGTGGGGTTCGAGTTCGAAAGGTTGCCAAGTCTTCCATCGTCGAGGAGGTAAAGAGGCAACAGTTTGAGGATCCGGTTTTGGCACGGTATCGTGATACGGCTCTTCATGAGGGGAAGGGTCCTTTTGAGGTAGAACCTGATGGGATGCTAAGGTTTGAGGGCAGGTTGTGTGTTCCAGATATTGCAGGACTTTAGCAGCAGGTTCTAGGGGAAGCATACAGCGCGCGTTACTCTATCCATCCGGGGTCGACCAAGATGTACCACGACCTCAGATTTGTGTATTGGTGGGATGGCTTGAAGAGGACGCGGGTTTGTGGCTCGGTGCGTGTTGTCGCAGTGAAGGTAGAGCACCAGAGGCCTGGTGGATTATTGCAGACGATAGAGATCCCGACCTGGAAGTGGGAGGTGATCAACATGGACTTTATCACAGGATTACCTCGCACTCAGAGGAAGCATGATTCTATATGGGTTATCGTCGACAGACTGACGAAATCAGCCCACTTTCTTCCCGTCAGGACGACTTTTTCGGCTGAGGATTATGCTAGACTTTACATCCGAGAGATCGTGAGACTGCATGGGGTCCCTATTTCTATCATTTCAGATAGAGGAGCCCAATTTAAGGCTAACTTCTGGAGGTATTTCCAGAAGGGATTAGGGACGCAGATGAGCCTGAGTACTGCATTCCATCCTCAGACAAACGGACAGGCAGAGCGTACTATCCAGACTCTTGAGGATATGCTGCGAGCCTGTGTTATTGACTTCAGGGGTAGCTGGGAGGATCATTTTCCTCTAGTAGAGTTTGCGTATAATAATAACTACCACTCCAGTATTCAGATGGCGCCTTATGAGGCCTTATGTCACGACCCGAACCCGGGCCCGTGACTGGTGCCTTACACCGGGCACCCAAGTAGACATACATCAGAGTAATCAGCGGAACATAAAGACAATACCTGAAACCAGTGTAATAAGACAGTGAAATAAGACAAAGCTAACCAAAACGGTTACCTTCGGATATATATAAATAACAACTCTTTCAACATGAGCAGTTTAATCCTTTTTACAAACCCCGCCACAACAAGATGCACTCTAAGAATGATACGACAACAATGGCGGACGGGGCCCCGCCAAACCCCGAATGTAAACACTTACGACGCGGGGACTATACCACCGATAAGCCTCGAGAAACGAGCTTCCCAAACGCCAAATCGTGACCGAGAGCTAGGATCAACGATCGTGTACCTCAACTGCGGCATGAACGCAGCCCCAAGGAGGTCGATAACAAAAATTTAGTATGTGAAACTAAAAATATCGTAAATGAAATCATAATAGTCTATAAAGCGGAGACATGTATGATAACCAAACTACGATTCACAATAAATAAGGCCATGTCAAGTCGTGACTCACGCCTCAAAGTCATCACTGAATATAACTATGGGTCTCAAGCCCATAACATCAATCATGCCCGTGGAATACCTTCCTCACGCTGCAGCCTATGATAGAAAAGCACCAAGGAATACACATGAACACGTGTCCCACCTGTGTCCAAATAAAACGATGCAGGTAAGTAAGGCATAGCCGACTACTAACACCTACGCACTAACAAGGTCATAAATCAGACACGATATCTGCCTGCATCATCACATGATCAAAGCCGGTCACTCGCCAAGATCAAATGCGCGTCTAGCCCTCGAACTTCCCGCAGCTCGCGATAGGCCAACCTCATAGGCCCGCATGAGGTATAACCCCGCATCGAGGGTAGCTACTCCCCGGCATCGTCCTGGACTCGCAGTCCGCATGGCCACATAGACCGCATGACCATAAAGGCCGCACACTAACCTGGAACTCCCGTAGTTCCGCATGGATCCCCTGGACCCGCATGAGGTATTCTCGAATCATGGTCCTGCATCACCGAAGTCTACCCCGCACGGAGGCAGCTTAACCTCCGAAATAAGTCAAGGTGAGTGGTACAATACCAACATAACGGTGATAGTCAAACAACTTTAAGCACAATCGGGGAAAACCATTTACACTAACATCACAAGATACTAACACACATAGCATCCTAGCATGTTTACTTATCAATCAACAAGAAAGTATTTACAAGGCTATCACAAACCAACACAATCAAGTTATACACACAAGGTACTTTCTACTATATGTCAACAAGTTCGGGTTTTATCCCCAAAGTACTTCATACATTAAATCTTTAAAAGATACGTTACTTTCACAAAAGTCACACAATACCCGTAGTTATGTGAAAATAGAGTGATTATCCTTTTAAGTAAACCAAAACACTTACCTTTGTAAAATCAAGTAACGACATTATTTTCCAAACGTCCAAGTTTGCCTAATTTCAAATGTTCACGTTTATTTTAGAAAGGTTCCGTAGTTCATAGTCTTATTCATTTAAGAATATAATTCTCTTTTAAACTATCTGAGAAACATAAGTCTTATATGTGAGTAGGATATTCTTGTTTATAACAATCTTATTACAAAGACCATGATCTAGAAATATCATTTTGTCTCATCTTAGCTTCTATGCAGATGGAAGTTTCTACTGGTTTTAATAATACTTAATCTGTCAAAACATTTCCTTTTATTAACGCTGCAGTGGTTTGTCGATACACATTCTGATTTCCGAAATCAGTAAAACATTCTTAAGCCGTTATACCTAACTTCCCATAAAGCTAGTATAACTCTTAAGTTTTCAAAACCAAGTATTACTTCTTCTTTCAAAATGATTCAAAATCTTTTGAAATACTTCAAGTTCTTTATTAACACATAACAAGTCGCTTATAGTTCAAACCAGATTACCTTTTAAAACCGCAAGTATCTTCTTACCAACATAAAGTCGTTATAACCAACTTCCCATAAAGCCGTTATAACACTTTATGTTTTAAACCAATCAAATACATTTAGCACATGTACGCTCACCGCACTACATAGTTCACACATATCATGCTAGAAGAGATAGGAAGAGGTTCACATACCTCGCGACGAGTATCGACTAATAGCAAAACGCCCAAGTACTTCAAACCGCCGGCTACTCCTTAGCCAAGAGATCGCGCCATACGTAGTACTTCAACCTATAAGGCCACAAGGCGCTTATTAACATTTAGATCCCTTCAGAACATTCTACGTAAAATTGAAGACCTCCCCGCAACAAACAGAAATCTCCTCCTCTATCTGGGCCGCTACCAAGCCAACCAGGGGTTATAAGTCTAAACCGACGTGCACAATTCTACCTCACGTAAAAGCTACACAAGTCTCATCTGAATACGCCCTATGTAAATACAATTCAAGACTCTTCTTCGAAAGGTTTCTTATTATTCAGCTTAAGTCAAAAGACATTGCACGATAACTACGTTCAAGACTATATATAGTATACTTCAACTATATAGTCTAACAATCATGTAATTTCCAATTACAATAGAGGACAAGATATTTACCTCGATAAGCCCATAATAATCCGAGTTTAAATGTCGATCCCGAGCAAGGTTTAGCTCCTACTCATGCGCTCCGACCCGCTCCAAACAACCCTTAGAAGTTCTAACCAACTTCTACTTAATACTCCAACTAACTATGGAGATTTTCCTTAGGGTTTCGGTTTTTGTGACGGAAGGGAAGTATAATAGTATTTCTGGGCTTTTCGTATAAGTATAACTTTAGAATACTACAAGGTATACGGCTAAGGTAATTTGGGCATTATAACAATACTTTTGAGAGTATTTCTACCAAGAGGGGGGGTATTATACGAAAACAACTAGGCTAGGGGTATTATCTGAAACAACTAGGCTAGGGGTACCCCACGCTAGCACCCGAGGAGGGAAGGGCTCTGCCAGGGGAGGACGAGAACAACTCTTACAAGGGAGGGAGGATTTCTAACACTTAGGAAATATTTGGAATGGATGAAGAAGTCATCCTAAGGGGGGTATTTATAGTATAAGCCAAGGCCAACCAATGGCCAAGATCATGCCAAGTGCAAGGCAAGTGTAGGGCCAAGATCTTGCCAAGTGCCCCTTAACCAACTAACACACAAATATCCTACCAACTCCATGACAAAATAGGCACACTTTCGGCCACCCTTGACCGCCCAAGGTGTTCCAATGAGAGGGTGACAAGTGTCGCCGTCTTGTTGGTCCAAATTGTTTCGTCTCTGGTAAAAATCCGCAAAAATTAAAAATGACATAGCCGGAAATTCCCCTACGAAAGCTGTGGAAACGTTTCGTCGAAAAACGACTCTAATCGGGTGTTGTGCACAAATAAATTTCGGCCAAGCTACTTTCTCAAGTTCAAATTTTCTACGTACGTCCTTACGTACATACTCTGGAAATACGGGGTATAACATTCTCCCCTCCTTAGAAACATTCGTCCCGAATGTTCCTTCTAAGTCTCAAAACAAACGTGCGCCAGTATAGTCTTCACTACCATACTTACGAAACAATCCTGCCACAATGGCCACAGAAACAACTGCGCAAAATACTTACATCCAAGTCCACGAGGAATCACCTCTAACATCACCACAAACACCTCTCTCCGGGGTCTAAAATATACTTCCTCCACACTTTTTCCAAACAAAAGAAATGGTCACATCTATGCTCGCCATACATGCTCGCTTCTTCCCGATACCACTTTTGTCACTTTGCCGCGAGGTTCTAGTGTCACCCGTGACCCAACAAATAGTACCGACTACACGCGATCCCCGAGGTCGTCAGACACTCGAACTCTTACCACATTTCGAAATCGTCACTTCCAAAACTCGGGTTATCATCTTCAACTTGGTCATCATTAGCCGAATACTCGATGGATCTCCGATTTCCTTTTCGAACATCGCGATTTAACGATCGACGACCGCTTCCTAAGTCGGACGGCAAATGCTAACATATAGGCAACCTGGCCTATTCTTCACATGAACTCAAAGGCCCAAAGTAACTCGGGCTAAGTTCCCTCTGTATTCCAAAACTCGTCACACCCAACCCGGGGTGGTACTTTCAAGAAGACCGACCGTCAACCTGAACTCTAAGCGTCGTCGCCGATTATCCGCACGATTTCCTCTGAGCTGCCAGAACTTCTTCTAGACAAGCTTCTCACTATCCACAGTCTGCTGGAACAAGCCTGAACCAACTGTCTGAACCTTGCCAACATCGAACCACTCGACCGGCAACTTACACATCCGCCCCTACAAGGCTTTATAAGGCGACATCCGAATACTGAAATGGTAGCTTAAACACTCCCTCCACAGGAGACAACAATCTCCACAACTACCCCTGAAATCCAACCACTGGCCCGAGGGCGAATGCGATTCTGAGACTCACCTGAGTTCCTAACCCTGCCTGGTAAACTTTTAGAAAAACGAAAATAGCCACAACCTGGGCTTCACTGCCTGACATAAGGTGAAGGTAGGCACCCCGTGCAGCCTTTCAACCTCTCTGACATAACATCACTGCCGAGCAACGGTCCTGACTGAAAGACACGATGGGCTGACCCCATTGGCCCGACTACTGGTCGAATGCATCCACGAACTCGTACGCTGGTTAACTGAACATGGGCCTAACACCCTCGTGACCCTACCACAAGGCGGGACCACCACAAACTGACCCCACCACCATACATGCCGCGGGTTGACCCGCAACGTGGCCTCAACCCGACCCGGCAACGCGCTAAACGCTAGCTCTCCGAAGGAAAACTCTCACTAATCATGTTACGAAAACCTAGCGGTCTTCTTAGCTCAACTACCCTCTTTCATTCCACACTACTCAGGGACTTATCCCACAAACATAGCTCACGTGCACTATGCACTCCTATAAGGGTCAAACATAAACATACGTCTTTTACTCGAGATGGCCTTACCTCTAAGGTCTCTACGTATAAAACTCTAAGGCTCACACCTTCTCTATCCCCCAAATCTTACTTGGTTAACTAACCAAGATTTCTAATTACAATAAACACTCATGCAATCTGAACATAACACTTAAGGTATACTCACCTTATCACTTATACAAAGCTCTAGAGGGTTAAAGATATACCTGAATCTACTGCTTCACTTCCCTTAGTCGTTCTAATCAAACCTGCCCCGTAGGGCGCATAGCTAAGGAAGATGACAAACTACCCACCGATTCTGAAGGCTGAGTCCTCCTACCAGGACACTCTCGACATCAGACCCTGACGGTCATAGGTACAACCAGTACCAACTAAAAGACGACATTCCCCGGGATGACGCCTGCCACACTGTGAACACTGAGAAAAACTGAATCCAGATGGCTGGAACCTTCGTGTATCGTGAGCGGAAGCTCGGAGCTCGACCAACTCCGCATACCCCGAACGCCCCGAACCTGTGGAGGACCTTTCGCACCGGTGGATGTGCATAATCTAATCTGGCCGTGAGGTGACTCGACTGAAAGTTACTAAAGGACCTTGCTACTCGCCTCTTCTTCGCCCTCGTTAACCCGTCGATCTCACGTTTCTACCGCCGTGCATAAGCCCGCATACGTGCCATGCTCAAGCTTCAATCAAGAACTTACTTGCACAACCTTCTCGTTGATAGTCATCAAGACTCGCAGACATCGGTACTCTCTGGTAGCCAAATCCATAGCTAGTAACAGGGTTGTCTTTTCGCAATCTATATTCTCTGTTTCCGGTCGTGGAACTGAAGGTCCAAACATCGTGGCCGCAGTAGGAACTGCCGCCGCCGTGTTAAACTCTGTTGGGGCTAGTGACGTCGCAAAACTCCCCGAATGAAGCACCACCCCAGGTGATGATTGGGCCTGTGGCCACGCAACCCTCTGCACTCTACTCGCAGCTCCCTCGGCTGCCTTGCCCTCCTGGGCCCGGGTTGCCCTACGCGGAGGCATAACGATAAGAAATAATTTCGCCGAGGTCCAACTTACAACACAGCTCTAAGGCACGATCTCAGAGTGAGAAGAATAGAAACCAATCCTAAATACCCTATAGCCTCCTGATTATTGGTGTGGTGCACAACACACCGATAATCAAGACTCTGCATCGATACTTGTAGACACTTTCCGAGGATTAATCGCTCGATACCACTTTTGTCACGACCAACCTGCGGATCGTGCCTTACCGGGCACCCAAGTAGACATACATCGAGTAATCAATGAACATAAAGACAATACCGAAACGATGTAATAAGACGGAAATAAGAAGACAAAGCAATCCAAAAACTACCTTCGATATATATAAATAACAACTCTTTCAACATGAACAGTTTAATCCTTTTTACAAACCCTGCCCACAACAAGATTACTGCACTCTAAGAATGATACGACAACAATGGCGGACAGGCCGCCAAACCCCTGAATGTAAACACTTACGACGACAGGGGACTATACCACTGATAAGCCTCCGGAGAAACGGAGCTTCCCAAATGCTGAAACTGTGACCCTGAGAGCTAGGATCAACGACTGGTTGTTATACCCCGTAGTTCTAGGGTATGTATGCGAGGACGTACGTACGAGAATACGACAGAAAGATTGGAAAGGAAGAAAGAGGCGATTTTTCCACGGAAAAGTTTCCGGTTTTTGTGAAGGAAAAAGGTTCGTTAATGGGAATTGAATTCCCAGATTTGGTATTCGGACTTCCTGGAATATTAGAGAATTATGGAATTTTATTTTCGAAAATGGTCACGTGGGGCCCACGGGAGAAATTTACGGTTTTGTGGGGCCCACTTTGTTTTCGAGATTTTGGCCATTTTGTATTTTTTCGTTAGTTTTTTTTTTTTGGGCCATTAGGTGGGTGACACGTGTCACCCCCGCCTAGGTGGCTTGGCCGAATGGCATTTGTGCACAACACCCGGTTAGAGTCGTTTTTCGACGAAACGTTTTTCATAACTTGCGAGGGGAAAATTCCGGCTATGTCTTTTCTTATTTTTGCGGATTTTTCCGAGAGACGGAACATTTTGGACCAACGAGAGGGCGACACTTGGCACCCTCTCATTGGTGGGCAAGGTGGGCGGCCCTTGGACGATTTGGGAAGGCAAGTGGGAGATATTTTTGGTAGATATTTTGTGTGCAAGTTGGCTAGGTACACATGGGTGAATCTTGGCCCTACACTTGCCTAACACTTGGTGTAATCTTGGCCATTGGTTGGCTTTCACTTGACCTATAAATACCCCCCCCTTTGAAGACTAATTCATTCACAAAATTGCCTAAGTCTTGAAAGCTTCTTCTTTCCCCCTTAGTGTAGTGTCTTGGCCGAGAGCCCCTCTCTCCCCCCTTGGCCGAGAGTCCCCCCCCCTAGTGGGGTAGGCCGAGGGGTAGACACCCCCCCCTCCTAGAGTTGCTAGCCGTGGGGTACCCCCCCCCTAGCCTAGGTTGTTTTCGTATAATACCCCTTGTTGTGGTATAGAAATACTCTCCTAGTATTGTTATAATGTCCAAATTACCTTAGCCGTATACCTTGTTGTATTCTAAGGTTATACCTATACGAAAAGCCCAGAAATACTATCATACTTCCCGTCAGTCACAAAACCGAAACCCTAGGAAAATCTCCATAGTCCGTTGGAGTATTGTGAAGAAGTTGGTTAGAACTTCTAAGGGTGGTTTAGAGCGGGTTGGAGCGCTGAGTAGGAGCTAAACGATTGCCCAGGATCGACTTTATACTTGGATAATTATGGGCTTAGCGAGGTAAATATCTTGTCCCCCTTTTGTAATTGGATATTACATGTCGTTAGATTATATAGTTGAAGTATACTATATATATATAACTGAACATAGCTTGTGGCAATGTCCTTGGACTTAAGCACAAGAAGCGAATCAATTGTTTTTACATAGGGTGTATTCATGAGACTTGTGTAGTAGTACTGGGGAGTAGAATTGTACCCGTTCGGGTTAGATGTATAACCCCCCCCTGGTTGGCTTGATAGGCCCGATAGAGGAGGAGATTTACGCTGCCATGGGGAGAGTCGTCAATTTTCGGTAGAATGTTCTACGATAAGATCTAGATGTTAATAAGCGCCTTGTGGCCTTATAGGTTGAAGTACTACGTGTGGCGCGTTCTACTTGGCTTAAGGAGTAGCCGACGGCTTGAGGTACTCGGAGCATTTTGCTATTAGTCGATAATCGTCGCGAGGTATGTGAACCTCTTCCTATCTCTCCTAGCATGATATGTGTGAACTATGTAGTACGGTAGACGCGTACGTGTTTGATTGTTGTAAAACATAAAGTGTTATAACGGCTTTATGGGAAGTTGGTTATAACAACTTTATGTAGGTAAGAAAATGGGTTGTGGTTTTCGAAAGGTAACTGATTTGATTATAACTGACTTGTTATGTGTTAATGAAGAACTTGAAGTATTTCAAAAGGTTTATAAATCATTTTGAAAGAATATGTGTAGTAATGTATTTTTGAAAACTTAAGAGTTATACTAGCTTTATGGGAAGTTAGGTATAACGGCTTAAGAATGTTTTACTGATTTTGGAAATCAGGATGCGTATCGACAAACCACTGCAGCGTTAACAAAAGGAAATGTTTTGAATAATTAAGTATGATTAAAACCAGTAGAAACTTCCATCTGCATAGAAGCTAAGATAAGACAAAATGATATTTCCTAGATCATGGTCGTAATAAGATTGTTATAAATAAGAATAACCTACTTACATGTAAGGCTTATGTTTCTCAATTGGTTAATAAAAAGGATTTTATTCTTGAATGAATAAGACTATGAACTACGAAACCTTTTTAAAATAAGAAACTGGAACATTTGAAATTAGGCAAACTCGAACGTTGGAAAATAATGTTGTTACTTGATTTTACAAAGGTAAGTGTTTTGGTTTACTTAAAAAGACAGTCACTCTATTTTATACTACGGGTATTGTGTGACTTATGTGATAGGAACGGATCTTTTAAGGATTTAATGTATGAAGTACGTTGGGGTTAGATACTCGAACTTGTTAGTAGAAAGTACCTTGTGTGAACAACTTGATTGTATTGGTTTGTGATAGCCTTGTAATACTTTCTTGTTGACTTGATAAGTAAACCTGTTAGGATGCTACTTGTGTTAGTATCTTGTGATTGTTATGTAAGGGGGTCATTCTTGCTGTGCTTACATTGTTAAAAGGTAAGTCCATTGTACTGTTATTATATCACCTACCCCCTTCACAGATTATTGTTTTATATTTCTGTTATCTCATGTTGTTGTTTTATGTTCCGCTGATTACTCTGATGTTGTGTCACTAGGGTGCCCGGTAAGGCACGATCCACGCCCGCTGGTCGTGACAGCGGTGTACCTCAACTGCGGCATGAACGCAGCCCGAAGGAGGTCAAGACAACAGTGCAAGTATGTGAAACTAAAAATATCGTAAATGAAATCATAATAGTCTATAAAGCGAGAGACATGTATGATAACCAAACTACGCCACACAATAAGCGAATATGTCAAGTCAGGGACTCACGCCCTCAAAGTCATCACTCGAATATAACTATGGGTCTCAAGCCCATAACATCAATCATGCCCGTGGAATACCTTCCTCACTGCCGGCAGTCTATGATAGAAAAGCACCAAGGAATACACATGAACACCAGGTCCCACCTGTGTCCAAATAAAACAGTACAGGGTAAGTACGAAGGCATAGCCGACTACTAACACCTACAATACTAACAAGGTCATAAACTGTATCATGATATCTGTCTTGCATCACATGATCAAAGCCGTCACTCGCCCGCAGTATCAAATGTGCGCGTCTAGCCCTGGAACTTCCCGCAGCTCCGCATAGGCCAACCTCATAGGCCCGCATGAGGTATAACCCCGCATCGAGGGTAGCTACTCCCCGGCATCGTCCTGGACTCGCAGTCCGCATGGCCACATAGACCGCATGACCATAAAGGCCGCACACTAACCTGGAACTCCCGTAGTTCCGCATGGATCCCCTGGACCCGCATGAGGTATTCTCGAATCATGGTCCCAGACCGCCTGAGTCTACCCCGCATCGGAGGGCAGCTTAACCTCCGGAAATAAGTCAAGGTGAGTGGTACAATACCAACATAACGGCTGATAGTCAAACAACTTTAAGCACAGTCGAGGGGAAAACCCCTTTACACTAACATCACAAGATACTAACACACATAGCATCCTAGCATGTTTACTTATCAATCAACAAGAAAGTATTTACAAGGCTATCACAAACCAACACAATCAAGTTATACACACAAGGTACTTTCTACTATATGTCAACAAGTTCGGGTTTTTATCCCCAAAGTACTTCATACATTAAATCTTTAAAAGATACGTTACTTTCACAAAAGTCACACAATACCCGTAGTTATGTGAAAATAGAGTGATTATCCTTTTAAGTAAACCAAAACACTTACCTTTGTAAAATCAAGTAACGACATTATTTTCCAAACGTCCAAGTTTGCCTAATTTCAAATGTTCACGTTTCTTATTTTAGAAAGGTTCTGTAGTTCATAGTCTTATTCATTTAAGAATATAATTCTCTTTTAAACTATCTGAGAAACATAAGTCTTATATGTGAGTAGGATATTCTTGTTTATAACAATCTTATTACAGCAGCCATGATCTAGGAAATATCATTTTGTCTCATCTTAGCTTCTATGCGGATGGAAGTTTCTCTTGGTTTTAATAATACTTAATCACAAAACATTTCCTTTTATTAACGCTGCAGTGGTTTGTCGATACACATTCTGATTTCCGAAATCAGTAAACCATTCTTAAGCCGTTATACCTAACTTCCCATAAAGATAGTATAACTCTTAAGTTTTCAAAAACCAAGTATTACTTCTTCTTTCAAAATGATTCAAAAATCTTTTGAAATACTTCAAGTTCTTTATTAACACATAACAAGCCAGTTATAGTTCAAACCAGTTACCTTTTAAAAACCGCAAGTATCTTCTTACCAACATAAAGCTGTTATAACCAACTTCCCATAAAGCTGTTATAACACTTTATGTTTTAAACCAATCAAATACATTTAGCACATGACGCTTCATCGTACTACATAGTTCACACATATCATGCTAGAAGAGATAGGAAGAGGTTCACATACCTCGCGACGAGTATCGACTAATAGCAAAACGCTCCAAGTACTTCAAACCGTCGGCTACTCCTTAGCCAGTAGATCGCGCCATACGTAGTACTTCAACCTATAAGGCCACAAGGCGCTTATTAACATTTAGATCCCTTCGTAGAACATTCTACAGAAAATTCGGCAGCACCTCCCCCCCCCCGCAACAGCGTAAATCTCCTCCTCTATCGGGGCCGGCTACCAAGCCAACCAGGGGGGGGGTTATAAGTCTAAACCGGACGTGCACAATTCTACCTCACAGAAAAGCTACACAAGTCTACTGTAATACAGTCCTATGTAAATACAGTTCAGTACTCTTCTTTCGAAAAGGTTTCTTATTATTCAGGCTTAAGTCAAAAGACATTGCCGATAACTACGTTCAGTACTATATATAGTATACTTCAACTATATAGTCTAACAATCATGTAATTTCCAATTACAATAGAGGGACAAGATATTTACCTCGATAAGCCCATAATTATCCGAGTTTAAATGTCGATCCTGAGCAAGGTTTAGCTCCTACTCCTTGCGCTCCGACCCGCTCCAAACAACCCTTAGAAGTTCTAACCAACTTCTACTTAATACTCCAACTAACTATGGAGATTTTCCTTAGGGTTTCGGTTTTTGTGACTAAGGAAGTATAATAGTATTTCTGGCTTTTCAGATAAGTATAACTTTAGAATACTACAAGGTATACTACTAAGGTAATTTGGGCATTATAACAATACTTTTGAGAGTATTTCTACCAAGAGGGGGGGGGTATTATACCAAAACAACTAGGCTAGGGGGGGTATTATACGAAAACAACTAGGCTAGTGGGTACCCACTGGCTAGCACCCCGAGGGGGAAGGGCTCTCGCCAAGGGGAGGAGGACAAGAACAACTCTTTCAAGGGAGGGAGGATCCTAAGGGGGGTATTTATAGTATAAGCCAAGGCCAACCAATGGCCAAGATCATGCCAAGTGCAAGGCAAGTGTAGGGCCAATATCTTGCCAAGTGCCCCTTAACCAACTAACACACAAATATCCTACCAACTCCATGACAAAATAGGCACACTTTCGGCCACCCTTGACCGCCAAAGGTGTTCCAATGAGAGGGTGACAAGTGTCGCCCTCTTGTTGCTCCAAAATGTTTCGTCTCTCGGAAAAATCCGCAAAAATTAAAAATGACATAGCCAGAAATTCCCCTACGAAAGCTGTGGAAACGTTTCGTCGAAAAACGACTCTAATCGGGTGTTGTGCACAAATAAATTTCGGCCAAGCTACTTTCTCAAGTTCAAATTTTCTACGTACGTCCTTACGTACATACTCTGGAAATACGGGGTATAACACCTTATATGGGAGGAAGTGCAGGTCACCGATAGGTTGGTTTGATGTGGGCGAGGTGCAGTTAGTGGGACCGGACTTGATACAGCAGGCAGTGGATAAGGTGAAGCTTATCCAGGAGCGGTTATTGATACCGAGTCGAAGTAAGTCGTATGCAGATCATCGTCGTCGGTATCTGGAGTTTGAGGTTGATGATTGGGTTTTCCTGAAGGTGTCACCCATGAAGGGTGTGATAAGATTTGGGAGGAAAGGGAAGCTCAGCCCAAGGTACATTGGGCCTTATCAGATTGTCCGCAGGGTAGGCAAGGTTGCCTATGAGTTGGATCTGCCGTCCGATCTGGAGGCAGTGCATCCGGTTTTTCATGTTTCTATGCTGAGAAGATGTATCGGGGATCCATCTAGAGTGCACCCGATTGACAATGTCCAGGTGACCGAGGGGTTATCGTATGAGGAGAGTCCCATTGCGATACTCGATCGTCAGGTTAGGCGGTTGCGGACGAAGGATGTGGCTTCCGTCAAGGTCTTATGGCGGAACGAGAACATGGAGGATATGACGTGGGAAGCAGAGGAGGACATAAGGCAGAGGTATCCTCACTTATTCCCCACACCTCCAGGTAACTCACTTTCCTACTTGCTGGTTTTAATTTTATCATATTTGCTTAAGTGTTGTATTATGGACATGTGTGGCAATTGCAAACTGTTTAAATTGTGAGGAACTATATCGTTATCTGTCTTGAGAAGGAACATTGGGACGAAAATTTCTAAGGAGGGGATAATGTTATACCCCGTATTTTCAGAGTATGTATGTGAGGACGTACGTACATTTGTACAAACCCTAATTAGGTTAAGGATGAAATTGTGAACTTTCAACGGAAAAGATTCCGAACCTTGTGAAGGAAATTTTACGTTTTTAATATTTTAACCGATTATGGATTTTTCCGAGAGATGAAATATTTTGGACCAATAGGAGGGCGACATGTGTCACCCTTAGGTGGCATGTTTGGACGAAAATGTTGGGCTAGTGGACAAGTCAAATAGTCAAGTCTTGCAAGATATTTTCTTTGAGTGAGTGGGAGTAGGTGGTGGACGGTTTTGGAGGGGCAAGTGGATGGCCACATGGCTCTTTGTTGTGGTGGACATATGTTCCAATGTTGTGGTGGACATATGTCCCAATATTGTGGTGGAAACTTGGTGGAAGACTCCACTCACACAAGCTACTTAATCTTCACCCTCCACTTGCTTGAATCTTGGCCATTGAAGGTTCTATAAATACCCCCCTCTTGTGCAAGACTTCTTCATTCACTTAACACTTCCAAGTCACAAAATCCTTCCCCCTTTGTAGTTGAGCTTTCGTCCAAGCTCTCCCTTTGGAAGCTTTCTCAAGCACCCTCCCCTTCCTAGTTGTCTCGTCGAAATACCCTCCCCCCCCTTGGTAGAAAAATATTCTCCAAGTATTGTTACTATTCCAAAATACCTTAGCCAAATACCTTGTAGTATTCCAAAGTTACCTCTATACTAAAAGCCCGGAAATACTACTTTATATCCTTTAGTCACAAAACGAAACCCTAGGGAAATCTTCATGGTTGGTTGAGGTATTAAGTAGAAGTTGTTTAGAAACTTCTAAGGGTTTCTTGGAGCTATCGGAGCGTGCAAATTAGGAGCTAAACGTTGTTCTGGATCGACATTTAAACTTGGATAATTTTGGGCTTACCGAGGTAAATATCTTGTCCTTCTATTGTAATTGAAGATTACATATAAATAGTACAGTAGACTTGTGTAGTTTGACGGGTAGGGAAGTGCTGCCCAATTTTCCGTAGAATTAAGGACCTTCTGCTTAGAATATTCTACAGAGTAGTCTAGACGTTGATAGACGTATTTGACTATTATAGGTTGATACTCTGCGCGACATATTCGACTTGGCAGGTGGATTTCGCCGAGGAGGTATGTGATTCTTCCTATCCTCTTGAGCATGATATTTTTAAAATATATAAATAGTACGGTAGACGTACGTGTGTTAACTGAACTTGGTTTTACTCTGATGTCTTTTGACTTGAGATTTAAATAATAAGAATCTTGAAGTATTTCAAAAGAGTTATGAATCATAATAGTCTATAAAGCAGGAGACATGTATGATAACCAAACTACAGTTCACAATAAATAAGCAGTCATGTCAAGTCAGGGACTCACGCCCTCAAAGTCATCACTCAAATATAACTATGGGTCTCACGCCCACAACATCAATCATGCCCGTGGAATACCTTCCTCACCGCCAGCCTATGATATAAAAGCACCAAGAGTACACATGAACACCGAGTCCCACCGTGTCATAATAAAACCGTGACGGTAAGTGCGAAGGCATAGCCGACTACTAAAACCCACAGCACTAACAAGGTCATAAATCAGATGAGATCTGTCTAGACCGTCACATGATCAAAGCTGGCCACTCGCCCGCAGTATCTAATGTGCGCGTCTAGCCCTGGAACTTCCCGCAGCTCCGCATAAGCCACTCCGATGGCCCGCATGAGGTATTCCCCGCATCGAGGGTAGCTACTCCCCGGCAACGTCCTGGACTCGCAGTCCGCATGGCCACATAGACCGCATGACCATAAAGGCCGCACACTAACCTGGAACTCTCGTAGCTCCGCATGGGTCACACAGACCCGCATGAGGTATCCTCGAATCATAGGTCACACAGACCCGCCTGAGTCTACCCCGCATCGGAGGGCAGCTTAACCCCCGGAATCATGAGTGATATGATACTAACATAACAGCTTATCGTTAAACAACATAAGCACAACAAGGGAAACCCCTTTACACAAACATCACAAGATACTAACACACGTAGCATCCTAACATGTTTACTTTATCAAATCAACAAGCAAGTATGACAAGACTATCACAAACCAACACAATCAAGTTATTCACACAAGGTACTTTCTGCTTTAAGTTAACAAGTTCGGGTTTTTATCCCCAAAGTACTTCATACATTAACTCTTTTAAAAGATCCGTTTCTTTCACAAAAGTCACACAATACCCGTAGTATATAAAAAAATGAGTGACTATCTTTTTAAGTAAACCCAAACACTTCCTTTTGTAGAATCAAGTAACCACATTATTTTCCAAACGTTCAAGTTTGCCTAATTTCAAATGCTCAAGTTTCTTATTTTCGAGAGGTTTCGTAGTTCATAGTTTTAATCACTTAATGATATAATTCTCCTTTAAAACGATTTGAGAAACATATGCCTTATATGTGAGTAGGTTATTCTTATTTATAACAATCTTATAACAGCAGCCATGATCTAGGAAATGTAATATCATTTTGTCTCATCTTAGCTTCTATGCAGATGAGGTTTCATCGGTTTTAATAGTACATTAATTAGTCAAGACATTTCCTTTATTAACGCCGCAGTGGTTTGTTCGATACTTATTCTGATTTCCTAATCAAGAAACATTATTCTTTTAAAAACCAAGTACTCATTACTCGCGAATGAGGTTTTTACAACATATTTAACAAAATGTTAATTACCCAGTAAAACAAGTTAAGTCTCTTATCTTTCAAGATCAAGTCTCTTAACTTCTACAATCAATAAACCATTCTTTTACCTACATAGAGTCGTTATAACTAACTTCCCATAAAGCTATTATAACACCCTATGTTTTAAACCAACCAAACTCATTTAACACATGTACGTCTACCGTACTACATAGTTTACAAAACATCATGCTAGAAAGGATAGGAAGAGGTTCACATACCTCGCGGCGATTATCGACAATTAGCAATACGCTCCACAATACTGTAACTCTGCTAGCCTTTTCCACTCTTTAAGTAGAATACGCTACTCGTAGTACTTCCACCTATATAGGCCACAAACGTCTATTAACATCTAAACGAACGGTTCCATATTCTCCCCCCCCCCCCCGCAACCGCGTAAATCTCCTCCTCTATTGAGGCCGGCTACCAAGCCAACTAGGGGGGGGGGTTTATACGTCTAACCGGGCGTGTACAATTCTACTACACAGTCTACTGTAAATACAGTCCTACGTAAGTACAGTTCAATTCCTTTTAACATTCTTCTGTATAGTGTAATTACATTCTAATTCTCTTCTTTAAATTCAGGCTTAAGTCAAAAGACATTGCCACAGAACTATGTTCAGTTCTATATATAGTATACTTCAACTATATAATCCTACAATATGAAATTTCCAATTACAATAGGGAGACAAGATATTTACCTCGATAAGCCCATAATTATCCAAGTTAAATGTCGATCCTGAGCAACGCTTAGCTCCAACTCCGGGTGCTCCAACCCGCTCCAAACAACCCTTAGAAGTTCTACACAACTTCTTCTTAATACTTCAACCAACTGTGAAGATTTTCCTTAGGGTTTCATTTTTGTGACCGAAGGGAAGTATAATAGTATTTCTGGGCTTTTCGTATAAGTGTAACCTTGGAATACTACAAGGTATTTGGGACAAGGTATTTTGGGTATAGTAACAATACTAGGAGAGTATTTCTACCAAGAGGGGGGGTATTTATACGAGACAACACCACAGGGGGTGTGTTCTACCAACCCCACTAGAGGGGGTACTCACGCCGGGGAAGGGGCTCTCGGCGAGGGCCTCACAAAGGGGAGGGGAGTGTTGGACGAAATGGCTCACAAGGGAGAGGGGAGGATTTTCAAGACTTAGAGATTTTTAGGATGAAGAAGTCTTCAAAGGGGAGGGGTATTTATAGGTCAAGCCATGGCCAACCAATGGCCAAGATTATGCCAAGTGCAAGGCAAGTGTAGGGTCAAGATCAAACCAAGTGCACCTTATCCATCTACCACACAAATATCCTACCAACTACTTGACAAAAAAGCCAAGAAAAACCGTCCAAGTTCGTCCCACACACCCACCAATGAGAGGGTGCCAAGTGTCGCCCTCTCGTTGGTCCAAAATGTTTCGTCTCTCGAAAAAATCCGCAAAAATTAAAAATGACATAGCCGGAATTTTCCCTTCGCAAGTTATGTAAAACGTTTTGTCGAAAAACGTGTTTAACCGGGTGTTGTGCACAAAATATTTCGTCCAAGCCAACTTTAAAGTCCAAACTTTTCTACGTACGTCCCCACGTACATACTCTGGAAATACGGGGTATAACATTCTCCCCTCCTTAGAAACATTCGTCCCGAATGTTCCTTCTAAGTCTCAAAACAAACGTGCGCCAGTATAGTCTTCACTACTATACTTACGAGAACAATCCTGCCACACCTGGCCACAGAAACACCTGCGCAAATACTTACATCCAAGTCCATGAGGAAACACCTCTAACATCACAAATGCCCTCACCCGAGGTCTAAAATATACTTCCTTCGCACCTTCTTCTTACAAAAGAAATGATCACCTCTATGCTCGCAATACATGCTCGCTTCTTCCTTACGCTGCCGCACTTTCCGTACACTCGAACTCCTTCTCATAACTTACCATATTTCTGTTACTGATTCCGTTCCCGAAATTTCTGGGTTACTATCTCCAACTTGGTCATCATTAACTGGGAACACTCTGGATGGATCTCCGATACTCTTCCGAACATAGCAATATGAAAGATCGGACGTACCGCCTCCTACGTCGGACGGCAAAAGCTAACATATAGGCAATCTGGCCTACTCTTCACATGACCCGAAAAGGCCCAAAGTAACTCGGGATAAGTTCCCTCTGCTTTCCAAAACTCGTCGCACCCTATCCGGGGTGGTACCTTCAAGAATTCCGACCGTCAACCTGAACTTTAAGTGTCGACGTCGATTATCCGCACGACTTCCGTTGAATCTGAGCCGCCAATAACCTCATCTGGATAAGCTTCACCCTATCCACATTCTACTGAACAAGTATGAACCAACTATATGAACCTTGCCAACATCGAACCAATCGACCGGCAACTTACACTTCCGCCCCTACAAGGCCTCATAAGGCAACAATCGAAAACTGAAATGGTAGCAACAAAACATTCCCTCAACAGGAGACAACAATCCTCACAGCTACCCCTGAAATCCCAACACTGGCCCGAGGGCGAATGCGATTCTGAGACTCACCTGAGTTCCTAACCCTGCCTGGTAAAACCTTCTGAAAAGAAACAGCCGAACCTGGGCTTCACTGTCTGCCATAAGGTGAAGGTAGGCACCTCGTGCAGCCTTACAACCTTCCTGATAACATCTCGCATAACCCTCTGTCGAGTAAACGATCTTGACTGAAAGACAATACGGGCTGACCTCATTAGCCCGACTACTGGTTGAACGCATCCACGAACTCGTACGATGGTTAACTAAACTTGGGCCTAACACCCTCGTGACCCTACCACCTGGCGGGACCACCACAAACTGACCACACCATAAAACAGGTCGCGGGTTGACCCGCGGCATGGCCTCAACCCGACCCACTCTCGCGTAAAACACCTGCTCCCCGATCCGGAACAATCTCACTAATCACGTTACGAAAACCTAGCGGTCTTCTTAGCTCAACTACCCTCTTTCATTCCACACTGCCCAGGGACTTATCCCACAAACATAGCTCATATGCACTACGCACTCCGATAAGGGTCAAACATAAAATACCTCTTTACTCGAGATGGCCTTACCTCTAAGGTATCCACGTATAAACTCTAAGGCTCCCACTTTCCTTATCCCCAATCTTACCCTTTTAACTAATCATGATCTCTAATCACAATTTAACACTATGTTATCTGAACATAACTCTTAAGATATACTTATCTCATCATACGTACTAAACTCTAGAGGGTTAAGGATATATCTGTATCTACTGATTCGCTCCCCTTAGTCGTTCCACTCAAACCTGCCCAGTAGGGCGCATAGCTAAGGAAGGTGACGAACTACCCACCGATCTTGAAGGCTGAGTCCTCTTACTAGGACATCCTTTCGACACATGGCCCTGACGGCCGCCGACAAAACAAGTACCAACTAAAAGATGACATTCCCCGGGATGACGTCTGTCACATTGTGAACACTGGGAAAATCAATCCGGGCCGAACCTACGTAATCGTGAACCGGAAGATCTGGAGCTCTGACCAACTCATGCATACCCCGAACGTCCTAAACCCTGTGGAGGACCACTCTGCACTGGTGGATGTGCATATCTGATCTCTTCCGAGGTGGTTCGCCGAAAGTTACCAAAGGACCTTGGCATGGCCCTCTTCTACTGTCCTTGGTTAACCCGTCGATCTTTACGTTTCTTGGCCTGAGGCGCATAAGCCCGTACACAGGCCATGCTCAAGCCTAACTGAAGAATTTCTCTTGCACTACCCTCTCGTTGATAGTTGTCAAGACCCGTGATAAATCGATCCATCATACTCTCTGGTTGCTAAATCCCTAGCTAGTAACAAGGGCGTCTCTTTGCAATCTATATTCTCTGTTCCCGGTCGTGGAGCTGAAGGTGTAAATGTCATGGCCGCAGTAGGAACTGCTGCCGCCGTGCTAAACTCTGCTGGGGCTGGCGATGTCGCAGAACTCCCCGAATGAAGCACCATATCAGGTGATAATTGGGCCTGTGTCCACGTAACCCTCTGTACTCTACTCGCAGCTCCCTCGGCTGCCTTGCCCTCCTGGGCCCGAGTTTGTCCTACGCGGAGGCATAACGGTAAGGGAAAGAAATACGTTAGAGGGTCCAACTTACAACACAGCTCTAAGGCACGATCTCAGAGTGAGAAGAATGGAAACCAATCCTAAATATCATATAGCCTCCTGATTATTGGTGTGGTGCACAACACACCGATAATCAAGACTCTACTAGATACGGTCTGTAGACACTTTCCGAGGATTAACTGCTCTGATACCACTTTTGTCACGACCCGAACCCGCCCGCGGATCGTGCCTTACCGGGCACCCTAGCGATACAACATCGTAGTAATCAATGAACATAAAACACAACATGAAATATTGCAAAGGAAATGTTATACCTCGTATTTCGGAGTATGCGTGAGGCGCATTATTATAATTTAAGCCTTAAGGATTGGCTAGTTTGAATATTGTACACAACTACCGTTAGGAGTCGTTTTTCGACTAAACGTTTCCATGACTTTGTAGGAAAATCCGGCGATGTCTTTTATTAATTTTGCGGATTTTTCCGAGAGAAGAAACATTTTGGAACAAACGGAGGGTGACATGTGTAACCCTCACATTGGATGAAGTGGGCGTAATGCTTGGCCGATTGGGTCTTGTGTAGTTGGTAGGATATTTTGTGCAAGTTGTGTGGTAGATGGATAAGGTACACATGGTGGAAATCTAGCCCTACACTTGCACCACACTTGTCTTCATCTTGGCCATTGGTTGGCCTTCACTTGACCTATAAATACCCCTTAGTTGATGAACTTTCTTCATCCAAAAATTGAGCAATCTACCTAAGTCTCAAAATACTCCCTCCCTCTTGTGGTTCTCGTCCAAAGCCTTTCCCCCTCCCCCTCCTAGTGGCC
This sequence comes from Przewalskia tangutica, assembly GCA_029844215.1. Classification (NCBI taxonomy): domain Eukaryota; kingdom Viridiplantae; phylum Streptophyta; class Magnoliopsida; order Solanales; family Solanaceae; genus Przewalskia; species Przewalskia tangutica. The sequence continues at coordinate 67,246,409 of CM056724.1, read as the reverse complement.
TTTGGCCGAGAGCCCCCTCCTCATGGTGTTTGGCGTGGGTACCCCTAGCCTAGTTGTCTCGTATAAATACCCTTGTAGTGGTATAGAAATACTCTCCTAGTATTGTTGTTATGTCCAAATACCTTGGCCCAAATACCTTGTAGTATTCCCAAGGTTACACTTATACTAGCCTAAATACCATTATACTTTCCTTGACGCTAAAACGAAACCCTAAGTAAATCTTCACCCGTAGTTGAAGTTATAAGTAGAAGTTGGTTAGAACTTCTAAGGGTTGGTTGGAGCGGTCTGAGCGCACTGAGTAGAGCTAAACCTTGCTCAGATCGACATATAAACTCGGATAATTTTGGGCTTATCGAGGTAAACACTCTTGACCTTCTATTGTAATTGGGAATTACATGTTGTAGGAATATATAGTTGAAGTATACTATATATAGAACTGATTATAATTGTGGCAATGTCTTTTGACTTAAGCCTGAATACTACTTATGGCAATGTCTTGCGACTTAAGCTGAATTTAAAGAAGTGAATCGAATCAGAATTACATAGGATCAGACATGAGACTTGTGTAGTATTCTGTGAGTAGAATTGTACATGTCCGGTTAGACGTACAAAACCCCCGGTTGGCTTGGTAGCCGGCCTCGTTAAAGGAGGAGATTAACGCTGTTGCGGGGGGGGGAGGTGCTGCCGAATTTTCTGTAGAATATGGAACGATGAGATCTAGATGTTAATAAGCGCCTTGTGGCCTTATAGGTTGAAGTACTACGTGTGGTGCGATCTACGTGGCTTAAGGAGTAGCCGACGGTTTGAAGTACTTGGAGCGTTTTGCTATTAGTCGGCACTCGTCGCGAGGTATGTGAACCTCTTCCTATCTCTTCTAGCATGATATGTGTGAACTATGTAGTACGGTAGACGTACATGTGTTAACTGTGTTTGATTGTTTTTAAAACATAAAGTGTTATAACGGCTTTATGGGAAGTTGGTTATAACAGCTTTATGTAGGTAAGAAAATACTTTATGGTTTTAAAAGGTAACTGATGTGAATTATAACTGGCTAGTTATAATAAAGAACTTGATGTATTTCAAAAGAGTTATAAATTGTTTTGAAGGGAGAGTAACACTTGGTTTTAAAGGTTTTAAAAAGAGTTATACTAGCTTATGGGAAGTTAGGTATAATGTCTTAAGAAAGGTAAAGAAAATGGTTTACTGATATTAGAAGTTAAAAGACTTGATCTTATAAGATAAGAGACTTAACTTATTTGTTTTAATGTGGATGTTTGTGTGAAACCTCATTCGTGAGTAATGAGTACTTGGTTTTATTTAAAGGGATAATGTTTTACTGATTTCGGAAATCGTAATGTGTATCGACGCACCACCGCAAATAATAAAGGAGAATGTATTGAATAATGAAGTATTGTATTAAAACCAAGAGAAACCTCCATCCGCATGTAAGCTAAGATGAGACAAAATGATATTACATATCCTAGATCATGGTCGCTTAATAAGATCGATTATAAACAAGAATAAACTACTCACATATAAGGCATACGCTTTCAAATCATTAAAGGAGAATTATGTTTTAAAGGATTAAAACTAGGAACTACGAAACCTTTTCTAAAAATGAGAAACTTGAGCATTTGAAATTAGGCAAACTTGAACGTTTGGAAAATAAGGTTGTTACTTGATTTTACAAAGGAAAGCCTTTTGTTTACTTAACAATGTTCGTCACTCTATTTTTATACTACGGACATCGTGACTTTTATAAAAGGAATGGATCTCTTTAAAAGGAATTTAACGACGTAGTACTTTAGGTTAAAAACCCGGACTTTGGCATAAAATGGAAGTAACTTGAGTTGTGTAACTTGCCTATGCTTGTGTTGTGTAACTTGCCTATACTGGTTGTTGTGTAACTTGCCTATGCTTGTGTTGTGTAACTTGCCTATACTGGTTGTTGTGTAACTTGCCTATGCTTGTGTTGTGTAACTTGCCTATGCTTGTTGTTGCGTAACTTGCTTATGCTTGTGGTGATAGCCTTGGTTGTGCAAGAATAGTTATTTTATGGACTAGCTCTCCACGAGGTTTCTTACCTTGTCGCCTTGGTCCCCGGTGGTCGGCCTCGTATTTGCCCCGCCTCATGGTGATTCGGCCTTGGTACCCGTGAGTCACCACACTTGCCCCGCTCAACGGTGTAGTGACGGTCTCGTGATACGCCTTGTCCCCGGTGGTCAGCCCTCGTACTTGCCCCGGCCAGCTACGTGACCGCCTTGGTATCCTGTGAGTCGCTCGCACTTGCCCCGTGACGGCCGTGTTTTGGTTGCATTATATTATTGGTACGGTCGGATCTCGTAGTTATACTTGTCCTATACGGTTTTTATGACACAGTGGGACACGTGTTCATGTATACTCCTTGGTATTGTCATATCATAAAGCTGTGGCGGGAGGAAGAAATTCCACGCACGAGTGATAATTTGGAGGCGTGAGTCCACGACTTGATGTAACTAGTTATATGTTATGCATCGTAGTTTGGTCATCATACATGTCTCTCGCTTTATATAGACTATTATGATTTCATTTACTGATTTACGCTTCACATACTTGGTACCGTCAGATCGACCTCCTCGGGCTGCGTTCACGCCGCAGTAAGTACATCGTCGTCGATCCCCGCTTAGGATCACCTTTCGCATCAAGCCCCGTTCCTTCGGAGGCTTATCTTTTGTATGTGTTCCCGAGTTGTAGGTTCTTGTACATTCGGGGGTATGGCGGGCCCCGTCCGTCATAGTTGTTGTAAATCTTAAGTGCAGAGTAATCGCAAGTGTGGTTTTGTAAAAAGGTCTAAATTGTTCGTTTTGAAAGAGTTGTTTATATATATTTTATTGGAAGGTAACCGTTTGGTTGGCCTGTTTTATTATCTTGTCTCATGTTCATGTTTAAGTTTTTATTTCCGCTGGTTTTCTCTGATGTTGTATCACTAGGGTGCCTGGTAGGCACGATCACGCCCGGATCGGTCGTGACAAAAGTGGTATCGAGCGATTAGTCCTCGGAAAGTGTCTACGCATCGTGTCTAGTAGAGTCTTGATTATCGATGTGTTGTGCACCACATCTATAATCAGGAGGCTGCAGGACATTTAGGATTGGTTTCCATTCTTCTAATTCTGAGATCGTGCCTTAGAGCTGTGTGATAAGATTGGACCCCTCTGACATACTTCGTTTTACCGCTATGCCTTCGCGTAGGCAACCCGCCCGAAGGGCAAGGCGAGAGGGAGTCGCGAGTAGAGCAATGGCGAGACCACAAGACTGAGCCTCCACCCGCACCGGAGCAGAGAGAGATGAGTTACGCGAGTGGGCCTAGTTAATGGCCGTGGTCAGGCCGACTTGAGGATAAGTTTGCCGACGCAGCAGCCCAAAGAGCACCCGATGGTTCACCCTAGATCGATAGTTCGAGGCTACGGATTTTCTCGAGTTGTAGGCCGCCAGAGTTTTATGGGTCGAGGCACGAGGATGATCCGCAGGAGTTCATCCGGCGATTCTGGATCGAGAGTGATCGAGGCATCGGAGGCCGAGTCGGTGGTCCTAGGTTCGCATCACCGCGTGATACCGCAGCCGATCGTTTGATTCGTGAGCCGTCCCGGGAGAGCATGCACTTCCAGGCTTTATGGGACGAGTTCTCGAGGCCTTTCTTGCACATTTCTTGCCTCCGCGGATGAGAGGGCTCGCGCATGCATTTTTGGTGTTACGGCGTAATCCGCGCATTCCGAGTACAATGGAGTTCGACTCATTGGCCTGCACGTCCCCGTTGGTAGCTAGTATGGAGGATCGAGTGCACCGATTTATTCTGAGGCTCGATGATCACCTAGCCGAGAGTTGTTCGGGTGTAGCTCTTCACCGCATGGACATTGCCGCATGCAGCTTATGACCGGGATGTGAGAGAGGATAAATCGACGGAATGACCGTGGTCGGTAAGAGGCGAACAGCGAGGTCCTTTGGTGACTTTCGAGGCGGACCGCCAAGAAGAAAGCGATTATGCGCCTCCACCAGTACAGAGTGGTCCTCCACAGCCTTCGGGACCTTCGAGATATTCAGGAGCAGGTCAGGGCTCCCAGGATTCAGATTTTCAGGGGTAGCACTGGTATGATAGCATGGACTACTAGAGCAGTTGCGGGTTCTTCACCTTCCATAGCCAGGCAGGATGTTCATACACCGGCAGGCCCCGGTAGAGGTCGCGATGGAAGTTCCCAGTTTTAGCGGTCCTTTGAACCGCCTATTTTCAGGTATATCCTTAACCCTTTAAAGATTTGTATGCATGATATGATGACCTTATTATTGTGTGCTACGTTCGGATAGCGTTATGATGGTTATGAGTTAGAAAGCTTGGCTAGTTGAAAGGATTTGTATGGGGGCATGGAAAGTGTGAACTTTAGAATATTTCATGTTGAGACCTTAGATGTAAGGTCGTCTTGAGTACCAGATTTTGCAAGTGATCCTTGTCGGAATACATTTTATGCCTAGAATGTGTTGTGTGATAATTTCCTTGAGTAGTGTTAAATGGAAGTGGTAGCTTTCATGACCTGTTGAGGTAAGATTGTTCCGGGTCGGGGAACAAGAGCGTGATGCGTTAGTGGATCGGGTTGGGGCCATGTTGAGGGCCAACCCACGGCCGGTTTCAAAGTGGGTCACCGGGTGGTCCCGCGGTGGTAGGGTCACGAGGTGCTAGGCCCAAGTTTAGATGACCATCGTATGAGTTCGTGGGTATGTTCGACCAGAATCGGTTCGTGAAGGCCGGAATGGCCTTAGAAAAGAAGTGAAGCTAGTAAGATGACCAAGATTTGAGGTAGTGGCTCCAAGGGTTGGAAACAGAAGCGTTGACTAAAGTGTGGTACGTATACTAGAAGAGTTCAAGTGTTCGAGAAGAGTACGACGAGTAAGGGTAGAGGCGAGCATGTATTGCGAGCATAGATATGATCATTTCTTGTGAAGAGAGAAGGTGCGATGGATGTATATTTTAGACCTCGGGAATCGTGACGCAAACGGCACCATTTGTTGGTCGCCGAGTGACACTAGAACCTCGCGCAAAGTGACAAAAGTTTGTGATGTTAGAGGTGTTTCTCGTGGACTTGGATGTAAGCATTTACGCGTGTTTCGTGGCGGTTTGTGGCGTTGGCAACTTATTAGAAGAACTCTATCATTATCCGTCTTGAGAAAGAACATTCGACGAATGTTTCTAAGGAGGAGAATGTTATACCGTATTTCGCAGTATGCGTGAGGGCGACGTATTATAATTTAAGCCTTAAGGATTGGCTAGTTTGAATATTGTACACAACTACCGTTAGAGTCGTTTTCGACTAAACGTTTCACGCTTTTGTAGGGAAAATTCCGCTATGTCATTTATAATTTTTGCGGATTTTTCCGAGAGAAGAAACATTTTGGACCAACGGGAGGTGGCATGTGTCACCCTCACATCGATGAAGTGGGCGGTAATGCTTGGCCGATTGGGTCTGTAGTTGGTAGGATATTTTGTGCAAGTTGTGTGGTAGATGGATAAGGTACACATGGTGGAAATCTAGCCCTACACTTGCACCACACTTGTCTTCATCTTGGCCATTGGTTGGCCTTCACTTGACCTATAAATACCCCCTTAGTTGATGAACTTTCTTCATCCAAAAATTGAGCAATCTACCTAAGTCTCAAAATACTCCCTCCCTCTTGTGGTTCTCGTCCAAAGCCTCTCCCCCTCCCCCTCCTCGTGGCCTTTGGCGAGAGCCCTCCTGTGGTGTTTGGCAGTGGGGTACCCCTGCCTAGTTGTCTCGTATAAATACCCCTTGTAGTGGTATAGAAATACTCTCCTAGTATTGTTGTTATGTCCAAATACCTTGGCCCAAATACCTTGTAGTATTCCCAAGGATACACTTATACTAGCCCAGAAATACCATTATACTTTCCTTCAGTCGCTAAAACGAAACCCTAAGTAAATCTTCACCCGTAGTTGAAGTTATAAGTAGAAGTTGGTTAGAACTTCTAAGGGTGGGTTGGAGCGGCCTGAGCGCACAAGTAGGAGCTAAACCTGCTCAGATCGACATATAAACTCGGATAATTTTGGGCTTATCGAGGTAAACACTCTTGACCTTCTATTGTAATTGGGAATTACATGTTGTAGGAATATATAGTTGAAGTATACTATATATAGAACTGATTATAATTGTGGCAATGTCTTTTGACTTAAGCCTGAATACTACTTATGGCAATGTCTTGCGACTTAAGCCTGAATTTAAAGAAGTGAATCGAATCAGAACTACATAGGATCAGACATGAGACTTGTGTAGTATTGCTGTGAGTAGAATTGTACATGTCCGGTTAGACGTACAAACCCCCCCCCCTGGTTGGCTTGGTAGCCAGCCTCGTTAAAGGAGGAGATTAACGCCGCATGGGGAGAGTCTTGCCGAATTTTCTCGTAGAATATGGAACGATGAGATCTAGATGTTAATAAGCGCTTGTGGCCTTATAGGTTGAAGTACTACGTGTGGTGCGATCTACGTGGCTTAAGGAGTAGCCGACGGTTTGAAGTACTTGAGCGTTTTGCTATTAGTCAAGACTCGTCGCGAGGTATGTGAACCTCTTCCTATCTCTTCTAGCATGATATGTGTGAACTATGTAGTACGGTAGACGCATACGTGTTAACCGTGTTTGATTGTTTTTAAAACATAAAGTGTTATAACGGCTTTATGGGAAGTGGTTATAACAATGACTTTATGTAGGTAAGAAAATACTTTATGGTTTTAAAAGGTAACTGATGTGAATTATAACTGGCTAGTTATAATAAAGAACTTGATGTATTTCAAAAGAGTTATAAATTGTTTTGAAGGGAGAGTAACACTTGGTTTTAAAGGTTTTAAAAAGAGTTATACTAGCTTATGGGAAGTTAGGTATAATGTCTTAAGAAAGGTAAAGAAAATGGTTTACTGATGTTAGAAGTTAAAAGACTTGATCTTATAAGATAAGAGACTTAACTTATTTGTTTTAATGTGGATGTTTGTGTGAAACCTCATTCGTGAGTAATGAGTACTTGGTTTTATTTAAAGGGATAATGTTTTACTGATTTCGGAAATCAGAATGTGTATCGACAGACCACTGCAGCGTTAATAAAGGAGAATGTATTGAATAATGAAGTATTGTATTAAACCAGTAGAAACCTCCATCTGCATAAGCTAAGATGAGACAAAATGATATTACATATCCTAGATCATGGCTGCTTAATAAGATCGATTATAAACAAGAATAAACTACTCACATATAAGGCATACGTTTCTCAAATCATTAAAGGAGAATTATGTTTTAAAGGATTAAAACTAGGAACTACGAAACCTTTTCTAAAAATGAGAAACTTGAGCATTTGAAATTAGGCAAACTTGAACGTTTGGAAAATAAGGTTGTTACTTGATTTTACAAAGGAAAGCCTTTTGTTTACTTAACAATGTTCGTCACTCTATTTTTATACTACGGACATCGGGTGACTTTTATAAAAGGAATGGATCTCTTTAAAAGGAATTTAACGTACGTAGTACTTTAGGGTTAAAAACCCCGGGCTTTGGCATAAAATGGAAGTAACTTGAGTTGTGTAACTTGCCTATGCTTGTGTTGTGTAACTTGCCTATACTGGTTGTTGTGTAACTTGCCTATGCTTGTGTTGTGTAACTTGCCTATACTGGTTGTTGTGTAACTTGCCTATGCTTGTGTTGTGTAACTTGCCTATGCTTGTTGTTGCGTAACTTGCTTATGCTTGTGGTGATAGCCTTGGTTGTGCAAGAATGGTTATTTTATGGACTAGCTCTCCATGAGGTTTCTTACTGTTCGGCCTTGGTCCCTGGTGGTCGGCTCTCGTACTTGCCCCGTCTCATGGCTGATTCGGCCTTGGTACCCGGTAGTCACCGTGACTTGCCCTGCTCAGTAGTGGACGAAGTCTCGTGATACGACCTTGGTCCCCGTGGTCGATCAGACTTCGTGCCCCGGCCAGCACGTGACCGCCTTGGTATCCTGTAGTCGGCTCGCACTTGCCCCGTGACGGCCGTGTTTTGTTGCATTATATTATTGGTACGGTCGGATCTGGTAGTTATACTTGTCCTATACGGTTTTATGACACGTGGGACTGGTGTTCATGTATACTCCTTGGTATTGTCATATCATAAACCGCCAGCTGGGAAGAAATTCCACGCACGAGTGATAATTTGGAGGCGTGAGTCCACGACTTGATGTAACTAGTTATATGTTATGTCTCGTAGTTTGGTCATCATACATGTCTCCCGCTTTATATAGACTATTATGATTTCATTTACGTGATTTACGCTTCACATACTTGGTACTGTTGTTCGACCTCTTCGGGGCTGCGTTCATGCCGCAGTAAGTACATCGTCGTCGATCCCCGCTCTTAGGATCACCTTTCAAGCATTGGGAAGCCCCGTTCCTTCTGAGGCTTATCTTTTGTATGTGTTCCCCGAGTTGTAGGTTCTTGTACATTCGGGGTATGGCGGCCCCGTCCCGTCATAGTTGTTGTAAATCTTAGAGGTCTCAGAGTAATCGCAAGGTGGTTTTGTAAAAATGTCTAAATTGTTGGTTTTGAAAGAGTTGTTTATATATATTTTATTGGAAGGTAACCGTTTGGTTGGCCTGTTTTATTATCTTGTCTGATGTTCATGTTTAAGTTTGTATTTCACGTTTTCTCTCGATGTTGTATCACTAGGTGCCCGGTAAGGCACGATCCACGGGCAGGATCGGTCGTGACAGAAACACATGTTTATCGGAAGAAAAGTTGCCTTTCGCATATATATATATAAAAACTTAGATCCAACAAGCATCCCAATACAACCCTCGCCCACAACAAGACATGCACTTACGAATGATATGACAACAACGACGGACAGTGGCCCGTCATACCCACGAATGTAAGCACCTACAACAACAGGGACTATACCAAGATAAGCCTCCGGGAAACGGAGCTTCCCAAACGCCGAATCGTGACCCTAAGAGCGAGGATCAACGATCGTGTACCTTACATGCGGCATGAACGCAGCCGGGCGAGGTCAAGATAACAGTACCAAGTATGTGAAATCAAAATATCAGAATGAAATCATAGTAGTCTATATAAAGCGAGAGACATGTATGATAACCAAACTACGATTCACAATAAATAAGCCATGTCAAGTCGTGACATACGCCTTCAAAGTCATCACTCAAATGTAACTATGGGTCTCACGTCCACAACATCAATCGTGCCCGTGGAATACCTTCCTCACTGCCGGCAGTTTATGATATAAAAGCACCAAGGAGTATTCACATGAACACCAGGTCCCACCTGTGTCCTAATAAAACAGTACAGGGTAAGTACGAAGGCATAGCCGACTACTAACACCCACAGTACCAACAAGGTCATAAAGCGTATCATGAGATCTGTCTGCATCACATGATCAAAGCCGCCACTCGCCCGCAGTATCTAATGTGCGCGTCTAGCCCTGGAACTTCCTGCAGCTCCGCATAAGCCACTCCGATGGCCCGCATGAGGTATTCCCCGCATCGAGGGTAGCTACTCCCCGGCAACTTCCTGGACTCGCAGTCCGCATGGCCACATAGACCGCATGACCATAAAGGTCGCACACTAACCCGAACTCGTAGCTCGCACGGGTCACAGACCCGCATGAGGTATCCTCAAATCATAGGTCACACAGACCCGCCTGAGTCTACCCCGCATCGGAGGGCAGCTTAACCCCCGGAATCATGAGTGATATGATACTAACATAACAACTTATCGTTAAACAACATAAGCACAACAAGGGAAACCCCTTTACACAAACATCACAAGATACTAACACACGTAGCATCCTAACATGTTTACTTTATCAAATCAACAAGAAAGTATGACAAGACTATCACAAACCAACACAATCAAGTTATTCACACAAGGTACTTTCTGCTTTAAGTTAACAAGTTCGGGTTTTTATCCCCAAAGTACTTCATACATTAACTCTTTTAAAAGATCCGTTTCTTTCACAAAAGTCACACAATACCCGTAGTATATAAAAAAAATGAGTGACTATCTTTTTAAGTAAACCCAAACACTTCCTTTTGTAGAATCAAGTAACCACATTATTTTCCAAACGTTCAAGTTTGCCTAATTTCAAATGCTCAAGTTTCTTATTTTCGAGAGGTTTCGTAGTTCATAGTTTTAATCACTTAATGATATAATTCTCCTTTAAAACGATTTGAGAAACATATGCCTTATATGTGAGTAGGTTATTCTTATTTATAACAATCTTATAACAGCAGCCATGATCTAGGAAATGTAATATCATTTTGTCTCATCTTAGCTTCTATGCAGATGGAGGTTTCTACTGGTTTTAATAGTACATTAATTAGTCAGTACATTTCCCTTTATTAACGCTGCAGTGGTTTGTTCGATACTTATTCTGATTTCCGAAATCAGTAAAACATTATTCTTTTAAAAACCAAGTACTCATTACTCGCGAATGAGGTTTTTACAACATTTTTAACAAAATGTTAATTACCCAGTAAAACAAGTTAAGTCTCTTATCTTTCAAGATCAAGTCTCTTAACTTCTACAATCAATAAACCATTCTTTTACCTACATAGAGTCGTTATAACTAACTTCCCATAAAGCTATTATAACACCCTATGTTTTAAACCAACCAAACTCATTTCACACATGTACGTACGTCTACCGTACTACATAGTTTACAAAACATCATGCTAGAAAGGATAGGAAGAGGTTCACATACCTCGCGACGATTATCGACAATTTGCAATACGCTCCACAGTACTGTAACTCTGCTAGCCTTTTCCACTCTTTAAGTAGAATACGCTACTCGTAGTACTTCCACCTATATAGGCCACAAACGTCTATTAACATCTAAACGAACGGTTCCATATTCTACGTAAAATTCGCGGACCACCCCTCCCCGCAACCGCGTAAATCTCCTCCTCTATTGAGGCCGGCTACCAAGACAACCAGGGGGGGTTTATACGTCTAACCGGGCGTGTACAATTCTACTACACAGTCTACTGTAAATACAGTCCTACGTAAGTACAATTCAATTACTTTTAACATTCTTCTGTATAGTGTAATTACAGTCTAATTCTATTCTTTAAATTCAGGCTTAAGTCAAAAGACATTGCCGCAGAACTATGTTCAGTTCTATATATAGTATACTTCAACTATATAATCCTACAATATGAAATTTCCAATTACAATAGGGAGACAAGATATTTACCTCGATAAGCCCATAATTATCCAAGTTAAATGTCGATCCTGAGCAACGCTTAGCTCCAACTCCGGGTGCTCCAACCCGCTCCAAACAACCCTTAGAAGTTCTACGCAACTTCTTCTTAATACTTCAACCAACTGTGAAGATTTTCCTTAGGGTTTCGTTTTTGTGACCGAAGGGAAGTATAATAGTATTTCTGGGCTTTTCGTATAAGTGTAACCTTGGAATACTACAAGGTATTTGGGCCAAGGTATTTTGGGTATAGTAACAATACTAGGAGAGTATTTCTACCAAGAGGGGGGGTATTTATACGAGACAACACCACAAGGGGGGGTGTGTGTACCCCTCGGCCAACCCCACTAGGAGAGGGGGTACTCACGGCCAAGGGGGGAAGGGGCTCTCGGCCAAGGGGCCTCACAAAGGGGGGAGGGGGGAGTGTTGGACGAAATGGCTCACAAGGGAGAGGGGAGGATTTTCAAGACTTAGAGATTTTTAGGATGAAGAAGTCTTTAAAGGGGAGGGGTATTTATAGGTCAAGCCATGGCCAACCAATGGCCAAGATTATGCCAAGTGCAAGGCAAGTGTAGGGTCAAGATCAAGCCAAGTGCACCTTATCCATCTACCACACAAATATCCTACCAACTACTTGACAAAAAAGCCAAGAAAAACCGTCCAAGTTCGTCCCACACGCCCACCAATGAGAGGGTGCCAAGTGTCGCCCTCTCGTTGGTCCAAAATGTTTCGTCTCTCGGAAAAATCCGCAAAAATTAAAAATGACATAGCCGGAATTTTCCCTTCGCAAGTTATGTAAAACGTTTCGTCGAAAAACGTCTTTAACCGGGTGTTGTGCACAAAATATTTCGTCCAAGCCAACTTTAAAGTCCAAACTTTTCTACGTATGTCCCCACGTACATACTCTGGAAATACGGGGTATAACAGTGTTACACCGATGCGGGTCTATACGGCCTATGCGGTCCACTGGACTATGCGGAGTCCAGGAGGATGCCGCGGGTTAGCTACCCCCGATGCGAGGAATACCTCATGCGGTCGATGTGACCATGCGATGCGAGAGTTCCAGGATTAGGCTCGCATAATGATACTATGGGCGATTGGCCTTGCTTCAATCATTAGCGGCCTAGAAAAGACCAGTTAAGTTATATCTATTTTGCTTTTGGTTTTGCTGTGGTACTATGTGCGGTTACATTGGTTGTTTCGTACATATTTGTAAAATTGGTTTTAAAATGATATGATTTCATTTAAAGTACTTTACAGTTTCACATACTTGGTACCTGTTGTACTGACCTCCTTCGGGGGGCTGCGTTCATGCCGCAGGTAAGGGAAAGCAGGTGGTAGATCCTCGTTCTTAGGATCCTTACTCTGGTGTCAGGAGCCCCATTTCTCCGGAGGCTCGACTTTTGGTACGGCTCTCCCTGTGTTGTAGATATTTTGTACATTCAGGGTATGGCGGGGCCCTGTCCCGCCATAGTTGTTTAAATTCCTAGAGGTTTGTAGTCCTGCTGTAAAGTTGGGATGTAACTGTTCACTTTTGATGTATATATACATGCCGAAAGACAATCTTTTCTTGGATAAACTGTTTCTCATTTCATAATTGTTTCATGTCTTGTTTTTATATTCCGCTGGTTACTCTTATGTATGTCTACTTAGGTGCCCGGGTAAGGCACCAGTCACGGGCCCGGGTTCGGGTCGTGACAGGTACAACCGGAATCGCTGCCTCCCGTCTGTCCTCCTGCCTAGCCACGATCATGGCTAATAACTGGGCCATCTCCTTGTAACCCATCTCCTCTCGCCTGTGCCGTGGTAACCGAGGCTCGGTATCGCGGTCTCGCAGTCGTTCCGCCGCCGCCGAACTCGCTGGGGTGGCGACGTCGTGGAACTCGCCACAAACATCGTCTCGTAAGGAGTGGGCTCGCCCTCGTGACCCTCTCGTGTCCTACTAGCGGCTCACCGCCTTGCCCTTCTGGGCCGCGGTTTCCTTGCGTGGAGGCATAACTGATACATAAAAATATGTCAGAGGAGGTTCAACCTATAACACAACTCTATTTCACGATCTTAGAGTGAAAGAATGGAAACCAATCCTAAATATCTGGTAGCCTCCTGATTATAGATGTGGTGCACAACACACCGATAATCAAGACTCTACTAGATACGGTCTGTAGACCCTTTCCGAGGATTAACTGCTCTGATACCACTTTTGTCACGACGACCACGGACGTGGATCGTGCCTTACCCGGACACTTGTGATACAATCGCCACGACCAACCTGCCCGTGATCGTGCCTTACCCCGCACCCAAGTAGACATACATCGAGTAATCACGAACATAAAGACAATACATGAAACCAGTGTAATAAGACGGTGAAATAAGAAGACAAAGCAACTAAAACGGTTACCTTCGGATATATATAAATAGCAACTTTTTCAACATGAGCTTTAATCCTTTTTACAAACCCCGCCCACAACAAGATTACTGCACTCTAAGAATGATACGACAACAATGGCGGACGGGCCGCCAAACCCTGAATGTAAACACTTACGACGACAGGGGACTATACCACTGATAAGCCTCCGGAGAAACGGAGCTTCCCAAACGCTGAAACTGTGACCCTGAGAGCTAGGATCAACGACTGGTGTACCTCAACCTGCGGCATGAACGCAGCCCCCCGAAGGAGGTCGATAACAAAAAGTTTAGTATGTGAAACTGAAAATACATACGTAAATGAAATCATAGCGATCATATAAAGCAGAGACATGTATGATAACCAAACTACGCCTACAAAGAAAGCGCTATGTCAAGTCAGGGACTCACGCCCTCAAGTCATCACTCAAGTATAACAATGGGTCTCAGGCCCACAACATCAATCATGCCCGTGGAATACCTTCCTCACTGCCGGCAGTCTATGATATAAAAGCACCAAAGAACACACATGAACACCAGGTCCCACCTGTGTCATAATAAAATCAGACGGTAAGTACGAAGGCATAGCCGATTACTAAAAACCTACGCATTATCAAGGTCATGAATCGTATCATAAGATCTGCTTCAGACCGTCACATGATCAAAGCCGCCACTTGCCCGCAGATCAATGTACGCTGCCTAACCTCGAACTCCCGCGACTCCGATAGGCCAATCTCATCGCCCGCATGAGGTATTCCCCGCGTCGAGGGTAGCTACTCCCGGCATCGCCCCGACTTCGCACCGCGTAGCATGGACCGCGTGCCCATAAAGGACGCATACTAACTCGAACTCTCGTAGCTCCGCATAGGCCCGGGACTGCATTGAGGTATTCTCGAATCATAGGTCCATCGACCGCTGAAGTCTACCCCGCACGGAGGGCCTTAACCCGGAATCATCTCAAGAGATGAATGCCACAATACTATCATAACGACTGATAGTTAATAAGCACAATCAAGGGAAAACCCCCTTTACACAAACATCACAAGATACTAACACACGTAGCATCCTAACACGTTTACTTATCAAAGCAATCAAGAAAGTATTACAAGGCTATCACAAACCAATACAATCAAGTTGTTCACACAAGGTACCTTCTACTATATGATTAACAAGATCGGGTTTTATCCCCAAAGTACTTCATACATTAACTCTTTAAAAGATACGTTACATTCACAAAAGTCACACAATACCCGTAGTATATGAAAATAGAGTGATTATCTTTTTAAAGTAAATCAATTACTTCTCTTTGTAAAATCAAGTAGCAACATTCTTTTCCAATGTTCAAGTTTGCCTAATTTCCAATGTTCCAGTTTCTCATTTTTAGAAAGGTTTCGTAGTTCATAGTCTTATTCATTTAAGAATATAATTCTCCTTTAAACAATCTGAGAAACATAAGCCTTATATGTGAGTAGGATGTCTTGTTTATAACAATCTTATTACAGCAGCCATGATCTAGGAAATATCATTTTGTCTCATCTTAGCTTCTATGCAGATGGAAGTTTCTATTGGTTTTAATAATACTTAATTATTCAAAACATTTCCTTTTATTAACGCTGCAGTGGTTTGTCGATACACTTTCTCGATTTCAAATCAAGAAACATTCTTAAGCCGTTATACCTAACTTCCCATAAAGCTAGTATAACTCTTAAGTTTTCAAAACCAAGTATTACTTCTTCTTTCAAAATGATTCAAAAATCTTTTGAAATACTTCAAGTTCTTTATTAACATATATCAAGCCAGTTATAGTTCAAATCAGTTACCTTTTTTTAAAAAAAAACCCCACAAGTATTTTCTTACCAACATAAAGCTGTTATAACCAACTTCCCATAAAGCCGTTATAACACTTTATGTTTTAAACCAATCAAATACATTTAGCACATGTACGTCTACCGTACTACATAGTTCACACATATCATGCTAGAAGAGATAGGAAGAGGTTCACATACCTCGCGACGAGTATCGACTAATAGCAAAACGCTCCAAGTACTTCAAACCGTCGGCTACTCCTTAGCCAGTAGATCGCGCCATACGTAGTACTTCAAACTATAAGGCCACAAGGCGCTTATTAACATTTAGATCCCTTCGTAGAACATTCTACAGAAAATTCGGCAGCACCTCCCCCCCCCGCAACAGCGTAAATCTCCTCCTCTATCGAGGCCGGCTACCAAGCCAACCGGGGGGGGGGGGTTATACATCTAACCCTAACGGGTACAATTCTACTCCACGGTACTACTTCACAAGTCTCATCAGAATACAGCCCTAAGTAATTACAACAAGAATCTTCTTTAAATTCAGGCTTAAGTCGCAAGACATTGCCGTAAGTATTATTCAGGCTTAAGTCAAAAGACATTGCCAATAACTACGTTCAGTTCTATATATAGTATACTTCAACTATATATTCTAACAATATGTAATTTCCAATTACAATAGAGGGACAAGATATTTACCTCGATAAGCCCATAATTATCCTAGCTTAAAGTCGATCCTGGGCAATCGTTTAGCTCCAACTCTGATCGCTCCAACCCGCTCTAATCCACCCTTAGAAGTTCTAACCAACTTCTACACATTACTCCAACTGACTATGGTGATTTTCCTAGGGTTTCGGTTTTTTGTGACCGACTAAGTATAATAGTATTTTCCGGGCTTTTTGTATAGGTATATCCTTAGAATACTACAAGGTATATGGCTAAGGTAATTTGGGCATTATAACAATACTTTGAGAGTATTTCTACCAAGAGGGTATATATACGAGACAACACCACAAGGGGTGTATACCTCTGCCTACCCCACTGTGGGTACTCTCGCCAAGGGGAGGTGCTCTCGCTAAGCCTCACAAAGGGGGGACGAAACACAACAAGGGAGGAGAGTTTAACACTTAAAGATTTGTGGAAAGGATGAAGAATTCATCAAAGGGAGAGGGTATTTATAGGTCGGGGATGGCCAACCAAAGGCCAAGATCAATCCATGTGTTAGGCAAGTGTAGGGCTAGGATTTACCAAACACAAATATCCTACCTACCCTTGACTTTGTCAAGGCACAAAAAACGTGCCTTACTTGCCCATTTCGTCCAAGTTGGACGATTTCGCCACCAATGGAGGTGCCAAGTGGCGCCTCTTGTTGGTCCAAAATGTTTCGCCTCTCGGAAAAATCCGCAAAATTAAAAATGACATAGCCGAAATTCCCTACGAAGTCGTGGAAAACGTTTACTAAAAACGACTTCTAACCGTGTTGTGCACAAAATTAAATCGCCAAGCCTACTTGAAGTTCGAAATTTCCACGCACGCCTCGCGCAGACATACTGAAATACGGGGTATAACATTCTCCCCTCCTTAGAAACATTCGTCCCGAATGTTCCTTCTAAGTCTCAAAAACAAACGCGCGCCAGTATAGTCTTCACTACTATACTTACGAGAACAAACCTGCCACACATGGCCACAGAAACAACTGCGCAAAATACTCATCCAAGTCCACGAGGAAACACCTCTAACATCACCACAACCACCCCTCTCCAGGGTCTAAAATATACTTCCTTCGTACCTTCTCTCTACAAAAGAAATGATCACATCTATGCTCGCCATACATGCTCGCTTCTCTCTTTACTCGTCGTAGATACCACTTTGTCACTTTGTCGCGAGCCTTGCTCCGACGACCCAACAAATGGTACCGGGCTGCTTGCGATCCCGGAGGATGTCGTACACTCAAACTCTTACCACATTCTGATACGGCTTGATTCAAAACTCGGGGTTACTATCTCTAACGTGGTCATCATTAACCGGGAACACTCTGGATGGATCTCTTATACTTTCCCGATCATAACAAAACGAAAGACCGGACGCACTGCCTCCTACGTCGGACGGCAAATGCTAACATAAAGGCAACCTGGCCTATCCTTCACATGAACTCACAAAGGCCCAAAGTAACTCGGGCTAAGTTCCTCCGAGCCGCGTAACCTCTTCTAGACCAAGCTTCACTATCCACGATTACCGGAACAAGCTCTCAACCAACCGTCAACCTTGCCAACATCGAACCAATCGACCGACAACTTACACATCCGCCTTACAAGGCTTCATAAGGCGATATCCGAACACCGAAATGGTAGATCAAACACCGCTCCACAGAGACAACAATCCCACAACTATCCTCGAAATCCAAACACCGCCCGAGGCGAACGCGACTGAGACTCACCCGAGTTCTTAACACATGCTTGGCAAAACTTCCGAAACAAAACAAACAGAACTGGCTCCATCTGCGCCATAAGGTGAAGGTAGGCACCTGCAGCCTTACAACCTTTCGGATATCTCAACACAACAGTAAACGGTCCCGATCAAGAACACGATGGGCTGCCCCATCGCCCGACCACTGGTCGAACGCATCCACGAACTCGTACGCTGGTTAACTAAACTTGGGCCTAACACCCTCACAACCCTAACACAAGGCGGGACCACCACAACCTGACCCCACCACCAAACCTACCGCGGGTTGACCCACAACGTGGCCTCAACCCGACCCGTCAATGAGCACAATACTAGCTCCCCGATCCGGAACAATCTCACTAATCACGTTTCGAAAACCCAGCGGTCTTCTTAGCTCAACTACCCCCTTTCATTCCACACTACTAGGGACCTATCCCAACAAACGTAGCTCACGTGCACTATGCACTCCTATAAGGATCAAACATAACACTACACCTTTACCCGAGATGGCCTTACCTCTAAGGTCTTTACGTAAAACATTCTAAGGCTCACACCTTCTCTATCCCCCAAAATCTTACTCGGTTAACTAACCAAGATTTCTAATCACAACTAACACACTGCTATCAGAACATAGCACTTAAGGTATACTCACCTTATCACATAACAAAACTCTGTAAGGTTAAAGATATATCTATATCTCATCGCTTCACTCCCTTAGTCGTTCTAATCAAACACGCCTGCAGGCGTAGCTAAGGAAGGTGACGAACTACCCACCGGTACTGAAGGCAAAGTCCCCCCTATTAGGTCACCCATTCGACACCTGGCCCTGACGGCCACAGGTACAACAAGTACCAACCTAAAAGATGACATTCCCCGGGATGACGTCTGTCACACTGTGAACCGGAAGCCCTGGAGTTCTGACCAACTCCTGCATACTCCGAACGTCCTGATATCCGTGGAAGACCACTGCGACCGCGGAGGTGCATATCAAATCTGGCCGCGAGGCGACTTGCCTCGAAAGTTACCAGGACCTTGCCGCTCGCCCTCCTCTCGCCGCCCTTCGTTAACCCGTCGATCTCTACGCTTCGGCTGCTGCGCATAAGCCCGCATACGTGCCATGCTCGTGCCCAATCAAGAATTACTCTTGCACAACCTCTTTAGATAGTCCTCCGCATCGCGGACATCGGTATATTCTCCGTAGCCAAATCCATAGCTAGTAACAGGTCGCTTTGCAATTTAAATTCTCTGTTCTGGCCGTGGAAGGTTCAATGTCATGGCCGCAGAGGAATCGCCGCCGATGTACTAAACTCACTGGGGCTAGTGACGTCACAAAACTCCCGAAAGAAGCACCACCTGTGTGATGATTGGGCTGTGCCACGTAACCTCTCTCAGATTTACTCGCCTCCTGCCGCTTGCCCTCCCGGCGGGTTGCCTACGCGAGGCATATCGGTAAGGAAAGAAATCGTTAGAGGTCCAACTTACAACACACTCTAAGGCACGATCTCGAGTGAGAAGAATAGAAACCAATCCTAAAATATCCTATAGCCTCACGATTATTGATGTGTGCACAACACACCGATAATCAAGACTTCCATCGATACGGTGCGTAGACACTTTCCGAGGATTAATCGCTTCGATACCACTTTTGTCACGACCGAACCTCGGGCGTGGATCGTGCCTTACCCCGCACCCAAGTAGACATACATCGAGTAATCAATGAACATAAAGACAATACATGAAACCAAAGGTAATAAGACGTGAAATAAGAAGACATGCTAACCAAAAGCGGTTACCTTCAAGATATATATAAATAGCAACTTTTTCAACATGAACAGTTTAATCCTTTTACAAACCCCGCCATACAAGATTACTGCACTCTAAGAATGATACGACAACAATGGCGGACGGGCCCCGCCAAACCCCGAATGTAAACACTTACGACGGGGACTATACCACCGATAAGCCTCCGAGAAACGAGCTTCCCAAACGCCAAATCGTGACCACGAGAGCTAGGATCAACGATCGTGTACCTCAACTCGCGGCATGAACGCACCTCAAGCGAGGTCAAGACAACAGTACCGAGTATGTGAAACTGAAAATACATATCGTAAATGAAATCATAGCGATCATATAAAGCGAGACATGTATGATAACCAAACTACGATCTACAAGAAAGCGATCATGTCAAGTCGTGGACTCACGCCTCAAGTCATCACTCAAGTATAACAATGGGTCTCGGGCCCACAACATCAATCATGCGTGGAATACCTTCCTCACCGCCGATATGATATAAAAGCACCAAAGAACACACATGAACACCGGGTCCCACTGTGTCATAATAAAGCTATGCGGACGGTAAGTGCGAAGGCATAGCCGATTACTAAAAACCCACGGTACCATCAAGGTCATGAATCAGTATCATAAGATCTGCTAGACCGTCACATGATCAAAGCGGCCACTTGCCCGCAGATCAATGTACGCGTCTAACCTCGAACTCCCGCAGCCCGCGTAGGCCAATCTCATCGCCCGCATGAGGTATTCCCGCATCGAGGGTAGCTACTCCGGCGATCGCCCCGACTTCGCACCGCGTAGGCCACATGGACCGCATGCCCATAAAGGACGATACTAACTCGAACTCGTAGCTCGCGATAGGCCCGGGACTGCGTGAGGTATTCTCGAATCATAGGTCCATCGACCGCCGAGTCTACCCCAGACGGAGGGCGCTTAACCCGGAATCATCTCAAGAGATGAATGCCACAATACTATCATAACGACTGATAGTTAATAAGCACAATCAAGGGAAAACCCCTTTACACAAACATCACAAGATACTAACACACGTAGCATCCTAACACGTTTACTTATCAAAGCAATCAAGAAAGTATTACAAGGCTATCACAAACCAATACAATCAAGTTGTTCACACAAGGTACCTTCTACTATATGATTAACAAGATCGGGTTTTATCCCCAAAGTACTTCATACATTAACTCTTTAAAAGATACGTTACATTCACAAAAGTCACACAATACCCGTAGTATATGAAAATAGAGTGATTATCTTTTGAAGTAAATCAATTACTTCTCTTTGTAAAATCAAGTAGCAACATTCTTTTCCAATGTTCAAGTTTGCCTAATTTCCAATGTTCCAGTTTCTCATTTTTAGAAAGGTTTCGTAGTTCATAGTCTTATTCATTTAAGAATATAATTCTCCTTTAAACAATCTGAGAAACATAAGCCTTATATGTGAGTAGGATGTCTTGTTTATAACAATCTTATTACAGCAGCCATGATCTAGGAAATATCATTTTGTCTCATCTTAGCTTCTATGCAGATGGAAGTTTCTATTGGTTTTAATAATACTTAATTATTCAAAACATTTCCTTTTATTAACGCTGCAGTGGTTTGTCGATACACTTTCTGATTTCCGAAATCAGTAAAACATTCTTAAGCCGTTATACCTAACTTCCCATAAAGCTAGTATAACTCTTAAGTTTTCAAAACCAAGTATTACTTCTTCTTTCAAAATGATTCAAAAATCTTTTGAAATACTTCAAGTTCTTTATTAACATATATCAAGCCAGTTATAGTTCAAATCAGTTACCTTTTTTTAAAAAAAAACCCACAAGTATTTTCTTACCAACATAAAGCTGTTATAACCAACTTCCCATAAAGCCGTTATAACACTTTATGTTTTAAACCAATCAAATACATTTAGCACATGTACGCTCACCGCATACTACATAGTTCACACATATCATGCTAGAAGAGATAGGAAGAGGTTCACATACCTCGCGACGAGTATCGACTAATAGCAAAACGCTCCAAGTACTTCAAACCGCCGACTACTCCTTAGCCAGTAGATCGCGCCATACGTAGTACTTCAACCTATAAGGCCACAAGGCGCTTATTAACATTTAGATCCCTTCGTAGAACATTCTACGTAAAATTGAAGACTCCCCCGCAACAACAGAAATCTCCTCCTCTATGGAGGCCGGCTACCAAGCCAACCGGGGTTATACATCTAACCCTAACGGTACAATTCTACTCCACTGTACTACTTCACAAGTCTCATCTGAATACACCCTAAGTAATTACAGTTCAGTAATCTTCTTAAAATTCAGGCTTAAGTCGCAAGACATTGCCGTAAGTATTATTCAGGCTTAAGTCAAAAGACATTGCCAATAATAGCCCAAAATAGTCCAACAATCTCGCCCACTTTAGCCCTCTTTCTGAATTTCTTCTTCCCGCTAAAATCACCTCTACGAACCCCCTACAAGCTCGCCAACATATTTCCTTCTTGTTGCCTTTCCAAAAAAATCTCATTTGGCTTAGGGTTTTATCAACTTTTGATAGAGGAGAGCAAGTGTTTGGATGATCTTTTAGTGTAGAATGGCCAAGTCTTGCAAGACTTGGACAAAATATAAGCCTTATGTTGATCCACAAGTTGGGGGGACACTTGTCGCCCTCCCATGGGTCTTCTACAACAAATATCTTCTATTTTTACCCTATTTCCGCAAAAAATCCCGGCTCGGCGCCGCGGTGCTGCAACTTCAGACAATTTTAGGCTTTTCGGCGCCCTGGCCCTGCAGCCGGCGCCGCGGCGCCTGACCCTATCTCTTCTGTCAGCTGATCTTGTAACGTCCATAACTTTCTACTCTGATGTCCTATCGACGAGCGGTTTGTTGCGTTGGCAACTAGACTCAATGAACTTCATACTAGGATTTTGAAACACCTAAAAACTCCCAATATACTAGGAGATATACTGCTCCAAATTTGACTGAAAAACTGTCCAAAAAAAATATTCTGCCAACCTCTTTCTCTTTTTTTTTCTTTGTTTCAAATTCGAATCTTATTTCCTTTCGTACGTTCTTATCTCATCCTCTTGGAATTACGGGGCGTAACATTCTTCCCCCCTTAGAAACATTCGTCCCCGAATGTTCTTTCGGAGTCCAATCTAAACGGATATTGGCATAGTCCCTTGACTACACCCAACATAATCACACTTGCCACACCTGGCCACATAACAATACTTATGCTAAAACGTCAACCTGAACTCCAAGTGTCGACGTCGGTTATCTGCATACAACTTTTATCGACTCTGAGCTTGCTAATAATTTTTCCTGGATAAGCTTCGACATATCCACAGCCCGCTGAATCAATTCCGGCTAATTATCTGAACTTCGCCTATGTTGAACTAACCAATCGGCGATTCTACACTTTCTTCATACAAAGCCTCATACAGGACCATCTGGATACTGGAATGGTATCTTTTGTTATACGCAACCTCAACAAGAGGTAAAATAATTCTTCCAGCTACCTCTGAACTCAATAACACCGGCCCGTAACCTATCCTCAAGTGCCTGGATAGTACGCTCTTCCTGTCCGTCAGTCTGAGGGTGAAATGCCACACTGAGACTCACCTGTGTCCCTAACCTATTCTGGAAAACCTTTAGAAGTCAGCCGTAAACTGAGCTCATCTGTCCGACATCATAAATGTAGGAACCCCATGAAGTCTCACACTCTTCCTGCTATATGATCTAGCATAAACCTCAGCCGAGTAAGTGGTCCTGACCGGAAGAAAAATGGGTTGATGTCGTCAGGCTGTTTACCATAACCCATAAGGATTCGCACTTCCTCTGAGTACGATGCAACCTTGTAACAAGATCTATATTAAACACCTCCCATTTCTAACTAGGGATCTCAATCACCTGTAATAGCCCACTGGGCTTCTGGTGCCCAACCCTGACCTGCTTACTAATTCGGACACTAAGAAACAAACTCTGCTACGTCCCTCTTCAGGCCATCTTACCAATACATACATCTGAGGTCACGACACAACTTAGTTGACCCCGAACAAATAGAGCAATAAGCACTGCATGCCTCCCCTAAAACCTACTGACAAGTCATGCAGCATCGGGCACACCCAATCTATCCTCATCTCACAGTACCCTATCCGGTGCTACCCAAACGGGTCCTTCTCTTCTTAGAGAGTCGTAACTCAGTTCCCGCACTAGAACTGGATCCTTATA
Source organism: Przewalskia tangutica (assembly GCA_029844215.1). Taxonomy (NCBI): domain Eukaryota; kingdom Viridiplantae; phylum Streptophyta; class Magnoliopsida; order Solanales; family Solanaceae; genus Przewalskia; species Przewalskia tangutica. The sequence continues at coordinate 67,222,449 of CM056724.1, read as the reverse complement.
CTGTCGCCCCTTCACCTCCTCAACGAGGGAAGACTCGGCAACCTCTCGGATCTAAACTCCATTAACCTTGGAAACAAATAACCGAACCCTCAGCTCGGTAGCTGATGAATCTCACGAACCACGTCCTGTATATCTGGCTGCCCATCTGACAGACTACCCATAGCTCCACGACTAAGAGCATCTATAACCGTCTCGGCTTTCCCCGGGTGGTATAGGATATCAATTTCACAATCCTTGAGTAACTCTAACCACCGTCTCTGTCGCAAATTCAGCTGCCTCTGTCTGAAGATATACCGGAGGCTCTTGTGGTCTGCACAAATATCCACATGAAGTCTATATAAGGAATGCCTCCAAATCTTCAAGGCAAGATTAACTGCCGCCGACTCTAAATCGTGAGTAGTGTAATTCCTTTCATGCTTCCCTAACTGCCGGGAAACATAGGCTCTAACCTTATCGTGTTGCATCAGCACACAACCTAGCCCAACACCCAAAGTGTTACAATAATAACCTAACCCTCTAGTCTCTCATGAGGGGTTAGAACTGTAGTCATGGTCAACTTATCTTTCAATAACTGGAAGCCTTTCTCATACCTGCGAAATATTCGGGCATCCTTAATCTCAATTATGGTTCTTGTTTTCCTTTCTCTGTTGCAACCAAACTTGGTCACTATACTTAGATTTGATTCATTTGCTTGCCGCATGGCTAAGACTTCCTGCCAATCACAATTTAAGGGGGAGATTTCCTTGATCTCGTCAAGTAATAATCCTATTATTCTCTCCCAGCTCGTAGAGCTTATAGTCAAGTGTTCAACCACAATTCAAGGTATTTCATAATCCAATGGCTTGTCAAGATTTCTTATTGTTCGAGTGTCTACACGTTATTTTTTCTTTTATAAATCATTCCAAGTTGTCCTGGGGTCCCTTACACCCCCGTATTTTCCTACTATCTTTCTCGTCGGTACAGATGTTGCCACATTTCCTCGAGGTGTACTTACTGCCCATCATTCACTAATGGTCTTTACACTAGTCTGGGGTAATCATGTCTCGTGCAACTTACATAACCATAGTTACTGTTACACCCCGTAGTTCCAGGGTATGTATATGAGGACGTACGTACGAGAATACGACATTAAAATTGGAAAAGAAGAAAGATGTGATTTTTCGACGGAAAAGTTTCCGGATTTTGTGAAGAAAAAAAGGTTCGTTAATGGGAATTGGATTCCCAGATTTGGTATTCTGACTTTTTGGAATATAATAGAATTATGGAATTTTATTTCCGGATTTGGTCACGTGGGGCCCACGGGGAAAATTTACGGTTTTATGGGGCCCACATTATTTTCGGATTTTTGGCATTACGGATATTTTCGGGAGATGAAATATTTTGGACGAGTAGGAAGGCGACACATGGCACCCCCATGTGGCCATGTGGCCGATTTAGGAATGCCATGTGTCCCTTGGACGTTTTTGTGGAGACATGTGGCTAGCCACATGTCTCAAATTTGTGGTGGACATATGGTTAGTAGAATCCACACACACATGTCCCCAATCTACACCATACACATGCTTTCATCCTAGCCCTTGATTTCCCTATAAATACCCCTTAAGTTGCAAGACTTAATTCATCCACACTTAGAGATTTCCAAGCTTGAAAATACTCCCCCCCCCTCTAGTGGTTGTTCTCGGTTTTGGCCCTCCCCCTTGACCAAATGTTGTCCAAAAATCCTTAAACTTTTAAGTGTTCTTCCTTAAGGTGTTAGGAAGATTGTGAACCAAGAGTTAGAAAATATTTCACACCCCTAGCCCTTAAATTACACCTTGGCCGAAAGTGGCCATTTTTAAAGCCTAAGTGTTCTTCACTTTTTGGAGTTGGATCTTGAAGAGAAGTTGTTTAGAAACTTCTAAGGGTTGCTTGGAGAGGATTGGAGCGTAAGGAATATGAACTAAACGCTGCTCAGGATCGACTTATAAATCTTGGATAATTTTGGGCTTATCGAGGTAATGATCTATGTACTTCTATTGTAATTGGAGATTACATATTGTAGTAGTTTATAATTGAGTAAAATATATGGAAGGATGATTAAAAAGAATTGAACTATATTTACATTGGACTGTATTTACAGTAGACTTATGTAGTATTATTGTGGGGCAGAATTGTACACGTCCGGATAGGCGTGTAATTCCCTTGGAGTTGTTGGCTTGGTAGCGGGCCTTGTTATAGGAGAATATTTATGTGGTTGCGGGGGGGAGGTGCTGCCCAATTTTTTGTAGAATAAGGAACCTGACACTTAGAATATTCTACGAAGAGAACTAGAAGCTGATAGATGTGTTGTGGTTGTTATAGGTGGATTGTCTACACGCGACATACTCGACTTGGCTTGTGGATTAAGCCGAAGAGGTATGTGATTCTTCCTATCCTCTTGAGCATGACTATTTGTGAAATATATAGTGTGGTAGACGCACGTGTGTTAAAGAAGTTTGATTCCTTTTTTTGTGTCCTTGACTTGATTCTAAAGTTAAGTGACTTGATATGAAATGTTAAGAACTTGAGTTGTGTTAAAAAGTTGTGAAACCTCATTCGTGAGTAATGGGTACTTGGTCTTTAAAAGAATAAAGTTATCTTGATTTCGGAAATAAGAGTAGTTGTCCTTGGTTGGTTTAAAACATAAAGTGTTATAATAGCTTTATGGGAAGTTAGTTATAACGACATTATGAAAACAAAAGAATGGTTTTATTATCGGATTTAAAATTGTAACTTGACATTTTTTTTAAAAAGTAATGAAGCTTGATTTCCCAAGTTATGGGACTTGATTTAAAAGGTAAGAGACTTAAGAATTTGAAGTTATGAAGCTTAAACTATTTTGAAAAGTACATTGTTACTTGACTTTAAAAAGGAGAAGTGTTTTATGTAAAAAGAAGGCATGATGTTGTCTTGTTTTGGTTTAAAGGGAAGATATGGAAATTGTTTTGGTTTACTTGAAAAGATAGTTACTCTATTTTTGATACTACGGGTATCGTGTGACTTTTGTAAAAGAAATTGATCTTTTTGAAAGAATTAACGTACGTAGTACTTTGGGGTTAAAACCCGGATTTTTGGCATAAAATGAAAGTACCTTGAGTGTGAGTAACTTGCCTATGTTTGCTTGTGATAGACTTGTTTTGCAAGTATTGTATCCTTATGATACCGCGTCTCTCGATGGAGGGTCGGTTATCTTGTTATATTCTTGGACCTACTGACACGTTGGGTGGCCCACTGGTATGGTTCCATTAGGATTGTTGTTCCATGGACTAGCCCTCCATGAGGTTTATTGATACAGCTTGGTATATGGTAGTTGGTTTTCGTACTTGCCCCCGTCATTGGTGTGACGCAGGAGGTATCTGGTAGTTAGCCTTCGTACTTGCCCCGTTCAGTTTTGTGGAGAAGTCTCGTGATTACGGCTTGGTATCTGGTAGTTGGCAAGATTGCCCCGTGTCGCCCGTGAGATAGTTATATTTTTTTTTTGGAGAAGTCTCGTGATTACGCTTGGTATCCGTAGTTGGTTCGTACTTTCCGCCGCCTACGTGCGCGCAGTGGTATCCGTAGTTGGCTTTCAGATTTTCCCCGTCGCCTTCGTGAGTTAGTTATAGCTGTTTTGTGGCGAAGTCTCGTGATTACGGCTTGGTATCTGGTAGTTTGTCTTCGTACTTGCCCCCGTCAGATACATGGCGCAGGTGGTATCTGGTAGTCGGCATTCGTACTTGCCCCGTGTCAGCTTCGTGATACAGTTATATAGTGTTGTTGGTACGGTAGGTATCTGGTAGTTGGCTTTCGTACTTTCCCCGTATGGTTCTTATGACACAAGTGGGACCTGGTGTTCATGTGTACTCCTTGGTGTTGTTATATCATCGACTGCCGGCAGTGAGGAAGGAATTCCACGGGCATGATTGATGTTGTGGGCGTGAGACCCATGGTTATATTTGAGTGATGACTTTGAGGGCGTGAGTCCCTGACTTGACATGACTGCTTATATGTTGTGCACTGTAGTTTGGCTATCATACATGTCTCCTGCTTTATATAGACTGTTATGATTTCATTTACGATTTTCAGCCACATACTTAGTACTGTTAGATCGACTCCTCGGGCTGCGTTCATGCCGCAGGTAGAGGTACACCGGTTGTTGATCCTCGCTCATAGGATCACAGTTCAGCGTTTTGGAAAGCTCCGTTTCTCCGGAGGCTTATCTTTTTGTATGATCCCCTGAGATTGTAGGTTCTTGAACATTCAGGGGTATGGCGGGGCCCTGTCCCGTCGTTGTTGTTATAAAACTCTTAGAGGTCTGTAGTATCAAAGCGGGGTTGTAAAGGATGTAACTGTTCAGATTTTGTATATATACAGAAAGGTGACCGTTTTGGTTAGCCTGTTTCTTATTTTATATCTTGTTTCATGTTTAAGTTTTTATTTCCGCTGATTTTCTCTGATGTTGTATCACTAGGGTGCCCGGGGTAAGGCACCAATCGCGGGCCCGAGGTCGGGTCGTGACAAAAGTGGTATCAGAGCAGTTAATCCTCGGAAAGTGTCTACAGACCGTATCTAGTAGAGTCTTGATTATTGGCGTGTTGTGCACCACACCTATAATCAGGAGGCTGCAAGATATTTAGGATTGGTTTCCATTCTTCTCACTCTGAGATCGTGCCTTAGAGCTGTGTTATAAGTTGGACTCCCTCTGACGTATTCTTATGTACCAGTTATGCCTCCGCGCAAGGCAACCAGGGCCCAGAAGGGCAAGGCAGCAGAGGGAGCTGCGAGTAGAGCACAGGGGATTACGTGGCACGTGCCCGCCTTTACTCGAGGTGCTGCTACGACGACCCTACGACGCCAAATTTCAACAGAGTTTAGAGAAGCACCAGTAGCTACAGAGACCACGATACCTGAGCCTCTAGTCCCACGGCTAGGAACAAAGGATATGGGTTACAAGGAGATGGCCCAGTTACTAGCTAGGCTTGTGGCGAGGCATGAGGACAGACGGGAGCCGGTGGTACCGGTAGTGCACCCCAGAGCCGATAGTTGGAGACTTCGGGACTTCTTGAGTTGCAGTCCACCAAGAGTTCTATGGATCGAGGGCTGAGGATGACCCTCATGAGTTTATCAAGCGATTCTACACGGATCACGAGGTGATCAAGGCCTCAGAGACAGAGTCGGTGGTATTGGGTTCGCATCGGCTGCGTGATACTGCAGTCGACTGGTTTGATTCATGGGAACTATCCCGGGGGTAGCATGCGCTTCCAGTTATTTGGGACGAGTTCTCAGAGGCGTTTCTTAGCCATTTCTTGCCTCCGCAGATGAGGAGAGCTCGGGAAGATAGATTTATGATGTTGAGACAAAATGGGCGTACGGTTCGGGAGTACAGCGTAGAGTTTGACTCGTTGGCTCGGTATGTCCCCGCTTTAGTGGCTGCCATGGAGGATAGAGTGCACCGCTATGTCACAGGACTTGACGATTACTTAGCAGAGGGTTGCACGGGAGTAGCTCTTCAGCCGGGCATGGACATTGCCCGTATACATGCTTATGCACAGGGGATTGAGGAACGTAGAGACCGACGTAGGGACCAGGATCAGCATAAGAGGGCCAAGACAGCAGGGTCGTTTGGTAACTTTCGTGGCGGACCGCCTCAGCAACAGACTAGTTATGCGCCTCCACTAGTACTGAGTGCTCCACCACAGTCTTCAGGACGTTCGGGATATTCAGGAGCAGGTCAGGGATCCAAGGTTTCAGGTTTTCCGGGGAACAGGGATGTTAGTCAGATGAGACCACCCCCACCTCGGTGTGGCCATTGTGATAGGTTCCATACTGGGGATTGTCATGTTATTCAGGGAACTTGCTTTACCTGCGGCCGGCAGGGCCATTTTGCGAAGAAGTGTCCGACCAGAGGTAGCGCGGATGTTACGACTCAGCCTTCGGGATCAGTGGCTGGTTCATCGCCATCTATAGCTAGGCGCCCTGCATGGAAGGATTATGATTAGCGCGGCAAAGGGAAAGTGAAGCAGTCGTTACAGGTAATACTTAACCCTCTAGAAACTAGTATGCGTAATAAGATGATTACATGTTGAGTGTTATGTACGGATAGCATTATGTAAATTGTGATTTAAAAAACATGGTTAGTTGAAAATGTAAGTTTGGGGTCAGGTAAATTGTGAAGCTTAGAAATTATAACAGTTGAGACCTTAGATGTAAGGCCGTCGTGAGTAAAAGATTTACGGGTGATCCTTGTCATAGTACATAGTATACGTGGGGTATATTTGTGTGATAAGTCCATAAGTGGTAAGAAATGAAAGGGGGTAGTTGAGCTAAGAAGACCACTAGGTTTTCGTGACTTGAGTAATGAGATTGTTCCGGACCGGGAACAAGAGTTTGGTACGAGATGGGTCGGGTTGAGGCACGGTCGCGGGTCAACCCGCAGCCCGGAATGTGGTGGGGTCAGTTTGAGGTGGTCTCGTTAGGTGGTAGAGTCACGAGGGTGCTAGGCCCATGTTTAGATAACCATCGTACGAGTTCGCGGATGTGTTCGACCAGAATCGGATCGTGAAGGCCGGGAATGGCCTTAAAGGAATGTGAGGCTAGTAAGATAACCAAGTTTGGAGGTAGTAACTCCAAGGTTTTGGAAACTGAAGCGATGACTGAAGTGTGGTACAAGTCATAGAAAGAGTTCAGGTGTACGAGAAGGGTACGACGAGTAAGGAAAAAAGTGAACGTGTGTTAAGAGAATGGAAGTGATCATTTTTGTGAAGTGAAGGTGCAAAGAGAGTATCCTTTAGACCTTGGGTGGGAGCTTATGGTGATGTTATGCACGTTAGAGGTGATTCCTCGTTGGCTTGGATTGGAGTTTTGCGCATGTGTTATATTATGGCCAGGTGTGGCATAATTGGTTTTGTAAGTATAGTAGTGAAGACTATACCGGCGCATGTATGTTTTGATACTTAGAAGGAACATTCGGGACAAATGTCTCTAAGGGGGGAAGAATGTTACACCCCGTAGTTCCAGGGTATGTATATGAGGACGCATTTGCGAGAATCGACAAGAAATTGGAAAGGAAGAAAGATGTGATTTTTCGACGGAAAAGTTTCCGGATTTTGTGAAGAAAAAAAGGTTCGTTAATGGGAATTGGATTCCCAGATTTGGTATTCGGACTTTTTGGAATATAATAGAATTATGGAATTTTATTTCCGGATTTGGTCACGTGGGGCCCACGGGGAAAATTTACAGTTTTGTGGGGCCCACTTTATTTTCGGATTTTTGGCATTACGGATATTTTCGGGAGATGAAATATTTTGGACGAGTAGGAGGGCGATACATGGCACCCCCATGTGGCCATGTGGCCGATTTAGGCATGCCATATGTCCCTTGGACGTTTTTGTGGAGACATGTGGCTAGCCACATGTCTCAAATTTGTGGTGGACATATGGTTGGTAGAATCCACACACACATGTCCCCAATCTACACCATACACATGCTTTCATCCTAGCCCTTGATTTCCCTATAAATACCCCTTAAGTTGCAAGACTTAATTCATCCACACTTAGAGATTTCCAAGCTTGAAAATACTCCCTCCCTATAGTGGTTGTTCTCGGTTTTGGCCCTCCCCCTTGACCAAATGTTGTCCAAAAATCCTTAAACTTATAAGTGTTCTTCCTTAAGGTGTTAGGAAGATTGTGAACCAAGAGTTAGAAAAGATTTCACACCCCTAGCCCTTAAATTACACCTTGGCCGAAAGTGGCCATTTTTAAAGCCTAAGTGTTCTTCACTTTTTGGAGTTGGATCTTGAAGAGAAGTTGTTTAGAAACTTCTAAGGGTTGCTTGGAGCGGATTGGAGCGTAAGGAATAGGAGCTAAACGTTGCTCAAGATCGACTTATAAATCTTGGATAATTTTGGGCTTATCGAGGTAATGATCTATGTCCTTCTATTGTAATTGGAGATTACATATTGTAGTAGTTTATAATTGAGTAAGATATATGGAAGGATGATTAAAAAGAATTGAACTGTATTTACATTGGACTGTATTTACAGTAGACTTATGTAGTATTATTGTGGGGCAGAATTGTACACGTCCGGATAGGCGTGTAATTCCCTTGGAGTTGTTGGCTTGATAGCGGGCCTTATTATAGGAGAATATTTATGTGGTTGCGGGGGGGAGGTGCTGCCCAATTTTTTGTAGAATAAAGAACCTGACACTTAGAATATTCTACGAAGAGAACTAGAAGCTGATAGATGTGTTCTGGTTGTTATAGGTGGATTGTCTACACGCGACATACTCGACTTGGCTTGTGGATTAAGCCGAAGAGGTATGTGATTCTTCCTATCCTCTTGAGCATGACTATTTGTGAAATATATAGTGTGGTAGACGCACGTGTGTTAAAGAAGTTTGATTCCTTTTTTTGTGTCCTTGACTTGATTCTAAAGTTAAGTGACTTGATATGAAATGTTAAGAACTTGAGTTGTGTTAAAAAGTTGTGAAACCTCATTCGTGAGTAATGGGTACTTGGTCTTTAAAAGAATAAAGTTATCTTGATTTCGGAAATGAGAGTAGTTGTAATTGGTTGGTTTAAAATATAAAACGTTATAATAGCTTTATGGGAAGTTAGTTATAAAGACTTTATGAAAACAAAAGAATGGTTTTATTATCGGATTTAAAATGGTAACTTGACAATTTTTAAAAAAAGTAATGAAGCTTGATTTCCCAAGTTATGGGACTTGATTTAAAAGGTAAGAGATTTAAGAATTTGAAGTTATGAAGCTTAAACTATTTTGAAAAGTACATTGTTACTTGACTTTAAAAAGGAGAAGTGTTTTATGTAAAAAGAAGGCATGATGTTGTCTTGTTTTGGTTTAAAGGGAAGATATGGAAATTGTTTTGGTTTACTTGAAAAGATAGTTACTCTATTTTTGATACTACGGGTATCGTGTGACCTTTGTAAAAGAAATGGATATTTTTGAAAGAATTAAAGTACGTAGTACTTTGGGGTTAAAACCCGGATTTTTGGCATAAAATGAAAGTACCTTGAGTGTGAGTAACTTGCCTATGTTTGCTTGTGATAGCCTTGTTGTGCAAGTGTTGTATCCTTATGATACCGCGTCTCTCGATGGAGGGTCGGTTATCTTGTTATATCCTTGGACCTACTGACACGTTGGGTGGCCCACGGGTATGGTTCCATTAGGATTGTTGTTCCATGGACTAGCCCTCCATGAGGTTTACTGATACGGCTTGGTATCTGGTAGTTGGTTTTCGTACTTGCCCCCGTCATTGGCGTGACGCAGGAGGTATCTGGTAGTTAGCCTTCGTACTTGCCCCGTTCAGTTTTGTGGCGAAGTCTCGTGATTACGGCTTGGTATCTGGTAGTTGGCTTTCGTACTTGCCCCGTGCCAGCTTCGTGAGTTAGTTATAGTTGTTTTGTGGTGAAGTATCGTGATTACGGCTTGGTATCTGGTAGTTGGTCTTCGTACTTTCCCCCATTAGCTACGCGCGCAGTGGTATCCGTAGTTGGCTGATTTTCCCGTGTCGCCCGTGAGTTAGTTATAGCTGTTTTGTGGCGGCATCGTGATTACGCTTGGTATCCGTAGTTGGTTCGTACTTGCCCGCCGCCACGTGGCGCAGTGGTATCCGTAGTCGGCCGTACTTGCCCGCGGATGCCTTCGTGATACAGTTATATAATGTTGTTGGTACGGTAGGTATCTGGTAGTTGGCTTTCGTACTTGCCCCGTACGGTTCTTATGACATAGGTGGGACCTGGTGTTCATGTGTACTCCTTGGTGTTGTTATATCATCGACTGCCGGCAGTGAGGAAGGAATTCCACGGGCATGATTGATGTTGTGGGCGTGAGACCCATGGTTATATTTGAGTGATGACTTTGAGGGCGTGAGTCCCTGACTTGACATGATCGCTATATGTTGTGCATCGAGTTTGGCTATCATACATGTCTCCCGCTTATATAGATCGTTATGATTTCAATTATAGTATTTTCGCCACATACTTGGTACTGCCAGATCGACTTCGGGCTGCGTTCATGCCGCAGGTAGAGGTACACCGATTGTTGATCCTCGCTCATAGGATCACAGTTCAGCGTTTTGGGAATCTCTGTTTCTCCGGAGGCTTATCTTTTGGTATGATCCCCTGAGATTGTAGGTTCTTGTACATTTAGGGGTATGGCGGGGCCCTGTCCCGTCGTTGTTGTTATAAAACTCTTAGAGGTCTATAGTACTGTTGTGGGCAGAGTTGTAACGGATTTAATTGTTCATATTTTGTATAAATACAGAAAGGTGACCATTTTGGTTAGCCTGTTTCTTATTTTATATCTTGTTTCATGTTTAAGTTTTTATTTCCGCTGATTTTCTCTGATGTTGTATCACTAGGTTGCCCGGGGTAAGGCACCAGTCGCGGGCCCGAGTTCGGGTCATGACAGTTACATTCTCTTTTATCATTCTGGTCATGTCACGACCCGATCCCGGGTCCGTGACTGGTGCCTTACCCCGGGCACCCTAGTGATACAACATCAGAGAAAACCAGCGGAATATAAAATTTAAACAAGAAGCAAGATATATGATCATAAAACAGGTCAACCAAACGGTTACCTTCAAATAAAATATATATAAACAACTCTTTCAAAACGAACAGTTTAATCCTTTTTACAAACCCCGCCACAACAAGATTTACTGCACTCTAAGAGTTTTTATACAACATGACGACAGGCCCCGCCATACCCCGATCAGCATAAGAACCTGCAACTCAGTACATACCAAAGATAAGCCTCCGAGAAACGGAGCTTCCCAACGCCGAATCTGTGACCCTAAGAGCGAGAATCAACATCGTGTACTCTACCGCAGCATGAACGCAGCCCGGGCGAGGTCAGAGAACAGTACCAAGTATGTGAAACTGAAAATACTGCAGTTAAATCATAACAGTCATATAAAACAGAGACATGTATGATAACCAATATACAGTACGCAACATAAAAGCGCCAAGTCGTGACTCACGCCCTCAAGCCATTACTCAAATATAACTATGGGTCTCACGCCCACCACATCAATCATGTTCGCATCATGGCCGCATGCCCCGAATTGCGACGGTAGACATGTCCATGATGCAACAAGAATAACAATGCCGCACGGCCACATGCCCCGAATTCTACCGGTGTAGACATGCCCATGCAACCTCAACAACAATATACTGGGTGATCAAGCCCGCCACATGACCACATGCCCCGGAATTCTGCATCGGTGTAGACATGTCCCTGTGACCTCAATAACAATATACCGCACAACCAAAGCTATCACAAACAAGCTCAAGCAAATTACCATACTTCTAGACTTTCATAAAAAGATCCACTCCTTCCCAAGAAGTCACCTGATATCAACACTTGCACAACAAAGGCTATCACAACAAGCATAGGCGAGTTACACAATAACAAGCATAGGCAAGTTACACACAACTCAAGGTACTTCCATTTTGTATCAAAGTCTGGGTTTTAACCCTAAAGTACTACGTACGTTAAATTCCTTTTTAAGAGATCCATTCCTTTCATAAAGGTCACCCGATACCCGTAGTATAAAAATAGAGTGACTCACATTTTTAGGTAAACCAAAATACTCCCCCTTTTGTAAAATCAAGTAACAACATTATTTTCCAAACGTTCAAGTTTGCCTAATTTCAAATGCTCCAGTTTCTTATTTTAAAAAGGTTTCATAACTCATAGTTTTAATCTCTTTTAAAACAATTGAGTAACATAAGTCTTGTACGTGAGCCGTTTATTCTTGTTTACAACAATCTTGTTACAGCAGCCATGATCTAGGAAATGTAATACAATTTTGTCTTATCTTAGCTTCTATGCAGATGGAGGTTTCTACTGGTTTTAATAACAATTAGTTATTTGTCAATACACTTTCCTTTATTAGCGCTGCTGTGGTTTGTTCGACACTTATTCTCATTTCCGAAATCAATAAAACATTATCCTTTTTAAAACCAAGTACTCATTACTCGCGAATGAGGTTTCACAACACATTTAACAAAATGTTAATAACCAAGTAAAACAAGTTAAGTCTCTTATCTTTCAAGATCAAGTCTCTTAACTTCTACAATCAATAAACCAATCTTTTACCTACATAGAGTCGTTATAACTAACTTCCCATAAAGCTATTATAACACCCTATGTTTTAAACCAACCAACCCATTTAACACATGTACGTCTACCGTACTACATAGTTTACAAAGCATCATGCTAGAAGGATAGGAAGAGGTTCACATACCTCGCGACGATTATCGACAATAAGCAAAACGCTCCACAGTACTGTAACCTGGCTAGCCGTTCCACTCTTTAAGTAGAATACGCTACTCGCAGTACTTCCACCTATAAGGCCACAAACGTCTATTAACTTCTAACCGCACTTGCCCATATTCTACGTAAAATTCGCAGACTTCCCCGCAACAACAGAAATCTCTTCCTCTATCGAGGCCGGCTACCAAGCCAACCAGGGGGTTTGCACGCCTAACCGACGTGTACAATTCTACAACACAGAATGCTACACAAGTCTCTTATCAGATACACCCATGTAATTACGATTCGATTCTTCTTTAAATTGGGCTTAAGTCAAAAGACATTGCCGCAAGCTATGTTCAGATTCTATATATAGTATACTTCAACTATATAATCCTACAACATGTAATCTCCAATTACAATAAGGGACAAGAATATTTACCTCGACAAGCCCAAAATTATCCGAGATAAAAGTCGATCCTGAGCAAGGTTTAGCTCCTACTCCGTGCGCTCCAATCCGCTCCAAACAACCCTTAGAAGTTCTAACCAACTTCTACCTACATACTTCAACCAACTATGAAGATTTCCTTAGGGTTTCGGTTTGAGACTTAAAAGGACAAAAGGTAGTATTTCCGGGCTCTACGTATAGAGGTAACTTTTGGAAATCTATAAGGTAAAGGCTAAGGTATTTTGGGCATTATAACAATACTTGAGAAGTATTTCAATACCACAAGGAGGGTATTATACGAAACAACTAGGCTAGGGGGTACCCTACGGCTAGCACCTCAAAGGGAGGGAGGCTCTCGGCCATAAGGCCACCCAAGGGAGGGGAAGGCTTTGGACGAGAACACTCACGAGGGGAGGGAGAGTTTTCAAGGCTTAGACAAAGTGAGGAGTGGATGAATAAGTTCATCACTAAGGGGGGGTATTTATAGGAAAACCAAAAGCCAACCAATGGCCAAGATTAAGCCATGTGCAAGGCAAGTGTAAGGCCAAGATCAAGCCAAGTGCACCCTAACCCTACTCCACAAATCCCTCACAAATATCTACACAAATATCTACCACAACTTGCCCATCCATTCGGCCCTAATTCCGCCCTCAAGTCCACCAATGAGAGGGTGCCAAGTGTTGCCCTCTCGTTGGTCCAAAACATTTCGTCTCTCGGAAAAATCCGCAAAAATACTAAATGACATAGCCGGAATTTTCCCTTCGTAAGCTTAGTAAAACGTTTCGTCGAAAAACGACTCTAATCGGGTGTTGTGCACAATAAATATTTCGGCCAAGGGTGCCACATAGGGGTGACACGTGTCGCCCCCCGATTCGCCCAGAATATTTCGTCTTCCAAAAATATCCAAAATACCGGAAATCTCAAAAACAAAGCGTGTTATACCCCGTATTTCCAGAGTATGTACGCGGGGACGTACGTAGAAAAGTTTGTGCCTTAAAGTGCTTGGCCGAATTTTATTTGTGCATAACACCCGGTTTGAGTCGTTTTTTAAAACGTTTTCACGACTTTCGTAGGGAATTTCCGCTATGTCATTTCTAATTTTTATGGATTTTTCCGAGAGACGAACATTTTGATCAACGAGAGGCGACACTTGTCACCCTCTAGTTGGGAGTGGCGTAAAGCATGGGACGAATTGGGTGAGTTTTGTCAAGTAGTAGGTAGGATATTTTGTGTGCAAGTTGGCTATGTACACATGCCCAAATCTTGGCCTTACACTTGTAGCACTTGGCTCAATCTTGGCCATGGTTGGCCTTCACTTGGCCTATAAATACCCATCCCTTTGAAGACTTATTCATCCATTCCTAAATAATCCTAAGTGTTAAAATCCCTCCTCTCCCTCTTGTGACTCTCGTCCAAGAGCCCTCTCCCCTTTGAAAGGCCCTCGCCGAGAGCCCTCTCCTCCTAAGTGTGGCGTGGGTACCCCCTAGCCTTGTTGCTTTCGGATAATACCCCCCCCTTTGTGGTGTATAAATACTCTCAAAAGTATTGTTCTAATGCCCAAATTTCCTTAGCCATATAACTTGTAGTATTATAAGGTTATACGTATACGAAAAGCACAGAAAATACTATTATACGTCCGCTACCACAAAACCGAAACCCTAGGAAAATCTCCATAGTCCGTTGAGTATTGTGTAGAAGTTGGTTAGAACTTCTGGGTGGTTTAGAGCGGTTGAGCGCTCGGAGTCGAGCTAAACGATTTCCCAGATCGACTTTAACTAGGATAATTATGGGCTTATCGAGGTAATTATCTTGTCCTCTATTGTAATTGGATATTACATATTGTTAGAATATATAGTTGAAGTATATATATAGAATCGAGCGTAGTATCGGCAATGTCTTTTGACTTAAGCCCGAATAATACTTACTGCAATGTCTTGCGACTTAAGCCCAATTGAAAGAAGAATCCGAATCAGTAATTACATGAGGTCAGACATGAGACTTGTAGTAGTACCGTGGAGTAAAATTGTACCGTTAGGGTTAGATGTATAACCCCGTTGGTCGGGTAGCCTCGATAGAGGAGGAGATTTACGCCTGTCATGGGGAGGTCTTCGAATTTTCTGTAGAATGTTCTACGATGAGATCTAAATGTTAATAAGCGCTTGTGGCCTTATAGGTTGAAGTACTACGTGTGGCGCGATCTACTTGGCTTAAGGAGTAGCCGACGTTTGGAAGTACTTGAGCGTTTTGCTATTAGTCGATACTCGTCGCGAGGTATGTGAACCTCTTCCTATCTCTTCTAGCATGATATGTGTGAACTATGTAGTACGGTAGACGCATACGTGCTAAACGATTTGGTTGATTTAAAAACAAGTGTTATAACGCTTTATGGGAAGTTGGTTATAACACTTTATGTTGGTAAGAAAATACTGTGGTCTTTAAAAGGTAATCGATTTGAACTATAACGCTTGTTATGTGTTAATAAAGAACTTGAAGTATTTCAAAAGATTTTTGAATCATTTTGAAAGAAGAAGTAATATACTTGGTTTTGAAAAACTTAAGAGTTATACTAGCTTTATGGGAAGTTAGGTATAACGCTTAAGAATGTTTTACTTGATTTCGAAATCGTAATGTATCGACAAACCATCGCAGCGTTAATAAAAGGAAATGTTTTGACTAATTAAGTATTATTAAAACCAAGTAGGCTTCCATCCGCATGAAGCTAAGATGAGACAAAATGATATTTCCTAGATCATGGTCATTGTAATAAGATTGTAATAAACAAGAATATCCTACTCACATATAAGGCTTAGGTTTCTCATTGTTTAAAGGAGAATTATATTCTTAAATGAATAAGACTATGAACTACGAAACCTTTCTAAAAAATGAGAAACTTGAACATTGGAAATTAGGCAAACTTGAACATTGGAAAAGAATGTTGCTACTTGATTTTACAAAGAGAAGTAATTGATTTTCTTTAAAAAGATAATCACTCTATTTTCATATACTACTTGTATTGTGTGACTTTTGTGAAAGTAACGTATCTTTTAAAGAGTTAATGTATGAAGTACTTTGGGGATAAAAACCCGATCTTGTTGATCATATAGTAGGAAGTACCTTGTGTGAACAACTTGATTGTATTGGTTTGTGATAGCCTTGTAATACTTTCTTGTTGCTTTGATAAGTAAACGTGTTAGGATGCTACGTGTGTTAGTATCTTGTGACGTTTGTGTAAAGGGGTTTCCCTTGATTGTGCTTATTAACTATCAGTCGTTATGATAGTATTGTGGCATTCATCTTTTGAGATGATTCCGGGGGTTAAGTCGCTCCGACGCGGGTAGACTCAGCGATGCAGGACCATGATTCGAGAATACCTCACGCGGGTCCCGGGGCCTATGCGAGCTACGAGTTCCAGTTAGCGTCGTCCTTTACGGGCACGCGGTCGCAGGGCTATGCGGACTGGAAGTCCGTGACGATGCCGGGAGTAGCTACCGATGCGGGAATACCTCATGCGGCCGATGAGATTGGCCTATCGCGAGTCGCGGAGTTCGAGGTTAGACGCGTACATTGATACTGCGGGCAAGTGGCCAGCTTTGATCATGTGACGGTCTAGACAGATCTTATGATACAGTTCATGACCTTGTTGGTACTGTGGGTTTTTAGTAGTCGGCTATGCCTTCAGACTTACCCCGCACGCTTTATTATGACACAGTGGGACACGTGTTCATGTGTTCCTTGGTGCTTTTATATCATAGATCGCCAGCCGTGCGAAGGTATTCCACGCATGATTGGTGTTGTGGCCCGAGACCCTTGTTATACTTGAGTGATGACTGAGGCGTGAGTCCCCGACTTGACATGATCGCTTTGTTGTAAATCGTAGTTTGGTTATCATACATGTCTCCCGCTTTATATGACTACTATGATTTCATTTACGATTTATTTTCGTTTCACATACTAAATTTTTGTATCGACCTCCTGGGGCTGCGCTCATGCCGCAGTAAAGGTACACCGCCGTTGATCCTCGCTCTTAGGGTCACAGTCACTGGGAAGCTCCGTTTCTCCGAGGCTTATTCGTATAGTCCCCGTTGTCGTAGGTGCTTACATTCGTGGTATGACGGCCCCGTCCGTCGTTGTTGTCATATCTTTCGTAGAGGTCTGTAGTACTGCGGTGGTTGTAAAAGGATTAAACTGCTCATGTTGAAAAAGTTGTCATTTTTATATATGCCAAAGGCAAGTTTTTCTCGATTATTGTTTCATATTTCATAATATGTCTTGTATCGCTTTATATTCCGCCGATTACTCGATGTTGTATCACTAGGGTGCCCGGTAAGGCACGATCCACGCCCGAATCGGGTTGTGACAAAAGTGGTATCGTGAGCGCTTAATCCTCTGAAAGTGTCTACGACCGTATCCAAGAGTTCTTGATTATCGCAGTGTGCACCACACCAATAATCGTGAGGCTATAGGATATTTAGGATTGGTTTCTATTTTTCTCACTCGAGATCGTGCCTTAGAGCCGTGTTGTAAGTTGGACCTCTAACGTAAATTCTTTCCTTATCGTTATGCCTCCGCGTAGGCAACCCGCCCGGAGGGCAAGGCACCGGCGGAGTCGCGCAGAGTACAGAGGGTTACGTGGGCACAGGCCCAATTATCACCTTGGGTGGTGCTTCATTCGGGGAGTTCTGCGACGTCACTAGCCCCAGCAGAGTTTAGCACGGCGGCAGCAGTTCCTACTGCGGCCATGATATTTGAACCTTCAGTTCCACGACCGGGAACGGTGAATATAGATTGCAAAGAAGCAACCCTGTTACTAGCTATAGATTTGGCTACCAGAGAGTATACCGATGTACCGCGAGTCTTGAGGACTATCTAAAAGAGGGTTGTGCAAGAGTAATTCTTCAGTTGGGCTTGAGCATGGCCTGTGTACGGGCTTATGCGCAGCAGGCCGAGAAGCGTAGAGATCGACGGGTTAACGAAGGACAGCAGAAGAGGGCCAGAGCAGCAAGGTCCTTTGGTAACTTTCGAGGCGAGTCGCCTCACCAGCAGATTAGATTTGCACATCCACCAGTGCAGAGTGGTCTTCCACGAGTTCGTGACATTCGGGGTATGCAGAGTCGTTAGAACTCCGTGGCTTCCGGTTCATTACGATGCACGTCATCCCGGGGAATGTCGTCTTTTAGTTGGTACTTGTTGTACCTGCGGCCGTCAGGGCCATGTGTCGAATGGGTGTCCTTGTAGGAGGACTTAGCCTTCAGGATCGATGGGTAGTCGTCACCTTCCTTAGCTATGCGCCCTACGGGGCAGGTTTGATTAGAACGACTAAGGAGCAAGCAGAGATATAGATATATCTTTAACCCTCTAGAAATCGTGATGTGTGATAAGGTGAGTATACCTTAAGTGCTATGTTACGATAGCGTGTGTTAGTCGTGATTAGATCATGGTTGTTTAACCGAGTAAGATTTTGGGGATAGAAGGTTTGAGCCTAGAGCTTTTTACGTAAAGACCTTAGAGGTGGGACATCTCGAGAAAGGTGTAGTGTTATGTTTGACCCTTATTGGAAGTGCATAGTGCACGTGAGTTATGTTGGGATAGGTCCCTAGTAGTGTGGAATGAAAGGGGGTAGTTGAGCTAAGAAGACCGCTAGGTTTTCGAAACATGATTAGTGAGATTGTTCCGGATCGGGGAGCTAGTGTTGTGCGCGTTGCCGGGTCGGATTGAGGCCATGATGCGGGTCAACCCGCGCCCGCTTTGGTGGTGGGTCAGTTTGTGGTGGTCCCGCCGTGTGTGAGGGTTGTGAGGGTGTTAGGCCCAAGTTTAGTTAACCAGCGGACGAGTTCGTGGATGCGTTCGACCAGGGGTCGGGCCGATGGGGGCAGCCCATCACGTTTCTTCGGCCAGACCGTTTACTCGGCTGTGTTTAGTTATCAGAAAGGTTGTAAGGATGCACGGGGTGCCTACCTTCACCTTAAGACGCATGGAGCCAGTGGTACGGCTGTTTTTGTTTCTGGAAGTTTTACCAAGCCGGGTTAGGAACTCAGGTGAGTCTCAGAATCGCATTCGCCCTCGGGCCAGTGTGTATTTGAGGTAGTTGTGGATTGTTGTTCTCTGCGGAGGAGTGTTTAAGCTACCATTTCAGTTTTCGAGTGTCGCCTTATGAGGCCTTGTTGGGCGGAAGTGTAAATTGCCGGTCGATTGGTTCGATGTTGGCAAGGTTCAGTTAGTTGGTTCAGGCTTGTCCCACAGATCGTGGATATGGTAAAGCTTGTCTAGAAGAGGTTCTGGCAGCTCTGAGAAATCGTGCGGATAATCGGCGACGACGCTTAGAGTTCAGGTTGACGGTCGGTCTTCTTGAAAGTACCACCCCGGTTAGGGTGTGACGAGTTTTGGAAAGCAGAGGAAAACTTAGCCCGAGTTACTTTGGGCCCTTTTGAGTTCATGTGAAGAATAGGCCAGGTTGCCTATATGTTAGCAATTGTCGTCCGACTTAGGAGGCAGTACGTCCGGTCTTTCGTATTGATATGATCGGGAAAGTATCGAGATCCATCCGCAGTGTTCCCGCTAATGATGACCACGTTAGAGATAGTAACCCCGAGTTTTAGATACTGAAGCCGTATCAGAATGTGGTAAGAGTTTGAGTGTACGACATCCTCCGGGATCGCAAGCAGCCCGGTACCATTTGTTGGGTCGTCGGAGCAAGGCTCGCGACAAAGGGACAAAAGTGGTGCCATTTGTTGGGTCGCCTGAGAAGGTTAATGCCTCAGGCAAAGTGACAAAGTGGTATCTACGACGAGTAAAGAGAGAAGTGAGCATGTATGGCGAGCATAGGTGTGATCATTTTCAGAGAGGCGCACGGGCGAAGTATATTTTTGACCACGGAGAGAGGTTGTGGTGATGTTAGA
This sequence comes from Przewalskia tangutica, assembly GCA_029844215.1. Taxonomy (NCBI): domain Eukaryota; kingdom Viridiplantae; phylum Streptophyta; class Magnoliopsida; order Solanales; family Solanaceae; genus Przewalskia; species Przewalskia tangutica. The sequence goes on along the minus strand of CM056724.1, from coordinate 67,202,828 downwards.
GGTGTTTCCTCGTGGACTTGGATATAAGTATTTTGGCGCATTGTTTCGTGGGCCACGTGGCGTGTTTGTTCTCGTAAGTATAGTAGTGAAGACTATCTCGCGCGCGCTTGTTTTGAGACTTAGAAGGAACATTCGACGAATGTTTCTGGCGAGGAGAATGTTATACCAGTATTTCCGCAGTATGCCGCGGGACGTACGTAGAAAAGTTTGTGCCTTAAAGTGCTTGGCCGAATTTTATTTGTGCATAACACCCGGTTTGAGTCGTTTTTCGGCGAAACGTTTTCACAGCTTTCGTAGGGGAATTTCCGGCTATGTCATTTCTAATTTTTGCGGATTTTTCCGAGAGACGAAACATTTTGGACCAACGAGAGGGCGACACTTGTCACCCTCTAGTTGGTGGGAGTGGGCGGTAAAGCATGGGACGAATTGGGTGAGTTTTGTCAAGTAGTAGGTAGGATATTTTGTGTGTGCAAGTTGGCTATGTACACATGCCCAAATCTTGGCCTTACACTTGTAGCACTTGGCTCAATTGGCCATTGGTTGGCCTTCACTTGGCCTATAAATACCCATCCCTTTGAAGACTTATTCATCCATTCCTAAATAATCCTAAGTGTTAAAATCCTCCTCTCTCCCTCTTGTTGACTCTCGTCCAAGAGCCCTCTCCCCTTTGAAAGGCCCCTGGCGAGAGCCCTCTCCCCTCCTAGTAGTGTGGCCGTGGTACCCCTAGCCTTGTTGCTTTCAGATAATACCCCTTTGTGGTGTAGAAATACTCAAAAGTATTGTTATAATGCCCAAATTTCCTTAGCCATATACCTTGTTGTATTCTAAGGTTATACCTATCTGAAAAGCCCGTAAAATACTATTATACTTCCGCTACTACAAAACCGAAACCCTAGGAAAATCTCCATAGTCAGTTGGAGTATTGTGTAGAAGTTGGTTAGAACTTCTAAGGGTGGTTTAGAGCGGTTGGAGCGCTCGGAGTGGAGCTAAACGATTTCCCAGATCGACTTTAACTAGGATAATTATGGGCTTATCGAGGTAATTATCTTGTCCTCTATTGTAATTGGATATTACATATTGTTAGAATATATAGTTGAAGTATACTATATATAGAACTGAGCGTAGTATCGCAATGTCTTTTGACTTAAGCCCGAATAATACTTACGGCAATGTCTTGCGACTTAAGCCCGAATTGAAAGAAGAATCTTGTCGTAATTACATAGAATGTATTCGGAGACTTGTGTAGTAGTACCGAGTAAAATTGTACCGTTAGGGTTAGATGTATAACCCCCGGTTGGTGGGTAGCCTCGATAGAGAGGAGATTTACGCTGTCATTGCGGGAGGTCTTGCCAATTTTCTAGAATGTTCTACGATGAGATCTAAATGTTAATAAGCGCCTTGTGGCCTTATAGGTTGAAGTACTACGTGTGGCGCGATCTACTTGGCTTAAGGAGTAGCCGACGTTTGGAAGTACTTGGGCGTTTTGCTATTAGTCGATACTCGTCGCGAGGTATGTGAACCTCTTCCTATCTCTTCTAGCATGATATGTGTGAACTATGTAGTACGCAGAGACGTACGTGCTAAACGATTTGGTTGATTTAAAACATAAAGTGTTATAACGGCTTTATGGGAAGTTGGTTATACGACTTTATGTTGGTAAGAAAATACTTGTGGTCTTTAAAAGGTAAATCGATTTGAACTATAAGCGGCTTGTTATGTGTTAATAAAGAACTTGAAGTATTTCAAAAGATTTTGAATCATTTTGAAAGAAGAAGTAATATACTTGGTTTTTGAAAACTTAAGAGTTATACTAGCTTTATGGGAAGTTAGGTATAACGCTTAAGAATGTTTTCTTGATTTGGAAATCGTAATGTGTATCGACAAACCATGCGCGTTAATTAAAAGGAAATGTTTTGACTAATTAAGTATTATTAAAACCAGTAGAAGCTTCCATCCGCATGAAGCTAAGATGAGACAAAATGATATTTCCTAGATCATGGTCACAGTAATAAGATTGTAATAAACAAGAATATCCTACTCACATATAAGGCTTAGGTTTCTCAGTTGTTTAAATGAGAATTATATTCTTAAATGAATAAGACTATGAACTACTGAAACCTTTCTAAAATGAGAAACTTGAACATTGGAAATTAGGCAAACTTGAACATTGGAAAAGAATGTTGCTACTTGATTTTACAAAGAGAAGTAATTGATTTTCTTTAAAAGATAATCACTCTATTTTCATATACTACGGGTATTGTGTGACTTTTGTGAAAGTAACGATCTTTTAAAGAGTTAATGTATGAAGTACTTTGGGGATAAAACCCGATCTTGTTGATCATATAGTAGGAAGTACCTTGTGTGAACAACTTGATTGTATTGGTTTGTGATAGCCTTGTAATACTTTCTTGTTGCTTTGATAAGTAAGCGTGTTAGGATGCTACGTGTGTTAGTATCTTGTGACGTTTGTGTAAAGGGGTTTCTTGATTGTGCTTATTAACTATCGTTATGATAGTATTGTGGCATTCATCTCTTGAGATGATTCCGGGTTAAGCCGCTCCGATGCGGGTAGACTCAAAGTGTGCAGGACCATGATTCGAGAATACCTCACGCGGGTCCCGGGGCCTATGCGGAGCTATGAGAGTTCCGTGTTAGCGTCGCCCTTATGGGCATGCGGTCGCGTGGCCATGCGACTGGAAGTCCGGGGCGATGCCGGGAGTAGCTACCTCGATGCGGGAATACCTCATGCGGCCGATGAGATTGGCCTATCGCGAGTCGGGAGTTCGTGGTTAGACGCGCGCATATCGACATCGCGGGCAAGTGGCCGGCTTTGATCATGTGACGCCTAGACAGATCTTATGATACGATTCATGACCTTGTTGGTACCGTGGGTTTTAGTAGTCGGCTATGCCTCGCACTTACCCCGCATAGCTTATTATGACACAGTGGGACACGTGTTCATGTGTGTTCCTTGGTGCTTTTATATCATGATCACGGCAGGAAGGTATTCCACGGCATGATTGGTGTTGTGGCCCGAGACCCCTTGTTATACTTGAGTGATGACTTGAGGCGTGAGTCACGACTTGACATATGCTTTGTTGTAAATCGTAGTTTGGTTATCATACATGTCTCTGCTTTATATGACTACTATGATTTCATTTCTGATTTATTTTCATTTCACATACTCGGCACTTTGTTATCGACCTCCTTGGGGCTGCGTTCATGCCGCAGTAAAGGTACACCGATCGTTGATCCTCGCTCTTAGGGTCACATTCGACTTTTGGGAAGCTCGTTTCTCCGAGGCTTATCTTGGTATAGTCCCTGTTATCGTAGGTGCTTACATTCGGGGTATGGCGGCCCTGTCGTCGTTGTTGTCATATCTTTCGTAAGTGCATGTAGTATCTTGTTGTGGGCGGGGTTGTAAAAGGATTAAACTGTTCATGTTGAAAAAGTTGTCATTTTTATATCTTAGAAAGCAAGTTTTCTCAGATTATTGTTTCATATTTCATAATATGTCTTGTATCGTTTTATATTCCGCTGATTACTCTGATGTTGTATCACTAGGGTGCCCGGGGTAAGGCACCAGTTACGGGCCCGGAATCGGGTTGTGACAAAGCGGGCCCCACAAAACCGTAAATTTCTCCCGTGGGCCCCACGTGACCATTTCCGAAAATAAAATCTCAAAATTCTAATATAATTTAAGAAGCCCATATACCAAATCTGGGAATCCAATTCTCATTAACGAACCTTTTTCTTCACAAAAAAACCGGAAACTTTACCGTCGAAACTCACATCTTTCTTTCTTTTCAAAATTCTGCCGTACTCTCGTACGTACGTCCTCACATACATACCCTGCAACTACGGGGTATAACATTCTCCCCTCCTTAGAAACATTCGTCCCGAATGTTCCTTCTCAAGACGGATATCGATGAAGTTCCTCTAACAAGTTGCCAACGCCACAGCTTGGCCACGAAAATAACACACGTTCCCTTCCTTCCTTACTCGTCGTGCGATACCACTTTTGTCACTTTGCCGCGAGGTTCTAGTGTCACTCAGGACGTGCCATACTTCAGTCATTGCTTGATTCTCAAAGCGTGAGTCACTACCTCGAACTTGGTCATCTTACTAACCTCGATCTTCTTTAAGGCCATTCCAAGCCTTCACGAAACGCTTCAGTCGAACATATTCACGAACTCATACGATGGTGAACTAAAGCGGGGCCTAGCACCCTCGTGACCTACCACTGGCGGGACCACCGAGCCCCACCCAAACCGGGTTGCGGTCGACTCATGAGCGCAATAAACCCGACCAGCGTCGCGCGATACTTGCTCGCCGAAGCGGAACAATCTTACCTAATCAAGTCATGAAAGCTACCACTTCCATCTCACTACCCATGGACTTATCACACAAATAATTCCCACGCATACTACGGACTCGATAAAGATCAAACATGAAATAAATCTTTTACTCGAGACGACCTTACCTCTAAGGTCTCAATCGTGAAATAGTCTAAGGTTCACTACCATGCCCATACTTATCCTTCCAACAACCATGTTTTATAACTTACACTAACACAACGCTATCCGTACATAGCTCACAATAACAAGATCATAATAACAAGCATACCAAAACTCTAGAGGTTAAGGATATACTGCCTCTACCGCTTTCTAATCACGATCACGCCTGCGCATGTACGGTAGTGAAGGTGATAAACCAGACTGTCACGACCGATTGGCGTGATCGTGCCTTACCGGGCACCCTAGTGATACAACATCGAGAAATCAGCGGAACATAAAACAATACAAGACATATTATGAAAATATGAAACAATAACACGAGAAAACTTGCCTTTCGGCGTATATATAAATAACAACTTTTTCCAACATGAGCAGTTTAAATCCTTTTTACAAACCACACTTGTGATTACTGCACCTCTAAGAAATGATCGACAACAATGGCGGGACGGGGCCCGCCATACCCACGAATGTAAACACCTACAACAGGGACTATACACTGATAAGCCTCCGAGAAGCGGAGCTTTCCACGCCGACTGTGACCCTAAGAGCGAGGATCGATGGCGGTGTACCTTTACTGCGGCATGAGCAGCCCCAAGGAGGTCGCATAACAGTACCAAGTATGTGGCGAAAATAAATCGTAAATGAAATCATAGTAGTCTATACAAAGCGGGAGACATGTATGATAACAAACTACGATTCACCATAAATAAGCGATATGTCAAGTCGTGACTCACGCCTCAAGTCATCACTCAATTTTACCAATGGGTCTCACGCCACAACATCAATCGTGCCGTGGAATACCTTCTCCTCGCTGGCGGTTTATGATACACAAACACCAAGGAATACACATGAACACGTGTCCCACTGTGTCCTAATAAAACGATGCGAGGGTAAATGCGAAGGCATGGCGACTACTAACACCAGCGTACCAACAAGGTCATAAAATGTGTCATGATATCTGTCTGCACCGTCACATGATAAAAGGCCGGTCACTCGCGCGATATCAAAGGTGCGCGTCTAGCCTGGAACTCTCGCGACTCGCATAGGCCAACCTCATAGGCCCGCGTGAGGTATAACCCCGCATCGAGGGTAGCTACTCCCGGCGTCGCCCGGACTCGCATCCGCATGGCCACAAAGACCGCGTGACCACAAGGGCGTGGACTAACCGGAACTCCGTAGTTCGCATGGATCCCCTGGACCCGCATGAGGTATGCTCGAATCATGGTCCTGCATCGCTGAGTCTACCGCGTCGGAGGCGACAACCTCGGACACAAGTCAAGGTGAGTGGTACAATACCAACATAACGGCTGATAGTCAAACAACTTTAAGCGCAGTCGAGGGGAAAACCCCTTTACACTAACATCACAAGATACTAACACACGTAGCATCCTAACATGTTTACTTCTCAAATCAACAAGAAAGTATTACAAGGCTATCACAAACCAATACAATCAAGTTATTCACACCAGGTGCTTTCTACTAACAAGGTCGGGTACCTAACCCCAAAGTACTCCACACATTAAATCTTTAAAAGATCTGTTTCTTTCACATAAGTCACACAATACCCGTAGTATAAAATAGAGTAGTATCTTTTAAGAAAACCAAAACTCTTACCTTTGTAAAATCAAGTAACAACATTATTTTCCAAACGTCCAAGTTTGCCTAATTTCAAATGTTCACGTTTCTTATTTTAGAAAGGTTTCGTGGTTCATAGCCTTATTCATTTAAGAATATAATTCTCTTTTAAACAATCTGAGAAACATAAGTCTTATGTGAGTAGGATATTCTTGTTTATAACAATCTTATTACAAAGACCATGATCTAGAAATATCATTTTGTCTCATCTTAGCTTATGCAGATGGAAGTTTCTCGGTTTTAATAATACTTAATTATTCAAAACATTTCCTTTTAATGTATTTGTAGTGGTATGTCGATACACATCCTGATTTCCAAAATCATTAAAACATTCTTAAGCCGTTATACCTAACTTCCCATAAAGCTAGTATAACTCTTAAGTTTTCAAAAGAAACCAAGTATCACTTTTCTTTCAAAACGATTTAGAAATCTTTTGAAATACTTCAAGTTCTTTATTATCACATCAAGCGATTATAAACAAATCATTTACCTTTTAAAAACCACAAAGTATTTTCGGACCTACATAAAGCTGTTATAACCAACTTCCCATAAAGCCGTTATAACACTTTATGTTTCAAACCAATCAATTACATTTAACACATGTACGTCTACCGTACTACATAGTTCACACATATCATGCTAGAAGAGATAGGGAGAGGTTCACATACCTCGCGACGAGTATCGACTAATAGCAAAACGCTCCAAGTACCTCCAACTGTCGGCTACTCCTTAAGCCAAGTAGAACGCGCCACACGTAGTACTTCAACCTATAAGGCCACAAGGCGCTTATTAACATCAAGATCTTATCGTAGAACATTCTACAGAAAATTCGGCAGCACCTCCCCGCAACAGCGTAAATCTCTCCTCTAACGGCGGCTACTGCCAAGCCAACCAGGGGTTATACATCTAACCCGAACGGTACAATTCTACTCCACAAGATTACTACACAAGTCATGTCTGATTCGATTCGGTTCTTGAGCTTAAGTCAAAAGACATTGCCAACCAACCACGTTGATTCTATATATAGTATACTTCAACTATATATTCTAACAACATGTAATTTCCAATTACAATAGAGGACAAGATATTTACCTCGATAAGCCCATAATTATCCAAGTATAAAGTCGATCCGGCAATCGTTTAGCTCGACTCCGAGCGCTCACCAGCTCTAAACCACCCTTAGAAGTTCTAACCAACTTCTACACAATACTCCAACGCCTTATGGAGATTTTCCTAGGGTTTCGGTTTTGTATTGACGGGAAGTATAATAGTATTTAGGGCTTTTAGATAGGTATAACCTTAGAATACTACAAGGTATCTGGCTAAGGTAATTTGGGCATTATAACAATACTTTAGAGAGTATTTCTACACCACAAAAGGGGGGTATTATACGAAAGCAACTAGGCTAGTGGGTACACTCTCGGCTAGCACCCTAGAGGGGGTGCTCTCGACCCTGAGGAGGGACGAGAACCAAAAGGAAGGGAGGGGGAGGATTCTAACACTTAGGAAATATTTAGGATGAAGAAGTTCATCAAAGGAGAGGGGTATTTATAGCACAAGCCAAGGCCAACCAATGGCCAAGATCTAGCCAAGTGTATAGCAAGTGTAAGGCCAAGATATGCCCAAGTGCCCCCTAGTCCCTACTCCTTAAAACCCTCACAAATATCTACCAAAAATATCTACCACTTGACACCCCCAAAAATCGTCCAAGCCGCCCACCTTGCCCACCAATGAGAGGGTGCCAAGTGCCGCCCTCTCGTTGGTCCAAAATGTTCCGTCTCTCGGAAAAATCCGCAAAAATAAGAAAAGACATAGCCGGAATTTTCCCCTCGCAAGTTATGTAAAACGTTTCGTCGAAAAACGACTCTAACCGGGTGTTGTGCACAAATGCCATTCGGCCAAGCCACCTAGGCGGGGGTGACACGTGTCACCCTCCTATTGGCCCAAAATAAAACATCATCCGAAAATATCCACAATGGCCAAAATCTCGAAAACAAAGTGGGCCCCACAAAACCGTAAATTTCTCCCGTGGGCCCCACGTGACCATTTCCGAAAATAAAATTCCATAATTCTCTAATATTCCAGGAAGTCCGAATACCAAATCTGGGAATCCAATTCCCATTAACGAACCTTTTTCCTTCACGAAAACCGGAAACTTTTCCGTGGAAAAAATCACCTCTTTCATCCTTTCCAATCTTTCTCAGTATTCTCAAATGCGTGCGTCCTCGCATACATACCACGGAACTACGGGTATAACATTCTTCCCCTTAGAAACATTCGTCGAATGTTCCTTCTAAGTCTCAAAACAAGCGTGCGCGAAGATAGTCTTCACTACTATACTTACGAAACAATCCGCCATACCGCCACGTAAATACTGCGCAACATACTTATATCCAAGTCTACGAGGAAACACCTCTAACATCACCACAAATAATACCACTTTTGTCACTTTGTCGCGAGCCTTGCTCGACGACCCAACAATGGTACCGGTGCGTCGATCACCGAAGGTATCGTGCACTCGAACCACTTACCATTTCGATCGCTTTAGTTTCCAAAACTCGGGGTTACTATCTCTTTACGTGGGCATCATTAATCGGGAACATTCGGATGGATCTTCGATACTTTCGAACATAACAATACGAAAGACCGGACGTCCTGCCTCCTAAGTCGGACGACAAAAGCTAACATATAGGCAACCTGGCCTATTCTTCACATGAACTCTTAAAGGCCCAAAGTAACTCGGGCTAAGTTCCTTCTGTTTCCAAAACTCGTCACACCCTGTCCGGGGTGGTACTTTCAAGAAGACCGACCGTCAACCTGAACTCTAAGCGTCGTTGCCGACTATCCGCACGATTCCTCTGAGCTGCCAGAACTTCTTCTAGACGAGCTTTACCCTATCCACAGTCTGCTGGAACAAGCCTGATCCAACTATCTGAACCTTGCCAACATCGAACCAATCGACCGGCAACTTACACTTCTGCCCCTACAAGGCTTCGTAAGGCGACATCCGAACACTGAAATGGTAGCTTAAACGCTCCCTCCACAGGAGACAACAATCCTCACAACTACCCCTGAAATCCACACACTGGCCCGAGGGCGAATGCGATTCTGAGACTCACCTGAGTCCTTAACCCTGCCTGGTAAAACTTCCAGAAACAAAAACAGCCGTAACCTGGGCTCCACTGTCTGCCATAAGGTGAAGGTAGGCACCCCGTGCAGCCTTACAACCTTTCTGATAAATCAACACTGCCGAGTGAACGGTCCCGACCGAAGAACACGATGGGCTGCCCCCATCGACCGACCACTGGTCGAACGCATCCACGAACTCGTACGCTAGTTAACTAAACTCGAGCCTAACACCCTCGTGACCCTACCACAAGGCGGGACCACCACAACCGCACCCGCGCTAAACATGCCGCGGGTTGACCCGCAACGTGGCCTCAACCCGACCCGGCAAGGCGCAAAATACCATCTCCCCGAAGGAACAATCTCACAAAACACGTTACGAAAACCTAGCGGTCTTCTTAGCTCAACTACCCTCTTTCCTTCCACACTACTCAGGGACTTATCCCACGAACATAGCTCACGTGCACTATGCACTCCTATAAGGGTCAAACATAATATACGTCTTTTACTCGAGATGGCTTTACCTCTAAGGTCTCTACGTATAACACTCTAAGGCTCACACCTTCTCTATCCCCCAAAATCTTACTCGGTTAACCCACCATGATTTCTAATCACAACTAACACACTGCTATCAGAACATAGCACTTAAGGTATACTCACCTTGAAAGTTACCGAAGGACCTTGCTGCTCTGGCCCTCTTCTGCTGTCCTTGGTTAACCCGTCGATCTCTACGTTTTTCGGCCTGCTGTACATAAGCCCGTACACAGGCCATGCTCAAGCCCAACTGAAGAATTACTCTTGCACAACCCTCTCTTAGGTAGTCATCAAGACTCGTGGTACATCGGTATAATCTCTGGTAGCCAAATCCATAGCTAGTAACAGGGTCGCCTCTTTGCAATCTATATTCACTGCTTCGGCCGTGGGCGAAGGTTCAAATATCATGGGCGCAGTAGGAACCGCCGTCGCCGTGCTAAACTCTGCGGGGCTAGTGGCGTCGCGAAATCCCGAATGAAGCACTACCCTAGGTAATGATTGGGCTGTGCCTCGCAACCCTCTCGAACTCAACTCGCGGCTCCTCGCGCCGCCTCTGGGCCCGGGTTGCCCTACGCGGAGGCATAACGATAAGGGAATGAATTTCGTCAGAGGGTCCAACTTACAACACAGCTCTAAGGCACGATCTCAGAGTGAGAAGAATAGAAACCAATCCTAAATATCCTATAGCCTCCTGATTATTGGTGTGGTGCACAACACACCGATAATCAAGACTATGGATCTGATGCATGAGACACTTTCAGGATTAATCGCTCTGATACCACTTTTGTCACGACCCGATTCCGGGCCCGTGACTGGTGCCTTACCCCGGGCACCCTAGTGATACAACATCAGAGAAATCAGCGGAACATAAAACAATACAAGACATATTATGAAAATATGAAACAATAACCTGAGAAAAACTTGCCTTTCGGCATATATATAAAAATGACAACTTTTTCAACATGAACAGTTTAATCCTTTTTACAAACCACACTTGCCATTACTACAGACCTCTAAGAAATGATACGACAACAATGGCGGGACAGGCCCGCCATACCACGAATGTAAACACCTACAACAACAGGGACTATACCGATAAGCCTCGGAGAAAGCGGAGCTTTCCCACACGCTGAATGTGACCCTAAGAGCGAGGATCGATGGCGGTGTACCTTTACTGCGGCATGAACGCGGCCGAGGAGGTCGATAACAGTACCAAGTATGTGGCTGAAAATAAATCGTAAATGAAATCATAGTAGTCTATACAAAGCGGGAGACATGTATGATAACCAAACTACGATTCACCATAAATAGCGATCGTATGTCAAGTCGGGACTCACGCCTCAAGTCATCACTCAATTTTACCAATGGGTCTCACGCCCACAACATCAATCGTGCGTGGAATACCTTCCTCATCCGGCGGTTATGATACACAAACACCAAGGAATACACATGAACACGGTCCCACCTGTCCTAATAAAACGATGCAGGTAAATGCGAAGGCATAGCCGACTACTAACACCTACGTGCAACAAGGTCATAAAATGTGTCATGATATCTGTCTGAACCGTCACATGATAAAAGCCGTCACTGCCCGCGATATCAAAGGTGCGCGTCTAGCCTGGAACTCTCCGCGACTCGCGCATAGGCCAACCTCATAGGCCCGCGTGAGGTATAACCCGCATCGAGGGTAGCTACTCCCGGCGTCGTCTGGACTCGCGATCCGCACGGCCACAAAGACCGCGTGACCACAAGGGCGTGGACTAACACGGAACTCCGTAGTTCCGCATGGATCCCCTGGACCCGCATGAGGTATCCTCGAATCATGGTCCCAGACCGCCTGAGTCTACCCGCGTGGAGGCGACAACCTCGGACACAAGTCAAGGTGAGTGGTACAATACCAACATAACGGTGATAGTCAAACAACTTTAAAGCGCGATCGAGGAAAACCCCTTTACACTAACATCACAAGATACTAACACACGTAGCATCCTAACATGTTTACTTCTCAAATCAACAAGAAAGTATTACAAGGCTATCACAAACCAATACAATCAAGTTATTCACACCAGGTGCTTTCTACTAACAAGGTCGGGTACCTAACCCCAAAGTACTCCACACATTAAATCTTTAAAAGATCTGTTTCTTTCACATAAGTCACACAATACCCGTAGTATAAAATAGAGTGACTGTCCTTTTAAGAAAACCAAAACTCTTACCTTTGTAAAATCAAGTAACAACATTATTTTCCAAACGTCCAAGTTTGCCTAATTTCAAATGTTCACGTTTCTTATTTTAGAAAGGTTTCGTGGTTCATAGCCTTATTCATTTAAGAATATAATTCTCTTTTAAACAATCTGAGAAACATAAGTCTTATGTGAGTAGGATATTCTTGTTTATAACAATCTTATTACAGCAGCCATGATCTAGGAAATATCATTTTGTCTCATCTTAGCTTCTATGCAGATGGAAGTTTCTACTGGTTTTAATAATACTTAATTATTCAAAACATTTCCTTTTATTAACGCTGTAGTGGTATGTCGATACACATCCTGATTTCCAAAATCATTAAAACATTCTTAAGCCGTTATACCTAACTTCCCATAAAGCTAGTATAACTCTTAAGTTTTCAAAAGAAACCAAGTATCACTTTTCTTTCAAAACGATTTAGAAATCTTTTGAAATACTTCAAGTTCTTTATTATCACACATCAAGCCAGTTATAAACAAATTATTTACCTTTTAAAAACCACAAAGTATTTTCGGACCTACATAAAGCTGTTATAACCAACTTCCCATAAAGCCGTTATAACACTTTATGTTTCAAACCAATCAATTACATTTAACACGTATCGTCTGCGTACTACATAGTTCACATATCATGCTAGAAGAGATAGGAGAGGTTCACATACCTCGCGGCGAGTATCGACTAATAGCAAACGCTCAAGTACCTCCAACCGGCTACACCTTAAGCCAAGTAGAACGCGCCACACGTAGTACTTCAACCTATAAGGCCACAAGGCGATTATTAACATCAAGATCTTATCGTAGAACATTCTACAGAAAATTCGGCAGCACCTCCCCCCCCGCAACAGCGTAAATCTCCTCCTCTAACGGGGCCGGCTACCAAGCCAACCAGGGGGGGGGTTATACATCTAACCCGAACGGGTACAATTCTACTCCACAGTACTACTACAAGTCTCATGTCTGATTCGATTCGATTCTTGGGCTTAAGTCAAAAGACATTGCCAACCAACCACGCGTTGATTCTATATATAGTATACTTCAACTATATATTCTAACAACATGTAATTTCCAATTACAATAGAGGACAAGATATTTACCTCGATAAGCCCATAATTATCCAAGTATAAAGTCGATCCTGGCAATCGTTTAGCTCGACTCGAGCGCTCAACCGCTCTAAACCACCCTTAGAAGTTCTAACCAACTTCTACACAATACTCCAACGGACTATGGAGATTTTCCTAGGGTTTCGGTTTTGTGACTGACGGGAAGTATAATAGTATTTCCGGGCTTTTCGTATAGGTATAACCTTAGAATACTACAAGGTATACGGCTAAGGTAATTTGGGCATTATAACAATACTTTAGAGAGTATTTCTACACCACAAAAAGGGGGGTATTATACGAAAGCAACTAGGCTAGGGGGGGGTACACTCTCGGCTAGCACCCCTAGAGGGGGGGGGTGCTCTCGGCCACTGAGGAGGGCCGAGAACCAAAAGGAAGGGAGGGGGAGGATTCTAACACTTAGGAAATATTTAGGATGAAGAAGTTCATCAAAGGAGAGGGGTATTTATAGCACAAGCCAAGGCCAACCAATGGCCAAGATCTAGCCAAGTGTATAGCAAGTGTAAGGCAAGATATGCCCAGTGCCCCCTAGTCCCTACTCCTAAAACCTCACAAATATCTACCAAAAATATCTACCACTGACACCCCAAATCGTCCAGTGCGCCACTTGCCCACTGATGAGAGGGTGCCAAGTGCAGCCTCTCGTTGGTCCAAAATGTTCCGTCTCTCGGAAAAATCCATAAAAATAAGAAAAGACATAGCGGAATTTTCCCTCGCAGTTATGTAAAGCGTTTAGTCGAAACGACTCTAACAGGGTGTTGTGCACAAATGCCATTCGGCGAGCCACCTAGGCGGGGGTGACACGTGTCACCCTCCTATTGGCCCAAAATAAAACATCATCCGAAAATATCCACAATGGCCAAAATCTCGAAAACAAAGTGGGCCCCACAAAACCGTAAATTTCTCCCGTGGGCCCCACGTGACCATTTCCGAAAATAAAATTCCAAAATTCTCTAAAATTCCAGGAAGTCCGAATACCAAATCGGGAATCCAATTCCCATTAACGAACCTTTTTCCTTCACAAAACCGGAAACTTTTCCGTGGAAAAATCACCTCTTTCTTCCTTTCCAATCTTTCGCCGTATTCTCGTGCGTCGCCCTCGCATACATACCACGAACTACGGGGTATAACCACGATCGATCCACGAAGGCTGAGTCGTAACATCCGTGCTACCCTTGGTCGGACAGTTCCTCGCAAAATGGCCCTGCTGGCCGCAAAAGTAACAAGCTCCCTTGGCACCACGACACTCCCCGAAATGCGGTCTACCACATCGACCACACCGAGGTAGGGGTGACCGCATCTGGCCAACACCCTTACTTCCCTGGAAACCTGAACCCTTGGAGCCCTGACCTGCTCCCGAATACTCTGGATGCTCTGAAGGTTGTGGAGGACCACTCTGCACTGGCGGAGGTACAAAACTAGCATGCTGCTGAGGCTGTCCGCCTCGAAAGTCACCAAAGGACCCTGCTGTTCTGGCCCTCTTTTGCTGATCCTGGTCAATCCGTCGACCTCTCCGTGCCTCACATCCCAGTGCATGAGCCTGCATGCGGGCAATGTCCATGCCCGGCTGAAGAGCTACACCCGAACAAGCCTCTGTCAAGTAATCATCTAGCCCGGTGACATAGCGGTGCACTCTATCCTCCATATCAGCTACTACAGCGGGAACATACCGAGCTAATGAGTCGAACTCCACATTGTACTCTCTAACCGTCCGCCCGTCCTGCCTCAACGTCAAAAATCTGTCGGCCCGAGCCCTCCTCATCTGTGGGGGCAAGAAATGTGCAAGAAAGCCTCGAGAACTTCGTCCCCAAAGCGGAAGCGCATGCTCTTCCGGGACAGCTCCGTGAATCAAACCGATCAATCTGCAGATCACGCAGGTGATGCGAACCAATACCACCGATTACGCCTCGAGACTCGATCACTCTCGATCCGCTATAGCCGTTGGATAAACTCACGAGGGTCATCCTCGCCTCGATCCATAGAACACGGCGGGCTCTGACTCGAGAAAGTCCGTAGCCTCAAACTATCTGCTCGGGGTGAACCATGGTGCTCTGGGCTGGGCCGCATCCAGCCTATCCTCATATCGGCCACGACCACGGCGGCCAAGAATCGCCATCTCCTTGTACCCCGTCTCATATGCTCCGGTGTGGGGCCGAGGCTCAGTCTTGTGGTCTCAGCGACCATCTGCTGCGTTCTAAACTCTTTGAAATTTGGCGGCGTCGCAAAACTCGCCGTCAAGCACAACTCAGTGCTTGATCGGGCTGCGCCCTCGTATTCCTCTGATCTCACTAGCGGCTCCTCGCCGCCTTGCCCTTCAGGCTCTGGTTGCACTGCGCGGAGGCATAATCGTAAAACGAGATACGTCGGAGGGTCCAACTTACAACACGGCTCTAAGGCACGATCTCGTAATGAGAAGAATGGAAACCAATCCTAAATGTCTGCAGACCTCACGATTATAGATGTGGTGCACAACACATCGATAATCAAGACTCTACTAGACACGATGCAGAGACACTTTCCGAGGATTAATCGCTCTGATACCACTTTTGTCACGACCCGATCCGGGCGTGATCGTGCCTACCGGGCACCTAGTGATACAACATCGAGAAAACCCGGCGAATATAAAATTTAAACAAGAAGCAAGATATATGATCATAAAACAGGTCAACCAAACGGTTACCTTCAAATAAAATATATATAAACAACTCTTTCAAAACGAACAGTTTAATCCTTTTACAAACCACACTTGGCGATTACTACAGACCTCTAAGAGTTTTATACAACATGACGGACAGGCCCCGCCATACCCCATCAGATAAGAACCTACAACTCAGGGTACATACCAAAGATAAGCCTCCGGAGAAACGGAGCTTCCCAACGCTGAACTGTGACCCTAAGAGCGAGAATCAACACTGGTGTACCTCTACCTGCGGCATGAACGCAGCCCCCCGAAGGAGGTCAGTACAACAGGTACCAAGTATGTGGCCCGAAAATCTGCGATTAAATCATAACAGTCATATAAAACATGAGACATGTATGATAACCAATATACAGTACGCAACATAAAAGCAGTCAAGTCAAGTCGGGGACTCACGCCCTCAAGCCATTACTCAAATATAACTATGGGTCTCACGCCCACCACATCAATCATGTTCGCATCATGGCCGCATGCCCCCGGAATTCTGCATCGGTGTAGACATGTCCATGATGCAACAGTAATAACAATGTCGCATGGCCACATTCCCCCGGAATTCTACCTCGGTGTAGACATGCCCATGCAACCTCAACAACAATATACTGGGTGATCAAGCCCGCCACATGACCACATGCCCCCGGAATTCTGCATCGGTGTAGACATGTCCCTGTGACCTCAATAACAATATACCGCATAACCAGGCTATCACAAACAAGCTCGAGCAAATTACCATACTTCTAGACTTTCATAAAAAGATCCACTCCTTCCCAAGAAGTCACCTGATATCAACACTTGCACAACAAAGGCTATCATAACAAGCATAGGCGAGTTACACAATAACAAGCATAGGCAAGTTACACACAACTCAAGGTACTTCCATTTTGTATCAAAGTCTGGGTTTTAACCCTAAAGTACTACGTACGTTAAATTCCTTTTTAAGAGATCCATTCCTTTCATAAAGGTCACCCGATACCCGTAGTATAAAAATAGAGTGACTCACATTTTTAGGTAAACCAAAATACTCCCCTTTTGTAAAATCAAGTAACAACATTATTTTCCAAACGTTCAAGTTTGCCTAATTTCAAATGCTCCAGTTTCTTATTTTAAAAAGGTTTCATAACTCATAGTTTTAATCTCTTTTAAAACAATTGAGTAACATAAGTCTTGTACGTGAGCCGTTTATTCTTGTTTACAACAATCTTGTTACAGCAACCATGATCTAGGAAATGTAATACAATTTTGTCTTATCTTAGCTTATGCGGATGGAGGTTTCTCTGGTTTTAATAACAATTAGTTATTTGTCAATACACTTTCCTTTATTAGCGCTGCTGTGGTTTGTTCGACACTTATTCTCATTTCCGAAATCAATAAAACATTATCCTTTTTAAAACCAAGTACTCATTACTCGCGAATGAGGTTTCACAACACATTTAACAAGATGTTAATAACCAAGTAAAACAAGTTAAGTCTATTATCTTTCAAGATCAAGTCTCTTAACTTCTACAATCAATAAACCAATCTTTTACCTACATAGAGTCGTTATAACTAACTTCCCATAAAGCTATTATAACACCCTATGTTTTAAACCAACCAACCCATTTAACACGTATGCGTCACCGATTTACATAGTTTATCGTCACGACCAAACCGCTCGCGATCGTGCCTTACCCGGGCACCAAAGTAGTCAAACAACATCAGAGAAAATCAGCGGAAATTAAAAGTGATACATGATAACCAATGAAAAGAGAAAGCAAAGCTAACGGCGGTTACCTTTTACGAAAATAACTAACACTGAGCGATTTACAATCCGCCACATCAGCATTTCTGCACCTAAGAATTTTTATAACATCTCTGGCGGGACGGGGCCGCCATACCCCGAATGTACAAAAAGTTCTACAACTTCGAGAACCGTACTAAATGACAAAGTCTCCGAAGGAATGGAGCTTTCGAGGCGAGCAGATCCAAAGTGCGGATCAACAAGCGATGTATCTCAACTGCGGCATGACGCGGCCCAAGGAGGTCGGTACAACCTGCAGAGTATGCGAAGCAGAAAAATCAGTAAAGAATCATAATAGTCTATAAGGAAAGCAGAGACATGTATGATAACCAAACTACGATGACACCACGTATATCTGATTCGATCAAATCAAACCACATCAAGTCAGGGACTCACGCCCGAAAGATCATTACTCAAAGTGGACGCATACTCGTGGGCTACCCAACGTGTCGGTATGTCCAACCCAATAACAAGATAGTACTCACTGTGGACGCATACTCGTGGGCTACCCAACGTGTCAGTATGTCCCAACCAATAACAAGATAATACTCACTGTGGACGCATACCGTGGGCTACCCAACGTGTCGGTATGTCAAACAAATACCCGAGATAATACTCACTGTGGACGCGTACTGCGTGGGCTGCAACGTGTCAGTATGTCCAAACCAGTTTACAAGATAACACTCCTAATAGAAGCATACCCGTGGGCTACCCAACGTGTCGATATGTCCCAAAGGATCAATATAGTGGAAGCATACCCGTGGGCTACCCAACGTGTCGATATGTCCATCATACCACCCGATATCCGGCCCTCCGTCGAGAGACTCGGTAGCACAAAGTCAAACACTTGCACAACAACGAAACTATCACCACAAGCACAGGCAAGTTACACACAACTCAAAGTACCTTCGTTTAAGTCGACAAACCGGGTTCCAACCCCAAAATACTACATTCTTTCCTACCTTCAAAGACCTCTCTTTACGTAGAAACCATACGATACTATCACACGTAGTATCACACACATTCATGTTTAGAACACGTACTTCAAACACAATTAACATAACGTCAAGTATACTTTTTAGAAGTCCAAGTAATTAACTCCTTTAAGGTCAAGTATTCCTACCTTTTAAAACCAAGTCATTTACTTTTCCCTTAAGAAAAGTTCGATATTTGAAAACAAGTGATTTATACTTTCAAACTCAAGTTACTTCTCTTTTCCAAAATCCGAAGACATTATCCTTTGCAATCCATTAAGTTCATTCTTTGGAATTTTAAGAAAAGTCAGAACTTGTTATCAATGATTCTCATTTAAGCAGCCATGATCTAGGAAATGTAATATCATTTTGTCTTATCTTAGTTTCTATGCAGATGGAGGTTTCTTCTGGTTTTAATATAATCAATTAGTCGAAACCATTTCCTTTATTAGCGACTGATGGTGTGTTCGATACTTGTTCCCACTTTCGAAATCCATTTCACATTCTTATGCCGTTATACCTAACTTCCCATAAAGCTAGTATAACTCTTAAGTTTTCAAAAACCAAGTATTACTCATTACTCACGAATGAGGTTTTACAACTTTTGAATACATTACAAAACTTTCACAATTCTAAGTTAAGTCTCTTATCTTACAAGATCAAGTCTCTTAACTTCTACCAATCAACAATGTTCTTTTACTCACATAAAGTTGTTATAACTAACTTCCCATAAAGCCGTTATAACCCTTTATGTTTTAAACCAACCAATTACCATAAACATTTATGAGACCAAGAGGACTCATTCTTTAAGCACCGAGTGCCCATTACTAACGGATAAGACTTACTACTCTTACACATAATGAAGCCCTTTACACTTCATAACAAGTCAAGACACAATTTGGAAAATCAATTTCCTTTAACACACGTGCGTCACCCGCACTATATATTTCACAAATAGTCATGCTGAAGAGGATAGGAAGAATCACATACCTCGCGACGATTGTCGACACTAAGCAAAATGCTCCTCAGTACTATCTCCCTTAAGAAGAATATGCTACACGTAGTACTTCAATCCTATAAGGGCCATAAAACGTCTATCAAACTCTAGTTTCGAACGTAGAATAAGCTAAAAGCAAAGCCCCTGGGTTCTACGGAACTTACTACCTTTATCCAAGGTCGAAAACAGTAACCCATTCTAAACCCTTTTCAATACTCTTTCAATTCAAGTTTTAGGTTAACATGATGTCTAACCCTAAACATCTTCAACTACCACAATTTCCCTTCTATACAACATGCAACGACTAACTTTGTCACCAAAAGGTAGTTACAATCTTAAGGCTAACATGCCCACTTCGGTTTTCCACAGGACAACAAGATCCAAATCCATGTAAAATAAAACAGCCTCAGGCTCACATCTATACAAACTTAACTATAACAGCCTCAGGCTCACAAATCTATACTACTATAATAAAACAGCCTTAGGCTCATAACCAAGAGAAAGGGGAAACTTTTACCTTAAGGAATAGCCCACAAAAGCCCCTTTTTCTTCCACCTCTTTCCGTCAAAATCGCCCACCAGCGTTCCCCACACTTTTTCTTCTTGCCGCCGCCCCAACAATCTCCTCTAAAGCTAGGTTTTCTTCCAAAAACTATAGAGAAGGGAGAGGGTTTCCATGGAAGGGTTTTGAAATGAAATGAAATGGAATGGAATGGAATGGAATGGCCAAGTCTTCCAAGACTTGGCCCTAAAATAGGACCACTTCTCGATAAAAGGATGGGAGGACACTTGTCACCCTCCCATAGGTTATAAACGAAATATCCCTGTTTTTCGTCACTTCTGCGCCAAAAATCCGCCTCGGCCGCAGCCACGGCCGCGCCAGCCTTCCACTTCCAAAATAAATCTTCCGCGTGCCGCCGCGACCCTGCATTCGGCGCGCTGCAACCCTGTGACCCCGGTACAAGCGGCGCGCGGCCTGCGATCCGGCGCCAGCTGTATCCTGTCAGAAAGCTGCGGCGGCATTGCGCACCAAACTTGAAACTTCCATAACTTTTGACTCCGATGTCAATCGACGAGCGGTTTGTTGCGTTGGGATCTAGATTTAACGGGCTACACACTAGGCCTTTTAAACACCTTACAATCCTTAACAACTGGGGTCCAATACTCAAAGGTAAACTCAAAATCCTTCCAACACACATGTTTGCCAACTTATCTATCCTCTAGAATTTACGGTGTAACATTCTTCCCCCCTCAGAAACATTCGTCCCGAATGTTCCTTCTAAGTCTTCAGAACACATGCGCCGGTATAGTCTTCACTACTATACCTACCAAAACTCATTTATGCCTCTCATGGCCATAATATAGAAATCACGTCTCCAAATTCCATTCTGGAAATCACCTCTAACGTGCAAACATCACTATTTTCTCCTCCCTTGGTCTAAAGGATACTCTCCTTACTCGGCGTACCTTCCTTGTACACTCACACCCTCTCTAGTACACGTTCACAATTCGATCCATCGCCTGTTTCTACCACCTTGGAGTCACTACCTCCAACTCGTCCATCTTACTAATCCACGTCATGGAAGCTACCACTTCCATCGCAACTACCCATGGAATCATCACACAAAACTCCATGTATACCATACACTCCGACAAGGATTAACAGTAAAGGCTTCTACCCAAGACGGCCTTACATCTAAGGTCTCAATTATAAATTCTAAGGTTCAAATTTTTTCTCATCCCCAACTTACCCTCTTTTATTAACCATGCTTCCAAAACACATTATATACACACAAAGCTACCCGAACATAGCACTCAACACATCACCACAACATCAAAGCATACAATACTCTGAGGGTTAAGAACGCACTGAACTATTGCTTCACTTCCCTCCTTGTCGCTCTACTCATGTTCTTTCCCGGCACGACGCACAAAAGGAGGAGGTGAATCGTCCACTGATCCCGAAGGCTGAATCTCAACCTCCGCGCTATCTCTGGTGGGACAATTCCTTGCAAAATGGCCGGCTGGCCGCATGTAAAACAGATTCCCCTATTAGCACGACACTCCCCATCGTGGAGCCTACCACAATGGTCACAACGAGGTAAGGGTGGTCCCATCCGACTAACATCCCTGATCCCCCAAAAACCCGAAACCTTGGAGCCCTGACCTGCTCCTGAATTTTTCGAACGTCCTGACGACTGAGGTGGAGCACTCCGTACTGGAGGAGGCGCATAACTAACCTCGCTTGAGGTCGCCGCCGGCGTCACCAAAGGACCCTGCCGCCTTGGCCCTACTCTGCTGATCTTGGTCATTCCGTCGACTCCTACGTGCCTCACATCCAAGTGCATGAGCCTGCATGCGGGCAATGTCCATGCCCGGCTGAAGAGCTACTCCCGAGCAACTCTCTGCCAAATAGTCATCAAGCCCTGTGACATAGCGGTGCACTCTGTCCTCCATGTCGGCTACTAACGCGGGGGACGTCTGAGCTAGTGAGTTAAACTCCACGTTGTACTCCTGAACCGTACGCCCGTTCTGCCTCAACATCAAAAATCTGTCGGCCCGAGTCCTCCTCATCTGTGGAGGCAAGAAATGTGCAAGAAATGCCTCAGAGAACTCGTCCCATCTCGCTGGAAGTGCATGCCCTCCCCGGGACAGCTCCACGAATCAAACGATCATGCGGTATCACGCAGCCGATGCGAACCTAGGACCACCGACTCGGTCTCCGATGCCTCGATCACTCTCGCGATCCGTCAGAATCGCTCGGATGAACTCCTGCGGATCATCTCGTGCCTCGACCGCGAGAACTCGCGGGCACAACTCGAAAGTCCCGCACCTCAAACTATCCGATCTCGGGTGAACCATCGGTATCTTTGAACTGCGTCGGCTATCCTCGTGTTCTGCCACAACCGCCAATAATCGCCAACTCTTGTAACCCATCTCCGCTCCGCATCGGATCGAGGCTCAGTCTTGTGGTCTCTGAGAGGCCATTTGCTCTACTCGCAGCTCCCTCTGCTGCCTTGCCCTTCTGGGCCCTGGTTGCCTTTCGCAGAGGCATAACTGGTAAAAACGAAACACGTCAGAGGGGTCCAACTTACAACACAGCTCTAAGGCACGATCTCAGAATGAGAAGAATAGAAACCAATCCTAAATGTCCCGCAGCCTCCTGATTATAGATGTGGTGCACAACACATCGATAATCAAGACTCTACTTAGACACGGCTCAGACACTTTCCGAGGACTAATCGCTCGATACCACTTCGCCACGACCGAAAGCTCGCGATCGTGCCTTACCCGGGCACCCAAGTAGTCAAACAACATCAGAGAAAATCAGCGGAAATTAAAACTCATACATGATAACCAATGAAAAGAGAAAACAGGCTAACCAAACGGTTACCTTTTCTGAAAATAACTAACACCTGAACAGTTACAATCCCTGCCCACATCAGTACTACAGACCTCTAAGAATTTTTATAACATCTCTGACGGGACAGGGCCCCGCCATACCCCTGAATGTACCAAAGTTCTACAACTTCAGGGAACCGTACCAAATGACAAAGTCTCCGAAGGAATGGAGCTTTACGAACTGAACAGCGATCCAAAGGGTGCGGATCAACAAGCGATGTATCTCAACCTGCGGCATGAACGCAGCCCCCCGAAGGAGGTCAGTACAACCGGTACCGAGTATGCGAAACAGAAAAATACTGTAAAAGAATCATAATAGTCTATAAGGAAAACAGGAGACATGTATGATAACCAAACTACAGTACACCACGTATATCTGATTCATCAAATCAAATCACATCAAGTCGAGGACTCACGCCAAAGATCATTACTCAAAGTGGGCGCATACTGTGGGCTACCCAACGTGTCGGTATGTCCAACCCAATAACAAGATAGTACTCATCGTGGACGTACTCGTGGGCTACCCACGTGTCGGTATGTCCCAACCAATAACAAGATGATACTCACCGTGGCGCATACTCGTGGGCTACCCAACGTGTCAGTATGTCCAAACAAATACCCCGATAATACTCACTGTGGACGCATACTCGTGGGCTACACAACGTGTCAGTATGTCCAAACCAGTTTACCATATAACACTCCTAATAGAAGAATACCCGTGGGCTACCCAACGCGTGTCGATATGTCCCAAAGGATCAATATAGTGGAAGCATACCCGTGGGCTACCCAACGTGTCGATATGTCCATCATACCACCCGATATCCGCCCTCGTCGAGAGACTCGGTAGCACAAAGTCAAACACTTGCACAACAACGAAACTATCACCACAAGCACGAGCAAGTTACACACAACTCAAAGTACCTTCGTTTAAGTCTACAAACCGGTTCCAACCCCAAAATACTACATTCTTTCCTACCTTCAAAGACCTCTCTTTACGTAGAAACCATACGATACTATCACACGTAGTATCACACACATTCATGTTTAGAACACGTACTTCAAACACAATTAACATAACGTCAAGTATACTTTTTAGAAGTCCAAGTAATTAACTCCTTTAAGGTCAAGTATTCCTACCTTTTAAAACCAAGTCATTTACTTTTCCCTTAAGAAAAGTTCGATATTTGAAAACAAGTGATTTATACTTTCAAACTCAAGTTACTTCTCTTTTCCAAAATCCAGTACATTATCCTTTGCAATCCATTAAGTTCATTCTTTGGAATTTTAAGAAAAGTCGAACTTGTTATCAATGATTCTCATTTAGCGGCCATGATCTAGGAAATGTAATATCATTTTGTCTTATCTTAGTTTCTATGCAGATGGAGGTTTCTCTGGTTTTAATATAATCAATTAGTCGAAACCATTTCCTTTATTAGCGGCTATGATGGTGTGTTCGATACTTGTTCCCACTTTCAAATCCATTTCACATTCTTATGCCGTTATACCTAACTTCCCATAAAGCTAGTATAACTCTTAAGTTTTCAAAACCAAGTATTACTCATTACTCACGAATGAGGTTTTACAACTTTTGAATACATTACAAAACTTTCACAATTCTAAGTTAAGTCTCTTATCTTACAAGATCAAGTCTCTTAACTTCTACCAATCAACAGCCGTTCTTTTACTCACATAAAGTTGTTATAACTAACTTCCCATAAAGCCGTTATAACCCCTTTATGTTTTAAACCAACCAATTACCACATAAACATTTATGAGACCAAGAGGACTCATTCTTTAAGCAAAGTGCCCATTACTAACGGATAAGACTTACTACTCTTTACATAATGAAGCCCTTTACACTTCATAACAAGTCAAGACACAATTTGGAAAATCAATTTCCTTTAACACACGTGCGTCACCCGCACTATATATTTCACAAATAGTCATGCTGAAGAGGATAGGAAGAATCACATACCTCGCGACGATTGTCGACACTAAGCAAAATGCTCCTCAGTACTATCTCCCTTAAGAAGAATATGCTACACGTAGTACTTCAATCCTATAAGGGCCATAAAACGTCTATCAAACTCTAGTTTGAACGTAGAATAAGCTAAAAGCAAAGCCCCGGGTTCTACTAACTTACTACCTTTATCCAAGGTCGAAAGCAAGAACCCATTCTAAACCCTTTTCAATACTCTTTCAATTCAAGTTTTAGGTTAACATGATGTCTAACCTAAACATCTTCAACTACCACAATTTCCCTTCTATACAACATGCAACGACTAACTTTGTCACCAAAAGGTAGTTACAATCTTAAGGCTAACATGCCCACTTGGTTTTCCACAGACAACAAGATCCAAATCCATGCAATATAAAACACCTCGGGCTCAACTCTAAACTACTAAAATAAAACAACCTCAGGCTCACATCTATACAAACTTAACTATATGACCTCGGGCTCACAAATCTATACTACTATAATAAAACGACCTTAGGCTCATAACCAAGAGAAAGGGAAACTTTTACCTTAAGGAATAGCCCACAAAGCCCCTTTTTCTTCCACCTCTTCCGTCAAAATCGCCCACCAGCGTTACACGAGTTTACCACACTTTTTCTTCTTGCCGCGCCCAACAATCTCCTCTAAAGCTAGGTTTTCTTCCAAAACTATAGAGAAGGAGAGGGTTTCCATGGAAGGGTTTTGAAATGAAATGAAATGGAATGGAATGGAATGGAATGGCCAAGTCTTCAAGACTTGGCCTAAAATAGACCACTTATCGATAAAAGGATGGGAGGACACTTGTCACCCTCCCATAGGTTATAAACGAAATATCCCTGTTTTTCGTCACTTCTGCGCAAAAATCCGCCTCGGCGCGGCCGCCCGCCAGCGCTCCCTTCAAAAATAAATCTTCCGCGTATGCCGCGCCATGCGTTCGGCGCCCAGTACCCTGTGACCCCCGGTACAAGCGGCGCGGCCACTGCGATCGGCGCGCGTACAGATCCTGTGCAGAAGCTGCAGCTGATTGCGCGCCAAACTTGAAACTTCCATAACTTTTGACTCGATGTCAATCGGCGAGCAGTTTGTTGCGTTGGGATCTAGATTTAACGGGCTACACACTAGGCCTTTTAAACACCTTACAATCCTTAACAACTGGGGTCCAATACTCAAAGGTAAACTCAAAATCCTTCCAACACATGTTTGCCAACTTATCTATCCTCTAGAATTTACGGGGTGTAACATTTACAAAGCATCATGCTAGAAGGATAGGAAGAGGTTCACATACCTCGCGACGATTATCGACAATAAGCAAAACGCTCCACAGTACTGTAACCTGGCTAGCCGTTCCACTCTTTAAGTAGAATACGCTACTCGCAGTACTTCCACCTATAAGGCCACAAACGTCTATTAACTTCTAACCGCACGGTTCCATATTCTACAGAAAATTGGCGGACCTCCCATGCAGCGTAAATCTCCACCTCTATGGCGGCCGGCTACCAAGCCAACCTGGTGGGGGGGGGGGGGGGGGTTTGCACGTCTAACCGGACGTGTACAATTCTACAACACAGCAATGCTACACAAGTCTCTTATGTCTGATCCTATGTAATTACGATTCGATTCTCTTCTTTAAATTCGGGCTTAAGTCAAAAGACATTGCAAGCTATGTTCGATTACTATATATAGTATACTTCAACTATATAATCCTACAACATGTAATCTCCAATTACAATAAGGGGACAAGAATATTTACCTCGACAAGCCCAAAATTATCCGAGATAAAAGTCGATCCTGAGCAAGGTTTAGCTCCTACTCCGTGCGCTCCAATCCGCTCCAAACAACCCTTAGAAGTTCTAACCAACTTCTACCTACATACTTCAACCAACTATGAAGATTTCCTTAGGGATTCGGTTTGAGACTTAAAAGGACAAAAGGTAGTATTTCCGGGCTCTACGTATAGAGGTAACTTTTGGAAATCTATAAGGTAAAGGCTAAGGTATTTTGGGCATTATAACAATACTTGGAGAAGTATTTCAATACCACAAGGGAGGGGTATTATCTGAAAACAACTAGGCTAGGGGGGGTACCCCACGGCTAGCACCTCAAAGGGGGGGAGGCTCTCGGCCACTCAAAGGGGAGGGAAGGCTTTGGGCGAGAACACTTAAGAGGAGGAGAGTTTTCAAGGCTTAGACAAAGTGAGGAGTGGATGAATAAGTTCATCACTAAGGGGGGGTATTTATAGGAAAACCAAAAGTCAACCAATGGCCAAGATTAAGCCATGTGCAAGGCAAGTGTAAGGCCAAGATCAAGCCAAGTGCACCCTAACCCTACTCCACAAATCCTCACAAATATCTACACAAATATCTACCACAACTTGCCCATCCATTCGCCCTAATTCCGCCTCGAGTCCACCAATGAGAGGTGCCAAGTGTTGCCCTCTCGTTGGTCCAAAACATTTCGTCTCTCGGAAAAATCCATAAAAATACTAAATGACATAGCGGAATTTTCCCTTCGTAAACAGTAAAAGCGTTTAGTCGAACGACTCTGTCGGGTGTTGTGCACAATAAATATTTCGGCCAAGGGTGCCACATGGGGTGACACGTGTCGCCCCGGTCGCCGAATATTTCGTCTTCCGAAAATATCCAAAATACCGGAAATCTCAAAAACAAAGCGGGCCCCACAAAACCGTAAATTTCTCCCGTGGGCCCCACGTGACCATTTCCGAAAATAAAATCTCAAAATTCTAATATAATTTAAGAAGCCCATATACCAAATCTGGGAATCCAATTCTCATTAACAAACCTTTTTCTTCACAAAAAAAAAAAACCGGAAACTTTACCGTCGAAACTCACATCTTTCTTTCTTTTCAAAATTCTGCCGTACTCTCGTACGTACGTCCTCACATACATACCCTGCAACTACGGGGTATAACAGGTCATAACCCTTCCTTATGCTTATCATTAGCAAAAGTATTTCTATATTGGTTCATAATCGTGTTTCATGCATGCGTACTACCTGCATTTATATCCTTACGACACTTCCTCAACCATTTCCTAACGTCGTTCTCAATTAACCCAATACAATACTTTTCCCACGGTTATCTAAAACTGTAACCTATGGCATGACAACACTGGAGATCTTACATGTCTCACAACCCTCGCCTAATAACCTGGGTACACATAACCCCATAGTACGTAAAATTATACTTTTACGTGGGGGAGAGAGCTTATCTCCCTTCCCCATATTAATCATCAAGTGCCACCTTATAATCGTAGAGATTTTTAAGACCTACCAGTGATGTCTTCTGTTTTCCGCAGGCAGCACTCGTAGTTATCTTATTCTTGCTTGCGCGCTTTCCTAAAAATACCCGGAAGGTCGTGGCCCTGACCGCCACACCAAACCATCTCCAAGCACCTCCAAGGGCACTTAACATAAACTCCTTCAAATTCAAGTATTACTTACTTTCTGCATCAATTTACCTCAAATGAACAAGTCACACAGACTTATTAAAAACAATGATGTCAAAGAAGGAATGATAATTCACTGGTTACCACCACTTCCCTTCCTTTCCATTCGATAATCGGCTTACCGAAAAACTGGAATCGAACAAATCTCTTTCTGCAGTCAACGTTGGCATAACAAGAGGCCAACTAGTCCGTACTCATAATGGCCTCAAAGTCTGTCATATCAGCTCTACTAGGTCTGCTAGGGTCCGACGACTGTATCGTCACCGGGCAATCATTATATACCCACTCAGCTACCACCCATCACTCACGGGTGTAGTCACCTCGAAAGGTTCTCATGGATTTAGGCTCTATTTCAGTACACTTGGTTGCCCTCTTTCTTACTGGTCGTACTCTTACCGTACTTCCGAACTTATACTAGCATACGTACATAACTTACAGACTAACTCTGGCCTCCAACCTTTGGAGTTACTATTTTTAACAATATAAGGTCATTTCCGGCTCTCACAACTTAGTTCCGGTGGAATGCATCCACGAACCCGTACAATAATTTAATTAGACTTGGGTCTTGTACCCTCATGACCTTGTCACGTAGCGGGACTACTACCAACTGATCCCATTCCATTTCAGGCTATGGGACGACCCTTAATAGGTCCTCAACCCGACTCGGCGTCGCATTTAACTCTTATCCTTGGTCTGACTTAAATTTTTACTACCCGAGAAGGCCTTATATACCTAAGGTCTCGGCGGTTATCAATATTCTTAGGCTCGCACTTTCCATGCTCCAAGCCTACCTTATCAGTCCCCCCGTAAACGGGTACAATAACTTCTCATAATACCATTATCGTGTTGTCTTGATCACAACAACCATACTTACTCCATACAGATCTTATCTGTACCATTCTCTTAATCATACCACGTAGCTCAATCTATTAACATATTCTTCCATTAAGTACCTTAACATGACTTCTTAAGGGTTCATTACCCTATCAGACAGCTCATCATTGCCTAATTATATCAAATTAGCACATAAACCTTGATGAGAATTCATTAGCCGCTTCATATCTTCCCGATATCTATTTAGTCCTTACCAACCCTTGGTAATCCAAAATCATTCTAGGCAACACGCGTCTGACCCTCATACATAAATCTGTATAGCTGTATGTAATAATACCATCTATACCACAATTATTACCAACCTGGAAACGCAATCCACATAATCATTCCTGGGTCACTGTTGCCTTTCTCGTAGCTGCAATCAACATAACTTGTTAGGGAGAGACGACCCTAACAACACAGCTCTATCGCACGATCTCAGAGTGAGAAGAATGGAAACCAATCCTAAATGTCCTGCAGCCTCCTGGTTATAGATGTGGTGCACAACACACCGATAACCAAGACTCTACTAGACACGGCCTGTAGACACTTTCCGAGGACTAACTGCTCTGATACCACTTTTGTCACGACCCGACCCCGGGCCCGCGACTGGTGCCCTACCTGGGCACTCTTACAGGTTACCATCAGAGAAAGCCAGCGGAACATACATAAATCACACAACTTAAATCCGTAAGAAGTAAACAACTGGCTAGCCGATAAGGCTGCCTTCCTCGATATATATTTACAAGTAGTCAAAAACAGTTACATCATTTTTATTTACAAACCGACCCACATACATGACTACAGACCTCTAAGAATTTTGACATAACAACTGTGACGGGACAGGTCCCGCCATACCCCTGAATGTACAACAATCGACAATACCAGGGATCTGAACCAAAGATAAGCCTCCGGAGTAATGGAGCTTCTCAACAGCTGAACAGTGATCCTAAGAGTGAGGATCATCAACCTGTATACTCTACCTGCGGCATGAACGCAGCCCCCCGAAGGAGGTCAGTACAACATGTACCAAGTATGTGAAACTGAAAGTACTGTAATGAAATTATAAGTCTAAAATAAAGCTGGAGACATGTATGATAACTCAAATAACAGTACACTGTGCCTTAATAACTGTCACGCCCCGAACTCCGGGCCCGTGTGTTACACCCCGTAAGTCCAGGGCATGTAAAAGAGAATGCACGTAAGGAATCAAGACTTGGAAATGGGTACGAACGGAATAATTGTTTTTCCGACGGAAAATGTTCCGAACGTCGGAAAGGAAAAATGTTCGTTGTTGAGAATTGGATTCTCAAAATGCATTATTTGAAGAGTATGGAACTTATTATATTTATGGAAATTTATTTTTTACGGATTTGGTCACGTGGGGCCCACCCGAGAAATTTTACGTTTTGTGGGGCCCACGAGGGTTACGAAATTTTATGGACGAATGAGAAGGCGACATGTGGCACCCCCACACTTAGTCTTGGTCGAAATGTTTCAAGGATAAAATGGTCATTTGACCTATGTAGATGATAAGTCTTGCAAGCTTGACATATTTGACCAAGTCAACTTGTCCACATAGGCTTGATCCATGTGATCTTCATCCAAGCCACACATTTGTTGATATATAGACCCTCCAATGTGTATATATGTATCATACTAGTGCAAGACTTGGCTTTGGACACTTAGAAAAAATTGAAAAACTTTGAAGCCTCCACTAAGAGCTCTCGGGTTAGGGTTCTAAGGAACAAGAAAAATTTTAGTTTGTGATCCATTAGCCACAAGAATTAAACCCAAGGTCCCTAAGGGTGTTTTAAGGATATCTCAATAGAAAGATTTCGGAAAAAACGCATTTTTACGTTAGTCGCAAGGCGGAAACTAATGAAGTTCTTCAACTTTGAAGTTGGAACTTGAAGATGGGTTCCTCTTAGGCTTCTAAGGAGTGCTTGGAGCGGATTGGAACTTAAGGAAAGGAGCTAAGAATTGCTAAGGCGCGACTTTGATTCTTGGAAATTTTAAGGGCTTATAAAGGTATAATCTTGTCGTTTTAGCAATTAAGGTTTACTTATTGTTGTAGCTATGGTTATTAGCAAGCATGAGTTATATATTGCGAAGTTTGATTATTATATTGTCTATTGGAACCCGAATCCGAAAACTAGCATGTTAGCCTTAAGACTACAATTCAAGTCGATTATTCGTTTAAGTCGTCGCATGTTGTGTAAGAAGGAAATTTTAGTTGTTGAAATGGTTTATAACTATATAACATGTTAGACCTTAGAACTTGGAATTTGGAAAAGGATTGGAAAAGACTTTGAATTGTTAGTATGTAGTTGGCCGAGAAGGGCTTGGAGTTTTAAACTACTTGGTATGAATTGTCGGGCGGAATTTTACACGTATTGTAAGGCGTGTAATCCCCTTTGTTTGGTTGTTGTGTTGAGCCTTATATGTGGCGTGTTGGTTATTGTATTCGGCCTTGAAAAAGGTGGCAAAGTGAGTAGAAACAAAGGAAGTGTTGCCCGATTTTCCGTAGAATTAGAGACCGTACACTTAGTTTTATTCTACGTTAGAGACTAGAAGTTGATAGTCTTGTTGTGACCATTATAGGTTGACACTTCTACGTACGGCGTATTCGGCTTAGCTTGTGGATTTAGCCGAAAAGGTATGTGAACTATCTCCTCTTCTAGCATGATTCCTTAAGATAAAGAAGGTATGTCCTACTCCTTAAATGATCCATTCCTTGGTTGTATTTGGATTGCCTAAAATAGAATTTGTTATATGTACTTCCTTGATTGTAGTTTGATGTTTAAATTGTAAGTTGTATAATCCATTTTCCTTAGTGAAGTTTGGATTCTTAAAGGTGAAAGTATTTTACTTAAAGTACATGGAGTCTTGAAAAGGAAGTGGTTTCCAAACCTTTTGGCTAGTGCCTTAGTTCCAAAACCTAAGGGTTGTTGTAATGACTTTAGGGGAGTTAAAGGAGTGATTTACTTAATTGTTTTAAGAGAGGAGAAATGACATGATTTAAGAGAAGTAACTTGTTTTAAAGGTGTGAGTTACTTGAGGTTTAAAAGTAGAAGAAACTTGTTTTCTAAATATTAAGGGACTTGAAGTATTTTGAAAGTTAAAGAACTTGATTTGAAAGTTTGTGATACTTGGTTTTAAGTATAAGTCTCTTGGTTAAAAAAAGAATGGATATGTCTAAAACCATAAAGGGTTATAACGGCTTTATGGGAAGTTGGTTATAACGGCTTTATGGAAGGTTAAGAAAGTTGCCTATTTTTTATTAATGGGCATGAGTTGCCTAGATTGTGAAAATTTGAAGTTACTTGATTTCAAGCTTTGAAATGAGTTTTCTAAAAGTGTAGTAACTTACTTTGAAAAAATAGACATGCCTTGATACTACGGGTGTTAGTATCTTGGGGTTTACATAAAAAGGAGTCTTTTGAAAAGAATGTACGTACGTAGTACTTTGGCTTGTTAAATGAGAATTATTCTATTTGTGCCCTGATAAGTACTTTGGCTTGTTAAATGAGAATTATTCTATTTGTGCCCTGATAAGTACTTTGGCTTGTTAAATGAGAATTATTCTATTTGTGCCCTGATAAGTACTTTGGCTTGTTAAATGAGAATTATTCTATTTGTGCCCTGATAAGTGCGTTGGCTTGTTAAATGAGAATTATTCTATTTGTGCCTTGATAAGTACTTTGGCTTGGTTAATTGAGAATTAGCCTATGTGTTCTGGTGATAGCCTTTGAGTGCAAGTATTATGTTTTATTACGTTGCCGCGACTCTCGGTTGGAGAATTGGTATGCAGTTGTAAGTTATTTGGGCATCTGAAGCGGTGATGTGGAATTCCACGGGTATGCTTCCGTTATTTGTAGTACTTGGGTTAAATTCCCGGATTTTTTATAAAAGACATGGTAGTTCTTATATCTTGTTTGATGGTCGGTCGAGATAGGGTAAGAGTATAAGTGAGGGGTAAACCCCCAAGACGCTGTACCACCTGCTTTATGTGTTGTTTGACGGCCGGTTGAGATAGGGTAAGAGTATAAATGAGGCAAGCCCAGACGTTATACCACCTTCTCGGGGTAAGAGTATAAGTGAGGGTAAACCCCAAGATGCTATACCACCGCTTTACCATACTCCCAGGGTAAGAGTATAAGTGAGGGGTAAACCCCCAAGACGATATACCACCGGTGGGACTTGGTGTTCATGTATGCCTATTGGTGTTATATTATATCATGGACTGCCGGCAGTGAGGAAGGATTCCACCGGCATGATTGGTATTATGGGCGTGAGACCCATAGTTATGTTTTTAGTAATGACTT
Source organism: Przewalskia tangutica (assembly GCA_029844215.1). Classification (NCBI taxonomy): domain Eukaryota; kingdom Viridiplantae; phylum Streptophyta; class Magnoliopsida; order Solanales; family Solanaceae; genus Przewalskia; species Przewalskia tangutica. Next base: position 67,169,147 of record CM056724.1, on the reverse strand, counting down.
TGAGGCGGCGTCCACGACTTGATATATTTGTTTATGTATTGTGTCTTGTAATTTGATTATCATACATGTCTCTGTTTTGTTAGTTGTTATGATTTTGTTCTGATATTTTTCAGTTCACATACTTGGTACATTCTTCGTACTGACCTCGCCCGGGGGTTGCGTTCATCTGCCGCAGTTTAGTCTGTTGTCGGTGATCGGCAGTGTAGGACCTGCTCGAGTTTTGGATAGCTCATACATTGGGGAGTTTATCTTTTTGGTATAAGTTCTTTCGATGCTGTGCTTTTATGCGATTATGGATGCAGCGGGGCCTTGTCCGTCATATTTCGATCTAACTCTTAGAGTGCGTATTCATATGTGGGATTGGACTCACGTACGGTGTAGTGTCTTTTGTTATGTATATTATATGGCAGCCTTGTCGGCTTTGCCCTTGCACGTACGATTGGTTTTAAAGAAAAAAAAAGAGGTGTTATTTAATTTTCGCAGTTTACTTGTGTTGTTAAGGTAGAAGGGTGCCCAGGTAGAGCACCAGTCACGGGCCCGGGGTTCGGGGCGTGACAGAGTGGTATCAGGCGATCGATCCTCGGAATGTCTGAGGCCGTGTCTAGTAGAGTCTTGATTATCGGTGTGTTGCGCGCCACACCCATAAACAGGAGGCTACAGGACATTTAGGAGTTGGTTTCTATTCTTCTCACTCTAAGATCTTGCCATAGAGCTGTGTTAGTAAGATAATTCCTCTCTGACGTATTGTTGTGTTACAGTTATGCCTCCAAGGAGGGCAACAGCCGCCTAGAAGGGCAAAGGAGTAGCCGGAGCTACTAGTCAGACTCAGAGAGTTGATAGAGCTTATGCCCAGGGTATATCGGATGTTGTTCCGCAGTCGGCGAGGTCTTCTGCGCCAGGTATTGAGGCCCCAACACCGGAGCCTCCAGTTTCTCAGTTAAGGGAAGACTTTAGGGTCATGAAGGAAGCCATTATGTTATTGACCAAGATAGCAGTGCTACAGTTTCATCAGCCGGAGGTTATTCGGCCAGTAAAGTCAGTGTCACGGGGTAGAGGCGGCGGAAATCTGCGTAAGAGGGCTAGACCGGTTGGTTATCCCGGTGAGTTTTTTGACGAGCTGCCTCATCAGCGAGTAAGATATTCGTCCCAGCCTACCCAGTACATACCCCCGCAGCTCACAGGTGGGAGATTTAATCCCACAAGGTATGTAGGAGCCGGTCCGAGCTCCAGGGGTCGAGGTTCTCAAAGGAGCAGGGGATTTTCTCAGTCGAGGCCTCTTATTCCTCAGTGTTTCCATTGTAGTAAGCGTCATTTGGGGAAATGTCGTCTTGGCATAGGTGTTTGTTATTATTGTGGCCGTCCGGGCCATATACTGAGTGTATGTCCTTTTAGAAGGGGCACCGGTGAGGTGGCTCAGCCTATGAGGCCGATGGTTGGTTCCCTTTCCTCCGCGGTATGCGTTCCCGAGCGGTGTTGGATGTTAGCCGGTAGTGGTAGGGTCAGTGGAGTTTATAGTTCTGGCGGTCCTTCGAACCGCAGAGGTGACGTGACTACTGGACGGGATCAGGAAGCAACATCGCCTAGGGTTACAGGTATATCTCGATTCTTTTGAATCATACGTGCATTGTTAGATTCAGATTTTGCCCTAGCGTATATGTTTTCCCTTTATTGCTAGAGTTGTAAAGTGATAGTACCCCAGAGGTAGGGATACTTTGATTAGTAAAGTGAGAAGTTACGAATATGGGCAAGAATGGTAAGTGAACTGAGACTATAGTTGCGTAGAGTTCACACGTAATTGCCCCATGATTGTCACGACCCGAACCCGGGCCCGTGACTGGTGCCTTACCCCGGGCACCCTAGTGATACAACATCAGAGTAATCAGCGGAACATAAGACGATAACATGAAATAACAAGAAGTATGAAACAATAGTCTGAGAAAACTTGCCTTACGGCATATATATATAAATCAATTTAAAACCGACGATTACATCCCATTACAACTCGCCACAACAAGATTTTCTGACCTCTACGAATGATATGACAACAACGACGGACGGGGCCGTCATACCCTGAATGTAAGCACCTACAACAAGGGGACTATACGAGATAAGCCTCCGAGAAGCGGAGCTTTCCCAAACGCATCTGTGACCCTAAGAGCGAGGATCAACGGCGGTGTACCTCAACTGCGGCGTGAGCGGCCCTCGGAGGTCGATGCAGTACCAAGTATGTGGCGAAAAATCGTAAATGAAATCATAATAGTCTATAAAGCAGAGACATGTATGATAACCAAACTACGATTCACAATAAATAGGCGATCGTGTTAAGTCGAGGACTCACGCTCAAAGTCATCACTCAAATGTAACTATGGGTCTCACGCCCATAACATCAATCATGCCGTGGAATACCTTCTCACCGCGATTTATGATATAAAAGCACCAAGAAATACACATGAACACGGTCCTACGTGTCCTAATAAAACAAGATGCAGGTAAGTGCGAAGGCATAACCGACTACTAACACCTACGATTAACATGGTCATAAATCGTATCATGATATCTGTCTAGCGTCACATGATCAAAGGCCGGTCACTCGCCGCGATATCAAATGTGCGCGTCTAGCCCCGAAATCTCCGTAGCTCGCGTAGGCCAACCTCATAGGCCGCATGAGGTATTCCTCGCGTCGAGGGTAGCTACTCCCGACATCGTCCTGGACTCGCGATCCGCATGGCCACAAAGACCGCGCATGACCACAAGGGCCGCAAACTAACCCGAGCTCCGTAGTTCGCATGGATCCCTGGACCCGCATGAGGTATTCTCGAATCATGGTCCTGGACATCGCTGAGTCTACCCGCGTCGGAGGCGGCTTAACCTCCGAGACAAGTCAAGGTGAGTGGTACAATACCAACATAACGGCTGAGAGTCAAACAACTTTAAGCGCAGTCGAGGGAAAACCCCCTTTACACAAAACATCACAAGATACTAACACACGTAGCATCCTAGCATGTTTACTTATCAAATCAACAAGAAAGTATTACAAGGCTATCACAAACCAACACAATCATGTTATACACACAAGGTACATTCTAATAAATGATTAATAAGATCGGGCATCTATTCCCAAAGTACTTCATACATTATCTTTTAAAAGATACGTTACGTTTACAAAAGTCACACAATACCCGTAGTATATGAAAATAGAGTGATTATCTTTGAAGTAAATCAAAACACTTACCTTTGTAAAATCAAGTAACAACATTATTTTCCAAACGTTCAAGTTTGCCTAATTTCAAATGTTCACGGTTCTTATTTTAGAAAGGTTTCGTAGTTCATAGTCTTATTCATTTAAGAATATAATTCTCTTTTAAACCATCTGAGAAAACATAAGCCTTATATGTGAGTAGGATATTCTTGTTTATAACAATCTTATTACAGCAGCCATGATCTAGGAAATATCATTTTGTCTCATCTTAGCTTCTATGCAGATGGAAGTTTCTACTGGTTTTAATAATACTTAATCTGTCAAAATATTTCCTTTTATTAACGCTGCAGTGGTTTGTCGATACACATTCTGATTTCCGAAATCAGTAAAACATTCTTAAGTCGTTATACCTAACTTCCCATAAAGCTAGTATAACTCTTAAGTTTTCAAAAACCAGATACTTCTTCTTTCAAAATGATTCAAAATCTTTTGAAATACTTCAAGTTCTTTATTATTACATAACCAGCCGATTATAGTTCAAATCGATTACCACTTTTAAAAACCACAAGTATTTTCTTACCTACATAAAGTCATTATAACCAACTTCCCATAAAGCCGTTATAACACTTTATGTTTTAGACCAATCAAATACATTTAACACACGTATGCGTCTATCGTACTACATAGTTACACACATATCATGCTAGAAGAGATAGGAAGAGGTTCACATACCTCGCGACGAGTATCGACTAATAGCCAAACGCTCCAAGTACTTCCAACCGTCGGCTACTCCTTAAGCCAAGTAGATCGCGCCACACGCAGTACTTCAACCTATAAGGCCACAAGGCGCTTATTAATATTTAGATCTCTTCGTAGAACATTCTACGTAAAATTGGCGGACCTCCCCACATGGCGTAAATCTCCTCCTCTATCGGGGCCGGCTACCAAGCCAACCAGGGGGGGGGTATAAGGCTAATCCGGACGTGCACAATTCTACCTCAAAGAAAAACTACACAAGTCTCATGTAATACGTCCATGTAATTACGATTCGGACTCTTCTTTCGAAAGGTTTCTTATTATTCAAAGCTTAAGTCCAAAGACATTGCCGATAACAACGTTCAGTTCTATATATAGTATACTTCAACTATATAGTCTAACAATCATGTAATTTCCAATTACAATAGAGGGACAAGATATTTACCTCGATAAGCCCATAATTATCCAAGTAAAAAGTCGATCCTGGGCAACGTTTAGCTCCAACTCCGTGCGCTCCAACCCGCTCCAAACTACCCTTAGAAGTTCTAACCAACTTCTACATACTACTCCAACTAACCATGGAGATTTTTCTTAGGGTTTCGGTTTGGTGACTGACGAGAAGTATAATAGTATAACGGGGCTTTTCGTATAGGTATAACCTTAGAATACTACAAGGTATACGGCTAAGGTAATTTGGGCATTATAACAATACTTTTGAGAGTATCTCTATACCACAAAAAGGGGGTATTATACGAAAACAACTAGGCTAGGGGGGGTACCCCACGGCTAGCACCACAAGGAGGGGAGAACTCTCGGCCAAGGGGAGGGGATGATGGTGGACGAGAACACATATAAGAGATGGGGAGGATTTTAACACTTAGAGATTTGTAGAATGGATGAAGAAGTCTTCAAAGGGGGGGTATTTATAGGTCAAGCAAAGGCCAACCAATGGCCAAGATCATGCCAAGTGCAAGGCAAGTGTAGGGTCAAGATCAAGCCAAGTGCACCTTATCCATCTACCACCAAAATATCCTACCAACTCCTTGACCAAACAATGGCCAATTCGTCCAACCCCTTTACCGCCCAAGTCCTTCCAATGAGAGGGTGACAAGTGTCGCCCTCTTGTTGGTCCAAAATGTTTCGTCTCTCGGGAAAATCCGCAAAAAATAAAAACGACATAGCCGGAATTTTCCCTACGAAAGCTGTGGAAACGTTTCGTCGAAAAACGACTCTAACCGGGTGTTGTGCACAAAGAATAATTCGGCCAAGCCTATTCTCAAGTTCAAATTTTTCTACGTACGTCCTTACGTACATACTCTGAAAAATACGGGGTATAACAATGATAGTGTAAGACCAATAGGGAAGATTGTACAGTAAGAATACTTTGGCTTATGTGATGAACCTCTAAGTGAATAGGGGGATAGGGTGAGAAGTACCTTGAGATAAGAGATAGATTTATTTCAGACTAGGAATGAGAAGTTAAGTATGACGATGGGTCGGGTTGTGGACTCATTTCGGGTCAGCCGATAGTATGGAATGGGGTTTTGTCAGTTAGAAATGGTCCCGTTATGTGATAGGGTCCCGGGGATGCCAGGCCCAAGTTTAGTTAATCGTTGTACGAGTTCGTGGATGCGTTCCACCGGAACTAGGTCGTAAGGACCAAGAAGAGCCTTAACGGGAATGTAAGTAACTTTATGGCTAAGTTTGGATAATAACTCCAAGGATTGGAGAAGAGAAACAAAATTTGAGATTTTGTACATGTACTAGATGAGTTTGAAAGTACGAGAAAGTATGACAAGTAAGGAAAGAAAGGAACCTCTAAGGATCCCGTGTTTGGGAAGATTGTAACCTTCTAACTTTGTGAGAAGGGACCACGGACGGAAGGTCCATTATTATGTTCACGTATGTTGTGGTGGCCATGTGTGGCATCGTTAGTCGTGTGCATGTTTTGTTTGATAGGCATAATATAGAGTTTATGCCGGAGTTTGTATAGCTTGGCAACCGACTAAGAACATTCGGGGACGAATGTTTCTAAGGGGGAAAGAATGTTACACCCCGTAAGTCCAGGGCATGTAAAAGAGAATGCACGTAAGGAATCAAGACTTGGAAATGGGTACGAACGGAAGAATTGTTTTTATGACGGAAAATGTTCAGAACGTCGGAAAGGAAAAATGTTCGTTGTTGAGAATTGGATTCTCAAAATGCATTATTTGAAGAGTATGGAACTTATTATATTTATGAAAATTTATTTTTTACGGATTTGGTCACGTGGGGCCCACCCGAGAAATTTTACGTTTTGTGGGGCCCACGAGGTTTACGGAATTTTATGGACGAATGAGAAGGCGACATGTGGCACCCCCACACTTAGTCTTGGTCGAAATGTTGCAAGGGTAAAATGGTCATTTGACCTATGTAGATGATAAGTCTTGCAAGCTTGACATATTTGACCAAGTCAACTTGTCCACATAGGCTTGATCCATGTGATATTCATCCAAGCCACACATTTGTTGATATCTAGACCCTCCAATGTGTTATATGTATCATACTAGTGCAAGACTTGGCTTTGGACACTTAGAAAAAATTGAAAAACTTTGAAGCCTCCACTAAGAGCTCTCGGGTTAGGGTTCTAAGGAACAAGAAAAACTTTAGTTTGTGATCCATTAGCCACAAAAATTAAACCCAAGGTCCCTAAGGGTGTTGTAAGGATATCTCAATAGAAAGATTTCGGAAAAAACGCATTTTTACGTTAGTCGCAAGGCGGAAACTAATGAAGTTCTTCAACTTTGAAGTTGGAACTTGAAGATGGGTTCCTCTTAGGCTTCTAAGGAGTGCTTGGAGCGGATTGGAACTTAAGGAAAGGAGCTAAGAATTGCTAAGGCGCGACTTTGATTCTTGGAAATTTTAAGGGCTTATAAAGGTATAATCTTGTCGTTTTAGCAATTAAGGTTTACTTATTGTTGTAGCTATGGTTATTAGCAAGCATGAGCTATATATTGCGAAGTTTGATTATTATATTGGCTATTGGAACCCGAATCCGAAAACTAGCATGTTAGCCTTAAGACTACAATTCAAGTCGATTATTCGTTTAAGTCGTCGCATGTTGTGTAAGAAGGAAATTGTAGTTGTTGAAATGGTTTATAACTATATAACATGTTAGACCTTAGAACTTGGAATTTGGAAAAGGATTGGAAAAGACTTTGAATTGTTAGTATGTAGTTGGCCGAGAAGGGCTTGGAGTTTTAAACTACTTGGTATGAATTGTCGGGCGGAATTTTACACGTATTGTAAGGCGTGTAATCCCCTTTGTTTGGTTGTTGTGTTGAGCCTTAAATGTGGCGTGTTGGTTATTGTATTCGGCCTTGAAAAAGGTGGCAAAGTGAGTAGAAACAAAGGAAGTCTTTGCCTGATTTTGTAGAATTAGAGTAGACACTTAGTTTTATTCTACGTTAGAGACTAGAAGTTGATAGTCTTGTTGTGACCATTATAGGTTGACACTTCTACGTACGGCGTATTCGGCTTAGCTTGTGGATTTAGCCGAAAAGGTATGTGAACTATCTCCTCTTCTAGCATGATTCCTTAAGATAAAGAAGGTATGTCCTACTCCTTAAATGATCCATTCCTTGGTTGTATTTGGATTGCCTAAAATAGAATTTGTTATATGTACTTCATTGATTGTACTTTGATGTTTAAATTGTAAGTTGTATAATCCATTTTCCTTAGTGAAGTTTGGATTCTTAAAGGTGAAAGTATTTTACTTAAAGTACATGGAGTCTTGAAAATGAAGTGGTTTCCAAACCTTTTGGCTAGTGCCTTAGTTCCAAAACCTAAGGGTTGTTGTAATGACTTTAGGGGAGTTAAAGGAGTGATTTACTTAATTGTTTTAAGAGAGGAGAAATGACATGATTTAAGAGAAGTAACTTGTTTTAAAGGTGTGAGTTACTTGAGGTTTAAAAGTAGAAGAAACTTGTTTTCTAAATATTAAGGGACTTGAAGTATTTTGAAAGTTAAGGAACTTGATTTGAAAGTTTGTGATACTTGGTTTTAAGTATAAGTCTCTTGGTTAAAAAAAAGAATGGATATGTCTAAAACCATAAAGGGTTATAACGGCTTTATGGGAAGTTGGTTATAACGGCTTTATGGAAGGTTAAGAAAGTTGCCTATTTTTTATTAATGGGCATAAGTTGCCTAGATTGTGAAAATTTGAAGTTACTTGATTTCAGGCTTTGAAATGAGTTTTCTAAAAGTGTAGTAACTTACTTTGAAAAAATAGACATGCCTTGATACTACGGGTGTTAGTATCTTGGGGTTTACATAAAAAGGAGTCTTTCGAAAAGAATGTGCCCTGATAAGTACTTTGGCTTGTTAAATGAGAATTATTCTATTTGTGCCCTGATAAGTACTTTGGCTTGTTAAATGAGAATTATTCTATTTGTGCCCTGATAAGTACTTTGGCTTGTTAAATGAGAATTATTCTATTTGTGCCCTGATAAGTACTTTGGCTTGTTAAATGAGAATTATTCTATTTGTGCCCTGATAAGTACTTTGGCTTGTTAAATGAGAATTATTCTATTTGTGCCTTGATAAGTACTTTGGCTTGGTTAATTGAGAATTAGCCTATGTGTGCTGGTGATAGCCTTTGAGTGCAAGTATTATGTTTTATTACGTTGCCGCGACTCTCGGTTGGAGGGTCGGCTGTCTGGTTGTAAGTTATTTGGACGTACCGACAGTGATGTGGAATTCCACGGGTATGCTTCCGTTATTTGTAGTACTTGGGTTAAATTCCCGGATTTTTATAAAAGACATGGTAGTTCTTATGTCTTGTTTGATGGTCGGTCGAGATAGGGTAAGAGTATAAGTGAGGGGTAAACCCCCAAGACGTTGTACCACCTGCTTTATGTGTTGTTTGACGGCCGGTTGAGATAGGGTAAGAGTATAAATGAGGGGCAAGCCCCAAGACGTTATACCACCTTCTCCAGGGTAAGAGTATAAGTGAGGGGTAAACCCCCAAGATGTTATACCACCTGCTTTACCACCTTCTCAAGGGTAAGAGTATAAGTGAGGGGTAAACCCCCAAGACGTTATACCACCGGTGGGACTTGGTGTTCATGTATGCCTATTGGTGTTATATTATATAATGGACTGCCGGCAGTGAGGAAGGATTCCACGGGCATGATTGGTATTATGGGCGTGAGACCCATGGTTATGTTTTTAGTAATGACTTTGAGGGCGGGCGTCCCTGACTTGATATGACTGTTTATGTATTGTGTACTGTAATTTGATTATCATACATGTCTCCTGTTTTGTTAGACTGTTATGATTTTGTTCTGATATTTTTGATTCACATACTTGGTACATTCTTCGTCTTGACCTCCTTGAAGCTGCGTTCATCTGCGCAGTTTAGGTCTGTTGTCAGTGATCGACAGTGTAGGACCACCTTTCGAGTTTTGGATAGCTCATACGTTCGAGTTTATCTTTTTGGTATAAGTTCTTTCAGCAAAGCTTTTATGCGATTATGGATGCCGGGCCTTGTCTCGTCATATTTCGATCTAACTCTTAAGTGCAGTATTCATATGTGGGATTGGACTCACGTACGGTGTAGTGTCTTTTGTTATGTATATTATATGGCAGCCTTGTCGGCTTTGCCCTTGCACGTACGATTGGTTTTAAAGAAAAAAAAAAGTGTTATTTAATTTCCGCAGTTTACTTGTGTTGTTAAGGTAGAAGGGTGCCCAGGTAGAGCACCAGTCCGCGGGCGGGGTTGAAGCGAGACAAGTGACTAGTGCCTACCGGGCACCTTCTACCTTAACTACTAAGTAAACTGCGGAAATTAAATAACGCCTCATTTTTTTAAAACCAACGTGCGTCTGGCAAAGCCGCAAGGCTCCATATAATATACATAATCAAAATACATTACACTTTGTACGAGTCCAATCCTACATATGAATACTGACCTCAAGAGTTTTCTTGAAATATGACGACAAGGCCCCATTGTACCATAACCGCATAAAAGCTTTGCTGAAGAACTATACCAAAATGATAAACTCAATGAGCAGAGCTATCAAAAACTTCGAGCAGGTCCTACACCAAGATCACCAAATGGCGTACCTAAACTCGCGGCATGAACGCACTCAAGGAGGCTCGATTAATAATGTACCAAGTATGTGAAATCAAAATCGTAATGAAATCATATCATGCTTGTCACGACCGATCCGGGCGTGGTCGTGCCTTACCCGCACCCAGTAGATATACATCGAGTAAGCAATGAATATAAAAACAAAGACATGAGATAAAGTGTAAAATGAAAGCGATCTATCGAAAAAGTTGTCTTTCGGCATGTATATATATACCAAGTCCGATTACATCCCAAAATTTACAACAGACTCTGAGACCTAAGAAAGTAAACAACTATGGCGGGACAGGGCCCCGCCATACCCTGAATGTACATAAAGCTACAATGACAGGGAGATCATACCCAAAAGATAAGCCTCCGGAGAAACGGGGCTTTCCCAAAACCAGAAACGGTGATCATAGGAGCGGGGATCAACAACAGGAGTACCTCTACCTGCGGCATGAACGCAGCCCCCCGAAGGAGGTCAGTACAACAGGTACCAAGTATGTGAAACTGTAAAGTACTGAAATGAAATCATAGCATTTTTAAAACCAATTACAAATACGTATGAACAACCAATTTAACCGCACATAGTGCCACAGCATAAACAAGAGCAAAATAGATGTAACGTAACTGGTCTTTTCTAGGCCGCTAATGATCGAAGCAAGGCCAATCGCCCATAGTATCATTATGCGAGCCTAATCCTGGAACTTCGCGATCCGCATAGACCACCTAGGTCGCATGAGGTATTCTCGCGCATCGGGGTAGCTAACCCTCGGCATCAACTCGACTCCGCGATCCGCATAGTCACCTGGACCGCATGAGGTATTCCTCGCATCGGCGTAACACACCCGGAGTGATCATCCTGGAACTCCCGCAGCTCCGCATAGGTCACATAGACCCGCATGAGGTATTCCTCGCATCGGGGGTGGCTAGCCCTCGGCTCGTAACAAGTCAGGGGGGTAAGTGATATAATATCTGCACAACTGCTTATCGTTAAACAACATAAGCACAACAAGGAAACCCCTTTACACAAACGTCACAAGACACTAACACACGTAGCATCATAACATGTCTACTTATCAAACCAACTTACCACACCTTCAGAAATCATTTACAAGGCTTTTATAAACAATTAAGTAAACTGTTTCCTCTTATCTTTCTCAAGTCGTTATACCTAACTTCCCATAAAGCTAGTATAACACTTAAGTTTTTTTGAAAAACCAAGTATTACTTTTCTTTCAAAAATGATTCATAACTCTTTTGAAATACTTCAAGATTCTTATTATTTAAAACTCAAGTTAAAAGACATCAAAGTAAAACCAAATTTAGTTAACACACGTACGTCTACCGTACTATATATATTTCACAAATATCATGCTCAAGAGGATAGGAAGAATCACATACCTTTTCGGCTCAATCCACCTGCCAAGTCGAATATGTCGCGCGCAGAGTATCAACCTATAATAGTCAAATACGTCTATCAACGTCTAGACTACTTCGTAGAATATTCTAAGCATAAGGTTCTTTATTCTACGGAAAATTGGGCAGCACTTCCCTACCCGTAAAACTACACAAGTCTACTGTAAATAGAGCCCAATGTAATTACAGTTCAATTCTCTTCTTTATATCGTCCTTCTATATATCTTATACTCAATTCTAAACTACTACAATATGTAATCTTCCATTACAATAGAAGGACAAAGATTATTACCTCGATAAGCCCAAAATTATCCAAGATATAAGTCGATCGTGAGCAACGCCTAACTCCTATTCTGTACGCTCCAATTCGCTCCAAGAAACCCTTAGAAGTTTCTAAATAACTTCTCCTAATACTTCATCCAACTATGAAGATTTTCCTAGGGTTTCGTTTTGTGACTAAAGGAAATAAAGTAGTATTTCCGGGCTCTTAGTATAGAGGTAACTTTGGAATACTACAAGGGATTTAGGCTAAAGTATTTGGGATAGTAACAATACTTGAAGAAATTTTTCTACCAAGGGGAGTTTGGGCAGAGCTACTACAAAGGGGGGAGGGAGTTTTGGACGAGACTACAACAAAGGGGGAAGGATTTTTGAGACATGGAAATTGTTTAAGTGGATGAAGAAGTCTTGCAACTTAAAGGGGTATTTATAGGACATTCAAGGGTCAAGATTCAAGCATGTGTATGGTGAAGATTTGGTCTAAGTGTGAGTGGAGTCTTCCAACCAAGTGTCCACCACAACTTTGAGACATATGTCCACCACAACTTTGGGACATATGTCCACCACAAAAATGAGACATGTGGCTAGCCACATGTCTCCAAAAAAATGTCCAAGCCAAGGGTCCCCCCTTCCCACTTGCTCCATAAAAAATCTTGCAAGACTTTGACTACTTGACTTGGCCACTTGCCCACAAATTTTCGTCCAACATGTGCCACCTAGGGGTGACACATGTCGCCCTCCTATTGGTCCAAAATATTTCATCTCTCGGAAAAATCCGTAATTGGTTAAAATATTAAAAACGTAAAATTTCCTTCACAAGGTTCGGAATCTTTTCCGTTGGAAGTTCACAATTCCATCCTTAACCTAATTAGGGCTTATACATTTGTACGTACGTCCTCACATACATACTCTGGAACTACGGGGTATAACATTCTCCCCCTCTTAGAAACATTCTTCCCGAATGTTCCTTCCGGATTCAATTAAAACAGAAACGACATAGTTCCTCATAACTTAAACAGTTTGCAAATGCCACACATGGCCACAATACAACACTTAAGTACATATGATAATTAAAATCAAGTAGGAAAGTGAGTTACCTAGAGGTGTGGGGAATAAGTGAGGATACTTCTGCCTCATGTCCTCCTCTGCTTCCCACGACATCTCCTCTCTGTTCTCGTTCCGCCATAAGACCTTGACGGAAGCCACATCCTTTGTCCGTAGTCGCCTAACCTGACGATCGAGTATCGCTATGGAAATCTCCTCATATGATAGCCCCTCTGTCACCTGGACATCATCAATCGGGTGCACTCTAGATGGATCTCCAATACATCTCCTCAGCATAGAAACATGAAAAATCGGACGTACTGCCTTCAGATCGGACGACAGATCCAACTCATAGGCAACCTTGCCTACCCTACGGACAATCTGATAAGGCCCAATGTACCTTGGGCTGAGCTTTCATTTCTTCCCAAACCTCATCACACCCTTCATGGGTGACACCTTCAGGAAAACCCAATCATCAACCTCAAACTCCAGATGCCGACGACGATGATCCGCATACGACTTCTGTCGACTCTGAGCTGTCAACAACCGCTCCTGGATAAGCTTCACCTTATCCACCGCCTGCTGTATCAAGTCCGGCCCAACCAACTGAACCTCACCCACATCAAACCAGCCTATCGGCGACCTGCACTTCCTCTCATATAAGGCCTCATAAGGCGCCATCTGGATACTGGAATGGTAGTTGTTATTATACGCAAACTCTACTAGCGGCAAATGATCCTCCCAGCTACCCCTGAAATCAATAACAAAGGCTCGCAACATATCCTCAAGTGTCTAGATAGTACGCTCTGCTGCATGCATGCGAGGATGGAATGCGTCTTGAGGCTCACCTGCGTCCCTAATCCCTTCTGGAAAGACCTCCAGAAGTTAGTCATAAACTGGGCTCATCTGTCCGATATGATAGAAATAGGTACCCCATGCAGTCTCACGATCTCTCGGATGTAAAGTCTAGCATAATTCTCAGCCGAAAAAGTCGTCCTGACGGGAAGAAAGTGGGCGGATTTCGTCAGCCTGTCGACGATAACCCAGATAGAATCATGTTTCCTCTGAGTGCGAGGTAACCCTGTAATAAAGTCCATGTTGATCACCTCCCACTTCCACGTCGGAATCTCTATAGCCTGCAACAACCCACCAGGCCTCTGGTGCTCCACCTGACTCTGCGACCTCGGACATCGAGCAACAAACTATGCAACGTCCTCTTGTGCCATCCCACCAATACACAGATCTGAGGTCGTGGTACATCTTTGTCGACCCCGGATGGATAGAGTAACGCGCGTTGTGTGCTTCCCCTAGAACCTGCTGCCGAAGTCCTGCAATATCTGGAACACACAACCTGCCCTCAAATCTTAGCACCCCATCAGGTGCTACTTCGAATGGACCCTTCCCCTCACGAAGAGCCCTATCACGATACCGTGTCAAAATCGGATCCTCATACTGTCGCCTCTTCACCTCCTCGACGATGGAAGCTCGGCAACCTCACGAACCCGAACCCTAGTACTATCAGAACCAATCAATCGGACTCCAAGGCTCGCTAGCTGATGTAACTCGTGGACCATGCCCCTCCTCTCTGGCTGCACCTCTGATAGACTACCCATCGACCTACGACTAAGGGCATCTGCCACTACATTGGCCTTCCCTGGGTGGTATAGGATATCGACATCATAATCCTTGAGTAGCTCTAACCACCGTCTCTGTCGTAAGTTCAGCTCCCTCTGGCTGAAGATATACTGGAGGCTCTTGTGGTCTGTGTAAATATCCACATGAACCCCATACAAATAATGTCTCCAGATCTTCAAGGCGTGAATCACCGCTGCCAACTCTAAGTCATGTGTGGGGTAGTTCTTCTCATGCTTCTTGAGCTGTCGAGATGCGTAAGTTATGACCTTGCCCTACTGCATTAACATACATCCAAGCCCGATGTCCGACGCATCACAATAAACCACATAGCCATCCGACCTCCGGAAGTAAGAAGCTGGGCGGTCGTCAATCTCTCGCCGATGGCGAAGCCCTCCTCACAAGCATCCGTCCACTGAAACTCGGCTGCCTCTGAGTCAGCTTAGTCAAAGGTGCTAAAATAGAAGCAAACTTCTCCACGAACCTCCGATAATACCCTGCAAGGCCCAGAAAGCTGCGCACCTCTGTCGGTGTAGTAGGTCTAGGCCAAGTCTTGTCTGCCTCGATCTTTACCGTATCCACCCGAATACCATCGGCCCCGACAATGTGCCCTAAGAACGCCACCGAAGTCAACCAAAACTCACATTTCGAAAACTTGGCATACAACCGATGGTCCTGGAGAACTCTCAGCACCGTCCTCAAATGCTCCGCATGTTCCTGCTCTGAGCGAGAATAAACTAAGATGTCATCAATGAATACTATCACAAACGTATCCAAAAATGGCTTGAACACTCGGTTCATCAAATCCATAAATACTGTCGGAGCATTGGTCAAGCCGAAAGACATGACCCTGAACTCATAGTGCGTCTGGTCCGAATGCGATCTAGGGACATCCGTCTCCCTAACTCGCACCTGATGGTAACCAGATCGCAGGTCTATCTTGGAGAAACATCTCGCACCCTGCAATTGGTCGAACAAATCGTCAATCCTAGGGAGGGGGTATCTGTTCTTAATAGTCACCTTGTTCAGCTGCCTGTAATCAACACACATACGCAGCGTCCCATCCTTCTTCTTCACGAACAATACCGGCGCTCCCCAGGGAGAAACACTAGGCCTGATGAAGTCCTTCTCTAGCAAATCTCTCAGTTGGTCCTTCAATTCTCTCAACTCGGCAGGTGCCATCCTGTATGGCGGAATGGATATAGGTCGAGTATCAGGCAGAATATCAATGCAAAACTCTATCTCCCTCTCAGGAGGGATACTCGGGAGGTCGTCTGGGAACACATCTGGGAACTCTCTGACAACTGGAACTGAATGAAGGTCTGGTATCTCGGCCTCAGTATCAAATACCCGAATGAGATGGTAGATATACCCCTTCTGCACCATCTTCCTGGCCTTGAGGTAATAAATAAACCTACCCCTCGGCGACACAGTGTTCCACTCCCACTCAATAACCGGCTCCCCAGGAAACTGGAACCGTACCACTCTCTCCCTACAGTTTACATTGGCGTAGCAAGAAGATAACCAATCCATACCCATAATCACATCGAAGTCTGGCATATCCAACTCTATCAAGTCGGCTAGGGTATGACGACTGCATATAGTCACTGGGCAAGCCCTATATACCCGCTCAGCTACCACCGAATCACCCACTGGCGTAGCTACCTCAAAAGGGTCTATGGACTCAGGCTCTATCCCTATCCTACTAGCAATAAGGGGAGATATATATGACAGGGTAGAACCCGGATCTATCAAGGCATACACGTCACAACAAGAAACTGATAAGGTACCTGTGACGACATCCGGTGATGCCTCTTGGTCCTGGCGGCTGGACAGGGCATAAATGCGGTTCTGAGGACCGCTGGAACTGGGACCCGTGCCACGACCTCTGCCGCGACCTGCTGGTCCATGAGTACCCTGCCCTCCGGGGCGAGTAACTGTAGGAGATGAAGACCCGGCAAAAGACCCTGTAGGCTGACCCCTACCATCTGCGCTGCCCCTGGTCGAACAGGCTCTCGCAAAGTGACCCTGCTGGCCGCAAGTGTAACAAGCTCCCGAAGTAGTACCACAACTCCCGTAATGGGATCTACCGCATCGGCCACACTGAGAGGGGGGTGGTCTCGATCGGTTAGCACATCTTCTACCCTGGAAGTCCGAAGCCCTGGGGCCCTGACCTGCCCCCGAATACCCTGGCTGCCGTGAAGACGGTGGAGGAGTGTTCTGAGCTGGCGGTGGTGCAAATCTAGTCTGATGCTGAGGCCGTCCACCCTGAGAGCTACCAAAAGACCCTGTCGTCCTGGCCTTCTTCTGCTGCTGATATCTGTCAACCCGTCGGCCTCTACGCTCCTCACACCCAAGTGCATGAGCCTGTATGCGGGCAATGTCTAAGCTACACCCGAGCAAGACTCTTCCAAATAATCATCGAGCCCGGTGACGTAGCGGTGCACTCTGTCCTCCATATCTGCTACTAACGCAGAGACATATCGAGCCAACGAGTCGAACTCAACGTTGTACTCCCGAACTGTGCGCCCTCTCTGTCTCAGCATCAAAAATCTGTCGGCCCGTGCTCTCCTCATCTGTGGCGGCAAGAAATGGCAAAGGAATGCCTCAGAGGACTCGTCCCATACAGCTGGAGGCACATGCTCTCCCCGGGACAGCTTCCACGAATCTAACCAGTCGACTGAGGTATCACGCAGCCGATGCGAACCTAAGACCACTGACTCGGTCTCGGCATTGATCACTCATGATCCGTAATTATCGGATGAACTCCTGCGGATCATCCTCGTGCCTCGACAGTAGAACTGCGGCGGTGCAACTCAGGAAATCCTGTAGTCTCAAACTATCCGACCTCGGGTGAACCACGGGTGCTACTGGAACTGCTGCATCCAGCCTATCCTCATGTCCGCCACGATCACGGCTAATCGGGCCATCTCTCGTAACCCATCTCTTCGCTCCGGTGTGGGTCGAGGCGCAGTCTTGTGGTCTCGGTAGCCTCTGCGCTCTAAACTCTTTGAAGGGCGGCGTCGTGGAACTCGTCGTCTGTAGCACCACCCCTGATAGGGACTGGGCCTGTGCCCTCGTGGTCCTCTGTGTCCTACTAGCAGCTCCTCACCGCCTTGCCCGCCTACGGGCGGGTTGCCTTGCGCGGAGGCATAGCTGGTACATAAGAATGTGTTAGAAAGAGTCCAACTTATAACATAGCTCTAAGGCACGATCTCAGAGTGAGAAGAATGGAAACTAATCCTAAATATCCTGCAGCCTCCTGATTATTGGTGTGGTGCACAACACACCGATAATCAAGACTCTACTAGATACGATCTGTAGACACTTTCCGAGGATTAACTGCTCTGATACCACTTTTGTCACGACCCGATCCCGGGCCCGTGACTGGTGTCTTACCCGGGCACCCAAGTAGATATACATCAGAGTAACCAGCGGAATATAAAAACAAAGACATGAGATAAAGAGTAAATTGAGAAACAGTCTATCCAAGAAAAAGTTGCCTTTCGGCATGTATTTATATACCAAGTCTGACAGTTACATTCCAAAATTTACAACAGGACTACATACCTCTAAGAAAGTAAACAACTATGGCGGGACAGGGCCCCGCCATACCCTGAATGTACATAAAGCTACAATGACAGAGAGATCATACCCAAAAGATAAGCCTCTGGAGAAACGGGGCTTTCCTAAAGCGAAACGGTGATCTAGGAGCGGGGATCAACAACAGATTACCTACTGCGGCATGAACGCGGCCCCGAAGGAGGTCGATAACAAGTACCAAGTATGTGAATCGTAAATCGAAATGAAATCATTGCATTTTAAAACCAATTACAAATACGTATGAACAACCAATTTAACCGCACATAGTGCCACAAAGATAAACAAGAGCAAAATAGATATAACGCGTGGGTCTTTTCTAGGCGCTAATGATCGAAGCAAGGCCAATCGCCCATAGTATCATTATGCGAGCCTAATCTGGAACTTCCGCGATCGCATAGACCACCTAGGTCGCATGAGGTATTCCTCGCATCGGGGTAGCTAACCCTCGGCATCAACTCGACTCCGCGATCCGCATAGTCACCTGGACCGCATGAGGTATTCCTCGCATCGGCGTAACACACCCGGAGTAATCATCCTGGAACTCCCGCAGCTCCGCATAGGTCACATAGACCCGCATGAGGTATTCCTCGCATCGGGGGTGGCTAGCCCTCGGCTCGTAACAAGTCAGGGGGGTAAGTGATATAATATCAGCACAACTGCTTATCGTTAAACAACATAAGCACAACAAGGAAACCCCCTTTACACAAACGTCACAAGACACTAACACACGTAGCATCATAATATGTCTACTTATCAAACCAACTTACCACACCTTCAGAAATTATTTACAAGGCTTTTATAAACAATTAAGTAAACTGTTTCCTCTTATCTTTCTCAAGTCGTTATACCTAACTTCCCATAAAGCTAGTTTAACACTTAAGCTTTTTTGAAAAACCAAGTATTACTTTTCTTTCAAAAATGATTCATAACTCTTTTGAAATACTTCAAGATTCTTATTATTTAAAACTCAAGTCAAAAGACATCAAAGTAAAACCAAATTTAGTTAACACACGTACGTCAACCGTACTATATATATTTCACAAATATCATGCTCAAGAGGATAAGAAGAATCACATACCTCCTCGGCTCAATCCACCTGCCAAGTCGAATATGTCGCGCGCAGAGTATCAACCTATAATAGTCAAATACGTCTATCAACGTCTAGACTACTTCGTAGAATATTCTAAGCATAAGGTTCTTTATTCTACGGAAAATTGGGCAGCACTTCCCTACCCGTAAAACTACACAAGTCTACTGTAAATACAACCCAATGTAATTACAGTTCAATTCTCTTCTTTATATCGTCCTTCTATATATCTTATACTCAATTCTAAACTACTACAATATGTAATCTTCAATTACAATAGAAGGACAAAGATTATTACCTCGATAAGCCCAAAATTATCCAAGATATAAGTCGATCCTGAGCAACGTTTAGCTCCTATTCTGTACGCTCCAATTCGCTCCAAGAAACCCTTAGAAGTTTCTAAACAACTTCTCCTAATACTTCATCCAACTATGAAGATTTTCCTAGGGTTTCATTTTGTGACTAAAGGAAATAAAGTAGTATTTTCGAGCTCTTAGTATAGAGGTAACTTTGGAATACTACAAGGGATTTAAGCTAAAGTATTTGGGATAGTAACAATACTTGAAGAATTTTTTCTACCAGGGGGGGGGGGGAGTTTCGGTCGAGAGCTACTACAAAGGGGGGAGGGAGTTTTGGACGAGACTACAACAAAGGGGGAAGGATTTTTGAGACTTGGAAATTGTTTAAGTGGATGAAGAAGTCTCGCAACTTAAGGGGGTATTTATAGGACATTCAAGGGTCAAGATTCAAGCATGTGTATGGTGAAGATTTTGTTATACCCCGTATTTCCAGAGTATGTACGTGGAGACGTACGTACGAAAATTTGAGACTTAAAGTTTGGCATAGGTTCGAAATTGTGCACAACACCCGATTAGAGTCGTTTTTCGACGAAACGTTTTACAGAGCTTGCGTAGGAAAAATTCCGACTATGTCGTTTTGTATTTTTGCGGATTTTTCCGAGCGACGGAACATTTTTGTTAACGAGAGGTGACACTTGTCACCTCGCCGGGCGCCTTTAGAAGCGGTTCGCTCGCCGATTGGTGCCTTGTGGCCTTGTTTTGTGCAATGTTTTGTGCAATGTTTTGTGGCTTGTTTTGTGGAGTAGGGGTTAGGGTGCACTTGGCTTGATCAAGGCCTTACACTTGCCTTGCACATGGCTTGATCTTGTCCATTGGTTGGCCCTTGGCTTCTCTATAAATACCCTCCCTTTGTCAAGACTTCATCATCCAAATGTGTTCTAAGTCTTGCAATCCTTCCCTCTCCTCTTGTTGTTCTCGTCCTAAGCCTTCCCCTCCCCTTTGAGTGGCCTTGTGGCGAGAGCCTTCCCTCCCCTTTGAGGTGCTAGCCGGGTACCCCTAGCCTAGTTGTTTGAAATATACCCTCCTCGTGGTATTGAAATACTTCTCAAGTATTGTTATAATGCCCAAAATACCTTAGCCTTTACCTTGTTGTATTCCAAAAGTTACCTCTATACGTAGAGTCCGAAATACTACCTTTTGTCCTTTTAGTCTCAAACCGAAACCCTAAGGAAATCTTCATGAGTTGGAGTATTTAAGTAGAAGTTGGTTAGAACTTCTAAGGGTTGTTTGGAGCGGATTGGAGCGCACGGAGTAGAGCTAAACCTTGCTCAGATCGACATTATAACTTGGATAATTTTGGGCTTGTCGAGGTAAATATTCTTGTCCCTTATTGTAATTGGAGATTACATGTTGTAGGAACATATAGTTGAAGTATACTATATATAGAATGAACATTATTGTGCGGCAATGTCTTTTGACTTAAGCTGAATTTAAAGAAGAGAATCGAATCAGAATTACATAGGTGTATTCAGATGAGACTTGTGTAGCATTCTTTGTGTTGTAGAATTGTACACGCCCGGTTAGACGTGCCAACCCCTGGTTGGCTTGGTAGCCGCTCGATAGAGAGGAGATTTACGCCATGTTGCGGGGAGTCTTTGCCGAATTTTACGTAGAATATGGAACCGTGCGGTTAGAAGTTAATAGACGTTTGTGGCCTTATAGGTGGAAATCTGCGAGTAGCGTATTCTACTTGAAGAGTGGAGCGACTAGCCATGTTCTGATCGTGAGCGTTTTGCTTATTGTCGATACTCGCCACGAGGTATGTGAACCTCTTCCTATCCTTCTAGCATGATGCTTTGTAAACTATGTAGTACGGTAGACGCATACGTGCTAATGAGTTGGTTGGTTTAAAACATAGGGTGTTATAATAGCTTTATGGGAAGTTAGTTATAACGACTCTATGTAGGTAAAAGATTGGTTTTGATTGTAGAAGTTAAGAGACTTGATCTTGAAAGATAAGAGAATTAAATTGATTTAATTGGTAATTAACATTTTGTTAAAAGTATTGTGAAACCTCATTCGCAGTAATGAGTACTTGGTTTTAAAAAAGAATAATGTTTTATTGATTTAGGAAATGAGAATAAGTGTCGAACAAACCACAACAAATAGCTAATAAAGGAAAGTGTTTTGACAAATAACAAATTGTTATTAAAACCAAGAGAAACCTCCATCCGCATGTAAGCTAAGATAAGACAAAATTGTATTACATTTCCTAGATCATGGCTGTTGTAACAAGATTGTTGTAAACAAGAATAAACGGCTCACGTACAAGACATATGTTACTCAATTGTTTTAAAAGGGATTAAGACTATGAGTTATGAAACCTTTCTAAAATGAGAAACTTGAGCATTTGAAATTAGGCAAACTTGAACGTTTGGAAAATAATGTTGTTACTTGATTTTACAAAAGGGAAGTATTTTGGTTTACCTAAAAATGTGAGTCACTCTATTTTTATACTACGGGTATTGGGTGACTTCTATAAAAGGAATGGATCTCTTTAAAAAGGAATTTAACGTACGTAGTACTTTAGGGTTAAAACCCAGATTTGATACGAAATGGAAGTACCTTAAGTTGTGTGTAACTTGCCTATGCATGTTGTTGTGTAACTCGCCTATGCTTATTGTGATAGCCTTTGTTGTGCAAGTGTTGATATCAGGTGACTTCTTGGGAAGGAGTGGATCTTTTTATAAAAGTCTAGAAGTATGGTAATTTGCTTGAGCTTGTTTGTGATAGCCTGGTTGTGCGGTATATTGTTGTTGATGTCACATGGACATGTCTACACCGGCGCAATTCCGGGAATGTGGCCACGGCGAGGTTGATTACGATATATTGTTATTGTGGTTACATGGACATGTCTACACCGGCGCACTCCGGGCGTGTGGCTATGCGGGTTAATCACCCAGATTATTGTTGATAATGTCACTTGGACGTGTGTCACACCGGCTGCACTCCGGGCATGTGGCCATGGGCATTGTTATTATTGTTGCATCATGGGCATGTCTACACCGATGCACTCGGGGCACGCGCCATGATGCGAACACGATTGATGTTGTGGGCGTGAGACCCATAGTTATATTTGAGTGATGACTTGAGGCGTGAGTCCTCGACGATACGATCGCTTTTATGTTGCGAATCGTAGTTTTGTTATCATACATGTCTCTGCTTTTATATAGATTATGATTTCATTTACTGATTTTTACTGATTTCACATACTTGGTACTGTTATCGACCTCCTTGGGCCGTTCATGCCGCAGTAGGAGTACATCGGTAGTGGATCCCCGCCGTAGGATCACAGCCAACAGATTGGGAAACTCCGTTCTCCGAGGCTTATCTTTTGGTATGTTACCCCGAGTTGTAGGTTCTTGTACATTCAGGGTATGGCGAGGCCCCGTCGTCATGTTGTATAAAAACTCTTAGAGGTCCATGTAGTACCGTGGCGGGGTTTGTAAAGGATTAAACTGCTCGTTTTGAAAGAGTTGTTTATATATATTTTATTGGAAGGTAACCGCTTGGTTGGCCTGCTTTATGATCATATATCTTGTTTCTTGTTTAAGTTTTATATTCATTGGTGTTTCTCTGATGTTGTATCACTAGGGTGCCCGGGGTAAGGCACCAGTCACGGGCCCGGAACGGGTCGTGACAAAAGTGGTATCAGAGCAGTTAATCCTTGGAAAGTGTCTATAGACCGTGTCTAGTAGAGTCTTGATTATCGATGTGTGCACCACATCTATAATCGTGAGGTCGCAGGACATTTAGGATTAGTTTCCATTCTTCTCATTCTGAGATCGTGCCTTAGAGCTGTGTTGTAAGTTGGACCCCTCTGACGTATCTCGTTTTTTACCAGTTATGCCTCCGCGCAAGGCAACCAGAGCCAGAAGGCAAGACACCGAGGAGGCGCTAGTGAGATACTGAGGAGTACGAGGCGCAGCCGGACAAGACTGAGGTTGTGCTTGACGGCGAGGTTTGCGACGCCCAGCCCAAAGAGTTTAGAACCACGGCAATGGTCGCTGAGACCACAAGACTGAGCCTCCACCCCACACCGGAGCAGATGAGACGGGTACAAGGAGATGGCGATTATTGGCCGTGGTCATGGCCGAATATGAGGATAGGATGGATCAGCAGCCAGCCCAGAGCACCAGTGGTTCACCCCGAGCGAATAGTTTGAGGCTACGGACTTTACGAGTTGTAGCCCGCCGAGTTTTATGGGTCGAGGCACGAGGATGATCCGCAGGAGTTCATCCGGCGATTCTACCGGTCATGAGTGTGATCAAGGCTTCGAGACCGAGTCGGTGGTCTTAGGTTCGCATCGGCCGCGCGTGATACCGCAATGATCGTTTGATTCGTGGGAGTTGTCCCGGGAGAGCATGCGCTTCTAGCGGTATGGGACGAGTTCTCGAGGCATTCCTCACTCACTTCTTGCCTCCGCGGATGAGGGCACGCCGGCAGATTTATGATCTTTGAGACGCAGGCGTGCGGTTCGGAGTACAACGTGGAGTTTGACTCGTTGGCTCGGTATGTCCCCGCTTTAGTGGCAACCATGGAGGATAGAGTGCACCGCTACGTCACCGGGCTAGATGATTACTGACAGAGGCTTGTTCGAGTTTAGCTCTTCACCGCATGGACATTGCCCGCACGCAGCTCATGCACTAGGATGTGAGGCACGGAGAGAGGTCGACGGAATGACGAAGATCGCAGAAGAGGCCGAACAACAGGTCCTTTGGTGACTTTCGAGGCGGACCGCCAAAGAAGATACTAGTTTTGTACCTCCGCCGGCAGAGTGGTCCTCCACAACCTTGAGCATCCAGAGTATTCGGAGCGGTCAAGGCTCCAAGGGTTCGTGTTTCGAGGAAGTAAGGGTGTTGGCGGACGGTCACCCTACTACCGGTGGTCGATGTGGTAGACCGCATTTCGGGGAGTGTCGTGGTGCCAAGTGAGCTTGTTATTTTTGCGGCCAGCAGGGCCATTTTGCGAGGAACTGTGCGACCAAGGGAAGCACGGATGTTACGACTCGGCCTTCAGGATCAGTGACTGGTTCATCACCTTCACTAGCTGTGCGCCCTGCAGGGCAGGACTGTGATTAGAAAGCGGTAGAGGCAGGTATATCCTTAACCCTCTAGAGTTTTGTATGCTGATGTGTTTAGTGTTATGTTCGGTTAGCTTTGTGCTAAAATGTGATTTAAGAACCTGGTTAGTGTAGAAGAGTAAGCCTGGGGGAGTGGTAAGTGTGAACCTTAGACTATTTCACGATTGAGACCTTAGAGGTAAGGTCGTCTTGTGTAAAAGATTTATTTTATGTTTGACCTTTATCAGTGTACGTAGTATACGTGGAGTTATTGTGGGGAATTCCTTGGGTTGTGTATAATGGAAGTAGTAGCTTTCATGATGTGAATTAGTAAGATTGTTCCGTTTCGGCGAGCAAGTATTGCGCGCGATTGTGGTCGGGTTGATGGCGCTCGCGATCGACGCATGACCGGTTTAGGGTCAAATGGTGGTAGGGTCACGAGGATGTTAGGCCCCAGTTTAGTTGACCATCGTATGAGTTCGTGGTTATGTTCGACCAGAAGCGGTTCATGAAGGCCGGGAATGGCCTTAAAGAAGATTGAGGTTAGTAAGATGACCAAGTTTGGAGGTAGTGACTCCACAGTTTTGAGAACTGAAGCGATGACTGATGTATGGCACGTCCTGAGTGACACTAGAACCTCAGGGATCGCATGCAGTTCGGTACCATTTGTTGGGTCGCCGGAGTGACACTAGAACCTCGCGGCAAAGTGACAAAAGTGGTATCGCACGACGAGTAAGGAAGGAAGGGAACGTGTGTTATTTTCGTGGCCAAGTTGTGACGTTGGCAACTTGCTAGAGGAACTTCATCGATATCCGTCTTGAGAAGGAACATTCGGGACGAATGTTTCTAAGAAGGGGAGAATGTTATACCCCGTATTTCCAGAGTATGTACGTGGAGACGTACGTACGAAAATTTGAGACTTAAAGTTTGGCATAGGTTCGAAATTGTGCACAACACCCGATTAGAGTCGTTTTTCGACGAAACGTTTTACAGAGCTTGCGTAGGGAAAATTCCGGCTATGTCGTTTTGTATTTTTGCGGATTTTTCCGAGCGACGGAACATTTTTGGGCCAACGAGAGGGTGACACTTGTCACCCTTAAGTGGGCGCCTTAGGGGCGGTTTGGCCTTGGCCGATTGGTGCCTTGTTGTGGCCTTGTTTTGTGCAATGTTTTATGCAATGTTTTGTGGCTTGTTTTGTGGAGTAGGGGTTAGGGTGCACTTGGCTTGATCAAGGCCTTACACTTGCCTTGCACATGGCTTGATCTTGTCCATTGGTCGCCCTGGCTTCCTATAAATACCCCTCCCTTTGTTGAAGACTTCATCATCCAAATGTGTTCTAAGTCTTGCAATCCTTCCCCTCTCCTCTTGTTGTTCTCGTCCTAAGCCTTCCCCCCCTCCCCCTTTGAGTGGCCTTGTGGCCGAGAGCCT
Source organism: Przewalskia tangutica (assembly GCA_029844215.1). NCBI lineage: Eukaryota > Viridiplantae > Streptophyta > Magnoliopsida > Solanales > Solanaceae > Przewalskia > Przewalskia tangutica. Next base: position 67,143,167 of record CM056724.1, on the reverse strand, counting down.
TCCCCTCCCCCCCCTTTGAGGTGCTCGCCGTGGGGTACCCCCCCTAGTTGTTTGAAATATACCCTCCTCGTGGTATTGAAATACTTCTCCAAGTATTGTTATAATGCCCAAAATACCTTAGTCTTTACCTTGTTGTATTCCAAAAGTTACCTCTATACGTAGAGTCCGGAAATACTACCTTTTGTCCTTTTAGTCTCAAACCGAAACCCTAAGGAAATCTTCATAGCGAGTTGGAGTATTTAAGTAGAAGTTGGTTAGAACTTCTAAGGGTTGTTTGGAGCGGATTGGAGCGCACGGAGTAGGAGCTAAACCTTGCTCAGGATCGACATTATAACTTGGATAATTTTGGGCTTGTCGAGGTAAATATTCTTGTCCCCTTATTGTAATTGAAGATTACATGTTGTAGGAACATATAGTTGAAGTATACTATATATAGAATGTAACATTATTGTGGCAATGTCTTTTGACTTAAGCTGAATTTAAAGAAGAGAATCGAATCGTAATTACATAGTGATTCAGATGAGACTTGTGTAGCATTGATGTGTTGTAGAATTGTACACGTCAGGTTAGATTTAAAACCCTCGGTTGGCTTGGTAGCCGCCGATAGAGGAGAGATTTACGCTGCATGTGCGGGAAGGTGCTGCCGAATTTTCTGTAGAATATGGAACCGTGCGGTTAGAAGTTAATAGACGTTTGTGGCCTTATAGGTGGAAGTACTGCGAGTAGCGTATTCTACTTGAAGAGTGGAACGGCTAGCCAGGTTACAGTACTGTGGAGCGTTTTGCTTATTGTCGATACTCGTCGCGAGGTATGTGAACCTCTTCCTATCCTTCTAGCATGATGCTTTGTAAACTATGTAGTACGGTAGACGTACATGTGCTAATGAGTTGGTTGGTTTAAAAACATAGGGTGTTATAATAGCTTTATGGGAAGTTAGTTATAACGACTCTATGTAGGTAAAAGATTGGTTTTTGATTGTAGAAGTTAAGAGACTTGATCTTGAAAGATAAGAGACTTAACTTGTTTTAATTGGTAATTAACATTTTGTTAAAAGTATTGTGAAACCTCATTCGCGAGTAATGAGTACTTGGTTTTAAAAAAAGAATAATGTTTTATTGATTTAGGAAATGAGAATAAGTGTCGAACAAACCACAGCAGCGCTAATAAAGGAAAGTGTTTTGACAAATAACAAATTGTTATTAAAACCAGTAGAAACCTCCATCTGCATAGAAGCTAAGATAAGACAAAATTGTATTACATTTCCTAGATCATGGCTGCTGTAACAAGATTGTTGTAAACAAGAATAAACGGCTCACGTACAAGACATATGTTACTCAATTGTTTTAAAAGGGATTAAGACTATGAGTTATGAAACCTTTCTAAAATGAGAAACTTGAGCATTTGAAATTAGGCAAACTTGAACGTTTGGAAAATAATGTTGTTACTTGATTTTACAAAAGGGAAGTATTTTGGTTTACCTAAAAATGTGAGTCACTCTATTTTTATACTACGGGTATTGGGTGACTTCTATAAAAGGGATGGATCTCTTTAAAAAGGAATTTAACGTACGTAGTACTTTAGGGTTAAAACCCAGACTTGATACGAAATGGAAGTACCTTGAGTTGTGTGTAACTTGCCTATGCCTGTTGTTGTGTAACTCGCCTATGCTTGTTGTGATAGCCTTTGTTGTGCAAGTGTTGATATCAGGTGACTTCTTGGGAAGGAGTGGATCTTTTATAAAAGTCTAGAAGTATGGTAATTTGCTTGAGCTTGTTTGTGATAGCCTGGTTGTGCGGTATATTGTTGTTGATGTCACATGGACATGTCTACACCGATGCAGAATTCCGGGGAAAAGTGGCCATGCGCCAGGGTTGATTACCTGATATATTGTTATTATGGTTACATGGACATGTCTACACCGATGCAGAATTCCGGGGGCGTGTGGCCATGCGGCGGGGTTAATCACCCAGTATTATTGTTGATAATGTCACTTGGACGTGTCTACACCGATGCAGAATTCCGGGGGCATGTGGCCATGGGGCATTGTTATTATTGTTGCATCATGGGCATGTCTACACCGATGCAGAATTCCGGGGGCATGCGGCCATGATGCGAACACGATTGATGTTGTGGGCGTGAGACCCATAGTTATATTTGAGTGATGACTTGAGGGCGTGAGTCCCTGACTTGACATGACTGCTTTTATGTTGTGAACTGTAGTTTTGTTATCATACATGTCTCCTGTTTTTATATAGACTGTTATGATTTCATTTACAGTATTTTTACAGTTTCACATACTTGGTACCTGTTGTACTGACCTCCTTCGGGGGGCTGCGTTCATGCCGCAGGTAGGAGTACATCGGTAGTGGACCCCGTCGTAGGATCACGCCAGCGTATTGGGAAGCTCCGTTCTCCGGAGGCTTATCTTTTGGTATGTTACCCTGAGTTGTAGGTTCTTGTACATTTAGGGGTATGACGGGGCCCTGTCCCGTCATGTTGTATAAAAACTCTTAGAGGTCTCAGTAATCTTTGTTGCGGTGGTTTGTAAAGGATTAAACTGTTCGTTTTGAAAGAGTTGTTTATATATATTTTATTGGAAGGTAACCGTTTGGTTGGCCTGTTTTATGATCATATATCTTGTTTCTTGTTTAAGTTTTATATTCCGCTGGTTTTCTCTGATGTTGTATCACTAGGGTGCCCGGGGTAAGGCACCAGTCACGGGCCCGGGATCGGGTCGTGACAGATTTGGTCTAAGTGTGAGTGGAGTCTTCCAACCAAGTGTCCACCACAACTTTGAGACATATGTCCACCACAACTTTGGGACATATGTCCACCACAAAGCCACATGTCTCCAAAAAAACGTCCAAGCCAAGGGTTCCCCCTTCCCACTTGCTCCACAAAAACTCTTGCAAGAATTTGACTACTTGACTTGGCCACTTGCCCACAAATTTTCGTCCAACATGTGCCACCTAGGGGTGACACATGTCTTCCTCCTATTGGTCAAAATATTTCATCTCTCGGAAAAATCCGTAATTGGTTAAAATATTAAAAACGTAAAATTTCCTTCACAAGGTTCGGAATCTTTTTTGTTGGAAGTTCACAATTCCATCCTTAACCTAATTAGGGCTTATACATTTATACGTACGTCCTCACATACATACTCTGGAACTACGGGGTATAACAAGTCTATACAAAACGGGAGACATGTATGATAGACGAACTACATTATACAATACATAAGCAGTCATATCAAGTCAGGGACGCATGCCCTCAAAGTCATTACTAAAATATAACCATGGGTCTCACGCCCATAATATCAATCATGCCCGTGGAATCCTTCCTCACTGCCGGCAGTCCATGATATAATATAACACCAATAGGCATACATGAACACCTAGTCCCACCTGTGTCCTAAAAACTGTACGGGCCAAGTAGGAAAACGAACCACCAGATCCAGCTTGCATCATAAAATTGACCGGGGCAAGTACGAAAGCCAACTACCAGATCCAGCCTGCGTCAACAACTGACCGGGGTAAGTACGAAAGCTAACTACCAGATCCAGCCTGTCGTCACGAGATATGACCGGGGCAAGTGCGAAAGCTATCTACCGGAGCCTACCGTACCAAACTGTGTAATAGAACTGACGGGGGCAAGTACGAAAGCCAACTACCAGATCCGGCTGCGTCAATCGATCGGCAAGTACGAAAGCTAACTACGGATCCGGCTGCGTCACTAAATCTCATGGAGGGCTAATCCATGGAATAACAATATCCCACGTGGTCGCATGCCCCGGAATCCCACATCGTATAAGCATGACCATGGGGTAATACAAACAAATCCGGGAATCTAACCCGCCTCCTGGTCACATGCCCCGGAATCCCACATCGTATAAGCATGTCCAAGGAGTAATACAAATAATGGAAGCATACCCGTGGAATCCCACATCACTGTCGGTACGTCCAAGTAAACTTACAACAAGACAGCCGGCCCTCCAACCGAGAGTCGCGGCAGCGTAAAAATATAATACTTGCACTCAAAGGCTATCACCATCACACATAGGCAAGTTCATAAAATCTTTAGACTTTCATTTTATAAACTCAAGGCACTTACGTTTTATATAAAAAAAATCCGGGATTTTAACACTAAGTACTACGTACTTCCATTCTTTTCAAAAGACTCATTTTTATATAAAACCCCAAGATACTAACACCCGTAGTATCAAGGCATGTCTATTTTTCAAACTAAGTTACTACATCTTTAGAAATTCATTTCAAGACTTGAAATGAAGTAACTTCAAATTTTCACAATCTAGGCAACTTATGCCCATTAATCAAAATAGACAACTCTCTTAACCTTCCATAAAACCGTTATAACCAACTTCCCATAAAGCCGTTATAACCCTTTATGGTTTTAGACCAATTCATTCCTTTTTATATCCAAGAGACTTACACTATTAAAACCAAGTATCACATACTTACAAATCAAGTTTCTTAACTTTCAAAATACTTCAAGTCTCTTAATCTTTAGAAATCAAGTTTCTTAACTTTAGAAATCAAGTATCTTACACTTTTAAATCTCAAGTAACTCACACCTTTAAAACACGTCACTTCTCTTAAATCATGTCATTTCTCCTCTTTTCAAACAATTAAGTAAAACACTCCTTTAACTCCCCTAAAGTCATTATAACAACCATTAGGTTTTGGAACTAAGGCACTAGCCAAAAGGTTTGGAAACAACTTCCTTTTCAAGACTCTATGTACTTTAAGTAAAATACTTTCACTCTTAAGAATCCAAACTTCACTAAGGCAATGGATTATACAACTTACAATGTAAACATCAAAGTACAATCAAGGAAGTACATAGAACAAATTCTATTTTAGGCAATCCAAATACAACCAAGGAATGGATCATTTAAGGAGTAGGACATACTTTCTTTATCTTAAGGAATCATGCTAGAAGAGGAGATAGTTCACATACCTTTTCGGCTTAATCCACAAGCTAAGTCGAATACGCCGCATGTAGAAGTGTCAACCTATAATGGTCACAACATGACTATCAACTTCTAGTCTCTAACGTAGAATAATATTAAGTATACTGTCTCTTATTCTACGGAAAATCGGGCAGCACTTCCTTTGTTTCTACATATTTTGCCACCTTTTTCAAGGCCGAATTCAATAACCAAACATGCCACATTTAAGGCTCAACATACCAACCAATCAAAGGGGATTACACGCATACAATACGTGTAAAATTTCTCCCCACAATTCATACGAAGTAGTTCCATATTTAAAACCATTCTCGGTTATATAAACAACAACTCAAAGTCTTTTCCAATCCTTTTCCAATTCCAAGTTCTAAGGTCTAACATGTTATATAGTCATTAACAACTTCAACAACTACAATTTCCTTCTTTATACAACATGCGACGACTTAAACTAATAATCAACTTGAATTGTAATCTTAAGGCTAAACATGCTAGTTTTCGGATTAAGGTTCCAATAGTCAATACACTTATCAAACTTCATAATATAAACCTCATGCTTGCTAATATCCATAACTACAATAATAAGTAAACCTTAATTACTAAAACGACAAGAATTATACCTTTACAAGCCCTTAAAATTTCCAAGATTCAAAGTCGCTCCTTAGCAATTCTTAGCTCCTTCCTTTACGCTCCAATCCGCTATTTGAAGCCTCTAGAAGTTCACAACCAACTTCTCTTCAATTTCCAATCCAAAACTAGGAAAACTACTTAGGTTTTCGCCTTGCGACTAACGTGAAAACGTCGTTTTTCCGAAATCTTTCTATTGAGATATCCTTACAATACCCTTAGGGACCTTGGGTTTAAGTCTTGTGAATTATGAATCAACATTGCAAATTTTTCTAGTGAGAAAAGGCACAAAGCCGAGAGCTACTCTTGCAAGCACAATGATCTCTAATTTTTTTCTAAGTGTTGAAGACTTGGTCTTGCACTAGGGTAGTATATATAACACAATGGATGGCTTAGATTATAACACTTGTGGGCTAGGATGAAGAGAAATTAATTAATTGGCCAAGTGGACAAGTCAACAATCTCAAGCTAGCAAGAATTGATCTTCTACCATGGTCAATGACCATTATACCCTTGCATAATTTCGTCCAAGACCAAGTGGGGGAGGTGCCACGTGTCGCCCTCTCATTCGTCCATAAAATTCCGTAACCCTCGTGGGCCCCGCAAAACGTAAAATTCCTCGGGTGGGCCCCACGTGACCAAATCCGTAAAAATAAATTTCCATAATGTTAATAAGTTCCATACTCTTCAAATAATGCATTTTGAGAATCTAATTCTCAACAACGAACATTTTTCCCTTCCGACGTTCGAAACATTTTCCGTCGGAAAAACAATTTTTCCTTTCGTACCAATTTCCAAGTCTTGATTCCTTACGTACATTCTCTTTTACATGTCCTGGACTTACGGGGTGTAACATTCTTCCCCCCTTAGAAACATTCGTCCCCGAATGTTCTTAGTCGGTTTTCAAGCTATACACACTCCGGCACAATCTCTATACTATGCCTATCAATCAATACTCCACAAGACTAACGATGCCACACATGGCCACCACATAACATACGTAAACATAATAATGGACCTTCCGTCCGTGGTCCCTTCTCACAATACTCGAAGGTTACAGTCTTCTCAAACACGGGATCCTTAGAGGTTCCTTTCTTTTCTTACTTGTCATACTTACTCGTACTTCCAAACTTATTTAGCATACGTGCAAAATCTCAATACTGTTTTTGTTCCCCAATCCTTGAAGTTACTAACCAAACTTTGCCATATACTACTTGAATTTCCGCTAAGGCTCTTCTCGACCCTTACGACCTGGTTCCGGTGGAACACATCCACGAACTCGTACAACGATCAACTAGACTTGGGCCTTGCACCCTCGTGACCCTATCACATAGCGAGACCATTACCAACTGACATCACCCCATTCCATACTACCGGTTGACCCGAAATAAGTCTATAACCCGACCCATCGTCATACTTAACTTCTCATTCTTAGTCTGAAATAAATATTTCTCTTATCTCAAGGTACTTCTCACCATATCCCCCTATACACTAGAGGTTCGTCACATAGGCCGAAGTATTTCTACTGTACATTCTTCCCTATTGGTCTTTACACTGTTACGGGATAATTACAACTTGTGAACTCTACACAACTATAGTCTCAGTTCACTTACCATTCTTGTCAACATTCTTAACTTTTCACTTTACTAATCAAAGTATTTCTACCTCTGGGGGTACTATCACTTACAACTGCTAGCAACACAGGGAAAACATATACGCTAGGGCAAAATCTGAATCTAACAATGCACGTATGATTCAAAAGAATAGACATATACCTATAACCCCATGTGATGTTGCCTCCTGATCCTGCCCAGTAGTCACGTCATCTATGCGGTTCGAAGGACCGCCAGAACTATAAACTCCACCCTGACCTCTAGCACGGCTGGCTGACATTTGAACACCCTGGTCTGGGGGACGCACAACTATGGAGGAAAGGGAACCAACCATCGGCCTCATAGGCTGAGCCACCTCACCGGTGCTCTTTCTAAAAGGACATACCCTCCGTATATGGCCCGGACGGCCACAACAAAAACAAACACCTGTGCCATAATGACATTTCCCCATATGACGCTTACTACAATGGAAACACTGAGGAATAAGTGGCCTCGACTGAGAAAATCCTCTGCTCCTCTGAGAACTTCCAACCCTGGAGCTCGGACCAGCTCCCAAATACCTTGTGGGGTCAAATCTCCCACCTGTGGGCTGCGGGGGTATGTACTGGGTAGGCTGGGACGAATATCTCACTTCACTGAGGTCGCTGTCCAAAAACTCACCGGATAACCAACCGGTCTAGCCTCTTATCTTTGATCTCCGCGTTGGCCCTCTACACTCTGTACACCTATCTGTACTGGCCGAATAACCTCCTGCTGATGAAACTGTAGCACCGCTATCTTGGTCAATAACATAACTGCTTCCCTCATGACCCTATAGTCTTCTCCTAATCGAAATGGAGGCTCGTGCTTGGGCCTCAAAACTCGCGCAAAGAACTCGCCGATCGCAGACAATATCCAGTATACCACAGGTATGAGCCCTATCAACTCTCGAGTCCGACCGGTAGCTCTCGCTACTCTTTTGCCCTTCAGGCGTCAAGTTCTCCTCGAGGCATAGTGAAACATAATAATACGTCGAGAGGAATTATCTTAATAACATTTCTATGGCACGATCTCAGAGTGAGAAGAATAGAAACCAACTCCTAAATGTCCCGTAGCCTCCTGTTTATGGGTGTGGCGCGCAACACACCGATAATCAAGACTCTACTATACACGGTCTGTAGACATTCCGAGGACCGATCGCTCGATACCACTCACATGCCACGAACCTCGGCCCGGATCGTGCCCTACCTGGGCACCCTTCTACCTTAACTACTAAGTAAACTGCGGAAATTAAATAACGCCTCATTTTTTTTAAAACCAACGTACGTACAAGGGCAAAGCCGACAAGGCTCCCATATAATATACATAATCAAAAGACACTACACTGTACACGAGTCCAATCCCACATATGAATACAGACCTCTAAGAGTTTTACTGAAATATGACGGGACAAGGCCCCGCCGTACCCATAACCGTACAAAAGCCTGTACTGAAAGAACTATACCAAAATGATAAACTCCTGAACAGATGGAGCTATCCAAAAACTCGGAGCAGGGTCCTACACCTGAAGATCACCAAACTGCGTACCTAAACCTGCGGCATGAACGCAGCCCCCCGAAGGAGGTCAGTACGAAGAATGTACCAAGTATGTGAAACTGAAAATACTGTAATGAAATCATAACAGTCTATACAAAACAGGAGACATGTATGATAGCCGAACTACAGTATACAATACATAAGCAGTCATATCAAGTCAGGGACGCATGCCCTCAAAGTCATTACTAAAATATAACCATGGGTCTCACGCCCATAATATCAATCATGCCCGTGGAATCCTTCCTCACTGCCGGCAGTCCATGATATAATATAACACCAATAGGCATACATGAACACCAAGTCCCACATGTGTCCTAAAAACTGTACGGGCCAAGTAGGAAAAGGAGCAGGTGGTATAATGTCTTGGGGGTTTACCCGTCATTTATACTCTTACCCTGGAGAAGGTGGTAAAGTAGGGGGTATAATGTCTTGGGGGTTTACCCCTCATTTATACTCTTATCCTGGAGAAGGTGGTATAGCGTCTTGGGGGCAAGTACGAAAGCCAACAGTACCAAACTGTGTAATAGAACTGACGGGGGCAAGTACGAAAGCCAACTACCAGATCCAGCCTGCGTCATCAACTGACCGGGGCAAGTATGAAAGCTAACTACCAGATCCAGCCTGCGTCACTAAATCTCATAGAGGGCTAATCCATGGAATAACAATATCCCACGTGGTCGCATGCCCCGGAATCCCACATCGTATAAGCATGACCATGGGGTAATACAAACAAATCCGGGAATCTAACCCGCCTCCTGGTCACATGCCCCGGAATCCCACATCGTATAAGCATGTCCAAGGAGTAATACAAATAATGGAAGCATACCCGTGGAATCCCACATCACCGCTTGCGTCGTCCAAGTAAACTTACAACAAGACAACCGGCCCTCCAACCGAGAGTCGCGGCAGCGTAAAAATATAATACTTGCACTCAAAGGCTATCACCATCACACATAGGCAAGTTCATAAAATCTTTAGACTTTCATTTTATAAACTCAAGGCACTTACGTTTTATATAAAAGAAATCCGGGATTTTAACACTAAGTACTACGTACTTCCATTCTTTTCAAAAGACTCATTTTTATATAAAACCCCAAGATACTAACACCCGTAGTATCAAGGCATGCCTATTTTTCAAACTAAGTTACTATATCTTTAGAAATTCATTTCAAAACTTGAAATGAAGTAACTTCAAATTTTCACAATCTAGGCAACTTATGCCCATTAATCAAAATAGACAACTCTCTTAACCTTCCATAAAACCGTTATAACCAACTTCCCATAAAGCCGTTATAACCCTTTATGGTTTTAGACCAATTCATTCCTTTTATATCAAAGAGACTTACACTATTAAAACCAAGTATCACATACTTACAAATCAAGTTTCTTAACTTTCAAAATACTTCAAGTCTCTTAATCTTTAGAAATCAAGTTTCTTAACTTTAGAAATCAAGTAGCTTACACTTTTAAATCTCAAGTAACTCACACCTTTAAAACACGTCACTTCTCTTAAATCATGTCATTTCTCCTCTTTTCAAACAATTAAGTAAAACACTCCTTTAACTCCCCTAAAGTCATTATAACAACCATTAGGTTTTGGAACTAAGGCACTAGCCAAAAGGTTTGGAAACCACTTCCTTTTCAAGACTCTATGTACTTTAAGTAAAATACTTTCACTCTTAAGAATCCAAACTTCACTAAGGCAATGGATTATACAACTTACAATTTAAACATCAAAGTACAATCAAGGAAGTACATAGAACAAATTCTATTTTAGGCAATCCAAATACAACCAAGGAATGGATCATTTAAGGAGTAGGACATACTTTCTTTATCTTAAGGAATCATGCTAGAAGAGGAGATAGTTCACATACCTTTTCGGCTTAATCCACAAGCTAAGTCGAATACGCCGCACGTAGAAGTGTCAACCTATAATGGTCACAACATGACTATCAACTTCTAGTCTCTAACGTAGAATAATATTAAGTATACGGTCTCTTATTCTACGGAAAATCGGGCAACACTTCCTTTGTTTCTACATATTTTGCCACCTTTTTCAAGGCCGAATTCAATAACCAAACATGCCACATTTAAGGCTCAACATACCAACCAATCAAAGGGGATTATAAGCCTACAATACGTGTAAAATTTCTCCCCACAATTCATACGAAGTAGTTCCATATTTAAAACCATTCTCGGCTATATAAACAACAACTCAAAGTCTTTTCCAATCCTTTTCCAATTCCAAGTTCTAAGGTCTAACATGTTATATAGTCATAAACAACTTCAACAACTACAATTTCCTTCTTTATACAACATCCGACGGCTTAAACTAATAATCAACTTGAATTGTAATCTTAAGGCTAAACATGCTAGTTTTCGGATTAAGGTTCCAATAGTCAATACACTTATCAAACTTCATAATATAAACCTCATGCTTGCTAATATTCATAACTACAATGATAAGTAAACCTTAATTACTAAAACGACAAGAATTATACCTTTACAAGCCCTTAAAATTTCCAAGATTCAAAGTCGCTCCTTAGCAATTCTTAGCTCCTTTCCTTTACGCTCCAATCCGCTATTTGAAGCCTCTAGAAGTTCACAACCAACTTCTCTTCAATTTCCAATCCAAAACTAGGAAAACTACTTAGGTTTTCGCCTTGCGACTAACGTGAAAACGTCGGTTTTCCAAAATCATTCTATTGAGATATCCTTACAATACCCTTAGGGACCTTAGGTTTAAGTCTTGTGAATTATGAATCAACATTGCAAATTTTTCTAGTGAGAAAAGGCACAAAGCCGAGAGCTACTCTTGCAAGCACAATGATCTCTAATTTTTTTCTAAGTGTTGAAGACTTGGTCTTGCACTAGGGTAGTATATATAACACAATGGATGGCTTAGATTATAACACTTGTGGGCTAGGATGAAGAGCAATTAATTAATTGGCCAAGTGGACAAGTTGACAAGTCAACAATCTCAAGCTAGCAAGACTTGATCTTCTACCATGGTCAATGACCATTATACCCTTGCATAATTTCGTCCAAGACCAAGTGGGGGAGGTGCCATGTGTCTCCCTCTCATTCGTCCATAAAATTCCGTAACCCTCGTGGTCCCCGCAAAACGTAAAATTCCTCGGGTGAGCCCCACGTGACCAAATCTGTAAAAATAAATTTCCATAATGTTAATAAGTTCCATACTTTTCAAATAATGCATTTTGAGAATCCAATTCTCAACAACGAACATTTTTCCCTTCCGACGTTCGAAAGATTTTCTGTCGGAAAAACAATTCTTCCTTTCGTACCAATTTCCAAGTCTTGATTCCTTACGTACATTCTCTTTTACATGTCCTGGACTTACGGGGTGTAACACTAACAATGAGAGTAAATAAGAGTATACTTTACTGCATAAAAATAGGAGGCTCATGATCAAAGTAGGGCCACCCGCCCGTAGTATCATTAAGCAATCCTACTCCTGGGACTATTTCACCCGCATAGGTCCTGCGGACCCGCAATGAGGTCATCCGCCTCGCATGAGACTATTTCACCCGCATAGGTCATGTGGACCCGCAATGAGGTCATCCGCCTCGCATGGGACTATTTCACCCGCATAGGACTATTTCACCCGCATGGGCCCGGTGGGCCCGCAATGAGTACAAACGCCGCACTCGCATCATGGGTAGCAAATCAATGGAATAAGTAGTAACCCGTGGGTTTATCCCGCAAGAATAATATAACCTAGCTGTTATACCCCGTAGTTCCGGAGTATGTATGTAAGAAAGTACGTACGAATGTTTAAACCCTAATTAGGGTAAGAATGAAAGAATTGTTTTCCGACGGAAATTATTCCGAACCTTGTGAAGGAAATTTTACGTTTTCAATATTCTTTTTTACGATTATGGAATTTTTCCGAGAGATAAAATATTTTGGACCAATAGGAGGGCGACATGTGTCACCCCAAGTGGGCAAGACAAGTGGCCAAAAGTCTTGCATGGCATTGCATGGTAGTGGACGATTTTTTAGCAAGAATTTGTGGGCAAGTCAAATGGTCAAGTCTTGCATGGCTTTTGTAGGACAAGTGTGGAAAGGAACCTACACAAACAATCTATACCATACACATGTTTCAATCCTAACCCTTGGTTTTACTATATAAACCCCTTTAGTTGATGAAAATCTTCCACACTTAGTATATTTCAAGACTTGAAAATATTTCTCTCCCCTTCCCTAGTTGTTCTCGTCCAAAGCCCCCTTTTAGTGACCAAATGTTGTCCAAAAATTCTTAAACTTATAAGTGTTCTTCCTTAATGTATTAGGAAGATTATTAACCAAGAGTTAGACAAGATTTCACACCCCTAGCCTCAAAAACCCCCCCTTGGCCGAGAGTGGGCAGATTTTCGGGACTGTTTTGGACAGATTGTTTTTAGTCAAATTTGGAAGGGAATATCTCCTAGCATATTAAGAGTTTTTGGGTGTTTAAAAATCCTAAAATAAATTTCGTCGAGTCTAGTTTCCAACGCAACAAACCGCTCGTCGATAAGACACTGGAGTAGAGAGTTATCGACGTTACAAGTTCAGCTGACGAAGCAGTGGCTAAAAATCTGGACAGTCACGTTTTTTTTGGGCTATTTTGAGGTAATGAACCTTAACCTCTTTGTGAATTTGATTATTATGTATATATGGATATTATACATATACTGGAAGTATATTATGGAGTATGATATAATACGGAAAGATTTGGATCTTGTTAAGATGTTAAAAGAAGAATTGGCATATTAGCCATTAAAATGGTAAAAATGTATCCATTACTTACTAAGAGGTTAACAACAAAGAAACTATAACTTATATAAATATTGGAATATAAGTTGAAGGATTAATGAAGTAATTGGATAAGTAAAATTATAAAAGTTGGCCAAGGACCCCAACTTAAGGACCGTATCTACTTTGGACCGTATCTACTTTGGACCGTATCTACTTTGGACCGTATTTACATTATTGTTATGAAGGAGAGATTGTTAATCGCGTTCCGTTTGGGCGTGTTATCCCCTTCTTTTATTATTGTTGTTATGAAGGAGAGATTGTTAATCGCGTTCCGTTTGGGCGTGTTATCCCCTTCTTTTATTATTGTTTTTTTTTTTTTTAGGTAAATGCAAATATTATTACTAATAACGAAAAGGAAGTGGCTACAATCAGTCGTTGAGGTATCTCAAGCCTCAACGTAATGCAAACAAGAAGAGATAGAGGGGAGGGGTGGTCACTCAAAAGGTGCCACTACAAGAGGGGATAAAATCATAGAGAACTCTATAAGATGTTGTTTTGATTCTTGCAATGACCTCTTCTGCCGGCAAGCTTGTGCCTTCAAAGAGCATTGTGTTTCTTGCCCTCCAAATCTCATAAACCATTATGCAAAAAGTAAGCAAAATAGCTTTGGCTCGGATGCTTGTCCCGTGGTGTTCTTTCTTAATCCATTTAAGGGAGCTTTCAACAGTTGTCATCTCTCTTCTAATACCCAACCAATCTTTTATGCTCTTCCAAATCATGTGTGTATAAGGCGATCAAAGAAGAGGTGTTCCCTTGTTTCATTAGCTTGCTTGCAGAATCCGCAAGATTTATCCTCCAAGTTGAGAAATGATAGAGTATCCTTTGTAGCTAACCGCTTCCTGCAATTTAGCCACATAGTAAAAGAGAATTTGGGAGGAATGAATCCTTTTTTTTTTTTAGGTAAATGCAAATATTATTACTAATAACGAAAAGGAAGTGGCTACAATCAGTCGTTGAGGTATCTCAAGCCTCAACGTAATGCAAACAAGAAGAGATAGAGGGGAGGGGTGGTCACTCAAAAGGTGCCACTACAAGAAGGAGTGATTGTTAATCGCGTTCCGTTTGGGCGTGTTATCCCCTTCTTTTATTATTGTTGTTATGAAGGAGATATTGTTAATCGCGTTTCGTTTGGGCGTGTTATCCCCTTCTTTAATTATTGTTGTTATGAAGGAGAGATTGTTAATCGCGTTCCGTTTGGGCGTGTGATCCCCTTCTTTAAATTTCGGTATTATTGCACCTTAATTATAGTATGTTAATTACTGTTATCGGGCCTTGAAAAAGGTGGAAAATTGAGTAGAAACGGGGGAGGTGCTGCCGAATTTTCCGTAGGATATGGAACTTTGTTCTTAGAAATATCCTACGAAGAGATCTAGAGGTTAATAGACGTTTCATGGCCATTATAGGTGGAAGTACTACGAGTAGCGTATTCTACTTGAAGGGTGGAAAAGGGCTAGCAAGGTTATAGTACTTTGGAGCATTTTGCTAATTGTCGATAATCGTCGCGAGGTATGTGAACCTCTTCCTATCTCTTTGAGCATGATATTTGTGAAATATATATAGTACGGTAGACGTACGTGTGTTAAACTAAATTGGGCTTTACTTTGATGTCTTTGGACTTGAGTTCTAATTAATAAGAATCTTGAATATTTCAAAAAGAGTTATGAATCATTTTGGAAAGTAATACTTGGTTTTCATAAAAAGTTTTAAGTGTTATACTAGATTTATGGGAAGTTAGTTATAACGACTTTATGAAAATGAAGAAATGGTTTTATCATTGGTTTTAAGATGGTAACTTGACAGTTGTTTTAAAAAGATGTGAGACTTGATCGTTCCCCGTCATGGGATTTGGTTTAAAAAGATAAGAGACTTGATTTATATTCGACGTGTTGTAATGCTAAGAACTTGAATTGTGTTAAAAAGTTGTGAAACCGCATTCGTAAGTAATGGGTACTTGGTCTTTAAAAGGATAATTTCACATTGATTTTGGAAATGGGAATAAGTATCGAACAAACCATTGCAACGTTAATAAAGGAAAAAGTAATGACAATTAATTATATTAAAACAAGTAGAAACCTCCATCTGCATAGAAGCTAAGATAAGACAAAATTGTATTACATTTCCTAGATCATGGCTGCTTTAATAAGATCATTAAAAACAAGTTTTGATTTTCTTAAAAATTCCAAAGTAAGGAACTTGATTTCTAAAGGAAATGAGACTTGAGGAATTGAAGTATAAATTGGTTTAAAAAGAAGGTATGGAAATTGATTTTTGGTTTACTTAAAAAGATAGTTACTCTATTTTGGATACTACGAGTATTAGTTTCATGTGACTTTTGTGAAAGAGATAGATCTGTTGAAAGAATTTAATTACGTAGTACCTTGGGGTTAAAACCCGGATTTGTGGTCATAAAAGGAATGTCTAAAAGTATGTTGAACTTGCCTATGCTTGTGGTGATAGTGTTATACCCCGTATTTTCCAGAGTATGTACGTGAAGACGTACGTAGAAAAGTTTGAGCCTTAAGTTAGGCTAGGACCGAAAATTATTGTTCACAAGTACCGAAAAGAACGTTTTTCGATGAAACGTTTTACAAGACTTGCGAAGGGAAAATTACGGCAATGTCATTTCTAATTTTTGCGGATTTTTCCGAGAGATGAAACATTTTGGACCAACAGGAGGGTGACATGTGTCACCCTTACATTGGACGTTGTGATGGGCGGCTAGTGGACGAATCGGGGTCTTGGGTTAGGTAGGATATTTGTGATAGTTGGTGTGGTAGATGGATAAGGTACACATGGGTAAATCCTCACCCTACACTTGCCTACCACTTGGCTTGATCTTGGCCCTTGGTTGTCCTATAAATACCCCCCCTTAGTTGATGAACTTTTTCATCCTAAAATAGTTTCTAAGTCTTGAAAGTTCTCTCCCCCTTAGTGTAGTGGTTCGTCCAAGCCTCCCCCTTTGAGAAGGCCCTTGGCCGAGGGGTACACCCCCCCCCCCCCTTGCCTAGTTGTTCTCGCAAAATACTACCCCCCCTCTTGGTAGAAATACTCTCCAAGTATTGTTACTATACCAAAATACCTTAGCCTAATACCTTGTAGTATTCCAAGGTTACCCCTATACTAAAAGCCCAGAAATACCATTATACTTCCCTTCAGTCACTAAACGAAACCCTAAGGAAAATCTTCACAGTTGGTTGAAGTATTAGGAAGAAGTTTTGTAGAACTTCTAAGGGTTGTTTGGAGCTGGTTGGAGCACCCGGAGTAGGAGCTAAACGTTGCTCAGGATCGACATTAAACTTGGATAATTTTGGGCTTACCGAGGTAAATAATCCCATTCTTCTATTGTAATTGGAAATTACATACTGTAGTTGTATAGAAATGAATATAAGATTCATAGAAGAGAATTGAACTGTAATAGAAGGATATTACAGAATAGACTTGAACTGGAATCACATCAGAAGAATATTCTACAAGAGTAGTCTAGGCATTGATAGACTTGTATAACCCTTATAGGTTGATTGATCTGCGAGTAGCATGTACTACTTGAAAGGTGGACGAGGCTAGCCGGGTTATAGCCGTGGAGCGTTTTGCTAATAGTCGATAATCGTCGCGAGGTATGTGATCCTTCCTATCCTCTTGAGCATGATATTTTAAAAGAATATATATATATAGTACGGTAGACGTACGTGTGTTAACTGAACGTAGTTGTACGGCAATGTCTTTTGACTTAAGCCTGAATAATAAGAATCTTGAAGTATTTCAAAAGAATTAAGAAACCTTTTTGAAAGAAGAGTAATACTTGGTTTTAAAAGCTTAAGAGTTATACTAGCTTTATGGGAAGTTAGGTATAACGACTTAAGAGAGATAAAAAGAATGGTTTATTAATTTTAGAAGTTAAGAGACTTGATCTTAAAAGATAAGAGACTTGACTTAAGTAAATTAATATGAGTTTTTGTATGAAACCTCATTCGTGAGTAATGAGTACTTGGTTTGTAAAAGGAATAATGTTTTACTGATTTCGGAAATGAGAATAAGTATCGAACAAACCACAGCAGCGCTAATAAAGGGAAATGTATTGACTAATAAAGTATTATTAAAACCAGTAGAAACCTCCATCTGCATAGAAGCTAAGATGAGAAAAAATGATATTACATTTCCTAGATCATGGCTGCTTAAATAAGATTGATTATGAACAAGACTAACCTACTCACATATAAGGCATATGTATCTCAAATTGTTTTAAAGGAGAATTATATCATTAAGTGATTAAAACTATGAACTACGAAACCTTTCGAAAATGTGAAACTTGAGCATTTGAAATTAGGCAAACTTGAACGTTTGGAAAATAATGTTGTTACTTGATTTACAAAGGGAAGTGTTTTGGTTTACTTAAAAGGATAGTCACTCTATTTTTATACTACGGGTATTGTGTGACTTTTGTGAAAGAAACGGATCTTTTAAAAGAGTTAATGTATGAAGTACTTTGGGGATAAAAACCCGAAATTGTTAACATAAAGTAGAAAGTACCTTGTGTGAATAACTTGATTGTGTTGGTTTGTGATAGCCTTGTAATACTTTCTTGTTGATTTGATAAGTAAACATGTTAGGATGCTACGTGTGTTAGTATCTGGTGATGTTGGTGTAAAGGGGTTCCCCTTGTTGTGCTTATGTTGTTTAACGATAAGCTGTTATGTTATTATATCACATACCCCCTTGACTTGTTATACCGAGGGCTTGCCACCCTTGATGCGGGTATATATTGCCTATGCGGTCTATGTGACTATGCGGAGCAGCGATATGCTCCAGGATTGATCATTCCGGGTGTATATCCCGATGCGGGGGATGCCCTATGCGGTCTGTGTGACTATGCGGTCTATTGAGACTATGCGGACTGCAGGAGTCCAGGAGGGTACCGGGGTTAGCTACCCCCGATGCGAGGAATACCTCATGCGGGTCTGTGTGTGACCTATGCGGGCTGCGGGAAGTCCAGGATTAGGCACGCATAATGATACAATGGGCGATTGGCCTTGCTTCGATCATTCGCGGCCTAGAAAAGACACATTACGCTTTATCTACCTTGCTCTTGTTCATGTGGCACTATGTGCGATTGAACCGTTGTATTTGCAAATGGTTTTAAATACTTTGATTTTACTTGATTTTACGATTTCACATACTTGGTACTGTTGATCTTGACCTCCTTCGAGGCTGCGTTCATGCCGCGGTAGGTACACCGCCGTTGATCCTCGCCTTAGGGTCACGTCGGCGTTTGGGAAGCTCCGTTTCTTCGGAGGCTTATCGTGGTATAGTCCCTGTCGTTGTAGGTACTTACATTCGTGGTATGGCGGCCCCGCCCCGCCATTGTTGTCATATCATTCTTAGAGGTCCAGAACATGCTGTGGGCGAGTTGTAAAAAGGGATGTAATCGTTCTAGTTGTTATATATATTTATGCCGAAAGGCAAGTTTTCTCGATGAATCGTTTCATATTTCATATTATGTCATGTCTTGTTTTATATTCCACGATTACTCGATGTATGTCTACTGGGTGCCCGTAGGCACGAGTCACGCCCGGGTTCGTGTCGTGACAAAAGTGGTATCAGAGCAGTTAATCCTCGGAAAGTGTCTACAGACCGTATCTAGTAGAGTCTTGATTATCGGTGTGTTGTGCACCACACCAATAATCAGGAGGCTATAGGATATTTAGGATTGGTTTCCATTCTTCTCACTCTGAGATCGTGCCTTAGAGCTGTGTTATAAGTTGGACCCCTCTAACGTATTTCTTTCCTTACTGTTATGCCTCCGCGTAAGGCAACCCGCCCGTATGACAAGGCGGCGGAGGCTGCGAGTAGAGTACAGAGGGTTACGAGGGCACAGGCCCAACCATCACCTGGGGTGGTGCTTCATTCGGGGAGTTCTGCGATGTCGCCAGCCCCAACGGAGTTTAGCACGGCAGCTAGCCTCTGCGGCCATGATGTATGAGCCTTCGCCCACGGCCGGGATCAAAGAATATGGATTAAAAGGAATGGACTCACATTAGCTAGGATTTTAGCAACCGGAGAATATAGAGTGCACCGATATATCACGGGTCTTGATGACTATCTAAAGAAAGGATGTGCAAGAGTAGCTCTTGATCGGGCTTGAGCATGGTACGCGTATGCGGGCTTATGCGCGGCAGTCGAGAAACGTAGGATCAACGGGTCAACCAAAATCAGCGTAAGAGGCCGATCGGCAGGTCCTTTGGTAACTTTCGAGGCGAATCGCCTCAAAGAATGATCGATATGCGCCTCCGCTGTAGCAGAGTGGCCTCCGCGGGGTTCGGGGCGTTGAGTATGCCGGAGTTGGTCAGAGCTCCAGGGCTTCTGGTTTACAGATACACGAAGTTTTTCCCCAATGTTCGCGGTGTGGCGCACGCCACCTCGGGAATGTCGTCTTTTTGTTGGAGCTTGTTATACTTACGGCCAGCAGGGCCATTTTGCGAGGAATTGTACGACTAGAGGTGGCGCGGATGTAGAGACTCATCCTTCAGGATCAGTGGCTAGTTAATCACCTTCTCTAGCTATGCGCCCTACGGGGCAGGATTGGTTAGAACGACAAAGGGGAAGTGAAGCGGGTGATACATGTATATCCTTGAACCCTCTAGAGATTGTAGGTATGATAAGATAAGCGTATCTTAAGTGTTATGTTTAGATAACATAAGTGTTAATTGTGATTAGAAATCATGGTTAGTTAACCGGGTAAGATTGGGGGGCAGAGAAAGTGTGAGCCTTAGAGTTTTATACGTAGGGACCTTAGAGGTAAGGCCATCTCGAGTAAAAGATGTATTTTTTTTATGTGTTTGACCCTTATCAGAGTGCATAGTGCACGTGAGATATAGTTGTATAATAAGTCCCTGAGTAGTGTGGAATGAAAGAGGGTAGTTGAACTAAGAAGACCACTAGGTTTTCGTGACTTGATTAGTGAGATCGTTCCGGATCGGAGAACAAGAGTTTTTGCGCGATAGCGGGTCGGGTTGAGTTCCAATCGCGGGTCAACCCGCGACCTGTTTTGTGGTGGGGTCAGTTCGAGGTGGTCCCGCCAGGTGGTAGGGTCACGAGGGTGTTAGGCCCAAGTTTAGTAAACCAGCGTACGAGTTCGTGGATGCGTTCGACCAGTAGTCGGGCCGATGAGGTTAGCCCATCTTGTCCTTCAGGCAGGACTGTTTACTCGGCAGAGAGTTATGCGAGATGTAATTTATCAGGAAGGTTGTAAGGCTGCACGAGGTGCCTACTTTCACCTTATGACAGACAGTGAAGCCCAGGTTGTGGCTATTTCGTTTTCCGGAAGTTTTACCAGGCAGGGTTGAGGAACTCAGGTGAGTCTCAGTATCGCATTCGCCCTCGGGCCAGTGTTTGGATTTCAGGGGTAGCTGTAAGGATTGTTGCCTCCGGTTAAGAGAGTGTTTTTATAACCACCATTTCAGTATTCGGATATAGCCTTACGAAGCCTCGTAGGGGCGGTAGTGTAAGTTGCCGGTCGATTGGTTCGATGTTGGCAAAGTTCAGATAGCTGGTTCATACTTGTTTCGGCAGGATGTGGATAGGGTGAAGCCTATCCAGGAGAGGTTATCGGCAGCTCAGAGTCAACGAAAGTCGTGCGGATAATCGGCGACGACGCCATGCTCAGTGGGCGGTGGTCTTGAAGGTACCACCCCGGAAAGGGTGTGACGTGTTTGGGAAACAGAAGAAACTTAGCCCGAGTTACTTTGGGCCTTTCAGATCATGTGAAGAGTAGGCCAGGTTGCCTATATGTTAGTTTTTGTCGTCCGACTTAGGAGGCAGTATGTCCGGTCCTTCATGTTGTTAGGTTCAGAAAAGTATCGGAGATCCATCCAGAGTATTCCCAGTTAATGATGATCAAGTTGGAGGTAGTAACCCAAAGATTTTTTTTTGAAATTGATGCACTAGCAGAAATGTGGTAAGTTATGAGAAAGAGTTTGAGTGTACGAGAAGGGTACGACGAGTAAGGGAAGAAGCGAGCATGGGTTAAGGACATAGAAGTGATCATTTCGTTTGTAAAGTGAAGGTGCGAAGGGGGTATCTTTTAGCCCTTGGGTGGGAGTTTTTGTGATGTTAGAGGTGAATCCTCGTGGACTTGGATGTAAGTATTTGCGCATGTTGTATTGTGGCCAGGTGTGGCATGATTGTTTTCGTAAATATAGCAGTGAAGACTATTCTGGCGCATGTTTGTTTTGAGACTTAGAAGGAACATTCGGGACGAATGTTTCTAAGGAGGGGAGAATGTTATACCCCGTATTTTCCAGAGTATGTACGTGAGGACGTACGTAGAAAAGTTTGAGCCTTAAGTTAGGCTAGGACCGAAAATTATTGTTCACAAGTACCGAAAAGAATCGTTTTTCGACGAAACGTTTTACAAGACTTGCGAAGGGAAAATTACGGCTATGTCATTTCTAATTTTTGCGGATTTTTCCGAGAGATGAAACATTTTGGACCAACGGGAGGGTGACATGTGTCACCTCACATCGACGTTGTGATGGGCGGCTAGTGGACGAATTGGGGTCTTGGGTTAGGTAGGATATTTGTGATAGTTGGTGTGGTAGATGGATAAGGTACACATGGGTAAATCCTCACCCTACACTTGCCTACCACTTGGCTTGATCTTGGCCCTTGGTTGTCCTATAAATACCCCATATTAGTAGATGAACTTCTTCATCCTAAAATAGTTTCTAAATCTTGAAAGTTCTCTCCCCCTTAGTGTAGTGGTTCGTCCAAGCCTCCCCCTTTGAGAAGGCCCTTGGCCGAGGGGTACACCCCCCCTTGCCTAGTTGTTCTCGCAAAATACTACCCCCCTCTTGGTAGAAATACTCTCCAAGTATTGTTACTATACCAAAATACCTTAGCCTAATACCTTGTAGTATTCCAAGGTTACCCCTATACTAAAAGCCCAGAAATACCATTATACTTCCCTTCAGTCACTAAACGAAACCCTAAGGAAAATCTTCACAGTTGGTTGAAGTATTAGGAAGAAGTTTTGTAGAACTTCTAAGGGTTGTTTGGAGCTGGTTGGAGCACCCGGAGTAGGAGCTAAACGTTGCTCAGGATCGACATTAAACTTGGATAATTTTGGGCTTACCGAGGTAAATAATCCTATCCTTCTATTGTAATTGGAAATTACATACTGTAGTTGTATAGAAATGAATATAAGATTCATAGAAGAGAATTGAACTGTAATAGAAGGATATTACAGAATAGACTTGAACTGGAATCACATCCGAAGAATATTCTACAAGAGTAGTCTAGGAATTGATAGACTTGTATAACCCTTATAGGTTGATTGATCTGCGAGTAGCATGTACTACTTGAAAAGTGGACGAGGCTAGCCGGGTTATAGCCGTGGAGCGTTTTGCTAATAGTCGATAATCGTCGCGAGGTATGTGATCCTTCCTATCCTCTTGAGCATGATATTTTAAAAGAATATATATATAGTACGGTAGACGTACGTGTGTTAACTGAACGTAGTTGTACGACAATGTCTTTTGACTTAAGCCTGAATAATAAGAATCTTGAAGTATTTCAAAAGAATTAAGAAACCTTTTTGAAAGAAGAGTAATACTTGGTTTTAAAAGCTAAAGAGTTATACTAGCTTTATGGGAAGTTAGGTATAACGACTTAAGAGAGATAAAAAGAATGGTTTATTAATTTTAGAAGTTAAGAGACTTGATCTTAAAAGATAAGAGACTTGACTTAAGTAAATTAATATGAGTTTTTGTATGAAACCTCATTCGTGAGTAATGAGTACTTGGTTTGTAAAAGGAATAATGTTTTACTGATTTCGGAAATGAGAATAAGTATCGAACAAACCACAGCAGCGCTAATAAAGGGAAATGTATTGACTAATAAAGTATTATTAAAACCAGTAGAAACCTCCATCTGCATAGAAGCTAAGATGAGAAAAAATGATATTACATTTCCTAGATCATGGCTGCTTAAATAAGATTGATTATGAACAAGACTAACCTACTCACATATAAGGCATATGTATCTCAAATTGTTTTAAAGGAGAATTATATCATTAAGTGATTAAAACTATGAACTACGAAACCTTTCGAAAATGAGAAACTTGAGCATTTGAAATTAGGCAAACTTGAACGTTTGGAAAATAATGTTGTTACTTGATTTACAAAGGGAAGTGTTTTGGTTTACTTAAAAGGATAGTCACTCTATTTTTATACTACGGGTATTGTGTGACTTTTGTGAAAGAAACGGATCTTTTAAAAGAGTTAATGTATGAAGTACTTTGGGGATAAAAACCCGAAATTGTTAACATAAAGTAGAAAGTACCTTGTGTGAATAACTTGATTGTGTTGGTTTGTGATAGTCTTGTAATACTTTCTTGTAGATTTGATAAGTAAACATGTTAGGATGCTACGTGTGTTAGTATCTGGTGATGTTGGTGTAAAGGGGTTCCCCTTGTTGTGCTTATGTTGTTTAACGATAAGCTGTTATGTTATTATATCACATACCCCCTTGACTTGTTATACCGAGGGCTTTCCACCCTTGATGCGGGTATATATGGCCTATGCGGTCTATTTGACTATGCGGAGCAGCGGTATGCTCCAGGATTGATCATTCTGGGTGTATATCCCGATGCGGGGGATGCCCTATGCGGTCTGTGTGACTATGCGGTCTATTGAGACTATGCATCGCGAGTCCGAGGAGGTACCGGTTAGCTACCCCGATGCGAGAATACCTCATGCGGTTGCGGTGTGACCTATGCGGCTGCGGAAGTCGAGGATTAGGCACGCATAATGATACTATGGGCGATTGGCCTTGCTTCGATCATTCGCGCCTAGAAAAGACACATTACAGTTTATCTACCTTGCTCTTGTTCATGTTGTGGCACTATGCGATTGAAGTTGTATTTGCAAATGGTTTTAAATACTTTGATTTTACTTGATTTACGCTTCACATACTTGGTACTTGTATCGACTCCTTCGGGGCTGCGTCATGCCGCAGTAGGTACACCGCCGTTGATCCTCGCTCTAGGGTCACGTCAGCGTTTGGGAAGCTCCGTTTCTTGAGGCTTATCGATGGTATAGTCCTGTCATTGTAGGTACTTACATTCGGGGTATGGCGGGCCCCGTCCCGCCATTGTTGTCATATCATTCTTGAAGTGCAGAACATTTGTGGGCAGAGTTGTAAAAAGGGATGTAACTGTTCTAGTTGTTATATATATTTATGCCGAAAGGCAAGTTTTCTCAGATGAACGATTTCATATTTCATATTATGTCATGTCTTGTTTTATATTCCGCTGATTACTCTGATGTATGTCTACTTGGGTGCCCGGGTAAGGCACCAGTCACGGGCCCGGGTTCGTGTCGTGACAGATAGCCTTTGTTGTGCAAGTGTTGTATTTCTGTGCTACCGCGTCTCTCGATGGAGGGCCGGCTATCTGGTTGATTGATGGACATACTGACACGTTGGGTGGCCCACGAGTATGCTTCCATTATGATTGTTATCTTGTTATTTCCTTTGGACATACTGACACGATGGGTGGCCCACGGGTATGCTTCCATTAGGAGTGTTATCTTGTTATTTGCTTTGGACATACTGACACGTTGGGTGGCCCACGAGTATGCTTCCATTATGATTGTTATCTTGTTGTTTCCTTTGGACATACTGACACGATGGGTGGCCCACGGGTATGTTTCCATTAGGAGTGTTATCTTGTTATTTGCTTTGGACATACTGACACGTTGGGTGGCCCACGAGTATGCTTCCATTATGATTGTTATCTTGTTATTTCCTTTGGACATACTGACACGATGGGTGGCCCACGGGTATGCTTCCACTAGGAGTGTTGTCTTGTTATTTTCTTTGGACATACTGACACGTTGGGTGGCCCACGAGTATGCTTCCACTATGAGTGCTATATTGTTATTTCCTTTGGACATACTGACACGATGGATGGTCCACGGGTATGCGTCCATTACGATGGTTCCATGGCCATGCTTATACCGAGGTAAGACGCCGGGGCATGTGGCCGTTGTGCGGGTTAAATTCCCGGGTTATACTTGAGTGATGACTTTACGGGCGTGAGTCCCTGACTTGACATGACTGTGTATATATGTGTACTGTAGTTTGGTTATCATACATGTCTCCGGAGGCTTTGTCTTTTGGTACGGTTACCTGAGGTTGTAGACTTTTGTACATTCCGGGGGTATGGCGGGGCCCTGTCCCGTCATAGTGGTATAAAAACTCTTAGAGGTCTGTAGTACTGTTGTGGGCAAGGTTTGTAAAAAGGATTTAACTGTTCAAGTTTTTAATTTAAATACAGAAAGGTAACCGTTTTGGTTAGCCTGTTCTTATATTAATCTATTGTTTCATGTCTTTGATTTTATTTCCGCTGATTTTTCTCTGATGTTGTATCACTAGGGTGCCCTGGGTAAGGCACCAGTCGCGGGCCCGGGAATGGGTCGTGACACTAGCACCACCGGCTATCATACATAACATAAGCACTACCGACTTATCGTACATGACATAAGCAAGTTAAGAAATCCCCTAACTTCTTATTAGCTTTGTTCATATACACTCTCATTTTAGTTTACTTAAGGCACTATTATGTCATTATAAAATCCGGGAATTTAACCCAAAGTACTACGTACTTCTATTCTTTTAAAATGTCTCTTTCTCATATAAAACTTCCAAGATACTGACAACCGTAGTATCAAGTCATATCTACTTTTCAAAACAAGTCACAATACCTTTTAGAACTACATTTAAAGACTTCTAAATCAAGTGACATTTTACTTTAAACTTTAAGCAATTGATGTCTTCAAATCAATTTGCTTTTCTTCCTTTCAAGTCATTTATCATTAATTTACTTCACTAGAGTAAACCATTCTTTTGGCCCTCCATAAAGTTATTATAACCCACTTCCCATAAAGTCGTTATACTAACTTTATGCTTTAGGCACTTATATTTCTTTTTTATAACCAAGAGACTTATACTTTCAAGACCAAGTATCATATACTTTTAAAATACCTCAAGTCTCTTAACATTAGTAATCAAGTTTCTTAACCTTGGAATAGCTCAAGGAATCAATACTTTCCTAATCAAGTATTCTATACATTTTCAAGTCAAGAAATCCTTGTTTACCTTATTAGAATAAACCATTCTTTTTACTTTCCATAAAGTTATTAACCAACTTTATGCTTTTGAAACCAAGACATTTCTATCCTTTAAAAACAAGTGAGTTAATTCTCTAACTCAACCAACTTGGACATCCTTAAAACAAGTCAAGGGTATCAAATGAAACTAAATTCATTTAAGTCTCGTACGTCTACCGTACCATACATTTACAACTACTCATGCTCAAGAGATAGGAAAGTTCCACATACCTCTTCGGTTTAATCCACTTGCTAAGTCCAATATGTCGTACGTCGTATGTCAACCTAAAATGACCACAATACGTCTATTAATTTCTAACTTCAAACGTAGAATATCCCAAGTGTAAAGTCACTTAATTCTATAGAAAATTGGACAGCACTTCCTTTGTTTCTATATACTTTTCCACCTTTTTCAAGGCCCGAAATCAATAACCAAACGCCACATTTAAGGCTCAATAATTCAGCTAACCAAAGGGGATTACACGCCTTAACAAGACGTGTAAAATTCTGCCCCACAATCAATATCCAACTAGTCCAACATTTCAATTCCATTATTGGCTATAGTGCAACGACAATGTAATGTCTTTTCCAATTCCTTTTTAATCCACGTTGTTTAGTCTAACATGTTATATAGCCGCAATTTATAATACAACTACCATATCTTCTTTATTTAACATGCGACGACTAAAACTAATAACCAAATCGAATTACAATCTTAAGGTTAAACATGAAACTTTCGGATTCCATCCAAATATTTCATAACATACAATCTCCATGTATATATCTCATTCTTGCATAATGTATAAATGACTACAACAATAAGAAATCTTCAATCATTTAAGAGGACAAAGTGGTTACCTTGATAAGCCCAAAATAGTCCAATAATCTCACCCACTTTAGCCCTCTTTCTGAATTTCTTCTTCCCGCTAAAATCACCTCTACGAAACCCCTACAAGCTCGCCAACATATTTCCTTCTTGTTGCCTTTCCAAAAAAAAATCTCATTTGGCTTAGGGTTTTATCAACTTTTGATAGAGGAGAGCAAGTGTTTGGATGATCTTTTAGTGTAGAATGGCCAAGTGTTGCAAGACTTGGCCAAGATATAAGCCTTATCTTGATCCACAAGTTGGGGGGACATTTGTCGCCCTTCCATGGGTCCTCTACAACAAATATCTTCTATTTTTACCCTATTTCCGCAAAAATCCGCCGCTACGCCTACTGCAACTTCGAACAATTGGGCTTTTGGCGCCACGCCGTGATAATCGTACACAGGTGCGTCCTTCCCGGTCCTCTCGTACTAGGGAAAGGTCCTCTCAATGCTCTAACGCCCACACCGGATATGGACCGAACTGTCTCACGACGTTCTGAACCCAGCTCACGTACCGCTTTAATGGGCGAACAGCCCAACCCTTGGAACATACTACAGCCCCAGGTGGCGAAGAGCCGACATCGAGGTGCCAAACCTTCCCGTCGATGTTGCGAAGAACTTTTTTTGTCTTGGTTCCAATTCAATACTAAACAAGTCCGAACTAATTGAATACTTGTGTCAGAAATTCCTCGAATCGGTTTGCCATTTCCATAAAGGATATAATTGACAATTCGAAGTTGCACATTATCCTCTTTCTTTTTTTCGAGAAAGGTTCTTTCTTACTTCTAACGAAAGGGCTTTATCTTTTCCCTTCTTTGGTTATGTCTGGAAAGATCGAAATAAAATGACCACAATTTTAGGTATTCACTTAATCTTGTTAGGTGTAGGTGCTTTTCTTCTGGGGTCGGTCCATGGATTTTCCTTCCTTTTCTTTTGCCGCATTTCGCTCAAAGGGTTGAAGGGAGATAGTGCATCAAGCTGTTCGCAAGGGCCAACTTGATCCTCTTCCCCAGAGATCTCAGATGAGGGAACCCTGGGAGAGCCGCCGGATTTCTCGTGACTATCCAAGAATTTCAATGTTTGAATCGAGGTTTCAAACGGTAAAGCTTATCTGATTTTTTTTATTTTATAATTTTTTCTTGAATAAATCATGAATTCGGTTTACGCACTAATGAAGATCTTTATACTGGCGCTCGCGGCCTGACCCTGTCTCTTTTGTCAGCTGATCTTGTAACGTCCATAACTTTCTACTATGATGTTCTATCGACGAACGGTTTGTTGCGTTGGAAACTAAACTCAATGAAATTCATACTAGGATTTTGAAACACCTAAAAACTCTCAATATACTAGGAGATATACTTCTCCAAAGTTGACTGAAAAACTGTCCAAAAAAATATTCTGCCAACCTCTTTCTCTTTTTTTTTTCTTTGTTTCAAATTCGAATCTTATTTCCTTTCGTACGTTCTCATCTCATCCTCTTGGAATTACGGGGCGTAACAATTTCACCCGCACAGGACTATTTCACCCGCTTAGGCCCGGTGGGCCCGCAATGAATAAAAACGCCGCACTCGCATCATGTGTAGCAAATCCATGGAATAAATAGTAACCCGGGGGTTTACCCCGCAAGAATAACATAACACTAGCACAACCGACTATCATACATAACATAAGCACCACCGGCTTATCATAATTATCATAAACAAGTTAAGAAATCCCCTAACTTCTTATTAGCCTTAATTATCATGCACTCTCATTTTATTTAACTTAAGGCACTAACATGTAATTAAAAAACCGGGAATTTAACCCAAAGTACTACGTACTTCCGTTCCTTTAAAAAGAACCTTTTTTATATAAAAACCCTAAGATACTAACACCCGTAGTATCAAGGCATGTCTATTTTTCAAATCAAGTTACTACACCTTTAGAAATTCATCTCAAGCCAAGGAATTAGTTTTTTGAAGAGTTAGAGAGAAGTTTCTCTCACTAGGCGAAAATGCTCTCAACATTTCTCCCTAGTCGCTCTTCGCAATCCGCCTCATTCTTATGATTTCATCTTCGATTTCATACTCCTTAAATCTGATTTCATCTTACTTGATTTTGATACGAAGTTGTTGAGTTTATTACGGAAATTTTACACATTATTTGAATATTTTTTGAAAATTGTGGAAAGATTGTTCGAGTTTATCAACTTGTCCATAGATTGTTACGAAGATTCTTCAACTTGTTTAAAGATTATTCAAGACTTGCATTATTTTCCTTCTAGCCATGAGAAAGAATACAAAGATTTCAGCCAAAAGAATGAAAGAGATTATGTTGATTGTTCAAGATTACAAGATTCAAGATATGAATTTAAAGTTTGCATTTCCGGGGGGGCAGCCTCTGGCGGTGGCAAGTTTGCTTCTCGGAATATTGTGGAGTTTTCGGGACAGGCGGGTGATGCAGGGTTGTTAGCAGGTCAGGATGGTGATCTTGGTGTGCAAGAGGGTCATGATGGAGGTCTTGGGTTGAGGATTCAGCTCTTTGATTCTCCCAACCTTCCGGCAGGCACCTTGGACGTCGGTATTGCGGTAGGCACTCCTGACTCTGGGGAGTTTGCGGATCTTGATATGGATCCCGGGTCGAAAGTGGGTATGGAGGGTAGATCCGGGTGGCAGAAGGGTGGTGTTGATATTCAGAACTTGTGGTTTGAACCTTTGGGTCTCCGCCCATTGGCTTCTAAGTACAAAGAGGCTTTTTCGGCGGCCACTTTGGATGCCAAGGTGACAACGGGCCTCGAGGTTGGTCACGGGTTGATTGCGGGTCAGGTGGGTGGGCATGGGTCTTGGGGGAAGTCCATGGGTCACCAGCATTTGGTTGTTGAGTTCGACAATGTTTCTTTTCCAATTGGCCTTGGAAACGCTAAGGTTTTGGAAGCCGAGGGGTTTCTTATCCAAAAGAGGTCTAGGAATTTGTTGCATTCAATGGATGCGGAAGTCGAACAATCTTCCCTTCAAACGAGACTTAGTAAATTGGGGAATTTAATTGCTAAGAAAACCAAGGAAACATCTCATTCAATGGGACATCGAAAACTTGAAAGGATGGCTACGGAATTCGAAGGGTCTACTCTTCAAACAACTTTTGACACTGGATGGTCTACGGACCTTGATAGAGATCCCGGGTCAAAGGTGGGTATGGTGGGGGGTCCCGGGTTGCAAGAGGGTCGTGATAGTGGTCTTGGGTTGTGGATGGAATCCATGGGTCACGGTATAGAGGGTAATCTTATGAAGGATAATGGTGCGGCTTATAGTTGTTTTCCGAATGACAACATGGAGGTCAGAGATGGTACGGGTCATGTGGTTGATCCAGGGTCGATGGCGGGTCGGGTCGGTGGTCATGGGTCAGTGTTCATGTCCACGAGGCATCAGTCAAAGGTTGGTGAAGCCATTGGGACTTCTTTTCCCAAGGACATTGAGAATGCAATTGTTGCGGTTTCCGAAACCCCACCCCTTCTCGAGGTAATGACGGGTCGCATGGGTGAGCTTCGGTTGATGGAGGATCAAGAGGATGGTTGCGGGTCGAAGGAGGGTCAGATGGGTAGTCATGGGCTGCTGATTGGTCACGCAGGTGGTCGTGGGTCATGGCTGCAGCCTAAGAGTCATCGGTTAAAGATTGTAGAGCCCGATGTTGGTTCATTTCCCATGGTTCTTGGTAGTTCAAAACGTGTGGAAGTCGAACAACCTACCCTACAAACGAGACTTGGTAATTTGGGGCATTTAATGGCTGAAAGAACCAAGGAAACATCTCATTCAATGGGGCCTCGAAAATTGATAAGGGTGAGAACCGAAGAGTCACCTATCCTAACGAATTCAATTGTTGCGGAAAACATAGGGGCAACTCGTCAAAAGAGACTTGGAAAGTTGATGGCTACGGAATTCGAAGGGACTTCTCTTCAATCAAGTCTTGGAAGATCAACTTATGTGGAAATTGAAGGGTCACTCCTTTCCAAATCGCCTAAGAACTCTCATTTGATCTCGTCCAATGGAGCATTTATTGCCAAAAGGCTTGAGCCATTTATGGCAACTTTTTCCAATAGTGCACTACTCTTGAATTCCCCAACAAATGCATCTAATACACGTACTAAACGTGCAAGGAGTTTTAATTCAACATAGGAAACTTAGGCAGGAATCTTTACAAGTCCTTGTCTAGAACCAAAAGGACTTAAATCTATTATGATCTCATCCCCTCTTGTAATGGCACCTTTGAGTGACCACTGCTCCCCTCCCCCATTTCTTGTTTGCATAACGTTGAGGATTGAGAACCCTCAATGACTGATTGTAGCCATCCTTATTTCCGTTATTAGTAATAATATTTGCATTTACCTGGAAAAAAAAAGAAATTCATTTCATGACTTTAAAACCAAGTAACTTCTACTTTCGCAACCTAGGCAACTCGTGCCTATAAATCAAATAGACCACTCTCTTAACCTTCCATAAAGCCGTTATAACTAACTTCTCATAAAGTCGTTATAACTCTTTATGTTTTAGACAAATTCATTCTTTTTATAACCAAGAAACTTATACTTTTAAAAACAAGTATCATATACTTTCAAATCAAGTTACATAACTTTCAAAATACTTCAAGTCTCTTAACTTTAGAAATCCAGTTTCTTAACCTTAGAAATCAAGTCTCTTATCTTTAGAATAGTTCAAGAATCAATACTTTCCAAATCAAGTATTCTATACTTTTTTCAAGTCAAGAAATCTTTGTTTACCTTATTAGAATAAATCATTCTTTTAACTTCCCATAAAGTTATTATAACCAACTTCCCATAAAGCCGTTATACTAACTTTATGCTTCTGAAACTAAGGCATTTTTATTCTTTAAAAAAAGTGAGTTAATCCTCTAACTCAACCAACTTAGACATTCTTAAAACAAGTCAAGGATATCAAATGAACTGAATTCATTTAAATCTCGTATGTCTACCGTACTATACATTTATAGCTACTCATGCTCAAGAGATAAGAAAAGTTTCACATACCTCTTTGACTTAAACCACTTGCCAAGTTGAATACGCCGCACGTAGAATGTCAACATATAATGAACATAATACGTGCATCAAATACTAGCTTTCAACGTAGAATATTTCTAAGTATAAGGACTCTTAATTCTACGGAAAATTGGGCAGCACTTCATTTGTTTCTACGTACTTTTCCACCTTTTTCAAGGCCCGAAAATCAATAACCAATGCCATATTTAAGGCTCAACACATCAACCAATCAAAGGGGATTACACGCCGCACAGGACGTGTAAAATGCTGCCCTACAATCGATATCTAAATAGTCCCACATTTCAATGTCATTCTCGGCTAACAATGTACAACAACACAAAGTCTTTTCCAATTCTTTTTCAATCCAAGTTGTTTAGTCTAACATGTTATATAGCCGCAATCGAATATAATAACTATAATCCATTCTTTCTATAACATGCGACGATTGTATCTAACAATTAAATTGAATTACAAACTTAATAGCTAACATGAACTTTTCGGACTTTAGGCTTCTAAAATGCCATAACACTTATCAATCTTCATAACATATATCACATGATCATTTCTAACTTATCATAACATGGAATCTTCAATTACAATAGTAAGACGAAGATTATTACCTCATTTAGCCCAAATATAATCCAAGATTAAAAGTCGATCCTTAGCAAATTTAGCTCCTCTTTTCGACGTTCCAATCCACTCCAAGCAACCCTTAGAATCTTATGAAGAACTCCTCTTCAAGTTCCAACTCCAACTATGAAAAAACCCTTAGGTTTTCATGTTGCGACTAACGTAAAAACATAGTTTTTCCGGGATTTTTCTATTGAGATATCCTTGTAATACCCTTAGGAATCTTGGGTTGAAGTATTGTGAATTATGAACAACAATTGAAAAAATTTCTCTTCCACAAGGCCTCATGGCCGAGAGCTCACTTTAAGAGCAAGAACAAGATTTTCCAATTTTCTCTAAGTGTTGAAATGACCAAGTCTTGCACTACTAGTATAGATATATACTACATTCAAGGGTCTAGATTAGAACATTTGTGTGGCTTGGATGAATTCGTTTAAATATCAAGCTAAGTGGGCTCATTGACTTGGTCAATAATGTCAATCCTTGGCCCATTCTTGTCCATTTTCGTCCAAGCCCAAGTGTGGGGGGGTGACACGTGTCACCCTCCCATTTGGCCATAATATTTCGTTTCCCGACATTTTCATAATTGGTCAAACTACCGGAAACCTCATGAGCCCCACAAAAACGTAACATCTCTCGGGTGGGCCCCACGTATCCAACTCTAAAAAGTAAACTTCCATAGTTTTGATAAATTCTAAACGTCTCAAATAACAAATTCGAGAACCCAATTCTCATTAACAAACATTTCTCTTTCCCGAGGTTCGGAAGATTTTTCCCTCGGGAAAACAATTCTTTCTTTCGTTCGAATTTTTAAGTCTGGTGTTCTCCCGTCCATTCTCTTATACATGCCCTGGAATTACGGGGTGTAACAAATGTCATGGGACTCGAACCCACATACATAGAGAGCTAGTCCATGGAATAATATAATGTCATGGGACTCGAACCCACATACATAGAGAGCTAGTCCATGGAATAATATAATTGTTACACCCCGTAATTCCAGGATATGTTTATAATAACGTACGTAAGAATTCAAATGTTATGATTTGAGACTAGTAAAAATTTATCGGAATTATGGAATTGTCGGAAAATGAAATATTGCGACGAATGGGAGGGCGACACGTGTCACCCCACCCTTAGTGGTCTTGGATGAAATGGACATGGCTAGAATGGTCATTTGACCAATAAAGAGATGACCAAGTCTTGCTAAGGGCTAAAGCTTGATATTGTTGACTTAGTCAAGAGCCACTTGGCTTGATCCTTGTAGAATGCATCCAAACCACCCATTTGTTCTAATCTTGACCCTTCATATGGTTATATAAGCTTATTACTAGCAAGACTAACTCCCACACTTAGTAAAATTTTCAAGAAACTTAGATGCCTTCAATATTGCTCTCGGGTTTGAGGGTTTTAGAAAGACAAAAAAATTCGTTTGTTGTCCAATAAGCTCCACACTTTAAACCAAGGTTCCTAAGGGTATTGTAAGGGTATCTATATAGAAAGATCCTGGAAAAGTGGCATTTTCGTATTAGTCGCAAGGTGAAAACCTAGTCACTTTCCTAGGTTTGGATTGGAAGTTAAAGGAAAGTTGTTTGTGATCTTCTAAGGGCTTCAAGTGGCGGATTGGAGTGTCAAGGAGAGGCTCTAAGTTGCTAGGGAGCGACTTCGGATCTTGAAGTGGATTAAGGCTCGTTAATGTAACAATCTTGTTCTCTTAAGTGTTATAAGATTACATATTGTTGTAGCCTTACATTTTAACTAGAATGAAGTATATGTATTGAAGATTGATAAGTGATATGGGTAGTTGAAGCCTATAGCCAAATGACATTCTAGCCATTTGAAATTGAAATACAATTTGGTCGATAATTAGAATCGTCGCATGTTACCTACTTGAAGATTGTAGTAGTTATATATCGATTGCGGCTTGATAACATATTATACTAAACAACTTGGATTGAAAAGGAATTGGAAAAGATTATGTATTGTTGTCCCTCAAATTGCAGAATGTGACTTTGTCTTTTGGACTAGTTTGATATTAATTGTGGGGCGGAATTTTACACGTATTGTAGGCGTGTAATCCCCTATTGTTAACTACATTGTTGAGCCTTAAATGTGGCGTGTTTGGTTATTGAATTCGGGCCTTGAAAAAGGTGGAAAAGTATGTAGAAACAAAGGAAGTGTTGTCCTATTTTCCGTAGAATTTAGTGACTTTGCACTTGGATTATTCTACGTTTGAAGCTAGAAGTTAATAGACGTATTATGGTCATTATATGTTGACATACTACGTATGGCGTATTGGACTTAGCAAGTGGATTGAACCGAAGAGGTATGTGGAACTTTCCTATCTCTTGAGCATGAGTAGTTGTAAATGTATAGTACGGTAGATGTACGAGATTTAAATGAATTTAGTTTCATTTGATATCCTTGACTTGTTTTTAAAGGATAGAAATGCCTTGGTTTCAAAAGCATAAAGTTGGTTAATAACTTTATGGAAAGAAAAGAAAGAATGGTTTATTCTAATAAGGTAAACAAAGATTTCTTGACTTGAAAATGTATAGAATACTTGATTTGGAAAGTATTGATCCCTTGAGCTATTCTAAAGTTAAGAAACTTGATTACAAAAGTTAAGGGACTTGAAGTATTTTAAAAGTACATGATACTTGTTTCGTTTTAAAAGTATAAGTCCCTTGGATATAAGGAAGAATGTAATTGTCTAAGGTATAAAGCTAGTATAACAACTTTATGGGAAGTTGGTTATAATAGCTTTATGGAAAGTTAAAAGAGTGGTTTACTCTAAGTAATGTAAGTAATGATAAATGACTTGAAATAATGAAAGGCAAATTGATTTGAAGGCATCAATTGCTTAAGGTTTTAAAAGAAAGAAGTCACTTGATTTAGAAGCCTATAAATGTATTTCTAAAAGGTATTGTGACTTGTCTTGAAAGGTAGATATGACTTGATACTATGGTTATTAGTATCTTGGAAGTTTTATATGAAAAAGAGTCATTTTAAAAGAATAGAAGTACGTAGTACTTTAGGTTAAATCCCCGGATTTTAAAGTGACATGTTAGTGCCTTAAGTAAACTAAAATTAGAGGGTATATAAATAAGGTTAATAAGAAGTTAGGGGATTTCTTAACTTGCTTATATTATGATAAGCCGGTAGCGCTTATGTTATGTATGATAAGCCGGTAGTTCTTATGTTATGTATTGTTACACCCCGTAGTTCCAGGGTATGTATGTGAGGACGTACGTACGAGAATACGACAGTAATTTTGGAAAGAAAGAAAGATGTGATTTTGTTTTTTTCGACGGAAAAGTTTCCGGATTTTGTGAAGGAAAACGGTTCGTTAATGGGAATTGGATTCCCAGATTTGGTATTCGGACTTTTTGGAATATTTGAGAATTATGGAATTTTATTTTCCGGAATTGGTCACGTGGGCCCATGGAGGAATTTACGGTTGTAGGGCCCACTTTATTTTTCGAGATTTTTGGCATTACGGATATTTTCGGAAGATAAAATATTTTGGACCAATAGGAGGGCGACATGTGTCACCCTTAGGTGGCATGTTTGGACGATTTGGTGGGCAAGCTAGCCTTGCACGTTTTTTCCATTTTAAAGACCATAAACATTTGGTCAATGTCTTGCTAGATATTTGTGTAGTAGATAGATAAGTGGGGCCCACACAACACATGTCCAAATCTTCACCCTCCACTTGCTTGAATCTTGACCATTGATTTCCCTATAAATACCCCCTTAGTGCAAGACTTATTTTCATCCACACTTAGAGATTTCAAGTCTTGAAAACTCCCTCCCTTTCCTCTTGTGTGCTCTCGGCCATGGGCTGATTTTGTGGGCAAAAATTGTCCAAAAATTCTTAAAGTTTTAAGTGTTCTTCCTTAGAGTGTTAGGAAGATTAGTAACCAAAAGTTAGAAAAGATTTCACACCCCTAGCCCCTAAATTACCCCTTGGCCGAGAGTTGCCACATTTAAAGCCTAAGTATTCTTCACCTTTTAGAGTTGAAGTGTTAAGAGAAGTTGTTTAGAAACTTCTAAGGGTTGCTTGGAGCGGGTTGGAGCGTAAGGAATTGGAGCTAAACGTTGCTCCGGATCGACTTAAAAACTTGGATAATTTTGGGCTTATCGAGGTAAGGATCTTTACCCCCCCCCCCCCCTATTGTAATTGGATATTACATGTTGTAGTAATGTATAGTTGAGTATACTATACGTAGAATGAATATTATAAAGGATTGAACTGTATTTACATTGGACTGTATTTACAGTAGACTTGTGTAGTATTATTGTGGAGTAGAATTGAATACGTCTGGTTAGACGTGTAACCCCCCCTTGTAGTTGTTGGCTTGGTAGCAGGCCTTGTTAGAGGAGGAGATTTATGTGGTTGCGGGTGTCACGACCCGAACCCGGGCCCGTGACTGGTGCCTTACCCCGGGCACCCAAGTAGACATACATCAGAATAATCAGCGGAATATAAAACAAGACATGAAATAATATGAAGTGAAAAATGGTTTATCTGAGAAAAATTGCCCTTCGACATATATATTGTTATACCCCGTATTTCCAGAGTATGTACGTATGGACGTACGTACGAAATTTGAGCCTTAAGTTAGGCATTGGATTCGAAATTTGGGCACAAGTGCCGATTAGAGTCGTTTTCTGACGAAACGTTTACACAGCTTACGTTGGAAAAATTCCGGCTATGTCATTTAGTATTTTTGCGGATTTTTCCGAGCGACGGAACATTTTTGGACCAACGGGAGGGTGACACTTGTCACCCTCATTGGACGGCAAAGAGGAGGCTTGGCCTTGGCCGATTGGTCCCTCCTTTTGTGCCTTGCTTTGTGGCTTGTTTTGTGGAGTGTTTTGTGGAGTGTTTTGTGGGTGCACTTGGCTTGATCTTGGCCTTACACTTGCCTTGCACATGGCTTGATCTTGGCCATTGGTTGGCCTTTGGTTTTGCTATAAATACCCCCTCTCTTTGAAGACTTCTTCATCCACTCTTCACTTGCCTAAGTCTTGAGAACCCCTCCCCTCCCTCTTGTTGACTCTCGTCCAAGAGCCCCTCTCCCCCTTGTGAAGGCCTTTTGGCCGAAACCTTCCCCCGTTGTGAGCCTAAAGCCGAGAACACCCCCCCCTCCCTTAGGGTGTTGTTCTCGTGTGGTACCCCCCTTTTGTGGTATTGAAATACTCCTCCAAGTATTGTTATAATGCCCAAAATACCTTAGCCTTATACCTTGTAGTATTCCAAAGTTACCTCTATACGTAGAGTCCGGAAATACTACCTTTTGTCCTTTTAGTCTCAAACCGAAACCCTAAGGAAACCTTCACTGTTGGTTGAAGTTTTGGAGTAAGTTAGTTATAACTTCTAAGGGTTGTTTGGAGCGGATTGGAGCACTCGGAGTAGGAGCTAAACCTTGCTCGGAAGCGACTTTAAACTCGGATAATTTTGGGCTTATCGAGGTAAATATCTTGTCCCCTATTGTAATTGGAAATTACATAGTGTTGAATATATAGTATTATGGCAATGTCTTTTGACTTAAGCTGAAGAATGAAGAATTGAGCGAGAATCACATAGTAGGATAATAAAGAGAAGAAGCGAACGTAATTACCTAGGGTTGTATTACAAGAGACTTATGTAGCATTCTTGTGTAGTAGAATTGTACGCGTCGGTTAGGCGTGTTAACCCCCGGTTGGCTTGGTAGCCGACCTCGATAGAGAGGAGATTTACGCTGTTGCGGGGAGGTCGCCGAATTTTCTACGTAGAATATGGAGCGATGAGATCTAGATGTTAATAAGCGCCGTGGCCTTATAGGTCAAGTACTACGTGGTGCGATCTACGTGGCTTAAGGAGTAGCCGACGGTTTGAAGTACTTGAGCGTTTTGCTAGTAGTCGGCACTCGTCGCGAGGTATGTGAACCTCTTCCTATCTCTTCTAGCATGATATGTGTGAACTATGTAGTACGGTAGACGTACATGTGTTAACTGTGTTTGATTGTCTTAAAACATAAAGTGTTATAACGGCTTTATGGGAAGTTGGTTATAACGGCTTTATGTAGGTAAGAAAATACTTTGTGGTTTTAAAAGGTAACTAATGTGAATTATAACTGGCTTGTTATAATAAAGAACTTGATGTATTTCAAAAGATTTCTAAATCGTTTTGAAGGGAGAGTAACACTTGGTTTTAAAGGTTTTAAAAAGAGTTATACTAGCTTTATGGGGAGTTAGGTATAATGTCTTAAGAGAGGTAAAGAAAATGGTTTACTAATGTTAGAAGTTAAGAGACTTGATCTTATAAGATAAGAGACTTAACTTATTTGTTTTAATGTGAATGTTTGTGTGAAACCTCATTCGTGAGTAATGAGTACTTGGTTTTATTTAAAGGATAATGTTTCTTGATTTGAAATCGAATGTGTATCGAGCACCACCGCTGCGGCGTTAATAAAGGAAAATGTATTGAATAATGATGAATTGTATTAAAACCGTAGAAACCTCCATCCGCATAGAAACTAAGATGAGACAAAATGATATTACATTTTCTAGATCATGGTTCTTTGTAATAAGAATGTTGTAAACAAGAATAACCTACTCTCACGTGAGACATATATTACTCAATTGTTCTAAAAGAAATCAAGTGATTAAGTTTATGAACTATGAAACCATTTGAAAATGAGAAGCTTGAGTAATTGAAACTAGGCAACCGGAACTTAGGAAAAGAATGTTGTTACTTGATTTTGAAAAGGAATGGGTGGTCATTCTAATACTACGGTATCGGGTGACTTTGATAAAAGTAATGGATCTCTTTTAAAGAATTTAACGTCGTAGTACTTTTAGGTTAAAACCCGACTTTGGCATAAAATGAAGGTACTTTGAGTGATGAAACTTGCCTATGCTTGTGGTGAAGCTTGCCTATGCTTGTTGTTGTGAAACTTGCCTATGCTTGTGATGATAGCCTTTGTTGTGCAAGTATGGTGTTTCGTGTTACCGCGTCTCGATAGAGGCGGTTGGACGTTGAGGTTTCTACTGTTCGCACAGGTATCGGTGGTCGGCTCTGATTTGCCGTCTCGTGGTCGATTCGGCCTTGGTATCCGTAGTCACCCTACTTGCCCCGTTCAGTATAGTGACGAAGTCTCGTGATACGCCCAGGTCCCAGTGGTCACCAGTACTTGCCCCGGTCAGCTACGTCACCGGCCTTGGTATCAGGTAGTCGGCTCTCGCACTTGCCCCGTATCAGCTTCGTGTTTGTGGTTGCATTGTATTATTGGCACGTTCGGATCCTGTAGTTGTACTTGTCCTGTACTGTTTTTATGACACAGGTGGGACCTGGTGTTCATGTATACTCCTTGGTATTGTTATATCATAAAGCGGCAGTGAGGAAGAAATTCCACGCACGAGTGATAATTTGGAGCGTGAGTCCACTGTCTTGAATCGGGTTATATGTTATATACTGTAGTTTGGTCATCATACATGTCTCCTGCTTTATATAGACTATATGATTTCATTTACTGATTGTGATTTCACATACTTACTGTACTGTCTTGACCTCCTTCGGGGTGCTGCGTTCATGCCGCAGGTAAAGTTACATCGACTGTCGATCCCCGATTATAGGATCACATTCAGCGTGTTGGGAAGCTCCGTTTCTCCGGAGGCTTATCTTTTGGTATGTGTTCCCTGAGTTGTAGGTTCTTGTACATTCCGGGGTCTGGCGGCCTGTCCGTCATAGTTGTTGTAAATCTTAGAGGTGCATAGAATCATGGGCAGGGTTGTAAAAGGATTAAACTGTTCGGGTTTTATGTATATACTGAAGGCAACTGTTTTGGTTGGCCTGTTTATTTATCATGTCTCTCATTTCATGTTTAAAGTTTTTATTTCCGCTGGTTTTCTCTGATGTTGTATCTCTAGGGTTCACGGGGTAAGGCACCAGTCACGGGCCCCATTTTCGGGGTGTGACAAATTGGTATCAGAGCAGTTAATCCTCGGAAAGTGTCTACAGACCGTGTCTAGTAGAGTCTTGATTATCGATGTGTTGTGCACCACATCTATAATCGTGAGGCTATAGGACATTTAGGATTGGTTTCCATTCTTCTCATTCCGAGATCGTGCCTTAGAGCCGTGTGATAAGATGGACCCTCCGACATACTTCGTTTACCGATTATGCCTCGCGTAGGCAACCCGCCCGTGGCGGCAAGGCAAAGAGGAGTCGCGAGTAGAGCAAATGCGCAGAGACCACAAGACTGAGCCTCCATCCCGCACCGAGCAGAGGAGATGAGTTACAAGGAGCTGGCCCGGCGATGGCCGTGGTCAGGCTGACTTGAGGATAGGCCGACGCAGCAGCCCGATAGCACCGATGGTTCACCCTAGATCGATAGTTCGAGGCTACGGATTTTCCGAGTTGTAGGCCGCGAGTTTTATGGGTCGAGGCACGAGGATGATCCGCAGGAGTTCATCCGAAGCGATTCACGGATCGCGAGAGTGATCAAGGCATCGGAGATCGAGTCGGTGGCCTAGGTTCACATCAATCGCGTGATACCGCAATGATCGTTTGATTCTCGAGCTGTCCAGGGGAGAGCAAGCACAACCAGCGTTAAGGAACGAGTTCTCAGAGGCCATTCTTGCACAATTCTTGCCTCCCGGATGAGAGGGCTCGCCGGCAGATTTTTGGTGTTCTGCAGAATCCGCGCATTTGCTCGGGAGTACAATGTGGAGTTTGACTCATTGGCGAGACGTCCCGCGTTAGTAGCTAGTATGGAGGATCGAGTGCACCGATATGTTACAGGCTCGATGATTGCCTTGCGAAGAGTTGTTCGGTGTAGCTCTTGTCAGGGCATGGACATCGCTCGCACGGCGTATACACTTGGATGTGAGGAGCGGATAAATCGGCGGAATGACCAAGGTCGCAGAAGAGGCGAGCAGCGAGGTCCTTTGGTGACTTTCGAGGCGGACCGTCTGTGGCCAGACTAGTTATGTACCTCCGCCAAGATCTGAGTGGTCCTCGCCTTTCGGGACCTTCGGGATATTCGGAGCGGTCGGGGCTCCTGTGTTTCAGATTTTCGGGAGCAGGAGTGCTCGCCGGATGAGGTTGCCCTTGTCTCAGTGTGGCCGTTGTGGAAAGCTTCATAAGGGAGAGTGTCGTACTAACTCGGGAGATTGTTATTTTTGCGGCCAACAGGGCCATCTGGCAAGAGACTGTCCGACCAGGGGTAGCACTGGTAGGATAGCATGGACTACTAGAGCAGTTGAGGGTTCTTCACCTTCCATAGCCAGGGATGTTAGTACACGGAAGGCCGGTAGAGGTCGCGGTGTGAGTTCCTATTTTTAGCGGTACTTGAACCGCATAGTTTCAGGTATATCGTTAAGCCTCTAGAGTTTTGTTTTATTGATGTTGTTGATTTGTTTAATGTTATGTTTGGATAGCTTTGTGCTAAAAATGTGATTTAGAAACACAGTTAGTGAAAAGGGTAAGTCCACAGGTAGCGTGAGATGGAAGTGGTAGCTTTCATGATGTGAAATAGTAAGATTGTTCGGATCGGGAACAAGAGTTGGCGCGGTTGGTCGGGTTGAGGACCATTTGCGGGTCAACCAGTAACTTCGGTTTGGGGTAAGTCGGTTAGGTGGTCCCGCGGTGGTAGGTCACGAGGTGCTAGGCCCAAGTTTAGATGACCATCGTATGAGTTCGTGGATCGTTCGATCGAATCAGTTCGTGAAGGCGGGAATGGCCTTGGAAATCGAGGTTAGGAGATGACCAAGTTTGGAGGTAGTGACTCGAGGGTTGGAAAGCGAGCGTTGGCGAAGTGTGGTACGGATACTAGAACGAGTTCGAGTGTTCGTGACGCAGTACTACGAGAAAGGGAGAAGTGAGCGTGTGTTTTTGTGGCGGGTGTGGCATGATTATTTTAAATGCGTATAGCGGTGAAGACTATCGACGCTGTTTGTTTGAGACCTAGAAGGAACATTGGGACGAATGTTTCTAAGAGGAAGAATGTTATACCGTATTTCAGTATATGCGTATGGACGTCGTCTGAAATTTGAGCCTTAAGTTAGGCATTGGATTCGAAATTTGGGCACAAGTGCGATTAGAGTCGTTTTACGGCCGAAACGTTTCCACGACTTACGTTGGAAAAATTCCGGCTATGTCATTTAGTATTTTTGCGGATTTTTCCAGGCGGCGGAACATTTTTGGACCAACGGGAGGGTGACACTTGTCACCTCGTTGGACGGCAAAAGGAGGCTTGGCCTCGCCGATTGGTCCCTCCTTTGTGCCTTGCTTTGTGGCTTGTTTTGTGGAGTGTTTTGTGGAGTGTTTTGTGGGTGCACTTGGCTTGATCTTGGCCTTACACTTGCCTTGCACATGGCTTGATCTTGGCCATTGGTTGGCCTTTGGTTTTGCTATAAATACCCTCTCTTTGAAGACTTCTTCATCCACTCTTCACTTGCCTAAGTCTTGAGAACCCCTCCTCCCTCTTGTTGACTCTCGTCCAAGAGCCCTCTCCCCACTTGTGAAGGCCTTTTGGCGAAACCTTCCCCTTTGTGAGCCTAAAGCGAGAACACCCCCTCCTTAGGGTGTTGTTCTCGTGTGGTACCACTTTTGTGGTATTGAAATACTCCTCCAAGTATTGTTATAATGCCCAAAATACCTTAGACTTATACATTGTAGTATTCCAAAGTTACCTCTATCGTGAGTCAGGAAATACTACCTTTTGTCCTTTAGTCTCAAACCGAAACCCTAAGGAAACCTTCACCGTTGGTTGAAGTTTTGGAGTAAGTTGGTTAGAACTTCTAAGGGTTGTTTGGAGCGGATTGGAGCACTCGGAGTAGGAGCTAAACCTTGCTCAGGAGCGACTTTAAACTCGGATAATTTTTGGGCTTATCGAGGTAAATATCTTGTCCCCCTATTGTAATTGGAAATTACATAGTGTTGAATATATAGTATTATGGCAATGTCTTTTGACTTAAGCCTGAAGAATGAAGAATTGAACAGTAATCACATAGTAGGATAATAAAGAGAAGAACTGAACTGTAATTACCTAGGGTTGTATTCTGATAGACTTATGTAGCATTCTTGTGTAGTAGAATTATGCAGCGTCGGTTAGGCGTGTTAACCCCGCAGTTGGGTTGGTAGCCGACCTCGATAGAGGAGGAGATTTACGCTGTTGCGGGGGGGGGCGGTGCGGCCGAAATTTCATTAGAATATGGTAAGATGAGATCGAGCTGTTAATAATCCCCG
This sequence comes from Przewalskia tangutica, assembly GCA_029844215.1. Lineage (NCBI taxonomy): Eukaryota > Viridiplantae > Streptophyta > Magnoliopsida > Solanales > Solanaceae > Przewalskia > Przewalskia tangutica. Next base: position 67,098,625 of record CM056724.1, on the reverse strand, counting down.
TGGGGCCTTATAGGTTGAAGTAATACGTGTGGTGCGATCTACGTGGCTTAAGGAGTAGCACGGTTTGAAGTACTTGGGCGTTTTGCTAGTAGTCGGCACTCGTCGCGAGGTATGTGAACCTCTTCCTATCTCTTCCAGCATGATATGTGTGAACTATGTAGTACGGTAGACGTACATGTGTTAGCTGTGTTTGATTGTTTTTAAAACATAAAGTGTTATAACGGCTTTATGGGAAGTTGGTTATAACAGCTTTATGTAGGTAAGAAAATACTTTGTGGTTTTAAAAGGTAACTGATGTGAATTATAACTGGCTTGTTATAATAAAGAACTTGATGTATTTCAAAAGATTTCTAAATCGTTTTGAAGGGAGAGTAACACTTGGTTTTAAAGGTTTTAAAAAGAGTTATACTAGCTTTATGGGGAGTTAGGTATAATGTCTTAAGAGAGGTAAAGAAAATGGTTTACTAATGTTAGAAGTTAAGAGACTTGATCTTATAAGATAAGAGACTTAACTTATTTGTTTTAATGTGAATGTTTGTGTGAAACCTCATTCGTGAGTAATGAGTACTTGGTTTTATTTAAAGGATAATGTTTCTTGATTTGGAAATCGAATGTGTATCGACAGGACCAACTGCGGCGTTAATAAAGGAAAATGTATTGAATAATGATGAATTGTATTAAAACCAGTAGAAACCTCCATCTGCATAGAAACTAAGATGAGACAAAATGATATTACATTTTCTAGATCATGGCTGCTGTAATAAGAATGTTGTAAACAAGAATAACCTACTCTCACGTGAGACATATATTACTCAATTGTTCTAAAAAGAAATCAAGTGATTAAGTTTATGAACTATGAAACCATTTGAAAATGAGAAGCTTGAGTAATTGAAACTAGGCAAACTGGAACTTAGGAAAAGAATGTTGTTACTTGATTTTGAAAAGGAATGTGGGTCGGTCATTCTAATACTACGGGTATCGGGTGACTTTGATAAAAGTAATGGATCTCTTTTAAAGAATTTAACGTACGTAGTACTTTAGGGTTAAAACCCGGACTTTGGCATAAAATGAAGGTACTTTGAGTGATGTGAAACTTGCCTATGCTTGTTGTGGTGAAGCTTGCCTATGCTTGTTGTTGTGAAACTTGCCTATGCTTGTGATGATAGCCTTTGTTGTGCAAGTATGGTGTTTACGTATTCTGCGTCTCGATAGAGGCGGTTGGTAGTTGAGGTTTCTTCTTGTTCGGCTGGGTATCGGTGGTCGGCTCTGCGTGCTTGCCGTCTCGTGGTGATTCGGCCTTGGTATCGGTAGTCACCCTCGCACTTGCCCGTTCGATTATAGTGTGAAGTCTCGTGATACGACACGGGTCCAGTGGTCACCCTCGTACTTGCCGGTCGCTACGTGGCCGGCCTTGGTATCCGATAGTCGGCTCTCGCTTGCCGTGTCGGCCGTGTTTGTGGTTGCATTGTATTATTAGCGCAGTCGGATCCGGTAGTTGTACTTGTCTGTCACGGTTTTATGACACAGTGGGACACGGTGTTCATGTATACTCCTTGGTATTGTTATATCATAAAGCCGTGATGAGGAAGAAATTCCACGGGCACGAGTGATAATTTGGAGGGCGTGAGTCCCTGTCTTGATGTAACTGGTTATATGTTATATACTGTAGTTTGGTCATCATACATGTCTCCTGCTTTATATAGACTATATGATTTCATTTACTGATGTTGTGATTTCACATACTTAGTACTGTTATCGACCTCGCCCGAAGTGCGTTAAATCTGCAGTAAAAGGTACATCGGTGTCGATCCGCTTATAGGATCACATTCGGCGTGTTGGAAGCTCCGTTTCTCGGAGGCTTATCTTTTGGTATGTGTTCCACGAGTTGTAGGTTCTTGTACATTCGGGGTATGGCGGGGCCACTGTCCGTCATAGTTGTTGTAAATCTTAAGTGCAGAAGCTGTTGTGGCGGGGTTGTAAAAGGATTAAACTGTTCGGGTTTTATGTATATACTGAAGGCAACTGTTTTGGTTGGCCTGTTTATTTATCATGTCTCTCATTTCATGTTTAAAGTTTTTATTTCCGCTGGTTTTCTCTGATGTTGTATCGCTAGGGTGCCCGGGGTAAGGCACCAGTCACGGGCCCGATTTTCGGGGTGTGACATATATAAATAAACTTGAACTCGAACAGTTACATCCCTTTTACAAACTCTGCCCATAATAGTACTACAGACCTCTAAGAGTTGATATAACAACAATGGCGGGACAGGGCCCCGCCATACCCCTGAATGTAAGTACCTACAACGACAGGGGACTATACCACTGATAAGCCTCCGGAGAAACGGAGCTTCCCAAAATGCTAAGTACCTCAGGCTAAGTTTCCTCTGTTTTCCCAAAACTCGTCACACCCTTTCCGGGGTGGTACCTTCAAGAAGACCCACCGTCAATCCTGAACTCCAAGCGTCGTCGTCGATTATCCGCACGACTTCTGTGCTGCCAATAACCTCTTCTGGATAAGCTTCACCCTATCCACATCCTGCTGAAACAAGTATGAACCAACTATCTGAACCTTGCCAACATCGAACCAATCGACCGGCAACTTACACTTCCGCCCCTACAAGGCGTCATAAGGCGATATCCGAACACTGAAATGGTAGCTAAAAACACTCCCTCAACAGGAGGCAACAATCCTCACAGCTACCCCTGAAATCCAAACACTGGCCCGAGGATGAATGCGAAACGGAGACTCACCTGAGTTCTTAACCCTGCCTGGTAAAACTTCCAGAAAAAAAAATAGCCATAACCTGGGCTTCACTGTCTGTCATAAGGTGAAACTAGGCACCTCGTGCAGTCTTACAACCTTCCTGATAAATAACATCTTGCATAACCTCTGTAGTAAACGATCTTGGTGAAAGACAAGATGGGCTGACCTCATCGGCCCGACTTCTGGTCGAACGCATCCACGAACTCGTACGCTGGTTAACTAAACTTGGGCCTAACACCCTCATGACCCTACCACCTGGAGGGACCACCCCGAACTGACCCCACCACATTACAAGCCACGGGTTGACCCGCGATCGGTCCTCAACCTGACCCGCTATCGCGCAAAACTCTTGTTCCCTGATCCGGAACAATCTCACCATCGAGTCACGAAAACCTAGTGTTCTTCTTAGCTCAACTACCCTCTTTCATATCATACCACTCGGGGACTTATCACACAACATATCTCACGTATATTATGCACTCCGATAAGGGTCAAACATAAAATAAATCTTTTACTCGAGATGGCCTTGCCTCTAAGGTTTCCACGTATAACATTCTAATGCTCAAACTTTCCCTATCCCCAATCTTACCCTTAACTAACCATGATTTCTAATCACAATTAACACAATGTTATCTGAACATAATACTTAAGATATACTCATCTTATTACACATACAAATCTCTAGAGGGTTAAGGATATACCTGTATCTACTGCTTCACTCCCCTCTGTCGTTCTAATCAATCCTGCCCTGCTGGGCGCATAGCTAGGAAAGGTGATGAACTAGCCGCTGATCCTGAAGGCTGAGTCTCTACATCCGCGCCACCTCTGGTCGGACAATTTCTCGCAAAATGGCCCTGCTGGCCGCAAGCAAAACAAGCTGTCGAAGAAGTACGACACTCCCCACAATGACACCTACCACAACGGCCACACCGAGGTGGGGGTGGCCTCCTCTGGCTAACACCCTTTCCTCTCCGAACTACTGAATCTGCAACTGATCTGGTAGGCTGAGTCCTCCTACTTGCATCCCTCCTACTAGGACACCCTTTCGACACATGGCCCTGACGGCCGCAGGTAAAACAAGCACCAATAACAAGACGACATTCCCCGGGATGACGCCTGCCACACTGTGAATACTGAGGGAAAACTGAATCCGGCTGGCTGGAACCTACGTGTATCTGTGAACCAGCAGCCCTGGAGCTCTGACCAACTCCTGCATACCCCGAACGTCCTGAACCCTGTGGAGGACCACTCTGCACTGGCGGAGGCGCATAACCAGTCTGCTGCTGAGAAGGTCCGCCTCGAAAGTTACCAGGACCTGCTGCTCGCCTCTTCTGCTGATCTTGGCTAACCTGTCGATCCCTACGTTTCTCGACCTGCTGCGCATAAGCCTATACGCAGGCCATGCTCATGCCTGACTGAAGAGCTACTATTGCACAACCCTCTCTTAGATACTCATCAAGACCCGTGATAAATCGGTACATAATATACTCTCTGGTCGCTAAATCCATAGCTAATGTGGTCGTCTCTTTGCGATCCATACTTTACGCTCATCGTCGGAATCGAAGGTTCAAATATCATGGCAACAGAGTAAGCTCTTCTTGTGCTAGACTCTGCTGGGACTGGCGTCGTCGCAGAACTCCCCGAATGAAGCACCACCCCAGGTGATGATTGGGCCTGTGCCCTCGTAACCCTCTGTGCTCTACTCGCAGCTCCCTCGGCTGCCTTGCCCTTCTGGGCCCGGGTTGCCTTACGCGGAGGCATAACTGGTAAAGGAAAGGAATTACGTTAGAGGGGTCCAACTTATAACACAGCTCTAAGGCACGATCTCAGAGTGAGAAGAATGGAAACCAATCCTAAATATCCTATAGCCTCCTGATTATTGGTGTGGTGCACAACACACCGATAATCAAGACTCTACTAGATACGGTCTGTAGACACTTTCCGAGGATTAACTGCTCTGATACCACTTTTGTCACGACCCGAACCCGGGCCCGTGACTGGTGCCTTACCCCGGGCACCCAAGTAGACATACATCAGAATAATCAGCGGAATATAAAACAAGACATGAAATAATATGAAGTGAAAAACGGTTTATCTGAGAAAAATTGCCCTTCGGCATATATATAAATAAACTTGAACTCGAACAGTTACATCCCTTTTACAAACTCTGCCCATAACAGTACTACAGACCTCTAAGAGTTGATATAACAACAACGGCGGGACAGGGCCCCGCCATACCCCTGAATGTAATTACCTACAACGACAGGGGACTATACCACTGATAAGCCTCCGGAGAAACGGAGCTTCCCAAAATGTTGAACTGTGATCCTAAGAGCGAGGATCGACGACTGGTGTACCTCTACCTGCGGCATGAACGCAGCCCGGCGAGGTCGATCTGGCAGTACCAAGTATGTGAAACTGAAAATCGTAAATGAAATCATAGTAGTCTATATAAAGCAGAGACATGTATGATAACCAAACTACGCCACAATAAATAAGCGATCATGTCAAGTCGTGACTCACGCCTCAAAGTCATCACTCAAATATAACTATGGGTCTCACGCCCACAACATCAATCATGCTCGTGGAATACCTTCCTCACCGCTGATCTATGATATAAAAGCACCAAGGGATACATGAACACGTGTCCCACGTGTCATAATAAAACCGTGCGGTAAGTACGAAGGCATAGACGACTACTAAAACCCACGTACCAACAATGTCATAAAAGCGTATCACAAGGTCTTTCTAGACCGCCACATGATCGGCCGCCACTCGCCCGCGATATCAAATATGCGCGTCTAATCCGGAAGTTCCCGCACTCGCATAGGCCACACATAGGCCCGCATGAGGTATTCCCCGCATCGAGGGTAGCTACTCCCCGGCATCGTCATGGACCCGTGGTCCGCATGGCCACATAGACCGCATGGCCATATAGACCGCACACTAACCTGGAACTCTCGTAGCTCCGCATAGGCCACCTGGACCCGCATGAGGTATCTCGAATCATAGTCACAAAGACCGCCTGAGGTATACCCCGCATCGGAGGCGACAACCCCGGTATAACATGTCAAGAGGTGAGTGGTACAATACTATCATAACGGCTTATTGTTAAACAACATAAGCACAACAAGGGAAACCCCTTTACACAAACATCACAAGATACTAACACACGTAGCATCCTAACATGTTTACTTATCAAATCAACAAGAAAGTATTACAAGGCTATCACCAACCAACATAATCAAATTATTCACACAAGGTACTTTCTACTTTATGTCAACAAGTTCGGGTTTTTATCCCCAAAGTACTTCATACATTAACTCTTTAAAAGATTCGTTTCTTTCACAAAAGTCACATGATACCCGTAGTATAAAATAGAGTGACTATCTTTTTAAGTAAACCAAAACAATTTCCCTTTTTAAAGACAAGTAACAACCTTCTTTTCCAAAAGTTCAAGTTTGCCTAAGTTCAAAGACTCAAGTCTCTTATTTTCGAAAGGTTTCGTAGTTCATAGTCTTAATCACTTAATAATATAATTCTCTTTTAAAACAATTTGAGAAACATATGCCTTATGTGTGAGTAGGTTATTCTTGTTCATAACAATCGTATTAAAGCAACCATGATCTAGGAAATGTAATATCATTTTGTCTCATCTTAGCTTATATGCAGATGGAGGTTTCTACAGGTTTTAATAATACTTAATTAGTCAATACGTTTCCCTTTATTAGCGCTGCCGTGGTTTGTTCGGTACTTATTCTCATTTCTGAAATCAATATAAGGCGTTCATATACAATTAAGTAAACCGTTCATTTTATCTCTCTTAAGTCGTTATACCTAACTTCCCATAAAGCTAGTATAACTCTTAAGCTTTTAAAACCAAGTATTACTCTTCTTCAAAAAAAACGATTCTTAATTCTTTTGAAATACTTCAATATTCTTATTATTTAGACTCAAGTCAAAAGACATCGCAGTAAAACCACGTTCAGTTAACACACGTACGTCTACCGTACTATATATATTCCTTTAAAATATCATGCTCAAGAGGATAGGAAGAATCACATACCTCGCGACGATTATCGACAATTAGCAAAACGCTCCATGGCTATAACCCGGCTAGCCTTGTCCACCTTTCAAGTAGAACATGATACTCGCAGAACTTTCAACCTATAACGGTTATACAAGTGTTATACCCCGTAGTTGCAGGGTATGTATGTGAGGACGTACGTACGAGAGTACGGCAGAAATTTTGAAAAGAAAGAAAGATGTGAGTTTTCGGCGGAAAAGTTTCCGGTTATTTGTGAAGAAAAAGGTTCGTTAATGGGAATTGGATTCCCAGATTTGGTATTTGGACTTCATAGATTATATTAGAATTTTGAGATTTTATTTTCAGAAATGGCCACGTGGGTCCCACGGGAGAAATTTACGGTTTTGTGGGGCCCACTTTGTTTTCGAGATTTTGGCCATTGTGGATATTTTTCGGAAGACGTTTTTTGAGGGCCAATAGGAGGGTGACACGTGTCACCCCCGCCTAGGTGGCTTGGCCGAATGACATTTGTGCACAACACCCGGTTAGAGTCGTTTTTCGACGAAACGTTTTGCGTAACTTGCGAGGGGAAAATTCCGGCTATGTCGTTTTGTATTTTTGCGGATTTTTCCGAGCGACGAAACATTTTGGACCAACGAGAGGGTGACACTTGTCACCCTCAAGTGGACGGTAAAGTGAAGCTCAAGTGGGACGAATTCATGCCTTGTTTTGGCCTTGTTTTGTGCAATGTTTTGTGCAATGTTTTGTGGCTTGTTTGTGGAGTAGGGTCTAGGGTGCACTTGGCTTGATCTTGGCCTTACACTTGCCTTGCACATGGCTTGATCTTGGCCATTGGTTGGCTTTTAGTTTTGCTATAAATACCCCCCTTATGTTGATGAACTCTTCATCCACAAATGAAACCTTCCAAGCCTAAAATCCCTCCCTCCTCTAGTGTTGAGTTCGTCCAACTCATCCCCCTCTTTTGAGAGTCTTGGCGAGGCCTCCCCCTCCCCTTTGTGGTGCCTTGGCCGTGGGGTACCCCCCCCCTAGCCTAGTTGTTTTCGTATAATACCCCTTGTTGTGGTATAGAAATACTCCCCTAGTATTGTTATAATGCCCAAAATACCTTAGCCTTGTACCTTGTAGTATTCCAAAGATACCTCTATACGTAGAGCCCGGAAATACTACCTTTTGTCCTTTTTAGTCTCAAACTGAAACCCTAAGGAAATCTTCGTAGTTGGTTGAAGTATTTGAGTAGAAGTTGGGTAGAACTTCTAAGGGTTGTTTGGAGTGGTTTGGAGCGCACGGAGTAGGAGCTAAACCTTGCTCAGGATCGACATTATAACTTGGATAATTTTGGGCTTGTCGAGGTAATTATCTTGTCCCTCTATTGTAATTGGAAATTACATGTTTGTTAGAATATATAGTTGAAGTATACTATATATGGAACTATACTTAGTATTCGGCAATGTCTTTTGACTTAAGCCTGAAGAATAAAGAACTGAACTGCACTGTATTTACATAGGACTGTATTGCAGTAGACTTGTGTAGTATTGCTGTGTAAAATTGTACACGTCCGGTTAGACGTGTAAACCCCCCCCCCCCCTGGTTGGCTTGGTAGCCGGTGTTATACCCCGTATTTCCAGAGTATGTACGTGAGTGTGTACGTATTATAATTTGAGCCTTAAGGTAGGCTAGTTTCGAAATTTGTACACAAGTGCCGAAAGGAGTCGTTTTTCGACGAAACGTTTCCACAGCTTTCGTAGGGAAAATTCCGACTATGTCATTTAAAATTTTTTGCGGATTTTTCCGAGAGACGAAACATTTTGGACCAACGAGAGGGCGACACTTGTCACCCTCTAATTGTAAGGAGTGGACGGCAAAATGGGCTAAGTTGGACGAAAATGGTGAGTTGGGTTAGGTAGGATATTTTGTGCAAGTTGTTGTGGTAGATGGATAAGGTGCACTTGGCTTAAATCTAGCCCTACACTTGCCTTGCACTTGGCACCATCTTGGCCATTGATTGGCCTTCACTTGACCTATAAATACCCCTCTAGTTGAAGACATTCTTCATCCTAAACTTGAGCAATCTAACTAAGTCTCAAAATACTCCCTCTCCCTTAAGCTTTCGTCCACCCCCTCCCCCTTTGAGAGCCCTTGGCCGAGAGTTTCCCCCTCCCCTTTGTGGTGTTTTGCCGTGGGGTACCCCCCCCCCCCTAGCCTAGTTGTCTCGTATAAATACCCCCTTGTTGTGGTATAGAAATACTCTCCTAGTATTGTTATAATGTCCAAATACCTTGGCCCAAATACCTTGTAGTATTCCCAAGGTTACACTTATACAAGCCCAGAAAATACCGTTATACTTCCCTCAGTCACAAAAACGAAACCCTAAGTAAATCTTCACCCGTAGTTGAAGTCATAAGTAGAAGTTGGTTAGAACTTCTAAGGGTTGGTTGGAGCAGTTGGGCGCCGGAGTAGGAGCTAAACGTTGTTCAGGATCGACATATAAACTCGGATAATTTTGGGCTTATCGAGGTAAACATTCTTGACCTTCTGTTGTAATTGGAAATTACATGTTGTTGGATTATATATGTAACGCCCCGAACCCGGGCCCGTTACTGGTGCCTTACCCCGGGCACCCTAGTGATACAACATCAGAGAAAACCAGCGGAAAATAAAACATGAATCATGAAACAAGAGATATAATAAATAGACAGGCCAAAAGCAGTTGCCTTCGTATATACATAAAACCGAGCAGTTTAATCCTTTTACAACCACACTTGCAGCGATTCTACAGACCTCTAAGATTTACAACGACTATGACGGACGAGGCCCCGCCATACCCACAGAATGTACAAGAACCTACAACTCGGGAACACATGCAAAAGATAAGCCTCGGAAAGCGGAGCTTCCTAAAACGAATCGAGATCCCGAGGCGAGGATCCACGGCCGATGTACCTCTACTGCGGCATGAACGCGGCCCCGAAGGAGGTCGATAACAGTACCAAGTATGTGAAATCACAAATCAGTAAATGAAATCATAATAGCTTAACAAGCGGGAGACATGTATGATAACCAAAATACAGATGCAACATAAAAGCGATCAGTCGGGGACTCACGCCTCAAAGTCACCACTCAAATATAACTATGGGTCTCACGCCCATAACATCCATCATGTTCGCATCATGGCGCATGCCGGAATCGCCTCGGTGTAGACATGTCCATGATGCAACAATAATAACAAGGCGCGTGGCCACGTACCGAATCGCGACGGTGTAGACATGCCCGTGTAACCTCAATAAGAATATCTGGTCAACCTGCGCGTGGCCACATGCCCCGAATCTTGCATCGGTGTGACACGCCCATGTTGCAACAATAATAACAAGGCGCATGGCCACGTACCGAATCAGCATCGGTGTAGACATGTCCATGTTACCTCAATAACAATATCTTGGGTGGTCAACCTGCGCGTAGCCACATGCCCCGGAATCTGCGACGGTGTAGACACGTCCGTGTGACATCAACAACAAGGCGAGAATCAAAATGGAAACATACGTGGAATTCTCCATCACCGCGGACGCGTCAAGTAAGTTCTCAATAAGTCAACCGCCTCTATCGAGAGACACGGTAACGTAAATACCACACCGCACAACAAAGGCTATCATCACAAGCATAGGCAAGTTTCACAACAACAAGCATAGCAAGCTTCACACAACTCAAAGTACTTTCATATTATGCCAAAGTCGGGTTTTAACCCCAAAGTACTACATACACGTTAAGTTCTTTTTAAAAGAGATCCATTACTTTTATAAAGTCACCCGATACCGTAGTATAAGAATGAACAACCCACATTCCTTTTCAAAATCAAGTAACAACATTCTTTTCCTAAGTTCCAGTTTGCCTAGTTTCAATTACTCAAGCTTTTCATTTTCAAATGGTTTCATAGTTCATAAACTTAATCACTTGATTCCTCTTTAGAACAATTGAGTAATATAAGTCTCACGTGAGAGTAGGTTATTCTTGTTTACAACATTATTATTACAAAGACCATGATCTAGAAAATGTAATATCATTTTGTCTCATCTTAGTTTCTATGCGGATGGAGGTTTCTACTGGTTTTAATACAATTCATCATTATTCAATACATTTTCCTTTATTAACGCTGCGATGGTGCTGTCGATACACATTCTGATTTCCGAAATCAGTAAAACATTATCCCTTTAAATAAAATCAAGTACTCATTACTCACGAATGAGGTTTCACACAAACATTCACATTAAAACAAATAAGTTAAGTCTCTTATCTTATAAGATCAAGTCTCTTAACTTCTAACATCAGTAAACCATTCTTAAGCCGTTATACCTAACTTCCCATAAAGCTAGTATAACTCTTAAGTTTTCAAAGCACAATACTACACTTCTTTCAAAACGATTCATAAATCTTTTGAAATACTTCAACACATACCTCGCGACGATTTAACGACAATAAGCAAAATGCTCCAAGTACTACAACCTTGCTAGCCCTTTCCACTCCTCGAGTAGAATACGCTACTCTTAGTACTTTCACCTATAAAGGCCACAAACGTCTATTAAATCTTAAACACACGTTCCCATCTTTCTACGTAAAATTCAGCGACCTTCCCCCATAACAGTAAATCTCCTCTATCGAGGTCGGCTACCAAGCCAACCAGAGGGTTAACACGCCTAACCGGACGCTGCGTACAATTCTACTACACGGTAATGCTACATAAGTCTCAGAATACAACCTAGGTAATTACTGATTCGATTCTTCTTTATTATCCTTCATGTGATTCTTGTTCAAATCTTCATTCTTGAGCTTAAGTCAAAAGACATTGCCATAATACTAAGTTCAGTTCTATATATAGTATATAACACTATATATTCAACACTTATGTAATTTCCAATTACAATAGGGGACAAGATATTTACCTCGATAAGCCCAAAATTATCCGAGTTTAAAGTCGCTCCCGAGCAAGGTTTAGCTCTCCTCGAGTGCTCCAATCGCGCAAACAACCCTTAGAAGTTCTACGCAACTTCTACTCCATACTTCAACAACGGGTGAAGATTTTCCTTAGGGTTTCGTGTAGAGGCTAAGGAAAGTATAATCGTATTTTCCGGTTTTTCAGACAAAGGGTACTTTGGAAAGTACTACAAGGTATATGGGCTAAAGTATTTTGGACATTATAACAATACTTAGGAGAGTATTTCTATACCACAACAAAGGGTATTATCTGAAAACAACTAGGCTAGGGGTACCCACGGCCAAGGCACCACCAAAGGGGAGCTCTCGGCAAAGGGGAAAGGGGTGTGGTGGGCCAATTTCACAAGGGAGGAGGAAGAGAACTTCAAGACTTAGGCAATTTGTGGATGAAGAAAGTCTTCACAAAGGGGAGCTATTTATAGGCCAAGCAAAGGTCAACCAATGGCCAAGATCCATCCATGTGTTAGGCAAGTGTAAGGCCAAGATCAAGCCAAGTGCACCCACAAAACACTCCACAAAACACTCCACAAAACAAGCCACAAAACAAGGTCAAAAGGAGGACCAATCGGCCAAGGCCAAGCCCCTCTTTGCCGTCAATGAGGTGACAAGTGTCACCCTCCCGTTAATCCAAAATGTTCCGTCGCTCGGAAAAATCCGCAAAAATACTAAATGACATAGCCGAATTTTCCCAACGTAAGCTGTGGAAACGTTTCGTCAGAAAACGACTCTATTCGGCACTCGTGCCCAAATTTTGAACCAAAGCCAATTCTTAAGGCAAAGAAAATTTAATACGTACGCCCTCACGTACATACTCTGGAAATACGGGGTATAACATTCATCCCCCCTTAGAAACATTCGTCCCGAATGTTCCTTCAAGGTCTCAAAACAACGGCGTCGATAGTTTTCACCGCTATACGTCTGAAAACAATCATGCCACACTGGCCACAAAACATCGTTCACTTTTCCCTTTCGTAGTACTCGTCACGAACACTCGAACTCGTTCTAGTATCCGCACCACACTTCGCCAACGCTTGTTTCCAACCCTTGAGTCACTACCTCGAACTTGGTCATCTCACTAACCTCGATTTCCCTAAGGCCATTCCGGCCTTCACGAACTGATTCGATCGAACGCGTCCACGAACTCATACGATGGTCATCTAAACTTGGGCCTAGCACCCTCGTGACCCTACCACTGGCGGGACCACCCGAACCGACCCCACCCCAAACCGGGTTCTGGGTTGACCGCAAATGGTCCTCAACCCGACCACGCGCCAACTCTTGTTCCCGATCCGAACAATCTTACTATTTCACATCATGAAAGCTACCACTTCCATCTCACACTACCCGAGGACTTACCCTTTTCACTAACTGTGTTTCTAAATCACATTTTAGCACAAAGCTATCCAAACATAACATTAAACACATCAACAACATCAATACAAACAAAACTCTGAGGTTAAGGATATACTGAAACTAGGCGGTTCAAGGACCGCTAAAGCTGAACTTCCACCGCGACCTCTCTAGTGGCCCGCTCTAGTAGTCTGTGCTATCCTACCATGCTACCTGGTCGGACGGTCTCGTCATATGGCCTGTTGGCGCAAGAATAACAAGCTCCCTTGGTACTACGACACTCCCGAAATGCGGTCTACCACATCGGCCACAGAGTAGGGGTAGTGCGTCAGCGCCAACACCCTACTCGCCGATCATCTGAAACACAGGAGCCACGACCTCTGAATATCCCAAGGTCCCGGCTGCGGAGGACTACTCTGCAATGGCGGAGGTACATAACTAGTCTGCTGCTGAGGCGGTCCGCCTCGAAAGTCGCCAAAATATCCGACCGCCCCGCCTTCCTGGCGGCGGTCCGCTGCGTCGATCTGCGCTCCTCGCACCCAAGTGCATGAGCCTGAATGCGGGCAATGTCCATGCCCGGCTGAAGAGAAACACCCGAACAACTCTCTGCTAGGTAATCATCGAGCCCTGTAACATATCGGTGCACTCGATCCTCCATACTAGCTACTAATGCGGGAACATCGCCAGACGATGAGTCGAACTCCACATTGTACTCAGATGCGCCGGTTCTGCCTCAACATCAAAAATCTGTCGGCCGAGCCCTCCTCATTTGTGGAGGCAAGAAATGTGCCAGGAAGGCCCCCGAAAACTCGTCCCAAACGGCTGGAAGTGCATGCTCTCCCCGGGAAAGCTCCCACGAGTCAAACCAATCGACTGCGGTATCACGCAGCCGATGCGAACCAAATGTCACCGACTCAGTCTCTGAAGCCTTGATCACCCGCATGATCCTCTGAATCGACGGATGAACTCCTGCGGATCATCCTCCGGTCTCGACGTAAAACTCGCGGCGGGCTACAACTAAGGAAATCCGTAGCCTCATCGCATGCGCCGCCGGGTGCACTACAGTCTTCTTTGGGCTGAGGCTGGCGTCGGCCCTATCTCATATCTCGCCACAACCCGGCCAATAATCGGGCCATCTCGCTGACCCATCTCCCGCTCGGTGTGGGGTGGAGGCTCAGTCTTGTAGTCTCGGCCCATCGCCGCGGCTCTAAACTCTCTTTGGTCGGGCGGCGTCGCAAAACTCGCCGTCAAGCACTACCTCAGTCTTGGCCAGGGCTGCGCCTCGTACTCCTGAATCCACTAGCGCCTCCTCGGTGCCTTGCCCCAGGCCACTGGTTGCCTTCGCGAGCATAATCGGTAAGAACGAAACACGTCGGAGGGTCCAACTTACAACACGGCTCTAAGGCACGATCTCGGAATGAGAAGAATAGAAACCAATCCTAAATGTCCTATAGCCTCACGATTATAGATGTGGTGCACAACACACGATAATCAAGACTACTAGACACGATGCGTAGACACTTTCAGAGACTAATCGCTCGATACCACTTTGTAACGCCCGAACCGGGCATTCGTGCCTTACCGGGCACCCTAGTGATACAACATCGAGAAAACGGCGGAAAATAAAACATGAATCATGAAACAAGAGATATAATAAATAGGCAGGCCAACCAAAGCGCTTGCCTTGATATATCATAAAACCCGACAGTTTAATCCTTTTACAACCACACTTGTGATTCTACTGAGACCTCTAAGATTTACAACGACTATGACGACAGGGGCCCCGCCATACCACGAATGTACAAGAACTACAACTCGGGGAACACATACAAAAGATAAGCCTCGGAGAAAGCGGAGCTTCCCAACGGCCCGAGATCACGAGGCGAGGATCCACGGCCGATGTACCTCTACTGCGGCATGAACGCGGCCCCGAAGGAGGTCGATCTGGCAGTACCAAGTATGTGGCGTCAAATCAGTAAATGAAATCATAATAGCTTAAAAAGCAGGAGACATTTATGATAACCAAAATACAGTACGAAACATAAAAGCAGTCAAGTCAGGGACTCACGCCCTCAAAGTAACCACTCAAATATAACTATGGGTCTCACGCCCACCACATCCATCATGTTCGCATCATGGCGCGTGCCGGAATCGCCTCGGTGTAGACATGTCCATGATGCAACAATAATAACAAGGCGCGTGGCCACATGCCCGAATCGCGCCGGTGTAGACATGCCCATGTAACCTCAATAAGAATATCTTGGTCAACCACGCGCGGCCACATGCCCCGGAATCTTGCGTCGGTGTAGACCGTCCATGTTGCAACAATAATAACAAGGCGCGTGGCCACGTACCGGAATCTTTGCATCGGTGTAGACATGTCCATGTTACCTCAATAACAATATCTTGGGTGGTCAACCTGCCGCGTGGCCACATGCCGAGGAATCGCGACGGTGTAGACACGTCCATGTGACATCAACAACAAGACAAGAATCAAAATGGAAACATACGTGGAATTCTCCATCACCGCCGGCCGTCAAGTAAGTTCTCAACAAGTCAACCGCCTCTATCGAGAGACGCGGTAATACGAAATACCACACGCACAACAAAGGCTATCATCACAAGCGTAGGCAAGTTTCAACAACAAGCATAGTAAGCTTCACAAACTCAAAGTACTTTCATATTATGCCAAAGTCCGGGTTTTAACCCCAAAGTACTACATACGTTAAGTTCTTTTAAAGAGATCCATTACTTTTATAAAAGTCACGATACCGTAGTATAAGAATGAACAACCACATCCCTTTTCAAAATCAAGTAACAACATTCTTTTCCTAAGTTCCAGTTTGCCTAGTTTCAATTACTCAAGCTTCTCATTTTCAAATGGTTTCATAGTTCATAAACTTAATCACTTGATTCCTCTTTAGAACAATTGAGTAATATAAGTCTCACGTGAGAGTAGGTTATTCTTGTTTACAACATTCTTATTACGTGACCATGATCTAGAAAATGTAATATCATTTTGTCATCTTAGTTTCTATGCAGATGGAGGTTTCTACTGGTTTTAATACAATTCATCATTATTCAATACATTTTCCTTTATTAACGCTGCAGTGGTCTGTCGATACACATTCTGATTTCCGAAATCAGTAAAACATTATCCCTTTAAATAAAATCAAGTACTCATTACTCACGAATGAGGTTTCACACAAACATTCACATTAAAACAAATAAGTTAAGTCTCTTATCTTATAAGATCAAGTCTCTTAACTTCTAACATCAGTAAACCATTCTTAAGCCGTTATACCTAACTTCCCATAAAGCTAGTATAACTCTTAAGTTTTCAAAGCACAATACTACACTTCTTTCAAAACGATTCATAAATCTTTTGAAATACTTCAAGTTTTATTATAACGCCCCAAGCCAGTTATAAATCAAATCAATTATCTTTTAAAAACCACAACCCATTTTCTTACCTACATAAAGCTGTTATAACCAACTTCCCATAAAGCCGTTATAACACTTTATGTTTCAAACCAATCAAATACATTAAACACATGTACGTCTACCGTACTACATAGTTACACACATATCATGCTAGAAGAGATAGGAAGATGTTCACATACCTCGCGACGATTTAACGACAATAAGCAAAATGCTCCAAGTACTACAACGCACTAGCCCTTTCCACTCCTCGAGTAGAATACGCTACTCTTAGTACTTTCACCTATAAAGGCCACAAACGTCTATTAAATCTTAAACACACGTTCCCATCTTTCTACAGAAAATTCGGCAGCACCTCCCCCCCCCCGCAACAGCGTAAATCTCCTCCTCTATCGAGGTCGGCTACCAAGCCAACCAGGGGGGGGGTTAACACGTCTAACCGGACGCGTACAATTCTACTACAGAATGCTACATAAGTCTCTTGTAATACAACCCTAGGTAATTACATTCGATTCTTCTCTTTATTATCCTTCTATGTGATTCTTGTTCAAATCTTCATTCTTGAGCTTAAGTCAAAAGACATTGCCATAATACTAAGTTGATTCTATATATAGTATATAACACTATATATTCAACACTTATGTAATTTCCAATTACAATAGGGGACAAGATATTTACCTCGATAAGCCCAAAATTATCCGAGTTTAAAGTCGCTCTGAGCAAGGTTTAGCTCCTCCTCCGAGTGCTCCAATCCGCACCAAACAACCCTTAGAAGTTCTACGCAACTTCTACTCCATACTTCAACAACGGGTGAAGATTTTCCTTAGGGTTTCGTGTAGAGGCTAAGGAAAGTATAATCGTATTTTCCGGGTTTTTCGTACAAAGGGTACTTTGGAAAGTACTACAAGGTATATGGGCTAAAGTATTTTGGACATTATAACAATACTTAGGAGAGTATTTCTATACCACAACAAAGGGTATTATACGAAAACAACTAGGCTAGGGGGGGGGGGTACCCTACGGCCAAGGCACCACCAAAGGGGGGGAAGCTCTCGGCAAAGGGGGAAAGGGGTGTGGTGGACGAATTTCACAAGGGAGGGAGGAAGAGAACTTCAAGACTTAGGCAATTTGTGGATGAAGAAAGTCTTCACAAAGGGGAGCTATTTATAGGCCAAGCAAAGGCCAACCAATGGCCAAGATCCATCCATGTGTTAGGCAAGTGTAAGGCCAAGATCAAGCCAAGTGCACCCACAAAACACTCCACAAAACACTCCACAAAACAAGCCACAAAACAAGGCACAAAAGGAGGGACCAATCGGCCAAGGCCAAGCCCCCCTCTTTGCCGTCCAATGAGGGTGACAAGTGTCACCCTCCCGTTGGTCCAAAAATGTTCCGTCGCTCGGAAAAATCCGCAAAAATACTAAATGACATAGCCGGAATTTTCCCAACGTAAGCTGTGGAAACGTTTCGTCAGAAAACGACTCTATTCGGCACTCGTGCCCAAATTTCGAACCAAAGCCAATTCTTAAGGCAAAGAAAATTTAATACGTACGCCCTCACGTACATACTCTGGAAATACGGGGTATAACAATATAGTTGAAGTATACTATATATAGAACTGAATAATACTTACGGCAATGTCTTGCGACTTAAGCCTGAATTTAAAGAAGAAGCTGAATCAGAATTACATAGGGTGTATTCTGATGAACTTGTGTAACATTCTTGTGTAGTAGAATTGTACACGTCCGGTTAGACGTGTTAACCCCCCCTGGTTGGCTTGGTAGCCGGCCTCGATAGAGGAGGAGATTTCTGTTGTTGCGGGAGGTCTTTAATTTTCTGTAGAATATTCTACGGGGGGATCTAAAGGTATTAATAGGCGCGTTGTGGCCTCTATAGGTTGTAATGCTGCGTGTGGAGTGATGCTTGGTAGAGTGTCGCCGACGGTTTGAGGTACTTGGAGCGTTTTGCTATTAGTCGATAATCGTCGCGAGGTATGTGGACCTCTTCCTATCTCTTCTAGCATGATATGTGTGAACTATGTAGTACGGTAGACGTACATGTGCTAAATGTATTTGATTGAGTTAAAACATAAAGTGTTATAACGGCTTTATGGGAAGTTGGTTATAATAGCTTTATGTGGATAAGCACATACTTTGTGGTTTTTAAAAAAAGTAACTGATTTGAATAATAACTGGCTTGATATGTGTTAATAAAGAACTTGAAGCATTTCAAAAGATCTATGAATCGTTTTGAAAGAATGAGTATTACTTGGGTTTTGAAAGCTTAAGAGTTATACTAGCTTTATGGGAAGTTAGGTATAACGGCTTAAGAATGTTTTACTGATTTCGGAAATCAGAATGTGTATCGACAAACCACTGCAGCGTTAATAAAAGGAAAATGTATTGACTAAAGAAGTATTATTAAAACCAGTAGAAACCTCCATCTGCATAGAAGCTAAGATGAGACAAAATGATATTACATTTCCTAGATCATGGCTGCTTAATAAGATTGATTATAAACAAGAATACCTACTCACTTATAAGACATAGGTTTCTCAAAACATTTAAAGGAGAATTATGTTTTAAAGGATTTAAAACTATGAACTACGAAACCTTTTTCTAAAATAAGAAACTTGAGCATTTGAAATTAGGCAACTTGAACGTTTGGAAAATAAGGTTGTCACTTGATTTTACAAAGGAAAGCATTTTGGTTTACTTAACAATGTTAGTCACTCAAATCTTATACTACGGGTATCGGGTGACCTTCGTAAAAGAAATGGATCTTAAAAGGAATTTAACGGACGTAGTACTTTAAGGTTAAAAATCCGGACTTTGATATAAAATGAAAGTACCTTGAGTCGTGTGTAACTTGCTTATACTTGTTGTTATGAAACTTGACCATGTTACGTGTGATAGCCTTGTTGTGTAAGTACTGTGTTCTACTCGACTACCGGTTCATCCGGGAATGTATATCACTTGACTACCGGGTCATCCGGGAATGTATATCACTTGATTACCGGTTCATCCGGGAATGTGTTTCACTTGATTACCGGTTCATCCGGGAATGTATTTCACTTGAGGACCGGTTCATCCGGGAATGTATTTCACTTTAGGACCGGTTCATCCGGGAATGTATTTCACTTGAGGACCGGTTCATCAGAATGTATTTCACTTGACCACGGTTCAACCGGAATGTATTCCACCCTTTTCTATATTGGGTCCATAAGATGGGCTGAGACCTGTTATACGTATCACATGATTTGTACCTAGACTGCCGGCAGTGAGGAAGGAGTTCCACGGGCATGAGGGATGACTTTTAGGGCGAGAGTCCCTGACTTGACATGACTGCTTCTATGTTATGAACTGTAGTTTGGTTATCATACATGTCTCCTGCTTTATATAGACTATTATGATTTCATTTCTGATGGTTTCTGATTTCACATACTTGGTACTGTTGTCTCGACCTCGCCTTGGGGTGCGTTCATCTGCAGTAAAAGGTACATCGGTATCGATCCCCGCTTAGGATCACCTTTCAGCGTATTGAAAGCTCCGTTCCTTCGAGGCTTATCTTTGGTATGTTACCACGAGTCCGTAGATGCTTATACATTCGTGGTATGGCGGGCCACTGTCGTCGTAGGCTGTGTAAAATCTTAGAGGTGCATGCCTTTGTTGTGGCGGGGTTTGTAAAAAGGATAACTGTTGGGTATTTTATGTATATATGATGAAGGCAAGCTTACGGTTGACCCGGTTATTTATCTTTTCTCTTAATTCATGTTCATGTTTTATTTCGCTGATTTTCTCGATGTTGTATCACTAGGGTGCCCGGTAAGGCACTACCACGGGCAGGTTGGTCGTGACAAAAGTGGTATCGAGCGCTTAGTCCTCGGAAAGTGTCTGCACGTGTCTAGTAGAGTCTTGATTATCGGTGTGTTGTGCACCACATCTATAATCGAGGCTGCAGGACATTTAGGATTGGTTTCCATCCTTCTCATTACGAGATCGTGCCTTAGAGTGTGATAAATTGGACCCTCGACGTATTCCTTTCCTTTACGATTATGCCTCGCGTAAGGCAACCTGAGCCCAGATGGGCAAGCGATCGAGGAGGCTGTTAGTGGGATACAAAGGAGTGCGAGGCGCGAGTTCGGTCGATGACGAGCGATGCCAGACGGCGGGTTTCGCGACGCCGCCAAAGACCAGCGAGTTTAGAGCGCAGCGATGGCTGCCGAGACTCTGATACTGAGCCTCGATCCACGGCTGAGCCGATGAGATGGGGTACAAGGAGATGGCGATTCTGGCGGTCGTGGCGAATATGAGATAAGGCTGGATCTGCGATTCGGCCCAAGAGCACCGTAGTACACCCCGGCGAGCGGTTTGAGGCTACGTGACTTCGAGTTGTAGCCCTCGGTGTTCTATGGATCGAGCCGAGGCGACCCTCAGGAGTTTATCCGACAGCTACAGCGGATCATGAGGGTGATCAGAGCCTCAGAGGCAGAGTCAGTGGTATTGGGTTCACATCAGCTGCGTGATACTGCGATTGGTAGTTTGATTCGTGAGGCTGTCGGGAAGAGCATGCACTTCCAGCATTTGGGACGAGTTCTCGAAGGCATTTCTTGCACATTTCTTGCCTCCACAGATGAGAGGCTCGGGCCGCAGATTTTTGACGTTGGCGGGGCGAGGCGGGCGGTTAGAGAGTACAATGTGAGTTCGACTCATTAGCTCGGTATGTTCCATTGTGGTAGCGGATATGGAGGAGCAGTACACCGCTACGCCACCGTGGGCGATTACTTGGCGAGGCTTGTGCGGTGTAGCTCTTCACCGGCATGGACATTGCCGCATGCAAGCTCATGCACTAGGATGTGAGGCACGGAGAGGTCGGCCAGGCGGCCAGAGATCGCGAAGAGGCGAGCAGCGAGATCCTCTGGTAACTTTCGAGGCGGACCGCCTGGCCGATCTAGTTATGTACCTCCACCAAGACAGTGGTCCCCCTCGATCTTGGGACGTTCAGGTATTCGGAGCTGGTCGAGCTCGGGCTTCGTTCACAGTATACGTGAGTGCTAGCGGGATTCATGTCCCTCCGGTGTGCGATGTGGCAAACATCATCCGGGAATGTCGTCTTTTTCGGGTGCTTGTTTCACTGCGGCCGTCGAGCCATGTGACGAAGGCGTGCTTATAGGAGAGGTACGGCGGCAGCGCGACTCTAGGATCGATGGCGTGTTCATCGCTTTCCTACGATTATGCGCCTGCAGGCGCATTTATGATTAGAGTGGGCGGTAGCTTCGGTATATCTTAACCATCTAGAGGCTTGTATGTTTTGATGTTATGTTAATGTGTTAAGTGTTATGTTCGGATAGCTTTGTGCTAAAATGTGATTTATGAACATGGTTGGGGAAAAAGGGTAAGCCTTGTGGGTGAGAAAATGATGAACCTTAGAATATTACAGTTGAGACCTTAGATGTAAGGCCGTCTTGAGTACAAGATTTTGCGAGTGATCCTTGTCAGAGTGCATTTTATGCCAAAAAAAAAAAAAAAAAAAATATTGTGTGATAAGTCTCTGGGTTGGGTAAATGAAAGTGGTATCTTTCATGATGTGATTTAGCAAGGTTATTCCGGATCGAGAAACAAGTGAGTTGGCGTGACGGAGGGTCGGGTTGAGGGCGTGTTGCGTGTCAACCCGTAGCCCGGAATGAGGTGGGGTCAGCTCTGGGTGGTCCCGCCAGGTGGTAGGGTCACCAGGGTGCTAGGCCCAAGTTTTGATGACCATCGTATGAGTTCGTGGATACGTTCGACCAGTAGATCGTGAAGGCGGGAATAGCCTTAAGGAAGATCGAGGCTAATAGGATGACCAAGTTGGGAGGTAGTGACTCAAGTTTGAAACTAAAGTGTGGTACATTATGCTAAAAAAGTTCAAGAGTTCGAGAAGAGTACGACGAGTAAGGGTAGAGGCGAGCATGTATTGCGAGCATAGATGCGATCATTTCTTGTAAAGGGAGAAGGTGCGAAGGATGTATATTTTAGACCTCAGGAATCGCATGCGATCGGCACCATTTGTTGGGTCGCCGGAGTGACACTAGAACCTCGCGGCAAAGTGACAAAAGTTTGTGATGTTAGATGTGTTTCCTCGTGGACTTGGATATAAGTATTTGCGTGCATATGTTGTTTCGTGGCCAGTTGTGGCGTTGGCAACTTATTAGAAGAACTTTATCGTTATCCGTCTTGAGAAGGAACATTCGGGACGAATGTTTCTAAGGAGGGGAGAATGTTATACCCCGTATTTCCAGAGTATGTACGTGAGTGTGTACGTATTATAATTTGAGCCTTAAGGTAGGCTAGTTTCGAAATTTGTACACAAGTGCCGAAAGGAGTCGTTTTTCGACGAAACGTTTCCACAGCTTTCGTAGGGAAAATTCCGACTATGTCATTTAAAATTTTTGCGGATTTTTCCGAGAGACGAAACATTTTGGACCAACGAGAGGGCGACACTTGTCACCCTCTAATTGTAAGGAGTGGACGGCAAAATGGGCTAAGTTGGACGAAAATGGTGAGTTGGGTTAGGTAGGATATTTTGTGCAAGTTGTTGTGGTAGATGGATAAGGTGCACTTGGCTTAAATCTAGCCCTACACTTGCCTTGCACTTGGCACCATCTTGGCCATTGATTGGCCTTCACTTGACCTATAAATACCCCTCTAGTTGAAGACATTCTTCATCCTAAACTTGAGCAATCTAACTAAGTCTCAAAATACTCCCTCTCCCTTAAGCTTTCGTCCACCACCACCCCCTCCCCCTTTGAGAGCCCTTGGCCGAGAGTTTCCTCCCTTTGTGGTGTTTTGCCGTGGGGTACCCCCCCCCTAGCCTAGTTGTCTCGTATAAATACCCCTTGTTGTGGTATAGAAATACTCTCCTAGTATTGTTTTAATGTCCAAATACCTTGGCCCAAATACCTTGTAGTATTCCCAAGGTTACACTTATACAAGCCCAGAAAATACCGTTATACTTCCCTCAGTCACAAAAACGAAACCCTAAGTAAATCTTCACCCGTAGTTGAAGTCATAAGTAGAAGTTGGTTAGAACTTCTAAGGTTTGGGTGGACCGGATGGGCGCCGGAGTAGAGCTAAACGTTGTTCGGGATCGACATATAAACTCGGATAATTTTGGGCTTATCGAGGTAAACATTCTTGACCTTACATTTGTAATTGGAAATTACATGTTGTTGGATTATATAGTTGAAGTATACTATATATAGAATGAATAATACTTACGGCAATGTCTTGCGACTTAAGCCGAATTTAAAGAAGAACTGAATCAGTAATTACATAGAGACATATTACTGAGACTTGTGTAACATTATTGTGTAGTAGAATTGTACACGTCAGGTTAGGCGTGTTAACCCCACTGGTTGGCTTGGTAGCGGCCTCGATAGAGGAGGAGATTTCTGCTGTTGCGGGAGAGTCTTTGAATTTTACGTAGAATATTCTACGTCGGGATCTAAAGGTATTAATAGGCGCTTTGTGGCCTCTATAGGTTGTAATGCTGCGTGTGGAGTGATCTGCTTGGTGAGAGTGTCGCCAGCGGTTTGAGGTACTTGGGCGTTTTGCTATTAGTCGATAATCGTCGCGAGGTATGTGGACCTCTTCCTATCTCTTCTAGCATGATATGTGTGAACTATGTAGTACGGTGACGTACGTGTGCTAAATGTATTTGATTGAGTTAAAACATAAAGTGTTATAACGGCTTTATGGGAAGTTGGTTATAATAGCTTTATGTGGATAAGCACATACTTTGTGGTTTTAAAAAAATGGCGATTTGAATAATAAGCGGCTTGATATGTGTTAATAAAGAACTTGAAGCATTTCAAAAGATCTATGAATCGTTTTGAAAGAATGAGTATTACTTGGGTTTTGAAAGCTTAAGAGTTATACTAGCTTTATGGGAAGTTAGGTATAACGGCTTAAGAATGTTTCTTGATTTGAAATCGAATGTGTATCGACAAACCACCGCGGCGTTAATAAAAGGAAAATGTATTGACTAAAAGTATTATTAAAACCAGTGAAACCTCCATGCATAGAAGCTAAGATGAGACAAAATGATATTACATTTCCTAGATCATGGCTGCTTAATAAGATTGATTATAAACAAGAATACCTACTCACTTATAAGACATAGGTTTCTCAAAACATTTAAAGGAGAATTATGTTTTAAAGGATTTAAAACTATGAACTACGAAACCTTTTTCTAAAATAAGAAACTTGAGCATTTGAAATTAGGCAACTTGAACGTTTGGAAAATAAGGTTGTCACTTGATTTTACAAAGGAAAGCATTTTGGTTTACTTAACAATGTTAGTCACTCAAATCTTATACTACGGGTATCGGGTGACCTTCGTAAAAGAAATGGATCTTAAAAGGAATTTAACGGACGTAGTACTTTAAGGTTAAAAATCCGGACTTTGATATAAAATGAAAGTACCTTGAGTCGTGTGTAACTTGCTTATACTTGTTGTTATGAAACTTGACCATGTTACGTGTGATAGCCTTGTTGTGTAAGTATTGTGTTCTACTCGACTACCGGTTCATCCGGGAATGTATATCACTTGACTACCGGGTCATCCGGGAATGTATATCACTTGATTACCGGTTCATCCGGGAATGTGTTTCACTTGATTACCGGTTCATCCGGGAATGTATTTCACTTGAGGACCGGTTCATCCGGGAATGTATTTCACTTGAGGACCGGTTCATCCGGGAATGTATTTCACTTGAGGACCGGTTCATTTTCACTTGACCACCGGTTCAACCGGGAATGTATTCCACCCTTTTCTATATTGGGTCCATAAGATGGGCCGAGACCTGTTATACGTATCACATGATTTGTACCTAGACTGCCGGCAGTGAGGAAGGAGTTCCACGGGCATGAGGGATGACTTTTAGGGCGAGAGTCCCTGACTTGACATGACTGCTTCTATGTTGTGAACTGTAGTTTGGTTATCATACATGTCTCCTGCTTTATATAGACTATTATGATTTCATTCTGATGATTCTGATTTCACATACTTGGTACTGTTATCGACCTCCTTGAAGTGCGTTCATCCGCAGTAAAAGGTACATCATTTGTCGATCCGCTTTTAGGATCACCTTTGACGTATTGGAAAGCTCCGTTCCTTGGAGGCTTATCTTTTGGTATGTTACCACGAGTGCGTAGATGCTTATACATTCGAGGTATGGCGGCCACTGTCGTCGTAGTTGTAAAATCTTAGAGGTGCAGCATCGTTGTGGGCGGGGTTTGTAAAAAGGATAAGCTGTTCGGTATTTTATGTATATATGATGAAGGCAAGCTCGTTGACCAGTTTATTTATCTTTTCTCTTAATTCATGTTCATGTTTTTATTTCCGATTTTCTCGATGTTGTATCACTAGGGTGCCGGGGTAAGGCACGATCCACGGGCCCGGTTCGGTCGTGACCGGCCTCGATAGAGGAGAGATTTCTGTTGTGCGGGGAGGTCTTTGAATTTTACGTAGAAAGATAGAAACTTGTGTTTGGGGTTAATAGACGTTTGTGACCTTTATAGGTGAAAGTACTAAGAGTAGCGTATTTTACTCGAGGAGTGGAAAGGGCTAGCAAGGTTGTAGTACTTGGAGCATTTTGCTTATTGTCGATAAATCGTCGCGAGGTATGTGAACCTCTTCCTATCTTTTCTAGCATGATTGTTGTGAACTATGTAGTACGGTAGACGTACATGTGCTAAGTGATTTGGTTGGTTTAAAACATAGGGTGTTATAATAGCTTTATGGGAAGTTAGTTATAACGACCTTATGTAGGTGAAAATGGTTTACTGATGTTAGAAGTTAAGAGACTTGATCTTATAAGATAAGAGACTTAACTTATTTGTTTTAATGTGGATGTTTGTGTGAAACCTCATTCGTGAGTAATGAGTACTTGGTTTTTAAAGGGATAATGTTTTACTGATTTCGGAAATCAGAAGGTGTATCGACAGACCACTGCAGCGTTAATAAAGGAAAATGTATTGAATAATGATGTGTTGTATTAAAACCAGTAGAAACCTCCATCTGCATAGAAGCTAAGATGAGACAAAATGATATTACATTTTCTAGATCATGGCTGCTGTAATAAGATCATTATAAACAAGAATAAACTACTCACATATATGACATATGTTACTCAATTGTTTTAAAAGAGATTAAGACTATGAGTTATGAAACCTTTCTAAAATAAGTGACTTGAGCATTTGAAAATGAGAAGCTTGAGTAATTGAAACTAGGCAAACTGGAACTTAGGAAAAGAATGTTGTTACTTGATTTTGAAAAGGAATGTGGGTTGGTCATTCTAATACTACGGGTATCGGGTGACTTTATAAAAGTAATGGATCTCCTTTAAAAGAACTTAACGTATGTAGTACTTTGGGGTTAAAAACCCGGACTTTGGCATAAAATGAAAGTACTTTGAGTTGTGTGAAACTTGCCTATGCTTGTTGTTGTGAAACTTGCCTATGCTTGTTGTTGTGAAACTTGCCTATGCTTGTGATGATAGCCTTTGTTGTGCAAGTGTGGTATTTACGTATTCTGCGTCTCGATAGCGGTAGTCGACTTGTTGAGAACTTACTTGGGCGTCTTTGGCGGTGATGGAGAATTCCACGGGTATGTTTCCATTTTTGATTCTTGTCTTGTTGTTGATGTCACATGGACATGTCTACAGGTAGAATTCGGGCGTGCGGCCCGTGCGGTCGGGTTGATTACCCGATATATTGTTATTGTGGTTACATGGACATGTCTACACCGAGGTAGAATTCCGGGGGCATGTGGCCATGCGGCAGGGTTGATCACCCAGTATATTATTGTTGATGTCACATGGACGTGTTCACACCGAGGTAGAATTCCGGCATGTGGCCGTGGGGCATTGGTATTATTGTTGCATCATGGACATGTCTGCCGATCTGAGTCGGGGCATGCGGCCGTGATGCGAACATGATTGATGTTGTGGGCGTGAGACCCATAGTTATATTTGAGTGATGACTTGAGGCGTGAGTCACATTTGATCGACATGATTGCTTTTATGTTGTGGCGTAGTTTGGTTATTATACATGTCTCTGCTTTATATAGACTAGTATGATTTCATTCTGATATTTTCTGATTTCACATACTTGGTACTGTTGTCTTGACCTCGCCCGGCTGCGTTCATCTGCCGCAGTAGAGGTACATCGATCGTGGATCCTCGCTCTTAGGATCTCGATTCACGTTTTGGGAAGCTCCGTTTCTCGGAGGCTTATCTTTGGTATGTTTCACTGAGTTGTAGCTTCTAGTAAATTACGGGGTATGGAGGGGACCTGTAACGTCATAGTTGTTGTAAATCTTAGAGGTATGTAATCTTGTTGTGGGCGGGGTTGTAAAAGGATTAAAGCATTCGTTTTGAAAGAGTTGTATTTATTTATGTTATTGGAAAGGTAACCGTTGGGTTGGCTGTTTTATGTTCATATATCTTGTTTCTTGTTAAAGTTTTATTTTCCATTGGTTTTCTCGATGATTGTATCACTAGGGTGCGGGATAAGGCACGATGCGGGCCGGGCGAATTCGTTACAAAAGTGGTATCGAGCGATTAATCCTCGGAAAGTGTCTGACGTGTCTAGTAGAGTCTTGATTATCGATGTGTTGTGCACCACATCTATAATCGAGAGGCTGAGACATTTAGGATTGGTTTCCATTCTTCTCATTCGAGATCGTGCCTTAGAGTTGTGTTGTAAGTTGGACCCTCCGCGTATCTCGTTTTTACGATTATGCCTCGCGCAAGCAACGAGCCAGAAGGCAAGCGGCCGAGGTCTTGCTAGTGAGATCTGAGAAGTGCAGTGCGGTCGGGCGGCTGAGGTTGTGCTTGACGGCGGGTTTTGTGACGCCGCTTGGCCCAGCGATTTAGAGCGCGGCGGTGGGCTGCTGAGACCACGATACACGAGCCTCGTCCCGATGCAGGGGCGAGAAATGGGTTACAAGGAGATGGCCCGATTGCTGGCGAGTCGTGGCAGATATGAGGATAAATTTGGATCGCGATTCGATTCAGCGGCTTTGTGGTGCACGAAGCGAATAGTTTGAGGCTACGGGACTTTACGAGTTGTAGCCGCGAGTTTTATGGGTCGAGGCACGAAGATGATCCGCGAGTTCATTCGGCGATTCTGACGGATCACGCGGGTGATCAAGGCTTGAGACCGAGTGCGTGACCTTTGGTTCGCATCGGCTGCGTGATACGCCGATCGATTGGTTTGATTCATGGGAGCTTTCGGGAGAGCATGCACCTCAGCGGTATGGGATGAGTTTTGAGGCTTTCCTCACGCACTTCTTGCCTCCGCGGATGAGGAGAACGCCGTAAACAGATTTTTGATGCTTAGACGAAGCGGGCGTGCGGTTGGGAGTACAATGTGAGTTCGACTCATTGGCGTGCGTCAGCGTTGGTAGCTAGTATGGAGGATCGAGTGCACCGATATGTTCTGAGGCTCGATGATTACATGTCGAGGCATGTTCGGTGTAGCTCTTCAGGGCATGGACATTGCGCGTGCGAGCTCATGCGGCTGGGATGTGAGGCACGGAGAGGTCGACGGAATGACGAATCGTGAAGAGGGCTAGAACAACGAGGTCCTTTGGTGACTTTCGAGGCGGACCGCCTCGGCATACTAGTTTTGTACCTCCGCCCGGTCAGAGTGGTCCTCCACAACCTTGAGTATTCGGGAGCGGTCGGGGCTCGAGGTTCGAGTTTCGGGGAAGTAAGGGTGTTGGCGGATCGGTCACCCTACCTCGGTGTGGTCGATGTGGTAGACCGCATTTCGGGAGTGTCGTGGTGCGGGGAGCTTGTTATTTTTGCGGCCAGCGGGAGCCATTTTTGCGAGCTGTCCGACCAAGGGTAGCACGGATGTTACGACTCGACCTACGGATGAGTGGGTGGTTCATCGCGCCTACGATTATGCGCCTGCAGGCGGGCCTATGATTAGAGTGGAGCGGTAGCCAGTGTTTATCCTTAACCTCTAGAGTTTTGGTATGCTTGTTATGATGGTCTCATTATTATGTGCTATGTACGAATAGCGTTGTGTTAATTATGAGTTAGAAAACATGCTTAGTTGGGAGGATACGTATGGGGGCATGGTAAGTGTGAACCTTAGACTATGTCACGACTGAGACCTTAGGGGTAAGGTCGTCTTGAGTTAAAGATTTATTTTATGTTTGACCCTTATCAGAGTAGTGGTATACGTGGGATTTATTTGTGTGATAAGTCCGTGGGTAGTGTGAGATGGAAGTGGTAGCTTTCATGATGTGAATTAGTAAGATTGTTCCGGATCGGGGAACAAGAGTTTGGCGCGGTTGGGGGTCGGGTTGAGGACCATTTGCGGGTCAACCCGTAACCCGGTTTGGGGTGGGGTCGATTCAGGTGGTCCGCCAGGTGGTAGGGTCACGAGGATGCTAGGCCCAAGTTTGTATGATCATCGTATGAGTTCGTGGACGCGTTCGACCAGAAGCGGTTCGTAAAGGCCGGGAATGGCCTTAAGGAAGTTTGAGGTTAGTAAGATGACCAAGTTTGGAGGTAGTGACTCCAGAGATTTTTCGGGAACGGAAGTAATGACTGAAGTATGGTACGTACTGGGAGAGTTCGAGTGTTCGAGAAGGGTACAACGAGTAAGGAAGGAAGATAACGTGTGTTATTTCGTGGCCAAGCTGTGGCGTTGACAACTTGTTAGAGGAACTTCATCGTTATCCGACTTGAGAAGGAACATTCGGGACGAATGTTTCTAAGGAGGGGAGAATGTTATACCCCGTAGTTGCAGGGTATGTATGTGAGGACGTACGTACGAGAGTACGGCAGAAATTTTGAAAAGAAAGAAAGATGTGAGTTTTCGGCGGAAAAGTTTCCGGTTATTTGTGAAGAAAAAGGTTCGTTAATGGGGTGGATTCCCAGTTTGGTATTTGGACTTCATAGATTATATTAGAATTTTGAGATTTTATTTTCGAAATGGTCACGTGGGGCCACGGAGAAATTTACTGGTTTTGTGGCACTTTGTTTTGAGATTTTGGCCATTGTGGATATTTTTGGAAGACGTTTTTGAGGGCCAATAGGAGGGTGACACGTGTCACCCTCCTATTGGCCGAATGACATTTGTGCACAACACCCGGTTAGAGTCGTTTTTCGACGAAACGTTTTGCGTAACTTGCGAGGGGAAAATTCCGGCTATGTCGTTTTGTATTTTTGCGGATTTTTCCGAGCGACGAAACATTTTGGACCAACGAGAGGGTGACACTTGTCACCCTCAAGTGGACGGTAAAGTGAAGCTCAAGTGGGACGAATTCATGCCTTGTTTTGGCCTTGTTTTGTGCAATGTTTTGTGCAATGTTTTGTGGCTTGTTTTGTGGAGTAGGGTCTAGGGTGCACTTGGCTTGATCTTGGCCTTACACTTGCCTTGCACATGGCTTGATCTTGGCCATTGGTTGGCTTTTAGTTTTGCTATAAATACCCCCCTTATGTTGATGAACTCTTCATCCACAAATGAAACCTTCAAGCCTAAAATCCCTCCCTCTCTAGTGTTGAGTTCGTCCAACTCATCCCCCTCTTTTGAGAGTCTTGGCGAGGCCTCCTCCTCCCCTTTGTGGTGCCTTGGCGTGGGGTACCCACTGCCTAGTTGTTTTTCGTATAATACCCTTGTTGTGGTATAGAAATACTCCTAGTATTGTTATAATGCCCAAAATACCTTAGCCTTGTACCTTGTAGTATTCCAAAGATACCTCTATCGTAGAGCAGGAAATACTACCTTTTGTCCTTTTAGTCTCAAACCGAAACCCTAAGGAAATCTTCGTAGTTGGTTGAAGTATTTGAGTAGAAGTTAGTAGAACTTCTAAGGGTTGTTTGGAGTGGTTTGGAGCGCACGGAGTAGGAGCTAAACCTTGCTCAGGATCGACATTATAACTTGGATAATTTTGGGCTTGTCGAGGTAATTATCTTGTTCCTCTATTGTAATTGGAAATTACATGTTTGTTAGAATATATAGTTGAAATATACTATATATGGAACTATACTTAGTATTCGGCAATGTCTTTTGACTTAAGCCTGAAGAATAAAGAACTGAACTGCACTGTATTTACATAGGGGTATTGCGATGAACTTGTGTAGTATTCGTGTAAAATCGTACGTCAGGTTAGGCGTGTAAACCCCCACTGGTTGGCTTGGTAGCCGGCCTCGATAGAGAGGAGATTTACGCTGTTGTTGCGGGAAGTCTTCTTGAATTTTACGTAGAAAGATAGAAACTTGTGTTTTGGGGTTAATAGACGTTTGTGACCTTTATAGGTGAAAGTACTAAGAGTAGCGTATTTTACTCGAGGAGTGGAAAGGGCTAGCAAGGTTGTAGTACTTGGAGCATTTTGCTTATTGTCGATAAATCGTCGCGAGGTATGTGAACCTCTTCCTATCTTTTCTAGCATGATTGTTGTGAACTATGTAGTACGGTGACGTCATGTGCTAAGTGATTTGGTTGGTTTAAAACATAGGGTGTTATAATAGCTTTATGGGAAGTTAGTTATAACGACCTTATGTAGTGAAAATGGTTTCTCGATGTTAGAAGTTAAGAGACTTGATCTTATAAGATAAGAGACTTAACTTATTTGTTTTAATGTGGATGTTTGTGTGAAACCTCATTCGTGAGTAATGAGTACTTGGTTTTAAAGGGATAATGTTTTTTGATTTCGAAATCGGAAGGTGTATCGACAGACCAACTGCGGCGTTAATAAAGGAAAATGTATTGAATAATGATGTGTTGTATTAAAACCCGGTAGAAACCTCCATCTGCATAGAAGCTAAGATGAGACAAAATGATATTACATTTTCTAGATCATGGTCGTAATAAGATCGTTATAAACAAGAATAAACTACTCACATATATGACATATGTTACTCAATTGTTTTAAAAGAGATTAAGACTATGAGTTATGAAACCTTTCTAAAATAAGTGACTTGAGCATTTGAAAATGAGAAGCTTGAGTAATTGAAACTAGGCAAGCGGAACTTAGGAAAGAATGTTGTTACTTGATTTTGAAAAGGAATGTGGGTTGGTCATTCTAATACTACGTATCGGGTGACTTTATAAAAGTAATGGATCTCCTTTAAAAGAACTTAACGATGTAGTACTTTGGGGTTAAAACCCGACTTTGGCATAAAATGAAAGTACTTTGAGTTGTGTGAAACTTGCCTATGCTTGTTGTTGTGAAACTTGCCTATGCTTGTTGTTGTGAAACTTGCCTATGCTTGTGATGATAGCCTTTGTTGTGCAAGTGTGGTATTTACGTATTCTGGCGTCTCTCGATAGAGGCGGTCGACTTGTTGAGAACTTACTTGGGCGTCTTTGGCGATGATGGAGAATTCCACGGGTATGTTTCCATTTTTGATTCTTGTCTTGTTGTTGATGTCACATGGACATGTCTACACCGGTAGAATTCGGGCACGCGGCCGTGCGGTCGGGTTGATTACGATATATTGTTATTGTGGTTACATGGACATGTCTACACCGAGGTAGAATTCGGGGCATGTGGCCGTGCGGCGGGTTGATCACCCAAGATATTATTGTTGATGTCACATGGGCGTGTCTACAGGTAGAATTCGGGCATGTGGCCGTGGGGCATTGGTATTATTGTTGCATCATGGACATGTCTACACCGTGCACTCGGGCATGCGCCGTGATGCGAACATGATTGATGTTGTGGGCGTGAGACCCATAGTTATATTTGAGTGATGACTTGAGGCGTGAGTCCACCGACATGATCGCTTTTATGTTGTGAATCGTAGTTTGGTTATCATACATGTCTCTGCTTTATATAGACTAGTATGATTTCATTACTGATATTTTCTGATTTCACATACTTGGTACTGTTATCTTGACCTCGCCCGAGGCTGCGTTCATGCCGCGAGTAGAGGTACATCGGTCGTGGATCCTCGCTCTTAGGATCTCGATTCAGCGTTTTGGGAAGCTCCGTTTCTCGGAGGCTTATCTTTCGTATGTGTTCACTGAGTTGTAGGTTCTTGTACATTCGGGGTATGGCGGAGCCTGTCAGCCATAGTTGTTGTAAATCTTAGAGTGCATGTAATGCTTGTTGTGGGCGGGGTTGTAAAAGGATTAAAGCTGCTCGTTTTGAAAGAGTTGTATTTATTTATGTTATTGGAAGGTAACCGTTGGGTTGCTTTGTTTATGTTCATATATCTTGTTTCTTGTTAAAGTTTTATTTTCCGCTGGTTTTCTCTGATGATTGTATCACTAGGGTGCCCGGGATAAGGCACCAGTAACGGGCCCCGGAACGGGTCGTTACAACAAGTCTATCAATGTCTAGACTATTCTGTAGAGTAAATCTAGATACAGGATTCCTTATTCTACGGAAAATTGGGCGAGACTTCCTACCGTCAAACTACAAGTCTCATAAATCTGATCCTATGTAAGTACAGTTCAATCTCAGTCTTTAAAAATTCTTCTGATGATGATTTCAATTTAATTCTCTTCTCTTATTCCATCCTTCTATATGTCTTATACTCAATTCTATACAACTACAGTATGTAATTTCCAATTACAATAGAAGGACAAGAGTATTTACCTCGATAAGCCCAAAATTATCCAAGTTTAAATGTCGATCCTGAGCAACGTTTAGCTCATACTCTGGGTGCTCCAACCCGCTCCAAACAACCCTTAGAAGTTCTACGCAAATTCTTTTTAATACTTCAACCAAATATGAAGATTTTCCTTAGGGTTTCGTTTTGAGACTAAAAGGACATAAGGTAGTATTTCCGGACTCTACGTAGAGAGGTAACTTTGGAATACTACAAGGTATAAAGCTAAGGTATTTTGGAATTGTAACAATACTTGGAGAGTATTTTTCTACAAAAGGGGGGGTATGTTTGGGCGAGAGCAACTCGAGGAAGGGGGTGTGGCGGCAGAAACTACTACAAGGGGAGGAGGACTTGGGCGAGAACTTCACTACAAGGAGGAGGATTTTTAAGACTTAGAAGTCATTTGAGGGATGAAGAAATCCTTGACTAAGGGTATTTATAGGGCCTTCAATGGCCAAGATCAAGACAAGTGGTGGGCAAGTGGATGGTGAAGATTTGCACAAGTGCACCCTAGCCATCTACTCCACAAATCACTCCAAACATTGACCCAAGTTTTAGGCCACAAAAAATGGAAGAAAACGTGCTCACTTTCGGCCATAAGATCGCTTGAGGTGACAAGTGTCACCCTCTCGTTGGTCCAAAATATTTCATCTCTCGGAAAAATCCGCAAAAATAATAAATGTCGCAACCGTAATTTTCCCTTCGCGAGTTTTGGAAAATGTTTCGTCGGAAAACAATTCTTTTCGGGGGTTGTGCACAAATTTCGACCCTTGCCTATCTTAAGGATTAAACTCTCGTACGTACGTCCTCACGTACATACTCTGGAAATACGGGGTATAACAACGGGGAGAGGTGCTGCCAAATTTTCCGTAGAATAAGGAGCCTTGTACTTAGAAATATTCTACGAAGAGATCTAGAGGTTGATAGACGTTTTTGTGACCTTTATAGGTTGAAGTTCTACGACTAGCGTATTCTGCTTGAAGGGTGGAAAAGGCTAGCGGGGTTACAGTACTTTGGAGCTTTTTGCTTTTTGTCGATAATCGTCGCGAGGTATGTGAACCTCTTCCTATCTTTTCTAGCATGATTGTTGTGAACTATGTAGTACGGTAGACGTACATGTGCTAAGTGAATTTGGTTGGTTTAAAACATAAAGTGTTATAACGGCTTTATGGGAAGTTTGTTATAACGACTTTATGTAGGTAAAAGAAGGGTTTATTGATTTTAAAAGATAAAGGACTTGACTTATATTTGACTTGATATGATATGTGAAGAACTTGAATTGTGTAGAAAGTTGTGAAACCTCATTCGTGAGTAATGAGTACTTGGTTTTAAAATAATAACGTTATATTGATTTCGGGAATGGGAATAAGTATCGAACAAACCACAACAGCGTTAATAAAGGAAAATGTATTGACTAATTAATTACTATTAAAACCAGTAGAAACCTCCATCTGCATAGAAGCTAAGATAAGACAAAATTGTATTACATTTTCTAGATCATGGCTGCTTTAATAAGAATCATTATAAACAAGTATAAATTTTCTTAAATTTTCCAAAGTAAGGAACTTGATTTCAAAAAGAAAAGAGACTTGAGGAATTGATGAGTTTTGGTTTAAAAGAAAGACATGGTTTTGTCCTAATTTGGTTTAAAACATAAAGGGGTATAACAACTTTATGGGAAGTTAGTTATACGACTTTATGAAAACAAAAGAATGGTTTTATCATTGGTTTTAAAATGGTAACTATGACTATAAAAGGAGAAGTGATTTGGTTTAAAAAGAAGGCATGGTATTGTCTTGATTTGGTTTGAAAAGAAAGTATGGAAATCGTTTTGGTTTACTTAAAATGATAGTCACTCTATTTTAATACTACGAGTATCGGGTGACCTTTGTAAAAGAAATGAATCTTTTAAAAGAATTTAATGTACGTAGTACTTTGGGGTTAAAACCTGGACTTTGGCATAAAATGAAAGTACCTTGAGTTGTGTGTAACTTGCCTATGTTTGCGTATGATAGCCTTGTCGTGCTAGTATTTTATTTCTATACCACCGCGTCTCTCGATGGAGGGCCGGCTGATTTGTTATGATCTTACTTGGACGTACCGGCAGTGACGGAGCATTCCGCAGATGCAACACGTGATTATTATTCCATGGACTAGCTCTCCATGAGGTTTTACTGATTCGGCTTGGTATCTAGTAGTTGACTCTCGTACATGCCCCGAGGTCATGGCTGAATCGGCTTGGTATCTGGTAGTTAGCCTTCGTACTTGCCCCGTTCAGTTTTGTGACGAAGTCTCGTGATTCCGGCTTGGTATCTGGTAGTTAGTGTTCGTACTTGCCCCGGCCAGCTACGTGGCGCAGGTGGTATCTGGTAGTTGGCTTCGTGCCCGGGTCGCCCGTGGTATGGTTATATAGATTTGTTGGTACGACTTTGGTATCTGGTAGTTGGCTTTCGTACTTGCCCCGGTCAGTTGATGATGCGGCTTTGGTATCTGGTAGTTAGCCATCGTACTTGCCCCGTACGGATTTTATGACACAGGTGGGACCTGGTGTTCATGTGTACTCCTTGGTGTGGTTATCGTAGACTGCCGGCAGTGAGGAAGGTATTCCACGGGCATGAACGATGTTGCGGGCGTGAGACCCATAGTTATAATTGAGTGATGACTTTGAGGGCGTGAGTCCCTGACTTGACGTGACTGCTTACAAATTATGTACTGTAGTTTGGTTATCATATATGTCTCCTATTTTATATAGTCTATTATGATTTCATTTTACAGTATTTTTCAGTTTCACATACTTGGTACGTATTTATCGACCTCCTTGAGGCTGCGTTCATCTGCGAGTAAGTCGTCGGTTGTTGATCCTCGCCATAGGATCACGATTCGTATTAGGAAGCTCTGTTTCTCCGAGGCTTATCTTTTGGTATGTTTCCACTGAGTTGTAGGTTCTTGTACATTGAGGGTATGGCGGGCCCTGTCCGTCATAGTTGTTATTACTCTTAGAAGTGCTGTAATCTTGTTGTGTTGGGTTGTAAAGGATGTAACTGTTCAAATTTCTGCATATATATGAAAAAGACAACCGTTTTCGTTAGCCTGTTTTCATTTATCTTGTTTCATATCTGTATGTTTTATTTCACTGGTTTTTCTCGATGTTGTATCACTAGGGTGCCCGGTAAGGCACGATCAGCGGGCGTGGTCGGTCGTGACAAAAGTGGTATCAGGCGATTAGTCCTCGAAAAGTGTCTACAGACCATGTCTAGTAGAGTCTTGATTATCGGTGTGTTGTGCACCACATCTATAATCAGGAGGCTACAGGACATTTAGGATTGGTTTCTATCCTTCTCACTCTGAGATCGTGCCTTAGAGCTGTGTCGTAAGTTGGACTCCCTCTGACGTATTCTTTTGTACCGATTATGCCTCTGCAGCGGCAGCGAGCCCGAAGAAGGCAGCGGCGAGAGGAGGCTGCGAGTAGAAACGAGGGTTACGGGGCGAAGGCCCGATCTTTACCCGAGGTGGTACTACGACGGCGGATTCTACGATGCCAACCCAGCGAAGTTTAGAAGCGGCAGCGTAGCTCACGAGGCCACGATATCTGCGCCTCGATCCACGGCACCGGAGCGAGAGAGATGGGTTCTGAGGAGATGGCCCGATTAATAGCCGAGATTGTTGCTAGACGAGAGATGGGCCCAGGCCGGCGGTTCGAGAGCACCGTGGTTCATCCTAGATCGGATAACGAGACTACGAGATTTTCCGAGTTGCGACCGCGAGTTCTATGGGTCGAGGCACGAGGATGATCGCGAGGAGTTCATCCGAAGCGATTCTGACGGATCATGAGAGTGATCAAGGCTTCGAGACCGAGTCGGTGGTCTTAGGTTCGCATCGATTGCGTGATCTGCGATCGGCGGTTTGATTCGTGGGAGCCGTCGGGGAGCATGCGCCTCCGGTGTGTGGGACGAGTTCTCGGGGCATTTCTTGCACATTTCTTGCCTCGCGGATGAGGAGTGTTATACCGTATTTCGAGTATGTGCGTGGGGCGTGCGTAGAAAATTTGAGCCTTAAGGTAGGCATTGGATTCGAAATTTGGGCCTGAGTGCGATTAAGTCGTTTTCGACGAAGCGTTTCCACGCTTTTCGTAGAAAATTCCGGCTATGTCATTTATAATTTTTGCGGATTTTTAGGGTGTGAAACATTTTGGACCAACGGGAGGGTGACATGTGTCACCCTCACATTGGAAGCAAATGGATTGGCTTGGACGATTTGGGCGTCCAAGAGCCTTGGTTGGCCTTGGCCGATTGGCTCCCTCTTTTGTGCCTTGTTTTGTGGCTTGTTTTGTGGAGTGTTTTGTGGAGTGTTTTGTGGGTGCACTTGGCTTGATCTTGACCTTACACTTGCCTTGCACATGGCTTGATCTTGGCCATTGGTTGGCTTTTGGTTTTGCTATAAATACCCCCTAAGCTTGAAGACTTCATTCATCCAAAAACTTCCAAGTCTAGAAACCCTCTCCTCCCTTCTTGTTGTGCTAGCCGAGAGCTTCCCCTCCCTCCCCCTTTTCGTGAGGCCTAGTGGCCGAGAGGGTACTACCCCCCCCCCTTGGTAGAAAGTTGTCTTCCAAGTATTGTTATAATGCCCAAAATACCTTGGCCTTATACCTTGTTGTATTCCAAAAGTTACCTCTATACGTAGAGCCCGAAATACTACCTTTTTAGTCTCAAACCGAAACCCTAAGTAAAAATCTTCATTGTTGGTTGAAGTTTTGGAGTAGAAGTTGGTTAGAACTTCTAAGGGTTGTTTGGAGCACTCGGAGTAGGAGCTAAGCGTTGCTCAGGATCGACTTTTTACTTGGATAATTTTGGGCTTATCGAGGTAAACACTACTGTCCTTCTATTGTGATTGGAAATTACATGTTGTTGATTATATAGTTGAAGTATACTATATATAGTACTGAACGTAGTTAGTTGGCAATGTCTTTTGACTTAAGCTTTGAAGAATCTGAATCAGCTGTAATTACATAGGGTGTATTCTGATGAGACTTGTGTACTGTGTGGTAGAATTGTACGCGTCCGGTTAGACGTGTAAAACCCCCCCCCTGGTTGGCTTGGTAGCCGGCCTCGATAGAGGAGGAAATTTACGCTGTTGCGGGGGGGGGGAGGTGCTGCCGAATTTTCTGTAGAAAGTTAGAAACTTGTGTTTTGGGGTTAATAGACGTTTGTGACCTTTATAGGTGAAAGTACTAAGAGTAGCGTATTCTACTCGAGGAGTGGAAAGGGCTAGCAAGGTTGTAGTACTTGGAGCATTTTGCTTTTGTCGATAATCGTCGCGAGGTATGTGAATCTCTTCCTATCTCTTCTAGCATGATATGTGTGAACTATGTAGTACGGTAGACGTACATGTGTTAGCTGTGTTTGATTGTTCTTAAAACATAAAGTGTTATAACGGCTTTATGAGAAGTTGGTTATAACAGCTTTATGTAGGTAAGAAAATACTTTGTGGTTTTAAAAGGTAACTGATGTGAATTATAACTGGCTAGTTATAATAAAGAACTTGATGTATTTCAAAAGATTTATAAATCGTTTTGGAAGGGAGAGTAACACTTGGTTTTAAAAGGTTTTAAAAAGAGTTATACTAGCTTTTTGGGGAGTTAGGTATAATGTCTTAAGAGAGGTAAGGAAAATGGTTTACTGATGTTAGAAGTTAAGAGACTTGATCTTATAAGATAAGAGACTTAACTTATTTGTTTTAATGTGAATGTTTGTGTGAAACCTCATTCGTGAGTAATGAGTACTTGGTTTTATTTAAAGGGATAATGTTTTACTGATTTCGGAAATCAGAATGTGTATCGACAGACCACTGCAGCGTTAATAAAGGAAAATGTATTGAATAATGATGAATTGTATTAAAACCAGTAGAAACCTCCATCTGCATAGAAACTAAGATGAGACAAAATGATATACATTTTCTAGATCATGGCTGCTGTAATAAGAATGTTGTAAACAAGAATAGCCTACTCTCACGTGAGACATATATTACTCAATTGTTCTAAAAAGGAATCAAGTGATTAAGTTTGGGAACTATGAAACCATTTGAAAATGAGAAGCTTGAGTAATTGAAACTAGGCAAACTGGAACTTAGGAAAAGAATGCTGTTACTTGATTTTGAAAAGGAATGTGGGTTGGTCATTCTAATACTACGGGTATCGGGTGACTTTTATAGAAGTAATGGATCTCTTTTAAAAGAACTTAACGTATGTAGTACTTTGGGGTTAAAAACCCGGACTTTGGTATAAATGGAAGTACTTTGAGTTGTTGTGAAACTTGCCTATGCTTGTTGTTGTGAAACTTGCCTATGCTTGTGATGATAGCCTTTGTTGTACAAGTGTGGTATTTCTGTGTTACCGCGTCTCTCGATAGAGGGCCGGTTGACTTATTGAGAACTTACTGGGACGTCTTTGGCGGTGATGGAGAATTCCACTGGTATGTTTCCATTTTGATTAATGTCTTGTTTTTTATATCTCATGGACATGTCTGCCGTCACGATTCGGGCGTGCGGCCGTGCGGCGGGTTGATTACCCGATATATGGTTATTACCGCAACATGGGCGTGTCTGCCGTCTGATATTAGGGGACATGTGGCCATGCGGCGGGTTGACCACCCGGATATATTGTTATTGAGGTTACATGGGCATGTATCTGCCGTCACGATTCCGGGGCATGTGGCCGTGCGGCGCTTATTATTGTTGCATCATGGACATGTCTACACCGTCACGATGATTCGGGCACGCGGCCGTGATGCGAACATGATGGATGTTGTGGGCGTGAGACCCATAGTTATATTTGAGTGGTGACTTTGAGGCGTGAGTCCACGACTTGACATATTTGTTTTATGTTGTGAATCGTAAGTTTGGTTATCATACATGTCTCGGCTTTTATAGACTAGTATGATTTCATTTCTGATATTTTCTGATTTCACATACTTGGTACTGTTGTGCGACCTCCTTGGGCTGCGTTCATCTGCGGTAGAGGTACATCGGTCGTGGATCCCCGCTCTTAGGATCTCATTTCGGCGTGTTGGAAAGCTCCGTTCCTTCGGAGGCTTATCTTTGGTATGTTTCCCTGAGTTGTAGGTTCTTGTACATTCAGGGGTATGGCGGGGCCCTGTCCCGTCATAGTTGTTGTAAATCTTAGAGTGCATGCTTTGTTGTGGCGGGGTTTGTAAAAAGGACAACTGTTCGGGTTTTGTGTATATCTTGAAGGCAATTGTTTTGGTTGCTTTGTTTATTATTATATCTCTTGTTTCATGACTCGTGTTTTATTTTCCTGGTTTTCTCGATGTTGTATCACTAGGGTGCGGGGTAAGGCACGATACGGGCGAGTCGGGCGTTACAAAGTGGTATCGAGCGATTAGTCCTCGGAAAGTGTCTGACCGTGTCTAGTAAGTCTTGATTATCGGTGTGTTGTGCACCATCTATGTCGGAGGCTATAGGACATTTAGGATTGGTTTCCATTCTTCTCATTCGAGATCGTGCCTTAGAGTATGTTGTAAGTTGGACCCTCCGGCGTGTTTCGTTTTTAGCGATTATGCCTCTGCGAAAGGCAACCGGGGCCCGAGAAGGCAAAGCGTAGGAGGCTGCTAGTGGGATTGAGGAGAATGCGAGCGCGAGCGATCGATACGAGTAGTGCTTGACGGCGAGTTTTGCGGCGCCGCTTGACCTGTGAGTTTAGGCGCGGCGATGGCTGCTGAGACTCTGATACTGAGCCTCGGTCCCGATGCGGAAGCGAGGGAGATGGTCGCGAGAGATGGCGATTTTTGGCGAGTTGTGGCGAGATATGAGAGCAGTGGATCACGGCGGTTCGATTCAGCGCTTTGTGGTGCAGAGCGAATAGTTTGAAATTGCGGGACTTTACGAGTTGTAGCCCGCGAGTTTTATGGGTCGAGGCACGAGGATGATCCGCGAGTTCATCCGTCGATTCTGAAGGATCATGCGGGTGATCAAGGCTTGAGACCGAGTCTGTGACGCCGGTTCGCATCGGTGCGTGATCCGCGATCGATTGGTTTGATTCGTGGGAGCTTTCGGGAGAGCATGCACCTCCGTGGTATGGGATGAGTTTTGGGGCTTTTCTCACGCACTTCTTGCCTCCGCGGATGAGGAGCACGCAGTAGACAAATTTTTATTCTTGAGGCAGAGAGCGCGACCGTCGAAGTACAATGTCGAGTTCGATTCTTTGGCTCGATATGTCCTGCACTAGTTGCGAATATGGAAGATAGGGTGCATCGCCACGTCACCGCTCGATGATTACCTAGCAGAGTTGTTCGGGTGTTTCTCTTGTGGGCATGGACATTGCCGCATTCGAGCTCATGCTGAGTGCGAGGCCTTGATCGGCAGGTGGACCGCTTTCGACAAGAAGGCCAAGACGGCGGATATTTTGGCGACTTCGAGGCGGACCGCCTCGGCCAGACTAGTTATGTACCTCGCCATTGCGAGTGGTCCTCCATGCGCCGGGACCGCAGGATATTCGGGGCGGTCGGGGCTCCGGGTTTGAATGTTCGAGAGTAGGGTGTTGGCGGATCACGATCGCCCTACCTCGGTGTGGTCGATGTGGTAGACCGCATTTCGGGAGTGTCGTAGTACGAGGAGCTTGTTATTCTTGCGGCCAACGAGGCCATATGGCGAGAAGGCTGTCAGGCGAGTAGCGGTAGTAGGATAGCACAAACTACTAGGCGATTGCGGGCCACGGTAGAGGTCGCGGTGGAAGTTCGATTTAGCGGTCCTTGAACCGCCTAGTTTGGTATATCCTTAACCACAGTAGATACTTGTATGTATTGATGTTAATGATGTGTTAAGTGTTATGTTCGGATAGCTTTGTGCTATAGTGTGATTTAAAAATCTGGTTAGTGTGAGGCGGAAGTGGTAGCTTCCATGATGTGTTCCGTGTCGGAGGCGGAAGTTGGCGCTACGGTGGGTCGGGTTGGGGCCATGTTGCGGGCCAACCCGTCCGTTCGAGGAAGGGTCAGCTCTGGGTGGTCGCGCCAGTGGCGAAGTCACGCGGTGCTAGGCCCAGTTTAGATGACCATCGTATGAGTTCGTGGATACGTTCGACCGAGAATCGATTCGTGAAGGCGAGAATGGCCTTAGAAATCGAGGTAGTAAGATGACCAAGTTTGGAGGTAGTAACTCGAGGTTGGAAAGCAACGTTGACCGGAAGTGTGGTACGGATACTAGAAAGAGCTCGAGTGTTCGAGAAGTGCGGCGAGATAGGGGAGAAGTGAGCGTGTGTGATCGTTTCTTTTGTGAAATGTAGGTGCGAAGGGTATATTTTAGACCTCGGGTAAGGGGTTTTGTGATTATTAGAGGTGTTTCCTCGTTGACTTGGGTTTAAGTATTGGTGCGTTTGTTATTTTTATGGCGGGTGTGGCATGATCGTTTCGTGCGTATAGCGGTGAAGGCTATACTAAGCGCGTGTTTGTGTTGAGACTTGAGAAGGAACATTCGGGCGAATGTTTCTAAGGAGAGGAGAATGTTATACCGTATTTTGGTATA
Source organism: Przewalskia tangutica (assembly GCA_029844215.1). Taxonomy (NCBI): domain Eukaryota; kingdom Viridiplantae; phylum Streptophyta; class Magnoliopsida; order Solanales; family Solanaceae; genus Przewalskia; species Przewalskia tangutica. Next base: position 67,054,892 of record CM056724.1, on the reverse strand, counting down.
TGCGTGGGGCGTGCGTAGAAAATTTGAGCCTTAAGGTAGGCATTGGATTCGAAATTTGGGCACAAGTGCGATTAAGTCGTTTTTACGGCGAAAGCGTTTCCCGACTTTCGTGAAAATTCCGGCTATGTCATTTATAATTTTTGCGGATTTTTAGGGTGTGAAACATTTTGGACCAGCGGGAGGGTGACATGTGTCACCTCACATTGAAACAAATGGATTGGCTTGGACGATTTGGGCGTCGAGCCTTGGTGGCCTTGGCGATTGGCTCCTCTTTTGTGCCTTGTTTTGTGGCTTGTTTTGTGGAGTGTTTTGTGGAGTGTTTTGTGGGTGCACTTGGCTTGATCTTGACCTTACACTTGCCTTGCACATGGCTTGATCTTGGCCATTGGTTGGCTTTTGGTTTTGCTATAAATACCCCCTAAGCTTGAAGACTTCATTCATCCAAAAACTTCCAAGTCTAGAAACCCTCTCCTCCCTTCTTGTTGTGCTAGCCGAGAGCTTTCCCTCCCTCCCCCTTTTCGTGAGGCCTAGTGGCCGAGAGGGTACTACCCCCCCCCCCTTGGTAGAAAGTTGTCTTCCAAGTATTGTTATAATGCCCAAAATACCTTGGCCTTATACCTTGTTGTATTCAAAGTTACCTCATCGTAGAGCAGAAATACTACCTTTTAGTCTCCAACCGAACCCCTAAGGAAAAAGGTTCATTGTTGGTTGAAGTTTTGGAGTAGAAGTTGGTTAGAACTTCTAAGGGTTGTTTGGAGCACTCGGAGTAGGAGCTAAGCGTTACTCGGGATCGACTTTTACTTGGATAATTTTGGGCTTATCGAGGTAAACACTCTTGTCCTTCTATTGTGATTGGAAATTACATGTTGTTGATTATATAGTTGAAGTATACTATATATAGTGCGAGCGTAGTTAGTTGGCAATGTCTTTTGACTTAAGCACGAAGAATCTGGAATCAGCGTAATTACATAGGGTGTATTCTGATGAGACTTGTGTCTTGTGTGGTAGAATTGTGCAGCGTCCGGTTAGGCGTGTAAACCCCTGGTTGGCTTAGCCGGCCTCGATAGAGGAGGAGATTTCTGTTGTTGCGGGGAGGTCTTCTTAGAATTTTACGTAGAAAGTTAGAAACTTGTGTTTTGGGGTTAATAGACGTTTGTGACCTTTATAGGTGAAAGTACTAAGAGTAGCGTATTCTACTCGAGGAGTGGAAAGGGCTAGCAAGGTTGTAGTACTTGGAGCATTTTGCTTTTGTCGATAATCGTCGCGGTATGTGAATCTCTTCTATCTCTTCTAGCATGATATGTGTGAACTATGTAGTACGGTGAGCGTCGTGTGTTAGCTGTGTTTGATTGTTCTTAAAACATAAAGTGTTATAACGGCTTTATGGGAAGTTGGTTATAACACTTATGTAGGTAAGAAAATACTTTGTGGTTTTAAAAGGTAACTGATGTGAATTATAACTGGCTAGTTATAATAAAGAACTTGATGTATTTCAAAAGATTTATAAATCGTTTTGGAAGGAGAGTAACACTTGGTTTTAAAAGGTTTTAAAAAGAGTTATACTAGCTTTTTGGGAGTTAGGTATAATGTCTTAAGAGGTAAGGAAAATGGTTTCTTGATGTTAGAAGTTAAGAGACTTGATCTTATAAGATAAGAGACTTAACTTATTTGTTTTAATGTGAATGTTTGTGTGAAACCTCATTCGTGAGTAATGAGTACTTGGTTTTATTTAAAGGGATAATGTTTCTTGATTTGGAAATCGAATGTGTATCGACAGACCAACTGCGGCGTTAATAAAGGAAAATGTATTGAATAATGATGAATTGTATTAAAACCAGTAGAAACCTCCATCTGCATAGAAACTAAGATGAGACAAAATGATATACATTTTCTAGATCATGGTCGTAATAAGAATGTTGTAAACAAGAATAGCCTACTCACGTGAGACATATATTACTCAATTGTTCTAAAAGGAATCAAGTGATTAAGTTTGGGAACTATGAAACCAATTGAAAATGAGAAGCTTGAGTAATTGAAACTAGGCAAAGCGGAACTTAGGAAAAGAATGTTGTTACTTGATTTTGAAAAGGAATGTGGGTTGGTCATTCTAATACTACGTATCGGGTGACTTTTATAGAAGTAATGGATCTCTTTTAAAAGAACTTAACGATGTAGTACTTTGGGGTTAAAAACCCGACTTTGGTATAAATGGAAGTACTTTGAGTTGTTGTGAAACTTGCCTATGCTTGTTGTTGTGAAACTTGCCTATGCTTGTGATGATAGCCTTTGTTGTACATGTGTGGTATTTACGTGTTCTGCGTCTCGATAGAGGCGGTTGACTTGTTGAGAACTTCTTGGGACGTCTTTGGCGGTGATGGAGAATTCCACGTATGTTTCCATTTTGATTCTTGTCTTGTTGTTGATATCACATGGACATGTCTCTGCCGTCTGATGGGGGCATGCGGCCCGTGCGGAGTTGATTACCGATATATGGTTATTATTGCAACATGGGCGATGTCTGCCGTCGATATTCCGGGACACGTGGCCACGCGGCGGGTTGACCACCCGATATATTGTTATTGAGGTTACATGGGCATATATCTGCCGTCTGATTCCGGGCATGTGGCCATGCGGCCTTGTTGTGTTGCATCATGGACGTATACACCGTCTGATATTAAGGCATGCGGCCATGATGCGAACATGATGGATGTTGTGGGCGTGAGACCCATAGTTATATTTGAGTGGTGACTTTGAGGGCGTGAGTCCCTGACTTGACATGACTGTTTTTATGTTGTGAACTGTAAGTTTGGTTATCATACATGTCTCCGGCTTTTATAGACTAGTATGATTTCATTTCTGATATTTTTCTGATTTCACATACTTGGTACTGTTATGTGACCTCGCCGGGGCTGCGTTCATCTGCGGTAAGTGCATCGGTCGTGGATCCCGCTCTTAGGATCTCATTTTCGTGTTGGAAAGCTCCGTCCTTCGGAGGCTTATCTTTGGTATGTTTCCCTGAGTTGTAGGTTCTTGTACATTCAGGGGTATGGCGGGGCCCTGTCCCGTCATAGTTGTTGTAAATCTTAAGTGCATGCCTTTGTTGTAGGCGGGGTTTGTAAAAGGACAAGCTATTCGGGTTTTGTGTATATCGAAGGCAACTGTTTTGGTTGCTTTGTTTATTATTATATCTCTTGTTTCATGACTCGTGTTTTATTTTCCGCTGGTTTTCTCTGATGTTGTATCACTAGGGTGCCCGGGGTAAGGCACCAGTAACGGGCCCGGGGTCGGGGCGTTACAAGGAGGGCTCGGGCCGACAAATTTTTGATGTTGAGGCAGGACGGGCGTACGGTTCGGGAGTACAACGTGGAGTTCGACTCGTTGGCCCGATATGTCCCTGCGTTAGTGGCAGACATGGAGGATAGAGTGCCGATATGTCACAGACTTGACGATTATCTAGCGAGAGTTGCTCGGGTGTAGCTCTTGTGGGCATGGACATTGCCGCGTCGAGCTTATGCACTTGGATGTGAGGAGGCGGAGGGTCGATGGAATGGCCAGATCAGCGAAGAGGCGAGCAGTAGGGTCCTTTGGTAACTTTCGAGGCGGACCGCCTCGGTAAGCTAGTTATGCACCTCGCCCGATGCAGAGTGGTCCTCGCGATCTTGAGGCGTCGGGAGTATTCGAGGCGGTCGAGCACGGGGTTCGAGTTTCGGGGAAGTAGTGGTGTTGGCGGATGAGGCCACCCTTACCTCGGTGTGGCCATTGCGGTAAAATCCATGGGAAGTGTCGTGCTAGTATGGGAGTTTGCTTTACATGCGGCGGCAGGCCATTTCATGAAACTGTCAGGCCGGAGGTGGCACTGAGTGGGATAGCATGCACTACGGGATCGGTGGAAGGTTCTTCACCTTGATAGCGAGCGGGATGTTCATATCTGCGTGAGCCACGGCAGAGGTCGCGGTGGAAGTTCGATTTTAGCGATCCTTTGAATCGCTTATTTTGAATCTTTCGTATAACCTTAACCTCACAGAGTTTAGTATGCTTGATATGATGATCTTATTATTGTGTGCTATGTACGGATAACGTTGTGTTATTTGTGAGTTAGAAAACATGGTTAGTTGATAGGATAAGTATGGGGACATGGAAGGTGTGAACCTTAGAATATTACACGTTGAGACCTTAGATGTAAGGTCGTCTTGAGTAAAAGATTTTACGGTTAGTCTTTGTCGAAACACTTGGTATGTGTGAGATGGAAGTGGTGGCTTTCATGACGTGAGTTAGTAAGATTGTTCCGGATCGGGGAACAAGAGTTGGCGCGATTATGGGTAGGGTTGGGGACCATTCGCGGGTCAACCAGAGTCTTGGCTTATGGTGGGGTCAGTTCGAGGTGGTCCCGCCAGGAGGTAGGGTCACGAGGGTGCTAGGCCCAGGTTTAGGTAACCATCATATGAGTTCGTGGATATGTTCGACCAGAATCGGACCATGAAGACCAGGAATGGCCTTAAAGGAATTTGAGGCTAGTAAGATGACCAAGTTGGAGGTAGTGACTCCAAGGTTTTGGAAACCGAAGTGATGACGGGAGTGTGGTAAGTGTACTAAAAAGAGTTCGGGTGTACGAGAAGGGTACGACGAGTAAGAAAGGAGGTGAATGTGTGTTAAGAGGGCGGAAGTGATCATTTTCTTTTTTTTTGTGAAGTGAAGGTGCGAAGAGAGTATCCTTTGGACCAAGAGTGAGAGTTAGTGTTGTTTTACATCTTAGAGGTGATTTACGCTATACCGTATTTCGGTATATGCGTGGGGCGTGCGTGAAAATTTGAACTTGAGAAAGTAGCTTGGCGAAATTTATTTGTGCACAACACCCGATTAGAGTCGTTTTTAAATGAAGCGTTTTCTGACTTTCGTAGGGAATTTCCGCTATGTCATTTTTAATTTTTGCGGATTTTTCCGAGAGGCGAAACATTTTGGACCAACAAGAGGGCGCCACTTGGCACCTCTCATTGATGTGATAGAGTGGACGAAATGGTGACTATTTTGTCAAGTAGTTGGTAGGATATTTTGTGTGTAGTTGGTTAAGGTGCACTTGGCAAGATCTTGGCCCTACACTTGCCTTGCACTTGCAAAGATCTTGGCCATTGGTTGGCCTTTGCTAGACCTATAAATACCCCCCCTTTTGAAGACTAATTCATCCACAAATTGCCTAAGTCTTGAAAACTTCTTCCTCCCCAGTGTAGTGCCTTGGCGAGAGCCCCTCTTCCCCTGGCGAGAGTTCCCCACAGTGGGGTAGTAGGGGTAGCCACCCCACTCCGGGGTGCTAGCGTGGGGTACCACTGCCTAGTTGCTTTCGTATAATACCCCTCTTGGTAGAAATACTCTCAAAAGTATTGTTATAATGCCCAATTACCTTAGTAGTATACCTTGTAGTATTCTAAGGTTATACTTATCTGAAAAGCCGTAAATACTATTATACTTCCCTTAGTCACAAAACCGAAACCCTAAGGAAAATCTCCACAGTTAGTTGGAGTATTAAGTAAGTTGGTTAGAACTTCTAAGGGTTGGTTGGAGCGGGTTGGAGCACACGGAGTAGGAGCTAAACCTTGCTCAGGATCGACATTTAAACTCGGATAATTATGGGCTTATCGAGGTAAATATCTTGTCCCTCTATTGTAATTGGAAATTACATGATTGTTAGACTATATAGTTGAAGTATACTATATATATAGAACTGAACGTTGTTGTCGGCAATGTCTTTGGACTTAAGCCTGAATAATAAGAAACCTTTTGAAGAAGAGTCTTGAAGTATTTACATAGGGTGTATTCAGAGACTTGTGTAGATTTTGTGTGGCGTAGAATGGTACCCGTTGGGGTTAGATTTATACCCCCCCCCCCCTGGTTGGCTTGGTAGCCGGCCTCGATAAAGGAGGAGATTTACGCTGTTGCGGGAGAGTCTTTCAGAATTTTACGTAGAATGTTCTACGAAGGGATCTAAATGTTAATAAGCGCCTTGTGGCCTTATAGGTTGAAGTACTACGTGTGGCGCGATCTACTGGCTAAGGAGTAGCCGACGGTTTGAAGTACTTGGAGCGTTTTGCTATTAGTCGATACTCGTCGCGAGGTATGTGAACCTCTTCCTATCTCTTCTAGCATGATATGTGTGAACTATGTAGTACGGTGAGCGTCATGTGCTAAATGTATTTGATTGGTTTAAAACATAAAGTGTTATAACGGCTTTATGGGAAATTGGTTATGTGACTTTATGTTGGTAAGAAGATACTTGTGGTTTTAAAAGGTAATCGTTTGAACTATAAGCGGCTTGTTATGTGTTAATAAAGAACTTGAAGTATTTCAAAGATTTTGAATCATTTTGAAAGAAGAAGTAATACTTGGTTTTGAAAACTTAAGAGTTATACTAGCTTTATGGGAAGTTAGGTATAACGGCTTAAGAATGTTTTCTTGATTTGAAATCGAATGTGTATCGACAAACCATCGCAGCGTTAATAAAAGGAAATGTTTTGTGATTAAGTATTATTAAAACAGAGAAACTTCCATCTGCATAGAAGCTAAGATGAGACAAAATGATATTTCCTAGATCACAATTTCGTAATAAGATTGTTATAAGCAAGAATATCCTACTCACATATAAGACTTATGTTTCTCAGTTGTTTAAAAGAGAATTATATTCTTAAATGAATAAGACTATGAACTCTGAAACCTTTCTAAAATAAGAAACGTGAATATTTGAAATTAGGCAAACTTGGGCGTTTGGAAAATAATGTTGTTACTTAAAGGTAAGTGTTTTGGTTTATTTAAAAAGATCACTCTATTTTATACTACGGTATTGTGTGACTTATGTGAAAGCAACGGATCTTTTAAAAGATTTAATGTATGAAGTACTTTGGGGTAGATACCCGAACTTGTTAGCTTAAAGTACCTTGTGTGAATAACTTGATTGTGTTGGTTTGAGATAGCCTTGTAAATACTTTCTTGTTGATGTGATAAGTGAAAATGTTAGGATGCTACGTGTGTTAGTATCTTGTGTGATCGTGATGTAAGGTCATTCTTGTTGTGCTTACGTTGTTAAGCGTTAAGCGTTGTACTATTATTGTATCACATACCCCTTTGACTTATTATCAGGGCTTGCCACCGCGATCGCGGTCTTTACGGCTATCACGGTCCTCGTGACTATGCGAGTGCGGTAGCTCGAGATTGATCATTCCGGTGTTTAGCCTGACGCGGGGATTCCTATGCGGTCTGTTGAGACTATGCGGTCTTTTGAGACTATGCGGGTTGCGGGAGCCTGGCGGATACCGAGGTTAGGCCGCCGATCACGGGGTATACCTCGGTGATGCAGGACCATGATTCGAGGAATACCTCATGCGGTCGTGTGTGACCTATGCGGAGTGCGAGAGTTCGAGGATAGACGCGCATTGATATTGCGGGCGAGTGGCGGCCGATCGTGTGGTGCGGTCTAGAAAGACCTCGGGATACGCTTTGTGGTATTTTTGATGCGTGGGTCTTAGTAGTCGGCTATGCCTTCGTACTTGCCGTCACGGTTTTATTGTGATGACTTTGAGGCGTGAGTCACGACTTGACATATTCGCTTATTTGTTGTGAATCGTAGTTTGCTTATCATACATGTCTCCGCTTTATAGACTATTATGATTTCATTTCTGATTTTTAGTTTCACATACTCGGCACTGTTATCGACCTCGCCCGGGCTGCGTTCATCTGCGCAGTTGAGGTACACCGATCGTTGATCCTAGCTCTGAGTCACGATTTGGCGTTTGGGAAGCTCCGTTTCTCCGGAGGCTTATCAGTGGTATAGTCCCCTGTCGTAGTAAGTGTTTACATTCAGGGGTTTGGCGGGGCCCTGTTCCGCCATTGTTGTCATATCATTCTTAGAGGTCTGTAGTACTGTTGTGGGCAGGGTTTGTAAAAAGGATTAAACTGTTCATGTTGAAAAAAGTTGTTATTTACATATATGCCGAAAGGCAAGTCTTTCTCAGATTATTGTTTCATATTTCATAATATGTCTTGTATCGTTTTATGTTCCGCTGATTACTCTGATGTTGTATCACTAGGGTGCCCGGGGTAAGGCACCAGTCACGGGCCCGGAATCGGGTCGTGACAATTTCCTCGTTGGCTTGGATTTGGGTTTTCGCGTGTGTGATATTATGGCCATTGGTGGCATGATTGGTTTTGTAAATGTGGTAGTGAAGACTATACCGGCGCAAGCGTGTTGGAGACTTAGAAGGAACATTCGGGACGAATGTTTCTAAGGGGGAAGAATGTTACACCCCGTAGTTCCAGGGTATGTATGTGAGGACGTACGTACGAGAATACGACAGTAATTTTGGAAAGAAAGAAAGATGTGATTTTGTTTTTTTCGACGGAAAAGTTTTCGGATTTTGTGAAGGAAAAAGGTTCGTTAATGGGAATTGGATTCCCAGATTTGGTATTCGGACTTTTTTTGAATATTTGAGAATTATGGAATTTTATTTTCCGGAATTGGTCACGTGGGGCCATGGAGAAATTCTGATTGTAGGCCCACTTTATTTTTCGAGATTTTTGGCATTACGGATATTTTGGAAGATAAAATATTTTGGACTAATAGGAGGCGACATGTGTCACCCTTAGGTGGCATGTTTGGACTATTTGGTGGCAAGCTAGCACTTGCGTTTTTCCATTTTAAAGACCATAAACATTTGGTCAATGTCTTGCTAGATATTTGTGTAGTAGATAGATAAGTGGGGCCCACACAACACATGTCCAAATCTTCACCCTCCACTTGCTTGAATCTTGACCATTGATTTCCCTATAAATACCCCCTTAGTGCAAGACTTATTTTCATCCACACTTAGAGATTTCAAGTCTTGAAAACTCCCTCCCTTTCCTCTTGTGTGCTCTCGGCCATGGGCTGATTTTGTGGGCAAAAATTGTCCAAAAATTCTTAAAGTTTTAAGTGTTCTTCCTTAGAGTGTTAGGAAGATTAGTAACCAAAAGTTAGAAAAGATTTCACACCCCTAGCCCCTAAATTACCCCTTGGTCGAGAGTTGCCACATTTAAAGCCTAAGTATTCTTCACCTTTTAGAGTTGAAGTGTTAAGAGAAGTTGTTTAGAAACTTCTAAGGGTTGCTTGGAGCGGGTTGGAGCGTAAGGAATTGGAGCTAAACGTTGCTCCGGATCGACTTAAAAACTTGGATAATTTTGGGCTTATCGAGGTAAGGATCTTTACCCCCCCCCCCCATTGTAATTGGATATTACATATTGTAGTAATGTATAGTTGAGTATATTATACGTAGAATGAATATTATAAAGGATTGAACTGTATTTACATTGGATGTATTCTGATGAGCTTGTGTAGTATTCTTGTGGAGTAGAATTGAACACGTGCAGTTAGATGTGTAACCCCCTTGTAGTTGTTGGCTTGGTAGCGGGCCTTGTTAGAGAGGAGATTTATGTGGTTGCGGGGAGAGGTGCTGCCAAATTTTCCGTAGAATAAGGAGCCTTGTACTTAGAAATATTCTACGAAGAGATCTACAGGTTGATAGACGTTTTTGTGACCTTTATAGGTTGAAGTTCTACGACTAGCGTATTCTGCTTGAAGGGTGGAAAAGGCTAGCGGGGTTCTGATTTTGGAGCTTTTTGCTTTTTGTCGATAATCGTCGCGAGGTATGTGACCCTCTTCCTATCTTTTCTAGCATGATTGTTGTGAACTATGTAGTACGGTAGACGTACATGTGCTAAGTGAATTTGGTTGGTTTAAAACATAAAGTGTTATAACGGCTTTATGGGAAGTTTGTTATAACGACTTTATGTAGGTAAAAGAAGGGTTTATTGATTTTAAAAGATAAAGGACTTGACTTATATTTGACTTGATATGATATGTGAAGAACTTGAATTGTGTAGAAAGTTGTGAAACCTCATTCGTGAGTAATGAGTACTTGGTTTTAAAATAATAACGTTATATTGATTTCGGGAATGGGAATAAGTATCGAACAAACCACTGCAGCGTTAATAAAGGAAAATGTATTGACTAATTAATTATTATTAAAACCAGTAGAAACCTCCATCTGCATAGAAGCTAAGATAAGACAAAATTGTATTACATTTTCTAGATGATGGATGCTTTAATAAGAATCATTATAAACAAGTATAAATTTTCTTAAATTTTCCAAAGTAAGGAACTTGATTTCAAAAAGAAAAGAGACTTGAGGAATTGAAGAGTTTTGGTTTAAAAGAAAGACATGGTTTTGTCCTAATTTGGTTTAAAACATAAAGGGGTATAACAGCTTTATGGGAAGTTAGTTATACGACTTTATGAAAACAAAAGAATGGTTTTATCATTGGTTTTAAAATGGTAACTTTGACTATAAAAGGAGAAGTGATTTGGTTTAAAAAGAAGGCATGGTATTGTCTTGATTTGGTTTTAAAAGAAAGTATGGAAATCGTTTTGGTTTACTTAAAATGATAGTCACTCTATTTTAATACTACGAGTATCGGGTGACCTTTGTAAAAGAAATGGATCTTTTAAAAAGAATTTAACGTACGTAGTACTTTGGGGTTAAAACCTGGACTTTGGCATAAAATGAAAGTACCTTGAGTTGTGTGTAACTTGCCTATGTTTGCGTGTGATAGCCTTGTCGTGCTAGTATTGTATTTCTATACCACCGCGTCTCTCGATGGAGGGCCGACTGATTTGTTATGATCTTACTTGGACATACCTGCGATGTGAGCATTCCGCAGTGCGGCACGTGATTATTATTCCATGGACTAGCTCTCCATGAGGTTTTACTGATTCGGCTTGGTATCTAGTAGTTGGCTCTCGTACTTGCCCCGAGGTCGTGGCTGATTCGACAGTATCCGTAGTTAGCCGTCTTGCCCGCTCGGTTTGTAGTGAAGTCTCGTGATTCCGGCCGTATCCGGTAGTTAGTCTTCGTACTTGCCGACGCCCATTCGCGGTGGTATCCGTAGTTGGCTTCGTACTTGCCACAGGTCGACCGTGGTATGGTTATATAGATTTGTTGGTACGGCTTTGGTATCTGGTAGTTGGCTTTCGTACTTGCCCCGGTCAGTTGATGATGCGGCTTTGGTATCTGGTAGTTAGCCTTCGTACTTGCCACGTACGGTTTTTATGACACAGGTGGGACCTGGTGTTCATGTGTACTCCTTGGTGTGGTTATCGTAGACTGCCGGCAGTGAGAAAGGTATTCCACGGGCATGAACGATGTTGCGGGCGTGAGACCCATAGTTATAATTGAGTGATGACTTTGATGGCGTGACTCCCTGACTTGACTGTTTACAAATTATGTACTGTAGTTTGGTTATCATATATGTCTCCTGTTTTATATAGACTACTATGATTTCATTTACAGTATTTTTCAGTTTTACATACTTGGTACATGTTGTACTGACCTCCTTCGGGGGGCTGCGTTCATGCCGTAGGTAGAGGTATATCGGTTGTTGATCCTCGCTCATAGGATCACAGTTCAGCGTATTGGGAAGCTCCGTTTCTCCGGAGGCTTATCTTTTGGTATGTTTCCCTGAGTTGTAGGTTCTTGTACATTCAGGGGTATGGCGGGGCCCTGTCCCGTCATAGTTGTTGTTACACTCTTAGAGGTATGTAGTACTGTTGTGGGCAGGGTTGTAAAGGATGTAACTGTTCAAATTTCTGCATATATATGAAAAAGGCAACCGTTTTGGTTAGCCTATTTTCTTTTATCTTGTTTCATATCTGTATGTTTTATTTCCGCTGGTTTTTTCTCTGATGTTGTATCAGTAGGGTGCCCGGGGTAAGGCACCAGTCGCGGGCCCGTGGTCGGGTCGTGACATGTATGATAGCCGGTTGTGCTAGTTTATGTTATTCTTACGGGGTAAAGCCCCGGGTTACTACCAATTCCATGGATTTGCTACCTATGATGCGAGTGCGGCGTTTGTACTCATTGCGGGCCCACCAGGCCCAAGCGGGTGAAATAGTCCCATGTGGAGCGCATCGCTCCATTGCGGGTCTGTTGGACCTATGCGGGTGAAATAGTCCCAGGAGTAGGACTGCTTAATGATACTACGGGCGGGTGACCCTACTTTGATCATGAGCCTCCTATTTTTACGCAGTAAGGTATACTCTTGTTTACTCTCATTGTTAGTAAGGCACAGTGTACTGTTAATTGAGTTATCATATATGTCTCCAGCTTTATTTTAGACTTATGATTTCATTCCAGTACTTTCAGTTTCACATATTTGGTACATGTTGTACTGACCTCCTTCGGGGGGCTGCGTTCATGCCGCAGGTAAAGTATACAGGTTGCTGATCCTCACTTTTAGGATCACTGTTTCAGCTGTCGAGAAGCTCCATTACGCCGGAGGCTTATCCTTGGTTCAGATCCCTCGTATTGTCGGTTGTTGTACATTCAGGGGTATGGCGGGGCCCTGTCCCGTCACAGTTGTCATTCTTAGAGGTCTGTAGTCATATCTCGTGGATTTTGGTTGTAAACAAAAAAAAAGAGTTGTACCGTTTTATTTATGGATTATGTATATTTTACGAAAGGTGGCCTCATCGGCTAGCCTATTGTTATTTAATGTCTAAATATTATTTGAGTTGTGTATGTTCCGCTGCTATTCTCTGATGTATACCTGAAAGGGTGCCAGTAGGGCACCGATCGCGAGCCTGGTCGCCATGACAAAAGTGGTATCAGAGCAGTTAGTCCTCGGAAAGTGTCTACAGACCGTGTCTAGTAGAGTCTTGGTTATCGGTGTGTTGTGCACCACATCTATAACCAGGAGGCTGCAGGACATTTAGGATTGGTTTCCATTCTTCTCACTCTGAGATCGTGCGATGAAAGTGTAGTTAGGGTCGTTTCTCCCAACAAGTTTTGTTGATTGCGGCCTGAGAAAGCAAGTGATGACCAGAAAGATTATGTGGATTGCGTATCCAGGTTGGTAATATTTGTAGTATAGTTGGTATTATGACATACAACTATATGGATATATGTATGAGGGTCACATATGTGTTGCCTAGAATGATTTTAGATTACCAGGAATTGGTAAGGACTAAATATATACCGGGAAGGTATGAAACAGTTTAATGAACTCTCATCAAGGTTTTATGTACGAATTTGAGATGATTAGGAGATGATGAGCTGTCTGAGAGGGTAATGAACCCTTAAGAAGTCATAATTAAGGGACTTAATGGAAGACTATGTTAATAGATTAAGCTACGTGGCATGATTTAAGAGAATGGTACGGATGAGACCCGTATGGAGTAAGTATGGTTGTTGTGGTCAAGACAACACGATTATGGTATTATGAGAAGTTATTGTACCCGTTTACGGGGGGACTGATAAGGTAGGCTTGGAACATGGAAATTGCGAGCCTAAGAATGTTGATAACCCCCGAGACCTTAGGTATATAAGGCCTTCTCGGGTAGTAAAAAGTTAAGTCAGACCAAGGATAAGAGTTAAGTACGACGCCGAGTCTGATTGAGGACATATTAAGGGTCGCCCCATAGCCTGTAATGGAATGGGATCAGTTGGTAGTAGTCCCTCTACGTGACAGGGTCACGAAGGTGCAAGGCCGAAGTCTAGTTAATCGTTTTACGGGTTCGTGGACGCATTCCACCAGAACCAGGTTGTGAGAGCCGGAAATGACCTTATATTGTTTAACTTAGTAACTCCAAGATTGGAGGCCAGCTTTATTAAGGAAGTTATGTACGTATGCTAGTATAAGTTTGGGAGTACGGAAAAAGTACGACCAGTGAGAAAGAGAGCAACCAAGTGTAAATGAATAGAGCCTGAATCCATGAGAACCTTTCGAGGTGACTACACCCGTGAGTGATGGGTGGTAGCTGAGCGGGCGTATAATAATTTCCCGGTGACGATACAGTCGTCGGACCCTAACAGACCTAGTAAAGCTGACATGACATACCTTGAGGTCATTATGAGTACGGGTTAGTTGGCATCTTGTTATGCCAACGTTGACTACATAGAGAGATCGGTTCGGTACCAGTTTTCTAGTAAACCGGTTATCGAGTAGAAAGGAAGGGAAGTGGTAGTAACCAGTGAATTATCCTTCCTTCTTTGACATAGTTGATTTTAATAAGTCTGTGTGACTTGTTCATTTGAGGTAAATTAATGCAGAAAGTAAGTAATACTCGAATTTGAAGGAGTTTATGTTAAGTGCCCTTGGAGGTACTTGGAATTGGTCTGGTGTGGCGGTCACGGCCACGACCTTCCGGATAAGTTCAGGAAAGCGTGCAAGCAAGAGTAAGATAAGTATGAGTGCTGTCTACGGAAAACAAAAGACATCGTTGGTAGGTTTTGAAAATCTATACGATTATAAGGTGGCGCTTGATAATTAAGATTTTGTAAGGGAGATAAGTTCTCTCCCCCACGTAAAAGGATAGTTTTACGTATTATGGGGTTATGTGCACCCATGTTGTTAGACGAAGGATAGGAGACTGGTTGTCACGACCCGAACCCGGGCCCGTGACTGGTGCCTTACCCCGGGCACCCTAGTGATACAACATCAGAGAAAATCAGCGGAAATAAAAACACGAACATGAATTAAGAGACATGATAAATAAAGCAGCCAACCAAACGATTGCCTTCGGTATATATACATAAATACCGACGCTTATCCTTTTTACGCACTCGCCACAACATTACATGCACCTCTAAGAAGTGACAACAACTATGACGGGACGGGGCGCCATACCCACGAATGTACAAGAACCTACTGCACTCGTGGTAACATACCAAAAGATAAGCCTCGAAGGAACGGAGCTTCAATCTGTGAAAGGTGATCCTAAAAGCGGGGATCAACAGCCGATGTACCTCTACCTGCGGCATGAACGCAGCCCCCCGAAGGAGGTCAGTACAACAGGTACCAAGTATGTGAAACTGTAAAATACGTAAATGAAATCATAATAGTCTATATAAAGCAGGAGACATGTATGATAACCAAACTACAGTTCACATCATAAAACCAGTCATGTCAAGTCAGGGACTCACGCCCTCAAAGTCATCCCTCATGCCCGTGGAACTCCTTCCTCACTGCCGGCAGTCTAGGTACAAACCATGTGATACATATAACATATCTCGGCCCATCTCATGGACCCAGTATAGAAACATGTGGAATACATTCCCGGTTCATCTCATGAACTCGGTAGTCGGATGGAATACATTCCCGGTTCATCTCATGAACTCGGTAGTCGGATGGAATACATTCCCGGTTCATCTCATGAACTCGGTAGTCGGATGGAATACATTCCCGGTTCATCTCATGAACTCGGTAGTCGGATGGAATACATTCCCGGTTCATCCCATGAACACGGTAGTCGAGTGAAATACATTCCCGGTTCATCCCATGAACACGGTAGTCGAGTGGAATACATTCCCGGTTCATCCCATGAACACGGTAGTCGAGTGGAATACAGTGCTTGCATAACAAGGCTATCACATGCAAACATAGGCAAGTTACACACAACTTAAGGTACTTTCATTTTATGCCAAAATCCCGGTTCTGACCCTAAAGTATTACATACATTAACTCTTTTAAAAAGATACGTTTCTTTCACGAAAGTCACACAATGCTCGTAGTATAAAATAGAGTGACTATCTTTTAAGTAAACCAAAACACTTCCCTTGTAAAATCAAGTAACACATTATTTTCCAAACGTTCCAGTTTGCCTAATTTTAATTGCTCAAGTTTCTCATTTTCGAAAGGTTTCATAGTTCATAGTTTTAATCCTTTAAAACATAATTCTCTTTTAAACAATTTGAGAAACATATGCCTTATACGTGAGTAGGTTATTCTTGTTTATAATCAATCTTATTAAGCAGCCATGATCTAGGAAATGAAATATCATTTTGTCTCATCTTAGTTTCTATGCAGATAGAGGTTTCTACTGGTTTTAATAATACTTCATTATTCAATACATTTTCCTTTATTAACGCTGCAGTGGTTTATCGATACTCATTCTGATTTCCGAAATCAAGAAACATTTCTCCTTTTAAAAACCAAGTACTTATTACTCACGAATGAGGTTTCACACTAACATCCATATTAAGTCAAGTCTCTTATCTTTTAAGATTAAGTCTCTTAACTTCTAACAATCAGTAACCCATTCTCTTTATCTCTCTTAAGACGTTATACCTAACTTCCCATAAAGCTAGTATAACTCTTCTTTCAAAACGATTTCTTAATTCTTTTGAAATACTTCAAGATTCTTATCATCACACATCAAGTCAGTTATAAGTCAAATCAGTTATCTTTAAAAACCACAAAGCATTTCTTACTTACATAAAGTCATTATAACAACTTCCCATAAAGCCGTTATAACACTTTATTTTTTAAACCAATCAAATACATTTAACATATGTACGTCTACCGTACTACATAGTTATACACATATCATGCTAGAGAAGATAGGAAGAGGTTCACATACCTCGCGACGATTATCGACTAATAGCAAAACGCTCCAAGTACCTCAAACCGTCGGCTACACCTTAAGCCGAGCTCGCCACACGTAGTACTTCAACCTATAGAGGCCACCAGGCGCCTATTAACATCTAGATCTCAACGTAGAATATTCTACAGAAAATTCGGCAGCAACTCCCGCCCCCCCGCAACCGCGTAAATCTCCTCCTCTATCGAGGCCTGCTAACAGGCCAACAACTCCTACAGAGGGGTTATACGTCTAACCGGGCGTGTACAATTCTACTTCACAAGAATGCTACACAAGTCTCATGTCTGATCCTATGTAATTACAGTTCAGTTCTCTTCTTTAAATTCAGGCTTAAGTCAAAAGACATTGCCGTACAATTATGTTCAGTTCTATATATAGTATACTTCAACTATATATTCTTACAACATGTAATTTCCAATTACAATAGAAGGACAGTAGTATTTACCTCGATAAGCCCAAAATTATCCAAGTTTAAATGTCGATCCTGAGCAAGGTTTAGCTCCTACTCCGTGCGCTCCAACCCGCTCCAAACAATCCTTAGAAGTTCTAACCAACTTCTACTCAAATACTTCAACTAACAGTGAAGATTTCCTTAGGGTTTCGTTTTGTGACTGAGGGAAAGTATAATAGTATTTTTCGGGCTTTACGTATAGAGGTAACTTTGGAAAGTACTACAAGGTATTTGGGCTAAAGTATTTGGGCATTATAACAATACTAGGAGAGTATTTGTATACCACAAAGGGGGGGTATTATACGAAAACAACTAGGCTAGGGGGGGGTACCCCACGGCTAGCACCTCAAAGGGGGAGGGGGAGGCCCTCTCGGCCAAAGCTTCTCAAGGGAGGGGGGAGGGGCTTTGGACGAAAGCAAACAAGAGGGAGGGAGTATTTAGAGACTTAGAAAGATTGCTCAAGTTTTGGATGAAGAAAGTCTTCAACTTAGAGAGGTATTTATAGGTCAAGGAATGGCCAACCAATGGCCAAGATCCATCCAAGTGTAAGGCAAGTGTAGGGCTAGATTTCAACCATGTGGACCTTATCCATCTACCACACCAACTTGCACAAATATCCTACCTAACCCAAGGCACAAAAAACGTGCCATGGTCTAGCCTTTGCCGTCCACTTGCTTCCAATGTGATGGTGACACATGTCACCCTCCTGTTGGTCCAAAATGTTTCGTCTCTCGGAAAAATCCACAAAAATTCTCAATGACATAGCCGGAATTTTCCCTTCGCAAGTTTAGTAAAACGTTTCGTCGAAAAACGATTCTTTTCGGCACTTGTGCCCAAATTTTCGAACCTAGCCAAACCTTAAGGCTTAAATTTTTATCGTCACGCCCCACGTACATACTCTGAAATCTGGTATAACACCGTAAGGTCTTGATGTCGTCATGCCATTGGTTACAGTTTTAGATAACCGTAGGAAAAGTATTGTGTTGGGGTAATTGAGAACGACGTTAGGAAATGGTCGAGGAAGTGTCGTTAGGATATAAATGCAGGTAGTACGCATGTATGAAACTGTACGATTATGAATCAAAACATAAATACTTTTGCTAATAATAAGCATAAGGAAGGGTTATGAGCAGAATGATAAAAAGAAAATACTATTATGGTTATGTAAGTTGCACGAGATATGATTACCCCAGACTAGTGTAAAGACCATTAGTAAATGATGGGTAGTAAGAACACCTCGAGGAAAGGTGGTAGCATCTGTACTGACAAGAAAGATAGTAAGGAGATACGAGGGGGTAAGGGACCCCAGGACAACTTGAAATAACTTATAAAGGAAAGACGAGTAGACACTCGAACGATAAGAAATCTTGACAAGTCATTGGATTATGTAATACCGTGAATTGAGGGTGAACACCTGACTATAAGCTCTACGAGCTGGGAGAGAATAATCGGGTTACTACTTGACGAGATCAAGGAAATCTCTCCCCCCCCCCCCCTAAATTGTGATTGACATGAAGTCTTAGCCATGAGGAAAGCAAAGGAATCAAATCTAAGTTAGTGACCAAGTTTGATTGCAACAGATAAAGGGAAACGGGAACCATAATTGAGATTAAGGATACCCGAATATTTCGCAGATATGAGAAAGGCTTCCAGTTATTGGAAGATAAGTTGACCACGACTACAGTTCTAACCCCTCCTGAGAGACTAGAGGGTTAGGTTATTATTGTAACACTTTAGGTGTTGGTCTAGGTTATGTGCTGACGTAACACGATAAGGTTAGAGCCTATGTTTCCCGGCGGTTAGGGAAGCATGAAAGGAATTACGCTACTCACGATTTAGAGTCAGCGGCAGTTAATCGTATCTTGAAGATTTGGAGGCATTCCTTATATAGACTTCATGTGGATATATGTGCAGACCACAAAAGCCTTCGGTATATCTTCAGACAGAGGCAGTTGAATTTGCGACAGAGACGGTGGTTAGAGTTACTCAAGGATTGTGATATTGATATCCTATACCATCCGGGGAAAGCCGAGATAGTTACAGATGTCCTTAGTCATGGATATATGGGTAGTCTGCCAGATGGGCAGCCAGATAGACAGGACGTGGTCCGTGAGATTCATCAGCTACCAAGCCGAAGGGTTCGATTATTTGTTTCCGAGGTGAATGAAGTTTGGATCCGAGAGGTTGCCGAGTCTTCCTTCGTCGAGGAGGTAAAGAGGCGACAATATGAGGATTCAACGTTAGTATGTGATCAAGATAGGGCTCTCCGAGAAGAGAAGATCCTGTTTGAGTAGCACCGGATGAGGTGCTGTGATATGAGGATAGATTGTGTGTACCCGGTGCTGTAGGACTTGTCAGCAGGTTTTAGGGGAGGCACGCAGTGCATATTGCTCTAATTGTTCGGGGTCGACTAAGTTGTGTCGTGACCTCAGATGTATGTATTGGTAAGGTGGCCAGAAGAGGGACGTAGCAGAGTTGTTTCTTAATGTCCGAATTAGTAGCAGGTCAAGATTGAACACCAGAAGCCCAGTGGGCTATTACAGGCGATTTAGATCCCAACTTAGATATGGGAGGTGATTAATATGGATCTCGTTACAGGGTGGCATCATACTCAGAGGAAGTGCGACTCCATGGGGGTCATAGTAAACAGGCTGACGAAACCAGCCGTGTTCTTCCGGTTAGGACCACTTACTCGGCTGAGGATTATGCTTGTGTATATAGCAGGGAGATTGTGAGACTGCACGGGGTTCCTACATTTTTGATATCGGACAAATGAGCTCAATTTACGGCTGACTTCTGGGGGTTTTCCAGAAGGTATTAGGGACACAGGTGAGTCTCAGTGTGGCATTTCACCCTCAGACCGACGGACAGGCAGAACATACTATCCAGGAACTTGAGGATAGGTTGCGGGCCGGTGTAATTGATTTCAGAGTTAGCTGGATGAATTACTTGCCTCTTGTTGAGTTTGCTTATAACAACAGCTACCATTCATACATTCAGGTGACGCCATATGAGGTTTTGTATGGGCGGAGGTGTAGGTCATCGATTGGTTGGTTCGACGTGAGCGAGGTACAGTTAGTTGGCCCAGACTTGATTCAGCAGACTATGGATAAGGTGAAGCCTATCCAGGGAAGATTATTAGCAAGCTCAAAGTCAACAGAAGCTTTATGCAGATAACCGACGTCGACACTTGGAGTTCAGGTTGACGTTTTGGTATAAGTATTGTTATGTGGCCACGTGTGGCATTATTTGTATGTAGGGGTTGTAAAAGGAGAATATGTCGCTATCTATAAGTTTGACTCTGAAAGAACATTCGGGGACGAATGTTTCTAAGGGGGGAAGAATGTTACACCCCGTAATTCCAGGATATGTTTATAAGAACGTACGTAAGAATTCAAATGTTAAGATTTGAGACTAGTAAAAATTTATCGAAATTATGGAATTGTCGGAAAATGAAACATTGCGACGAATGGGAGGGCGACACGTGTCACCCCCTTAGTGGTCTTGGACGAAATGGACATGGCTAGAATGGTCATTTGACCAATAAAGAGATGACCAAGTCTTGCTAAGGGCTAAAGCTTGATATTGTTGACTTAGTCAAGAGCCACTTGGCTTGATCCTTGTAGAATGCATCCAAACCACCCATTTGTTCTAATCTTGACCCTCTATATGGTTATATAAGCTTACTACTAGCAAGACTAACTCCCACACTTACTAAAATTTTCAAGAAACTTAGATGCCTTCAATATTGCTCTCGGGTTTGAGGGTTTTAGAAAGACAAAAAAAATCGTTTGTTGTCCAATAAGCTGCACACTTTAAACCAAGGTTCCTAAGGGTATTGTAAGGGTATCTCTATAGAAAGATCCTGGAAAAGTGGTGTTTTCGTATTAGTCGCAAGGTGAAAACCTAGTCACTTTCCTAGGTTTGGATTGGAAGTTAAAGGAAAGTTGTTTGTGATCTTCTAAGGGCTTCAAGTGGCGGATTGGAGTGTAAAGGAGAGGCTCTAAGTTGCTAGGGAGCGACTTCGGATCTTGAAGTGGATTAAGGCTCGTTAAGGTAACAATCTTGTTCTCTTAAGTGTTATAAGATTAAATATTGTTGTAGCCTTACATTTTAACTAGAATGAAGTATATGTATTGAAGATTGATAAGTGATATGGATAGTTGAAGCCTATAGCCGAAATGACATTCTAGCCATTTGAAATTGAAATACAATTTGGTCGATAATTAGAATCGTCGCATGTTACCTACTTGAAGATTGTAGTAGTTATATATCGATTGCGGCTTGATAACATATTATACTAAACAACTTGGATTGAAAAGGAATTGGAAAATACTATGTATTGTCGTCCCTCAAATTGACAATGATTCTGGTGGATCCGGTGGTTCTATGAAGTCTAAAACCAAGAAAAAGAAAAAGAATGGTGGAAGCCCAACCATTGTTAAAGAAAACTTAATTCCGGCTAATTCGGATCCCACGGTGTTAGTGCACGTTCCGCCTGATATGCGCATTCCACTTGAACATGTGGTGTATGATACTACGCTACAAAGGATACATGAATAGGGGAAAAGTATAGATGTCGAAAGCTTGGATAGAAATATGTTCGAAGGTGGGGAGTTTCATGCTCCTTTAGTTATCGAACCGGTAATGTCTACTCCAATCATTGCTCCAGGAGTGGCTACAAAGGGTATTTGTAATATTGTCCACAAGTTCAATGGTAATGCATCTTCAGATTCTCCCGGTTATGCAATGGAAGATTTGTTTGCTAATGACACTCCAATCTCTCCTAGAGATGTCGGATCTGAGACAGGTCGACTGGTAAGTTATGTGGTTATAGCGGGTCATCATGGTGATCATGGGGCTAAGATAATCTCATCACATCATGGAGGATTGCTCAGGCCAGCCGGAAAAGATAGAGATTATGGGCCAAGAATTGTAAACGATAAGACAATGCATGATGGTATTCTCGGGTCAAAACCGGGTCAGGTAACCGGTCAAATGGCTGAGGCGGGTCAGGAGGGAGTCCATGGGCCTAAGGTAAATCCCACTACTCATGGTACAATGCAGGTTGTGATAACCTAAGGGTCATCTACTCCCAAGAAGCCTAGTAACTCACTTGAATTTATTAGCGCGGGAGCCAAAGGGTCACTCCACTTAATGGGGCAGCATTTTACGAATTCAATGGGGGTCACTAATAAGTCTTTCCCCACCTTAACCAGCTTACTTAGCGGACATCAACAAAAGAATCCTAAAGGCACGTTTTCCTTTACTTCACCCTTGGGTATTGGTAACGCCATTAATGTGCCACGCCCCGAACCCCGGGCCCGTGACTGGTGCCCTACCTGGGCACCCTTCTACCTAACTGACACAAGTAAATCGCGGAACTAAATAACACCTCGTTTTTTTTTTTAAAACCAACGAACATGCAAGGGCAAAGCCGACAAGGCTGCCATATAATATACATAATCAAAAGGCACTACACTGTACATGAGTCCAATATCACATATGAATACAGACCTCTAAGAGTTTTACTGGACTATGACGGGACAAGGCCCCTCCATACCCATAACTGTACAAAAGCCTGTAATGAAGGATCTATACCAAAATGATAAACTTCTGAACAGATGGATCTATCCAAAAACTCGGAGCAGGGGTCCTACACCTGCAGATCACCAAACTGCGTACCTAAACCTGCGGCATGAACGCAGCCCCCCGGATGTGACGCCCCGAACCCGGGCCCGTCACTGGTGCCTTACCCCGGGCACCCTAGTGATACAACATCAGAGAAAACCAGCGGAAATAAAAAACTTTACACAAGAAATAAGAGATATAATAAATAAACAGGCCAACCAAAACAGTTGCCTTCAGTATATACATAAAACCTGAACAGTTTAATCCTTTTACAACCCTGCCCACAACAGTACTAAGTATAGTTCTATATATAGTATACTTCAACTATATATTCTTACAACATGTAATTTCCAATTACAATAGAAGGACAGTAGTGTTTACCTCGATAAGCCCAAAATTATCCGAGTATAATGTCGCGCCTGAGCAAGGTTTAGCTCCTTCTCGGAGTGCTGCATACCGCTCCAAACAACCCTTAGAAGTTCTATCCAACTTCTACTCCAAAACTTCAACCAACAGTGAAGGGTTCCTTAGGGTTTCGGTTTGAGACTAAAAGGACAAAAGGTAGTATTTCCGGACTCTACGTATAGAGGTAACTTTGGAATACTACAAGGTATAAGGCTAAGGTATTTTGGGCATTATAACAATACTTTGATTAGTATTTTAATACCACAAAGGGGTACCACACGAGAACAACACCCTAAGGGAGGGGTGTTCTCGGCTTTAGGCTCACAAAGGGGAAGGTTTCGCCAAAAGGCCTTCACAGGGAGAGGGCTCTTGGGCGAGAGTCAACAAGAGGGAGGAGGGTTCTCAAGACTTAGGCAAGTGAAGAGTGGATGAAGAAGTCTTCAAAGAGAGTATTTATAGCAAAACTAAAGGCCAACCAATGGCCAAGATCAAGCCATGTGCAAGGCAAGTGTAAGGCCAAGATCAAGCCAAGTGCACCCACAAAACACTCCACAAAACACTCCACAAAACAAGCCACAAAGCAAGGCACAAAAGAGGGAGCCAATCGGCCAAGGCCAAGCCTTCTCTTTGCCGTCAACGAGGTGACAAGTGTCACCCTCCCGTTGGTCCAAAAATGTTCCGTCGCTCGGAAAAATCCGCAAAAATACTAAATGACATAGCCGGAATTTTCCCAACGTAAGCTGTGGAAACGTTTCGTCAGAAAACGACTCCTTTCGCACTTGTGTACAAATTTCAAACTATGCCTACTTAAGGCTCAAATTGTACACGCACGCCTCACGCATATACTGGAAACACGGTATAACATTCTTCCTCAGAAACATTCGTCCGAATGTTCCTTCTAGGTCTCAAAACAAACAGGCGTCAGTATAGTCTTCACTGCTATACGTACGAAAACAATCATGCCACACCTGGCCACAAAAACACACGTTCACTTCTCCCCTTTCTCGTAGTACTCGTCACGAACACTCGAACTCGTTCTAGTATCCGTACCACTTCATCAACGCTTCATTACCAACCTCGAGTCACTACCTCAAACTTGGTCATCTCACTAACCTCGATTTCCCTAAGGCCATTCCGGCCTTCCCGAACTGATTCTGGTCGAACACACGCGAACTCATACGATGGTCAACTAAACTTGGGCCTAGCACCTCGTGACCCTACCACCAAGGGACCACGAACCGACCCGCAAACCGGTTCTGGTTGACCAAATGGTCCCCAACCCGACCAACCGCGCCAACTCTTGTTCCCGATCCGAACAATCTTACTATTTCACATCATGAAAGCTACCACTTCCATCTCACACTACCTGGGACTTACCCTTTTCACTAACTGTGTTTCTAAATCACATTTTAGCACAAAGCTATCCAAACATAACATTAAACACATCAACAACATCAATACAAACAAAACTCTAGAGGTTAAGGATATACGAAACTAGGCGGTTCAAGGACCGCTAAAGCTGAACTCCCATCGCGACCTCTCTGGGCCTTAGGTGTACAAACATCTGCTGGCTACGGAAGGTGAAGAACCCCATCGCTCTAGTAGTCCATGCTATCCTACCGGTGCTACCACAGTCGGACGATCTCTTGCAGATGGCCCTGTTGGCGCAAAAATAACAATCTCCAGAGTTAGTACGACACTCTCCCTTATGAAGCTTTCCACAACGGCCGGCTGAGACAAGGGCAACCTCATCCGCGAGCATTCCCGCTCTCGAAAATCTGAAACACAGGAGCCCAGGCACTGCTCCACGAATATCCTGAAGGTCCGAAAGCCGGAGGACCACTCTGTCTTGAGGTACATAACTAGTCTCTGGCCGAGGCGGTCCGCCTCGAAAGTCACCAAAGGACCTGCTGTTCGCCCTCTTCTGTGACTTTGGTCATTCGTCGATTTATCCGCTCCTCACATCCAGTGTATACGCTGCGTGCGAGCAATGTCCATGCCGGTGAAGAGCTACAGAACAACTCTGCAAGGCAATCATCGAGCCACAGAACATATCGGTGCACTCGATCCTCCATACTAGCTACTAACGCGGGGCGTCGCCAATGAGTCGAACTCCACATTGTACTCCCGAACCGCACGCTCGCTTCAGAACACCAAAAATCACTGGCCCGAGCCCTCCTCATCCGGGAGGCAAGAAATGTGCAAGAAAGGCCTCGAGAACTCGTTCCATACCGCTGGAAGTGCATGCTCTCCTGGACAGCTCGAATCAAATCAAACGATCATTGCGGTATCACGCGATTGATGTGAACCTAGGGCCACCGACTCGATCTCCGATGCCTTGATCACTCTCGCGATCAGAATCGCTTCGGATGAACTCCTGCGGATCATCCTCGTGCCTCGACCCATAAAACTCGCGGCCTACAACTCGGAAAATCCGAAGCCTCGAACTATCTCGATCTAGGGTGAACCATCGGTGCTCGAAGCTGCGTGTCGGCCTATCCTCAAGTCGGCCTGACCACGGCCATTAATCGGGCCCACTTGTAACTCATCTCCTGCTGCTCGGTGCGGGGATGGAGGCTCGAGTCTTGTGGTCTCTGCCATTGCTCTGCTCGCAGATCCCTCTGCTTTGCCTTGCCCTTCGGGCGGGTTGCCTTCGCGAGGCATAAGCGGTAAAAGCGAAACACGTCGGAGGGTCGATCTTATCACCACGCTCTAAGGCACGATCTCGTAATGAGAAGAATGGAAACCAATCCTAAATGTCCTATAGCCTCCCGATTATAGATGTGGTGCACAACACACCGATAATCAAGACTCTACTAGACACGGTGCAGACACTTTCCGAGGATTAATCGCTCGATACCACTTGTGGCCCGAACCGGGCGTCATCGGTGCCTTACCCCGGGCACCCTAGTGATACAACATCAGAGAAAACCAGCGGAAATAAAAAACTTTACACAAGAAATAAGAGATATAATAAATAAACAGGCCAACCAAAACAGTTGCCTTCAGTATATACATAAAACCTGAACAGTTTAATCCTTTTACAACCCTGCCCACAACAGTACTAAGTATAGTTCTATATATAGTATACTTCAACTATATATTCTTACAACATGTAATTTCCAATTACAATAGAAGGACAGTAGTGTTTACCTCGATAAGCCCAAAATTATCCGAGTATAATGTCGCGCCTGAGCAAGGTTTAGCTCCTACTCCGAGTGCTCCAAACCGCTCCAAACAACCCTTAGAAGTTCTATCCAACTTCTACTCCAAAACTTCAACCAACAGTGAAGGGTTCCTTAGGGTTTCGGTTTGAGACTAAAAGGACAAAAGGTAGTATTTCCGGACTCTACGTATAGAGGTAACTTTGGAATACTACAAGGTATAAGGCTAAGGTATTTTGGGCATTATAACAATACTTGGAGGAGTATTTTAATACCACAGTGTGGTACCACACGAGAACAACACCCTAAGGGAGGGGGTGTTCTCGCTTTAGGCTCACAAAGGGGAAGGTTTCGCCAAAAGGCCTTCACAAGGGAGAGGGCTCTTGGGCGAGAGTCAACAAGAGGAGGAGGGGTTCTCAAGACTTAGGCAAGTGAAGAGTGGATGAAGAAGTCTTCAAAGAGAGGGGGTATTTATAGCAAAACTAAAGGCCAACCAATGGCCAAGATCAAGCCATGTGCAAGGCAAGTGTAAGGCCAAGATCAAGCCAAGTGCACCCACAAAACACTCCACAAAACACTCCACAAAACAAGCCACAAAGCAAGGCACAAAAGAGGGAGCCAATCGGCCAAGGCCAAGCCTTCTTTTGCCCCAACGAGGTGACAAGTGTCACCCTCCCGTTGGTCCAAAAATGTTCCGTCGCTCGGAAAAATCCGCAAAAATACTAAATGACATAGCCGGAATTATCCCAACGTAACCTGTGGAAACGTTTCGTCAGAAAACGACTCTTCCGCACTTGTGTACAAATTTCGAAACTATGCCTACTTAAGGCTCAAATTGTACACGTGCGCCTCACGCATACTGGAAACACGGGTATAACACCGAGAAAGGGTCGACGAAGAATGTACCAAGTATATGAAACAATAAGTACTGTAAAGGAAATCACACAGTCCACATATAACAGAAAGCAAGTATGATAACTCAAAACAACAGCACACTGAACCTTGCAATCATGAGAGTAATGCAATCATTGTTACCTTTTTAAGTTATGCCTTTAACAATGAGATTAACTGTTCCACTTTTATGTCATAAACACACTGCACCCTTTCATTATTGAAATCACTACCGTTTTAAAACATGAAGGCCGTGTCAGTGCCAGGGTCAACCACCCTCTGTGTTATAATGCAACCTATCATAGGACTATTTCACTCGCAAGGTACTATTTCACCCGCAATGAGTCATCGGTACACGATACTCGCATCACGGATAACTAATCCATGGCTTATATATCCCGGGAATTTAACCCGCCCGAGTCTATCCGACCCGCCGTGAGTGTGTACCACTCACCACCATGGGGAGCTACTCCATGATATCTCTTGAACCAAGTTGCCGACCCTTTATGGAGAGATGCGGAGATGTGGAAATGCAACACTTGCACGAATGTCTATATGAGCAACCCATATGCAAGCAAATTATTCTTGACCTTTATTTATAAAATGAATAAACCATCATTTTAGCAAACCAAGACAACACCATGCCTTTTTTTTTTTTACACAAACTAAGACAATACCATGCCTTTCCTTTTTACATAAACCAAGACAATATCATGCCTTTACACAAACCAATACAATTACTCTGCCTTTCCTTTTTACACAAACCAAGAGTAATCCTTATTTAAGCAAGCCAAAGTACTATCAAGACACAAATAGAATAATTCTCATTTAAACAAGCCAAAGTACTATCAAGGCACAAATAGAATAATTCTCATTTAAACAAGCCAAAGTACTATCAAGGCACAAATAGAATAATTCTCATTTAAACAAGCCAAAGTACTATCAAGGCACACATAGAAAAATTCGCATTTAAACAAGCCAAAGTAGTACGTACGTCCATTCTTTTCAAAAGACTCATTTTTATATAAAACCCCAAGATACTAACACCCGTAGTGTCACGACCCGACCCCGGCCGTGGATCGTGCCTACTGGCACCCTTTTCATATACCTCGTAGAATAGCAATGAACATACACATCCGATAAAGTACATAAACATAAATGACAACAAAGTGGCCGAGCAAGGCCACCTTCTGAAAACCATATCAATAAAACAGTACTTTTTGTTTTCTTCAACCCAATCCACAATGTGACTACAGACCTCTAAGAATAAAAACTCTGGCGGGACAGGGCCCCGCCATACCCCTGAATGTACAATAACCGACAATACCAGGGATAAGCCTCCGGAATAAAGGAGCTTTCAACAATTGACAAAGGATCCTAAGAGCGAGGATCAAGAACCAGTACTCTACCTGCGTGATGAACGCAGCTTCGGAGGTCAAGACAACATGTACCAAATATGTGAAATCAGTACTGCAATGAAATCATAAGTCTAAAATAAGCAGAGACATGTATGATAACTCAATTAACGATAATCGTGCCTTACTAACAATGAGAGTAAATAGGAGTATACTTACAATATAAAGTAGAACGCCACGATCAGCAGACCACCGCCCGCAGTGTCAATAAGCAATCCTATTCCTGGGACTATTTCACCCACATAGATCACGTGGACCCGCGTGAGGTATTCCTCGCATGGGACTATTTCACCCGCATAAGCCCTTACGGACTCGCATGAGGTATTCCTCGCATAGGCTGGACCCGCCCGCATGGGACTATTTCACCCGCATGAGCCCTACGGACTCGCATGAGGTATTCCTCGCATCGTGGGTAGCAAATCCACGGAAATATGCAATGCCACAACCCCGGGGGATGACCCCGCAACGAATAATATATCACTAGCCCAATCCGGCTACATAACATAAGCACTACCGGCTTATCCTACAATACATAAGCAAGTTAAGAAATCCCCTAACTTCTTATTATTCTTGTTTATAAACACTCTCATTTTAGTATACCTAAGGCACTAACATGTTCTTTATAGAAAATCCGGGATTTTAACCCAAAGTACTACGTACTTCTATTCTTTAAAACCAATGACTATTTTTGGTAGAAAACTTCCAAGATACTATAAATCCTAGTATCAAGTTCAAATTACATTTCAAGGCAAGTCACAACACCCTTAGAAATAAAGTTAAGTTTCTAAATCCAGTGACTCATTTTCTTATAAAACCTTAGGCAATTGATGCCTTAAAATCGAATTGCCTTCCATTAAATCAAGCCATTTATCTTTCCATAAAGCCAATATAACCAACTCCCCATAAAGTCGTTATATTCACTTTATACCTTAGTCAAGTACAATTTCCTTTCCAAGGGACTTATACGTTTAAAACGAAACAAGTATCACATTCTTTAAAACTCTTCAAGTCCCTTAACATACTTAAGTTACTTAGAGTAAACCACTCTTTAAACTTTCCATAAAGCTATTCTAACCAACTTCCCATAAAGCCGTTATACTAGCCTTATACATTAGCAATTTACATTCTTTCCTTATAACCAAGAGACTTAAATTTTCCCACAAGACACGTATTAAAATACTTTCAACATACATAAAGTCTCTTAACTTTTGAAAACCAAGATATCCTTAATATTTAAACAAGTGAGTTAATTCCCTAACTCAAACAACTTGGACATTCTTTAAAATAAGCCAAGGATATCAAATAGACTAGATTGTCAAAATCTCAGACGTCTACCGTACTATACATTTATAACTTAATCATGCTCAAGAGATAAGAAAGTTCCACATACCTCTTGGTTTAATCCACTTGCTAAGTCCATTTCAAAGATCGTAGTATGTCAACCTATAATGACCATAGTACGTCTATTAAATTCTAGTTTCAAACGTAGAATATTCCAAGTGCAAGTCACTAAATTCTACGGAAAATCGGACAACACTTCCTTTGTTTCTACTCACTTTGCCACCTTTTTCAAGGCCGAATACAATAACCAAACACGCCACATTTAAGGCACAATCCAAGCAATTAATCAATAGGATTACACGCCTACTAGACGTGTAAAATTCCGCCCCACCAACAATAACAAACTAATACAACTACTAGTCCAATTTCGGCCACAAAATATATAACAATACCAATTCTTATTCAATTTCCATTTCAATCCAAATTGGTAGCATAATATGATATCAAGCCGCAATTGATTATAGCTACTACATTCTCCAAGTAGGTAACATGCGACAATTCAATTTATCGATCAAATTGGATTTCAATTTCAAATGGCTAAATATGTCATTTTCGGATTTTGAGCTTCCAATTCCATAACACTTATCAAACTTCATAACACATATCACATGACCACTTATAACTTATCATAACATGAAATCTTCAATTACAAAAGAAAAACGAAGATTATACCTCATTTAGCCCAATTTTGATCCAAGATCACAAGTCGATCCTTAGCAACTTTAGCTTCTCTTTTTGAAATTCTTCTTCCCGCTAAAATCATCTCTACTAACCCCCTACAAGCTTGCCAACATATTTCCTTCTTGTTGTCTTTCCAAAAATCTCATTTAGGCTTAGGGTTTTAACCATTGAGAGAGAAGAGAAGAGAAGAGAAAAATTGGGTGAAGTCTTGCAAATGATTTTAATCTAGCAAGACTTGTCTTTTATAGTCTTTATCTTGTTCCACAAGTTGGGGGGACACTTGTCACCCACCCATGGGTCCTTTACAACAAATATCTTCTATTTTTACCTTATTTCCGCAAAAAACCCGCCTCGGCGCCGCGGCCCTGCAGTCCGGCGCCGCGGCGCTGCAATATCAGACAAGTTTCAGGCTTTCCGGCGCCCCGGCGCTGCATCCGGCGCCGCGGCGCCTGACCCTGTCTGTTCTGTCAGCCGATCTTGTAACGTCCATAACTTTCAACTCCGATGTCCTATCGACGAGAGGTTTGTTGCGTTGGAAACTAGACTCAATGAACTTCATATTAGGCTTTTGAAACACCTAAAAACTCCAATTATATTAGGAGATATACTGCTTCCAAGTTTATTGAAAAACTGTCCAAAAATATTTTGCCAACTTAATCTTTTTTTTTTCCAACTTCGAATCTTATTTCCTTTCGTACGTTCTCATCTCATCCTCTTGGAGTTACGGGGTGTAACACGTAGTATCAAGGCATGTCTATTTTTCAAAATAAGTTACTACACCTTTAGAAATTCATTTCAAGGCTTTGAAACCAAGTAACTTCAAATTTCACAACCTAGGCAACTCATGCCTATCAATCAAAATAGACCACTCTTTTAACCTTTCATAAAGCCGTTATAACTAACTTCCCATAAAGCCGTTATAATTCTTTATGTATTAGACAAATTCATTATTTTTATAACCAAGAGACTTATACTTTTAAAACCAAGTATCATATACTTTCAAAATACTTCAAGCCTCTTAACTTTAGAAATCAAGTTTCTTAACTTTAAATCCTAAGTAACTCACACCTTTAAAACAAGTTACTTCTCTTTAAATCATGTTATTTCTCCTCTTTTAAATCAATTAAGAAAATCACTCCTTTGACTCCCCTAAAACCGTTATAACAACCTTTAGGTTTTAGGACTAAGGCACTGTCACGACCCGACCTCGGGCCCGCGACTGGTGCCTTACCCCGAGCACCCTAGTTGTTATACCCCGTATCTTCCAGAGTATGTACGTGAGAGCGTACGTATAAAAGTTTAAGCCTTAAGTTAGGCTAGGACCGTAAATTTTGTGCACAACACACGAAAAGAATCGTTTTCCGACGAAACATCTTCCAAAACTTGCGAAGGGAAAATTCCGGCTATGTCATTTATAATTTTTGCGGATTTTTTCGAGAGATGAAATACTTTGGACCAACGAGAGGGCGACACTTGTCACCCTCTAATTGGCGGACTTGTGGGCGTCAATGGGACGAATTGAAGCCTTGGAGTTGGTAGGATATTTTATGTAGTTGATGAGCAAGTGGGACCCACAAACACTTGTCCAAATCTTGACCTTACACTTGCCCACCACTTGTCTTGATCTTGGCCATTGGTTGGCCTATAAATACCCCCCTAACTTGAAGGTTTTCTTCATCCTTTAAATCATTTCTAATTATTTAAATCCCTTCCCTTCCTTGTTGTGCTAGCCAAACCCTCCTCATGTGAGGCCCTCGCCGAGAGCACCCTCCCCTGGCCTAAGTATCCCCTTGCCTAGTTGTTCTCGTAGAATACACCCCCTTGGTAGAAAAGTATTCTCCAAGTATTGTTACTATTCCAAAATACCTCGCCCAAATACCATGTAGTATTCCAAGGTTACCCTATATGAAAAGCGCAGAAATACTATTATACTTCCCTTCAGTCACAAAACACAACCCTAAGGAAAATCTTCATAGCCGGTTGAAGTATTAAGAAGAAGTTGCGTAGAACTTCTAAGGGTTGTTTGGAGCGGGTTGGAGCACCCAGAGTAGGAGCTAAACGTTGCTCAGGATCGACATTTAAACTTGGATAATTTTGGGCTTATCGAGGTAAATACTCTTGACCTTCTATTGTAATTGGAAATTACATACTGTAGTTGTATAGAAATGAATATAAGATTCATAGAAGAGAATTGAACTGTAATAGAAGGATATTACAGAAAAGACTTGAACTGAAATCACATCAGAAGAATATTAAAGAAGAAGGATTAAACTGTACTTACATAGGACTGTATTTACAGTAGACTTGTGTAGCTTAACGGGTAGGGAAGTGCTGCCCGATTTTCCGTAGAATAGAGAACCTACTGCTTAGAATATTCTACAGAGTAGTCTAGAAGTTGATAGACGTATATGACCTTTATAGGTTGAATGTTCTGCAAGTAGCATGTACTACTTGAAAGGTGGACAAGGCTAGCCGGGTTATAGCAGTGGAGCGTTTTGCTAATTGTCGATAATCGTCGCGAGGTATGTGATTCTTCCTATCCTCTTGAGCATGATATTTTAAAAGAATATATATATAGTACGGTAGACGTACGTGTGTTAACTGAACGTAGTTTTACGGCAATGTCTTTTGACTTAAGCCTGAATAATAAGAATCTTGAAGTATTTCAAAAGAATTAAGAAACCTTTTTGAAAGAAGAGTAATACTTGGTTTTAAAAGCTTAAGAGTTATACTAGCTTTATGGGAAGTTAGGTATAACGACTTAAGAGAGATAAAAAGAATGGTTTATTGATTTTAGAAGTTAAGAGACTTGATCTTAAAAGATAAGAGACTTAACTTAATTAATATGAATTTTGTTAAAATATGTGAAACCTCATTCGTGAGTAATGAGTACTTGGTTTTTAAAAGGAATAATGTTTCTTGATTCGGAAATCAGAATAAGTATCGAACAAACCACTGCAGCGTTAATAAAGGGAAATGTATTGACTAATTAAGTATTATTAAAACCAGTAGAAACCTCCATATGCATAGAAGCTAAGATGAGACAAAATGATATTACATTTCCTAGATCATGGCTGCTTTAATAAGACTGTTATAAACAAGAATAACCTATTCACATATAAGGCATATGTTTCTCAAATTGTTTTAAAGGATAATTATATCATTAAGTGATTAAAACTATGAACTACGAAACCTTTCGAAAATAAGAAACTTGAGCATTTGAAATTAGGCAAACTTGAACGTTTGGAAAATAATGTTGTTACTTGATTTTACAAAGGGAAGTGTTTTGGTTTACTTAAAAAGATAGTCACTCCATTTTTATACTACGGGTATTGAATGACTTTTGTGAAAGAAACGGATCTTTTAAAGAGTTAATGTATGAAGTACTTTGGGGATAAAAACCCGAACTTGTTGACATATAGTAGAAAGTACCTCGTGTGAATAACTTGATTGTGTTGGTTTGTGATAGCCTTGTAATACTTCCTTGTTGATTGATAATTAAACATGTTAGGATGCTACGTGTGTTAGTGTCGTGTGATGTTTGTGTAAAGGGGTTTCCCTTGTTGTGCTTATGTTGTCTAACGGTAAGCCGTTATGCTAGTATTACATCACTCACCTCTTGACATGATTTCGGGGGTTAAGCTGCCCTCCGATGCGGGGTAGACTCAGGTGGTCTGGGACCATGATTCGAGAATACCTCATGCGGGTCCTGGGGACATATGCCGAGCTACGAGAGTTCCAGGTTAGTGTGCGGCCTTTATGGTCATGCGGTCTATGTGGCCATGCGGACTGCGAGTCCAGGACGTTGCCGGGGAGTAGCTACCCTCTGTCACGACCCGACCGCTCGCGATCGTGCCCTACACCGGGCACCCTTACAGTATACATCGAGAGATAATCAGAACATACATGGAACTTATAAAATAAACAATGAAATAAAACAACAGGTTAGGCGATAGTGGCTACCTTTCCCGACATATATATAAAAACAACCAAGCGGTTGCCTCCTTTTCTTTACAAAGCGACCCACAATATGTGACTACAGCACTCTAAGAATTTTTAACATAACAATCGTGGCGGACAGTGGCCCCGCCATACCCTGAATATACATGAACTACTACCTCGTGGAAACCGTACGAGGATAAGCCTCCGAGCAAATGGAGCTTTCTCCCAAATCGAACCGAGATCCTAAGAGCAAGGATCACCAACCTGGGTACCTAACCTGCGGGCATGAACGCACTTCCGGGGTCGATAACAGTATTTAATATGGAACGGAAATAAGGTACAACAATTAAAACATATCTCAGATAAAAGCATGACAGGGTAAGTGTAAAAGAAGTAAATACCGAGCCTACCATGTCATTACCCTCGTGAACTTAATCGTACCTTATTATCTTTTCCCATTTCTCAATAAAGGGTATAGTCACTTCCTTACGAACTTACTGAAAATCATCAAGTTCACTACTATATAACCTACTTACCTTACACAACCTAGTCCGCCCTTTACGGAGGACACTATACGCTTGCCCAACTGGGACGCGATAAGATCACATAGTCCGCCCTAAAGGTATCTTGTCCGCCCATCTCTCGGGATGCGATAATGTCCTATAGTCCGCCCATAAAGGTATCTTGCCCGCCCATCTCTGGTCGATAATGTCATGTAGTGCCGCGTAAAGGTATCTTGCCGGCCCATCTTCGGGTCGATAATGTCATATAGTGCGCGTAAGGTATATCGCCGGCCAATCTACGGGTCGATAATGTCATATAGTCTTCCGTAAAGGTATCTTTGTCAGGCCCATCTCTGGTCGATAATGTCATATAGTCTGCGTAAAGTTATCTTGCCGCCTATCTGCGGGTCGATAATGTCATATAGTGCGCGTAAGGTATCTTGCCGGCCCATCTACGGGTCGATAATGTCATATAAAAATCCGAATTTAACCCACGTACTACGCACCTCTACTCCTTTAGAAAGACGCTTTCAAATAAAACTTCCGGATACTAACAACTATAGTATCAAGTCCTATCCACCTTTCAAGACAAGTCACAATACCTTTTAGAAATACAATTACCACAGAACTACAAATCAAGTGACTTCTTTATTAAAAACCTTAAGCAATTGGTACCTTTAAAACAATTTGCCCTTCCTTAAAACAAGTTATTCCTTTGATTACTTTATTAGAGAAAACCATTCTCTTAACCTTCCATAAAGCCGTTATAACCAACTCCTCATAAAGCCGTTATAACCCTTTATGGTTTAGACCAACACGTTCCTTTTATAACCAAGAGACTTCTACTTTTTGAAACCAAGTATTATATACTTTCAAATCAATTCTCATAACTTTCAAAAATACAATTAGTCTCTTAACCTTTAGAAAACAAGTGACTCCTTTTAATATAAAACCTTAGGCAATTGATGCCTTAAAAACAAGTTGCCTTTTCACTAAAATCAAGTCATTTACCTTTCCATAAAGCAAATATAACTAACTTCCCATAAAGTCGTTATATTCACTTTATACCTTAGCCAAAAACAATTTCCTATCCAAGGGACTTATACGTTTAAAACGGAACAAGTATCACATACTTTAAAACTCTTCAAGTCCCTTAACTTTAATAATACTTAAGACATCCTTTATTCTTTCAAAGAAATGAGTTAATCTCCTAACTCACCCGACTTGGCTATTCATAAAACTAGTAAAGGATATCAAGGTGTTGTTCGTCTACCGTACTACATACGTGCAACTAGTCATGCTCAAAAGACAGGAAAAGTTCTACATAGAGTAAATCACACAACTACCTCTTAACTTCTAAGAGTAGAAGGAAACATGAAATGATACCACAGGTATATTCCATACATAGAATCATGCCAAAGGAAGGAAGAGGTTCACATACCTCGCGACGATTGTCGACAAGTAGCAAAATGCTCCAAAGTACTTCAACCTTGAGCTATTTCATTCTTCAAGTAGGATACGCTATACTTAGTTCTTCAACCTATCATGGTCACAATATGTCCATTAACCTCTTACTTCAAACGTAGAATATTCTAAGTGATAAGTCGCCAAATTCTACGGAAAATCGGACAGCACCTCCTTTGTTTCTACTACTATGCCACCTTTTTCAAGGCCGAATACAATAACCAAACACGCCACATTTAAGGCCCAAACAATGCAATCAACAATAGGGGATTACACGCCTACTAGACGTGTAAAATTCCGCCCCACAAACGATATTAACTCAATACAACATACTTGGACAATTCGTCTACATAGAGGTACTACAACATTAATTCTTATCCAATTTCCAATTCAATCCAAGTTGTTAGCATAACATGATATCAAGTCGCAACCAATTATAACTACTATAATCTTTAAGTCAATAACATGCGACGATTCTAATAACGAACAAATTGTAATCTAACTTACATGGCTCACATTACATTTCGGATTTCCAAGGCCACAATCAATCCATAATCCTTACAAACTTCAACACATATACTTCATGCTAGCAACAAGTATAGCTAACAATATAAATAATCTTGTAACACTTTCAAAGAACAAGATTATACCTCAACGAATCTTAATCCAAATCTTCAAATCCGAAGTCGCTCCTTAGCAATCTAGAGCCTCTTCAAGATACTTCAATCCGCTACTTGAGACCCTTAGAACAACACCAACAATTTTCCTTCAACTTCCAATCCAAAACCTAGAAAGCCACTAGGTTTTCGTTTTGCGACTAACCCGTAAACTCTCTTTTTCCAAGATTTTTCTATTGAGATATGCTTACACTACCCTCAAGAACCTTGGTTTAAAGTGTGGAGCTAAATGGACAAGAAACAAATTTTTTTTCTTCTTTCCCTATAGTGAACCCGAGAGCTCTTGCTCATGTTCTTCCAATTTTTGTGAAAATGTGGCTAAGTGTTGGCTCTCTCTTGCTACTAGTAGTAATAATAAAGGGACATGGAGGGTTAAGATGTAACCAAATGGGTGGTTTAGATGAAGTCTTACAAAATATCAAGACTAATTGACCTTTGACTTAGTCAATATTCTCATGCTCACAAGTTGCAAGACTTAGTCAATACAAGACTATGGTCAATGACCATTTTAGCCATGCTATTTCGTCCAAGGCACATTAAGGGGGGTGACATATGTCGCCCTCCCATTCGTCACAATAATACATTTTCCGACAATTTCATAATTCCGATAAATTTTTACGAGTCTCACATCTTAGCACTTGTGAGTTCTTACGTACGTTCTTAAAACATGTCCTGTAAATACGGGGTGTAACATTCTTCCCCCCTTAGAAACATTCGTCCCCGAATGTTCTTTCGGAGTCAAACTTACCATTACGACATAGTTTCCTTTCACAACCCCGACATACCAAAAATGCCACACATGGCCCTAATGCCTCGCACACGCATATCTGTCCATCATAAGCCCAAAAGAGATTATCTTTTCGTACTTCCAACTCCTTCTAATATATACATAGTCTCAATATAACCTGTTCATAAACTTAAACATACCACAACTTTATCATGCATACAAGTTTCTACAGGGCCAAAGACATACCTGAAATCATATAGGCGGTTCAAAGGACCGCTAATACTGGGAACTTCCACCACGACCTCTGCCACGGCCTGTCGGTGCATGAACATCCTGCCTAGCTATTGAAGGCGAAGAACCCGCAACTGATCCAGTAGACTGTGTTGTCCCACCAGGACCCCCTCTATAAGGACACTCTCTTAACATATGGCCTAAACGACCACAAGAAAAACAAGCACCCGTACCGGCGCGACATACCCCAGAATGTAACCTACCACACTGGGCGCATTGAGGCACAGGTGGCCTCGACTGACTGGAACCTCCATCTCCCTGAGACTCTGAAGCTCTAGAGACCTGACTGGCCCCTGCATTCCCGGGGTTGTAAAAACCCTCGCCGGAAAACTGTGGAGGAGCACTCGGTGCTGGCTGCACTGTAGACCTAGTCTGCTGCTGAGGCTGTCCGCCTCAGCGCCACGAGACCTCATGTCACGGCCGCACCGGTGGCCTGAATCAATCTGGTCCTCCCTCTCTCTATCCTCTATCCCCTGCGCATAGGCCTGCATCCTGACGATGTCCATACCGGGCAGAAGAGCCACACCCAAGCATGCGGTAATCATATGACGGTCAAGCCCCATCACATAACGATGAACCCTATCCGCCATGTCAGCTACAATAGTATGCGCATGTCTCGCCAAGGAGTCAAACTCCAAGCTATACTCCTTGACAGTCCTCCCGTTCTGCCTCAAGGTCAAGAATCTGTCTACCCGGGCTCTCCTCATCTCAGGAGGCAAAAAGTGATCCATAAAGGCCTCTGTAAACTCCTCCCAAACAGCTGGAAGAGCATCATCACCCCTCAAAATCAACCACGACTCAAACCATTTCAACGCAATATCGCGCAACCGGTAAGAGGCTAGCGTAACAGACTCGGTCTCTGACGCCCTAAGAACCTGCATGGTCCACTGTAGCTGCCGAATGAACTCCTGCGGATCCTCCTCAGACCTCGAACCATAAAACTCAGGTGGATGACAACCGTAAAATCTCGGATCCGCAAATCGACTCTCTGGGTTAGTCGCTTGCTCATGTCGGTTGCCGCTCGCTACTATCTTGGTCAATAGTCGATCGTTCTCCATAATCTCGTACTCTGCCGCAGCGGGCGGGGCAGATGCACGGAACCTCTGGAGCTCTTTGCGCTCTCGGCTCTCTATCTTGGCGTGGCTGAACTCGCTGCCCCGCCTACTACCCCAGGCATAGTCTGTGCCCGAGTCTTGGTAACCCTCTGCGTACCTCTAGCAACTCCTGCTGTTGTCTTGCCCTTCTGGGCACTGGTCGCCTTCCGTGGAGGCATAACTGTTTCATAAGAATAGGTCAGAGAGGATTCAACCTAATAAGACAGCTCTACTGCACGATCTTAGAAAGAGAAGAATGAAAACCAATCCTAAATGTCTATGACCTCACGATTATAGATGTGGTGCACAACACACCGATAATCAAAACTCTACTGACACGATCTATAGACACTTTCCGAGGACTAATCGCTCACGATACCACTTTTGTCACGACCCGACCGGGCGTGGTCGTGCCTACAGGCACCCTTACAGGTATACATCAGAGATAATCAGCGGAACATACATGGAACTTATAAAATAAACAACAGAAATAAAACAACAGGTTAGCCGATAGGGCTACCTTCCTGGACATATATATAAAAACAACCGAAGCAGTTGCCTCCTTTTCTTTACAAACTGACCCACAATATGTGACTACGCACCTAATAATTTTTATCATAACAAGCGTGGCGGGACGGCCCGCCATACCCTGAATATACATGAACTACTACCTCGGGAAAGCGTACCAGGATAAGCCTCCGGAGAAAATGGAGCTTTTTCCCAAAATTGAACCGAGATCCTAAGAGCAAGGATCACCAACCTGGGTACCTAAAACCTGCGGGCATGAACGCAGCCCCCCGAAGGGGGTCAGTACAACAGGTACCGAATATGGAACGGAAATAAGGTACAACAATTAAAACATATCTGTATAAAAGCATGACAGGGGTAAGTGTAAAAGAAGTAAATACTTGAGCCTACCACGTCATTACCCCCCCGTGAACTT
Source organism: Przewalskia tangutica (assembly GCA_029844215.1). Classification (NCBI taxonomy): domain Eukaryota; kingdom Viridiplantae; phylum Streptophyta; class Magnoliopsida; order Solanales; family Solanaceae; genus Przewalskia; species Przewalskia tangutica. The sequence continues at coordinate 67,014,819 of CM056724.1, read as the reverse complement.
AATCGTACCTTATTATCTTTTCCCATTTCTCAATAAAGGGTATAGTCACTTCCTTACGAACTTACTTCGAAAAATCATCAAGTTCACTACCATATAACCTACTTACCTTACACAACCTAGTCCGGCCCTTTACGGAGGGACACCTATACTACCCAGCCCAACTCGACGCGATAAGGTCACATAGTCTGCCCCTAAAGGTATACTGTCCGGCCCATCTCTGGGACGCGATAATGTCCTATAGTCTGCCCATAAAGGTATACTGCCCGACCCATCTCTGGGTCGATAATGTCATGTAGTTCGCCTGCGCGTATATCGCCTTACGATCTCTCGGGTCGATAATGTCATATAGTGCGCGTAAAGGTATCTTGCCGGCCCGTCTCTAGGTCGATAATGTCATATAGTCTTCGTAAAGGTATCTTGCCTGCCCGTCTCTAGGTCGATAATGTCATATAGTGCGCGTAAAGGTATCTTTGCCTGCCCGTCTGCGGGTCGATAATGTCATATAGTGCGCGTGGGTATCTTTGCCCGGCCCGTCTCTGGGTCGATAATGTCATATAGTCTGCCCGTAAAGGTATACTGCCCGGCCCATCTCTGGGTCGATAATGTCATATAAAAATCCGGGAATTTAACCCCACGTACTACGCACCTCTACTCCTTTAGAAAGACGCTTTTTCAAATAAAACTTCCCAGATACTAACAACTATAGTATCAAGTCCTATCCACCTTTCAAGACAAGTCACAATACCTTTTTAGAAATACAATTACCGGCTTCTAAATCAAGTGACTTCTTTATTAAAAACCTTAAGCAATTGGTACCTTTAAAACAATTTGCCCTTCCTTAAAACAAGTTATTCCTTTGATTACTTTATTAGAGAAAACCATTCTCTTAACCTTCCATAAAGCCGTTATAACCAACTCCCCATAAAGTCGTTATAACCCTTTATGGTTTAGACAAACACGTTCCTTTTATAACCAAGAGACTTCTACTTTTTGAAACCAAGTATTATATACTTTCAAATCAATTCTCATAACTTTCAAAAATACAATTAGTCTCTTAACCTTTAGAAAACAAGTGACTCCTTTTATTATAAAACCTTAGGCAATTGATGCCTTAAAAACAAGTTGCCTTTTCACTAAAATCAAGTCATTTACCTTTCCATAAAGCAAATATAACTAACTTCCCATAAAGCCGTTATATTCACTTTATACCTTAGCCAAAAACAATTTCCTATCCAAGGGACTTATACGTTTAAAACGGAACAAGTATCACATACTTTAAAACTCTTCAAGTCCCTTAACTTTAATAATACTTAAGACATCCTTTATTCTTTCAAAGAAATGAGTTAATCTCCTAACTCACCCGACTTGGCTATTCATAAAACTAGTAAAGGATATCAAGGTGTTGTTCGTCTACCGTACTACATACGTGCAACTAGTCATGCTCAAAAGATAGGAAAAGTTCTACATAGAGTAAATCACACAACTACCTCTTAACTTCTAAGAGTAGAAGGAAACATGAAATGATACCACAGGTATATTCCATACATAGAATCATGCCAAAGGAAGGAAGAGGTTCACATACCTCGCGACGATTGTCGACAAGTAGCAAAATGCTCCAAAGTACTTCAACCTTGAGCTATTCCATTCTTCAAGTAGGATACGCTATACTTAGTTCTTCAACCTATCATGGTCACAATACGTCCATTAACCTCTTACTTCAAACGTAGAATATTCTAAGTGCTAAGTCGCCAAATTCTACGGAAAATCGGACAGCACCTCCTTTGTTTCTACTACTATGCCACCTTTTTCAAGGCCGAATACAATAACCAAACACGCCACATTTAAGGCCCAAACAATGCAATCAACAATAGGGGATTACACGCCTACTAGACGTGTAAAATTCCGCCCCACAAACGATATTAACTCAATACAACATACTTGGCCAATTCGGCTACATAGAGGTACTACAACATTAATTCTTATCCAATTTCCAATTCAATCCAAGTTGTTAGCATAACATGATATCAAGTCACAACCAATTATAACTACTATAATCTTTAAGTCAATAACATGCGACGATTCTAATAACGACCAAATTGTAATCTAACTTACATGGCTCACATTACATTTCGGATTTCCAAGGCCACAATCAATCCATAATCCTTACAAACTTCAACACATATACTTCATGCTAGCAACAAGTATAGCTAACAACAATATAAATAATCTTGTAACACTTTCAAAGAACAAGATTATACCTCAACGAATCTTAATCCAAATCTTCAAATCCGAAGTCGCTCCTTAGCAATCTAGAGCCTCTTCAAGATACTTCAATCCGCTACTTGAGACCCTTAGAACAACACCAACAATTTTCCTTCAACTTCCAATCCAAAACCTAGAAAGCCACTAGGTTTTCGTTTTGCGACTAACCCGTTAACTCTCTTTTTCCAAGATTTTTCTATTGAGATATGCTTACACTACCCTCAAGAACCTTGGTTTAAAGTGTGGAGTTAAATGGACAAGAAACAAATTTTTTTTCTTCTTTCCCTATAGTGAACCCGAGAGCTCTTGCTCATATTCTTCCAATTTTTGTGAAAATGTGGCTAAGTGTTGGCTCTCTCTTGCTACTAGTAGTAATAATAAAGATACATGGAGGGTTAAGATGTAACCAAATGGGTGGTTTAGATGAAGTCTTACAAAATATCAAGACTAATTGACCTTTGACTTAGTCAATATTCTCATGCTCACAAGTTGCAAGACTTAGTCAATACAAGACTATGGTCAATGACCATTTTATCCATGCTATTTCGTCCAAGGCACATTAAGGGGGGGTGACACATGTCGCTCTCCCATTCATCACAATAATACATTTTCCGACAATTTCATAATTCCGATAAATTTTTACAAGTCTCACATCTTAGCACTTGTGAGTTCTTACGTACGTTCTTAAAACATGTCCTGTAAATACGGGGTGTAACACCCTTGATGCGAGGAATACCTCATGCGGGCCTATATGAGTGGCCTATGCGGAGCTACGGAAAGTTCCAGGACTAGACGCGCACATTTTGATACTGCGGGCGAGTGGCCAGCTTCGATCATGTGACGGTCTAGACAGATCTCGTGATACAGTTATGACCCTGTTGGTACTGTGGGTGTTAGTAGTCGGCTATGCCTTCGTACTTACCCCGTACGACTTTATTATGACACAGGTGGGACCTGGTGTTCATGTGTATTCCTTGGTGCTTTTATATCATAGAATGCCGGCAGTGAGGAAGGTATTCCACGGGCATGATTGATGTTATGGGAGTGAGACCCATAGTTGTATTTGAGTGATGACTTTGAGGGCGTGAGTCCCTGACTTGACATGACTGCTTATTTATTGTGAATTGTAGTTTGGTTATCATACATGTCTCCTGCGTTATATAGACTACTATGATTTCATTTACAGTATTTTCAGTTTCACATACTTGGTACTGTTATCGACCTCCTTGAGGCTGCGTTCATGCCACGGTAGAGGTACACCGATGTTGATCCTCGCCTTGGGTCACGATTCGGCGTTTAGGAAGCTCCGTTTCTCGGAGGCTTAGCGATGTATAGTCCCACTGCCGTTGTAAACTTACATTCGGGGTATGGCGGGGCCACGTCCGCCATTGTTGTCATATCATTCTTAAGTGCAGTAATCTTGTTGTGGGCGAGTTTGTAAAAGGGATATAGCTATTCGATTTTAAAGTTTATATATATATATGCGAAAGGCAAGTTTTCTCGAATAAGCATTTCACATTTCATATTATATCTTGTCTTGTTTTATGTTCCGCTGATTACTCTGATGATTGTATCACTAGGGTGCCCGGGGTAAGGCACCAGTCACGGGCCCGGGTTCGGGTCGTGACAAAAGTGGTATCAGAGCAGTTAATCCTCGGAAATTGTCTACAGACCGTATCTAGTAGAGTCTTGATTATCGGTGTGTTGTGCACCACACCAAAAGTGGTATCAGAGCAGTTAATCCTCGATATTCTATTCATCCTGTTATACCCCGTATTTCCAGAGTATGTACGTGAGGGCGTACGTATAAGAATTTGAGCCTTAAGATTAGGCAAGGTTCGAAATTGGGCACAAGTGCCGAAAAGAGTCGTTTTCCGACGAAACGTTTCCACAGCTTACGTAGGGAAAATTCCGGCTATGTCATTAATAATTTTTGCGGATTTTTCTGAGAGACGAAACATTTTGGACCAACGGGAGGGTGACAAGTGTCACCCTCACATTGGAAACAAGTGGACGGCAAAGCTAGACCAATGGCACGTTTTTTGTGTTGAAATTTTGGTCAAGGGTTAGGTAGGATATTTTGTGTAGATGGATAAGGTAGCACTTGGCTAAATCTTGGCCTTACACTTGCTATGCACTTGTCTTCATCTTGGCCCTTGGTTGGACTTTGCTTGACTTATAAATACCCCTCTAGTTGAAGACATTCTTCATCCAAAACTTGAGCATTTTTCTAAGTCTCAAACTACTCCCTCCCTCTTGAGTTTCGTCCACCACACCCCCTCCCCCCTTGGCCGAAAGTACCCTCCCCCTTTGAGAGCCTAGCCGGCAAACCCCCTCGAGTGAGGCTTGGCCTGGGGTACCCCCTAGCCTAGTTGTTTTCGTATAATACCCCTTGTTGTGGTATAGAAATACTCTCCTAGTATTGTTATAATGTCCAAATACCTTGGCCCAAATACCTTGTAGTTTTCCCAAGGTTACACTTATACAAAAGCCCAGAAAATACTATTATACTTCCTTTAGCCACTAAACGAAACCCTAAGGAAACCTTCATTGATAGTTCAAGTAATTGAGTAGAAGTTGGTTAGAACTTCTAAGGGTTGTTTGGAGCGGGTTGGAGCGCACGGAGTAGGAGCTAAACCTTGCTCAGATCGACATATAAACTCGGATAATTTTGGGCTTATCGAGGTAAACACTCTTGACCTTATTGTAATTGGAAATTACATGTTGTAGGAACAGATAGATGATGTATACTATATATAGAACTGAACATTATAATTGTGCGGCAATGTCTTTTGACTTAAGCCCAATTTTAAAGAAGAGAAGCGAATCGTAATTACATAGGGCGTATTCTGATGAAGACTTGTAGTATTCGTGAGTAGAATTGTACATTTCCGGTTATACGTGCAAACCCCCCCCCCCCCCTGGTTGGCTTGGTAGCCCGCCTCGATAGAGGAGGAGATTTCTGTTGTTGGGGAGGTCTTTGCCAATTTTCTGCAGAATATTCTACATTGAGATCTAAGATGTTAATAGGCGCCTTGTGGCCTCTATAGGTTGAAATACTGCGTGTGGCGTGGTCTACTTGGCTTAAGGTGTAGCCGACGGTTTGAAGTACTTGGAGCGTTTTGCTATTAGTCGATAATCGTCGCGAGGTATGTGAACCTCTTCCTATATTTTCTAGCATGATATGTGTGTAACTATGTAGTACGGTAGACGTACATGTGCTAAATGTATTTGATTGGTTTAAAACATAAAGTGTTATAACAGCTTTATGGGAAGTTGGTTATAACAGCTTTATGTAGGTAAGGAAATGCCTTGTGGTTTTAAAAGGTAAGCGATTTGACTTATAATGACTTGTTGTGTAATAGTAAAGAATCTTGAAGTATTTCAAAAGAATCTTTGAATCATCTTTAATGGTAAGAGTAATACTTGGTTTTGAAAACATAAGAGTTATACTAGCTTTATGGGAAGTTAGGTATAATGTCTTAAGAGAGAATGGTTTTACTGATTTTTAGAAGTTAAGAGACTTAATCTTAAAAGATAAGAGATTTGACTTGATATGGACGTTAGTGTGAAACCTCATTCGTGAGTAATAAGTACTTGGTTGTAAAAGGAATAATGTTTTACTGATTCGGAAATCAGAATAAGTATCGAACAAACCACTGCAGCGCTAATAAAGGAAAATGTAATGACTAATGAAGTATTATTAAAACCAGTAGAAACCTCCATCTGCATAGAAGCTAAGATGAGACAAAATGAGATTACATTTTCTAGATCATGGCTGCTTAATAAGATTGATTATGAACAAGAATAACCTACTCGCCTAGGGCATATGTTACTCAATTGTTTTAAAAAGAGATTAAGACATTGAACTATGAAACTTTTCTAAAAAGAGACTTGCGTAATTGAAATTAGGCAAACTGGAACTTTAGGGTAAAGAAAGGCATTGTGTTGTCTTAAAATGATTTAAAACATAAAGTGTTATAACAACCTTATGGGAAGTTGGTTATAACGACTTTATGAAAACAAAAGAAGGGTTGTTATCACTGGTTTTAATGTGGTAACTTGAATTTAAAAAGATAAGTGTTTTGGTCTAAAAAGAAGGCATGGTATTGCCTTAATTGGTTTTAAAAAAAAAAGGAAAGTATGGAAGTTGTTTTGGTTTACTTAAAAGATGTAAGTCACTCTATTTTATACTACGGGTATCAGGTGACTTTTATAAAAGGAATGAATCTCTTAAAAGGAATTTAACGTACATAGTACTTTAGGGTTAAAACCCGGACTTGACATAATTGAAAGTACCTTGAGTTGTGTATAACTTGCCTATGCTTGTTGTTGTGTAACTTGCCTATGCTTGTTGTGATAGCCTTTGTCGTGCAAGAATTGTGTTCTATATTACCGCGTCTCTCGATGGAGGGCCGGTTGACTCGTTGAGGACTTACTTGGACGTACCAGCAGTGACGGAGAATTCCACGGGTACGCTCCTGTTGATAGTGTTATTCCATGGACTAGCTCTCCATGAGGGTTCTTCGTTCGACGCCCGGTACCGGTGGTGGCTTCGTACTTGCCCGCTTCGTGGTGATTCGGCCTTCGTACAGTAGTTAGCCCTCGCGCTTGCCCGCTCGATTGTAGTGATGAAGTCTCGTGATACGACCTTGGTACACAGTGGTCACCCTCGTACTTGCCCGGTCAACTACGTGGCCGGCCAGTATCGGTAGTCGGCTCTCGCACTTGCCCGTGTCGGCCGTGGTTTGGTTGTATTGTATTGTTATTACGGCTTTGGCATCGGTAGGACTTGGTGTTGGTGTACTTCTTGATGTTATCATATCATAAATGCCGGCGGTGAGGAAGGTATTCCACGGGCATGACGATGTTGTGGGCGTGAGACCCATAATTATATTTGAGTAAATGACCGGAGGCGTGAGACCTCGACTTGATATAAGCGTTATATGTGTGTCTTGTAGTTTGGTTATCATACATGTCTCGCTTTATATAGACTATTATGATTTCATTTACAGATATTCTGATTTCACATACTTGGTACTGTTATCTTGACCTCCTTGAAGTGCGTTAAATCTGCGGTAGAAGTACATCGGTCGATCCCGCTTCGTGATCACCTTTCAGCGTATTGGGAAGCTCCGTTCCTTGGAGGCTTATCTTTGGTATTTTACCACGATGTCAGAGGTTCTTGTACATTCGTGGTATGGCGGGGCCCCTGTCGATCATAGTTGTTGTAAAAATCTTAGAGTGTGCAGCCTTTGTTGTGGCGGGGTTGTAAGGATTATGCTGTTCAAACGTTTATATATATATGTTGAAAGGCAACTGTTTTGGTTGCTGTTTATTTATAATATCTCCCATTTCATGTTCATGTTTTATTTCCGATTTTCTCGATGTTGTATCACTAGGGTGCGGGGTAAGGCACGATCACGGCCCGGTCGCGGAGTCGTGACAAAAGTGGTATCGAGCGATTAGTCCTCGGAAAGTGTCTGCACCGTGTCTAGTAAGTCTTGATTATCGGTGTGTTGTGCACCACATCTATAATCAGAGGCTGCGAGACATTTAGGGTTGGTTTCCATTCTTCTCATTACGAGATCGTGCCTTAGAGTGTGTAATAAGATTGGACCCTCTCGACATACTTCGTTTTACCGATTATGCCTCCGCGTAAAGGCAACCCGGCCCCGAAGGGTAAGCGGCGAGAGGAGCTGCGAGTAGAAGCGTGGCGAGAGACCACAATACGAGCCTCCATCCGCGATGCGGAAGCGAGAGGAGATGAGTTACAAGGAGGCGATTAATGGCGAGTTGTGGCAGACTTGAGGATAAGGCGGGCCGCAGTTCGATAGCACGATGGTTCACCCTAGATCGAGATAGTTCGAGGCTACGGGATTTCTGCGAGTTGTAGGCGCCCGAGTTTTATGGGTCGAGGCACGAGGATGATCGCAGGAGTTCATCCAAGCGATTCTGACCGGATCATGAGTGATCAAGGCATCGGAGACCGAGTCGGTGGTCTAGGTTCGCATCGGTGTGTGATACCGCATGATCGTTTGATTCGTGGGAGCTGTCGGGAGAGCATGCACTTCCAGCTTTATGGGGACGAGTTCTCGAGGCCTTTCTTGCACATTTCTTGCCTCCACGGATGAGGAGGGCTCGGGCCACAGATTTTTGGTGTTGCGGCGGCGAGCAGGCGTCTGGTTCGGGAGTACAATGTGGAGTTCGACTCATTGGCGATGCGTCCCGCGTTGGTAGCTAGTATGGAGGATCGAGTGCACCGATATGTTACGAGGCTCGATGATCACCTGGCGAAATTGTTCGGTGTAGCTCTTGGGGGCATGGACATTGCCGCGTGCGGCGTATGCACTTGGATGTGAGGAGCGGATAAATCGGCGGAATGACCAGTCGGCGAAGAGGCGAGCAGCGAGGTCCTTTGGTGACTTTCGAGGCGGACCGCCAGCGAGCGATTATGCGCCTCCACCGGTCTGAGTGGTCCTCCACGGCCCGGGACCTTTGGGATATTCGAGGCGGTCGGGCTCCCGTGTTTGATTTTTGAGGAGTAGTTGTGCTCGCCGGATGAGGTTTCCCTTGTCTCAGTGTGGCCGTTGTGGAAAACTTCATAAGGGAGAGTGTCGTACTGACTTGGGAGATTGTTATTCTTGCGGCCAACAGGGCCATCTGGCAAGAGACTGTCCGACCAGGGGTAGCGCTGGTAGGATAGCACAGACTACTAGAGCAGTTGCGGGTTCTACACCTTCCATAGCCAGGCAGGATGTTCGTACACCGGCAGGCCCCGGTAGAGGTCGCGGTGGGAATTCCCAGTTTTAGCGGTCCTTTGAACCGCCTATTTTTTCAGGTATATCCTTAACCCTCTAGAGTTTTGTATGTATTGATGTTATGATGATGTGTTTAGTGTTATGTTCGGATAGCTTTGTGCTAAAATGTGATTTAGAAACCTGGTTGGTAAAAAGGGTAAGCCTGGGGGTGAGAAAGTGATGAACCTTAGAATATTACAGTTGAGACCTTAGATGTAAGGCCATCTTGAGTACAAGATTTTGCGGGGGATCTTTGTCAGAATGTGTAAGTATGCGTGGTGTAATTGTGGAAAAATTTCCTTGGGTGGTGTAAATGGAAGTGGTAGCTTTCATGACCTGTATAGGTAAGATTGTTCCGGATCGAGAAACGAGAGAGTCGGCGTGACAGAGGCTCGGGTTGAGGACGTGTTGCGTGTCAACCCGTAGCCCGGAATGAGGTGGGGTCAGATCGAGGTGGTCCCGCCAGGTGGTAGGGTCACGAGGGTGCTAGGCCCAAGTTTAGATGACCGTCGTATGAGTTCGTGGTTATGTTCGACCAGAAGCGGATCGTGAAGGCCGGGAATGGCCTTAGAGAGAAGTGAAGCTAGTAAGATGACCAAGTTTGGAGGTGGTGACTCCAAAGTTTTGGGAACTGTAGCGATGACTGAAGTGTGGTACGTATACTAGAAGAGTTCAGGTGTTCGAGAAGGGCACGACGAGTAAGGAAGGAAGAGAACGTGTGTTATTTCGTGGCCAGGTGTGGCGTTGGCAACTTGTTAGAAGAACTTCATCGTTATCCGTCTTGAGAAGGAACATTCGGGACGAATGTTTCTAAGGAGGGGAGAATGTTATACCCCGTATTTCCAGAGTATGTATGTGAGGGCGTACGTATAAGAATTTAAGCCTTAAGATTAGGCAAGGTTCGAAATTGGGCACAAGTGCCGAAAAGAGTCATTTTCCGACGAAACGTTTCCACAGCTTACGTAGGGAAAATTCCGGCTATGTCATTAATAATTTTTGCGGATTTTTCCGAGAGACGAAACATTTTGGACCAACGGGAGGGTGACAAGTGTCACCCTCACATTGGAAGCAAGTGGACGGCAAAGCTAGACCATTGGCACGTTTTTTGTGTTGAAATTTTGGTCAAGGGTTAGGTAGGATATTTTGTGTAGATGGATAAGGTAGCACTTGGCTAAATCTTGGCCTTACACTTGCTATGCACTTGTCTTCATCTTGGCCCTTGGTTGGCCTTTGCTTGACCTATAAATACCCCTCTAGTTGAAGACATTCTTCATCCAAAACTTGAGCATTTCTCTAAGTCTCAAACTACTCCCTCCCTCTTGAGTTTCGTCCACCACACCCCCTCCCCCCTTGGCCGAAAGTACCCTCCCCCTTTGAGAGCCTAGCCGAGGCAAACCCCCCCCTTGAGTGAGGCTTGGCCGTGGGGTACCCCCCCCCCTAGCCTAGTTGTTTTCGTATAATACCCCTTGTTGTGGTATAGAAATACTCTCCTAGTATTGTTATAATGTCCAAATACCTTGGCCCAAATACCTTGTAGTTTTCCCAAGGTTACACTTATACAAAAGCCCAGAAAATACTATTATACTTCCTTTAGCCACTAAACGAAACCCTAAGGAAACCTTCATTGATAGTTGAAGTAATTGAGTAGAAGTTGGTTAGAACTTCTAAGGGTTGTTTGGAGCGGGTTGGTGTCACGACCCATTCCGGGGCCCGTGACTGGTGCCTTACCGGGGCACCCAAGTAGCCATACATCAGAGTAATCAGCGGAAACATAAAGCAAGACATAAAATAATTTATAAAACAAGACACAGATTTTGTGAGAAAACATCGCCTTTCGGCATATATATATAATCATGTTTTAGCAGTTACATCCGACACTGTACAACATGACTACAGACCTCTAAGGAAATATACCACTATGGCGGGACAGGGCCCCGCCATACCCTGACTGTACAAAAACTAACTACAACAGGGAGATCATACCAAAAGTAGAGCCTCCGGAAGAGATGGAGCTCCTGACACCAACGTAGAGATCCTAAGGATGCGGATCTAGCACCTGCTTGCCCTTACCTGCGGCATGAACGCAGCCCCCCGAAGGAGTCGATAACAGTACTAAGTATGCGAAACTGTAAAGTACTTAAATGAAAACATATCATTTTAGTTAAAACCAGTTTACAAATATGTATGAAACAACCAAAGAAACCGCACGTAGTGTCACATCATAAACAAGATCAACAATAGGTAACTGTAATAGGTCTTGTCTAGGCTGCGAATGATCGAAACAGGGCCACTTGCCCATATCATCATTCTGCAAGCCTAATCTGAACTCGAGTCGCATAGGCGCTCACATGGGCGCGTGAGGTGTAACCCGCATCGAGGGTAGCTACTCCTCGGCATCGCCTGGACTCATTGTCCGCATGGCCACCTGCATCGCATGAGGCATAACCCGCATACTAACACGGAACTCGTAGCTCCGCGTAGGCCCTGGACCCGCGTAGGTATTCTCGAATCATGGTCCCAGACCGCCTGAGTCTACCCCGCATCGGAGGGCAGCTTAACCCCCGGTATCATCTCAAGAGGTGAGTGATAGTATACTAACATAACAACTTATCTTTAAGTAACATAAGCACAACAAGGATACTCACCTATACAAACGTTACAAGATACTAACACACATAGCATCATATCATGTCTACTTATCAAACCATCTTATTATTCTTTTCACAATATAAGTCTGTTATAACATATAGGCAAACTTGTTTCTTTTATCAATCTTAAGTGGTTATACTTACTTCCCATAAAGCTAGTATAACTCTTAAGCTTCTGTTTCAAAAATCAATTAGTTCTCTTCTGTTTAATAAATGGTTCAGTAGTCCCTTTTGAAATGTTTTCAGTCCTTTATTATTCAGGCTTAAGCCGTGAGGCATTCGTGCGTATTATTCGGGCTTAAGCCGTGAGGCATTGCCGTAAGTATTATTCGATTAACACATGTATGCGTCTCTACCGTACTATATACATATTGTAAAATATCATGCTTTAGGAAGAATCACATACCTTCTCGTGAAATCCACCGAGTCGAGTATGTCGCATGAGAGAATCACCTATAATAGTCACAGATATCTATCAAAGTCTAGACTATTCAGTAGGTCATTCTAAAGAGGGTCCTCAATTCTACGGAAAGTCGGGCAGACAACCCTACCCGGTGAGCTATATAAGTCTCTTTGAAAATTGATCTATGTAAATGCGATTCAGATATTCTTCTTTTATACCCTTCTAAGGTGTTACAGTTCAATTCTATTCCTTAACAACCTTCTAAGTATTTATACTTATTCTTATACTACAACAGTATATATATTCTACTTCAAAAGAGGGTTAGGATTAGTTACCTCGGTAAGCCCAATATTATCCTAGAAAAAGTCGCTGAGCAGGTTTTGCTCCTAAGTTGTATGCTCCAAGGAAACCTTAGAAGTTCTTCACAACTTCTACCAAGTGCTAAGGTATATGGGCTAGGGTATTTTGGGCATTATAACAATACAAGAAGGCAACTTTTCTACCAAGGGAGGGGGGGTAGGTTTCGGCTAGGCTAGGGGGTAGGGTAGCCTCGGCCAAGCTTCTCAAGGGGAGGGGTGTGTTTGGACGAAACAACAAGAGGGAGAGGGAGGGATTTGAGACTTAGATAGATTGCTCAATTTAGGATGAAATAACTCTTCAACAAGGGGGGTATTTATAGGTCAAGACATGGCCAACCAATGGCCAAGATTATGCCAAGTGCAAGGCAAGTGTAGGGTGAGGATTTAGGCAAGTGTCCTTGGCCAACTTGCACACAAAATATCTAGCCAACTTTATGACAAGGCTTTGGCATTCAATCGGCCCTAATGCCGTGACAAGTCCACCAATGAGAGGGTGGAAAGTGTCGCCCTCTCATTGGTCCAAAGTGTTACGTCTCTCGGAAAAATCCGCAAAAATAAGAAATGACATAGCCGAATTTATCCTATGAAAGGCGTGGAAACGTTTCGTCGGAAAACCGTTAAGCTTTGTGAGTTGTGCCTAAAAATCGTCAAGGCCTAACTTTAAGACCAAAACTTTTATGCGTATTCCTTTACGTACATACTCTGAAATACTGGTATAACATTCTCCTCCTTAGAAACATTCGTCCCGAATGTTCCTTCCCAAGACAGATAACGATAAGGTTCTTCAAAACTTAAGCGGTTTGCAAAAGCCACACCTGCCATAAACAACACTTAGGCATAAACGATAAAGAAGATTTACAAGTAGGAAAGTGAATTACGGAGGGTGGGGAGCGGTGAGGATATACGCCTCATGTCCTCCTCGGCTTCCCACGTCATCTCCTCCCTGAGCTCGTTCCGCCACAAGACTTTGACGGAAGCCACGTCCTTCGTCCGCAGACGCCTAACCTGACGATCGATTATCGCTATGGGAATCTCCTCATACGATAACCCCTCGGTCACCTGGACATCGTCAATCGGATGTACCCTAGATGGATCCCCGATACATCTCCTCAGCATAGAAACGTGAAACACCGGATGCACTGCCTCCAGATCGGACGGCAGATCCAACTCATAGGCAACCTTGCCTACCCTGCGGACAATCTGAAACGGCCCAATGTACCTTGGGCTGAGTTTCCCCTTCTTCCCGAATCTCATCACACCGCCATGGGTGACACCTTCAGGAAAACCCAATCATCAACTGCAAACTCCAGATGTCGACGACGATGATCTGCATACGACTTCTGTCGACTCTGAGCTGTCAATAGCCGCTCTCGGATAAGCTTCACCTTATCCACTGCCTGCTGCACCAAATCCGGTCCTACTAGCTGCACCTCGCCCACCTCGAACCAACCTATAGGCGATCTGCACTTCCTTCCATACAAGGCCTCATAAGGCGCCATCTGAATACTGGAGTGGTAGCTATTATTATACGCGAACTCAACCAGAGGCAAATGATCCTCCCAACTACCACTGAAGTCAATAACACAGGCTCGCAGCATATCCTCGAGTGCGGATAGTGCGCTCTGCTGTCCGTCATGCGTGGATGAAATGCGATTACTCGTGCTCACTGCGTCCCTAAACCCCTCGGAAGGACCTCGAAGTTGGCGTAAATCGGGCTCCTGCATGCGATATGATCGAAGTAGGGACTCCATGCAGTCTGACGATCTCTCGGATGTAAAGTCTGGCATAATCCTCAGCCGAAAAAGTCGTCCTGACGGGAAGGAAGTGGGCTGATTTCGTCAGCCTGTCGACGATAACCCATATAGAATCATGTCTCCTCTGAGTGCGAGGTAATCCTGTGATGAAGTCCATGTTGATTACCTCCCACTTCCAGGTCGGGATCTCTATCGCCTGTAACAAACCACGGGTCTCGGTGCTCTACCTTCACTGCGACAACACGGGCGCGAGCTACGAACTGCAACGTCCTCTTCAAGCCATCCCACCAATACACGGATCTAAGGTCGTGGTACATCTTGATCGACCCGGATGGATAGAGTAACGCTTGTGTGTGCTTCCCCAAGAACCTTGCCAAGTCACGAAACATCCGGAACACACAACACGCCCTCAAACCTTAGCACCCCGTGGTGCTACCTCAAAGACCGCTTGCCCTCACGAAGAGGCGTATCACGATATCGAATCAAAGGCTGGATCCTCGAGCTGTTGCCTCTTCACCTCGCCAGCGATGGAAGACTCGGCAACCTCACGAACTCTAACCCCATTGCTATCGTAATCAATCAAGCGGACACAAGGCTGCTAACGGTGCAAATTACGAACCATGTCCCTTCTCTCTGCATCATCGATAGGCTCCCGTGACCTACGACTAAGGCATCCGCCACAACATTGGCCTTGCGGGTAGTGCAGGATGTCCACATCGTAATCCTTAAGCAACTCTAACCACCGTCTGCCGTAAGTTCGGCTCCTCTGGTGAAGATATACCTTGGAGGCTCTTGTGGTGCGTAAAAATATCCACGTGAACCCCGTACAAATAGTGCCTCGGATCTTGGCGTGAATCACGGTGCCCGACTCAAATCATGGGTGGGGTAGTTCCTCTCGTGTTTCTTGGTGTCGGGATGCATATGCTATAACTCTGCCATCTGCATCAACACACATCCCAACCCGATGCACGGCGTCACAATACGACATAACCATCCGACCCTCCGGAAGTAAGAAGCGAGGCGGTCGTCGATCTCTCTTTCAAAGAATCGAAACCACGCTCCAAGCATCGACCATCAAACTTGCTGCCTTACGAGTCGGCCTAGTCAATGGTGCGAAGATAGAAGCAAACTTCTCCACGAACGCGATAATACCTGCAAGGCCCGAGCTGCGAACCTCTGCCGGAGTAGTAGGTCTAGGCCAAGTCTGATCGCCTCGATCTTGGCGTATCAACTCGAATGCCATCGGCCGACAATATGCCCGAAAGCGCCATCAAGTCAGCAAAACTCACATTTGGAAAACTTGGCGTACAAGCTGCTGAGTCTGGAGAATCGGCCAAGATCGCCGAATGCTCGCGTGCTCGCTGCTCTGGCGAGAATAAACCAAGATATCATCGATGAACACTATCACAAACGTGTCCAAAAATGGTTTGAACACTCGGTTCATCAAATCCATGAATACCACGAGCATTGGTCAACCAAAGACATGACCACGAACTCATAATGCGTCAGGGTCCGAATGCGATCCTAGGGACATCCACCTCTCGACTACTTTGATGATAGCCCGATCGCGATCAATCTTGGAGAAACATCTCGCACTCGCACGGGTCGAACAAATCATCAATCACAGGAGGGTATCATTCTTAATGGTCACCTTGTTCACCGCCATGTCAACACGTGCGCGGCGTCGTCCTTCTTCTTCACGCGAACAATACGGCGCCCCGGGAGAAACAGGCCTAATGAAGCCGCTTCTCTAGCAAATCCTAAGTGATCCTTGACTCTCAACTTCGGCGGTGCCATTACGTATGGCGGAATGGAAATAGGCGAGTATCGCAACACATCTATACAAAACTCGATCTCCTCTCGGGAGGATACGGAAGGTCATCCGAAACACGTCGGGAACTTCGTGACTCTGGGCCGACGGAAAATCGCCGCGGCTTGATTATCAAACACCCGAACGAGATGGTAGATATACCCTTACGCACCATCTTCCTAGCCGAGGTAGGAAATAAACCTACCCACTGGCGTCTGGTGCTCCTCCCACTCAACAACCGGCTCCTCAGGAAACTGGAACCGTACTACTCTCTCTCTGCAGTCCACATTGGCATAGCAAGAGGATAGCCAATCCATCCCCATAATCACATCAAAGTCAAACATCTCCAACTCTATCAAGTCGGCTAGGGTCTGACGACTGTAAATGGTCACGAGGACAAGCCTATATACCCGCCGAGCTACCACCGAATCACCCATCTGGCGTAGCTACCTCGAAAGGGTCTATGGACTCGTGCTCTATCCCTATCCTACTAGCAACAAGGGAGATATATGGGGCCAGTAGAACCGGATCTATCAAAGCATACACATCAAACCCGAACCGATAAGGTACGTGGCGACATCGGTGAGGCCTCACGATCTGTCTGCTGGACAAAGCATAAATGCGGTTCGAGGACGCTAGAAGCGGGACACGAGCCACGACCTCTGCCGCGACCTGGCGACCCGCAGGCACCGCCTCGGGGCGAGTAAGCGTAGGAGATGATGGCGGCAGAACACGAAGGTGAGCCCTACCACGCGCGCCCCGGTCGGACGATCCCTCGCAAAGTGACCTGCGGCCCTGGCGTAACAAGATCCAAAAGTAGTACCACACTTCCGTAATGGGATCTACCGCATCGGCCACTGGCTGGGGTGGTCGGCGGCGATACCTCTGCTACCTCGGCGTGCGAAGCCACAGGGCCTGAGTGCGCCCTCAGCGTAGGCTGTCTTGAGGGCGGTGCGAGTGCTCTGTCTTTGGCGTGGTGCGAATCTAGGCTAGCTGCGAGGCCGCCCACCACGATAGCCACCAGAAGACCCTCCCGTCCTGGCCTTCTTCTGCTGTTGTCTGTCCACTCGTCGACCTCTGCGTTCCTCGCATCCAAGGGCATGAGCCTGCATGCGGGTAATGTCCATACCCGGCTGGAGAACCCCCGCACATGACTCGGCCATATAGTCGTCTAGCCCGGTGACATAGCGGTGCACCCTATCCTCCATATGCTCTGCAATCTTTGGGACATATCGAGCCAATGAATCAAACTCGACATTGTACTCCCGACGGTCGTCCTCTGCGCCTCGATGGTAAAAATCTATCGGCCGCGCCCTCGCCATCTGTGGAGGCAAGAAGTGAGTGAGAAAGCCTCGAGAACTCATCCCAGTAGGCGGGGACGCGTGCTCTCCCGATAACTCCATGAATCAAACCAATCGATTGCGGTATCACGCGGCTATGTGAACCAAAGATCACGCACTCGGTCTCGGCGCCCGATCACTCTCAAAATCCTCTGAAGGCGGCGGATGAACTCCTGCGGATCATCCTCGGCCTCGACCCATAAAACTCCGTGCTCTGACTCGAAGTCTCGTAGCCTCAAACTCTACGCCTCGGGTGAACAAGGTGCGGCCGAGCTGGGCTGAATCTGAACCGCGTCAGCCTCTCGCCGTGTCGGGCCTGACTTTAGCCAAAAGGCTGGGCCATCTCCTTGTACCCTAACTCCGCCCAGGTGTGGGGCGGGAGGTGTGGGTGCTGTGGTCTGTCTTTGAAATTTGGCGTCATAGAACTCGCCGTCTCGTATAGGCGGGCACGAGCCCTCGTGACTCTGGGTGTCTGCTAGCGACTCCCTCGCTGCCTTGCCGCCACGGGCCGGTTGCCTTACGAGGAGGCATAATCATACAGAAAGGAATACGTTAGAGGGTCCAACCTATAACACGACTCTAAAGCACGATCTCGGGATGAGAAGAATGGAAACCAATCCTAAATATCCTATAGCCTCACGATTATTGGTGTGGTGCACAACACAGATAATCAAGACTACTAGATACGGTCTGTAGACACTTTCAGAGGATTAATCGCTCGATACCACTTTTGTCACGACCCATTCAGGGGCGTGGTCGTGCCTTCTGGGCACCCAAGTAGCCATACATCAGTAATCGTGGAAACATAAAGCAAGACATAAAATATTTTATAAAACAATACACATATTTTGTTAGAAAACATCTCCTTTCGGCATATATATATATAATCATGTTTTAGCAGTTACATCCGACACTGTACAATCATGACTACAGACATATAAGGAAATATACCTCTATGGCGGGACGGGGCCCGCCATACCTGGATACAAAAACTAACTACAACAGGAGATCATACCAAAAGTAGAGCCTCGGAAGAGATGGAGCTCACGACACGTAGAGATCCTAAGGATGCGGATCTAGCACTGCTTGCCCTTACTGCGGCATGAGCAGCCCCAGAGGTCGATAACAGTACTAAGTATGCAGCGTAAAGTACTTAAATGAAAACATATCATTTTAGTTAAAACCGGTTTACAAATATGTATGAAACAACCAAAGAAACCGCACGTAGTGTCACATCATAAACAAGATCAACAATAGGTAATCGTAATAGGTCTTGTCTAGGCCGCGAATGATCGAAGCAGGCCACTTGCCCATATCATCATTCCGCAAGCCTAATCTGAACTCCGAGTCGCATAGGCCGCTCACGTGGGCGCGTGAGGTGTAACCCGCATCGAGGGTAGCTACTCCTCGGCGTAAATCTGGACTCATTGTCGCGTAGCCACCTGCATCGCGTGAGGCATAACCCGCATACTAACGGAACTCGTAGCTCGCATAGGCCCCTGGACCCGCATGAGGTATTCTCGAATCATGGTCCTGCATCACCGAGTCTACCCCGCGTCGGAGGCGGCTTAACCCCGGTATCATCTCAAGAGGTGAGTGATAGTATACTAACATAACAACTTATCTTTAAGTAACATAAGCACAACAAGGATACTACCTATACAAACGTTACAAGATACTAACACACATAGCATCATATCATGTCTACTTATCAAACCATCTTATTATTCTTTTCACAATATAAGTCATTTATAACATATAGGCAAACTTGTTTCTTTTATCAATCTTAAGTGGTTATACTTACTTCCCATAAAGCTAGTATAACTCTTAAGCTTCTTTCAAAAATCAATTAGTTCTCTTACATTTAATAAATGGTTCAGAGTCCTTTTGAAATGTTTTGATCCTTTATTATTCAGCTTAAGCGTGAGGCATTGCCGTCACGTATTATTCGGGCTTAAGCGTGAGGCATTGCCGTAAGTATTATTCAGTTAACACGTATGCGTCACCGTACTATATACATATTGTAAAATATCATGCTTTAGGAAGAATCACATACCTTCTCGTGAAATCCACCGCCAAGTCGAGTATGTCGTGCAAGCAGAATCGACTATAATAGTCACAGATATCTATCAAAGTCTAGACTATTCGTAGGTCATTCTAAGCAGAGGGTCCTCAATTCTACGGAAAGTCGGGCAGACAACCCTACCGGTGAGCTATATAAGTCTCATTGTAAAATGATCTATGTAAGTCTGATTCGTATATTCTTCGTGTATACCCTTCTAAGGGGTTCCAGTTCAAGTCTAGTCCTTCACAACCTTCTAAGTATTTATACTTATTCTTATCCTACGACAGTAGATATCTTCTACTTCTCAAGACGGGTAGGATTAGTTTCCTCGGTAAGCCCAATATTATCCTAGAAAAGTCGCGCTGAGCAAGGTTTTGCTCTAAGTTGTATGCTCGAGAAACCTTAGAAGTTCTTCACAACTTCTACCAAGTGCTAAGGTATATGGGCTAGGTATTTTGGGCATTATAACAATACAAGAAGGCAACTTTTCTACCAAGGGAGGGGGTAGGTTTCGGCTAGGCTAGGGGTAGGGTAGCCTCGGCGCCAAGCTTCTCGAGGGAGGGTGTGTTTGGGACGAAACAACAAGAGGAGAGAGGGAGGATTTGAGACTTAGATAGATTGCTCAATTTAGGATGAAATAACTCTTCAACAAGGGGGGTATTTATAGGTCAAGACATGGCCAACCAATGGCCAAGATTATGCCAAGTGCAAGGCAAGTGTAGGGTGAGGATTTAGGCAAGTGTCCTTGGCCAACTTGCACACAAAATATCTAGCCAACTTTATGACAAGGCTTTGGCATTCAATCGGCCCTAATGCCGTGACAAGTCCACCAATGAGAGGGTGGAAAGTGTCGCCCTCTCATTGGTCCAAAGTGTTACGTCTCTCGGAAAAATCCGCAAAAATAAGAAATGACATAGCCGGAATTTATCCTATGAAAAGTGGAAAGCGTTTCGTCGGAAAACCGTTCGCTTTGTGAGTTGTGCCTAAAAATCGTCCAAGGCCTAACTTTAAGACCAAAACTTTTTGTACGTATTCCTTTACGTACATACTCTGGAAATACGGGGTATAACAGTTGGAGCGCACGGACTAGAAGCTAAACCTTGCTCAGGATCGACATATAAACTCGGATAATTTTGGGCTTATCGAGGTAAACACTCTTGACCTTCTATTGTAATTGGAAATTACATGTTGTAGGAATATATAGTTGAAGTATACTATATATAGAACTGAACATTATAATTGTGCGGCAATGTCTTTTGACTTAAGCTGAATTTTAAAGAAGAAAGAATCGTAATTACATAGGGCGTATTCAGATGAACTTGTGTAGTATTATTGTGAGTAGAATTGTACACGTCCGGTTAGGCGTGCAAACCCCACGGTTGGCTTGGTAGCGCCTCGATAGAGGAGGAGATTTCTGTTGTTGCGGGAGGTTGTCACGACCGAACCGGGCCGTGGCGGTGCCTTACTCGGGCACCTGGTGATACAACATCGAGAAAAAAATCGGAAATAAAAAAATGAACATGAATTAATAGAAAAGATAAATAAGCAGGCCAACCAAGCGATTGCCTTCATCATATATACATAAATACGACGGTTATCCTTTTTACAAACCACACTTACAAATGCTCTGAACTCTAAGATTTTTACAATGGAATGACGGACGGGGCCGCCATACCACGAATGTATAAGAATCTCTGACTCGGGTAACATACCAAAAGATAAGCCTCGAAGGAACGGAGCTTCCAACACGCTGAAATGTGATCCTATAGCGGGGATCGGCGATCGATGTACCTTTTACTGCGGCGTGACGCGGCCCGAGGTCGATCTAACAGTACCAAGTATGTGAAAGCGTAAAATCGTAAATGAAATCATAATAGTCTATATAAAGCATGAGACATGTATGATAACCAAACTACGATTCCTGACATAAGCGATCATGTCAAGTCGTGACTCACGCCTCAAAGTCATCCTCGTGCGTGGAACTTCTTCCTCACCGCCGTGATCTAGGTACAAATCATGTGATACGTATAACGTGTCTCGGCCCATCTTATGGACCCAATATAGAAAGCGTGTGGAATACATTCCGGTTCATCCCATGAACCGTGAGTCGATGAAATACATTCGGATGAGCCGGTAGTCGAGTGAAATACATTCGGATGAACCGGTAATCAAGTGAAATACATTCGGATGAACCGTAATCAAGTGAAATACATTCCGGATGTCTGGTAGTCGAGTAGAACAGACTTGCACAACAAGGCTATCACACGTAACATGGTCAAGTTTCATACAACAAGCATAAGCAAGTTACACACAACTCAAGGTACTTTCATTTTATGTCAAAGTCCGGATTTTAACCCTAAAGTACTACGTACGTTAAATTCCTTTTAAAGATCCATTTCTTTTACGAAGGTCACCCGATACCCGTAGTATAAAAATAGAGTGACTAACATTGTTAAGTAAACCAAAATGCTTTCCTTTGTAAAATCAAGTAACAACCATATTTTCCAAACGTTCAAGTTTGCCTAATTTCAAAAGCTCAAGTTTCTCATTTTAGAAAAGGTTTCGTAGTTCATAGTTTTAAATCCTTTAAAACATAATTCTCCTTTAAACGTTTTGAGAAACATATGTCTTATATGTGAGTAGGTTATTCTTGTTGTAATTAATCTTATTAAGCAGCCATGATCTAGGAAATGTAATATCATTTTGTCTTATCTTAGCTTCTATGCAGATGGAGGTTTCTACTAGTTTTAATACCATACTTCATTATTCAATACATTTTCCTTTATTTCTGCTGCAGTTGGTTTGTCGATACTCATTCGATTTCAAATCGAAAACATTATTCCTCTTAAAACCAAGTACTCATTACTCACGAATGAGTTTTCACACTTTTAACAAAATTCATATTAATACCATTAAGTCAAGTCTCTTATCTTAAAAATCAGTAAACCATTCTTTTTATCACTCTTAAGACGTTATACCTAACTTCCCATAAAGCTAGTACAACTCTTATGTTTTCAAATCCAAGTATTACTACACATCAAATCCGTTATAAGTCAAATCAGTTACCCTTTGAAACCACAAAGCATTTTCTTACCTACATAAAGTCATATAACCAACTACCCATAAAGCGTTATAACACTTTATGTTTCAAACCAATCAAATACATTAAACACGTATGCGTCACCGTACTACATAGTTATACACATATCATGCTAGAACAGATAGGAAGAGGTTCACATACCTCGCGACGATTATCGACTAATAGCAAAATGCTCCAAGTACCTCAAACCGTCGGCTACACTCTCAGTCAAGCAGATCACTCCACACGTAGTACTACAACCTATAGAGGCCACAAAGCGCCTATTAATATCTTTAGATCCCGGCGTAGAATATTCTCTGAAAATTCGCGACACCTCCTCCCCGCAACATCGTAAATCTCCTCTCTATCGAGGCCGCTACCAAGCAAACCGGGGTTTGCGTCTGACCGGGCGTGTACAATTCTACTCACAAAGAATACTACACAAGTCATCAGTAATACTGTCTATGTAATTCTGATTCTGTCACGACCCGTTCGGGCGTGGTAGTGCGCTACCGGCACCCAAGTAGTCATACATCGTAGTAATCGGAAATATAAAGCAAGACATGAAATAGTTTATAAAATAAGACACGCTTTAAGTGAGAAAACATCGCCTTTCGTATATATATAAAATCATGGTTTAGCGATTACATCCGAACCATACATGACATGACTGCACCTCTGAGGAAATATACAACTATGGCGGGACGGGCCGCCATACCTCGATCAGTACAAAACTATCTACAACAGGAGATCATACCAAAAGTAGAGCCTCGGAAGAGATGGAGCTCCCGACACCAACGTAGAGATCCTAAGGATGCGGATCTAGCACACTTGCCCTTACTGCGGCATGAACGCAGCCCCGGAAGGAGTCGATACAACAGTACTAAGTATGCGGCGTAAAGTACTTAAATGAAAACATATCATTTTTAAAACCGGTTTACAAATATGTGTGAAACAACCATGAAACCCATCGTAGTGCACATCACAAACAAGAGCAACAATAGGTAATCTGTAATAGGTCTTGTCTAGGCCGCGAATGATCAAGCAGGCCACTCGCCCATATCATCATTCTGCAAGCCTAATCTCGACTCCGAGTCCGCATGGCCACTCACGTGGGCGCGTGAGGTATAACCCCGCATCGAGGTAGCTACTCCTCGGCATCGCCCCGACTCGTTGTCGCATGGCCACATAGACGCGTGAGGTATAACCCCGCATACTAACACGGAACTCGTAGCTCGCATAGGCCCTGGACCCGCATGTAGGTGTTCTCGAATCATGGTCCTGCATCGCTGAGTCTACCCGCGTCGGAGGGCGCTTAACCGGTTTCATCTCAAGAGGTGAGTGATAGTATACTAACATAACAACTTATCTTTAAACAACATAAGCACAACAAGGATACTACCTATACAAAGCGTTACAAGATACTAACACACATAGCATCATATCATGTCTACTTATCAAACCATCTTTATTATTCTTTTCACAATATAAGTCATTATAAACACATAGGCAAACTTGTTTCTTTTATAAATCTTAAGTGGTTATACTTACGCCCATAAAGCTAGTATAACTCTTAAGCTTCATTTAAAAACCAATTAGTTCTCTTCATTAATATGATTCATAGTCTTTTGAAATGTTTTGATTCTTTATTATTCAAAGCTTAAGCGTGAGGCATTCTTAGTAAGTATTATTCGAGCTTAAGCGTGAGGCATTAGTAAGTATTATTCGAGCTTAAGTCAAAGACATTGCCGTAGTTATATTGTAAAATATCATGCTTTAGGAAGAATCACATACCTTCCAATGAAAACCACCGCCAAGTTGAATATGTCGCAGAGAGTCGACCTATAATAGTCACGGATATCTATTAAAGACTACTCAAGGTCATTCTAAGCGGGTTCATAATTCTACGGTAAGTCGGGCGACTTCCACTACCGGTGAGCTATATAAGTCATCAGAAAGCAGTCCTATGTAATCTGATTTGATTATTCTTCTTTAAACCCTTCTAAGTGATTAATACTTATTCTTATACTTCTACGATGCATTCTCTAATACAAAAGAGGGTTAGGATTATTACCTCGGTAAGCCCAATAATATCCTAGAAAAAGTCGCGCCTGAGCAAGGTTTTGCTCCTAAGTTGTATGCTCCAAGAACCTTAGAAGTTCTTCACAACTTCTACTAAGTACAAAGGTATTTGGGCTAGGGTATTTTGGGCATTATAACAATACAAGAAGGTAACTTTTCTACCAAGGGAGGGGGGGTAGATTTTTGGCTAGGCTAGGGGGGGTATTCGGCCAAGGCCACTTAGGCTAGAGGGGGAAGAGGGCTTGGACGAAATGGCTAACAAGGGAGAAGGGAGGATTTTCAAGACTTGGAAAGTAATTTGTGGATGAAGAACTCTTCATCTTAAGGGGGGTATTTATAGGTCAAGAAGTGGCCAACCAATGGCCAAGATTTGGACAAGTGCAAGGCAAGTGTAGGGTGAGGATTAACTATACACAAATATCCTACCAACTCCTTGACTTGTGCACAAGGCACAAAAAACGTGCTCCTCCTAGCCCAAATCGTCCAAATGGACGATTTCAAGTCCATCAATTGGAGGGTGACAAGTGTCGCCCTCCCGTTGGTCCAAAATGTTTCGTCTCTCGGAAAAATCCGCAAAAATTAGAAATGGCATAGCCGGAATTTACCCTACGAAAGCTGTGGAAACGTTTCGTCGGAAAACTATTCGTTTTGTGAGTTGTGCCTAAAAAAAACGTTTTGCCTAAACTTTAAGGCTAGACTTTTTTGTACGTATTCCCTTACGTACATACTCTGGAAATACGGGGTATAACATTCTCCCCCCCTTAGAAACATTCGTCCCGAATGTTCCTTCCCAAGACAGTTAACGATAAGATTCTACATAACTTAGACAGTTGCAATGCCACACACGGCCACAGGACAACACTTAGGCAGAAATGATAACGAAAATTTACAAGTAGGAAAGTGAATTACCTGGAGGTGTGGGGAATAGGTGAGGATACTTCTGCCTCATGTCCTCCTCGGCTTCCCACGTCATCTCCTCCCTGAGCTCGTTCCGCCACAAGACTTTGACGGAAGCCACGTCCTTCGTCCGCAGACGCCTAACCTGACGATCGACTATCGCTATGGGAATCTCCTCATACGATAACCCGCGTCACACGGACATCGTCGTCGGGTGTACCACTAGATGGATCCGATACATCTCTCAGGCATAGACACGTGAAAAACCGGATGCCGCCTCGGATCGGACGGCAGATCCAACTCATAGGCAACCTTGCCTACCTGCGGACAATCTGAAGCGGCCCGATGTACCTAGGGTGAGTTTCCTTCTTTCGAATCTCATCACACCGCCATGGGTGACACCTAGGAAAACCCAATCATGAACCTCGAACTCAAGATGCCGACGGCGATGATCTGCATACGACTTATCGACTACGAGTGTCAATAGCCGCTCTCGGATAAGCTTCACCTTATCCACTGCCCGCTGTACCAAATCTGGTCCCACTAGTTGTCCCTCGCCCACATCGAACCAACCTATAGGCGATCTGCACTTCCTCTCATACAAGGCCTCATAAGGCGCCATCTCGAATCTTTGGAGTGGTAGCTATTATTATATGCGAACTCAACTAGAGGCAAATGATCCTCCCAACTACCACTGAAGTCAATAACACAGGCTCGCAGCATATCCTCAAGAGTCTGGATAGTGCGCTCTGCCTGTCCGTCTGTCTGTGGATGAAATGCAGTACTCAGGCTCACCTGCGTCCCTAAACCCCTCTGGAAGGACCTCCAGAAGTTAGCCGTAAACTGGGCTCCTGCATGCGATATGATCAGTAGGGACTCCATGCGATCGGCGATCTCTCGGATGTAAAGTCCGCATAATCCTCGGTAGAAAAAGTCGCTCTGACGGAAAGAAAGTGGGCTGATTTCGTCAGCCTGTCGACGATAACCCATATAGAATCATGTCTCCTCTGAGTGCGAGGTAATCCTGTGATGAAGTCCATGTTGATTACCTCCCACTTCCAGGTCGGGATCTCTATCGCCTGTAACAAACCACCAGGCCTCTGGTGCTCTACCTTCACCTGCTGACAACACGGGCCGAGCTACGAACTCGCAACGTCCTCTTCAAGCCATCCCACCAATACGGATCTAAGGTCGTGGTACATCTTGGTCGACCGGATGGATGAGTAACGCGTATTTGTGTGCTTCCCCAGAACCTGCTGCCAAGTCACGAAACATCCGAACACCATGCGCCCTCAAACCTTAGCACCCCATCGTGGTGCTACCTCGAGGACCGCCCTCTCGAAGAGTCAGATCACGATATCGAATCAAAGTGGATCCTCGAATGTTGCCTCTTCACCTCGCCGGCGATGGAAGACTCGGCAACCTCACGAACTCTAACCCCACCGCTATCGTAATCAATCAAGCGGACACCAAGGCTCGCTAATCGATGCAAATCACGAACTATGTCCCTCCTCTCTAGCTGCACATCTGATAGGCTCCCCATCGACCTACGACTAAGAGCATCCGCCCTGACATTGGCCTTCCCGGGTGGTACAGATATCAACATCGTAATCCTTAAGCAACTCTAACCACCGTCTGCGTAAGTTCGGCTCCTCGGTGAAGATATCTTGGAGGCTCTTGTGGTGCGTATAAATATCCACGTGAACCCCATACAAATAGTGCCTCAGATCTTCAAAGCGTGAATCACGGTACGACTCCAAATCATGGGTGGGGTAGTTCCTCTCGTGTTTCCTCGGTGTCGGGATGCATATGCTATAACCTGCCATCTTGCGTCAACACACATCCCAACCCGATGCACGACGTCACAATACGACATAACCATCTGGACCCTCCGGAGAGTAAGAACGAGGCGTCGTCGATCTCTCTTTCAAGAATCGAAACCACGCCACAAGCATCGATCCATCGGAACTTGGCGCTTACGAGTCGGCCTAGTCAATGGTGCGAAGATAGAAGCAAACTTCTACGAACGCCGATAATATCTGCAAGGCCCGTAAAACTGCGAACCTCTGCCGGAGTAGTAGGTCTAGGCAAGTCTGATCGCCGATCTTGGCGTATCAACTCGAATGCCATCGGCCCGACAATATGCCCAGAAACGCCATCAAGTCAACCAAAACTCACATTTGGAAAACTTGGCGTCAATCGCTGGTCTGGAGAAGCTGTCGGCCTGATCGCCAAATGCTCGCGTGCTCCGCTCTGGCGAGAATAAACAAGATATCATCAATGAACACTATCACAAACGTGTCCAAAAATGGTTTGAACACTCGGTTCATCAAATCCATGAATCTGGCGGAGCATTGGTCAACCAAAAGACATGACCACGAACTCATAATGCCCGTCACGTCCGAATGCGATCTAGGGACATCCACCTCTCGACTCGCACTGATGATAGCCCGATCGCAGATCAATCTTGGAGAAACATCTCGCACCTCGCAACCGGTCGAACAAATCATCAATCACGGGAAGGGTATCGTTCTTAATGGTCACCTTGTTCACCTGTAATCAACACACGTGCGGCGTCCGCCCTTCTTCTTCACGAACAATCTGGCGCTCCCGGGGAGAAACTGGCCTAATGAAGCCGCTTCTCCAAAGAAATCCCTCGGTGGTCCTTCACTCTCTCAACTTCGGCAGTGCCATTACGTATGGCGGAATGGAAATAGGCGAGTATCGCAATATGTCAATACAAAACTCGATCTCCTCTCGGGAGGATACCGGAAGGTCATCCAGGAACACGTCGGGAACTGGACTACGGAATCGATCAAAATCTGGTACCGCGACCTCGATATCAAACACTCGAACTAGATGGTAGATATACCCTTCGCACCATCTTCCTAGCCTTGAGGTAGGAAATAAACCTACCACCGGCGTCTGGTGCTCCTCACTCAACAACCGGCTCGCAGAAGCTGGAACCGTACTACTCTCTCTCTGCAGTCTACATTGGCATAGCAAGAAGCTAGCCAATCCATCCCCATAATCACGTCGAAGTCAATCATCTCCAACTCTATCAAGTCGGACGGTCGACGATCAGAATAGTCACGCAGACAAGCCCTATATACGCCGAGCTACCACCGAATCACCCATCGCGTAGCTACCTCGAAAGGGTCTATGGACTCGTGCTCTATCCCTATCCTACTAGCAACAAGGGAGATATATGGGACAGTAGAACCGGATCTATCAAGGCATAAACATCAAACCCGTAAGCGATAAGGTACTGTGCGACATCGGTGAGGCCTCACGATCTGTCGGTGGACAAAGCATAAATGCGGTTCGAGGACCGCTAGAATCGGGACGAGCCACGACCTCTGCCGCGACCTGCGACCCATGAGCACCACGCCTCGGGCGAGTAATCGTAGGAGATGATGAAGCGGCAACAGAACGAAGGTGAGCCTACCACGATCTTGCCCCGGTCGGACGATCCCTCGCAAAGTGACCACTGCTGGCCACTCGTAACAAGCTCCAAAAGTAGTACCACACTTCCGTAATGGGATCCCCGCATCGGCCACACCGGGGTGGTCCCGTCGGCGATGCCTCTGCTACTCGGCGTGCGAAGCCACAGGGCCCGATGCGCCCTCGAAAACTCGGGGTGTCGAGGCGGTGCGAGTGCTCGAGATGGGCGTGGTGCGAATCTAGGCTAGCTGGCGCCGCCACCACGATAGCCACCGGAAGACCCTCCGTCACGGCCTTTCTGTCATCGTCACTCGTCGACTCTGCGTTCGCCGCATCCAAGGCGTGAGCTGCGCGGGTAATGTCCATACCGGTGGAGATAAACCCCGCCACATGACTCGGCCATATAGTCGCTTCTGGCCGGTGACATAGCGGTGCACCCTATCCTCCATATCCGCTACCAATCTTTGGGACATATCGAGCCAAAGAATCAAACTCGACATTGTACTCCCGACAAGGTCGTCCTCGCCTCGGCGGTAAAAATCTATCGGCCGCGCCCTCCTCATCTGTGGAGGCAAGAAGTGAGTGAGAAAGCCTCGAGAACTCATCCCAGTAGGCCGGGGACGCGTGCTCTCCCGGATAACTCCGTGAATCAAACCAATCGATTGCGGTATCACGCGGCCTATATGAACCAAAGATCACGGACTCGGTCTCCGCGCCCGATCACTCTCAAAATCCTCAATCGGCGGATGAACTCCTGCGGATCATCCTCGGCCTCGACCCATAAAACTCGTGCTCTGACTCAAGAAGTCTCGTAGCCTCAAACTCTGCGCCTCGGGTGAACAGATGCAGTGGGTGAGTGGAGCTGCGCGTCGATCTCTCCTCGTGTCGGGCCACAACTTTAGCCAAAAGGCTGGGCCATCTCCTTGTACCCTAACTCCTCCGCCCGGTGTGGGACGGGAGGTGTGGGTCTTGTGGTCATTCTTTGGGTGGCGGCGTCATAGAACTCGCCGTCTGCGGTATAGGCGGGCACGAGCCTCGTGACTCTGGGTGTCACGCTAGCGGCTCCTCATTGCCTTGCCCACGGGCCGGGTTGCCTTACGTGGAGGAATAATCATTACGGAAAGGAATACGTTAGAGGGGTCCAACCTATAACACAGCTCTAAAGCACGATCTCAGAATGAGAAGAATGGAAACCAATCCTAAATATCCTATAGCCTCCTGATTATTGGCGTGGTGCACAACACACCGATAATCAAGACTCTACTAGATACGGTCTGTAGACACTTTCCGAGGATTAACTGCTCTGATACCACTTTTGTCACGACCCGTTCGGGCGTGGATCGTGCCTCCGGGCACCCAAGTAGTCATACATCAGAGTAATCAGCGGAAATATAAAGCAAGACATGAAACAGTTTATATGAGAAAACATCGCCTTTCGGCATATATATATAAAATCATGGTTTAGCAGTTACATCCGACACTGTACAACATGACTACAGACCTCTAAGGAAATATACAACTATGGCGGGACAGGCCCCGCCATACTGGCTGACAAAACTATCTACAACAGGAGATCATACCAAAAGTAGAGCCTCGGAAGAGATGGAGCTCGACACCAACGTAGAGATCCTAAGGATGCGGATCTAGCACTCCTTGCCTTACCTGCGGCATGAACGCGGCCCGAAGGAGGTCGATAACAGTACTAAGTATGCGAATCGTAAAGTACTTAAATGAAAACATATCATTTTAAAACCGGTTTACAAATATGTGTGAAACAACCAGAAACCGCACGTGAGTACACATCACAAACAAGAGCAACAATAGGTAGCGTAATAGGTCTTGTCTAGGCCGCGAATGATCGAAAGCAGGCCACTCGCCCATATCATCATGCAAGCCTAATCTGAACTCGAGTCCGCATAGGCCACTCACGTGGGCGCATGAGGTATAACCCGCATCGAGGGTAGCTACTCCTCGGCATCGCCCCGACTCGTTGTCGCATGGCCACATAGACCGCATGAGGTATAACCCCGCATACTAACTCGAACTCTCGTAGCTCCGCATAGGCCCCTGGACCCGCGTGAGGTGTTCTCGAATCATGGTCCTGCATCGCTGAGTCTACCCCGCGTCGGGCGGCTTAACCCGGTTTCATCTCAAGAGGTGAGTGATAGTATACTAACATAACAACATCTTTAAACAACATAAGCACAACAAGGATACTCACCTATACAAACGTTACAAGATACTAACACACATAGCATCATATCATGTCTACTTATCAAACCATCTTTATTATTCTTTTCACAATATAAGTCTGTTATAAACACATAGGCAAACTTGTTTCTTTTATAAATCTTAAGTGGTTATACTTACTGCCCATAAAGATAGTATAACTCTTAAGCTTCGCTTTAAAACCAATTAGTTCTCTTACATTAATATGATTGATAGTCTTTTGAAATGTTTTGATTCTTTATTATTCAGCTTAAGCCGTGAGGCATTCGTAAGTATTATTCGAGCTTAAGCGTGAGGCATTCCGTAAGTATTATTCAGGCTTAAGTCAAAGACATTGCCGTAGTTATATTGTAAAATATCATGCTTTAGGAAGAATCACATACCTTCTCAGCGAAAACCACCTGCCAAGTTGAATATGTCGCGCGCAGAGAGTCAGCCTATAATAGTCACAAATATCTATTAAAGACTACTCTGAAGGTCATTCTAAACAGGGGGTTCATAATTCTACGGTAAGTCGGGCAGCACTTCCCTACCCGGTGAGCTATATAAGTCTACTGTGAAAACAGTCCTATGTAAGTACAGTTTGATTATTCTTCTTTTAAACCCTTCTAAGTGATTAATACTTATTCTTATACTTCTACAGTATGCATTCTCTAATACAAAAGAGGGTTAGGATTATTACCTCGGTAAGCCCAATAATATCCTAGAAAAAGTCGCGCCTGAGCAAGGTTTTGCTCCTAAGTTGTATGCTCCAAGAACCTTAGAAGTTCTTCACAACTTCTACTAAGTACAAAGGTATTTGGGCTAGGGTATTTTGGGCATTATAACGATACAAGAAGGTAACTTTTCTACCAAGGGAGGGGGGGTAGATTTTTGGCTAGGCTAGGGGGGGGTATTCGGCCAAGGCCACTTAGGCTAGAGGGGGAAGAGGGCTTGGACGAAATGGCTAACAAGGGAGAAGGGAGGATTTTCAAGACTTGGAAAGTAATTTGTGGATGAAGAACTCTTCATCTTAAGGGGGGTATTTATAGGTCAAGAAGTGGCCAACCAATGGCCAAGATTTAGACAAGTGCAAGGCAAGTGTAGGGTGAGGATTAACTATACACAAATATCCTACCAACTCCTTGACTTGTGCACAAGGCACAAAAAACGTGCTCCTCCTAGCCCAAATCGTCCAAATGGACGATTTCAAGTCCATCAATTGGAGGGTGACAAGTGTCGCCCTCCCGTTGGTCCAAAATGTTTCGTCTCTCGGAAAAATCCGCAAAAATTAGAAATGGCATAGCCGGAATTTACCCTACGAAAGCTGTGGAAACGTTTCGTCGGAAAACTATTCGTTTTGTGAGTTGTGCCTAAAAAAAACGTTTTGCCTAAACTTTAAGGCTAGACTTTTTGTACGTATTCCCTTACGTACATACTCTGGAAATACGGGGTATAACAAGTTCAGTTCACTTCTTAAAATTCAGGCTTAAGTCGCAAGACATTGCCGTAAGTATTATTCAGGCTTAAGTCAAAAGACATTGCCGCACAACTATGATCAGTTCTATATATAGTATACTTAACTATATATCCTACAACATGTAATTTCCAATTACAACAGAAGGTCAAGAGTGTTTACCTCGATAAGCCCAAAATTATCCGAGTTTATATGTCGATCCTGAGCAAGGTTTAGCTCCTACTCCGTTCGCTCAGGCCGCTCAACCAACCCTTAGAAGTTCTAACCAACTTCTACTTATAACTTCAAAAAGCGGGTGAAGATTTACTTAGGGTTTCGTTTTAGTGAGTGAGGAAAGTATAATGGTATTTTACGGGCTTTTGTAAAGGTACTTTGGAAAGTACTACAAGGTATTTGGCTAAAGTATTTTGGGCATTATAACAATACTAGGAGAGTATTTCTATACCACAAAGGGTATTATACTAAAACAACTAGGCTAGGGGGTGTACCACTGGCAGAGCACCACAGAGGGGAGGAGGCTCTCGGCCAAGGGCCTTGCTCAAAGGGGGGGAGGGGGTTTTGGACGATAGCAAGACAAGAGGGAGGGAGTATTTGAGACTTAGATAGATTGCTCAAGTTTTGGATGAAGAAAGTCTTCAACTTAGAGGGGTATTTATAGGTCAAGTGAAGGCCAACCAATGGCCAAGATGAAGACAAGTGCATAGCAAGTGTAAGGCCAAGATTAAGCCATGTGCAACCTTATCCATCTACCCAAAATATCCTACCAACTCCTTGACCAAAAATAATGCACAAAAAACGTGCCAACAAGCCCCTTTTCGTCCGTCCACTCCTTCCAATTAGAGGGTGACAAGTGTCGCCCTCTCGTTGGTCCAAAATGTTTCGTCTCTCGGAAAAATCCGCAAAAATTATTAATGACATAGCCGGAATTTTCCCTACGAAAGCTGTGGAAACGTTTCGTCGAAAAACGACTCTAAACGGGTGTTGTGTACAAATTTCGAAACTAGCCAACTTTAAGGCTCAAATTATAATACGTACGCGCTCACGTACATACTCTGGAAATACGGGGTATAACATTCTCCCCTCCTTAGAAACATTCGTCCCGAATGTTCCTTCTCAAGACGGATAACGATAAAGTTCCTCTTAACTTTAAACAAATTTCCAATGCCACACATGGCAACAAAGTAACACGCATTACTCTCCCGCTTACTCGTCGTGCCCTTCCCGAACACTTGAACTCTTCTCATATCCGTACCACACCTCAGTCATCGCTTCAGTTTTCAAAATCTTGGAGTCACCACCTCCAACTTGGTTATCTTACTAGCCTCAATCTTTCTTAAGGCCATTCCCGGCCTTCACGATCTGCTTCAGGTCGAACACACCCACGAACTCATACGATGGTCAACTAAACTTGGGCCCAACACCCTCGTGACCCTACCACCTGGCGGGACCACCCAGAGCTGACCCACCGAAGCAGTGCGGGTTGGCCCGCAACACCCCAACCCGACCATCGTCGCGCCAACTCTTGCTCGACACGGAACAATCTTGCTAAATCACATCATGAAAGATACCACTTTCATTTACCCAACCCAGGGACTTATCACACAATACATTCTAGGCATAAAATGCACTCTGACAAGGATCATGTTATACCCCGTATTTCCAGAGTATGTGCGTGGGGGACGTACGTAGAAATTTTCGAACTTCTTTAGGCTTGGCCGAATTCTTTTTGTGCACAACACCCGGTTAGAGTCGTTTTTCGACGAAACGTTTTCCACGACTTTCGTAGGGAATTTCCGCTATGTCATTTATAATTTTGCGGATTTTTAGAGACGTAACATTTTGGACCAACAAGAGGCGACACTTGTCACCTCTAATTGGTGAAGGTTGGCGGACGAAATGGGCAAGGATTGCACGTTTTTGTGTTGAATTGTGGTCAAGGGTTAGGTAGGATATTTTGTGTAGATGGATAAGGTTGCACATGGCTTAATCTTGGCCTTACACTTGCTATGCACTTGTCTTCATCTTGGCCATTGGTTGGCCTTCACTTGACCTATAAATACCCCTTAGTTGATGAACTTTCTTCATCCAAAACTTGAGCAACTACCTAAGTCTCAAAATACTCCTCCTCTTACTTACTTTCGTCCGCCACACTACCCCCCGAGAAGCCTTGGCGAGAGGTCTACCCACTAGCCTAGTTGTTTTCGTATAATACCCCCTTTTGTGGTATAGAAATACTCTCAAGTATTGTTATAATGCCCAAAATACTTTAGCCAAATACCTTGTAGTACTTTCCAAAGTACCCTTTTACAAAAGCCAGAAAATACTATTATACTTCCCTCGATCAAAAACGAAACCCTAAGTAAATCTTCACCCGTAGTTGAAGTCATAAGTAGAAGTTGGTTAGAACTTTTAAGGGTTGGTTGGAGCAGTTGGGCGCCGGAGTAGGAGCTAAACGTTGTTCGGGATCGACATATAAACTCGGATAATTTTGGGCTTATCGAGGTAAACATTCTTGACCTTACATTTGTAATTGGAAATTACATGTTGTAGGAGTATATAGTTAAGTATACTATATATAGAACTGAACATAGTTGTGCGGCAATGTCTTTTGACTTAAGCTGAATAATACTTACGGCAATGTCTTGCGACTTAAGCTGAATTTAAAGAGAAGCGATGTAATTACATAGGGTGTATTCTGATAGACTTGTGTAACATTCTTGTGTAGTAGAATTGTACACGTCGGTTAGGCGTGTTAACCCCCTGGTTGGCTTGGTAGCGGCCTCGATAGAGGAGGAGATTTCTGTTGTGCGGGAGAGTCTTTGCGAATTTTACGTAGAATATTCTACGTCGGGATCTAAAGATATTAATAGGCGCTTTGTGGCCTCTATAGGTTGTAGTACTACGTGTGGAGTGATCTGCTTGACTGAGAGTGTAGCCGACGGTTTGAGGTACTTGGAGCGTTTTGCTATTAGTCGATAATCGTCGCGAGGTATGTGAACCTCTTCCTATCTCTTCTAGCATGATATGTGTGAACTATGTAGTGCGGTGACGTCATGTGCTAAATGTATTTGATTGGTTTAAAACATAAAGTGTTATAACGGCTTTATGAGAAGTCGGTTATAACAGCTTTATGTGGATAAGCAAATACTTTGTGGTCTCTAAAAGGTAACTGATTTGAATAATAACTGGCTTGATATGTGTTAATAAAGAACTTGAAGTATTTCAAAAGATTTATGAATCGTTTTGAAAGAATGAGTAGTACTTGGGTTTTGAAAGCTTAAGAGTTATACTAGCTTTATGGGAAGTTAGGTATAACGGCTTAAGAATGTTTCTTG
This sequence comes from Przewalskia tangutica, assembly GCA_029844215.1. Taxonomy (NCBI): domain Eukaryota; kingdom Viridiplantae; phylum Streptophyta; class Magnoliopsida; order Solanales; family Solanaceae; genus Przewalskia; species Przewalskia tangutica. The sequence goes on along the minus strand of CM056724.1, from coordinate 66,978,856 downwards.
ATTTGAAATCGAATGTGTATCGACAAACCAACTGCGGCGTTAATAAAAGGAAAATGTATTGACTAATGAAGTATTATTAAAACCGGTAGAAACCTCCATCTGCATAGAAGCTAAGATGAGACAAAATGATATTACATTTCCTAGATCATGGTCGCTTAATAAGATTGATTATAAACAAGAATAACCTACTCACATATAAGGCGTATGTTTCTCAAAGCGTTTAAAGGAGAATTATGTTTTAAAGGACTAAAACTATGAACTACGAAACCTTTTTCTAAAATGAGAAACTTGAGCATTGAAATTAGGCAAACTTGAACGTTTGGAAAATAAGGTTGTTACTTGATTTTACAAAGGAAAGCATTTTGGTTTACTTAACAATGTTAGTCACTCCAATTTTATACTACGGGTATCGGGTGACCTTTGTAAAAGAAATGGATCTTAAAGGAATTTAACGGACGTAGTACTTTAAGGTTAAAATCCGACTTTGACATAAAATGAAAGTACCTTGAGTCGTGTGTAACTTGCTTATGCTTGTTGTTATGAAACTTGACCATGTTACGTGTAATAGCCTTGTTGTGCAAGAACTGTGTTCTACTCGATTACCGGGTCATCCGGGAATGTATTTCACTTGATTACCGGGTCATCCGGGAATGTATTTCACTTGATTACCGGGTCATCCGAATGTATTTCACTTGATTACGGGTCATCCGAATGTATTTCACTTGATTACTGGGTCATCCGAATGTATTTCACTTGATTACGGGTCATCCGAATGTATTTCACTTGATTAGGGTCATCCGAATGTATTTCACTTGATTAGGTCATCCGAATGTATTTCACTCGACTACCGGTTCATCCGAATGTATATCACTTGACTCAGGTTCATCCGAATGTATTTCATCGACTCTGGTTCATCAGAATGTATTCCACACGTTTCTATATTGGGTCCATAAGATGGGCGAGACACATTATCGTATCACATGATTTGTACCTAGGCTGCCGGTGAGGAAGAAGTTCCACGGGCGTGAGGATGACTTTGAGGCGTGAGTCACGACTTGACATGATCGCTTCTATGTTGTGAATCGTAGTTTGGTTATCATACATGTCTCTGCTTTGTATAGACTATTATGATTTCATTTCTGATATTTCTGATTTCACATACTTGGTACTGTTATCGACCTCCTTGAAGTGCGTTCATGCCGCAGGTAAAAGGTACATCGGCTGTCGATCCCGCTTTTAGGATCACCTTTCAGCGTATTGGGAAGCTCCGTTCCTTCGGAGGCTTATCTTTTGGTATGTTACCACAGTGCAGTAGATGCTTATACATTGTGGGTATGGCGGGCCCTGTCCGTCATAGCCGTTGTAAAATCTTAGAGTGCATGCTTTGTTGTGGCGGGGTTTGTAAAAGGATAAGCTGTTGGGTATTTATGTATATATGATGAAGGCAACTGTTTTGGTTGCTTTGTTTATTTATCTTTTCTCTTAATTCATGTTCATGTTTTTATTTCCGCTGATTTCCTCTGATGTTGTATCACTAGGGTGCCCGGGGTAAGGCACCAGTCACGGGCCCGGGTTCGGGTCGTGACAAAAGTGGTATCAGAGCAGTTAGTCCTCGGAAAGTGTCTGAGCCGTGTCTAGTAGAGTCTTGATTATCGGGTGTGTTGTGCACCACATCTATAATCAAGAGGCTACAGGACATTTAGGATTGGTTTCCATTCTTCTCATTACGAGATCGTGCCTTAGAAGTGTGTGATAAATTGGACCCTCGACGTATTCCTTTCCTTTACGATTATGCCTCGCGTAAAACCTGAGCCAGATGGGCAAAGCGATCGAGGAGCTGTTAGTGAGATCTGAGAAATGCAGCGCGAGCGGTCGATGCACGAGCAGATGCCAGCGGCGGGTTTCGCGGCGCCAACACCAGCGAGTTTAGAGCGCGGCGGTGGGCTGCTGAGACTCTGATGCACGAGCCTCGGTCCACGGCTGAGCCCGATGAGATAAGTACAAGGAGATGGCCCGATTCGGCGGTCGTGGCGAATATGAGATAAGTGGATCGCGATTCCGGCCCAGCGGCACCGTAGTTCACCCCGGCGAGCGGTTTGAGGCTACGGGACTTCACGAGTGTAGCCCTCGGTGTTCTATGGATCGAGAGCGAGGCGACCCTCGGAGTTTATCAAAGCTCTGACGGATCATGAGTGATCGAGCCTCGAGGCGGTCGGTGGTATTGAGTTCGCATCACCGCGTGATCTGCGATTGGTAGTTTGATTCGTGGAGGCTGTCACAGGAAGAGCATGCACTTCCAGCGATTTGGGACGAGTTCTCGAGGCATTTCTTGCACATTTCTTGCCTCGCGGATGAGAGGCTCGGGCAGCAATTTTTGACGTTGAGGCGGGGCGGCGGACGGTTAGAAGTACAATGTGGAGTTCGACTCATTAGCTCGGTATGTTCCAGAGTAATGGCGGATATGGAGGAGCAGTACACCGCTACGTCACGGGTGGGCGATTACTTGGCGAGGCTTATGCGGGTGTAGCTCTTGGTAGGGCATGGACATTGCCCGCGTCTGGCTCATGCACTAGGATGTGAGGCACGGAGAGGTCGACGGAATGGCCGAGATCGGCGAAGAGGCGAGCAGCGAGGTCCTTTGGTAACTTTCGAGGCGGACCGCCTCGGCGATCTAGTTATGTACCTCGCCCGATGCAGTGGTCCTCCGCGCCTTGGTCGTTCGGGGTATTCGGGAGCTAGTCGAGCTCGGGGCTTAGTTCCGCGAGTTTACGTGAGTGCTAGCGGCCAGGATTCATGTCCCCCTCGGTGTGCGATGTGGCAAACATCATCCGGAAATGTCGTCTTTTTGGTGCTTGTTTCACTGCGGCCGTCGAGGCCATGTGACGAAGGCGTGCTTATAGGAGAATGCCGGCGGCTTAGCGCGACCTACCGGATCGATGGCGGGTTCATCGCCTTCTACGATTATGCGCCTGCGGCGGACTTATGATTAGAGTGGAGCGGTAGCTTGGTATATCATAACCATCTAGAGGCTTGTATGTTTTGATGTTATGTTAAGGTGTTAAGTGTTATGTTCGGATAGCTTTATGCTAAAATGTGATTTAGGAACAGTTGGGGAAAAAGGGTAAGCACAGGGGTGAGAAAATGATGAACCTTAGAATATTACAGTTGAGACCTTAGATGTAAAGGCCGTCTTGAGTACAAGATTTTTGCGAGTGATCCTTGTCGAGTGCATTTTATGCCTAGAATATATTGTGTGATAAGTCTGCAGGTTGGGTAAATGAAAGTGGTATCTTTCATGATGTGATTTAGCAAGGTTGTTCGGATCGAAGCGAGAAGTCGGCGTGTGAGCTCGGGTTGAGGGCGTGTTGCGTGTCAACCGTGGCCGGAATGAGGTGGGGTCGACTACAGGTGGTCACCGGTGGTAAGTCACGAGGGTGCTAGGCCCAAGTTTAGATGACCATCGTATGAGTTCGTGGATATGTTCGACCAGGCGGGTCGTGAAGGCGGAAGTGGCCTTAAGGAAGATTGAGGCTAGTAAGATAACCAAGTTGGAGGTGGTGACTCAAGGTTTGGATAATCAAGCGATAAGCAAGTGTGGTGCATTATCTTTGGAAGAGTTCAAGAGTTCGAGAAGAGTCTGACGAGTAAGGGTAGAGGCGAGCATGTATTGCGAGCATAGATATGATCATTTCTTGTAAAGGGAGAAGGTGCGAAGGATGTATATTTTAGACCTCAGGAATCGCATGCAGTCCGGCACCATTTGTTGGGTCGCCGGAGTGACACTAGAACCTCGCGGCAAAGTGACAAAAGTTTGTGATGTTAGAGGTGTTTCCTCGTGGACTTGGATATAAGTATTTGCGTGCATGTGTTGTTTCGTGGCCAGTTGTGGCGTTGGCAACTTATTAGAAGAACTTTATCGTTATCCGTCTTGAGAAGGAACATTCGGGACGAATGTTTCTAAGGAGGGGAGAATGTTATACCCCGTATTTCCAGAGTATGTGCGTGGGGGACGTACGTAGAAATTTTCGAACTTCTTTAGGCTTGGCCGAATTCTTTTTGTGCACAACACCCGGTTAGAGTCGTTTTTTTGAAGCGTTTTCCACGACTTTCGTAGGGAATTTCGGCTATGTCATTTATAATTTTTGCGGATTTTTCCGAGAGGCGTAACATTTTGGACCAACAAGAGGCGACACTTGTCACCCTAATTGGTGAAGGTTGGCGGACGAAATGGGCAAGGATTGTACGTTTTTGTGTTGAATTGTGGTCAAGGGTTAGGTAGGATATTTTGTGTAGATGGATAAGGTTGCACATGGCTTAATCTTGGCCTTACACTTGCTATGCACTGCATGTCTTCATCTTGGCCATTGGTTGGCCTTCACTTGACCTATAAATACCCCTTAGTTGATGAACTTTCTTCATCAAAACTTGAGCAACTACCTAAGTCTCAAAATACTCCTCCCTCTTACTTACTTTCGTCCACACACCCCCTTGAGAAGCCTTGGCAGAGGTCTACCCCCACTAGCCTAGTTGTTTCGTATAATACCCCTTTTGTGGTATAGAAATACTCTCCAGTATTGTTATAATGCCCAAAATACTTTAGCCAAATACCTTGTAGTACTTTCCAAAGTACCCTTTTACAAAAGCCAGAAAATACTATTATACTTCCTCGATCCAAAAACGAAACCCTAAGTAAATCTTCACCGTAGTTGAAGTCATAAGTAGAAGTTGGTTAGAACTTTTAAGGGTTGGTTGGAGCAGTTGGGCGCCGGAGTAGGAGCTAAACGTTGTTCAGATCGACATATAAACTCGGATAATTTTGGGCTTATCGAGGTAAACATTCTTGACCTTACATTTGTAATTGGAAATTACATGTTGTAGGAGTATATAGTTAAGTATACTATATATAGAATGAACATAGTTGTGCGGCAATGTCTTTTGACTTAAGCGAATAATACTTACGGCAATGTCTTGCGACTTAAGCTGAATTTAAAGAAGAAGCGAGCGTAATTACATAGGGTGTATTACGATGAACTTGTGTAACATTCTTGTGTAGTAGAATTGTACCACGTCAGGTTAGGCGTGTTAACCCCTGGTTGGCTTGGTAGCGGCCTCGATAGAGGAGGAGATTTCTGTTGTTGCGGGAGAGTCTTTGCCGAATTTTCTGTAGAATATTCTACGTCGGTATCTAAAGATATTAATAGGCGCTTTGTGGCCTCTATAGGTTGTAGTACTACGTGTGGAGTGATCTGCTTGACTGAGAGTGTAGCCGACGGTTTGAGGTACTTGGAGCGTTTTGCTATTAGTCGATAATCGTCGCGAGGTATGTGAACCTCTTCCTATCTCTTCTAGCATGATATGTGTGAACTATGTAGTGCGGTGAGCGTCACGTGTGCTAAATGTATTTGATTGGTTTAAAACATAAAGTGTTATAACGGCTTTATGAGAAGTCGGTTATAACAGCTTTATGTGGATAAGCAAATACTTTGTGGTCTCTAAAAGGTAACTGATTTGAATAATAACTGGCTTGATATGTGTTAATAAAGAACTTGAAGTATTTCAAAAGATTTATGAATCGTTTTGAAAGAATGAGTAGTACTTGGGTTTTGAAAGCTTAAGAGTTATACTAGCTTTATGGGAAGTTAGGTATAACGGCTTAAGAATGTTTCTTGATTTGAAATCGGAATGTGTATCGACAAACCAACTGCGGCGTTAATAAAGGAAAATGTATTGACTAATGAAGTATTATTAAAACCAGTAGAAACCTCCATCTGCATAGAAGCTAAGATGAGACAAAATGATATTACATTTCCTAGATCATGGCTGCTTAATAAGATTGATTATAAACAAGAATAACCTACTCACATATAAGACGTATGTTTCTCAAAACGTTTAAAGGAGAATTATGTTTTAAAGGACTAAAACTATGAACTACGAAACCTTTTTCTAAAATGAGAAACTTGAGCATTGAAATTAGGCAAACTTGAACGTTTGGAAAATAAGGTTGTTACTTGATTTTACAAAGGAAAGCATTTTGGTTTACTTAACAATGTTAGTCACTCCAATTTTATACTACGGGTATCGGGTGACCTTTGTAAAAGAAATGGATCTTAAAAGGAATTTAACGGACGTAGTACTTTAAGGTTAAAATCAGGACTTTGACATAAAATGAAAGTACCTTGAGTCGTGTGTAACTTGCTTATGCTTGTTGTTATGAAACTTGACCATGTTACGTGTAATAGCCTTGTTGTGCAAGAACTGTGTTCTACTCGATTACCGGGTCATCCGGGAATGTATCTCACTTGATTCTGGGTCATCAGGAATGTATTTCACTTGATTACGGGTCATCCGAATGTATTTCACTTGATTCGGGTCATCCGAATGTATTTCACTTGATTAGGGTCATCCGAATGTATTTCACTTGATTACGGGTCATCAGGAATGTATTTCACTTGATTACGGGTCATCCGGGAATGTACTTCACTCGACTCTGGGTTCATCCGAATGTATATCACTTGACTACAGGTTCATCCGGAATGTATTTCATCGACTCTAGGTTCATCCGGGAATGTATTCCACGTTTCTATATTGGGTCCATAAGATGGGCGAGACACATTATCGTATCACATGATTTGTACCTAGGCTGGCGGTGAGGAAGAAGTTCCACGGGCGTGAGGATGACTTTGAGGCGTGAGTCACGACTTGACATGGCTGCTTCTATGTTGTGGCGTAGTTTGGTTATCATACATGTCTCTGCTTTGTATAGACTATTATGATTTCATTTCTGATATTTCTGATTTCACATACTTGGTACTGTTATCTTGACCTCCTTGAGTGCGTTCATCTGCGAGTAAAAGGTACATCGTGTCGATCCAGCTTTTAGGATCACCTTTCGTATTGGGAAGCTCAGTTCCTTGGAGGCTTATCTTTTGGTATGTTACCACAGTGCAGTAGATGCTTATACATTCGAGGGTATGGCGGGGCCACTGTCCGTCATAGTTGTAAAATCTTAGAGTGCAGCCTTTGTTGTGGCGGGGTTTGTAAAAAGGATAAGCTGAGTTATTTATGTATATATGATGAAGGCAAGCTGTTTTGGTTGCTTTGTTTATTTATCTTTTCTCTTAATTCATGTTCATGTTTTTATTTCCTGATTTTCTACGATGTTGTATCACTAGGGTGCCGGGGTAAGGCACGATCACGGGCAGGTTGGTCGTGACAGATCACTCATGAAATCTTGTACTCAAGACGGCGCACATCTAAGGTCTCAGCGTAATATTCTAAGGTTCATCATTTTCTCACCCCCGGCTTACCCTTTTTCCCCAACCGGGTTCCTAAATCACATTTTAGCACAAAGCTATCCGAACATAACACTTAACACATTAACATAACATCAAAACATACAAGCTCTAGAGGTTAAGGATATACACAAAGCTACCGCCTACTCTAATCATATATACGCCTGCAGCATGCGTATCGAAGGTGATGAACACCGCCATCGATCCGGTAGGCTGCGCCAGCTGCCGTACCTCTCCTATAAGCACGCTCTCGTCACATGGCCTTGACGGCCAGTGAAACAAGCACCCGATAAAAACGACATTCCGGGATGATGTTTGCCACATCGTGCTGTGGCGAGGACATGAATCCTGCTGGCTGGCACTCACGTATATCTGTGAACGAAGCCACGGAGCTCGCCAGCTCGAATACCACTGAACGTCCCGGCGTGGGGTCCACTGCATCTTGGTGGAGGTACATAACTAGGCATTCTTTGAGGCGGTCCGCCCCGAAAGTTACCAAAGGACCCTGCTGTTCTGGCCCTCTTCTGCTGATCTCGGTCATTCCGTCGACCTCTCCGTGCCTCACATCCTAGTGCATGAGCTTGCATGCGGGCAATGTCCATGCCCGGCTGAAGAGCTACACCCGTACAAGCCTCTGCCAAGTAATCATCCAGCCCGGTGACGTAGCGGTGTACTCTGTCCTCCATATCAGCTACCACAGCGGGAACATACCGAGCTAATGAGTCGAACTCCACATTGTACTCTCTAACCGTCCGCCCGTCCTGCCTTAATGTCAAAAATCTGTCGGCCCGAGCCCTCCTCATCTGTGGAGGCAAGAAATGTGCAAGAAATGCCCTCGAGAACTCGTCCCAAACTGCTGGAAGTGCATGCTCTTCCAGGCGCTCGCGAATCAAACGATCAGCTGCGGTATCACGCGGTGATGCGAACCAATACCACCGACTACGCCTCGAGGCTCACGATCACTCTCATGATCCGCTGTAGGTCGGATAAACTCACGAGGTCGTCCTCGGCTCTCGATCCATAGAACAACGGAGGGCTACTGACTCGTAAAGTCCGTAGCCTCAAATGCGCTCGGGGGTGAACTACGGGTCTTCTTTGAAATGGGCTGCTGCATCCGGCCTATCCTCATATCGGCCACGAACACGGCGATGGCGCCATCTCCTTGTACCCATCTCATCTGCTCCGGTGTGGGGTGGAGGCTCAGTCTTGTAGTCTCGGCGACCAGCTGCTGCGGCTCTGACTCGCTGGTCTTTGGCGTCGCGAAACCCGCCGTCGGGCCTTGTCTCAGTCTTGGCCAGGGCTGCGCCTCGTACTCCTCGTATCTCACTATGACTCCTCATCGCCTTGCCCATCGGGCTGGGTTGCCTTACGCGGAGGCATAACTGGTAAAGGAAAGGAATACGTCAGAGGGGTCCAATTTATCACACAACTCTAAGGCACGATCTCAGAATGAGAAGAATGGAAACCAATCCTAAATGCCCTGACCTCACGATTATAGATGTGGTGCACAACACACCGATAATCAAGACTACTAGACACGGTGCGTAGACACTTTCCGAGGACTAAGCGCTCGATACCACTTTTGTCACGACCGAACCGGGCGTGGTAGTGCCTACCGGGCACCCTAGTGATACAACATCAGAGAAAATCAGCGGAAATAAAAACATGAACATGAATTAAGAGAAAAGATAAATAAACAGGCCAACCAAACCAGTTGCCTTCATCATATATACATAAATACCCGAACAGTTATCCTTTTTACAAACCCTGCCCACAATTACTGCACTCTAAGATTTTACAACGGCAATGACGGACAGGGCCGCGCCATACCACGAATGTATAAGAATCTACGGACTGTGGTAACATACAAAAGATAAGCCTCGAAGGAACGGAGCTTCCCAACACGTGAAATGTGATCCTATAAGCGAGGATCGGCGATCGATGTACCTTTTACTGCGGCATGAACGCGGCCCGAAGGAGGTCGATCTAACAGTACCAGTATGTGAAATCGTAAAATCAGTAAATGAAATCATAATAGTCTATATAAAGCATGAGACATGTATGATAACCAAACTACAGTTCACAACATAAAAGCAGTCATGTCAAGTCAGGGACTCACGCCCTCAAAGTCATCCCTCATGCCCGTGGAACTTCTTCACCGCCGTGATCTAGGTACAAATAATGTGATACGTATAACAGGTCTCGGCCCATCTTATGGACCCAATATAGAAACGTGTGGAATACATTCCCGGTTCATCCCATGAACCGGTAGTCGAGTGAAATACATTCCCGGATGAACCGGTAGTCGAGTGAAATACATTCCCGGGTGAACCGGTAATCAAGTGAAATACATTCCCGGATGAACCGGTAATCAAGTGAAATACATTCCCGGATGAACCGGTAATCAAGTGAAATACATTCCCGGATGTACCGGTAGTCGAGTAGAACACAATACTTGCACAACAAGGCTATCACACGTAACATGGTCAAGTTTCATACAACAAGCATAAGCAAGTTACACACAACTCAAGGTACTTTCATTTTATGTCAAAGTCCAGATTTTAACCCTAAAGTACTACGTACGTTAAATTCCTTTTAAAGATCCATTTCTTTTACGAAGGTCACCCGATACCCGTAGTATAAAAATAGAGTGACTAACATTGTTAAGTAAACCAAAATGCTTTCCTTTGTAAAATCAAGTAACAACCATATTTTCCAAACGTTCAAGTTTGCCTAATTTCAAAAGCTCAAGTTTCTCATTTTAGAAAAGGTTTCGTAGTTCATAGTTTTAAATCCTTTAAAACATAATTCTCCTTTAAACGTTTTGAGAAACATATGTCTTATATGTGAGTAGGTTATTCTTGTTGTAATTAATCTTATTAAGCAGCCATGATCTAGGAAATGTAATATCATTTTGTCTTATCTTAGCTTCTATGCAGATGGAGGTTTCTACTAGTTTTAATACAATACTTCATTATTCAATACATTTTCCTTTATTTACGCTGCAGTGGTTTGTCGATACTCATTCTGATTTCCGAAATCAGTAAAACATTATTCCTCTTAAAACCAAGTACTCATTACTCACGAATGAGTTTTCACACTTTTAACAAAATTCATATTAATACCATTAAGTCAAGTCTCTTATCTTCTAAAAATAAGTAAACCATTCTTTTTATCACTCTTAAGACGTTATACCTAACTTCCCATAAAGCTAGTACAACTCTTATGTTTTCAAAGCCAAGTATTACTACACATCAAATCCGTTATAAGTCAAATCAGTTACCCTTTGAAACCACAAAGCATTTTCTTACCTACATAAAGTTGTTATAACCAACTACCCATAAAGCCGTTATAACACTTTATGTTTCAAACCAATCAAATACATTAAACACGTATGCGTCTCGTACTACATAGTTATACACATATCATGCTAGAACAGATAGGAAGAGGTTCACATACCTCGCGACGATTATCGACTAATAGCAAAGCGCTCAAGTACCTCAAACCGTCGGCTACACTCTCGGTCAAGCGGATCACTCCACACGTAGTACTACAACCTATAGAGGCCACAAAGCGCCTATTAATATCTTTAGATCGGCGTAGAATATTCTACTGAAAATTCGGCAAGACTTCCACCTCGCCAACAGCGTAAATCTCCTCCTCTATCGAGGCTGCCACCAAGCCAACCGGGGGGTTTACGTCTGACCGGACGTGTACAATTCTACTCACAAATACTACATAAGTCTCCAATACTGATCTATGTAATTCTGATTCGATTCACTTCTTAAAATTCAGCTTAAGTCGCAAGACATTCCGTAAGTATTATCGTGCTTAAGTCAAAAGACATTGCCGCACAACTATGATCAGTTCTATATATAGTATACTTAACTATATACTCCTACAACATGTAATTTCCAATTACAATGAAGTTCAAGAGTGTTTACCTCGATAAGCCCAAAATTATCCGAGTTTATATGTCGATCTGAGCAAGGTTTAGCTCCTACTCGTGCGCTCAGACCAGCTCCAACCAACCCTTAGAAGTTCTAACCAACTTCTACTTATAACTTCAACAACGGGTGAAGATTTACTTAGGGTTTCGTTTTAGTAGTGAGGGAAAGTATAATGGTATTTTACGGGCTTTTGTAAAAGGGTACTTTGGAAAGTACTACAAGGTATTTGGCTAAAGTATTTTGGGCATTATAACAATACTAGGAGAGTATTTCTATACCACAACAAGGGGTATTATACGAAACAACTAGGCTAGGGGGTGTACCCACTCGGCTAGAGCACCACATGAGGGGAGGAGGCTCTCGGCCAGGGCCTTGCTCAAAGGGGAGGGTTTTGGACGATAGCAAGACAAGAGGAGGAGTATTTGAGACTTAGATAGATTGCTCAAGTTTTGGATGAAGAAAGTCTTCAACTTAGAGGGGTATTTATAGGTCAAGTGAAGGCCAACCAATGGCCAAGATGAAGACAAGTGCATAGCAAGTGTAAGGCCAAGATTAAGCCATGTGCAACCTTATCCATCTACCCAAAATATCCTACCAACTCCTTGACCAAAAATAATGCACAAAAAACGTGCCAACAAGCCCCTTTTCGTCCGTCCACTCCTTCCAATTAGAGGGTGACAAGTGTCGCCCTCTCGTTGGTCCAAAATGTTTCGTCTCTCGGAAAAATCCGCAAAAATTATTAATGACATAGCCGGATTTTTTCCTACGAAAAAACGTGGAAAGCGTTTAGTCAACGACTCTAAACGGGTGTTGTGTACAAATTTCGAAACAAGCCAACTTTAAGGCTCAAATTATAATATGTACGCGCTCACGTACATACTCTGAAAATACGGGGTATAACAGAGGTGCTGCCGAATTTTCTGCAGAATATTCTACATTGAGATCTAAGATGTTAATAGGCGCCTTGTGGCCTCTATAGGTTGAAATACTGCGTGTGGCGTGGTCTACTTGGATTAAGGTGTAGCCGACGGTTTGAAGTACTTGGAGCATTTTGCTATTAGTCGATAATCGTCGCGAGGTATGTGAACCTCTTCCTATCTTTTCTAGCATGATATGTGTGTAACTATGTAGTACGGTAGACGTACATGTGCTAAATGTATTTGATTGGTTTAAAACATAAAGTGTTATAACAGCTTTATGGGAAGTTGGTTATAACAGCTTTATGTAGGTAAGGAAATGCCTTGTGGTTTTAAAAAGGTAAGCGGTTGACTTATAACCGACTTGTTGTGTAATAGTAAAGAATCTTGAAGTATTTCAAAAGAATCTTTGAATCATCTTTAACAGAAGAGTAATACTTGGTTTTGAAAACATAAGAGTTATACTAGCTTTATGGGAAGTTAGGTATAACGTCTTAAGAGAGAATGGTTTTACTGATTTTTAGAAGTTAAGAGACTTAATCTTAAAAGATAAGAGACTTGACTTGATATGGACGTTAGTGTGAAACCTCATTCGTGAGTAATAAGTACTTGGTTGTAAAAGGAATAATGTTTTACTGATTCGGAAATCAGAATAAGTATCGAACAAACCACTGCAGCGCTAATAAAGGAAAATGTAATGACTAATGAAGTATTATTAAAACCCGGTAGAAACCTCCATCTGTAGAAGCTAAGATGAGACAAAATGAGATTACATTTTCTAGATCATGGTGCTTAATAAGATTGATTATGAACAAGAATAACTACTACTTTAGGGCATATGTTACTCAATTGTTTTAAAAGAGATTAAGACATTGAACTATGAAACTTTTCTAAAAAGAGACTTGCGTAATTGAAATTAGGCAAACTGGAACTTTAGGGTAAAGAAAGGCATTGTGTTGTCTTAAAATGGTTTAAAACATAAAGTGTTATAACAGCCTTATGGGAAGTTGGTTATAACGACTTTATGAAAACAAAAGAAGGGTTTTTATCACTGGTTTTAATGTGGTAACTTGACTTTAAAAAAGAGAAGTGTTTTGGTCTAAAAAGAAGGCATGGTATTGCCTTAATTGGTTTTAAAAAAAAAAGGAAAGTATGGAAGTTGTTTTGGTTTACTTAAAAGATGTAAGTCACTCTATTTTATACTACGGGTATCGGGTGACTTTTATAAAAGGAATGAATCTCTTAAAAGGAATTTAACGTACGTAGTACTTTAGGGTTAAAACCCGGACTTGACATAATTGAAAGTACCTTGAGTTGTGTATAACTTGCCTATGCTTGTTGTTGTGTAACTTGCCTATGCTTGTTGTGATAGCCTTTGTCGTGCAAGAATTGTGTTCTATATTACCGCGTCTCTCGATGGAGGGCCGGTTGACTCGTTGAGGACTTACTTGGACGTACCGGCAGTGACGGAGAATTCCACGGGTACGCTCCTGTTGATAGTGTTATTCCATGGACTAGCTCTCCATGAGGGTTCTTACTGTTCGTCCTTGGTACACGGTGGTGGCTTTCGTACTTGCCGCTTCGTGGCTGATTCGGCCTTAATTACGGTAGTTAGCCCTCGCTTGCCCGGTTCGGTGTAGTGACGAAGTCTCGTGATCTGACGCTTGGTACCAGTGGTCACCCTCGTACTTGCCGGTCGACTCGTGGCCGGCCTTGGTATCTGGTAGTCGGCTCTGACTTGCCGTGTCGCCTTCGTGGTTTGGTTGTATTGTATTGTTATTACGGCTTTGGCATCGGTAGGACTTGGTGTTCGGTGTACTTCTTGATGTTATAATATCATAGGCTATGGCGGTGAGGAAGGTATTCCACGGGCATGGCGATGTTGTGGGCGTGAGACCCATAATTATATTTGAGTAAATGACCGGAGGCGTGAGACCACGACTTGATATAAGCGTTATATGTGTGTCTTGTAGTTTGGTTATCATACATGTCTCCGCTTTATATAGACTATTATGATTTCATTTCTGATATTCTGATTTCACATACTTGGTACTGTTATCGACCTCCTTCGAAGTGCGTTCATCTGCAGTAGAAGTACATCATTGTCGATCCGCTTTCGTGATCACCTTTCAGCGTATTGGGAAGCTCCGTTCCTTGGAGGCTTATCTTTGGTATGTTACCCACGATGTCTGCAGGTTCTTGTACATTCGGGGTATGGCGGGCCCTGTCGTCATAGTTGTTGTAAAAATCTTAGAGTGCATGTAATTGTTGTGGCGGGGTTGTAAGGATTATAGCGTTCAAACGTTTATATATATATGTTGAAAGGCAACTGTTTTGGTTGGCCTGTTTATTTATAATATCTCCCATTTCATGTTCATGTTTTATTTCCGCTGATTTTCTCTGATGTTGTATCACTAGGGTGCCCGGGGTAAGGCACCAGTCACGGGCCCGGATTCGCGGGTCGTGACACATCCGGGGTCGACCAAGATGTACCATGACCTCAGATGTTTGTATTGGTGGGATGGCCTGAAGCGGGACGTGGCAGGTTTTGTTGCACAGTGTCCTAATTGCCAGCAGGTTAAGGTCGAGCACCAGAGGCCCAGTGGATTATTGCAGTCTATTGAGATTCCGACTTGGAAGTGGGAGATGATCAACATGGACTTTGTTCTGTGGTTACCTCGCACTCGGAGGAAATGCGACTCCATCCGTTATTGTTGACAGTGACGAAATCAGCCCATTTCCTTCCGATCGGGGCGGCGTTTTGGTGAGATTATGCGGTGTACATCGAGAGATTGTGAGGCGCACGGTGTCCCAGGTGTCGATTATTTCGATAGGGAGCCCGGTTCTGGCTAACTGGAGGTCTTTCGAAGGGTTTGGGGACACAGTGAGTCTCGATCTGACATTTCATCCTCGGTGATCGGGGCGGCAGAGCGTACTATCCGCAACTGAGGATATCTTTGCGAGCTGCGTGATTGATTTCAGTGGTAGCTGGGAGGACCATTTGCCTCTTGTGGAGTTTGCTTATAATAACAGCTACCATTCCAGTATACAGATGGCGCCATACGAGGCTTTATATGGGCGGAAATGTAGATCGCCGATTGGTTGGTTCGACGCGGGCGAGGTACAGTTAGTTGGCCCAGACTTGGTACAATAGGTTGTGGATAAGGTGAAGCTTATCCAGGAGAGACTGTTAGCAGCTCAGAGTCGGCAGAAGTCATATGCGGATAATCGGCGTCGGCATTTGGAGTTTCAGGTAGACGATTGGGTCTTCTTGAAGGTGTCACCCATGAAGGGTGTGATGAGTTCGGAATGAAGGGGAAACTCAGCCCAAGGTACATTGGGCCCTACCAGATCGTTCATAGAGTGGGCAAGGTTGCCTACGAGTTGGATCTGCCATCAGAGTTAGAGGCGGTACATCCGGTCTTCCATGTTTCTATGTTGCGGAAGTGTATCGGTTATCCAGCGAGAGTTTTTCCTACTAGTGAGGTCCAAATGCAGAGGGTTATCGTATGAGAGAGTCCCATAGCGATACTCGATCGCGGTCGGTGCGGACCAAGGATGTAGCTTCCGTCAAAGTCCTGTGGAGGAATGATAACCGAGAGGAGATGACTTGGGAGGCGGAGGAAGACATGTTGAGGAAGTATCCTCACTTATTTCCTATACCTTCAGGTAATTCATCTTCCCTTACTTGTCAAGCTTTAATTGAAGTATCTCTTTTGCTTAAATGTTATTATGTGGCCATGTGTGGCATTTTTGGTATGTCGGGGTTGTGAAAGGAACTATGTCGCTAATTAAGTTTGACTCCGAAAGAACATTCAGGGACGAATGTTTCTAAGCGGGGAAGAATGTTACACCCCGTAATTACAGGACATGTCTTAAGAACGTAAGTAAGAACTCACATGTTAAGATTTGAGACTTGTAAAAATTTATCGGAAATTATGGAATTGTCGGAAAATGTATTATTGTGACGAATGGGAGGGCGACACGTGTCACCCCCCTTATGTGATGCCTTGGTCGAAATTTGCAAGGGCAAGAGGGTCATTGGACCTTTGTTGCAAGACAAGTCTTGCACCATGTGTAGCATGAGAAATTTGACTAAGTCAAAAGGTCAATAAGTATTGATATTTTGTAAGACCACATCCAAGCCTCACATTTGTTTATATCTTGACCATCCAATTCACTATATAATACTAGTAGCAAGAGAGGACTTAACACTTAGAAAAAATTGCACAAAAATTGAAGAACATAGGCATGTTGCTCTCGGGTTCCACACAAAAAAAAAGAGAAAATTTTCGTTTCTTGTCCATTTGATTCCACACTTTAAACCAAGGGTCTTAGGTGTTGTCACGACCCGAAACTGGGCCCGTGACTGGTGCCTTACCCCGGGCACCCTAGTGACACAACATCAGAGTAATCAGCGGAACATAAAACAACAACATGAGATAACAGAAATATAAAACAATAATCTGTGAAAACTTGCCTTTCGGCATATATATAACCATCAACTCTTTTACAAATGAACAGCTTAATCCTTTTTACCAACCCACGCCTTGGCGATTACTACGGACCTCTAAGAATGATACGACCACAATGGCGGGACGGGGCCCGCCAAACCCACGAATGTAAACACTTACTACGACGGGGACTATACGTGATAAGCCTCGGAGAAACGGAGCTTCCCAAACGCAATGTGACCACGAGAGCTAGGATCAACGGCGATGTACCTCAACTGCGGCATGAACGCGGCCCGAGGAGGTCTGGACCAGTGCAAGTATGTGAAACTAAAAATAAATCAGTAAATGAAATCATAGTAGTCTATACAAAGCGGGAGACATGTATGATAACGAACTCTGATTCACCATAAATAGCGATCATGTCAAGTCGGGGACTCGCGCTCAAGTCATCACTCGATTTAACAATGGGTCTCACGCCACACATCAATCGTGCGTGGAATACCTTCCTCGCCGCGATTTATGATATACAAGCACAAGGAATACATATGAACACGGGTCCCACTGTGTCCTAATAAAGCATGCGAGTAAATGCGAAGGCATAGCCGACTACTAACACCAGCAGTACCAACAAGGTCATAAAGCGTATCATAAGATCTGTCTAGGCACGTCACATGATCAAAGCGGCCACTTGCCCACGATATCTAATGTGCGCGTCTAGTCCTGGAACTTCCATGACTCCGCATAGGCCAATCTCATCGGCCCGCATGAGGTATTCCCGCATCGGTAGCTACTCCGGCGTAAATCACGGACTTTCGAGTCGCGTAGCCGCGAGACCGCGTGCCCATAAAGGACGCACTAACACGGAACTCGTAGCTCCGCATAGGCCCCGGGACCCGCATGAGGTATTCTCGAATCATGGTCCCGGATCACGCTGAGTCTACCGCGTCGGAGGCGACTTAACCCGGAATCATCTCTTGAGATGAATGCCACAATACTATCATAACGACTGATAGTTAATAAGCACAATCAAGGGAAACCCCCTTACACAAACATCACAAGATACTAACACACGTAGCATCCTAACACGTTTACTTATCAAAGCAACAAGAAAGTATTACAAGGCTATCACAAACCAATACAATCAAGTTATTCACACAAGGTACTTTCTACTAACAAGTTCGGGTATCTATCCCCAAAGTACTTCACACATTAAAATCTAAAAAAAAGATCTGTTTCTTTCACATAAGTCACACAATACCCGTAGTATAAAATAGAGTGACTGTCCTTTTAAGAAAACCAAAACTCTTACCTTTGTAAAATCAAGTAACAACATTATTTTCCAAACGTCCAAGTTTGCCTAATTTCAAATGTTCACGTTTCTTATTTTAGAAAGGTTTCGTAGTTCATAGTCTTATTCATTTAAGAATATAATTCTCTTTTAAACAATCTGAGAAACATAAGCCTTATATGTGAGTAGGATATTCTTGTTTATAACAATCTTATTACAATGACCATGATCTAGGAAATATCATTTTGTCTCATCTTAGCTTACATGCGGATGGAAGTTTCTACTGGTTTTAATAATACTTAATTATTCAAAACATTTCCTTTTATCAACGCTGCAGTGGTTTGTCGATACACATTCTGATTTCCGAAATCAGTAAAGCATTCTTAAGCCGTTATACCTAACTTCCCATAAAGCTAGTATAACTCTTAAGTTTTCAAACACCAAGTATTACTTCTCCTTTCAAAATGATTCAAAAATCTTTTGAAATACTTCAAGTTCTTTCTTATCATATAACAAGCGATTATAGTTCAAATCGATTACCTTTTAAAAACCACATGTATTTTCTTACTAACATAAAGTGTTATAACCAACTTCCCATAAAGCCGTTATAACACTTTATGTTTTAAACCACTCAAACACATTTAGCACGTATCGTCTACCGTACTACATAGTTCACACATATCATGCTAGAAGAGATAGGAAGAGGTTCACATACCTCGCGACAGTATCGACTCATAGCAAAACGCTCAAGTACTTCCAAACGTCGGCTACCCCTTAAGCCACGTAGATCGCGCCACACGTAGTACATCAACCTATAAGGCCACAAGCGCTTTATTAACATTTAGATCTCATCGTAGAACATTCTCCAAAATTCGGCAACCTCCCCACAGCGGCGTAAACCTCCTCAAACGAGGCCGGTACTGCCAAGCCAACCGGGGTTATACATCTAACCTAACGGGTACAATTCTACTCGCGGTACTACTACACAAGTCTCAGAATGTCTGACTATGTAATTACGATTCGATTCTTCGAGCTTAAGTCGAGGACATTGCCCTGCTATGTTGATAATATATATATAGTATACTTTAACTATATATTCCTACAACATGTAATATCCAATTACAAAAGGGGACAAGATAGTTACCTCGATAAGCCCATAATTATCCGAGTTTAATGTCGATCCTTAGCAAAGTTTTAGCTCGACTCAGGCGCTCGACCGCTCTAAACCACCCTTAGAAGTTCTAACCAACTTCTACACAATACTCCAACGGACTATGGAGATTTTCCTAGGGTTTCGGTTTTGTGACTGACGGGAAGTATAATAGTATTTTCTGGGCTTTTGTATAAGTGTAACCTTGGGAATACTACAAGGTATTTGGGCCAAGGTATTTGGACATTATAACAATACTAGGAGAGTATTTCTATACCACAACCAGGGGTATTATACGAAAACAACCTAGGCTAGGGGGGGGTACCCCACGGCTAGCAACTCTAGGAGGGGGGGGCACTACTCTCGGCTAGCACCCCTAGAGGGGGGGGTGCTCTCGGCCACAAGGGGGGAGGCCCTTGGCCGAACTCAACACAAGGAGGAGAGGATTTTACACTTAGAAACATTTAGGAATGGATGAAGAATTCATCAAAGGGAGAGGGTATTTATAGCACAAGCCAAGGCCAACCAATGGCCAAGATTGAGCCAAGTGCTACACAAGTGTAGGGCAAGATATGCCCAAGTGCCCCTAGTCCCTACTCCTAAAACCCTCACAAAATATCTACCAAAATATCTACCACTTGACATCCCCATTTCGTCAATCAGCCCACCTTGCCCGCTGATGAGAGGGTGCCAAGTGCGCCTCTCGTTGGTCCAAAATGTTCCGTCTCTCGGAAAAATCCATAAAAATGAGAAAAGACATAGCCGGAATTTTCCGCCGCAAGTTATGTAAAGCGTTTAGTCGAAACGACTCTAACCGGTGTTGTGCACAAATGCCATTCGGCGAGCCACTGGCGGGGTGACACGTGTCACCCTCCTATTGGCCCAAAATAAAACATCTTCCGAAAATATCCATACTGGCCAAAATCTCGAAAACAAAGTGGGCCCCACAAAACCGTAAATTTCTCCCGTGGGCCCCACGTGACCATTTTCGAAAATAAAATTCCATAATTCTCTAATATTCCAGGAAGTCCGAATACCAAATCTGGGAATCCAATTCCCATTAACGAACCTTTTTCCTTCACAAAAACCGGAAACTTTTAAGTGGAAAAATCGCCTCTTTCTTCCTTTCGATCTTTACATGCGTATACTCGTATATGCGTCCTCGCATACATACCACGGGACTACGGGTATAACATTCTTCCTCCTTAGAAACATTCGTCGAATGTTCCTTCTAAGTCTCAAAAACAAACGTGCGCCAGTATAGTCTTCACTACTATACTTACGAAACAATCCTGCCATACCTGGCCACAGAAATACCTGCGCAACATACTTATATCCAAGTCTACGAGGAAAACACCTCTATATCACCACAAATACCTCTTCCCGGGGTCAAAATATACTTCCTTAGTCACTGATACCACTTTTGTCACTTTGTCGCGAGCCTTGCTCCGACGACCCAACAAATGGTACCGGGCTGCTTGCGATCCCGGAGGATCTCGTACACTCGAACTCTTACCACATTCTGATACGGCTTCAGTTTCCAAAACTCGGGGTTACTATCTCTAACGTGGTCATCATTAACTGGGAACACTCTGGATGGATCTCCGATACTTTCCGATCATAACAATACGAAAGGCCAGAATCACGCCTCCTAAGTCGGACGGCAACAGCTAACATATAGGCAACCTGGCCTATTCTTCACATGAACTAAAAAGGGCCCCAAGTAACTCGGGCTAAGTTCCCTTTGTTTCCAAAACTCGTCACACCCTAACCGGGGTGGTACTTTCAAGAAGACCGACCGTCAACCTGAACTCTAAGCGTCGTCGCCGATTATCCGCACGATTTCTCTGAGCTGCCAGAACTTCTTCTAGACAAGTTTCGCACTATCCACCGTCTGCGGAACAAGCTGAACCAACTAAGCGAACCTTGCCAACATCGAACCAATCGATCGGCAACCTACACTTCCGCCCTACAAGGCTTCAAAAGGCGACATCCGAACCGAAATGGTAGCTTAAACACTACCTCCACAGAGACAACAATCCCACAACTATCCGCGAAATCCAAACACCGGCGGGCGAATGCGGTCGAGACTTACGAGTTCTTAACACATGTGCGGCAAAACTTCCGAAACAAAAACAGTAGTACCACAGGCTCCACTGTCTGTCATAAGGTGAAGGTAGGCACCCCGTGCAACCTTACAACCTTTCTGATAACCCAACACAGCCGAGTAAAACGGTCCTGACCGAAGAACACGATGGGCTGCCCCCCTCGGCCCGACCAGCGGTCGACGCATCCACGAACTCATCTGTTGGTTAACTAAACTGGGCCTAACACCCTCGTGACCCTACCACAAGGCGGGACCACCACAAACTGACCCCACCACCATACCTGCCGCGGGTTGACCCGCAACATGGCCTCAACCCGACCCGGCATTGCGCAAAACACTAGCTCCCCGAAGGAATAATTTCACAAATCATATTACGAAAACCTAGCGGTCTTCCTAGCTCGACTACCTTCTTTCAAATCACGCTACTCAGGGACTTATCCCACGAACATAGCTCACGTGCACTATGCACTCCTATAAGGGTCAAACATAACACTACACCTTTCTCGAGATGGCCTTACCTCTAAGGTCTTTGCGTATAAAGCTCTAAGGCTCACACTTTCTCTATCCTCCAAAATCTTACTCGGTTAACCCACCATGATTTCTAATCACAACTAACACACTGCTATCAGAACATAGCACTTAAGGTATACTCACCTTGAAAGTTACCGAAGGACCTTGCTGGCCCTCTTCTGCTGTCCTTGGTTAACCCGTCGATCTCTACGTTTCTCGGCCTGCTGCGCATAAGCCCGTACACAGGCCATGCTCAAGCCTAACTGAAGGATTACTCTTGCGCAACCTTCTCTTAGGTAGTCATCAAGACTCGCGATACATCGGTATACTCTCTGGTAGCCAAATCCATAGCTAGTAACAAGGTTGTCTCTTGCAATCTATATTCGGTTCGATGCGTGGGCGAAGGTTCACATATCATGGCGCAGAGGAACTGCCGTCGCCATGCTTAAACTCTGGGGCTAGTGGCGTCGCGAAATCCCGAATGAAGCACTACCTAGGTAATGATTTGGCTGTGCCCTCGCCACCCTCTGAACTCTACTCGCGGCTCCGCCGCCTTGCCTCTGGGCGGGTTGCCTACGCGGAGGCATAACGATAAGGGAAATAATTTCGTCGGAGGTCCAACTTACAACACGGCTCTAAGGCACGATCTCGAGTGAGAAGAATAGAAACCAATCCTAAATATCCTATAGCCTCACGATTATTGGTGTGGTGCACAACACCCGATAATCAAGACTCTCTTCGATACGATGCGTAGACACTTTCCGAGGATTAAGCGCTCGATACCACTTTGTAATCGTCAAGGCTGCACGAGGAATTAACCTTCTCGAGCGACCTACAAAGTGTCGGCTGCTTGCGATACCTGATGCATGCACAACGTCCCTTCTCAGGATGTGACATACGGAGAGCCACGGTTCGTGCCTGTTCCCGAGTGAGAGGCTCTTTCATCTTTATACGCTCGGCCGAAGGAGGTCGATCTACAGTGCAAGTATGTGAAACTAAAAATAAATCAGTAAATGAAATCATAGTAGTCTATACAAAGCAGGAGACATGTATGATAACCAAACTACAGTTCACCATAAATAAACAGTCATGTCAAGTCAGGGACTCACACCCTCAAGTCATCACTCAATTTAACAATGGGTCTCACGCCCACAACATCAATCGTGCGTGGAATACCTTCCTCACCGCGGCGGTTTATGATATACAAGCACCAAGGAATACATATGAACACCGGGTCCCACTTGTGTCCTAATAAAGCTGTGCAGGTAAATGCGAAGGCATAGCCGACTACTAACACCAGTACCCAACAAGGTCATAAAGCGTATCATAAGATCTGTCTGCACCGTCATGATCAAAGGCGGCCACTTGCCCACGATATCTAATGTGCGCGTCTAGTCCTGGAACTTCCGCGCGACTCGCGTAGGCCAATCTCATCGGCCGCATGAGGTATTCCCGCATCGGTAGCTACTCCGGCGTCGTCACGGACTTCGAGTCGCGTGGCCACAAGGACCGCGTGCCCATAAAGGGCGCACACTAACACGGAACTCGTAGCTCGCGTAGGCCCCGTGACCGCATGAGGTATTCTCGAATCATGGTCCTGCATCGCTGAGTCTACCGCGTCGGAGGCGGCTTAACCCGGAATCATCTCAAGAGATGAATGCCACAATACTATCATAACGACTGATAGTTAATAAGCACAATCAAGGGAAACCCCCTTACACAAACATCACAAGATACTAACACACGTAGCATCCTAACACGTTTACTTATCAAAGCAACAAGAAAGTATTACAAGGCTATCACAAACCAATACAATCAAGTTATTCACACAAGGTACTTTCTACTAACAAGTTCGGGTATCTATCCCCAAAGTACTTCACACATTAAAATCTAAAAAAAAGATCTGTTTCTTTCACATAAGTCACACAATACGTAGTATAAAATAGAGTGGTATCCTTTTAAGAAAACCAAAACTCTTACCTTTGTAAAATCAAGTAACAACATTATTTTCCAAACGTACAAGTTTGCCTAATTTCAAATGTTCACGTTTCTTATTTTAGAAAGGTTTCGTAGTTCATAGTCTTATTCATTTAAGAATATAATTCTCTTTTAAACAATCTGAGAAACATAAGCCTTATATGTGAGTAGGATATTCTTGTTTATAACAATCTTATTACAATGACCATGATCTAGGAAATATCATTTTGTCTCATCTTAGCTTCTATGCGGATGGAAGTTTCTCGGTTTTAATAATACTTAATTATTCAAAACATTTCCTTTTATCAACGCTGCGATGGTTTGTCGATACACATTCGATTTCGAAATCGAGAAAGCATTCTTAAGCCGTTATACCTAACTTCCCATAAAGCTAGTATAACTCTTAAGTTTTCAAACACCAAGTATTACTTCTCCTTTCAAAATGATTCAAAAATCTTTTGAAATACTTCAAGTTCTTTCTTATCATATAACAAGCCAGTTATAGTTCAAATCAGTTACCTTTTAAAAACCACATGTATTTTCTTACTAACATAAAGCTGTTATAACCAACTTCCCATAAAGCCGTTATAACACTTTATGTTTTAAACCACTCAAACACATTTAGCACGTATGCGTCACCGTACTACATAGTTCACACATATCATGCTAGAAGAGATAGGAAGAGGTTCACATACCTCGCGACGAGTATCGACTCATGCAAAACGCTCAGTACTTCCAACCGTCGGCTACCCTAGAAGCCACGTAGATCGCGCCACACGTAGTACATCAACCTATAAGGCCACAAGGCGCTTATTAACATTTAGATCTCATCGTAGAACATTCTACCGAAAATTCGGCAGCACCTCCCCCCCCCGCAACAGCGTAAACCTCCTCCTCAAACGAGGCCGGCTACCAAGCCAACCAGGGGGGGGGTTATACATCTAACCCTAACGGGTACAATTCTACTCCACGGTACTACTACACAAGTCTACTGTAATACAGTCCTATGTAATTACAGTTCAGTTCTTCAGGCTTAAGTCCAAGGACATTGCCACAAGCTATGTTCAGTAATATATATATAGTATACTTTAACTATATATTCCTACAACATGTAATATCCAATTACAAAAGGGGGACAAGATAGTTACCTCGATAAGCCCATAATTATCCGAGTTTAATGTCGATCCTTAGCAAAGTTTTAGCTCCAACTCCGAGCGCTCCAACCCGCTCTAAACCACCCTTAGAAGTTCTAACCAACTTCTACACAATACTCCAACGGACTATGGAGATTTTCCTAGGGTTTCGGTTTTGTGACTGACGGGAAGTATAATAGTATTTTCTGGGCTTTTGTATAAGTGTAACCTTGGGAATACTACAAGGTATTTGGGCCAAGGTATTTGGACATTATAACAATACTAGGAGAGTATTTCTATACCACAAAGGGGTATTATCTGAAAACAACCTAGGCTAAGGGGGTACCTGGCTGCAACTCTGGGAGGGGCACTACTCTGCTAGCACCCAGAGGGGGTGCTCTCGGCCACAAGGGGAGGCCCTTGGCGAACTCAACACAAGGATGGAGAGGATTTTACACTTAGAAACATTTAGGAATGGATGAAGAATTCATCAAAGGGAGAGGGGTATTTATAGCACAAGCCAAGGCCAACCAATGGCCAAGATTGAGCCAAGTGCTACACAAGTGTAGGGCCAAGATATGCCCAAGTGCCCCCTAGTCCCTACTCCTTAAAACCCTCACAAAATATCTACCAAAATATCTACCACTTGACATCCCCATTTCGTCAATCACAGCCCACCTTGCCCGCTGATGAGAGGGTGCCAAGTCCGCCTCTCGTTGGTCAAAAATGTTCCGTCTCTCGTAAAAATCCGAAAAAATCAGAAAAGACATAGCGGAATTTTCCCCGCAAGTTATGTAAAACGTTTAGTCGAAACGACTCTAACAGGGTGTTGTGCACAAATGCCATTCGGCCAAGCCACCTAGGCGGGGGTGACACGTGTCACCCTCCTATTGGCCCAAAATAAAACATCTTCCGAAAATATCCATAATGGCCAAAATCTCGAAAACAAAGTGGGCCCCATGGCAGTAAATTTCTCCGTGGGCCCACGTGACCATTTTCGAAAATAAAATTCCATAATTCTCTAATATTCCAGGAAGTCCGAATACCAAATCTGGGAATCCAATTCCCATTAACGAACCTTTTTCCTTCACAAAAACCGGAAACTTTTCCGTGGAAAAATCGCCTCTTTCTTCCTTTCCAATCTTTCTGTCGTATACTCGTACGTACGTCCTCGCATACATACCCTGGGACTACGGGGTATAACAGGTGTATTGTAAACACATCTCAATAGAAAAATCTTGGAAAAAGGTTGTTTACGGGTTAGTCGCAAAACGAAAACCTAATGGTCTTTCTAGGTTTTGTTTGTAGTTTTGAAGGATAATTGTTGGTGTTGTTCTAAGGGTCTCAACAAGCGGATTGAAGTATCTTGGAGAGGCTCTAAACTACTAGTAGCGACTTCGGATTTGGAATTGAATTAAAGATCGTTAAGGTATAATCTTGTCTTTTAAAGGTGTTACAAGATTATATATGTTACACCCCGTATTTACAGGACATGTTTTAAGAACGTACGTAAGAACTCACAAGTGTTAAGATTTGAGACTTGAAAAATTTATCGGAATTATGAAATTTGTCGGAAAACGTTTTGTTGTGACGAATGGGAGGGCGACACGTGTCACCCCCCCTTAAATGATGCCTTGGACGAAATAGGCATGGCCAAAATGGTCATTGACCATAGTCTTAAGATGACAAAGTCTTGCAAGTGTGAGCTTGAGAAAATTGACCAAAGTCAAAGGTCCCACACGTCTTGATATTTAATAAGAGATCATCCAAACCACCCTATTATTTGCATCTTGACCCTACATTACACTATATAATACTAGTAGTAGTAGACAAGCTTAAACACTTAGCCAAATTTCACAAAAATTGGAAGAACCCATAGTAGAGCTCTCGGGTTTGCCCCTCTCTTCACAAAAAGAATTTTTGTTTCTTGTCCAATAAGCCCCACACTTTAAACCAAGGTTCCTATGTGTATTGTAGGCATATCTCAATAGAAAAATCTCGGAAAAAATAGTTTTCGGGTTAGTCGCAAAGCGAAAACCTAGTGGCTTTCTAGGTTTTGGATTGGAGGTTTGAAGGAAAGTTGTTGGTGTGGTTCTAAGGGTCTCAAGGAGCGGATTGAGGTGTCTTGATGAGGCTCTAGGTTGCTAAGGAGCAACTTCGGTTTTGAAGATTGGATTACAATTCGTTGAGGTATAATCTTGTTCTTTGAAAGTGTTACAAGATTATTTATATTGTTGTTGTTAGCTTTACATGTTGCTAGCATGAAGTTGTTAAGTTGAAGTTAATAAGTATTATGGATTACTTGTAGCTTAAGTTCGAAATGAAAAGTAAGTCATGTTAAGTTGGAATACAATTTGATCGTTACTAGAATCGTCGCATGTAATTGACTTGAAGATTATAGTAGTTATATTTGGTTGAGACTAGATATCATGTTATGCTACCAAGTTGGATTGAAATGGAAATTGGATAAGAATTAGTATTGTTGAACTCAAGGTGGCCGAATTTGGACTTGTAGTTTGTATTAGTTTGTTATTCATTTGTATTGGACTACCTTCTATATTGTTGTGAGCCAATTGGGGCTGTTTGGTTATTGTATTCGGCCTTGAAAAAGGTGGCAAAGTGAATAGAAACAAAGGAGGTGCTGTCCGATTTTCCGTAGAATTTAGCGACTAAGCACCTAGAATATTCTACGTTTGAAGTAAGAGGTTAATGGACGTATTGTGACCATTATAGGTTGAAGTACTAAGTATAGCGTATCCTACTTGAAGGATGGATTAGCTATCAATATTGAAGTACTTTGGAGCATTTTGCTACGTGTCGATAATCGTCGCGAGGTATGTGAACCCCTTCTTTCTTTGGCATGATCCTACGTATGAAATATCCATGTGATAGTATTTTCATGATTCCTTTTACTCTTAGAAGTTAAGAAGTATTCACATTGTTGATCCTAAGTTAAAAGTATGTTAAATTGTCCTAAGTCCTTACCAAGTCTTATGGGAGATGTTGGTAAGAATGGTTAGGAAATTATGAGATTTGATTTAAAGCTATGTGTCTTGATTTATTTAAAGTAAGTAAGTGGATTTTATGTTCGAAAATGACTTGAATTTATATGTGAAAAGGGGATTTATTTTAAAAGTGGGAGTTATATGATTTTAAGAGAATAAGTTACTTGGTTTTGGAAGTGTATGGAACTTTATATTTTTTTTTATAAGTATAAGTAAATGGACTTTAAAGAATGTATGTTATGAAGTTTTAAGACTATGAACTTTGATTGTCTTTGAAGGATTTTGAAACTTTATTTTTCAAGTTATGGGACTTGATTTCTAAAGTATTGATGGCATGATTTTATAAGTATAAGCGACATGATTTTAAAGAGTGTATGCTACGAGGTGTTAAGACTATAAGCCTTGATTTTATAAGTGGAAATGACTTAATTTTACAAAGTATGGCTTCTTAATTTATTTCAAAAGTTAAGAAGATGGCTTCCAAAAGAGTATGTGACTTGAGCTTTAAAAAGAAATGAGTTCTATGATTCTTTTTAAGTATGTATGTACGTAGTATTTTTGGATCTAGTTTTCCTAATGTTGTAAGAATAAAAGTGTCTTAAGTTCTCTAAAATGAAAGGTTGTTATAACAGCTTTATGGGAAGTTGTTATGACGACTTAAGAAGTAGTAATAAGACGGGTTAAAATGTTATGTAAGGAAGGATACACCGAGCCTACAAATAGGCCGGATTACGTTATGAGATACACCGAGCCTACACATAGGCCGGATTACGCCATATTACCCCGAGCCTACACATAGGCCGGGTTACGTCATCGTGCAAGCCCAGCGGCGGGCGGATTATGCTACATGCTTCAACATTACACCGAGCCCCACAGGGCGGGCGGATTATGCTACATGATTCCACGATGCAAGGCCCCGAGCGGGCGGATTATGTTACATGATTCATCAAGACATCGTGTCCATAAATGGGCGGATTATGTTATGTAAGATATGTAAGTTATGTGAAAAGATCGGATTAAACTCTTAAGTATGTATGTAAGAATATGAGGTTAATTCTTATTGAAAGAAGGAAAGAGCGGTTAATATACGATTGATTTGGGAGTTAAAATGACATTCTTTTATGCAGTCATGATCATTTCTTGTCGTTATTTCTGTTCCATATTATTCGTACTGTTGCGACTTCCCGAAGTGCGTTCATGCCGCAGTTTTAGGTACCTGTGTTGGTGATCCTTGCTCATAGGATCTGTGCATTTTGAGAAAAGCTCCATTTGCTCCGAGGCTTATCTCTTGGTACAGTTTCCACGGTAGTAGATTCATGTATATTCGTGGTATGGCGGGGCCTGTCCATACGATTGTTCGATTGATATTCCTAAGTGCGTATTCACATATGTGGTTGAAATTTGTAAGCGAGATGTACTTTTGATTATGTTTTTACTATGGAAGGCGGCCTGATCGGCTAGCCTGTGACGTTTTTACTTACTCATGTGTTTATGTTGTGTATGTTCCACTGCTATTCTCTGATGTATACCTGAACGGGGTGCCCAGGTAGGGCACCAGTCGCGGCCCCGGGGTCGGGTCGTGACAATATATTTATATTGTTGTTGTTAGCTTTACTTGTTGCTAGCATGAAGTTGATATGTTGAAGTTATAAGTATTATGGATTGCTTGTAGCTAAATCCGAAATGTTATACAAGCCACTTGAAAATTGGATTACTAATTGGTCGTTTTTAGAAATCGTCGCATGTTACTTACTTAAAGATTATGGTTATTATAATCAAATGCGACTTGATATCATGTTATGCTACCAATTTGGATTGAAATGGAAATTGGATAAGAATTGGTATTGTTGAACTCAAGGTGGCCGAGTTTGGACTTGTAGTTTGTATTAGTTTGTTATTCATTTGTATTGGACTACCTTCTAAATTGTGAGCCAATTGGGGCTGTTTGGTTATTCATTTGTATTGGACTACCTTCTATATTGTTGTGAGCCAATTGGGGCTGTTTGGTTATTCATTTGTATTGGACTACCTTGTTATACCCCGTATTTCCAGAGTATATACGTAAGGACGTACGTACGACAATTTGAGACTTAAAGTTTGGCATAGTTTCGAAATTTTTGTGCACAACCCCCGTAAAGAATCGTTTTTCGACGAAACGTTTTACTGAACTTGCGAAGGGAAAATTCCGGCTATGTCGTTTAGTATTTTTGCGGATTTTTCCGAGCGACGGAACATTTTTGGGCCAACGAGAGGGTGACACTTGTCACCCTCAAGTGGCGGTTTGGGTGGACGATTGGGGGACGTCTTCCTCCCTTATTTTGTGCCTTGTTTTGGCCTTGTTTTGTGCCTTGTTTTGTGCCATGTTTTGTGGAGTAGGGGTTAGGGTGCACTTGTCTTGATCTTGGCCTTACACTTGCCTTGCACATGGCTTGATCTTGTCCATTGGTTGGCCCTTGGCTTCCCTATAAATACCCCTCCCTTGTGGAAGACTTCTTCATCCTAAATTTCACTAAGTCTTGAAATCCTCCCTCCCCTCTTGTGTTGTGTTCTCGTCCAAGAGGTCTCCCCTTTGAGAAGCTTTGGCGAGGCCTCCCTCCCTTTTGTTATACCGTATTTCCAGTATGCACGAGGCGTGCGTAGGAAATTTCGAACTTCAAGTAGGCTTGGCGATTTAATTTTGCCTGACACCCGGTTAGAGTCGTTTTTAGTGAAACGTTTTCCACGACTTTCGTAGGGAATTTCGGCTATGTCATTTTTAATTTTTGCGGATTTTTCCAGAGGCGAAACATTTTAGACCAACAAGAGGCGCCACTTGGCACCCTCCAATTGGTGGCTTGAAATCATCCAACTTGGACGAAATGGACAAGGTAAGGCACGTTTTTTGTGCCTTGACAAAGTCAATGGTAGGTAGGATATTTGTGTTTGGTAAATCCTAGCCCTACACTTGCCTAACACATGGATTGATCTTGGCCTTTGGTTGGCCATCCCTTGACCTATAAATACCCTCTCCCTTTGATGAATTCTTCATCCTTTCCACAAATCTTTAAGTGTTAAACTCTCCTCCGTTGTTGTGTTTCGTCCCCCTTTGTGAGGCTTAGCCGAGCACCCTTCCCCAGCGAGAGTACCCCACAGTGGGGTGGTAGAGGGTATACACCACTCCAGGGTGCTAGCCGTGGGTACCCCTAGCCTAGTTGTTTTCATATAATACCCCTCTCTTGGTAGAAATACTCTCAAAAGTATTGTTATAATGCCCAAATTACCATAGCCGTATACCATGTAGTAGTCTAAGTTTAGCCCTAGACACAACGCCCCGAAATACTATTATACTTCCCGTCTGTCACAAACCGAAACCCTAAGGAAAATCTTCACCCGTAGTTGAAGTCATAAGTAGAAGTTGGTTAGAACTTCTAAGGGTTGTTGGGCGGGTCGGGCGCAGAGTAGGAGCTAAACCTTGCTCAGACCGACATTTAAACTCGGATAATTATGGGCTTATCGAGGTAAATATCTTGTCCCTCTATTGTAATTGGAAATTACATGATTGTTAGACTATATAGTTGAAGTATACTATATATTTAGAACTGAACGTAGTTATCGGCAATGTCTTTTGACTTAAGCCTGAATTTAATGAAGATATCTGAACAGTAATTCCTTAGGGCGTATTCTGATAGACTTGTGAAGTAGTACCGTGGAGTAGAATTGTACCGTTAGGGTTAGATGTATAACCCCGGTTGGCTTGGTAGCCAGGCCTCGATAGAGAGGAGGAGATTTCTGTTGTTGCGGGGAGTCTTTGCCGAATTTTACGTAGAATGTTCTCTGAAGGGATCTAAATGTTAATAAGCGCCTTGTGGCCTTATAGGTTGAAGTACTACGTATGGCGCGATCTACTGGCTAAGGAGTAGCCGACGGTTTGAAGTACTTGGAGCGTTTTGCTATTAGTCGATACTCGTCGCGAGGTATGTGAACCTCTTCCTATCTCTTCTAGCATGATATGTGTGAACTATGTAGTACATGTGCTAAATGTATTTGATTGGTTTAAAACATAAAGTGTTATAACGACTTTATGGGAAGTTGGTTATAACAGCTTTATGTTGGTAAGAAAATACTTGTGGTCTTTAAAAAGGTAACTGATTTGAACTATAACTGGCTTGTTATGTGATAATAAAGAACTTGAAGTATTTCAAAAGATTTTTGAATCATTTCGAAAGAAGAAGTAATACTTGATTTGTTTTGAAAACTTAAGAGTTATGCTAGCTTTATGGAAAGTTAGGTATAACGTCTTAAGAATGTTTTACTGATTTTGGAAATCAGAATGTGTATCGACAAACCATCCGCAGCGTTTATAAGAGGAAATGTTTTTAATAATTAAGTATTATTAAAACCGGAGAAACTTCCATCCGCATAGAAGCTAAGATGAGACAAAATGATATTTCTAGATCATGGTCTTTGTAATAAGATTGTTATAAACAAGAATATCCTACTCACATATAAGACTTATGTTTCTCAGATAGTTTAAAGGAGAATTATATTCTTAAATGAATAAGACTATGAACTACGAAACCTTTCTAAAATGAGAAACTTGAACATTGGAAATTAGGCAAACTTGATCATTGGAAAAGAATGTTGCTACTTGATTTTACAAAGAGAAGTAATTGATTTACTTTAAAAGGATAGTCACTCTATTTTATACTACGGTATTGTGTGACATTGTGAAAGTAACGTATCTTTTAAAGAGTTAATGTATGAAGTACTTTGGGGATAAAACCCGAACTTGTTGGCATATAGTAGAAAGTACCTTGTGTGTATAACTTGATTGTGTTGGTTTGTGATAGCACAGTAATACTTTCTTGTTGATTGATAAGTAAACATGCTAGGATGCTACGTGTGTTAGTATCTTGTGATGTTGTGTAAAGGGGTTTCCTTTGTTGTGCTTATGTTGCTTAACGATAAGTCGTTGTGTTAGTATTTTACATCACTCATCTCTTGAGATGATTAGGGTTAAGCGCCCTCCGACGGGGTAGACTCGGGCGGTCGATGGACCTATGATTCGAGAATACCTCACGCAGTCCCGAGGGCCTATGCGAGCTACGAGTTCGGGTTAGTGTCGTCCTTTATGGGCATGCGGTCCATGTGGCCATGCGGTGCGAAGTCGGGGCGATGCGGAGTAGCTACCCTCGATCGGGAATACCTCATGCGGGCGATGAGATTGGCCTATGCGAGGCTGCGGAGTTCCAGGTTAGACGCGTACATTGATACTGCGGGCAAGTGGCGGCTTTGATCATGTGGCCGGTGCAAACGGTCAGCGTTAGGAAGCTCCGTTTCTCGGAGGCTTATCGATGGTATAGTCCCGTCGTAGTAAGTGTTTACATTCGGGGTTTTGGCGGGGCCTGTCCGCCATGGTTGTCATATCATTCGTAAGTGCATGAATCTTGTTGTAGGCGGGGTTTGTAAAAAGGATTAAACTGCTCATGTTGAAAAAGTTGTCATTTTTATATATCTTGAAAGGCAAGTTTTTCTCAGTTATTGTTTCATATTTCATAATATGTCTTGTATCGTTTATGTTCGTGATTACTCTGATGTTGTATCACTAGGGTGCGGGTAAGGCACGATCAGGCGGAATCGGGTCGTGACAAAAGTGGTATCGAGCGATTAATCCTCGGAAAGTGTCTAACGACCGTATCGATGGAAGTCTTGATTATCGGTGTGTTGTGCACCACCAATAATCGAGGAGGCTATAGGGTATTTAGGATTGGTTTATTCTTCTCACTCTGAGATCGTGCCTTAGAGAGTGTGTTGTAAGTTGGACCCTCGACGTATTTCTTCCCACTGCCGCTATGCCTCGCGTGAGGCAACCGGCCGGAGGCAAGCGGCCGAGGAGCGCGAGTAAATGCAGGGTTACGTGGGCACAGCCCAATCATCACCGAGGTGGTGCTTCATTCGGGAGTTCTGCGGCGTCACTAGCCCCAATGAGTTTGCACTGCGGCGGAAGTTAATAATGCGGCCATGACAATTGAACCTTCAGTTCAACGACCGATGAAAGAGAATATAGATTGCAAAGAGGAGACCCTTTTACTAGCTATAGATATGGCTACCATATAGTATACCGATGTACGCGAGTCTTGAGACTATCTATCTAAAGAGGGTTGTGCAAAGTAATTCTTGATTGGGCTTGAGCATGGCACGTATGCGGGCTTATCGCGCCGAGAAGCGTAGATCGGCGGGTTGCGAAGGGGAGAGGAGGGCGAGCGGCAAGGTCCTTTGGTAACTTTCGAGGCAAGTCGCCTCGCAACGGATTTGATATGCACCGCTCGCCGCGAGTGGTCTTCCACGGATATCGGGGCGTTCGAGTGCAGGAGTTGGTCGAACTCGAGATCTTCCTTCGGTTCGTGTGACGACGTCATCCGGGAATGTCGTCTTTAGTTGGTACTTGTTGTACCTATGACCGTCGAGTGCATTTGTCGATAGAGTGTCCTTGTAGGAGGACTTTGCCTTCGATCTGCGGTGGGTAGTTCGTCACCTCCTTAGCTATGCGCCTACAGGCGAGGTTTGATTAGAACGACTAAGGGAGTGAAGCGATGAACATAGATCTATCCTTAACCCTCAGAGTTTTGTATAGGTGATAAGGTGAGTATACCTTAGGTGCTATGTTACGATAGCGATGTGTTAGTTGTGATTTGAAATCATGGTTGTTTAACCGAGTAAGATTTTGGGGATAGAGAAAGTGTGAGCCTTAGAGCTTTATCGTAGAGACCTTAGAGGTGAGGCCATCTCGAGAAAAAGGTGTAGTGTTATGTTTGACCCTTATCGGAGTGCATAGTGCGTGAGTTATGTTGGGACAGGTCCCTAGTAGTGTGGAATGAAAGAGGGTAGTTGAGCTAAGAAGACCGCTACGTTTTTCGTAACGTGATTAGTGAGATTGTTCGGTTCGGGAGCTAGTATGATGCGCGTTGCGGGTCGGGTTGAGGCCCGCGTTGCGGGTCAACCCACGGCGATTTTGGTGGTGGGGTCGGTTGTGGTGGTCCCGCTTGTGGTAGGGTCACGAGGTGTTAGGCCCATGTTCGATTAACGTGTCTGAGTTCGTGGATCGTTCGGCCGGTGGTCGGTCGATGGGGAAGCCCATCGTGTTCTTCGTTCGGACCGTTTACTGGTGTGTTGAGTTATCTGAAGGGTTGAAAGGCTGCGCGGTGCCTACCTTCACCTTATGTCGAACAGTGAAGCCCGGGTTGTGGCTATTTTCGCTTTCTAAAAGTTTACGAGCAGGTTAGGAACTCGGTGAGTCTCGAACCGCATTCGCCCTCGGGCGGTGTTTGGATTTCGAGGATAGTTGTAGGGATTGTTGTCTCTGTGGAGGTAGTGTTTGATCTACCATTTCAATGTTCGGATGTCGTCCTTTGAAGCTGGTAGGGCGGAAGTGTAAGTTGCTTAGGTCGATTGGTTCGATGTTGGCAAGGTGCGAGATAGTTGGTTCAGCTTGTTCCAGCGGACTATGGATAGGGGAAGGCATCTAGAGAGGTTTTGGCGGCTCGGAGAAATCGTGCGGATAATCGGCGGCGCCAGAGTTCAGGTTGACGGTCGGTCTTCTTGAAAGTACCACCCGGGGTTTGGGTGCGACGAGTTTTGGAAAGCAGAGGAACTTAGCCCGAGTTACTTTGGGCCTTTGTGAGTTCATGTGAAGGATAGGCGGGTTGCCTTTATGTTAGCATTTGCGTCCGACGTAGGAGGCGGTCGTCCGGTCTTTCGTATTGTGATGTTAGGAAGTATCGAAGATCCATCCAGTGTTCCCGATTAATGATGACCACGTTAGAGATAGTAACCGAGTTTTGAATCACGGCCGTGTCGAATGTGGTAAGAGTTCGAGTGTACGACATCCTCGGGATCAAGCGGCCGGTACCATTTGTTGGGTCGTCGGAGCAAGGCTCGCGACAAAGTGACAAAGTGCTATCTACGACGAGTAAAGAGAGAAGCGAGCATGTATCGCGAGCAAAGATGTGATCATTTATTTTTTAGAGAGAACGTACGAAGGAAGTATATTTTAGACCATCGACAGAGGTGGTTGAGGTGATGTTAGAGGTGTTTCCTCGTGGACTTGGATATAAGTATTTTGCGCAGTTGTTTCTGTGGCCATGTGTGGCAGGATTGTTCTTGTAAGTATAGTAGTGAAGACTATCTTGGCGCGTTGTTTTGAGACTTAGAAGGAACATTCGGACGAATGTTTCTAAGGAGGAA
This sequence comes from Przewalskia tangutica, assembly GCA_029844215.1. Classification (NCBI taxonomy): domain Eukaryota; kingdom Viridiplantae; phylum Streptophyta; class Magnoliopsida; order Solanales; family Solanaceae; genus Przewalskia; species Przewalskia tangutica. The sequence continues at coordinate 66,942,850 of CM056724.1, read as the reverse complement.
AATGTTATACCGTATTTCAGTATATGCGCGAGGAACGTGCGTAGGAAATTTCGAACTTCAAGTAGGCTTGGCGATTTAATTTTGTGCACAACACGGTTAGAGTCGTTTTTAGTGAAACGTTTTCCACGACGCCGTAGGGAATTTCCGCTATGTCATTTTTAATTTTTGCGGATTTTTCCGAGAGACGAAACATTTTGGACCAACAAGAGGCGCCACTTGGCACCTCCAATTGGTGGCTTGAAATCGCCCAACTTGGACGAAATGGACAAGGTAAGGCACGTTTTTTTGCCTTGACAAAGTCAAGGGTAGGTAGGATATTTGTGTTTGGTAAATCCTAGCCCTACACTTGCCTAACACATGGTGTGATCTTGGGCGTTGGTTGGCCATCCCTTGACCTATAAATACCACTCTCCTTTGATGAATTCTTCATCCTTTCCACAAATCTTTAAGTGTTAAACTCTCCCCTCTCTTGTTGTGTTTTCGTCCCCCTTTGTAAGGCTTAGCGAGAGCACCCTTCCCTGGCCGAGTACCCCCCCTAGTGGGGTAGGCCGAGGGGTATACACCCCCCCTCCTTGGGGTGCTAGCCGTGGGGTACCCCCCCCTAGCCTAGTTGTTTTCATATAATACCCCCCTCTCTTGGTAGAAATACTCTCAAAAGTATTGTTATAATGCCCAAATTACCTTAGCCGTATACCTTGTAGTATTCTAAGGTTATACCTATACAAAAAGCCCAGAAATACTATTATACTTCCCGTCTGTCACAAAACCGAAACCCTAAGGAAAATCTTCACCCGTAGTTGAAGTCATAAGTAGAAGTTGGTTAGAACTTCTAAGGGTTGTTTGGAGCGGGTCGGAGCGCACGGAGTAGGAGCTAAACCTTGCTCAGGACCGACATTTAAACTCGGATAATTATGGGCTTATCGAGGTAAATATCTTGTCCCTCTATTGTAATTGGAAATTACATGATTGTTAGACTATATAGTTGAAGTATACTATATATTTAGAACTGAACGTAGTTATCGGCAATGTCTTTTGACTTAAGCCTGAATTTAAAGAAGATTACTGAACTGTAATTACTTAGGGCTGTATTACAGTAGACTTGTGAAGTAGTACCGTGGAGTAGAATTGTAACCGTTAGGGTTAGATGTATAACCCGGTTGGCTTGGTAGCCGGCCTCGATAGAGGAGGAGATTTACGATGTTACGGGGAGGTCTTTGCAATTTTACGTAGAATGTTCTCTGAAGGGATCTAAATGTTAATAAGCGCCTTGTGGCCTTATAGGTTGAAGTACTACGTATGGCGCGATCTGCGGCTAGGAGTAGCCGACGGTTTTAAGTACTTTGAGCGTTTTGCTATTAGTAGATACTCGTCGAGAGGTATGTGAACCTATTCCTATCTCTTCTAGCATGATATGTGTGAACTATGTAGTACGGTGAGCGTCATGTGCTAAATGTATTTGATTGGTTTAAAACATAAAGTGTTATAACGACTTTATGGGAAGTTAGTTATAACGACTTTATGTTGGTAAGAAAATACTTGTGGTTTTTAAAAGGTAATCGATTTGAACTATAAGCGGCGTGTTATGTGTTAATAAAGAACTTGAAGTATTTCAAAAGATTTTTGAATCATTTCAAAGAAGAAGTAATACTTGATTTGTTTTGAAAACTTAAGAGTTATGCTAGCTTTATGGAAAGTTAGGTATAACGTCTTAAGAATGTTTTACTGATTTTGGAAATCAGAATGTGTATCGACAAACAACTGCAGCGTTTATAAGAGGAAATGTTTTTAATAATTAAGTATTATTAAAACCGAGAAAATTCCATCTGCATGAAGCTAAGATGAGACAAACTGATATTTCCTAGATCATGGCTGCTGTAATACGATTGTTATAAACAAGAATATCCTACTCACATATAAGACTTATGTTTCTCAGATAGTTTAAAGGAGAATTATATTCTTAAATGAATAAGACTATGAACTACTAAACCTTTCTAAAATGAGAAACTTGAACATTGGAAATTAGGCAAACTTGATCATTGGAAAAGAATGTTGCTACTTGATTTTACAAAGAGAAGTAATTGATTTACTTTAAAAGGATAGTCACTCTATTTTATACTACGTATTGTGTGACATTGTGAAAGTAACGTATCTTTTAAAGAGTTAATGTATGAAGTACTTTGGGGATAAAACCCGAACTTGTTGGCATATAGTAGAAAGTACCTTGTGTGTATAACTTGATTGTGTTGGTTTGTGATAGCACAGTAATACTTTCTTGTTGATTGATAAGTAAACATGCTAGGATGCTACGTGTGTTAGTATCTTGTGATGTTGTGTAAAGGGTTTCCTTTGTTGTGCTTATGTTGCTTAACGATAAGTCGTTGTGTTAGTATTTTACATCACTCATCTCTTGAGATGATTCCGGAGTTGCGCCTCCGTCGGGGTAGACTCAGCGGTCGATGGACCTATGATTCGAGAATACCTCATGCAGTCCCGAGGGCCTATGCGAGCTACGAGAGTTCGAGTTAGTGTCGTCCTTTATGGGCATGCGGTCCACGTGGCCATGCGGATGCGAAGTCGGGGCGATGCCGGAGTAGCTACCCTCGATGCGGGAATACCTCATGCGGGCGATGAGATTGGCCTATGCGGAGCGGGAGTTCGAGGTTAGGCAGCGTACATTGATCTGCGGGCAAGTGGCGGCTTTGATCATGTGACGGTCTGAAGCAGATCTTATGATCTGATTCATGACCTTGTTGGTACTGTGGGTTTTTAGTAGTCTTCTATGCCTTCGTACTTACCGAGTAGATTTTTTTTATGACACATGTGGGACATTGTGTTCTTGTGTGTTCCTTGGTGCTTTTATATCATAGACTGCCGGCTGTGAGGAAGGTATTCCACGCATGATTGATGTTGTGGGCACGAGACCCATTGTTATACTTGAGTGATGACTTGAGGCGTGAGTCACGACTTGACATGTCGCTTGTTGTAAATCGTAGTTTGGTTATCATACATGTCTCTGCTTTATATGATCGCTATGATTTCATTTCTGATATGTATTTTGATTTCACATACTCGGCACTGTTATGCTTGACCTCCTTGGGCTGCGTTCATGCCGCGAGTTGAGGTACACGATCGTTGATCCTAGCTCTCGGTCACGATTTCAGCGTTAGGAAGCTCCGTTTCTCGGAGGCTTATCGATGGTATAGTCCCTGTCGTAGTAAGTGTTTACATTCGGGGTTTGGCGGGGCTGTCGCCATGGTTGTCATATCATTCGTAGAGGTGCAGAATCTTGTTGTGGGCAGGGTTTGTAAAAAGGATTAAATTGTTCATGTTGAAAAAGTTGTCATTTTTATATATGCCGAAAGGCAAGTTTTTCTCAGATTATTGTTTCATATTTCATAATATGTCTTGTATCGTTTTATGTTCCGCTGATTACTCTGATGTTGTATCACTAGGGTGCCCGGGGTAAGGCACCAGTCACGGGCCCGGAATCGGGTCGTGACACCTTTGTAGTGTCTAGCCGAGGGGTACCTCCCCCTAGCCTAGTTGTTTCGTATAATACACCCCCCCTCTTGGTAGAAATACTCTCCAAGTATTGTTATAATGCCCAAAATACCTTAGCCTTTACCTTGTAGTATTCCAAAAGTTACCTCTATACGTAGAGCCCGGAAATACTACCTTTTGTCCTTTTAGTCTCAAACCAAAACCCTAAGGAAATCTTCATAGTTGGTTGAAGTACTTAAGTAGAAGTTGGTTAGAACTTCTAAGGGTTGTTTGGAGCGGATTGGAGCGCACGGAGTAGGAGCAAAACCTTGCTCAGGATCGACATTATAACTTGGATAATTTTGGGCTTATCGAGGTAAATACTCTTGTCCCCTTATTGTAATTGGAAATTACATGTTGTAGGATTATATAGTTGAAGTATACTATATATAGAACTGAACATAGCTTTGCGGCAATGTCTTTTGACTTAAGCCTGAATATAAAGAAGAGAACTGAACTGTAATTACATAGGACTGTATTACAGTAGACTTGTGTGGTATTCTGTGTAGTAGAATTGTATACGTCCGGTTAGACGTATAACCCCCCCCCCCCCTGGTTGGCTTGGTAGCCGGCCTCGATAGAGGAGGAGATTTACGCGGTTGCGGGGAGGTCTTTGCCGAATTTTCTGTAGAATATGGAACCATGCGGTTAGAAGTTAATAGACGTTTGTGGCCTTATAGGTGGAAGTACTACGAGTAGCGTATTCTACTTGAAGAGTGGAAAAGGCTAGCCGGGTTACAGTACTGTGGAGCGTTTTGCTTATTGTCGATAATCGTCGCGAGGTATGTGAACCTCTTCCTATCCTTTCTAGCATGATGCTTTGTAAACTATGTAGTGCGGTGACGTCATACGTGCTAAATGAGTTGGTTGGTTTAAAACATAGGGTGTTATAATAGCTTTATGAGAAGTTAGTTATAACGACTCTATGTAGGTAAAAGATTGGTTTATTGATTGTAGGAGTTAAGAGACATGATCTTGAAAGATAAGAGACTTAACTTGTTTTACTTGGTTATTAACATTTTGTTAAAAGTGTTGTGAAACCTCATTCGCGAGTAATGAGTACTTGGTTTTAAAAAGAATAATGTTTCTTGATTTGGAAATGAGAATAAGTGTCGAGCAAACCACAAAGCGCTAATAAAGGAAAGTGTATTGGCAAATAACTAATTGTTATTAAAACCAGTAGAAACCTCCATCTGCATAGAAGCTAAGATAAGACAAAATTGTATTACATTTCCTAGATCATGGCTGCTGTAACAAGATTGTTGTAAACAAGAATAAACGGCTCACGTATAAGACATATGTTTCTCAGATTGTGTAAAAGAGAATTATATTCTTAAATGATTAAGACTCTGAACTATGAAACTTTTCTAAAATAAAGAGACCTGAGTAATTGAAATTAGGCAAACTGGAACTTTAGGGAAAGAATGTTGTTGAAAAGGAAAGTGTTTTGGTTTACCTAAAAATGTGAGTCACTCTATTTTTATACTACGGGTATCGGGTGACCTTTATAAAAGGAATGGATCTCTTTAAAAGGAATTTAACGTACGTAGTACTTTAGGGTTAAAACCCGGACCTTGATATAAAATGGAAGTACCTTGAGTTATGTATAACTTGCCTATGCTTGTTGTTGTATAACTTGCCTATGCTTGTTGTTGTGTAACTCGCCTATGCTTGTTGAGATAGCCTTTGTTGTGCAAATGTTGATATCAGGTGACTTCTTGAGAAAGAGTGGATCTTTTATAAAAGTCTAGAAGTATGGTAATTTGCTTGAGCTTGTTTGTGATAGCCTGATCACCCAGTATATTGTTGTTGATGTTACATGGACATGTCTACACCGAGGCAGAATTCCGGGGGCATGTGGCCATGCGGCAGGGTTGATTACCCGATATAGTGTTATTGTGGTTACATGGACATGTCTACACCGATCTGGTCGGGGCATGTGGCGTCGCGGGGTTGATCACCCAAGATATTGTTGTTGATGTTACATGGACATGTCTACACCGAGTCAGGGGCATGGCCCGTGCGGCGGGGTTGATCACCCGATATATTGTTGTTGATGTTACATGGACATGTCTACACCGAAGCGGTCGGGGCATGTGGCCGTGCGGCATTGTTATTATTGTTGCATCATGGACATGTCTACACCGTCTGAGTCCGGCATGCGGCCATGATGCGAACATGATTGATGTTGTGGGCGTGAGACCCATAGTTATATTAGTGATGACGTTGAGGCGTGAGTCACGACTTGACCTTTTATGTTGCGTCTTGTATTTTTCGTTATCATACATGTCTCGCTTTATGTAGATTGTTATGATTTAAGCTGCAGATTTTGATTTCACATACTTGGTACTGTTATCGACCTCGCCCGGAGGCTGCGTTAAATCCGCAGTAGAGTACATCGGTAGTTGATCCTCACTCTTAGGATCACAGTTCAGCGTTGGGAAGCTCCGTTCTCCGGAGGCTTATCTTTTGGTATGTTACCCTTAGTTGTAGGTTCTTGTACATTCAGGGGTATGGCGGGGCCCTGTCCCGTCATGTTGTATAAAAACTCTTAGAGGTCTGTAGTACTGTTGTGGGCAGGGTTTGTAAAAAGGATTAAACTGTTCATTTTGAAAGAGTTGTTTATATATATTTTATTGGAAGGTAACCGTTTGGTTGCTTTGTTTATGATCATATATCTTGTTTCTTGTTTAAGTTTTATTTTCCGCTGGTTTTCTCTGATGTTGTATCACTAGGGTGCCCGGGGTAAGGCACCAGTCACGGGCCCGGGATCGGGTCGTGACATACCTTCTATATTGTTGTGAGCCAATTGGGGCTATTTGGTTATTGTATTTCGGCCTTGAAAAGGTGGCAAAGTAAGTAAAAACAAAGGAGGTGCTGTCCGATTTTCCGTAGAATATAGAGACTTAACACTTATAATATTCTACGATTGAAGTAAGGCTTTAATAGACGTATTGTGAATATTATAGGTTGACATACTACGGGTGGGACTTTGTACTTGGAAAGTGGTTTGACCCGACGAGGTATGTAGAACTTTTTCCTATCTTTTGAGCATGACTAGTTTCGCGTATATAGTACGGTAGACGTACAAGACTTTGACATTCCTTACTAGCCTTATAAAAAGCCAAGTCGGGTGAGTTAGGAAGTTAACTTACTTCTTTGAAAATATTAAGGATGTCTTAAGTCTTAGTAAAGTTAAGGGACTTGAAGGGATTTAAAGTATGTGATACTTGTGTCGTTTTAATCGTATAAGTCCCTTGGATAGGAAAATGTACTTGACTAAAGGTATAAAGTGAATATAATGACTTTATGGGAAGTTGGTTATATTGACTTTATGCAAAGGTAAATGGCTTGTGTTAATGAAAGGGCAAATTGATTTTAAGGTATCAATTGCCTAAAGTTTTAATAAAAAAAAAGAAGTCACTTGATTTAGAAACCTAACTTAAATTCTAAAGGTATTGTGACTTGCCTTGAAATGTAATTTGGACTTGATGCTATGGTTAATAGTGTCGTGGAAGCTTTCTTTTAAAAAGAGTCATTTGTTTTAAAGAGTAGAAGTACGTAGTACTTTGGGTTAAATTTCCGGATTCTTATAAAAGACATATAAGTGCCTTAAGTAAACTAAAATGAGCATATATGGAAAAGACTAATAAGAAGTTAGGGGGAATTCTAACTTGCTTATCTATTATATGATGGCCGGTTTTGAGACATGGTAAGAGTATCGGTGAGGGGCAGGCCCCCAAGACGCGATCTGCGCCTCCGGGATAAGAGTATAAATGAGGGGTAAGCCCCCAAGACGTTATACCACCTGCGTTACTATCTTCTTCAGGGTAAGAGTATAAATGAGGGGCAAACCCCCAAGACGTTATACCACCTGCTTCAGGGTAAGAGTATAAATGAGGGGTAGGAACCCCAAGACGTTATACCACCTGTTTTTATGGGTTCGCTACCCATGATATGATCGGGAGACTGCTATTGTGATGTTATGCATTATTCTGATGTACTCTCATTGTTAGTAAGGCCTTGTGTCGTAATTTTGTTATCATACATGTCTCCGACTTTCTTTTAAACTTATGTTGTAATTACGAGACTTTCGATTTTACATACTTAGTACATATTGTGTCGACCCCCTTCTCGGGGCTGCGTTAAATGCCGCGAGGAAGAGTAGCGGTGGCGGATCCTCACTCTTAGGATCGCTTATCAGACGTCGGAAGCTCCATTCTCCGGAGGCTTGTCTTTCTTTTAGTACAGTTTTTCCCTGATGTTGTAGATTTATGTACATTCAGGGGTATGGCGGGCCACTGTCGCCACATTTGTTATTCCTAAGTCCGTATTCACATATGTGGTTGGGCTATAAGAACCGAGTTGTAAAGTTGTACTTTTGACTTTGTTTATATTATGGAAGCGGCCTTATCGGCTGCTGTGTTGTTATATTGTTTACATGTGTTTATGTTGTGTATGTTCATTGCTATTCTCTGATATATACCGGCAGGGTCCTCGGGTAGGGCACGATGGCGGCCAGTCGGGTCGTGGCGACTTTATTATGACAGGTGGGACTGGTGTTCATGTGTATTCCTTGGTGCTTTTATATCATAGGCTGGCGGTGAGGAAGGTATTCCACGGGCATGATTGATGTTATGGGCGTGAGACCCATAGTTGTATTTGAGTGATGACTTTGAGCGTGAGTCACGACTTGACATATCGCTTATTTATTGTGATCGTAGTTTGGTTATCATACATGTCTCTGCGTTATATAGACTACTATGATTTCATTCTGATATTTTCAGTTTCACATACTTGGTACTGTTATGCGACCTCCTTGGGGCTGCGTTCATCTGCAGGTAGAGTACGCGGTGTTGATCCTCGCTCTTAGGAGTCACGATTCGGCGTTTGGGAAGCTCGTTTCTCAGGAGGCTTAGCGATGGTATAGTCCCTGTCGTTGTAGGTACTTACATTCGAGGGTATGGCGAGACCCTGTCCCCGCCATTGTTGTCATATCCTTCTTAGAGTGCAGAAATGCTTGTTGTGGGCGAGTTTGTAAAGGGATGTAGCTCGATTTTAAAGTTTATATATATATATCTTAGAAAGGCAAGTTTCTCAGATAATTGTTTCATATTTCATATTATATCTGTCTTGTTTATGTTCATTGATTACTCATTGATTGTATCACTAGGGTTCCTGGTAAGACACGATCCACGGGCGGGTTGAGTCGTGACACTAGTGATACTACATCGTAGAAAAATCGTGAAATAAACTCAAAGATAAGAACAATATGAAATAAGAAACAGGCTAACCAAAACGGTCACCTATCTGTATATATATCAAAATCACAACAGTAACATCCTTTACAAACCCGCCACAACAAGCATTCTGCACTCTAAGATTTTTTATAACAACTATGACGGGACAGGGCCCCGCCATACCCCTGAATGTACAAGAACCTACAATCTCAGGGACACATACCAAAAGATAAGCCTCCGGAGAAACGGAGCTTCCCAAAACGTAGAACTGTGATCCTATGAGCGAGGATCAACAACCGGTGTACCTCTACCTGCGGCATGAACGCAGCCCCCCGAAGGAGGTCAGTACAACAGGTACCAAGTATGTGCAACTGAAAATACTGTAAATGAAATCATAACCGTCTATATAAAACAGGAGACATGTATGATAACCAAGCTACAATACACAATATATATTAGCAGTCATGTCAAGTCAGGGACTCACGCCCGTAAAGTCATCACTCAAATATAACCTGGGAATTTAACCCGCACAATGGCCGCATGCCCCGGCATCTTACCTCGGTATAAGCATGGCCATGGAACCATCCTAATAGACGCATACCCGTGGACCATCCATCGTGTCAGTATGTCCAAGGGAAATAAGAAGATAACACTCATAGTGGAAGCATACTCGTGGGCCACCCAACGTGTCAGTATGTCCAAAGAAAATAACAAGATAACACTCCTAGTGGAAGCATACATGTGGGCCACCCATCGTGTCAGTATGTCCAAAAGGAAATAACAAGATAACACTCATAGTGGAAGCATACTCGTGGGCCACCCAACGTGTCAGTATGTCCAAAGCAAATAACAAGATAACACTCATAGTGGAAGCATACTCGTGGGCCACCCAACGTGTCAGTATGTCCAAAGCAAATAACAAGATAACACTCCTAGTGGAAGCATACCCGTGGGCCACCCATCGTGTCAGTTTGTCCATCAATCAACCAGATAGCCGGCCCTCCATCGAGAGGCGCGGTAGCACATAAATACAACACTTGCACAACAAAGGCTATCACAACAAGCATAGGCAAGTTCAACATACTCTTAGACTTTCATTTTATGACCACAAATCCGGGTTTTAACCCCAAGGTACTACGTACTTTAATTCTTTCAAAAAGATCCATTTCTTTTACGAAGGTCACACGATACCCGTAGTATCAAAATAGAGTAACTATCATTTTAAGTAAACCAAAACAATTTCCATACCTTCTTTTTGAATAAACCAAGACAATATCATGCCTTTTTTTTAAACCAATTTAAGACAAAACCATGCCTTCCTTTTAAACCAAAACACTTCAATTCCTCAAGTCTCTTTTCTTTTAGAAAACAAGTTTCTTACTTTGGAATTTAAGAAAATCAATACTTGTTTATAATGATTCTTATTAAAGCAACCATGATCTATAAAATGTAATACAATTTTGTCTTATCTTAGCTTCTATGCAGATGGAGGATTCTACTTGTTTTAATATAATTATTGTTATTACATTTTCCTTTATTAACTTCTTTGTCACGACCGAACTGGGCGTGGTGGTGCCTACGAGCACCCAAGTAGCCATACATCATCAGTGTCAGTAGAACATAAAACACATACGAAACCAATAAGGTACGAAGCGAGAATATGAGAAAACTTGCCTTTTCGGCATATATATAAATAACAACTCTTACAAATGAGCAGTTTAATCCTTTTTACAAACCACGCCTACAGCGATTACTGCACTCTACGAAAGATATGACAACAACGACGGGGCGGGGCCGTCATACCACGAATGTAGCACCTACCACGCGGGGACTATACGAACAAGCCTCGGAGAAACGGGCTTTTCCCCAACCGAAGTGTGACCCTAAGAGCGAGGATCAACGGCGGTGTACCTTTACTGCGGCATGAGCGCGGCCCCAGAGAGGTCGATCTGGCAGTGCAGAGTATCGGCTGAAAATCTGTAAATGAAATCATAGTAGTCTATATAAAGCAGAGACATGTATGATAAGCAAACTACGATTCCTGATAAATAAGCGATCATATCAAGCGAGGACTCACGCCTCGAAGTCATCACTCAAATACATAAATATGGGTCTCACGCCCAAAACATCAATCATGCAAGTGGAATACCTTCCCACCGCGATCTATGATATATAAAAGCACGAGATACATGAACACGAGTCCCACGTGTCATAATAAAATCGTGCGGGGTAAGTATGAAGGCATAGCCGACTACTAAAACCACCGTACCAACAAGGTCATAAATCGTATCATGAAATCTGTCTAGCCGTCACATGATCAAAGCCGCCACTCGCGCGATATCTAATGTGCGCGTCTAGCCCCGAACTCCGCGACTCGCATGGCCACCCCAATGGCCCGCATGAGGTATTCCCCGCATCGGTAGCTACTCCCGGCATCCTCACGACTTCGCGATCCGCGTAGCCACGTGACCGCGTGCCCATAAGGACGAATGTCACGACCGTTCGGGGCGTGGTCGTGCCTTGCAGGGCACCAGTAGTCATATATCGAGTAATCAGCGGAAATATAAAGCAAGACATGAAACAGTTTATAAAATAAGACCACGATTTATGTGAGAAAACATCGCCTTTCGGCATATATATATAATAATGGTTTAGCAGTTACATCCGAAACTGTACATGACTACAGACCTCTAAGGAAATATACAACTATGACGGGACAGGGCCCCGCCATACCTGCATACAAAACTATCTACAACAGGAGATCATACCCAAAGTAGAGCCTCGGAAAAGATGGAGCTCACACCAACGTAGAGATCCTAAGAATGTGGATCTAGCACTGCTTGCTTACTGCGGCATGAACGCAGCCCCGAAGGAGGTCAAGATAACAGTACTAAGTATATGAAGCGTAAAATACTTAAATGAAACATATCATTTTAAAAGCAGTTTTGCAAGTATGTATAAAACAACAAAGGAAACGCGCATAGTGCCACATCACAAACAAGAGCGTGATAGGTAAAGCATGTGTCTTTTCTAGGTTGCGAATGATCGAGCAGGCCAATTGCGTAGTATCACCATGCAAGCCTAATCACGGACTCCGTAGTCCGCATAGGCCAATCACATAGGCCCGCATAGGGTATATAACCCGCGTCGAGGTAGCTACTCGGCATCACCGACTCGTCGTCGCATGGCCACATAGACGCGTGAGGTATAACCTCGCACACTAACTGGAACTCCGTAGCTCCGCATAGGTCCCTTGGACCGCATGAGGTATTCTCGAATCATGGTCGCACCGCTGAGTCTACCCGCGTGGAGGCGACAACCCCGGGTAATATGTCAAGAGGTGAGTGATGTTACACTAACCTAACAGCTTATCGTTAACAACATAAGCACAACAAGAATACTCTTTTACACAAACGTTACAAGACACTAACACACATAGCATCATATCATGTCTACTTATCAAACCATCTTATTATTCTTTTCACAATTCAATATAAGTCTGTTATAAACACATAGGCAAACTGTTTCTTTTATCAATCTTAAGTGGTTATACTTAACTTCCCATAAAGCTAGTATAACTCTTAAGCTTCTGTTTAAAAACCAATTAGTTCTCTTCTGTTAAAAATGATTCAGTATTCTTATGAAATGCTTTCAGATCTTTATTATTCGGCTTAAGCGTGAGGCATCGCTAGTAAGTGTTATTCGAGGCTTAAGCGTGAGGCATTCTGTAAGTATTATTCGAGCTTAAGTCAAAGACATTGCGTAGTTATTATTCGCTTAACACGTACGTCTACCGTACTATATATATTGTAAAATATCATGCTTTAGGAAGAATCACATACCATCTCAGCGAAAACCACCTGTCAAGTTGAATATGTCGCGCGCAGAGAGTCTGCCTATAATAGTCACAGACATCTATCAAAGACTACTCTGAAGGTCATTCTAAACAGAGGGTTCACAATTCTATGGAAAGTTGGGCGTACTTCCCTGCGGTGAGCTATATAAGTCTCATGTGAAAGCAGTCCTATGTAAATGATTTGATTATTCTTCTTTTAAACCTTCTACTGTGGTAACATTCAATTCTATTACGTGATATTCTTCTAAGTATTTAATACTTATTCTAATACTACAACAGAAGTATTCTCTAATTCAAAAGAGGTTAGGATTAGTTACCTCGGTAAGCCCAATAATATCCTAGATAAAGTCGCTGAGCAAGGTTTAGCTCCTAAGTTATGCGCTCAGAGCTCAAGAAACCTTAGAAGTTCTTCACAACTTCTACTAAGTACTAAGGAATTTGGGCTAGGGTATTTTGGGCATTATAACAATACAAGAAGGCAACTTTTCTACCAAGGGAGGGGGGTAGATTTTGGCTAGGCTAGGGGGGGGGGTATTCGGCCAAGGGCCTTCACAAGGGGAGGGGGAGGTGTTGGACGAAAAGGCTTAAGGGAGAGGAGAGGATTTTCAAGACTTGGAAAGATTTGTGGATGAAGAACTCTTCATCTTAAGGGGGGTATTTATAGGTCAAGAAGTGGCCAACCAATGGCCAAGATTAAGACAAGTGCAAGGCAAGTGTAGGGTGAGGATTAACTATACACAAATATCCTACCAACTCCTTGACTTTGTGCAAGGCACAAAAAACGTGCCAATGCTTCTCCAATTCGTCCAAATGGACGATTCAAGTCCACCAATTGGAGGGTGCCAAGTGTCGCCCTCCCGTTGGTCCAAAATGTTTCGTCTCTCGGAAAAATCCGCAAAAATTAGAAATGGCATAGCCGTAATTTACCCTACGAAAGCTGTGGAAACGTTTCGTCGGAAAACTATTCGTTTTGTGAGTTGTGCACAAATAAAAAACGTCCAAGGCTTATTTTTAAGGCTAGACTTTTGTACGTATTCCCTTACGTACATACTCTGGAAATACGGGGTATAACATTCTCCCCCCTTAGAAACATTCGTCCCGAATGTTCCTTCCCAAGACAGTTAACGATAAGATTCTTCATAACTTAAACGATTTGCAAATGCCACACACGGCCACGTAACAACACTTGGCGTAAACGATAACGAAAATTTACAAGTAGGAAAGTGAATTACCCGGAGGTGTGGGAATAGGTGAGGATACTTCGCCTCATGTCCTCGGCTTCCCGTCATCTCCTCCTAAGCTCGTTCCGCCACAAGACTTTGTGGAAGCCACGTCCTTGGTCAGACGCCTAACGACGATCGACTATCGCTATGGAATCTCCTCATACGATAACCCTCGGTCACTGGACATCGCGTCAATCGGGTGTACCCTAGATGGATCCGTACATCTCTCAAGCGTAGATACGTGAAAAACCGGATGCCGCCCCGGACGGACGGCAGATCCAACTCGTAGGCAAACTTGCCTACCCTGCGGACAATATGAAACGGCCCAATGTACCTAGGGCTGATTTTCCCCTTCTTCCCGAATCTCATCACACCGCCATGGGTGACACCTTTAGGAAAACCCAATCATGAACCTCAAACTCAAGATGCCGACGACGATGATCTGCATACGACTTCTGTCGACTCTGAGCTGTCAATAGCCGCTCTCGGATAAGCTTCACATATCCACTGCCTGCTGCACCAAATCTGGTCCCACTAGCTGCACCTCGCCCACATCGAACCAACCTATAGGCGATCTGCACTTCCTCCATACAAGGCCTCATAAGGCGCCATCCGAATCTTTGGAGTGGTAGCTATTATTATATGCGAACTCAACTAGAGGCAAATGATCCTCCCAACTACCACTGAAGTCAATAACACGGGCTCGCGACATATCCTCGAGAGTGCGGATAGTGCGCTCTTCTGTCGTGCATGCGTGGATGAAATGCGACTTCGAGCTCACTGCGTCCCTAAACCCCTGCGGAAGGACCTCCGAGAAGTTAGCGTGGCGGGCTCCCACATGCGATATGATCGAAGTAGGGACTCCATGCGATCGGCGATCTCTCGGATGTAAAGTCCGCATAATCCTCACCAAAAAGTCGTCTGACGGAAGAAAATGGGCTGATTTAAATCGACCGTCGACGATAACCCATATAGAATCATGTCTCCTGCGAGTGCGAGGTAATCCTGTGATGAAGTCCATGTTGATTACCTCCCACTTCGGTCGGGATCTCAATCGTCGTAACAAACCACGGGCCTCCGGTGCTACCTTCACCTGCGACAACACGGGCGCGAGCTACGAACTCGCAACGTCCTCTTCGCCATCCCACCAATACAGATCTAAGGTCGTGGTACATCTTGGTCGACCGGATGGATAGAGTAACGCTTGCGTGTGCTTCCCCAAGAACTCTGCCAAGTCACGAAACATCCGAACACACAATATGCCCTCAAACCTTAGCACCCCATCAGGTGCTACCTCAAAAGGACCCTTGCCCTCACGAAGAGCGGTATCACGATATCGAATCAAAGCCGATCCTCGAGCTGTTGCCTCTTCACCTCGCCGACGATGGAAGACTTCGGCAACCTCACGAACTCTAACCCCACGCTATCGTAATCAATCAAAGCGGACACAAGGCTCGCTAATCGATGCAAATCACGAACCATGTCCTCCTCTCTAGCTTCACATCGATAGGCTCCCATCGACTACGACTAAGAGCATACGCAACATGGGCCTTCCCCGGGTGGTACAGGATATCAACATCGTAATCCTTAAGCAACTCTAACCACCGTCTCTGCCGTAAGTTCAGCTCCCTCTGGCTGAAGATATACTGGAGGCTCTTGTGGTCTGTAATAATATCCACGTGAACCCCATACAAATAGTGCCTCCAGATCTTCAAAGCGTAAATCACGGCCCGACTCAAATCATGGGTGGGGTAGTTCCTCTCGTGTTTCTTCAGCTGTCGGGATGCATATGATATAACCCTACCATGCTGCATCAACACACTTCCCAACCCGATGCCTGACGCATCACAATACACGACATAACCATCTGGACCTGCGGAAGAGTAAGAAGCGGGCGGTCGTCGATCTCTCTTTCAAGAATCGAAACCTCGCCACAAGCATCGACCATCAAACTTGCCTTCCAGTCGGCCTAGTCAATGTGCGTAGATAGAAGCAAACTTCTCTGAACCGTAGATAATATCCTGCAAGGCCCGTAAGCTGCGAACCTCTGCCGAGTAGTAGGTCTAGGCAAGTCTGTCGCCTCGATCTTGGCGTATCCACTCGAATGCCATCGGCCCGACAATATGCCCAGAAACGCCATGAAGTTAACCAAAACTCACATTTGGAAAACTTGGCGTACTAACTGGTCTGAGAAGCGTCGGCCATCGCCTCAAATGTTCGCATGCTCCCGCTCTGGCGAGAATAAACCAAGATATCATCAATGAACACTATCACAAACGTGTCCAAAAATGGTTTGAACACTCGGTTCATCAAATCCATGAATACCGCGGAGCATTGGTCAACCAAAAGACATGACCACGAACTCATAATGCCCGTCACGTCCGAATGCGATCCACTGGGACATCCACCTCTCTGACTCGCACCTGATGATAGCCCGATCGCAGATCAATCTTGGAGAAACATCTCGCACCCTGCAACTGGTCGAACAAATCATCAATCCTGGGAAGGGGGTATCTGTTCTTAATGGTCACCTTGTTCAGCTGCCTGTAATCAACACACATGCGCAGCGTCCCGTCCTTCTTCTTCACGAACAATACCGTGCTCCCATTGGAGAAACACTAGGCACGATGAAGCCGCTTCTCCAAAAAATCTCTAAGTTGATCCTTCAACTCTCTCAACTCGGCAGGTGCCATTCTGTATGGCGGAATGGAAATAGGCCGAGTGTCTGGCAATATGTCAATACAAAACTCAATCTCCCTCTCAGGAGGGATACCCGGGAGGTCATCTGGAAACACGTCTGGGAACTCGCTGACTACTGGAACTGACTGAAAATCTGGTACCGCAGCTTCAGTATCAAACACCCGAACGAGATGGTAGATATACCCCTTCTGCACCATCTTCCTAGCCTTGAGGTAGGAAATAAACCTACCCTAAGCGTCTGGTGCTCCTCCCACTCAACAACCGGCTCCTCGAAACTGGAACCGTACTACTCTCTGCGGTCTACATTGGCGTAGCGAAGCTAGCCAATCCATCCCATGATCACGTCGAAGTCAATCATCTACAACTCTATCAAGTCGTCTAGGGTCTGACGTCTGTAAATGGTCTCAGGACAAGCCCTATATACCATCCGAGCTACCAACGAATCACCCACTGGCGTAGCTACCTCGAAAGGGTCTATGGACTCGTGCTCTATCCTATCCTACTAGCAACAAGGGAGATATATAGGGCAGTAGAACCGGATCTATCAAAGCATATACATAAAACCCGAACCGATAAGGTACATGGCGACATCGGTGAGGCCTCACGATCTGTCGGTGGACAAAGCATAAATGCGGTTCGAGGACCGCTAGAATCGGGACCAGCGCCCGACGACCTGCGCGGCTTTGCTGGTCCGTGAGTACCTGCCCTCCGGGCGAGTAAGCTGTCGAGGATGAAGAAGACCGCGAAAGAACTGTAGGTGACCCTACCATCAAGCCGCCTTGGTGGACAGTTCCTCGCATAGTGACCTGCTGGCCTAATCAAACAAACTCCGTAGCGCACAACTCGCGAAGTGGGATCTACCGTCGGCCACACTTAGGGGTGGTCCGTCGGCGATACCTCTGCTTCTGCGGGCGTCGGAAGTCCGGGGCCCCTGCGCCCTCGAATATCTGGTGTCTTGAGGGCGGTGCGAGTGCTCGAAATGGCCGTGGTGCAAATCTAGGCTGCTGAGCCGCCCACCACGATAGCCACCAAAAGACCTGCCGTCTGGTCTTCTGCTGTCAACCCGCGGTCTCTTGTTATACCCGTAGTTCCGTGGTATGTATGCGACGGCGTCGTGCGAGAAATCTGACAAAGATTGGAAAGGAAGAAAGGCGATTTTCCACGGAAAAGTTTCGGTTTTGTGAAGGAAAAAGGTTCGTTAATGGGGTGGATTCCCGGTTGGTATTCGGACTTCTGGAATATTAGAGAATTATGGAATTTTATTTTGGAAATGGTCACGTGGGGCCCACGGGAGAAATTCTGATTTTGTGGGCCCACTTTGTTTTGAGATTTTGGCCATTGTGGATATTTTGGAAGATGTTTTATTTTGGGCCAATAGGAGGGTGACACGTGTCACCCCGCCTAGGTGGCTTGGCCGAATGGCATTTGTGCACAACACCCGGTTAGAGTCGTTTTTCGACGAAACGTTTTACATAACTTGCGAAGGGAAAATTCCGGCGATGTCTTTTCTTATTTTTGCGGATTTTTCCGAGAGACGGAACATTTTGGACCAACGAGAGGGCGGCACTTGGCACACTCTCATTGGTGGGCAAGGTGGGCGGCACATGGGACGAATTGGGGAGGTCAAGTGGTAGATATTTTGGTAGATATTTGTGAGGGTTTTAAGGAGTAGGGACTAGGGGGCACTTGGGCATATCTTGGCCCTACACTTGTGTAGCACTTGGCTCAATCTTGGCCATTGGTTGGCCTTGGCTTGTGCTATAAATACCCCTCTCCCTTTGATGAATTCTTCATCCTTTCCTAAATGTTTCTAAGTGTTAAATCTTCTCCCTCCCCTTAGTGTTGAGTTCGGCCAGAGGCCTCCTCTCTGAGGCCTTGGCGAGGGTACACCCCTCCTAGTAGTGTGGCAGTGGGGTACCCCACTGTGAGTTGCTTTAGTATAATACCCTTTGTGGTGTAGAAATACTCTCAAAGTATTGTTATAATGCCCAATTACCTTAGCCGTATACCTTGTAGTATTCTAAGGTTATACCTATCTGAAAAGCCGGAAATACTATTATACTTCCGTCAGTCCAAAACCGAAACCTAGGAAAATCTCCATAGTCAGTTGGAGTATTGTGTAGAAGTTGGTTAGAACTTCTAAGGGTGGTTTAGAGCGGGTTGGGCGCTTCGGAGTTGGAGCTAAACGATTGCCGGGATCGACTTTATACTTGGATAATTATGGGCTTATCGAGGTAAATATCTTGTCCTCTATTGTAATTGGAAATTACATGTTGTTAGAATATATAGTTAAAGTATACTATATATAGAATCAACGTGGTTAGTTGGCAATGTCTTTTGACTTAAGCCCAGAAGCGAATCGTATTCAGATGAGACTTGTGTAGTAATCTTGTGGAGTAGAATTGTACCGTTCGGGTAAGATGTATAACCCCACTGGTTGGCTTGGTAGCGGCCCAGTGAGAGGAGGAGATTTACTGTTTGTTGCGGGGAGAGTCTTTGCGAATTTTACGTAGAATGTTCTACGATAAGATCTTAATGTTAATAAAGCGCCTTGTGGCCTTATAGGTTGAAGTACTACGTGTGGCGCGTTCTACTTGGCTTTAGGAGTAGCCGACGGTTGGGAGTACTTGGGCGTTTTGCTATTAGTCGATACTCGTCGCGAGGTATGTGAACCTCTTCCTATCTCTTCTAGCATGATATGTGTGAACTATGTAGTGCGGTGAGCGTCGTGTACTAAATGTATTTGATTGGTGTAAAACATAAAGTGTTATAACGGCTTTATGGGAAGTTGGTTATAACGGCTTTATGTTGGTAAGAAAATACATGTGGTTTTAAAAGGTAAGCGATTTGAACTATAAGCGGCTTGTTATGTGTTAATAAAGAACTTGAAGTATTTCAAAAGAGTTTTGAATCATTTTGAGAAGAAGTAATACTTGATTTGTTTTGAAAACTTAAGAGTTATACTAGCTTTATGGAAAGTTAGGTATAACGTCTTAAGAATGTTTCTTGATTTTGGAAATCAGAATGTGTATCGACAAACCACTGCAGCGTTAATAAAGGAAATGTTTTGTGATTAAGTATTATTAAAACCGAGAAACTTCCATCTGCATAGAAGCTAAGATGAGACAAAATGATATTTCTAGATCATGGTCTTTGTAATAAGATTGTTGTAAACAAGAATATCCTACTCACATATAAGACTTATGTTTCTCGAGATAGTTTAAAAGAGAATTATATTCTTAAATGAATAAGACTATGAACTACTAAACCTTTCTAAATAAGAAACATGAACATTTGAAATTAGGCAAACTTGGGCGTTTGGAAAATAATGTTGTTACTTGAGTTTTACAAAGAGAAGTGTTTTGATTTACTTCAAAAGATAATCACTATATTTTCATATACTCGGGTATTGTGTGACTTTTGTGAAAGTAGCGTATCTTTTAAGAGTTAATGTATGAAGTACTTTGGGGATAAAACCCGAACTTGTTAGCATATAGTAGAAGGTACCGTGTGTATAACTTGATTGTGTTGGTTTGTGATAGCCTTGTAATACCTTCTTGTTGATTTGATAAGTAAACATGCTAGGATGCTACGTGTGTTAGTATCTTGTGATGTTTGTGTAAAGGGTTTTCCTTTGTTGTGCTTATGTTGTTTAACGATAAGTTGTTATGATAGTATTATACATCACTCATCTCTTGAGATGATTAGGGGTTAAGCGCCCTCCGTCTGGGGTAGACTTCGGTGGTCGATGGACCTATGATTCGAGACTACCTCATGCGGGTCGAGGGCTATGCGGGCTGCGGAAGTTCGGTGTTGAGATGCGGCCGCTTGTGGTCATGCGGTCCTTGTGGCCGTGCGGACGGCGAGTCGAGGATCTTTGCCGGGAGTAGCTACCCTCGATGCGGGGTTATACCTCATGCGGGCGATCTGATTGGCCTATGCGGGCTGCGGAAAGTTCGGGGCTAGACGCGCGCATTAGATCTGCGGGCAAGTGGTGACTTTGATCATGTGGCGGTCAGACAGATCTTATGATCTGATTCGCGACCTTGTTGGTGCGTGGGTGTTAGTAGTCGGCTATGCCTTCGTACTTACCCTGTACGTGTTATTATGGCACAGGTGGGACCTGGTGTTCGTGTGTGTTCCTTGGTGCTGTTATATCATAAACTGCCAGCAGTGAGGAAGGTATTCCACGGGCATGATTGATGTTGTGGGCGTGAGACCCATTGTTATATTTGAGTGATGACTTGAGGCGTGAGTCACGACTTGACATATCGCTTATTATTGTGAGCGTAGTTTGGTTATCATACATGTCTCCGCTTTATAGACTATTATGATTTCATTTACGATATTTTTAGTTTCACATACTAAATTTTTGTTATCGACCTCCTTGAAGTGCGTTCATCCGCGAGTAAAAGTACACGATCATTGATCCTCGCTCTTAGGGTCACGATTCGGCGTGTGGGAAAGCTCCGTTTCTCGGAGGCTTATCGATGGTATAGTCCCTGTTGTTGTAGGTGTTTACATTCGGGGTATGGCGGGGCCTGTCCGCCATTGTTGTCGTATCATTTCTTAGAAGTGCATGTAATCTTGTTGTGGCGGGGTTTGTAAAAAGGATTAAAGCTGCTCATGTTGGAAAAAGTTGTTATTTATATATATCGAAAGGCAAGTTTTCTCAGTTATTGTTTCATATTTCATAATATGTCTTGTATTGTTTTATGTTCGTGATTACTCGATGTTGTATCACTAGGGTGCGAGGTAAGGCACGATCCACGGGCGGAATCGGTCGTGACAAAAGTGGTATCGAGCGATTAATCCTCGGAAAGTGTCTGAGCCGTATCGATTCGGAGTCTTGATTATCGGTGTGTTGTGCACCACGCCAATAATCGGAGGCTATAGGATATTTAGGATTGGTTTCTATTCTTCTCACTGAGGTCGTGCATTAGAGCTTTGTTTTAAGTTTGACCATCTAAACTTATTTCTTTCCCTTACCGCTATGCCTCGCGTGGCGGCCGGGCCCGGGAGGGCAAAGCGGCGGAGGCTGCGAGTAGAATCTGAGAGGGTTGCGAGGGCACAGGCCCAGTCATTACCTAGGGTAGTGCTTCATTCGGGATTTCTGCGGCGTTACTAGCCCGTGAGTTTAGCAGCGGCGGCGGTTCCTCTGCGGTCATGATATTTGAACCTTGTTCCACGGCCAGAGCAGAGAATGTAGATTGCAAAGCGACCTGTTACTAGCCATGGATTTGGCTACGGAGATTATACCGATGTACCACGAGTCTTGATGACTACCTAAGAAAGGGTTGTGCAAGAGTAATTCTTGATTGGGCTTGAGCATGGCACGTATGCGGGCTTATGCGCGTGGCCGAAAGCGTAGAGATCGACGGGTTAACGAGGGCGCGAAGAGGGCGAGCGGCAAGGTCCTCGGTAACTTTCAAGGTGAGTATACCTTAAGTGCTATGTTCGATAGCGGTGTGTTAGTTGTGATTAGAAATCATGGTGGGTTAGCAGGAGTAAGATTTTGGAGGATAGAGAAAGTGTGAGCCTTAGAGCTTTATACGCAAGACCTTAGAGGTAAGGCCATCTCGGGTAGAGGCGTATGTTTATGTTTGACCCTTATAGGAGTGCATAGTGCGTGAGTTGTGTTTGGGGATAGGTCCTAAGTAGTGTGAAATGAAGAGGGTGGTTGAGCTAAGAAGACCGCTAGGTTTTAAACGTGATTAGTGAGATTGTTCGATCGGGAGCTAGTATTGTGCGGCGTTGCCGGTCGGGTTGAGGCCACGTTGCGGGTCAACCAGCGGCATGTATGGCGGTGGGTGCAGTTGTGGTGGTCGCGCTTGTGGTAGGGTCACGAGGTGCTAGGCCCAAGTTTAGTTAACCAACGTCTGAGTTTGTGGATGCGTTCGACCGGTGGTCGGCGATGGGGCAGCCCATCGTGTTCTTGATCGGGACCGTTCACTTGGCGATGTTGATTTATCGAGAAGGTTGTAAGGCTGCAGGTGCCTACCTTCACCTTATGATGACGATGGAGCCAGTTCACGGCTGTTTTTGTTTGGAAGTTTTACCAAGCATGTGTTAAGAACTCGGTGAGTCTCGAATCGCATTCGCCTCGGGCGGTCGTGGATTTGAGGTAGTTGTGAGGATTGTTGTCTCTGTGGAGGAGGCGTTTGAGCTACCATTTCGGTGTTCGGATGTCGCCTTATGAAGCCTTGCGGGCGGAAGTGTAAGTTCTTGATCGATTGGTTCGATGTTGGCGGGGTTCGGATAGTTGGTTGATCTTGTTCCGGTAATTTGTGGATAGTGAAGCTTGTCTAGAAGAAGTTACGGCGGCTCGGAGGAATCGTGCGGATAATCGGCGGCGCTTAGAGTTCGAGTTGACGGTCGGTCTTCTTGAAAGTACCACCGGACGGTGTGACGAGTTTTGGAAAGCGAAGGAACTTAGCGAGTTACTTTGGGCCTTTGTGAGTTCATGTGAAGAATAGGCGGGTTGCCTATATGTTAGCATTTGCCGTCCGACTTAGGAGGAAGGGCGTCCGGTCTTCGTATTGTTATGTTCGGGAAAGTATCGAAGATCCATCGAGAATGTTCGATTAATGATGACCTCGTTAGAGATAGTAACCCGAGTTTTGGATACTAAAGCGATGTCGAAATATGGTAAGAATTCAGTGTCACGGCGAACGGTGATCGCGTGCGGCCGGTACCATTTGTTGGGTCGTTGGAGCAAGGCTCGCGACAAAGTGACAAAAGTAGTATTATTTGTTGTGATGTTAGAGGTGTTTCCTCGTGGACTTGGATGTAGGTATTTTGAGTGGGTATTTACGTGGCGGTGTGGCGGGATTGTTTCGTAAGTATAGTAGTGAAGACTATCTTGTGCGCGCGTTCGTTTTGAGACTTAGAAGGAACATTCGGGACGAATGTTTCTAAGGAAGAATGTTATACCCGTAGTTCGAGGTATGTATGCGAGGGCGTGCGTGCGAGAATCTGACGAGAAAGATTGGAAAGGAAGAAAGAGCGATTTTCCACGGAAAAGTTTCCGGTTTTGTGAAGGAAAAAGGTTCGTTAATGGGAATTGGATTCCCAGTTGGTATTCGGACTTCTGGAATATTAGAGAATTATGGAATTTTATTTTTGGAAATGGTCACGTGGGGCCACTGGAGAAATTCTGATTTTGTAGGAGCCCACTTTGTTTTGAGATTTTGGCCATTGTGGATATTTTGGAAGATGTTTTATTTTGGGCCAATAGGAGGGTGACACGTGTCACCCCGCCTAGGTGGCTTAGCGAATGGCATTTGTGCCTGGCCTTTGGTTAGAGTCGTTTTTAAAGCGTTTTACATAACTTGCGAAGGAAAATTCCGGCTATGTCTTTTCTTATTTTTGCGGATTTTTCAGAGGCGGAACATTTTGGACCAACGAGAGGCGGCGCGCACCTCATTGGTGGGCAAGGTGGGCGGCACATGGGACGAATTGGGGAGGTCAAGTGGTAGATATTTTGGTAGATATTTGTGAGGGTTTTAAGGAGTAGGGACTAGGGGGCACTTGGGCATATCTTGGCGCTACACTTGTGTAGCACTTGGCTCAATCTTGGCCATTGGTTGGCCTTGGCTTGTCTATAAATACCCTCTCCCTTTGATGAATTCTTCATCCTTTACTAAATGTTTCTAAGTGTTAAATCTTATCCCTCCCCTTAGAGTTGAGTTCGGCCAAGAGGCCTCCCCTCTCCTGAGGCCTTGGCCGAGGGTACACCCACTCCTAGTAGTGTGGCAGTGGGGTACCCACTGTGAGTTGCTTTCGTATAATACCCACTGTGGTGTAGAAATACTCTCAGTATTGTTATAATGCCCAAATTACCTTAGTATACCTTGTAGTATTCTAAGGTTATACCTATCTGAAGCCGGAAATACTATTATACTTCCGTCGATCCTAAGCAAAACCACAGGAAAATCTCCATAGTCCGTTGGAGTATTGTGTAGAAGTTGGTTAGAACTTCTAAGGGTGGTTTAAAGCGGGTTGGGCGCTCGGAGTTGGAGCTAAGCGATTGCCGGGATCGACTTTATACTTGGATAATTATGGGCTTATCGAGGTAAATATCTTGTCCTCTATTGTAATTGGAAATTACATGTTGTTAGAATATATAGTTAAAGTATACTATATATAGAAATGAGCGTGGTTAGTTGGCAATGTCTTTTGACTTAAGCTGAAGAAGCCCAATCGTATTCTGATGGAGCTTGTGTAGTAATCTTGTGGAGTAGAATTGTACCGTTCGGGTAAGATGTATAACCCACTGGTTGGCTTGGTAGCGGCCCCGTGAGAGGAGGAGATTTCTGCCATTGCGGGGAGAGTCTTTGCCGAATTTTACGTAGAATGTTCTACGATAAGATCTTAATGTTAATAAGCGCCTTGTGGCCTTATAGGTTGAAGTACTACGTGTGGCGCGTTCTACTTGGCTTTAGGAGTAGCCGAAGCGGTTGGGAGTACTTGGGCGTTTTGCTATTAGTCGATACTCGTCGCGAGGTATGTGAACCTCTTCCTATCTCTTCTAGCATGATATGTGTGAACTATGTAGTGCGGTGAGCGTCATGTACTAAATGTATTTGATTGGTGTAAAACATAAAGTGTTATAACGGCTTTATGGGAAGTTGGTTATAACGGCTTTATGTTGGTAAGAAAATACATGTGGTTTTAAAAGGTAAGCGATTTGAACTATAAGCGGCTTGTTATGTGTTAATAAAGAACTTGAAGTATTTCAAAGAGTTTTGAATCATTTTGAGAGAAGAAGTAATACTTGATTTGTTTTGAAAACTTAAGAGTTATACTAGCTTTATGGAAAGTTAGGTATAACGTCTTAAGAATGTTTCTTGATTTTGGAAATCGAATGTGTATCGACAAACCAACTGCGGCGTTAATAAAAGGAAATGTTTTGTGATTAAGTATTATTAAAACCAAGAGAAACTTCCATCTGCATAGAAGCTAAGATGAGACAAAATGATATTTCCTAGATCATGGTCTTTGTAATAAGATTGTTGTAAACAAGAATATCCTACTCACATATAAGACTTATGTTTCTCGAGATAGTTTAAAAGAGAATTAAATTCTTAAATGAATAAGACTATGAACTACTGAAACCTTTCTAAATAAGAAACATGAACATTTGAAATTAGGCAAACTTGGGCGTTTGGAAAATAATGTTGTTACTTGAGTTTTACAAAGAGAAGTGTTTTGATTTACTTGAAAGATAATCACTATATTTTCATATACTCCGGGTATTTTGTGAATTTTGTGAAAGTAACGTATCTTTTAAATAGTTAATGTATGAAGTACTTTGGTTATAAAAAAACGAACATTTTAGCATATAGTAGAAGGTACATGGTGTGTATAACTTGATTGTGTTGGTTTGTGATAGACTTTTAATACCTTCTTGTTGATTTGATAATTAAACATGCTAGGATTCTACGTGTGTTAGTATCTTGTGATGTTTGTGTAAAGGGGTTTTTCATTTGTTGTGCTTATGTTGTTTAACGATAAGCTGTTATGATAGTATTATACATCACTCATCTCTTGAGATGATTAGGGTTAAGCGCCTCCGTCACGGGGTAGACTCGGCGGGTCGATGGACCTATGATTCGAGACTACCTCATGCGGGTCGGGGGCTATGCGGGCTGCGGAAGTTCGAGTTAGGATCGGCCGCCTTGTGGTCATACGGTCGCTTGTGGCCATGCGGACGGCGAGTCGAGGATCTTTGCGGGAGTAGCTACCCTCGATGCGGGTTATACCTCATGCGGGCGATCTGATTGGCCTATGCGGGCTGCGGAAAGTTCGAGGCTAGCGCGCATTAGATCTTGTGGGCAAGTGGTCGGCTTTGATCATGTGGCGGTCTAGACAGATCTTATGATACGATTCATGACCTTGTTGATGCTGTAGGTGTTAGTAGTCGGCTATGCCTTCGTACTTACCACATGCGTGTTATTATGCGCAGGTGGGACACGGTGTTCGTGTGTGTTCCTTGGTGCTTTGTTATATCATAAAGCTGCCGGCGATGAGGAAAGGTATTCCACGGGCATGATTGATGTTGTGGCGTGAGACCCATTGTTATATTTGAGTGATGACTTGAGGCGTGAGTCACGACTTGACATATCGCTTATTATTGTGAGCGTAGTTTGGTTATCATACATGTCTCTGCTTTATAGACTATTATGATTTCATTTCTGATATTTTAGTTTCACATACTAAATTTTTGTTATCGACCTCCTTGAGGCTGCGTTCATGCGCGAGTAAAGGTACACGATCATTGATCCTCGCTCTTAGGGTCCAGTTCGGCGTGTGGGAAAGCTCGTTTCTCGGAGGCTTATCGATGGTATAGTCCCTGTTGTTGTAGGTGTTTACATTCGGGGTATGGCGGGCCCCTGTCCGCCATTGTTGTCGTATCATTTCTTAGAAGTGCATGAAATCGTTGTGGCGGGGTTTGTAAAAGGATTAAAGCTGTTCATGTTGGAAAAAGTTGTTATTTATATATATCTTAAAGGCAAGTTTTCTCAGTTATTGTTTCATATTTCATAATATGTCTTGTATTGTTTTATGTTCGTGATTACTCGATGTTGTATCACTAGGGTGCGAGGTAAGGCACGATCCACGGGCGGAATCGGTCGTGACAAAAGTGGTATCGAAGCGATTAATCCTCGGAAAGTGTCTCTGGTATGCGCCCGTTAGGGGCGTTCTTGGTGCCTTACCCGGGCACCCTAGTGATACAACATCGAGAGAAAAACGTGAAATAAAAACTTAGACATGCAACAAGAGATATAATAATAAGCAGGCCAACCAAAGCGATTTGCCTTGGTATATATATAAACACGAGCAGTTTAATCCTTTACAACCACACTTGGCGATCTACGGACCTGCAAGATTTCTGGCGACTATGGCGGGACAGGCCGCCATACCACGAATGTACAAGAACCTACAACTCAGGAAACACATACCAAAAGATAAGTCTCGGAGAAGCGGGCTTCCCAATCTGTTGACGTGGTCCTAAGGCGAGGATCCACGGCCGATGTACCTCTACTGCGGCGTGACGCGGCCCGAAGGAGTCGGATCTAACAGTACCAAGTATGTGGCATGCAATCGTAAATGAAATCATACTAGTCTATATAAGCGGGAGACATGTATGATAATCAAACTCTGATTCTGACATAAAGCGATCATCACTCGATATAACTATGGGTCTCACGCCCATAACATCAATCGAGTTCGCATTATGGCGCGTACCCGGAATCTGCATCGGTGTAGACATGTCCATGATGCAACAATAATACCAATGTCCCATGGCCACATGCCGGAATTACGCATCGGTGTAGACATGTCCATGTGACCTCAATAACAAGACAATCCAAATGGAAGTATACGTGCGCTACGCATCGTGTCGATATGTCGAAGGAAACAATAAGACAACATTCCAAATGGGCGCATGCGATGCGCTACGCATCGTGTCGATATGTCAAAAAGGAAATCACAAGCGATAATCAAAATGGAAACATGCGTGCGCTACGCATCGTGTCGATATATCCAAAGTGATTCACCACAAGACCTTAACCAAAATGGAGGCATGCGTGCGCTACGCATCGTGTCAGTATGTCCAAAGTGATTAACAACAATAATACTATCAACAGGAACGTACCCGTGGAATTTCTCCGTCACTGCTGGCACGTCCAAGTAAGTTCTCAACAAGTCAACCGACCTCCGAGAGAGCGGTAACAGAAATACAACGCTTTGCACAACAAAGGTTATCACAATAAGCGTAGCCAAGCTTCACAACAACAAGCATAGGCAAGTTTCACAACAACACAAAGTACTTTCATTTTTTACCAAAGTCGGGTTTTTAACCCCAGTACTACATCGTAAGTTCTTTTAAAGAGATCCATTTCTTTTATAAAAGTCACCCGATACGTAGTATTAGAATGACCAACCCACCTTCCTTTTCAAACCAAGTAACCACATTCTTTTCCTAAGTTCGGTTTGCCTAGTTTGATTACTCAAGCTTCATTTTCAAATGGTTTCATAGTTCCCAAACTTAATCACTTGATTCCTTTTTAGAACAATTAAGTAACATATGTCATATATGTGAGTAGTTTATTCTTGTTTATAACGATCTTATTACAAGATCATGATCTAGAAAATGTAATATCATTTTGTCTTATCTTAGCTTCTATGCGGATGGAGGTTTCTCTTGGTTTTAATACAACACATCATTATTCAATACATTTTCCTTTATTAACGCTGCGATGGTGCAGCCGATACACGTTACGATTCGAAATCAGTAAAACATTATCCCTTTAAAAACCAAGTACTCATTACTCACGAATGAGGTTTCACACAAACATCCACATTAAAACAAATAAGTTAAGTCTCTTATCTTATAAGATCAAGTCTCTTAACTTCTAACATCAGTAAACCATTTTCACTTACATAAGGTCGTTATAACTAACTTCCCATAAAGCTATTATAACACCCTATGTTTTAAACCAACCAAATTACTTAGCACATGTACGTCTACCGTACTACATAGTTCACAACCATCATGCTAGAAAAGATAGGAAGAGGTTCACATACCTCGCGACGATTTATCGACAATAAGCAAAACGCTCCAAGTACTTCAACCCGTCGGCTACTCCTTAAGCCAAGTAGATCACGCCACACGTAGTACTCCACTCCTAAAATGGTCATAGTACTCCTATCAAACCTTTCTTATCTTTGAAGACTTATACCAATAAAAAAGCCCTCAAAATCTACGGAAATTTCGGCAGCACTTCCCCCGTTTATACTCACTTTTTCCATCTTTTACCAAGGCCCGAATAACCGTAATATATATACCATATATATATATAAGGCGTAATAATTAAACAACATAAAGAAGGGGATTACACGCCCAAACGGTAACGCGGTTTACTATCACGCCTCATATGACAATAAGTAAAAGAAGGGGATTACGCGACGGCCGTGTAGCGGTTTACTATCACGCCATAATGACAATAAGTAAAGAAGGGGATTACGCGACGCCGTGCGCGGTTTACTATCACGCCTTCATAACAATACAATAATTAAAGGGATCACGCCCAAGCGGAGCGATTGAAAAATCTTCCCTTGCGAAATGTAAATCTGATCCAATGTAAATACGGTCCAAAGTAAATCTGATCCTTAAGTTGGGGTCCTTGGCAACTTTGTCCAATTTTACTCATTAGTCATCCAACTTATATTTCCATTCTTAATATAAGTTATAGTTACTTTGTTATAAGCTTCTTAGCAAGTAAGATACGTTTTTACCATTTTAATGGCAAACGGCCAATCCTTTCTTTTAACAAGTTAACAAGATCCAACTCTTCCAACTTACTCCATATATAATATAATCCATATATACTTATAATATATGTAAAAATTACCAAATCACAAAGAGGTTAAGATTTACTACCTCAAATAGCCCAAAATCTATCCAAGAACTTAATATCGCTCCAAGCAAGTCTTAGCTCCAAATCTTTACGTTCCAATCCGCTACAAGCAACCCATGAAGCTCTAACCAACTCCTCTTCAAGATTCGACTCCAAAAAGTGAAGAACAGCAGGGTTCCAAACTTGGAACTTTCGGCCAAGGCATCAAGAATAGGTTAGGGGTGTGAAATCTTCTCCAACACTTGGTACACAATCTTCCTAACACTTTAGGGAAGAACACTTAAGAGTTTTAAGAATTGTTGGACAAATCTTTGCACAAGAACAAGGTCTTGGCAGGAAGCGATGTTCAAGGAGAGAGTATTTTGTCAAGTCTTGAAATGGTTAAGTGTGGGAGTTTTCATCAACTAAGGGTGTATACATAAGACCACCAAGGGTTAGGATGAAGGCAAGTGTGTGGTTGAGATTGGGGACAAGTGTGTGTGGGCCCATGACCAACTTGTCCAAGCTAAAATATCTTGCAAGACAAGGCCACTTGTCTTACCACTTGTCCAAGGATTTCGGCCAAGAGCCACCTAGGGGGGTGACACGTGTCGCCCTCCTACTCGTCCAAAATATTTCATCTTCCGAAAATATCCATAATGGCCAAAATCTCAAAAACAAAGCGGGCCCCACAAAGCAGTAAATTTCACGTGGGCCCACGTGACCATTCAGGAAATAAAATTCCATAATTCTCAAATATTCTAAGAAGTCCGAATACCAAATCACGGGAATCAATTCCCATTAACGAACCTTTTTCTTCACAAAAACCGGAAACTTTTAGTCGAAAAATCACGTCTTTCTTTCTTTCCAAAATTTACATCGTAATCTATGCGTATATCCTCACCTATATACCACGGAACTACGGGTATAACATTCTTCCCTCTTAGAAACATTCGTCCGAATGTTCATTCTAAGTCTCCAAGCGTACTTGTGTCGGTATAGTCTTCACTACTATACTTACAAAGCCGATCATGCCACCAATGGCGAGAATATAACATGTGCGCAAAACTCAAATCCGGCCAGCGAGAATCATTTCTAATCTTACAACGGCTCCACTAGCTTCAATTTACTCTAAGGCCATTCCGGCCTTCACGATCCGATTCTGGTTGAGCGCGTCCACGAACTCATCGATGATGATCACAAACTTGGGCCTAGCGTCCTCGTGACCCTACCACTGGCGGGACCGCTGAGCCCCACCCCAAAGCGGGTTCTGGGTTGACCGCAAATGGTCCTCAACCCGACCCCAACCGCGCCAAACTCTTGTTCCCGTCCGGAACAATCTTACTAATTCACGTCATGAAGCTACCACTTCCGTCTCACACTACCCACGAACATCACACAAATAAATCCCACGTACTACTACTGCGATAAGGGTCAAAAATAAATCTTTAACTCAAGACGACCTTACCCTAAGGTCTCGGTCGTGACATAGTCTAAGGTTCACACTTACCATGCCCCATCGTATCCTTCCAACTAACCATGCATTTTAACTCACACGTATCACAATGCTATCCGTACATAGCACAAAATAATGAGATCATCATAACAAGCATACCAAAACTCTAGAGGTTAAGGATATACAGAAGCTACCGCTCACTCTAATCATAGGCACATACTGCCTGCGGTATGGTATGAAGGTGATGAACCAGCCACAGATCTGAAAGGTGAGTCGTAACATCCGCTTCCCTTGGTAGGGCGATTCCTGCAAAATGGCCTGCTGTCGCAAGCAAAACAAACTCCCAATCTAGCACGACACTCTCCAAAATGGAGTCTACCACAATGGTCACAACGAGGTAGGGGTGGCTTGGTGGTTAACACCGCTCTGCCGAAAATCTGAACCGCGGAGCCACGACTGCTCACGAAGGCGGTGGAGGACCACTGCATGCCGGTGGGGGTATATAACTAACTTCTTTGTTGGCGGTCCGCCTCGAAAGCCACCAAAGGACCCTGCCGTCCTGGCCCTCTTCTGCTGATCCAGGTCATTCCGTCGACCCCTCCGTGCCTCACATCCTAGTGCATGAGCCTGCATGCGGGCAATGTCCATGCCCGGCTGAAGAGAAACACTCGCACAAGACTCAGCCATATAATCATCAAGCCGGTGGCGTGGCGATGCACCTATCCTCCATATCTGCAACTAAGCGCGAGGGACATATCGAGCGAAGAATCGAACTCGACATTGTACTCACGACGGTCGCCTCTCTGTCTCGATAACAAAAATCGCCGGCCGTGCCCTCGCCATGCGGAGGCAAGAAGTGCGTGAGAAAGCCCCGAAAACTCATCCCATCTGCTGGAGGTGCATGCTCTCCCGAAAGCTCGTGAATCAAACCAATCATTGCGGTATCACGCGCGGCGATGCGAACAAAGGTCACGGACTCGGTTTACAAGCCTTGATCACCGCGTGATCGGCGTAGCTGCCGGATGAACTCCTGCGGATCATCCTCAGGCCTCGACCCGTAAAACTCTGGCGGGCTACAACTCATAAAGTCCCGTAGCCTGAAACTTTCTGCTCGGGGTGAACCGCTGGTGCTCTGGGCAAGGCTGCTGCGTCGGCTGTCCTCATATCAGCCACAACCACGGCAATAAGCGGGCCATCTCCTTGTGACCCATCTCCCTGCTCGGTGTGGGGTGGAGGCTCAGTCTTGTAGTCTCATCGACCATCTGCTGCGGCTCTAAACTCTGGTCTTTGGCGGCGTCGCGAAACCCGCCGTCGAGCACAACCTCAGTCTTATGCGGGCTGCGCCTCGTACTCTCTGTATCTCACTAGCGGCACCTCGGTGCCTTGCCTCACAGGCGGGTTGCACTGCGGCGGGCATAAGCGGTAAAAAGCGAGATACGTCGGAGGGTCCAACTTACAACCACGACTCTAAGGCACGATCTCGGGATGAGAAGAATGAAACCAATCCTAAATGTCCTGCGGCCTCACGATTATAGATGTGGTGCACAACACACCGATAATCAAGACTCTACTAGACACGATGCAGCGTAGACACTTTCAGAGGATTAAGCGCTCACGATACCACTTTGTAACGCCCGTTAGGGGCCGTTCTTGTGCCTTACCGGGCACCCTGGTGATACAACATCGAGAGAAAAACCGGCGGAAATAAAAACTTAGACATGCAACAAGAGATATAATAATAAGCAGGCCAGCAAGCGATTGCCTTGGTATATATATAAAACACGAGCAGTTTAATCCTTTACAACCCGCCACACTTGCGATACTACGGACCTCTAAGATTTCTGGCGACTATGGCGGGGCGGGGCCGCCATACCACAGAATGTACAGAACCTGACTCGAGAAACACATACCAAAAGATAAGTCTCGGAGAAGCGGAGCTTAATCTGTTGAGCGTGGTCCTAAGGCGAGGATCCACGGCCGTGTACCTCTACTGCGGCGTGAGCGGCCCCGAAGGAGGTCGATCTGGTACCAAGTATGTGAAGCTATGCAATCGTAAATGAAATCATACTAGTCTATATAAAGCGGGAGACATGTATGATAATCAAACTCTGATTCACAACATAACGATCATCACTCGATATAACTATGGGTCTCACGCCCATAACATCAATCGAGTTCGCATTATGGCGCGTGCCGGAATCTGCGCCGGTGTAGACATGTCCATGATGCAACAATAATACCAATGTCCCAGGCCACATGCCGGAATTGCGCCGGTGTAGACATGTCCATGTGACCTCAATAACAAGACAGCAATCCAAATGGAAGTATACGTGCGCTACGCGTCGTGTGTATGTCGAAGAAACAATAAGACAACATTCCAAATGGGCGCATGCGTGCGCTACGCGTCGTGTCGATATGTCGAAAAGGAAATCACTGGCGATAATCAAAATGGAAACATACGTGCGCTACGCGTCGTGCCGATATATCAAAGTGATTCACCACAAGACCTTAACCAAAATGGAGGCATACGTGCGCTACGCGTCGTGTCGGTATGTCCAAAGTGATTAACAACAATAATACTATCAGCGAGGAGCGTGCGGTGGAATTTCTCGTCGCTGCACGCGTCAAGTAAGTTCTCAACAAGTCAACCGACCTCCATCGAGAGCGCGGTAACACGTAAATACAACGCTTTGCACAACAAAGGTTATCACAATAAGCGTAGCCAAGCTTCACAACAACAAGCATAAGCAAGTTTCACAACAACACAAAGTACTTTCATTTTATACCAAAGTCGGGTTTTAACCCCAAGTACTACATCGTAAGTTCTTTTAAAGAGATCCATTTCTTTTATAAAAGTCACCCGATACGTAGTATTAGAATGACCAACCCGCTTCCTTTTCAAACCAAGTAACCATTCTTTTCCTAAGTTCCGGTTGCCTAGTTTGATTACTCAAGCTTCTCATTTTCAAATGGTTTCATAGTTCCCAAACTTAATCACTTGATTCCTTTTAGAACAATTAAGTAACATATGTCATATATGTGAGTAGTTTATTCTTGTTTATAACGATCTTATTACAGATCATGATCTAGAAAATGTAATATCATTTTGTCTTATCTTAGCTTACATGCGGATGGAGGTTTCTTTGGTTTTAATACAACACATCATTATTCAATACATTTTCCTTTATTACTGCGGTGGTGCAGTCGATACACATTCGATTCCCGAAATCAGTAAAACATTATCCCTTTAAGAACCAAGTACTCATTACTCACGAATGAGGTTTCACACAAACATCCACATTAAAACAAATAAGTTAAGTCTCTTATCTTATAAGATCAAGTCTCTTAACTTCTAACATCAGTAAACCATTTTCACTTACATAAGGTCGTTATAACTAACTTCCCATAAAGCTATTATAACACCCTATGTTTTAAACCAACCAAATTACTTAGCACGTATCGTCTACCGTACTACATAGTTCACAACCATCATGCTAGAAAAGATAGGAAGAGGTTCACATACCTCGCGACGATTTATCGACAATAAGCAAAGCGCTCAAGTACTTGACCGTCGGCTACTCGTAAGCCAAGTAGATCACGCCACGTAGTACTCCACTCCTAAAATGGTCATAGTACTCTATCAAACCTTTCTTATCTTTGAAGACTTATACCAATAAAAAGCCCTCAAAATCTACGGAAATTTGTGAGACTTCCCGTTTATACTCACTTTTCCATCTTTTACCAAGGCGAATAACGTAATATATATACCATATATATATATAAGGCGTAATAATTAAACAACATAAAGAAGGGGATTACACGCCCAAACGGTAACGGTTTACTATCACGCCTCCATAACAACAATAAGTAAAGAAGGATTACGCGACGGCCGTGCGCGGTTTACTATCACGCCTTCATGACAATAAGTAAAAGAAGGGGATTACGCGGCCAACCGTGCGCGGTTTACTATCACGCCTTCATAACAATACAATAATTAAAAGGGGATCACACGCCAAGCGGCGCGATTGAAAAATCTTCCTTAATGAAATGTAAATACGATCCAATGTAAATACGGTCCAAAGTAAATCTGATCCTTAAGTTGGGGTCCTTGGCCAACTTTGTCCAATTTTACTCATTAGTCATCCAACTTATATTTCCATTCTTAATATAAGTTATAGTTACTTTGTTATAAGCTTCTTAGCAAGTAAGATACGTTTTACCATTTTAATGGCAAGCGGCCAATCCTTTCTTTTAACAAGTTAACAAGATCCAACTCTTCCAACTTACTCCATATATAATATAATCCATATATACTTATAATATATGTAAAATTACCAAATCACAAAGAGGTTAAGATTTACTACCTCAAATAGCCCAAAATCTATCCAAGAACTTAATATCGCTCCAAGCAAGTCTTAGCTCCAAATCTTTACGTTCCAATCCGCTACAAGCAACCCATGAAGCTCTAACCAACTCCTCTTCAAGATTCAACTCCAAAAGTGAAGAAACAGCAGGGTTCCAAACTTGGAACTTTCGGCCAAGGCGTCGAGAATAGGTTAGGGTGTGAAATCTTCTCCAACACTTGGTACACAATCTTCCTAACACTTTGGGAAGAACACTTAAGAGTTTTAAGAATTGTTGGACAAATCTTTGCACAAGAACAAGGTCTTGGCCGAGAGCGATGTTGAGGAGAGAGTATTTTGTCAAGTCTTGAAATGGTTAAGTGTGGGAGTTTTCATCAACTAAGGGTGTATACATAAGACCACGAGGGTTAGGATGAAGGCAAGTGTGTGGTTGAGATTGGGGACAAGTGTGTGTGGGCCCACAGCCACTTGTCAAGCTAAAAAATATCTTGCAAGACAAGGCCACATGCTTGCCACTTGTCGAGATTTGGCCAAGAGCCACCTAGGGGGTGACACGTGTCGCCTCCTCTGCAAATCAAAATATTTCATCTTAGAAAATATCCATAATGGCCAAAATCTCAAAAACAAAGCGGGCCCACAAAGCGTAAATTTCACGTGGGCCCACGTGACCATTTCGGAAATAAAATTCCATAATTCTCAAATATTCTAAGAAGTCCGAATACCAAATCAGGAATCAATTCCATTAACGAACCTTTTTCTTCACAAAAACCGGAAACTTTTCCGTCGAAAAATCACATCTTTCTTTCTTTCCAAAATTTCTGTCGTAATCTCGCACGTATATCCTCACCTATATACCCTGGAACTACGGGGTATAACACAGACCGTATCCAGTAGAGTCTTGATTATCGGTGTGTTGTGCACCACGCCAATAATCAGGAGGCTATAGGATATTTAGGATTGGTTTCTATTCTTCTCACTCTGAGGTCGTGCCTTAGAGTTGTGTTTTAAGTTGGACCCTCTAAACGTATTTCTTTCCCTTACCGTTATGCCTCCGCGTAGGGCAACCCGGGCCCAGGAGGGCAAGGCAGCCGAGGGAGCTGCGAGTAGAATACAGAGGGTTGCGAGGGCACAGGCCCAATCATTACCTAGGGTAGTGCTTCATTCGGGGATTTCTGCGACGTTACTAGCCCCAGTGAGTTTAGCGGCGGCGGCGATTCCTCTGCGGTCATGATATTTGAACCTTGGTTCCACGGCCAGGAGCAGAGAATGTAGATTGCAAAGCGACCATTACTAGCCGTGGATTTGGCTACGGAGATTATACCGATGTACCACGAGTCTTGATGACTACCTAAGAAAGGGTTGTGCAAGAGTAATTCTTGATTGGGCTTGAGCATGGCACGTGTGCGGGCTTATGCGCAGCGAGCGAAAGCGTAGAGATCGGCGGGTTAACCGAGGGCGGCGAAGAGGGCGGGCGTGAGTCGCCGGTAACTTTCAAGGTGAGTATACCTTAAGTGCTATGTTACGATAGCGGTGTGTTAGTTGTGATTAGAAATCATGGTGGGTTAGCGAGTAAGATTTTGGAGGATAGAGAAAGTGTGAGCCTTAGAGCTTTATACGCAAAGACCTTAGAGGTAAGGCCATCTCGGGTAGAGACGTATGTTTATGTTTGACCCTTATAGGAGTGCATAGTGCACGTGAGCTGTGTTTGGGGATAGGTCCCTAAGTAGTGTGAAATGAAGAGGGTGGTTGAGCTAAGAAGACCGCTAGGTTTTCGTAACGTGATTAGTGAGATTGTTCCGATCGGGAGCTAGTATTGTGCGCGTTGCCGGGTCGGGTTGAGGCCACGTTGCGGGTCAACCCGCGGCATGTATGGCGGTGGGGTCTGGTTGTGGTGGTCCCGCCTTGTGGTAGGGTCACGAGGGTGCTAGGCCCAAGTTTAGTTAACCAACGTACGAGTTTGTGGATGCGTTCGACCGGTGGTGGTCGGGCGATGGGGGCAGCCATCGTGTTCTTGATCGGACCGTTCACTTGGCGATGTTGATTTATCGGAAAGGTTGTAAGGCTGCATCGGTGCCTACCTTCACCTTATGACGATGTGGAGCCAGTTCACGGCTGTTTTTGTTTACGGAAGTTTTACCAAGCATGTGTTAAGAACTTCGGTGAGTCTCGAATCGCGTTCGCCGCCGGGCGGTCGTGGATTTGAGGTAGTTGTGAGGATTGTTGTCTCTGTGGAGGGCGTTTGAGCTACCATTTCGGTGTTCGGATGTCGCCTTATGAAGCCTTGCGAGGCGGAAGTGTAAGTTCTTGTCGATTGGTTCGATGTTGGCGGGGTTCGGATAGTTGGTTGATCTTGTTCCAAAGATGTGGATAGTGAAGCTTGTCTAGAAGAAGTTACGGCGGCTCGGAGGAATCGTGCGGATAATCGGCGGCGCTTAGAGTTCGAGTTGACGGTCGGTCTTCTTGAAAGTACCACCGGACGGTGTGACGAGTTTTGGAAGCGAAGGAACTTAGCGAGTTACTTTGGGCCTTTGTGAGTTCATGTGAAGAATAGGCGGAGTTGCCTATATGTTAGCATTTGTCGTCCGACTTAGGAGGAAGGGCGTCCGGTCTTCGTATTGTTATGTTCGGAAAGTATCGAAGATCCATCCGAATGTTCCCGATTAATGATGACCTCGTTAGAGATAGTAACCAGAGTTTTGGATACTAAAGCGATGCTCGAAATATGGTAAGAATTCGAGTGTCTGGCGACGGTGATCGCATGCAGCCGGTACCATTTGTTGGGTCGTTGGAGCAAGGCTCGCGACAAAGTGACAAAAGTAGTATTATTTGTGGTGATGTTAGAGGTGTTTCCTCGTGGACTTGGATGTAGGTATTTTGCGTGGGTATTTCTGTGGCCAGCTGTGGCAGGATTGTTTCGTAAGTATAGTAGTGAAGACTATACTGGCACGCGTTCGTTTTGAGACTTAGAAGGAACATTCGGGACGAATGTTTCTAAGGGGGGAAGAATGTTATACCCCGTAGTTCCAGGGTATGTATGCGAGGACGTACGTACGAGAATACGACAGAAAGATTGGAAAGGAAGAAAGAGGCGATTTTTCCACGGAAAAGTTTCCGGTTTTTGTGAAGGAAAAAGGTTCGTTAATGGGATTGGATTCCCAAATTTGGTATTCGGACTTCTGGAATATTAGAGAATTATGGAATTTTATTTTGGAAATGGTCACGTGGGGCCACGGGAGAAATTTACGGTTTTGTAGGAGCCCACTTTGTTTTGAGATTTTGGCCATTGTGGATATTTTGGAAGATGTTTTATTTTGGGCCAATAGGAGGGTGACACGTGTCACCCCGCCTAGTGGCTTCGCCGAATGGCATTTGTGCACAACTTTGGTTAGAGTCGTTTTTAAAGCGTTTTACATAACTTGCGAAGGGAAAATCCGGCTATGTCTTTTCTTATTTTTGCGGATTTTTCCGAGAGACGGAACATTTTGGACCAACGAGATGGCGGCACTGGCACCTCTCATTGGTGGGCAAGGTGGGCGACACGTGGGACGAATTGGGAGGTCAAGTGGTAGATATTTTGGTAGATATTTGTGAGGGTTTTAAGGAGTAGGGACTAGGGGGCACTTGGGCATATCTTGGCGCTACACTTGTGTAGCACTTGGCTCAATCTTGGCCATTGGTTGGCCTTGGCTTGTGCTATAAATACCCCTCTCCCTTTGATGAATTCTTCATCCTTTCCTAAATGTTTCTAAGTGTTAAATCTTCTCCTCCCCTTAGTGTTGAGTTCGGCCAGAGGCCTCCCTCTCTGAGGCCTTGGCCGAGGTACACCCCTCACAGTAGTGTGGCGTAGTGCAGCCACTGTGAGTTGCTTTAGTATAATACCCCCCCTTTGTGGTGTAGAAATACTCTCAAAGTCTTGTTATAATGCCCAAATTACCTTAGCCGTATACCTTGTAGTATTCTAAGGTTATACCTATCTGAAAGCCGGAAATACTATTATACTTCCGTCGATCCACAAAACCGAAACCCTAGGAAAATCTCCATAGTCCGTTGGAGTATTGTGTAGAAGTTGGTTAGAACTTCTAAGGGTGGTTTAGAGCGGGTTGGGCGCTCGGAGTTGGAGCTAAACGATTGCCCGGGATCGACTTTATACTTGGATAATTATGGGCTTATCGAGGTAAATATCTTGTCCTCTATTGTAATTGGAAATTACATGTTGTTAGAATATATAGTTAAAGTATACTATATATAGAATGAACGTGGTTAGTTGGCAATGTCTTTTGACTTAAGCTGAAGAAGCCCATCGAATCGTATTCTGATGAGACTTGTGTAGTAATCTTGTGGAGTAAATTGTACGTTCGGGTAAGATGTATAACCCACTGGTTGGC
This sequence comes from Przewalskia tangutica, assembly GCA_029844215.1. Classification (NCBI taxonomy): domain Eukaryota; kingdom Viridiplantae; phylum Streptophyta; class Magnoliopsida; order Solanales; family Solanaceae; genus Przewalskia; species Przewalskia tangutica. The sequence goes on along the minus strand of CM056724.1, from coordinate 66,902,683 downwards.
TTGGTAGCGGCCAGTGAGAGGAGGAGATTTACGCTGTTGCGGGAGGTCTTTGAATTTTACGTAGAATGTTCTACGATAAGATCTTAATGTTAATAAAGCGCCTTGTGGCCTTATAGGTTGAAGTACTACGTGTGGCGCGTTACTTGGCTTTAGGAGTAGCCAAGCGGTTGGGAGTACTTGAGCGTTTTGCTATTAGTCGATACTCGTCGCGAGGTATGTGAACCTCTTCCTATCTCTTCTAGCATGATATGTGTGAACTATGTAGTGCGGTAGGCGTCATGTACTAAATGTATTTGATTGGTGTAAAACATAAAGTGTTATAACGGCTTTATGGGAAGTTGGTTATAACGGCTTTATGTTGGTAAGAAAATACATGTGGTTTTAAAAGGTAGCGATTTGAACTATAAGCGGCTTGTTATGTGTTAATAAAGAACTTGAAGTATTTCAAAAGAGTTTTGAATCATTTTGAGAGAAGAAGTAATACTTGATTTGTTTTGAAAACTTAAGAGTTATACTAGCTTTATGGAAAGTTAGGTATAACGTCTTAAGAATGTTTCTTGATTTTGGAAATCGAATGTGTATCGACAAACCAACTGCGGCGTTAATAAAGGAAATGTTTTGTGATTAAGTATTATTAAAACCGGTAGAAACTTCCATCTGCATGAAGCTAAGATGAGACAAAATGATATTTCCTAGATCATGCATTTCTTTGTAATAAGATTGTTGTAAACAAGAATATCCTACTCACATATAAGACTTATGTTTCTCGGATAGTTTAAAAGAGAATTATATTCTTAAATGAATAAGACTATGAACTACTGAAACCTTTCTAAATAAGAAACATGAACATTTGAAATTAGGCAAACTTGGGCGTTTGGAAAATAATGTTGTTACTTGAGTTTTACAAAGAGAAGTGTTTTGATTTACTTCAAAAGATAATCACTATATTTTCATATACTCCGGTATTGTGTGACTTTTGTGAAAGTAACGTATCTTTTAAAGAGTTAATGTATGAAGTACTTTGGGGATAAAACCCGAACTTGTTAGCATATAGTAGAAGGTACAGTGTGTATAACTTGATTGTGTTGGTTTGTGATAGCCTTGTAATACCTTCTTGTTGATTTGATAAGTAAACATGCTAGGATGCTACGTGTGTTAGTATCTTGTGATGTTTGTGTAAAGGGTTTTCCTTTGTTGTGCTTATGTTGTTTAACGATAAGTCGTTATGATAGTATTATACATCACTCATCTCTTGAGATGATTAGGGGTTGCGCCTCCGTCTGCGGGGTAGACTTCAGCGGGTCGATGGACCTATGATTCGAGACTACCTCATGCGGGTCGAGGGCTATGCGGAACTGCGGAAGTTCCGGTGTTAGGATCGGCCCTTGTGGTCACGCGGTCCTTGTGGCCACGCGGACGGCGAGTCGGAGATCTTTGCGGGAGTAGCTACCCTCGATGCGGGGTTATACCTCATGCGGGCGATCTGATTGGCCTATGCGGGTGCGGAAAGTTCGTGGCTAGACGCGCACATTAGATCTGCGGGCAAGTGGTCGGCTTTGATCATGTGGCGGTCTAGACAGATCTTATGATCTGATTCATGACCTTGTTGATGCGTAGGTGTTAGTAGTCGGCTATGCCTTCGTACTTACCACATGCGTGTTATTATGCACAGTGGGACACGTGTTCGTGTGTGTTCCTTGGTGCGGTTATATCATAAACTGCCGGCAGTGAGGAAGGTATTCCACGGGCATGATTGATGTTGTGGGCGTGAGACCCATTGTTATATTTGAGTGATGACTTGAGGGCGTGAGTCCCTGACTTGACATATTCGCTTATTATTGTGATCGTAGTTTGGTTATCATACATGTCTCCGCTTTATAGACTATTATGATTTCATTTCTGATATTTTTAGTTTCACATACTCGTACTGTTGTGCGACCTCCTTGAAGTGCGTTCATCGCAGTAAAGGTACACCAGTCATTGATCCTCGCTCTTAGGGTCACAGTTCAGCGTGTGGGAAAGCTCCGTTTCTCCGGAGGCTTATCAGTGGTATAGTCCCCTGTTGTTGTAGGTGTTTACATTCAGGGGTATGGCGGGGCCCTGTCCCGCCATTGTTGTCGTATCATTTCTTAAGTGCAGTAATCTTGTTGTGGGCGGGGTTTGTAAAAAGGATTAAAACTGTTCATGTTGGAAAAAGTTGTTATTTATATATATGCCGAAAGGCAAGTTTTTCTCAGATTATTGTTTCATATTTCATAATATGTCTTGTATTGTTTTATGTTCCGCTGATTACTCTGATGTTGTATCACTAGGGTGCCCGGGGTAAGGCACCAGTCACGGGCCCGGAATCGGGTCGTGACATCTACGCTCCTCACATCCAAGAGCATGAGCCTGCATGCGGGTAATGTCCATACCCGGCTGAAGAGAAACACCCGCACATGACTCGGCCATATAGTCATCTAGCCCGGTGACGTAGCGGTGCACCCTATCCTCCATACCTGCTACTGCTTGGGACATATCGAGCCAAAGAATCAAACTCGACATTGTACTCCCGACAAGGTCGTCTCTGCGCCTCGGCGGTAAAAATCTATCGGCCGCGCCCTCGCCATCTGTGGAGGCAAGAAGTGAGTGAGAAAGCCTCGAGAACTCATCCCAGTAGGCGGGACGCGTGCTCTCCCGGGATAACTCCCGTGAATCAAACCAATCGATTGCGCGTATCACGCGACTATCTGGCGAAGGTCACAGACTACCTCTCGAGGCCTTGATCACCTCATGATCTCTGTGGTGACGGATGAACTCCTGCGGATCATCCTCGGCCTCGACAGTAAAACTCTGGCGGGCTACTGACTCAAGAAATCTCGTAGCCTCAAACTATCGCCTCGGGTGTACCACGGGTGCGGCCGAGCTGAGCCCAGGCCAGGCTGCCGCGTCGGCTATCCTCGTATCAGCCTGACTACAGCCAAAAGTGGGCCGTCTCCTTGTACCTAACTCCTCCGCCCGGTGTGGGGCGGGAGGTGTGGGTGCTGTGGTCTCTTTGGGGCGGCGTCATAGAACTCGCCGTCTGCGGTATAGCGGGCAGAGCCCTCGTAACTCTCGATGTCATTGGCGGCTTCCTCGGCGCCTTGCCACTGGGCGGGTTGCCTTACGTGGAGGCATAATCTATTCTGAGAAAGGAATACGTTAGAGGGTCGACTTTAACACAACTCTAAAGCACGATCTCGAGTGAGAAGAATGGAAACCAATCCTAAATATCCTATAGCCTCACGATTATTGGTGTGGTGCACAACACACCGATAATCAAGACTACTAGATACGGTCGTAGACACTTTCCAGGATTAAGCGCTCGATACCACTTTTGTCACGACCGTTCGGGGCGTGGATCGTGCCTTCAAGGGCACCCAGTAGTCATATATCAGTAATCGGCGGAAATATAAAGCAAGACATGAAACGATTTATAAAATAAGACCACGATTTATGTGAGAAAACATCGCCTTTCGGCATATATATATAAACATGGTTTATGATTACATTCGACACTGCATAACATGACTCTGAACCTCTAAGGAAATATACAACTATGGCGGGGACGGGGCCCGCCATACCTGTGTACAAAACTATCTACAACGGAGATCATACCCAAAGTAGAGCCTCGGAAAAGATGGAGCTCCGACACCAACGTAGAGATCCTAAGAATATGGATCTAGCACACTGCCCTTACCCTGCGGCATGAACGCGGCCCCGAAGGAGTCGATAACAGTACTAAGTATATGAAAGCGAAATACTTAAATGAAACATATCATTTTAAAAGCAGTTTTGCAAGTATGTATAAAACAACAAAGGAAACCGCATATAGTGCACATCACAAACAAGAGCGTGATAGGTAAAGCGTAGCAGTCTTTTCTAGGCTGCGAATGATCGGCAGGCCAATTGCGTAGTATCACCATGCAAGCCTAATCACGGACTCCGTAGTCCGCGTAGGCCAATCACATAGGCCCGCGTAGGGTATATAACCCGCGTCGGTAGCTACTCCTCGGCGTAAATCTGGACTCGTCGTCCGCATGGCCACATGTAGGCCGCATGAGGTATAACCCGCACTAACACGGAACTCCCGTAGCTCCGCATAGGTCCCTTGGACCCGCATGAGGTATTCTCGAATCATGGTCCCAGACCACCTGAGTCTACCCCGCATCGGAGGGCAGCTTAACCCCCGGTAATATGTCAAGAGGTGAGTGATGTTACACTAACCTAACAGTTTATCGTTAACAACATAAGCACAACAAGAATACTCTTTTACACAAACGTTACAAGACACTAACACACATAACATCATATCATGTCTACTTATCAAACCATCTTATTATTCTTTTTCACAATTCAATATAAGTCTGTTATAAACACATAGGCAAAATGTTTCTTTTATCAATCTTAAGTGGTTATACTTAACTTCCCATAAAGCTAGTATAACTCTTAAGCTTCTGTTTAAAAACCAATTAGTTCTCTTCTGTTAAAAATGATTCAGTATTCTTATGAAATGCTTTCAGATCTTTATTATTCAGGCTTAAGCCGTGAGGCATTGCCGTAAGTGTTATTCAGGCTTAAGTCGTGAGGCATTGCCGTAAGTATTATTCAGGCTTAAGTCAAAGACATTGCCGTAGTTATTATTCAGTTAACACATGTACGTCTACCGTACTATATATATTGTAAAATATCATGCTTTAGGAAGAATCACATACCTTCTCAGCGAAAACCACCTGCCAAGTTGAATATGTCGCGCGCAGAGAGTCAGCCTATAATAGTCACAGACATCTATCAAAGACTACTCTGAAGGTCATTCTAAACAGAGGGTTCACAATTCTATGGAAAGTTGGGCAGTACTTCCCTACCCGGTGAGCTATATAAGTCTACTGTGAAAACAGTCCTATGTAAGTACAGTTTGATTATTCTTCTTTTAAACCCTTCTACTGTGGTAACAGTTCAATTCTATTCTGTGATATTCTTCTAAGTATTTAATACTTATTCTAATACTACAACAGTAAGTATTCTCTAATTCAAAAGAGGGTTAGGATTAGTTACCTCAGTAAGCCCAATAATATCCTAGATAAAGTCGCGCCTGAGCAAGGTTTAGCTCCTAAGTTGTACGCTCCGGTAGCTCCAAGAAACCTTAGAAGTTCTTCACAACTTCTACTAAGTACTAAGGGATTTGGGCTAGGGTATTTTGGGCATTATAACAATACAAGAAGGCAACTTTTCTACCAAGGGAGGGGGGTAGATTTTGGCTAGGCTAGGGGGTATTCGGCGAGGGCCTTCAGGAGGGGAGGTGTTGGGCCGAAAGGCTTAAGGGAGAGGAGAGGATTTTCAAGACTTGGAAAGATTTGTGGATGAAGAACTCTTCATCTTAAGGGGGGTATTTATAGGTCAAGAAGTGGCCAACCAATGGCCAAGATTAAAACAAGTGCAAGGCAAGTGTAGGGTGAGGATTAACTATACACAAATATCCTACCAACTCCTTGACTTTGTGCAAGGCACAAAAAACGTGCCAATGCTTCTCCAATTCGTCCAAATGGACGATTCAAGTCCACCAATTGGAGGGTGCCAAGTGTCGCCCTCCCGTTGGTCCAAAATGTTTCGTCTCTCGGAAAAATCCGCAAAAATTAGAAATGGCATAGCCGTAATTTACCCTACGAAAGCTGTGGAAACGTTTCGTCGGAAAACTATTCGTTTTGTGAGTTGTGCACAAATAAAAAACGTCCAAGGCTTATTTTTAAGGCTAGACTTTTGTACGTATTCCCTTACGTACATACTATGGAAATACGGGGTATAACAGCAAACTAACCTGGAACTCTCGTAGCTCCGCATAGGCCCCTGGGACCCGCATGAGGTATTCTCGAATCATAGGTCACTAGACCCGCCTGAGTCTACCCGCGTCGGAGGCGACAACCTCGGAGCGGTCGAGTGAGTGGTACAATACCAACATAACGGCTGATAGTGAAACTATTTAAGCGCAATCGAGGGGAAACCCCTTTACACAAACATCACAAGATACTAACACACGTAGCATCCTAGCATGTTTACTCATCAAAATAAACAAGAAAGTATCACAAGGCTGTCACAACCCAACACAATCAAGTTATACACACAAGGCACTTTCTACTATATGATTAACAAGATCGGGTTTCTATCCCCAAAGTACTTCATACATTAACTCTTTTAAAAGATACGTTACTTTCACAAAAGTCACACGATACGTAGTATATGAAAATAGAGTGATTATCTTTTGAAGTAAAGCAAAACACTTCTCTTTGTAAAATCAAGTAACAACATTATTTTCCAAACGTCAAGTTTGCCTAATTTCAAATGTTCACGTTTCTTATTTTAGAAAGGTTTAGTAGTTCATAGCCTTATTCATTTAAGAATATAATTCTCTTTTAAACCATCGAGGAACATAAGCCTTATATGTGAGTAGGATATTCTTGTTTATAATAATCTTATTACAATGACCATGATCTAGGAAATATCATTTTGTCATCTTAGCTTACATGCAGATGGAAGTTTCTCGGTTTTAATCTGTCAAAACATTTCCTTTTTATTAACGCTGCAGTGGTTTGTCGATACACATTCTGATTTCTGAAATCAGTAAAACATTCTTAAGCCGTTATACCTAACTTCCCATAAAGCTAGTATAACTCTTAAGTTTTCAAAATGATTCAAAAATCTTTTGAAATACTTCAAGTTCTTCATTATCACATAACCAACTAGTTATAGTTCAAATCAGTTACTTTTTTTTAAAACCACAAGTATTTTCTTACATACATAAAGCTGTTATAACCAACTTCCCATAAAGCCGTTATAACACTTTATGTTTTAGACCAATCAAATACATTTAACACGTATGCGTCTACCGTACTACATAGTTACACACATATCATGCTAGAAGAGATAGGAAGAGGTTCACATACCTCGCGACGAGTATCGACTAATAGCAAAAGCGCTCAGTACCTCAGTGTCGGCTACTCCTTAAGACAAGTAGATCGCCACACGCGCGATTTGACCTATAAGGCCACAGCGCTATTAACATCTAGATCTTATCGTAGAACATTCTATAGAAAATTCGGCACCTCCCCACAACGTAAATCTCTCTCTATCGAGGCTGCAAGCCAACCGGGGTTACACGTCTAACCTGGCGTGTACAATACTACTACGATGTACAACACAAGTCTCTTGAAATACGGTCTATGTAATTCTGATTTAGTTCTTTATTCTTGGGCTTAAGTCAAAAGACATTGCGACGGACTACGTTGATTCTATATATAGTATACTCCAACTATATATTCTAACAACATGTAATTTCCAATTACAATAGGGGACAAGATAATTACCTCGATAAGCCCATAATTATCCAAGTATAAAGTCGATCTGGGCAATCGTTTAGCTCGATTCCGTGTGCTCGACCCGCTCTAAACCACTTAGAAGTTCTAACCAACTTCTACATACTACTCAACTAACTATGGAGATTTTCCTTAGGGTTTCGGTTTTGTAGTGAAGGAAGTATAATAGTATTTACGGGCTTTTCGTATAAGTATAACCTTAGAATAAAACAAGGTATACGGCTAAGGTAATTTGGGTATAATGTAACAATACTTTTGAGAGTATTTCTACCAAGAGGAGGGTATTATACTGAAAACAACTAGGCTAGGGGGTGTATACCTCGGCCTACCCAGTGGGGTACTCTCGACGAGGGGAGGGACTCTCGGCTAAAAGCCTCACGAGGAGGGGCGAGAACTATAGAGGAGGAAGAGATTTCAAGACTAAGCACATTTTTGGATGAAGAAATTCATCAAAGGAGAGGGTATTTATAGGTCAAGCCATGGCTAACCAATGGCCAAGATCAAGCCAAGTGTGGTGCAAGTGTAGGGCCAAGATCATGCCAAGTGCACCTTATCCATCTACCACAAAAATATCCTACCTACTACTTGACAAAAATGTCAAGCAATTCGTCAACTTCACCCATGACGTGCTCGATGAGAGGGTGACAAGTGTCGCCTCTCGTTGATCCAAAATGTTTCGTCTCTCGGAAAAATCCGCAAAAATTAGAAATGACATAGCGGAATTTTCCTACGAAAGTCGTGAAAGCGTTTTCGAAAACGACTCTAACAGGGGTTGTGCACAAATAAAAATCGGCCAAGCCTTACTTTAAAGCCCAAACTTTCTCGTGCGCCCTTACGTACATACTGCGGAAATACGGTATAACATTCTCCCCTCGCCGAAACATTCGTCGAATGTTCCTTCTAAGTCTCAAACAACCATGCGCGAAGATAGTCTTCACTACTATACTTACGAAACAATCCTCACACTGCCACGAAACATCCGCGCAAATACTTCCATCCAAGTCCACGAGGAAACACCTCCAATATCACCACAAAACCTCCTCGGTCTAAAATATACTTCGCACCTTCTCTTTACCAAAGAAATGATCACATCTATGCTCGCCATACATGCTCGCTTCTTCCGATACCACTTTTGTCACTTTGCCGCGAGGTTCTAGTGTCACTCGTGACCCAACAAATGGTGCCGGACTACGCGATCCACGAGGATGTCGTACACTTCTTGTACACTCGAACTCTTACCACATTTCTGATACTGCTTCAGTTTCCAAAACTCGGGGTTACTATCTCTAACGTGGTCATCATTAACTGGGAACACTCTGGATGGATCTCCGATTTCCTTCTCGAACATAACACGAAAGACTGGACGCACTGCCTCCTAAGTCGGACGGCAAATTCTAACATATAGGCAACCTGGCCTATCCCTCACATGAACTCAAAAGGCCCAAAGTAACTCGGGCTAAGTTTCCTCTTACACCCTATCCGGGGTGGTACCTTCAAGAAGACCGACCGTCGGCACGAACTCTGGCGTCGTCGCCGATTATCCGCACGATTCCTCCGAGCTACCAAAAACCTCTTCTGGATAAGCTTCACCCTATCCACATCCTGCTGAACACGTATGAACCAACTATCTGAATATTGCCAACATCGAACCAATCGACCGACGACTTACACATCCGCCCCTACAAGGCTTCATAAGGCGACATCCGAACACTGAAATGGTAGCTTAAACACTCCCTCCACAGGAGACAACAATCCCCACTACTACCCCTGAAATCCACGCGGCGAGGCGAATGCGGTCGAGACTCACTGAGTTCTTAACCACCTTGGTAAAACTTCCGAAACAAAAACAGCGTACCACTGGCTCCATGCGTCATAAGGTGAAGGTAGGCACCCCGTGCAGCCTTACAACCTTTCTGATTAATCATCACTGCCAAGCAACGGTCCTGACTGAAAAACACGATGGGCTGACCCCATCGGCCCGACTACTGGTCGAACGCATCCACGAACTCGTACGCTGGTTAACTAAACTTGGGCCTAACACCGCGTGACCTACCACGGCGGGACCACCACACTGACCCCACCACCAAGCGGGCGCGGGTTGACCCGCACATGGCCTCAACCCGACCCGACAATGCGCAAAACATTAGCTCCCCGATCCGGAACATTCTCTCAAATCACGTTACGAAAACCTAGCGGTCTTCTTAGTTCAACTACCCTCTTTCATTTCACACTACTTAGGGACCTTTCCCATACATAGCTCACGTGCACTATGCACTCCGATAAGGATCAAACATAACACTACACCTTCGCTCGGATGGCGCCTTACCTCTAAGGTCTCTACGTCTGACACTCTAAGGCTCACACCCTCTAACCCCCAAAATCTTACTCGGTTAACCCACCATAATTTCTAATCACAACTAACACCGCTATCGAACATAGCACTTAAGGTATACTCACCTTATCACATAAACAAAACTACAGGGTTAAAGATATGCTGTATCTACCTTCACTACCCTTAGTCGTTCTAAACAAACTGCCCGTAGAGGCGTAGCTAAGGAAGATGACAAACTACCCACCGATCACGAAGGCTAAGTCCTCCTGAGGACACTCTTTCGACATCGGACCACGATGGTCGTGGTACAACAAGTACCAAAAAGACGACATTCCGGGATGGCGTCATCCTGTGAACCGGAAGATCGGAGCTCGACCGACTCCTGCGTACCGAACGTCCTGAAATTCGTGGAGGACCTCTCTGCACTGGTGGATGCGCAAATCTAATCCGCTGGTGAGGTGACTCGCCTCGAAAGTTACCAAAGGACCTTGCTGCTCTGGCCCTCTTCTGCTGTCCTTCGTTAACCCGTCGATCTCTACGTTTCTCGGCCTGCTGCGCATAAGCCCGTACACAGGCCATGCTCAAGCCCAACTGAAGAATTACTCCTGCACGACCCTCTTTTAGATAGTCCTCAAGACTCGCGGTACATCGGTATACTCTCTGGTAGCCAAATCCATAGCTAGTAACAGGGTCGCCTTCTTGCAATCTACATTCACTGTTCGATCGTGGGCGAAGGTTCAAATATCATGGCGCAGTAGGAACTGCTGCCGCCGTGCTAAACTCTGCTGGGGCTGGTGACATAGCATAACTCCCCGAATGAAATACCACCCCAGGTGATGATTGGGCCTGTGCCCTCGTAACCCTCTAAACTCTACTCGCAGCTCCCTCGGCTGCCTTGCCCTCCTGGGCCCGGGTTTGCCCTACGCGGAGGCATAACGGTAAGGGAAAGAAATACGTGAGAGGGTCCAACTTACAACACAACTCTAAGGCACGATCTCAGAGTGAGAAGAATAGAAACCAATCCTAAATATCCTCGAGCCTCACGATTATTGGTGTGGTGCGCAACACACGATAATCAAGACTCTTGGATCTGATGCGTAGACGCTTTCAGGATTAATCGCTCACGATACCACTTTTGTCACGACCGAACTGGGCGTGGCGGTGCCTTACCGGGCACCCAGTAGCCATCATCGTGAGTAATCAGCGGAACATAAAACACATACGAAACCAATAAGGTACGAAGCGATGTCGAGAAAAACTTGCCTTTGGCGTATATATAAATAACAACTCTTACAAATGAATAGTTTAATCCTTTTTACAAACCACGCCTGACATTACTACTGCACCTCTACGAAAGATATGACAACAACGACGGGCGGGGCCGTCATACCCACGAATGTAGCACCTACCACGGCGGGGACTATACCAACAAGCCTCGGAGAAGCGGAGCTTTTCCCAACGAAGTGTGACCCAAGAGCGAGGATCGGCAGTGGTGTACCTTTACTGCGGCATGAACGCGGCCCGAAGGAGGTCGATCTGGCAGTGCAAGTATCTGGCGAAAATCATAAATGAAATCATAGTAGTCTATATAAAGCGGGAGACATGTATGATAATCAAACTACGATTCCTGATAAATAAGCGATCATATCAAGCGAGGACTCACGCCCGAAGTCATCACTCAAATACATAAATATGGGTCTCACGCCACAACATCAATCATGCGTGGAATACCTTCCCAGCTGGCGATCATGATATATAAAAGCACGAGATACATATGAACACGTGTCCCACTGTGTCATAATAAAATCGTCTGGGGTAAGTATGAAGGCATAGCCGACTACTAAAACCCACCGTACCAACAAGGTCATAAATCGTATCATGAAATCTGTCTAGGCGTCACATGATCAAAGGCCGCCACTTCGCAGATATCTAATGTCGCGTCTAGCCACAGAACTTCCCGACTCGCGTAGGCCCCAATGGCCCGCGTGAGTTATTCCGCGTCGAGGGTAGCTACTCCCGACATCCGCTGGACTTCGCGGTCGCGTAGCCACGTGAACCGCGTGCCCATAAAGGGCGACTAACACGGAACTCGTAGCTCGCATAGGCCCACAGGACCGCGTGAGGTATTCTCGAATCATAGGTCACTAGACACTTTGAGTCTACCCGCGTCGGGCGACAACCTCCGAGCGGTCGAAGTGAGTGGTACAATACCAACATAACGGTGATAGTGAAACTATTTAAGCGCAATCGAGGAAACCCTTTACACAAACATCACAAGATACTAACACACGTGGCATCCTAGCATGTTTACTCATCAAAATAAACAAGAAAGTATCACAAGGTGTCACAACCCAACACAATCAAGTTATACACACAAGGCACTTTCTATATGATTAACAAGATCGGGTTTCTATCCCCAAAGTACTTCATACATTAACTCTTTTAAAAGATACGTTACTTTCACAAAAGTCACACGATACGTAGTATATGAAAATAGAGTGATTATCTTTTGAAGTAAAGCAAAACACATCTCTTTGTAAAATCAAGTAACAACATTATTTTCCAAACGTCCAAGTTTGCCTAATTTCAAATGTTCACGTTTCTTATTTTAGAAAGGTTTCGTAGTTCATAGCCTTATTCATTTAAGAATATAATTCTCTTTTAAACCATCTGAGGAACATAAGCCTTATATGTGAGTAGGATATTCTTGTTTATAATAATCTTATTACAGCAGCCATGATCTAGGAAATATCATTTTGTCTCATCTTAGCTTCATGCGGATGGAAGTTTCTCTTGGTTTTAATCACAAAACATTTCTTTTTATTAGCATTTGCGGTGGTTTGTCGATACACATTCTGATTTCCGAAATCAGTAAAACATTCTTAAGCCGTTATACCTAACTTCCCATAAAGCTAGTATAACTCTTAAGTTTTCAAAATGATTCAAAAATCTTTTGAAATACTTCAAGTTCTTCATTATCACATAACCAACTAGTTATAGTTCAAATCAGTTACCTTTTTTTAAAAAACCACAAGTATTTTCTTACATACATAAAGCTGTTATAACCAACTTCCCATAAAGCCGTTATAACACTTTATGTTTTAGACCAATCAAATACATTTAACACATGTACGTCTACCGTACTACATAGTTACACACATATCATGCTTGAAGAGATAGGGAGAGGTTCACATACCTCGCGACGAGTATCGACTAATAGCAAAACGCTCCAAGTACCTCAAGCCGTCGGCTACTCCTTAAGCCAAGTAGATCGCGCCACACGCGATCTTGACCTATAAGGCCACAAGGCGCTTATTAACATCTAGATCTTATCGTAGAACATTCTCTGAGAAAATTCGGCACCTCCCCGCCACAACGTAAATCTCTCTCTCTATCGGCGGCTACCAAGCCAACCAGGGGGTTCTACACGTCTAACCTGGACGTGTACAATACTACTCTACAAGTACAACACAAGTCTCATGAAATACGATCATATGTAATTACAGATTCGATTCTTTATTCTTCAGCTTAAGTCAAAAGACATTGCGACAGACTACGTTCGATTATATATAGTATACTCCAACTATATATTCTAACAACATGTAATTTCCAATTACAATAGGGACAAGATAATTACCTCGATAAGCCCATAATTATCCAAGTATAAAGTCGATCTGGGCAATCGTTTAGCTCAACTCGTGCGCTCAACCCGCTCTAAACCACCCTTAGAAGTTCTAACCAACTTCTACATACTACTCCAACTAACTATGGAGATTCTGAAGGGAAGTATAATAGTATTTCTGGGCTTTTCGTATAAGTATAACCTTAGAATACAACAAGGTATACGGCTAAGGTAATTTGGGTATAGTAACAATACTTTTGAGAGTATTTCTACCAAGAGGAGGGTATTATACGAAAACAACTAGGCTAGGGGGGGTGTATACCCCTCGGCCTACCCCACTAGGAGGGGTACTCTCGGCCAAGGGGGGGGGGGAGGGACTCTCGGCTAAAAGCCTCACAAGGGGGAGGGGGACGAGAACTATAGAGGGAGGGGGAAGAGATTTCAAGACTAAGCACAATTTTTGGATGAAGAAATTCATCAAAGGAGATGGGTATTTATAGGTCAAGCCATGGCTAACCAATGGCCAAGATCAAGCCAAGTGTGGTGCAAGTGTAGGGCCAAGATCATGCCAAGTGCACCTTATCCATCTACCACAAAAATATCCTACCTACTACTTGACAAAAATGTCAAGCAATTCGTCCAACTTCACCGCCCAACGTGCTCCAATGAGAGGGTGACAAGTGTCGCCCTCTCGTTGGTCCAAAATGTTTCGTCTCTCCGAAAAATCCGCAAAAATTAGAAATGACATAGCCGGAATTTTCCCTACGAAAGCTGTGAAAACGTTTCGTCGAAAAACGACTCTAACCGGGGGTTGTGCACAAATAAAAATTGGCCAAGCCTTACTTTAAAGCCCAAACTTTCTACGTACGCCCTTACGTACATACTCTGGAAATACGGGGTATAACAGCTGCAATGGCTTGTTCGATACTTATTCCCATTTCCGAAATCAATATAACTTATTCTTTTTTTAAGACCAAGTACTCATTACTCACGAATGAGGTTCACCACTTATTAACACAATTCAAGTGCTTAACATTTCATATCAAGTCAAATATAAGTCAAGCCTCTTATCTTTTAAAATCAACAAACCATTCTTTTACCTACATAAAGTCGTTATAACTAACTTCCCATAAAGCCATTATAACACTTTATGTTTTAAACCAACCAAATTCGTTTAGCACACGTACGTCTACCGTACTACATAGTTCACAACAATCATGCTAGAAAGGATAGGAAGAGGTTCACATACCTCGCGACGATTATTGACAAATAGCAAAACGCTCCAAAGTACTATACCCTTGCTAGCCTTTTCCACCCTTCAAGTAGAATACGCTACTCATAGTACTTCAACCTCGATAAGCCCAAAATTATCCAAGATTTATAAGTCGATCTTGAGAAACGTTTAGCTCCTATTCCTTACGCTCCAATCCGCTCCAAGCAACCCTTAGAAGTTTCTAAACAACTTCTCTTAACACTTCATCCAAGCTATGAAGATTTTCCTAGGGTTTCACACGACCCGACCGGGCATGGTGGTGCCTACAGGCACCCCTCTTGGTAAACATCAGAGAATAGCAGCGGAACATACACAACTAAAAGAAAATACTTAAACATAAATTAACAACAGGCTAGCCGATAAGGCCACCTTCCGTAAAACTATACTCAATCCAGAAATAGAACAGTACATTTTTTTTTTTACAACCCAATCCACAATGTGACTACAGACCTCTAAGAATAACAACTCTGGCGGGCGGGGCCCGCCATACCCTGAATGTACAATAACCGACAATACCGAGGATAAGCCTCGAAATAAAGGAGCTTCTCAACGGTGAACAGTGATCCTAAGAGCGAGGATCGAGAACATGCTTTACTGCGGCGTGAACGGCCCGAAGGAGTCGGTCTGACATGTACCAAATATGTGGCCCGAAAATGCTATGATGAAATCATAAGTCTAAAATAAAGCGGAGACATGTATGATAACTCAATTAACGATAATCGTGCCTTACTAACAATGAGAGTAAATAGGGTATACTTACAATATAAAGTAGGAAAGCTCACGATCAAAGCAGACCACCGCCCGCGGTGTCATTAAGCATTCTTATTCGGGACTATTTCACGCGTAGATCCGGTGGACGCGTGAGGTATTCCTCGCGTGGGACTATTTCACCGCGTAAGCCCTTACGGACTCGCGTGAGGTATTCCTCGCGTAAATTTGGATCGCCCGCATGAGACTATTTCACCCGCATAAGCCCTACGGACTCGCATGAGGTATTCCTCGCATCGTGGGTAGCAAATCCACGGAAAATGCAATGCCACAAACTCGGGGAATGACCCCGCAACGAATAATATATGACTAGCCCAAATCCGGCTACCACACATAACATAAGCGTTACCGACTTATCATACAATACATAAGCAAGTTAAGAAATCCCCTAACTTCTTATTATTCTTGTTTATTGTCACGACCCGATTCCGGGCCCGTGACTGGTGCCTTTCCCCGGGCACCCTAGTGATACAACATCAGAGTAATCAGCGGAATATAAAACGATACAAGACATATTATGAAATATGAAACAATAATCTGAGAAAAACTTGCCTTTCGGCATATATAAAAATGACAACTTTTTCAACATGAACAATTTAATCCTTTTTACAACCCTGCCCACAACAGTACTACAGACCTCTACGAAATATATGACAACGACGACGGGACAGGGCCCCGTCATACCCCTGAATGTAAGCACCTACGACAACAGGGGACTATACCAAGATAAGCCTCCGGAGAAACGGAGCTTCCCAAAAGTGACTGTGACCACAAGAGCGAGGATCAACGATCGTGTACCTTTACTGCGGCATGAACGCGGCCCAAGGAGGTCAAGATAACAAAAATTAGTGTGAAATGGCGAAAATAAATACTGTAAATGAAATCATAGTAGTCATATAAAGCAGGAGACATGTATGATAACCAAACTACAGTTTACAACAAAGAAGTCATGTCAAGTCAGGGACTCACGCCCTCAAGTCATCACTCAAGTATAACAAGGGGTCTCGTGCCCACAACATCAATCATGCCTGTGGAATACCTTCCTCACCGCTTCAGCCTATGATATAAAAGCACCAAGGAACACACATGAACACCGTGTCCCACCTGTGTCATAATAAAATCAGACGGTAAGTGCGAAGGCATAGCCGACTACTAAAAACCCACAGCACCAACAAGGTCATGAATCAGATTCATAAGATCTGTAGACCGTCACATGATCAAAGCCGCCACTTGCCCGCAGATCGATGTACGCGTCTAACCTCGAACTCCCGCAGCCCGCATAGGCCAATCTCATCGCCCGCATGAGGTATTCCCGTCGAGGGTAGCTACTCCCGGCGTCGCCCCGACTTCCGAGTCCGCATGGCCACGCGACCGCATGCCCATAAAGGACGACGCTAACCTGGAACTCTCGTAGCTCCGCGATAGGCCCCGTGACCCGCATGAGGTATTCTCGAATCATGGTCCTGCATCACCGAGTCTACCCCGCATCGGAGGGCGCTTAACCCCGGAATCATCCAAGAGATGAATGCCACAATACTATCATAACGACCGATAGTTAATAAGCACAATCAAGAAACCCCTTTACACAAACATCACAAGATACTAACACACGTAGCATCCTAACACGTTTACTTATCAAAGCAACAAGAAAGTATTACAAGGCTATCACAAACCAATACAATCAAGTTGTTCACACAAGGTACTTCCTACTATATGATCAACAAGATCGGGTTTTTATCCCCAAAGTACTTCATACATTAACTCTTTAAAAGATACGTTACTTTCACAAAAGTCACACAATACGTAGTATATGAAAATAGAGTGATTATCTTTTTAAAGAAAATCAATTACTTCTCTTTGTAAAATCAAGTAGCAACATTCTTTTCCAATGTTCAAGTTTGCCTAATTTCCAATGTTCAAGTTTCTCATTTTTTTTTGAAAGGTTTCGTAGTTCATAGTCTTATTCATTTAAGAATATAATTCTCCTTTAAACAACTGAGAAACCTAAGCCTTATATGTGAGTAGGATATTCTTGTTTATTACAATCTTATTACAAAGACCATGATCTAGGAAATATCATTTTGTCTCATCTTAGCTTCTATGCAGATGGAAACTTCTACTGGTTTTAATAATACTTAATTAGTCAAAACATTTCCTTTTATTAACGCTGCAGTGGTTTGTCGATACACATTCTGATTTCCAAATCAAGAAACATTCTTAAGCCGTTATACCTAACTTCCCATAAAGCTAGTATAACTCTTAAGTTTTTCAAAAACCAAGTATATTACTTCTTCTTTCAAAACGATTCAAAAATCTTTTGAAATACTTCAAGTTCTTTATTAACACATAACAAGCCAGTTATAGTTCAAATCAGTTACCTTTTAAAGACCACAAGTATTTTCTTACCAACATAAAGCTGTTATAACCAACTTCCCATAAAGCCGTTATAACACTTTATGTTTTAAATCAACCAAATACGCTTAGCACACGTGACGTCACCGTACTACATAGTTCACACATATCATGCTAGAAGAGATAGGAAGAGGTTCACATACCTCGCGACGAGTATCGACTAATAGCAAAACGCTCAAGTACTTCCAAACGCCGGCTACTCCTAAGCCAATTAGAACGCGCCACACGTAGTACTTCAACCTATAGGCCACAAGGCGCTTATTAAAATTTAGATGTCATCTTAGAAAATTCTACCGAAAATTCGAAGACCTCCCGCAACAACAGAAATCTCCTCCTCTATCGAGGCCGGCTACCAAGCCAACCGGGGGTTATACATCTAACCCTAACTGTACAATTCTACTTCACGGTACTACTACACAAGTCTCGAATACACCCTATGTAATTACATCAAGATTCTTCTTTCAATTCAGGCTTAAGTCGCAAGACATTGCCGTAAGTATTATTCAGGCTTAAGTCAAAAGACATTGCCGATACTACGTTCAGTTCTATATATAGTATACTTCAACTATATATTCAAACAATATATAATATCCAATTACAATAGAGGGACAAGATAATTACCTCGATAAGCCCATAATTATCCTAGTTAAAGTCGATCCTGGGAAATCGTTTAGCTCCAACTCCGAGCGCTTCAACCCGCTCTAAACCACCCTTAGAAGTTCTAACCAACTTCTACACAATACTCCAACGGACTATGGAGATTTTCCTAGGGTTTCGGTTTTGTGACTGACGGAAGTATAATAGTATTTTCTGGGCTTTTCGTATAGGTATAACCTTAGAATACAACAAGGTATATGGCTAAGGTAATTTGGGCATTATAACAATACTTTTGAGAGTATTTCTACACCACAAAGGGGGTATTATACGAAAGCAACAAGGCAGTGGGTACCCCACGGCCACACTACTAGGAGTGGAGAGGGCTCTCGCGAGGGCCTTTCAAAGGGAGAGGGCTCTTGGACGAGAGTCAACAAGAGGAGAGGAGGGATTTTAACACTTAGTATTGTTGAGGAATTGCTGAATAAGTCTTCAAAGGGATGGGTATTTATAGGCCAAGTGAAGGCCAACCAATGGCCAAGATTGAGCCAAGTGCTACACAAGTGTAAGCCAAGATTTGGGCATGTGTACATAGCCAACTTGCACACAAAAATATCCTACCTACTACTTGACAAAACTCACCCAATTCGTCCCATGCTTATCAGCCACTCCCACCAACCAGAGGTGACAAGTGTCGCCTCTCGTTGATCCAAAATGTTTCGTCTCTCTAAAAATCCGCAAAAATTAGAAATGACATAGCCGGAAATTCCCTACGAAAGTCGTGAAAACGTTTCACTAAAAACGACTCAAACCGTGTTATGCACAAATAAAATTCGCCAAGCACTTTAAGGCACAAACTTTTCTACGTACGTCCCCGAGTACATACTCTGGAAATACGGGGTATAACATTCTCCCCTCCTTAGAAACATTCGTCCCGAATGTTCCTTCTAAGTCTCAAAACAAACGCGCGCCAGTATAGTCTTCACTACTATACTTACGAGAACAAACCTGCCACACATGGCCACAGAAACAACTGCGCAAAATACTTATATCCAAGTCCACGAGGAAACACCTCTAACATCACCACAACTACCTCTCTCCAGGGTCTAAAATATACTTCCTTCGTACCTTCTCTCTACAAAAGAAATGATCACACCTATGCTCGCCATACATGCTCACTTCTCTCTTTACTCGTCGTAGATACCACTTTGTCACTTTGCCTGAGGCATTAACCTTCTCAGGCGACCCAACAAATGGCACCACTTTTGTCCCTTTGTCGCGAGCCTTGCTCCGACGACCCAACAAATGGTACCGGGCTGCTTGCGATCCCGGAGGATGTCGTACACTCAAACTCTTACCACATTCTGATACGGCCGTGATCTAAAACTCGGTTACTATCTCTAACGTGGTCATCATTAACTGGGAACACTCTGGATGGATCTCCGATACTTTCCCGATCATATCAATACGAAAGACCGGACGTACTGCCTCCTAAGTCGGACGACAATTGCTAACATATAGGCAACCTGGCCTATTCTTCACATGAACTCAAAAGGGCCCAAAGTAACTCGGGCTAAGTTTTCCTCTGCTTTCCAAAACTCGTCACACCCTAACCGGGGTGGTACTTTCAAGAAGACCGACCGTCAACCTGAACTCTAAGCGTCGTCGCCGATTATCCGCACGATTTCTCAGAGCTGCCAGAACCTCTTCTAGACAAGCTTTACCCTATCCACAGTCTGCTGGGACAAGCCTGAACCAACTAACTGAACCTTGCCAACATCGAACCAATCGACCGGCAATTTACACTTCCGCCCCAACAAGGCCTCATAAGGCGACACTCGAAAACTGAAATGGTAGCTTAAACACTCCCTCCGCAGGAGACAACAATCCCCACAACTACCTCTGAAATACACACACCGCCCGAGGCGAATGCGACTCGAGACTCACCAGTTCCTAACCTCGCTGGTAAAACTTCCGTAAACCAAAACAGCTGCACTGGCTCCATCACCGTCTTAAGGTGAAGGTAGGCACCCCGAGCAGCCTTACAACCTTTCTGAAAACTCAACACAGCCGAGTAAACGGTCCTGACCGAAGAACATGATGGGCTGCCCCCATCGCCCGACCAATGGTCTAACGCATCCACGAATTCGTGCACGTTAACTAAACTTGGGCCTAACACCTCACAACCCTAACACAAGGCGGACCACCACAACCGACCCACCACCAAACAGGCCGCGGGTTGACCCGCATCATGGCCTCAATCCGACCCGGCAACGCGCACAACACTAGCTCCCCGATCCGGAACAATCTCACTAATCATGTTTCGAAAACCTAGCGGTCTTCTTAGCTCAACTACCCCCTTTCATTCCACACTACTAGGGACCTATCCCAACATAACTCACGTGCACTATGCACTTCCAATAAGGGTCAAACATAACACTACACCTTTTCTCGAGATGGCCTCACCTCTAAGGTCTTTACGTAAAAAGATCTAAGGCTCAAACCTTCTCTATCCCCCAAAATCTTACTCGGTTAAACAACCATGATCTAATCACGACTAACACACTGCTATCAGAACATAGCACTTAAGGTATACTCACCTTATCACACATACTGATTTCTAGAGGGTTAAAGATATATCTATATCTACTGCTTCACTCCCCTTAGTCGTTCTAATCAAACCTGCCCCGTAGGGCGCATAGCTAAGGAAGGTGACGACTACCCATCGATCCTGAAGGCTAAGTCCTCCTACAAGGACACCCATTCGACACATGGCCCTGACGGCCGCAGGTACAACAAGTACCAACTAAAAGACGACATTCCCCGGGATGACGTCACACTGTGAACCGGAAGCCCTGGAGTTCTAACCAACTCCTGCATACCCCGAATGTCCTGAACTCCGTGGAAGACCACTCTGCACTGGCGGAGGTGCATAATCTAATCTGCTGGTGAGGTGACTCGCCTCGAAAGTTACCAAAGGACCTTGCTGCTCTGGCCCTCTTCTGTTGTCCTTCGTTAACCCGTCGATCTCTACGCTTCTCGGCCTGCTGCGCATAAGCCCGTACACAGGCCATGCTCAAGCCCAACTGAAGAATTACTCTTGCACAACCCTCTTTTAGATAGTCCTCAAGACTCGCGGTACATCGGTATACTCTCTGGTAGCCAAATCTATAGCTAGTAATGTGGTTGCTTCCTTGCAATCTATATTCACCGTTCCCGGTCGTGGAACTGAAGGTTCAAATATCATGGCCGCAGTAGGAACTGCTGCCGCCGTGCTAAACTCTGCTGGGGCTAGTGACGTCGCAGAACTCCCCGAATGAAGCACCACCCAAGGTGATAATTGGGCCTGTGCCCACGTAACCCTCTCAGATTTACTCTCGCGCCTCCCTACGCCTTGCCTCACCGGGCCTGCCTGCCACGCGAGGCATAACGATAAGGGAAAGAATTTACGTTAGAGGTCCAACTTACAACACGCCTCTAAGGCACGATCTCGAGTGAGAAAAATAGAAACCAATCCTAAATATCCTATAGCCTCGATTATTGGTGTGGTGCACAACACACCGATAATCAAGACTCTCCGGATACGGTTCGTAGACACTTTCCGAGGATTAATCGCTCGATACCACTTTTGTCACGACCGATTTCGGGCGTGATCGTGCCTTTCCCCGCACCCTAGTGATACAACATCGAGTAATCAGGAATATAAACGATACAAGACATATTATGAAATATGAAACAATAATCTGAGAAAAACTTGCCTTTCTAGATATATAAAAATGACAACTTTTTCAACATGAACGTTTAATCCTTTTTACAACCCCGCCACAACATTACTGCACTCTACGAAAGATATGATAACGGCGACGACAGTGGCCCGCCATACCCTGAATGTAAGCACCTACGACAACAGGGACTATACCAAGATAAGCCTCCGAGAAACGGAGCTTCCCAAAAGTCAATGTGACCCAAGAGCGAGGATCAACGATCGGTGTACCTTTACTGCGGCATGAACGCAGCCCGGGCGAGGTCGATAACAAAAGTGCAGTATGTGAAATCAAAATAAATATCAGTAAATGAAATCATAGTAGTCATATAAAGCGGGAGACATGTATGATAACCAAACTACGCTTACAACAAAGTCATGTCAAGTCGTGACTCACGCCTCAAGTCACTCAAGTATAACAAGGGTCTCAGCCCACAACATCAATCATGCCCGTGGAATACCTTCCTCACCGCCGATCTATGATATAAAAGCACCAAGGAACACATGAACACGAGTCCCACGTGTCATAATAAAATTGTACGGTAAGTACGAAGGCATAGCCGACTACTAAAAACCCACGCACCAACAAGGTCGAATCAGATCATAAGATCTGTCTAGACCGTCACATGATCAAAGCCGCCACTTGCCCGCAGATCAATGTACGCGTCTAACCTCGAACTCCCGCAGCTCGCGTAGGCCAATCTCATCGCCCGCGTGAGGTATTCCCGCGTCGAGGGTAGCTACTCCCGGATCGCCCCGACTTCCGAGTCCGCATGGCCACGCGACCGCATGCCCATAAAGGACGACGCTAACTCGAACTCTCGTAGCTCGCATAGGCCCTCAGGACCCGCATGAGGTATTCTCGAATCATGGTCCTGCATCACCGAGTCTACCCCAGACGGAGGGCGCTTAACCGGAATCATCTCAAGAGATGAATGCCACAATACTATCATAACGACCGATAGTTAATAAGCACAATCAGAAACCCCTTTACACAAAAATCACAAGATACTAACACACGTAGCATCCTAACACGTTTACTTATCAAAGCAACAAGAAAGTATTACAAGGCTATCACAAACCAATACAATCAAGTTGTTCACACAAGGTACTTCCTACTATATGATCAACAAGATCGGGTTTTATCCCCAAAGTACTTCATACATTAACTCTTTAAAAGATACGTTACTTTCACAAAAGTCACACAATACGTAGTATATGAAAATAGAGTGATTATCTTTTAAAGAAAATCAATTACTTCTCTTTGTAAAATCAAGTAGCAACATTCTTTTCCAATGTTCAAGTTTGCCTAATTTCCAATGTTCAAGTTTCTCATTTTTTGAAAGGTTTCGTAGTTCATAGTCTTATTCATTTAAGAATATAATTCTCCTTTAAACAATCTGAGAAACCTAAGCCTTATATGTGAGTAGGATATTCTTGTTTATTACAATCTTATTACAAAGACCATGATCTAGGAAATATCATTTTGTCTCATCTTAGCTTCTATGCAGATGGAAGCTTCATCGTTTTAATAATACTTAATTAGTCAAAACATTTCCTTTATTAACGCTGCAGTGGATTGTCGATACACATTCGATTTCAAATCGAAGAAACATTCTTAAGCCGTTATACCTAACTTCCCATAAAGCTAGTATAACTCTTAAGTTTTTCAAAACCAAGTATATTACTTCTTCTTTCAAAATGATTCAAAATATTTTGAAATACTTCAAGTTCTTTATTAACACATAACAAGCCGCTTATAGTTCAAATCGATTACCTTTTAAAGACCACAAGTATTTTCTTACCAACATAAAGTCGTTATAACCAACTTCCCATAAAGCCGTTATAACACTTTATGTTTTAAATCAACCAAATACGTTTAGCACACGTGCGTCTACCGCACTACATAGTTCACACATATCATGCTAGAAGAGATAGGAAGAGGTTCACATACCTCGCGACGAGTATCGACTAATAGCAAAACGCCCAAGTACTTCCAAACGCGGCTACTCCTAAGCCAAGTAGATCGCGCCACACGTAGTACTTCAACCTATAAGGCCACAAGGCGCATTAACATTTAGATCTCATCGTAGAACATTCTACCGAAAATTCGTGGCACTCTCCCAACAGCGTAAATCTCCTCCTCTATCGAGGCCGCTACCAAGCCAACTGTGGGTTATACATCTAACCCTAACGGTACAATTCTACTTCACGACTACTACACAAGTTCATCAGAATACAGCCTATGTAATTACTCAAGATTCTTCTTTCAATTCAGCTTAAGTCGCAAGACATTGCGTAAGTATTATTCGGGCTTAAGTCAAAAGACATTGCGATACTACGTTCAGTTCTATATATAGTATACTTCAACTATATATTCTAACAATATGTAATTTCCAATTACAATAGAGGGACAAGATAATTACCTCGATAAGCCCATAATTATCCAAGTATAAAGTCGATCCTGGGAAATCGTTTAGCTCCAACTCCGAGCGCTTCAACCTGCTCTAAACCACCCTTAGAAGTTCTAACCAACTTCTACACAATGCTCCAACGGACTATGGAGATTTTCCTAGGGTTTCGGTTTTGTGACTGACGGGAAGTATAATAGTATAACTGGGCTTTTCGTATAGGTCTAACCTTAGAATACAACAAGGTATATGGCTAAGGTAATTTGGGCATTATAACAATACTTTTGAGAGTATTTCTACACCACAAAGGGGGGGTATTATACGAAAGCAACAAGGCTAGGGGGGGGGGGTACCCCACGGCCACACTACTAGGAGTGGAGAGGGCTCTCGCCGAGGGAGCCTTTCAAAGGGGGAGAGGGGCTCTTGGACGAGAGTCAACAAGAGGGGAGAGGGAGGGATTTTAACACTTAGGATTATTTAGGAATGGATGAATAAGTCTTCAAAGGGATGGGTATTTATAGGCCAAGTGAAGGCCAACCAATGGCCAAGATTGAGCCAAGTGCTACACAAGTGTAAGCCAAGATTTGGGCATGTGTACATAGCCAACTTGCACACAAAAATATCCTACCTACTACTTGACAAAACTCACCCAATTCGTCCCATGCTTTACCGCCCACTCCCACCAACTAGAGGGTGACAAGTGTCGCCCTCTCGTTGGTCCAAAATGTTTCGTCTCTCGGAAAAATCCGCAAAAATTAGAAATGACATAGCCGGAAATTCCCCTACGAAAGCTGTGAAAACGTTTCGCCGAAAAACGACTCAAACCGGGTGTTATGCACAAATAAAATTCGGCCAAGCACTTTAAGGCACAAACTTTTCTACGTACGTCCCCGCGTACATACTCTGGAAATACGGGGTATAACATTTATATACACTCTCATTTTAGTTTACCTAAGGCACTAACATGTCTTTTATAAAAATCCGGGAATTTAACCCAAAGTACTACGTACTTCTATTCTTTTAAAATGACTCATTTCATTATAAAGCTTCCAAGACACTAATAACCGTAGTATCAAGTTACAATTTCTTTTCAAGACAAGTCACAATACTTTTTAGAAATAAAGTTAGGTTTCTAAATCAAGTGACTCCTTTTCTTATAAAACCTTTGGCGATTGATGCCTTTAAATCAAATTGCCTTTCAATAAATCAAGCCATTTATCTTTCCATAAAGCAAATATAACCAACTCCCCATAAAGTCGTTATATTCACTTTATACCTTAGTCAAGTACCATTTCCTATCCAAGGGACTTATACGTTTAAAACGAAACAAGTAATACATACTTTAAAACTCTTCAAGTCCCTTAACATACTTAAATTACTTAAGAGTAAACCACTCTTTAAACTTTCCATAAAGCTATTATAACCAACTTCCCATAAAGCCGTTATACTAGCCTTATACATTAGCAACTTACATTTTTCCTTATAACCAAGAGACTTAAACTTTCCAACAACACAAGTATCAAAATACTTTCAAGATACTTAAAGTCTCTTAACTTTTTGAAAACCAAGATATCCTTAATATTTAAACAAGTGAGTTAATTTCCTAACTCAAACAACTTGGACATTCTCAAAATAAGCCAAGGGTATCAAATAGACTAGATTGTCAAAATCTTGTACGTCTATCGCACCATACATTTACAACTTAATCATGCTCAAGAGATAAGAAAGTTCCACATACCTCTTCGGTTTAATCCACCTGCTAAGTCCAATCGCCGTACGTAGTATGTCAACCTATAATGACCATAGTACGTCTATTAACTTCTAGTTTCAAACGTAGAATATTCCAAGTGCAAGTCACTAAATTCTACGGAAAATCGGACAGCACTTCCTTTGTTTTTTTACTAACTTTGCCACCTTTTTCAAGGCCGAATACAATAACCAAACATCCCCAATTGGCTCACCACAATTTATAAGGTAGTTCAATACAATTGAATAACCAAACAGCCCCAATTGGCTCACCACAAACGATAACAAACTAGTCTAAACTATAATGTCAATTCGGCAATTAGGCAACAATACAAATCGTTTCCAATTCCTTTTTAATCCCAGTGGTTTAGTATAACATGATATCAAGCCGCAATCGATTACAACTACTACAATCCTCAAGTAGGTAAACATGCGACGATTCTAATTAACGACCAAAATTGTATTTCAATTTCAAAAGGCTAATCATGTCCCTTTCGGTTCTAGGCTTCTACAATCCATGTCACTTATCAAACTTCATAACACAAATCACATAATCACATATAACTTATCATAACATGAAATCTTCAATTACAAAAATAAAACGAAGATTATACCTCAATTAGCCCAATTATGATCCAAGATCACAAGTCGCTCCTTAGCAACTTTAGCTCCTCCTTTCGACGTTCCAATCCACTCCAAGCAACCCTTAGAAGCTTAAGAATAACTCTTCTTCAAGTTCCAACTTCAAAGTTGAATAACCCCTTAGGTTTTTGCCTTGCGACTAATACGAAAACATCATTTTTCCGGGATCTTTCTATTGAGAAACACTTACAATACCCTTAGGTACCTTGGTTTAAAGTGGGGAGATTATTGGACAACAATTGAATTTTTTTCTTTTGAAACCCTCCTAAAGCCGTGAGCTTTCTAGTGGGCAAGAACAATTTCTTGAAAATTTTCTAAGTGCAAATGGCCTTGTCTTGCTACTAAGGTTGATAATATAATCAAATGGAGGGTTAAGATTAGAACACTTGTGTGGTTTGGATGAGATTCACTAAATATCAAGCTTATGTGGGGTCATTGACTTGGTCAAGGTTGTCAAGCTCTAAGCTTTGCAAGACTTCATCATAAATTATGGTCAAATGACCATTCCACCCTTGCACCTTTCGTCCATGTCCATAAAGGGGGGGTGACACGTGTCGCCCTCCCGTTCGTCGCAATATTTCATTTTCCGACAATTCCATAATTCCGATAAATTTTTACTCGTCTCATACCTTAACATCTTTTTTGTTCTTGCGAACGTTCTTATAAACATATCCTGAAATTCCGGGGTGTAACAGTTTCATTTTGCGACTATTGGAATAAAGTAGTATTTTCGGGCTCTTATGTTGGGATTACTTTAGAATACTACTAGGGACACTAGGCTAAGGTATTTGGGATTTATACAACAACAATTGAAGTATTTCTCTACACAAAGTGGGGGGGGGGGGGGGGTGGACGAGAACACTACAAAGGGATGGAGTATTTTTGCCTTGGAAAAACTCAAGTGTGGATGAAAAAGTCTTGCAACTTAAGGGGGGTATTTATAGAGAAATCAAAGGCCAAGATCAAGACAAGTGTGTGGTGAGATTAGGGGACAAGGGTGTGTGGGTCCCACCTGTTACACCCCGTAGTTCCAGGGTATGTATGTGAGAACGTACGTACAAGAATACGACAGTAATATTGGAAAGAAATAAAGATGTGATTTTTCGACGAAAGAGTTTCCGGATTTTGTGAAGGAAAAAGGTTCGTTAATGGGAATTGGATTCCCATATTTGGTATTTGGACTTCCTGGATTATATTAGAATTATGGAATTTTATTTCCGGAATTGGTCACGTGGGACCCACGGGGAAAATTTACGGTTTTGTGGGGCCTACTTTATTTTTGAGATTTTCGATATTTTGGATATTTTCGGAAGATGAAATATTTTGGACGAGTAAGGGGGAGACACGTGTCACCCCCTTAGGTGGCCATGTGGGCCGAATTGGTGGGACAAGTGTCTAACCACTTGTCCCTTGGCCGAAATGGCCATGACATTTGGCTCTTGTTTTTGTTGGCCATGTGGTGTGGTGGGGCCCACACACACATGGCCCAATCTAGACCACACACTTGATATGATCTTGGCCTTTGATTCTATAAATACCCCCTTAGTGCAAGACTTAATTTCATCCCACACTTAAAGATTTTCCAAGGCAAAAAAATACTCCCTCCCTTAGGTTGCTCTCGTCCACCCCCCCCCACTTTGTGTAGAAAATACTTCAAGTGTTGTTGTATAATCCCAAATACCTTAGCCTAGTATCCCTAGTAGTATTCTAAAGTAATCCTAACATAAGAGCCCGGAAATACTACTTTTTTTCCAATAGTCGCAAATGAAACCCTAGAAAAATCTTCATAGCTTGGATGAAGTGTTAAGAGAAGTTGTTTAGAAACTTCTAAGGGTTGCTTGGAGCAGGTTGGAGCGTAAGGAATTGGAGCTAAACGTTGCTCAGGATCGACTTATAAATCTTGGATAATTTTGGGCTTATCGAGGTAATGATCTATGTCCTTCTATTGTAATCGGATATTACATATTGTAGTAGTTTATAATTAAGTATAAGATTTATGGAAGGATGATTAAAAATAATTGAACTGTATTTACATTGGACTGTATTTACAGTAGACTTGTGTAGTATTATTGTGAGGCAGAATTGTACACGTCCGGTTAGACGTGTAATCCTTGGAGTTGTTGGCTTGATAGCAGGCCTTGTTATGGGAGGTTATTTATGTGATTGCGGGGGGAAGGTGCTGCCGAATTGTCCGTAGGATAAGGATCCTTGTACTTAGAATTATTCTACAAAGAGAACTAGAAGTTGATAGATGTATTGTGGTTATTATAGGTGGATTTTCTACGCGCGGCATACTCGACTTGGCTTGTGGATTAAGCCGAAGTGGTATGTGATTCTTCCTATACTCTTGAGCATGATTGTTGTGAACTATATAGTACGGTAGACGTACGTGTATGAAATAATTTGGTTTATTTAAAACATAAAGTGTTATAATAGCTTTATGGGAAGTTAGTTATAACGACTTTATGAAGATAAAATAGAGACTTGATTTTGAAAGATAAGAGACTTTACTTATAAACGGCTTGATTTCGGAAAAGGAGAAGTAACTTGATTTAAGTATAGGTTACTTGTTTTGAAAAGAGTAAGTTATTTGGGTTTTAAAAGTATACTTGATGTTGTTTTAAAAGAAAAGCACTTGGTTTAAAAAGTATAGAGTACTTGATTTTAAAAGTCTTGTAAAGATTTTTATGAAGGTGAAGTAATTTGGTTTGAAAAGAAAACGTGTTTTTGATACTACGAGTATTAGTATCGTGTGGCTTTTACGTAAAAAGAGGTCTTTTTGAAAGAATGAAAGTATGTAGTATTTTGGGGTTGAAACCCGGATTGTTGACATAAAATGAAAGTACGTTGAACTTGCCTATTCTTGTTGTGATAGCCTTTGTTGTGCAAGTGTTTTGATTCTGTGCTACCGCGTCTCTCAGTGGAGGGCCGGCTATTTGGTTGATTGTTGGACATACTGACACGATGGATGGTCCACGGGTATGCTTCCACTATGAGTGTTATCTTGTTGTTTCTTTTGGACATACTGACACGTTGGGTGGCCCACGGGTATGCGTCCACTTTGAGTATTATCTTGTTATTTCCTTTGGACATATTGACACGATGGATGGTCCACGGGTATGCGTCCAGTAGGATGGTTTCATGGCCATGCATATACCGAGGTAAGTTGCCGGGGCATGCGGTCATTGTGAGGGTTAAATTTCCGGGTTATGTTATTATTCCATGGACCGCTAATCCATGAAGCTTTCCGCGGTGACGAGCGATCACGGGCTTGATTTGTACATGTGGTTACAGGCACACTTTAGATACTTGTCCTGGTCATTTCTCGTGTATCGGCAGACTCTGGTAGATAGCTTAAGATACTTGCCACAGTCATATCTCGTGAGACGGTAGGCTCTGGTACGTTAGCTTAAGATACTTGCCTCGGCCAATTGCGCGGCTGGTTTGGATCTGGTAGTTGGCTTCCGTACTTGGCCCATGAAGTTTTATGACTAGCCTTCGGACGGGTAGTTGGGTATTCTACTTGGCCCGATCGGTTTGATGACGCAGGTAGGATCTAGTGTTCAGGTTCACATATGGGTGTTGTTTTACATCATGTACTGCCGACAGTGAGAAATGAGTTCCACGGGCATGATTGATATTATGGGCGTAAGACCCATAGTTATGTGTGAGTGATTATTTTGAGGATATGCGTCCCCTTACTTGACATAACTGTTTACTTATTGCGAAATGGTTTTATAAAATGATGAAATGTGATTTCATTATAGTATTTTCAGTTTCACATACTTGGTACCTGTTGTACTGACCACCTTCGGGGGGCTGCGTTCATGCCGCAGGTAGAGGTACACCAGTTGTTGATCCTCGCTCATAGGATCGCAGTTCAGCGTTTGGGAAGCTCCGTTTCTCCGAAGGCTTATCTTTGGTATGATTCCCTGAGATTGTAGGTTCTTGTACATTCAGGGGTATGGCGGGGCCCTGTCCCGTCATTGTTGTTATAAAACTCTTAGAGGTCTGTAGTACTGTTGTGGGCAGGGTTGTAAAGGATGTAACTGTTCAAGTTTTTTATTTATGTACAGAAAGGTGACCGTTTTGGTTAGCCTGTTTTCTTATGTTGTATCTTGTTTCCTATTTAAGTTTTATTTCCGCTGATTTTCTCTGATGTTGTATCACTAGGGTGCCCGGGGAAAGACATCAGTCACGGGCCCCGAGGTCGGTTCGTGACAAAAGTGGTATCAGAGCAGTTAATCCTCGGAAAGTGTCTACAGACCGTATCTAGTAGAGTCTTGATTATCGGCGTGTTGTGCACCACACCAATAATCAGGAGGCTACAGGATATTTAGGATTGGTTTCCATTCTTCACACTCTGAGATCGTGCCTTAGAGCTGTGTTATAAGTTGGACTCCCTCTAACGTATCTCTTTTGTACCAGCTATGCCTCCACGCAAGGCAACCAGAGCCCAGAAGGGCAAAGCGAGAGGAGTCTGCGAGTAGAGCGCGGCGATCTCATCGAGGCCACGATACGAGCCTCCAGTCCCACGGCCAGGAACAGAGGATATGGGTTACAAGGAGATGACCCAGTTACTAGCTAGGATTGTGGCTAGACACGAGGACAGACGAGAGTCGGAGGTTCCAGTAGCACCCGTAGTTCACCCCAGATCGGATAGTTTGAGACTACGGGACTTTTTGAGCTGCAGCCCACCTGTGTTCTACGGGTCGAGGCCGGAGGATGATCCGCAGGAGTTCATCCGACAATTACAGCGGATAATGAGAGTGATCAAGGCTTCGGAGACCGAGTTGGTGGTCTTAGGTTCGCATCGGCTGCGTGATACTGCAGTCGACTGGTTTGATTCGTGGGAGCTGTCCCGGGGGGAGCATGCGCCTCCACCTGTTTGGGACGAGTTCTCGGAGGCATTTCTCAGCCATTTCTTGCCTCCGAAGATGAGGAGAGCATGGGCCGACAGATATCTGATGCTGAGACAGAGGGGGCGTACGGTTCGGGAGTACAACATGGAGTTCGACTCGTTGGCTCGATATGTCCCTGCGTTAGTGGCAGATATGGAGGACAGAGTGCACTGCTACGTCACGGGGCTCGATGACTACTTGGCAGAGGCTTGCTCGGGTGTAGCTCTTAAGCCGGGCATGGACATTGCCCGCATGCAGGCTTATGCACTTGGGTTTGAGGAAAGGAGAGACCGACGGATTGACCAATACCAGCAGAAGAAGGCCAAGACAGTAGGGTCATTTTGTAACTTTCGAGGCGGACCGCCTCAGCAGCAGACTAGTTATGCGCCTCCGCCAGTACAGAGTGGTCCTCTACAGTCTTCAGGGCATCCAGGGTATTCAGGAGCAGGTCAGGGCTCCAAGGGTTCAGGTTTTCGGGGGAGTAGGGGTGTTGGCCAGATGAAGCCACCCCTACCTCGGTGTGGCCAGTGTGGTAAACCCCATGCGGGGGAGTGTCACGGTATTCAGAGGGCTTGTTTTACATGCGGCCAGCAGCGACATTATCAATTTAAAATACTGATTAAAATACAGAAAGTAAATAAAAAGTTGTTTAATAAAACTTACAAATTTTATTCAAAGCATGGAAGATACAAGATCAGGCAGGAGGGAGATATAGAGAGAGAGGGGGATATTTCTGGATGCCTTCAACATTACAATGTGAGAGCCTTAAATAGGCCTCGAATGAGTTATCGTCCTAACAGGTGGACGGGTATGATTAAAACACTTGGAAGGCTAAGATTCCTTGCATCGCTTTTTGGCGGCGCTTACGCTTCTGAAAGGGCAAACGTCCTTGTCATCTTTATTTCTTTTGTCTCTTGCTTTTCTGAAGAGGCAAGTGTCACTATCTGCTTTATGTCTACTTTTATTGAAAGGGTGCCTCTTCCTTTTCCGAAGGGGAAACTGTCTTTGTCGACCGTCCTTTATGTAGGGACCACTTGGCTTTATTCGTGGAGGTAGGCGTTGGCGTATGCTTGGGCTCTTCCTCGTGGGGACCATCATGTCTCCGTTGTCTGTTTCACTATGATTGGATGCTACTTCTCTTCTTCGTCTTCCAATCTTACTAGGGCTTTTATCAGCTTTCGTCTGGTTTCTGTTTGAGGTTTCGCCTGATGAAGAGGGGCTTCTTCTTTCGGGTTTTACCTTAATTTCTTCCCTGGGTTTTGGACTCCATCCTTTTTTATTCTGATGGTTTTGCTTAAATAATGGATCTTATTTATCTCTTGGATAAATGACTAATTAATGATGATAAATGATCAATTAATGATGTATAAAATCCTCTATTTTTAAAAGAATTTACACAACCTAATATGTTGAGATCTGCTGATTCTCCTGGACACTTTTACATAACATTTTCCCGGAATACTTTATCGGCAAAGTGTGTATAGGAATAAACTTCCTATTTCTGGATGGGGGCCATTATTTCCTTGTTAGAGGGCCCTGCTGGTTTAACTGCTTCAGGATATGGTTCTGTGGAACCATCTTGTAACTATTTCTGCTCTGGGCAGATGATATGATTCTGGGGGAACCATTTTGTAACTATCTCTGCTCTGGGCAGATGCTGGAGTGGCCTTAAATGGCTGAGTCTGAAACCTGTGAATTTTATTTTGCCTACTGGGTTTACTGCCGGTCTTTCGAAAGAGGGCTGTTTCAAAACGTAACTTGATCTTGCCTTCTGGAAAAAACTTGTTTCAAAGATTTTTGTTAATCCAATTATTTTTGTGATACATAGCACTATAGATCAAAATTTCTTTTGACTACGTTGTAGAGTTTTTGACAGTCTTAGTCTGTTTATTCTGACCAAGGGACTGGGGTTTTCTAAAAGATTCACATATCTGTTTAACCTGTTATCTGAGATTTTCTAAGAAACCTTGCTTGGTTAAGGAAGTAAATCCTGGGGCTACAGTTTAAAGATCGTCTTTTGCTTGACTTGATCACTCTGACTGAAAGATAAGGGATTTAAATATGGGAATATAAGTTCTCTACCCATTGAGTTTGTGTAAATACCGTCTAGTTTTGCGGTATAAGGTTTTATCTGTGTTAGGAATGGGATCCCTAAAATGACTTCTTCAGTTATGTCTTTTGTAATAATGAAATCATTGGTGAGGCAAACACCATTATTGCAAACATGAGCTTTTGAAAGCTTGTAATTAATTTTTATACTATCACCTGTGGCAGAGTATAATTTATGTGTACTTTTGTTTAAGTACCTAGTAGGAACTAATCCTTCACGTATACAATTTTGATCTGCACCTGAATCAATTAGTGCAATTCTTTCTAGGATAAAGTTCTTGTTTATTATAACTTTAATAGGGACATGGTAGCTTAATGCTTTGGCTTTGGATATTAATTTTAAACCTGAATCAGAATTATTTTCTGTTTCATCCTCTTGTTCTGGATTATCAATATCTTTGGGAGTAGGATCTTTTACGAGATCCAAGTCTTTTAATAAACTACTTGCGAATGCCTCAGTTTTTAAGGAACCGAGTCTTTCTTTTATCTGGAGAATTTC
The DNA here is from genome assembly GCA_029844215.1 of Przewalskia tangutica. NCBI lineage: Eukaryota > Viridiplantae > Streptophyta > Magnoliopsida > Solanales > Solanaceae > Przewalskia > Przewalskia tangutica. The sequence continues at coordinate 66,868,226 of CM056724.1, read as the reverse complement.
TTCTTTTAGATTTGAAATTTCTTTTATTAAGCCTTGCACAGAAGTGTCTGTTTTGGCTTCTTTAAATTTATCAAAAACTCTTTTCATATCAAAAGGCTCAATTATCTTTTTATCCTTTTTCTGATTAATGACTAGCTTCTTAAGTTCAGTTAAGTATTTTCTTTTGACGTCATCGTCGTTAATGTGATCGATCATATCAAAGAAAAACTCTTGGCTGCTACTTGAGATAACACTGATTGTTTGCTTTGTACAGGTGCAGATTTTTCCAGTACATTCGCAGTCAAAGCTGGATGTGGAACTATCTGAACTGTACCCTAGATTTAATGAACCATCGTCACTGTAATAGTCATCTGAAGTTTCTTCAGAATTATCACTGGACTGTTCTTCATCTAAGATTGTATAAAGTTTTTCTTTTATCTCAGAATCTATTGCTAATAAATTAATTTTATCCTTCTTTTTATTGGGTTCTTTGCAATTATTAGCCATATGGCCAGGTTTTCCGCAATTCCAACAACTACCCTTATTCCCGGTATTTTTGTTGGTGTTTTGTTTCTTATACCTTTTTTTAGGAGTATAACTCTTTTTATAAGTTTTAGGACGAGATATGTTATGTTTCTTTTTCATTCTTTTGATGCTCTTTGAAGGAGCAGAGACTTTAACATATCTGAAGTCTTCGCAGAAACTTCCTAATTCTCCTTTGGTAGATTTATGTACTTGATTATTATGTTTTATTGTATTACAAAGCTCTAGGCCTGTTAGATTAATAATACTGACTAGGTCTCCGTATGTCATAAGACCATAGGGAGTGTCGCCGTTATGACTTCTCCTAATGTTAGTCCTTACCTTTTCGGCAAAGAGTTTAGGCAGACCACTTATAAATCTTTCTTTTCAATAATCGTGATTACAGTCACTCCTCAGCATGACTTTGTTAAGGAATATATCTTTATACCATTTAAAGTCATGTAACTTTGGACAGGTTAAATTATTAAGCACTTCTAAACTTCTATCTTGGAATAGCTTTGGCTCTCCAATGAAGTGTTTACCTATGCAGTATAATAAGGTTGCCGTAGCATCCCCTTGGATTTCATTACTATAGCTGTTATCGATGTTCTGTATTTGGACTGTAGTTGTTGCATTCATGATGCTGACTTTTACGGGCTCAATTAGGTAGTTGTCCCACCAATTTTTTAACATTCCGGTGAAATCTGAAACTAGTATTGCTGCTAGTTAGGCATCATCGGTGTGCGTTTTTATCTTGTAACTGGTAACGCAAACTCCCATTTCATGGAGCACTTTGACAACTTGCCCTTCAGACATGCCATCTATGTTTCATTCATGGATTTCATCTCCAAAATAAGTAGTTGGAAACGGGGTACGTTCCTCGAATAACATATCCGGGAAAGTAGGTCCTTTATAAAAATTCTTACCCTCTGTTCCAGAGAATTTTAATATCTTATTATTATCTGGCTTACTTTTTGAACTGGAACCTTCGCTAAGTACTTTGACTGAGCTGTCAGGTTTTTTTGAGGTGGATCCCTCTGAGACCTTCAGCTCTTTAAACTTATTACTAATTCTATCTAATAGGTTGTCTTCAATTTCTTTCCCAAATTTTGGATGGCTATTTGCCGAGAACTGTGGGATTTTGAAGAGAGGTTCGGAAAGTGTTTTTTCTTCCGACCTGACTGGTGTGTTTCTAAATATACAAGCATTACTTGCTTCAGTAACCTGGTTAGAGATAACATGTAACAACTGATTGGTGTAGTTGTTTTGTTGGAGAATTTTATTAATATCTTTAACATGTGTGATTCCTTGTGGATCTTTTATATCTCTTTTAAAAGGAGTGGCAGTCAAGACCTCACCATCTACGGGGATCTTTATCTGTTCTAACGGGGGTGTTACTGATTCAACAGTTCTTTCTCCAGTGAACAATTTCTTTACAATGGTACTTAGGGACTGTCTGTTATTGTTGAGTTTATCAGTGATTTGAAACCACCTAAAGAATTCTATGTTAGCATTAATTCTACTCATGTCATTGATCCATTTTTCTCTAAACACCTTCCTTTCACTGAGTGAAAAGGTGCTTACATACCATTTTCTTTTTATGGCGTTCTCAGGGGCTACCCATAATTTATTAAGGTTTTTCCAATCAATTTTAAAATCTATATCTTCTTTAATAGTACCAAGGCTATCTCCACCATGCATTTCACTCCTGGTGGGACTGCCAGTCTTTCTATCGATTGGTCGATAGTAGACTTTGGGTACTGCTGACGAATAATCTATACCTTGAACTTTTCGCTCTAGTATAGTTTCGTCGGAATTGTCAGAACATCCTTCCTCCTCCAGGGATTTAGAAGAAGATGCAGTGAAGGAGTATCTTCCTGTTGATTTGGATTTTAAAAATCTTAAATCAATTGAACCGTCTAAATGCTGGATTATTTGTTCAATATCAGAACTCTCTGGTTCTATCTTTGGTTGAGTGATGGCATCGAAGTGCCATTCGTCTTTTGTTAAAATTTCATTCCATTTTAACATTCTTGGAACAAAGGTATTGCTATATTCCTGGTTTGCTTCCATGAGCATGGTAGCACCTGGCTTTGATACCATAAAAGCGGAATGACATTATCAATTTAAAATACTTATTAAAATACATAAAGTAAATAAAAAGCTGTTTAATAAAACTTACAAATTTTATTCAAAGCATGGAAGATACAAGATCAGGCAGGGAGGGAGATATAGAGAGAGAGGGGGATATTTCCGGATGCCTTCAACATTACAATGTGAGAGCCTTAAATAGGCCTCGAATGAGTTATCGTCCTAACAGGTGGACGGGTATGATTAAAACACTTGGAAGGCTAAGATTCCTTGCCTTCTACTTTTTTGAAAGGGCGTCTTCTGCTTTTATGAAAGGGCAAACGTCCTTGTCATCTTTATTTCTTTTGTCTCTTGCTTTTCTGAAGAGGCAAGTGTCACTATCTGCTTTATGTCTGCTTTTATTGAAAGGGTGCCTCTTCCTTTTCCGAAGGGGCAACTGTCTTTGTCGACCGTCCATTATGTAGGTGTTACACCCTGTAGTTCCAGGGTATGTATGTGAGGACGTACGTACGAGAATACGACAGTAATATTGGAAAAGAAGAAAGATGTTATTTTTCGACGGAAAAGTTTCCGAACTACGTGAAGGAAAGAGGTTTATTATTGAGAATTGGATTCTCAATTTTGGGTATTTAAGACTTTAAGAACTTATAAGAATTATGGAATTTATATTTTGCGGATTTGGTCACGTGGGCCCACGAGGGTTACGAATTTTTTTTTATGGACGAATGAGAGGGCGACACGTGGCACCCCCTCACATGGTCTTGGACAATTTTTGCAAGGATAGGAGGGTCATTTGACCATTGTGGATGAAAGTCCTCAAGCTTGAGTGTATTGACCAAGTCAACTTGTCCACTTGGCCATTATCCATGTGATCTTCATCCTAGCCACCCATTTGTTTTAATCTTGACCCTCCATTGTTTTATATATACACACTAGTGCAAGACTTGTCTTCCAACACTTAGAAAATTTATCACAACATTTCTTGTTCTTCTTGTAGCTCACGGGTTTGAGGAAATCCCACACAAAAAAATTGTAGTTTTGTTCCAATATTCACAAGACTTAAATCCAAGGTCCCTAAGGGTGTTATAAGGTTATCTCAATAGAAAGATTCCGGAAAAGTGGCGTTTTCGTATTAGTCGCAAGGCGGAAACTTAAGAAGTTCTTCAACTTTGAAGTTGGAACTTGAAGATGGGTTCTTCATAGGCTTCTAAGGAGTGCTTGGAGCGGATTGGAACTTAAGGAAAGGAGCTAAGAATTGCTAAGGAGCGACTTTGAATCTTGGAAATTTTAAGGGCTTGTAAAGGTATAATTCTTGTCGTTTTAGTAATTAAGATTACTACTTGTTGTAGCTTTGGATATTAGCAAACATGAGGTGTTTATATTATGAAGTTGATTAGTGTTATGGATATTGGAACCCTAACCCGAAAACTAGTATGTTAGCCCTTAAGATTGTAATTCAATTTGGTTACTCGTTTAGTTGTCACATGTTATATAAAGAGGGAATTATAGTTGTTGAAATTGTTTATGACTATGTAGCATGTTGGAACAACAACTTGTATTGAAATAGAAATTGAAAGAGAAGTAGTGTTGTTGTTAGCCGAGAATAACATTGTATAATTGGATTGTATTGTGGACTAGTTGGTAGTAATTGTGGGGCGGAATTTTACACGTATTGTTGGGCGTGTAATCCCCTTTGTATTTGCTGAATTGATTTGAGCCTTAAATGGGGCGTTTGGTTATTGAATTCGGCCTTGAAAAAGGTGGCAAAGTATGTAGAAACAAAGTGCTGCCCGATTTTTCATAGAATTTAGTGACCTTGTACTTAGAATATTCTACGAAGAGAGCTAGAGGTTAATAGACATTTTTTTTATGACCATTATAGGATTGAAGTACTACGAGTAGCGTATTCCACTTGAAGGGTGGAAAAGGCTAGAAAGGGGATAGTACTTTGGAGCATTTTGCTATTGTCGATAATCGTCGCGAGGTATGTGAACCTCTTCCTAACTTTTCTAGCATGATTGTTGTAAACTATGTAGTACGGTAGACGTACGTGTGCTAAATGATATTGGTTGGTTTAGAACATAAAGTGTTATAATGGCTTTATGGGAAGTTAATTATAACGACTTTATGTAGGTAAAAGAATGGTTGATTGTTTTTAAAAGATAAGAGACTTGACTTGTATTTGACTTGAATTGTGTTAAAAAGTTGTGAAACCTCATTCGTGAGTAATGAGTACTTGGTTTTTAAAAGAATAATGTTATATTGATTTCGGAAATGGGAATAATTATCGAACAAGCCATTGTTGCGTTAATAAAGGAAAATATAATAATAATTAATTATATTAAAACCAGTAGAAACCTCCATCTGCATAGAAGCTAAGATAAGACAAAATTGTATTACATTTCCTAGATCACGGCTGCTTTAATAAGATCATTAATAACAAGTATTGATTTTCCTTAAAATCCAAAGTAAGGAACTTGTTTTCTAAAAAGAAAAGAGACTTGAGGAATTTGAAGTGTTTTGGTTTAAAGGAAAGGCATGTTTTTGTCTTAACATGGTTTAAAAAGAAGGCATGGTTTTGTCTTAAATTGGTTTACTTGAAATGATAGTTACTCTATTTTTGATACTATGGGTATCGTATGACTTTTGTAAAAGAAAGGGGTCTTTTGAAAGAATTTAAGTACGTAGTACTTTAGGATTAAAACCCGGATTGTTGGCACAAAATGGGAGTACTTGAGTTTATATAAATGGTGAATCAATTTACATGTTAAGGAAAGTCTAAAAGTATGTTGAACTTACCTATGCTAGTTTTGATAGCTTTTGTTGTGCAAGTATTGTATTTCTATAACACCGCGTCTCTCGATGGAGGGCCGGCTGACTTGTTGTGAATTTACTTGGGCGTCTGCGTGACGGAAGATTCCACTGTATGCTTCCATTATTATTGTCACATGGGCATGTCTACACCGATGAGGGATTCCGGGGGCATGTGACCATTATTGTTATTCCATGGACTAGCTCTCCATGAGGTTTTTCTGATTCGGCCTTGGTATCTGGTAGTTGGCTTTCGTACTTGCCCCGGTCGTGGCTGATTCGGCTTTGGTTCTGGTAGTTAGCCTTCGTACTTGCCCCGTTCAGTTTTGTGGCGAAGTCTCGTGACTTACGGTTGTGATCAGGTGGTTAGCACGGTTACTTGCCCCGTCGGCCACGTGGCGCAGTGGATCTGGTAGAGGTTATCGACTTGCCACGTGTCGCCTTCGCGGCGGCGTATCGTGACTTACGGTTGTGATCTGGTGGTTAGCCTGGTTACTTGCCCCCGTCAGCTACGTGGCGCAGGGAGGATCTGGTAGAGGCTATCGCACTTGCCACGTGTCAGCTTCGCGAGTCAGTGTTTGGACGAAGCTTCGTGACTTACGGTTGTGATCTGGTGGTTAGCCTGGTTACTTGCCCCCGTCAGCTACGTGGCGCAGGGAGGATCTGGTAGAGGCTATCGCACTTGCCACATGTCAGCTTCGTGATATGGTTGTTTAGTATTGTTGGTATGGTAGGTTCTGGTAGCTGGCTTTCGTACTTGCCCCGGTCAGTTGATGATGCAGGTTGGATCTGGTAGCTATGCCTTCGTACTTGCCCCGTACGGTTTTATGACACAGGTGGGACCTGGTGTTCAAGTGTACTCCTTGGTGTTGTTACATCATAAACTGCCGGCAGTGAGGAAGGAATTCCACGGGCATGATTGATGTTGTGGGCGTGAGACCCATTATTATATTTTGAGTGATGAATTTGAGGGCGTGAGTCCCTGACTTGACATGTGTTATACCCCGTATTTCCAGAGTATGTACGTGAGGGCGTACGTACAAAAGTTTTTAGCCTTAAGTAGGCATAAGGGTCGAAATTTGTGCACAACTAGCGAAAAGAATCGTTTTCCGACGAAACGTTTTCCGGACTTTGCGAAGGGAAAAATACGGTTGCAACATTTATTATTTTTGCGGATTTTTCCGAGAGATGAAATATTTTGGACCAACGAGAGGGTGACAAGTGTCACCCTCAAGTGGGCGATAATTGTTGGATGAAATGGGCACGTTTTTGGCCTTGTTTGTAGTCAAGGAGTTGGTAGGATATTTTGTGATATTTTGTGTGGTAGATGGATAAGGTACACTTGCCCAAATCCTCACCCTCCACTTGCCCACCACTTGTCTTGATCTTGGCCATTGATTGGCCTATAAATACCCCTCAAATGCAAGACTTATTCTTCATCCACAAATCATTTTCCAAGTCTAAAAACCCTCTCCCCTTAAGTGTAGTTTTCGTCCAAGCTATCCCTCCCCCTTTGAAAATCCTTGGTCGAAACCAACCCCCCCCCTTCTTTGAGTTGTTTTCAGAATACACCCCCTTGGTAGAAAAGTATTCTCCAAGTGTTGTTACTATTCCCAAATACTTTAGCCCAAATACCTTGTAGTACTTTCCAAAGTTACCTCTATACGTAGAGCCCGGAAATACTACTATATTTCCATTAGTAACTAAACGAAACCCTAAGGAAAAATCTTCATAGCCGGTTGAAGTTTTAAGAAGAAGTTTTGTAGAACTTCTAAGGGTTGTTTGGAGCGGGTTGGAGCGCACAGAGTAGGAGCTAAACCATGCTCAGGATCGACATTTCAACTTGGATAATTTTGGGCTTATCGAGGTAAATACTATTGTCCTTCTATTGTAATTGGAAATTACATACTGTAGTAGTATAGAAATGAGTATAAGACGTATATAAGGATGGTATAAAAGAAGAGAATTGAATTGAAATCACATCAGAAGAATATTAAAGAAGAAGACTGAATCAGACTTACATGTGATGTATTTACAGTAGAATTGTGTAGTTTGACGGGTAGGGAAGTGCTGCCCAATTTTCCGTAGAATAAGGAATCTGTATCTAGAAATATTTATACAGAGTAGTCTAGACGTTGATAGACTTGTATGACCGTTATAGGTTGAAGTACTGCAAGTAGCGTATTCTACTCGAAGGGTGGAAAGGGCTAGCCGGATTGCAGAACTTTGGAGCTATTTGCTAATAGTCGATAATCGTCGCGAGGTATGTGATTCTTCATATCCTCTTGAGCATGATATTTTAAAAGAATATATATAATACGGTAGACGTACGTGTGTTAACTGAACGTGGTTTTACTTCGATGTCTTTTGACTTGAGTTTTAAATAATAAGAATCTTGAAGTATTTCAAAAGAATTAAGAATCACTTTTGCAAGAAGAGTAATACTTGGTTTTGAAAGTTTAAGAGTTATACTAGCTTTATGGGAAGTTAGGTATAACGACTTAAGAGAGATAAAAAGAATCGTTTATTGATTTTAGAAGATAAGAGTATTGATCTCAAAAGATAAGCGACTTGACTTAATTGAATTGATATGAATTTTGTTAAAAGGTGTGAAACCTCATTCGTGAGTAATGAGTACTTGGTTTTTAAAAGGAATAATGTTTTACTGATTTCGGAAATGAGAATAGATATCGAACGAACCACTGCAGCGTTAATAAAGGATAATGTATTGACAAATAAGTAATTATATTAAAACCAGTAGAAACCTCCATCTGCATAGAAGCTAAGATAAGACAAAATTGTATTACATTTCCTAGATCATCGCTGCTTTAATAAGATTGTTATAAACAAGAATAACCTACTCACACATAAGTCATATGTTACTCAAATCGTTTTAAAAGAGAATTATGTTATTAAGTGATTAAGACTATGAACTACGAAACCTTTCGAAAATGAGAGACTTGAGTATTTGAAATTAGGCAAACTTGAACTTTTGGAAAAGAATGTTGATACTTGAATTTAAGAAAGAAAGTGTTTTGGTTTAAAAAGAAGGGCATATTATTGCCTTAGTTGATTTAAAAGGAAAGCATGGTATTATCTTAATCTGTCTTAAAAGAGCGTTTAAATGTATTTCACACGACACCGCGTTCATGGGATGAACCGGGAATGTATTTCACACGACACCGCGTTCATGGGATGAACCGGGAATGTATTCCACCTGACTTGATACCGAGTCCATGAGATGGACCGGGAATGTATTTCATGCGACACCGCGTTCATGGGATGAACCGGGAATGTATTTCACTCGACACCGCGTTCATGAGATGAACCGAGAATGTATTTCACTCGACACCGCGTTCATGGGATGAACCGGGAATGTATTTCATGCGACACCGCGTTCATGGGATGAACTGGGAATGTATTTCACTCGACACCGCATTCATGAGATGAACCGGGGATGTATTTCACTCGACACCGCGTTCATGGGATGAACCGGGAATGTATACCACCTGATTTGATACCGAGTCCATGAGATGGACCGGGAATGTATTTCATACGATTTCACCTCGAGTCCATGAGATGGGCCGAGACATGTTACACGTATCACACGATTTATACCTAGACTGCCGGCAGTGAGGAAGGAGTTCCACGGGCATGAGGGATGATTTTGAGGGCGTGAGTCCCTGACTTGACATGACTGGTTTTATGTTGTGAACTGTAGTTTTGTTATCATCCATGTCTCTTGTTTTATTTTAGACTGTTATGATTTCGTTTACAGTATTTTTCAGTTTCACATACTTGGTACTGTTATCGACCTCCTTCGGGCCGTGCGTCATGCCGCAGTAGAGTAGGTACTGTGTTGTTGATCCTCGCTCATAGGATCACGTCAGCGTATTAGGAAGCTCCGTTTCTCCGGAGGCTTATCTTTTGGTATGTTTCCCTGAGTTGTAGGTTCTTGTACATTCAGGGGTATGGCGGGGCCCTGTCCCGTCATAGTTGTTGTTACATTCTTAGAGGTCTGTAGTACTGTTGTGGGCAGGGTTTTAAAGGATGTAACTGTTCAAACATTTTTGTATATATGCAAGAAGGCAACCGTTTTGGTTGGCCTATTTTATTATCTTACCTCTTGTTTCATATCTGTATGTTTTATGTTCCGCTGATTTCTCTGATGTATGACTACTTGGGTGCCCGGGTAAGGCACCAGTCACGGGCCCCGGAACGGGTCGTGACAAAAGTGGTATCAGAGCAGTTAATCCTCGGAAAGTGTCTACAGACCGTGTCTAGTAGAGTCTTGATTATCGATGTGTTGTGCACCACATCTATAATCAGGAGGCTGCAGGACATTAGGATTAGTTTCCATTCTTCTCATTCTGAGATCGTGCCTTAGAGCTGTGTTATAAGTTGGACCCCTCTGACGTATTTCGTTTTTACCAGTTATGCCTCCGCGAAAGGCAACCCGGGCCCAGATGGGCAAGGCAGCCGAGGGAACTGCTAGTAGGATACAGAGGAGTACGGGGGCGCAGGCCCAGTCATTACCTGAGATAGTGCTTCAGACGGCGAGTTTTGCGACGCCACACCCCAAAGAAGTTTAGAGCCGCAGCAGTGGCTGCTGAGACCACAGTACCTGAGCCTCCAGTCCCACAGCCTGGAGCAGAGGAGTTGGGGTACAAAGAGATGGCCCAGTTATTGGCCAGGATAGTGGCAAGACATGAGGATAGGCTGGATGCAGCAGTTCCAGTTCCAGTAGTACCCATGGTTCACCCGAGATCAGATAGTTTGAGGCTACGGGACTTTCTGAGTTGTAGCCCGCCAGAGTTCTACGGGTCGAGGCCTGAGGATGATCCGCAGGAGTTCATTCGGCGATTCACGGATCATGAGAGTGATCAAGGCTTCGGAGACCGAGTCGGTGGTCTTAGGTTCGCATCGGCTGCGTGATACTGCAGTCGACTGGTTTGATTCGTGGGAGCTGTCTCGGGGAGAGTATGCACTTCCAGCCGTATGGGACGAGTTCTCAGGGGCATTTCTTGCACATTTCTTGCCTCCACAGATGAGAAGGGTTCGGGCCGACATATTTTTGACGTTGAGGCAGACCGGGCGTACAGTTCGGGAGTATAATGTGGAGTTTGACTCATTAGCTCGGTACGTCCCCACATTGGTAGCTGACATGGAGGACAGAGTGCACCGCTACGTCACCGGGCTCGATGACTACTTGGCAGAGGCTTGTTCGGGTGTAGCTCTTCAGCCGGGCATGGACATTGCCCGCATGCAGGCTTATGCACTGGGATGTGAGGAGCGGAGAGGTCGACGGAATGACCGAGATCAGCAGAAGAGGGCCGAGACAGCAGGGTCCTTTGGTAACTTTCGAGGCGGACCGCCTCGGCGAGCTAGTTATGTACCTCCGCCCGATGCAGTGGTCCTCCGCGCCTTGGGGCGTTCGGTATTCGGGAGCTGGTCGAGCTCCGTGGCTTAGTTTCTGATATACACGGGTTCTAGCCAGGATTCATGTCCCTCGGTGTGCGCGATGTGGCGGCGTCGTCCCGGAATGTCGCTTTCTTACTAGTGCTTGTTTCACTGCGCCGTCGAGGCCATGTGACGAGATCGTGCTTATAGGAGGGTGCAGCAGAATGACGCAGCCACCGGTCGATGGCGAGATCATCGCTTTCTACTATGCGCCTACAGGCGAGCCTATGATTAGAGTGGAGCAGATGGTACAGGTATATTCTTACCCCTCTAGAGACTAGTATGAGTAGATGATATGATGAAGTGCTAAGTATTATCTTCAGATAGCATTATGTTAAAATTGTGTGTAGAAAGCATGGTTAAGGGTAAGTTTGGGGACAGGGAAAGTGTGAGCCTTAGAATATTACACGTAGAGACCTTAGATGCGAGGCCATCTTGAGTAAAAGATTTATGTTTGTGTTGACCTTTATCAGAGTGCATAGTATACGTGGGATATATTTGTGTGATAAGTCCCGGAGTGGTATGAAATGCAAGAGGGTAGTTGAGCTAAGAAGACCACTAGGTTTTCCTGACTTGAGTTGTGAGATTGTTCCGGATCGAGAAACAAGAGAGTTCGGCACGATGGAGGGTCGGGTTGAGGACGTATTGCGGGTCAACCGTGGCCGGATTAAGATGGGTCGATTCAGGTGGTCCCGCCAGGTGGTAGGGTCACGAGGATGCTAGGCTCGGGGTTTAGGTAACCATCGTATGAGTTCGTGGATATGTTCGACCAGAATCGGATCGTGAAGGCCAGGAATGGCCTTAAAGGAGGTTGAAGCTAGTAAGATGACCAAGTTTTGAGGTAGTGACTCCAAAGATTTTGGAAACTGAAATGATGACTGAAGTATGGTACGTATACTAGAAAGAGTTCAAGTGTTCGAGAAGAGTACGACGAGTGAGGAATGAAGTGAACGTGGGTTAGCAGAATAAAGGAGATCATTTTGTTGTGAAGTGAAGATGCGAAGGGAGTATCCTTTAGACCAGGGTGGAAGCTTTTGTGATGTAGGAATGATTTCTCGTGGACTTGGGTTAAGTATTTTTCGCGTGTGTTATTTTGTGGCCAGGCGTGGCATTGGCAACTTGTTTAAGTTAAGAAGAACTTTATCGTTATCCGTCTTGAGAAGGAACATTCGGGACGAATGTTTCTAAGGAGGGGAGAATGTTATACCCCGTATTTCCAGAGTATGTACGTGAGGGCGTACGTACAAAAGTTTTTAGCCTTAAGTAGGCATAAGGGTCGAAATTTGTGCACAACTAGCGAAAAGAATCGTTTTCCGACGAAACGTTTTCCGGACTTTGCGAAGGGAAAAATACGGTTGCAACATTTATTATTTTTGCGGATTTTTCCGAGAGATGAAATATTTTGGACCAACGAGAGGGTGACAAGTGTCACCCTCAAGTGGGCGGTAATTGTTGGACGAAATGGGCACGTTTTTGGCCTTGTTTGTGGTCAAGGAGTTGGTAGGATATTTTGTGATATTTTGTGTGGTAGATGGATAAGGTACACTTGCCCAAATCCTCACCCTCCACTTGCCCACCACTTGTCTTGATCTTGGCCATTGATTGGCCTATAAATACCCCTCAAATGCAAGACTTATTCTTCATCCACAAATCATTTTCCAAGTCAAAAAACCCTCTCCCCTTAAGTGTAGTTTTCATCCAAGCTATCCCTCCCCCTTTGAGAAGCCTTGGCCGAAACCAACCCCCCCCCCCTTCTTTGATTTGTTTTCGTAAATACACCCCTTGGTAGAAAAGTATTCTCCAAGTGTTGTTACTATTCCCAAATACTTTAGCCCAAATACCTTGTAGTACTTTCCAAAGTTACCTCTATACGTAGAGCCCGAAAATACTACTATATTTCCATTAGTCACTAAACGAAACCATAAGGAAAAATCTTCATAGCCGGTTGAAGTTTTAAGAAGAAGTTGCGTAGAACTTCTAAGGGTTGTTTGGAGCGGGTTGGAGCGGACGGAGTAGGAGCTAAATCTTGCTCAGGATCGACATTTCAACTTGGATAATTTTGGGTTTATCGAGGTAAATACTATTGTCATTCTATTGTAATTGGAAATTACATACTGTAGTAGTATAGAAATGAGTATAAGACGTATATAAGGATGGTATAAAAGAAGAGAATTGAATTTAAATCACATCAGAAGAATATTAAAGAAGAGAATCAGATTTACATGGGACCGTATTTACGTAGAATTGTGTAGTTTGACTGTAGGAAGTGCTGCCCAATTTTCCGTAGAATAAGGAATCTGTATCTAGAAATATTTCTACAGAGTAGTCTAGACGTTGATAGACTTGTATGACCGTTATAGGTTGAAGTACTGCAAGTAGCGTATTCTACTCGAAGGGTGGAAAGGGCTAGCCGGATTACAGTACTTTGGAGCTATTTGCTAATAGTCGATAATCGTCGCGAGGTATGTGATTCTTCATATCCTCTTGAGCATGATATTTTAAAAGAATATATATAGTACGGTAGACGTACGTGTGTTAACTGAACGTGGTTTTACTTCGATGTCTTTTGACTTGAGTTTTAAATAATAAGAATCTTGAAGTATTTCAAAAGAATTAAGAATCGCTTTTGCAAGAAGAGTAATACTTGGTTTTGAAAGTTTAAGAGTTATACTAGCTTTATGGGAAGTTAGGTATAACGACTTAAGAGAGATAAAAAGAATGGTTTACTGGTTTTAGAAGATAAGAGTCTTGATCTCAAACGATAAGCGACTTGACTTAATTGAATTGATATGAATTTTGTTAAAAGGTGTGAAACCTCATTCGTGAGTAATGAGTACTTGGTTTTTAAAAGGAATAATGTTTTACTGATTTCGGAAATGAGAATAGATATCGAACGAACCACTGCAGCGTTAATAAAGGATAATGTATTGACAAATAAGTAATTATATTAAAACCAGTAGAAACCTCCATCTGCATAGAAGCTAAGATAAGACAAAATTGTATTACATTTCCTAGATCATCGCTGCTTTAATAAGATTGTTATAAACAAGAATAACCTACTCACACATAAGTCATATGTTACTCAAATCGTTTTAAAAGAGAATTATGTTATTAAGTGATTAAGACTATGAACTACGAAACCTTTCGAAAATGAGAGACTTGGGTATTTGAAATTAGGCAAACTTGAACTTTTGGAAAAGAATGTTGATACTTGAATTTAAGAAAGAAAGTGTTTTGGTTTAAAAAGAAGGGCATATTATTGCCTTAGTTGATTTAAAAGGAAAGCATGGTATTATCTTAATCTGTCTTAAAAGAGCGTTTAAATGTATTTCACACGACACCGCGTTCATGGGATGAACCGGGAATGTATTTCACACGACACCGCGTTCATGGGATGAACCGGGAATGTATTCCACCTGACTTGATACCGAGTCCATGAGATGGACCGGGAATGTATTTCATGCGACACCGCGTTCATGGGATGAACCGGGAATGTATTTCACTCGACACCGCGTTCATGAGATGAACCGGGAATGTATTTCACTCGACACCGCGTTCATGGGATGAACCGGGAATGTATTTCATGCGACACCGCGTTCATGGGATGAACCGGGAATGTATTTCACTCGACACCGCGTTCATGAGATGAACTGGGAATGTATTTCACTCGACACCGCGTTCATAGGATGAACCGGGAATGTATACTGTCACGACCCGTTCCGGGGCCCGTGACTGGTGCCTTACCCGGGCACCCAAGTAGTCATACATCAGAGTAATCAGCGGAATATAAAACAACCAAGATATGAAACAGTATAAATTGAGACATAGTTATCTGAAGAAAAGTTGCCTTTCGGCATATATATATAAATACCCAAAATGAACAGTTACATCCCAACTTTACAACAGACTACGGACTTAAGAGTTTAAAACAACAATGGCGGGACAGGGCCCCGCCATACCCCTGAATGCAAATACCTACAACGACAGGGGACCATACCAAAATGCTAAGCCTCCGGAGAAACGGAGCTTTTCCAACGTTGAAACGGTGATCCTAAGAACGGGGATCAACAGTAGGAGTACCTCTACCTGCGCAGAACGCAGCCCAAGGAGGTCGAGACAACATGTACCAAGTATGTGAAAGCAGAAAGTACTTTAAATGAAATCAAAGTATTTAAAACCATGTAAACAAACAATTAGTTCAATGTGCACAAAGTGCCATATCACAAACAAGAACAATAATAGGTAAATCAGAATGTGTCTTTCCTAGGCTGCGAATGATCGAGCAAGGTCAATCGCCCATAGTATCATTATGCATGCCTAACCTCGGACTCGCGATCGCATAGGTCACACATAGACCGCACGAGGTATTCTCGCGTCGGTAGCTAACCCCTGCACTACCTGAACTCCCGATCGCATAGTCTCGATAGACCGCGTAGTCACAGCACCGCATAGGGCATCCCCGCGTCAAGCTAATACACCGGAATGATCAATCACCGAGCATACCGCTGCTCGCGTAAAGCCGTAGTATAGACCGCATCAAGGGTGGAAAGCCCTCGGTATAATAAGTCAAGGGGGTATGTGATATAATAACAGTACAACGGGCTTAACGTCTAACAACGTAAACACAACAAGAATAACATCACAAGACACTAACACACGTAGTATCATAACATGGGTAATTATCAAACCAGCAGAAAGGTATCACAAGGCCAATACCAGCAAAACATAGACAAGCTAACCACACAAGGTACTTTAATGTTTACGTTAACAAAACCAAGTTCAATCTCCAAAGTACTACATACATTAATTCTTTAAGAGGTCCATTTCTTTTATAAAGGTCACCCGATACCCGTAGTAATAGAGTGACTAACATTTTTAAGTAAACCAGAACAGTTTTTATAAATCAAGTAACAACATTTTTTTCTAAACGTTCAAGTTTGCCTAATTTTAGATGCTCAAGTTTCTCATTTTTGAAAGGTTCCGTAGTTCATAGTCTTAATCACTCAATGATATAATTCTCCTTTAAAAAGATTTGAGAAACATATGCCTTATATGTGAGTAGGTTATTCTTGTTCATAATCAATCTTATTTAAGCAACCATGATCTAGGAAATGTAATATCATTTTGTCTCATCTTAGCTTCTATGCAGATGGAGGTTTCTACTGGTTTTTAATAATACTTCATTATTCAATACATTTTCCTTTATTAACGCTGCAGTGGTTTGTCGATACTCATTCTGATTTCCGAAATCAGTTAAAACATTATTCCTTTTAAAACCCAAGTACTCATTACTCACGAATGAGGTTTCACACAAATTTCATATAATTTCATTTAAGTCCAGTCTCTTATCCTTTAAGATTAAGTCTCTTAACTTTTAAAAATCAGCAAACCATTTTCTTTATCTCTTTTAAGACGTTATACCTAACTTCCCATAAAGCTAGTATAACTCTTATGTTTTCAAACCAAGTATTACTCTTCTTTCAAAAAGGTTTCTTAATTCTTTTGAAATACTTTCAAGATTCTTATTATTCAGGCTTAAGTCAAAAGACATTGCCGTAAGTATTATTCAGGCTTAAGTCAAAAGACATTGCCGTAATTATTATTCAGTTCACACACGACGCTCACCGTACTATATATATATTTAAAATATCATGCTCAAGAGTATAGGAAGAATCACATACCTTCTCGAAAACCACCGCCAAGTTGAATATGTCGCGCAGAGTATCGACCTATATCACCAAATCGTCTATCAACATCTAGATCAGATCGTATAAAGCTCTAGCAGAGGGTTCTCTATTCTATGGAAATTTGGGCAGCACTTCCTACCCAGAACTATACGATCTGTAAATACAATCTATGTGAGTGCAGTTCAATTATTCTTCTTTAATACCCTTCTACGGTGATAATGATTCATTTCTATTCGCAATATCCTTCTAAGTATTTAATACTTATTCCTATACTTCTACAAGATGTAAATTCTAATTACAAAAGGAGGATAAGGTTTATTTACCTCGATAAGCCCAATATTATCCAAGTATACACGTCGATCCTAAGCGAGGTTTAGCTCCTACTCTGCGCTCAATGCGCTCCAAGAACCCTTAGAAGTTGCTACACACTTCTACTTACTACTTCAATCAACAATGAAGTTTCTCTTAGGGTTTCGTTTGTGACTAAGGAAGTATAGCTAGTATTTGGGCTTTTAGTATAGAGGGGACTTTGGAAATACTACAAAGTATAAGGGCTAAAGTATTTTGCCATAGCAACAATACTTGAAGAGTATTTTCTACTAAGGGAGGGGGGGTGGTGTTTCGGCTAGGGCTTGCTTTAGGGGGGGGGGGAGGTGTTGGACGAAAATAATACAAGAGAGGGGAGGGAATTTCAAGACTTGGAGAATGAGTTGTGGATGAAGAACTCTTCATCTAAAGGGGGGTATTTATAGGTCAAGCAATGGCCAACCAATGGCCAAGATGATGCCAAGTGCAAGGCAAGTGTAGGGTGAGGATTTAGGCAAGTGTCCATTCTATCTACTACACAAAAATATCCTACCAACTCCTTGACAAAAAGGCTCCCAATCGTCCACCCTTTACCGCCCAACGTTCACCAATTAGAGGGTGACAAGTGTCGCCCTCTTGTTGGTCCAAAATGTTACGTCTCTCGGAAAAATCCGCAAAAATTAGAAATGACATAGCCGTAATTTACCCTACGCGAGTTGTGTAAAACGTTTCGTCGGAAAACGATTCTTTTCGGTACTTGTGCACAAAAATAAAACGTCCAAGCCAACTTTAAAGTTCAAACTTTTCTACGTACGTCCCCACGTATATACTCTGGAAATACGGGGTATAACATATACCACCTGATTTGATACTGAGTCCATGAGATGGACTGGGAATGTATTTCATACGATTTCACCTCGAGTCCATGAGATGGGCCTAGACATGTTACACATATCACACGATTTATACCTAGACTGCCGGCAGTGAGGAAGGAGTTCCACGGGCATGAGGGATGATTTTGAGGGCGTGAGTCCCTGACTTGACATGACTGTTTTTATGTTGTGAACTGTAGTTTTGTTATCATACATGTCTCCTGTTTTATTTTAGACTGTTATGATTTCGTTTACAGTATTTTTCAGTTTCACATACTTGGTACCTATTGTACTGACCTCCTTCGGGGGGATGCGTTCATGCCGCAGGTAGAGGTACACAGGTTGTTGATCCTCTCTCATAGGATCATAGTTCAGCGTATTGGGAAGCTCCGTTTCTCCGGAGGCTTATCTTTTGGTATGTTTCCCTGAGTTGTAGGTTCTTGTACATTCAGGGGTATGGCGGGGCCCTGTCCCGTCATAGTTGTTGTTACATTCTTAGAGGTCTGTAGTACTGTTGTGGGCAGGGTTGTAAAGGATGTAACTGTTCAAAAATTTCTGTATATATGCAAGAAGGCAACCGTTTTGGTTGGCCTGTTTTATTATCTTACCTCTTGTTTCATATCTGTATGTTTTATGTTCCGCTGATTTCTCTGATGTATGACTACTTGGGTGCCCGGGTAAGGCACCAGTCACGGGCCCCGGAACGAGTCGTGACAACATGGCTACTTATATGTTGTGTATTGTAGTTTGGTTATCATACATGTCTCCTGCTTTATATAGACTATTATGATTTCATTTACAGTATTTTCAGTTTCACATACTTGGTACCTGTTGTACTGACCTCCTTCGGGGGGCTGCGTTCATGCCGCAGGTAGAGGTACACGAGTTGTTGATCCTCGCTCATGTGGATCACAGTTCGTTTTGGGAAGCTCCGTTTCTCGGAGGCTTATCTTTTGGTATGATTCCACGAGATTGTAGGTTCTTGTACATTCGGGGTATGGCGGGCCCTGTCCGTCATAGTTATTATAAACTTAGAGAGTGCAGAGTAATCTTGTTGTGGGCAGGTTTTTGAAAAAGGATGTAACTGTTCAGGTTTAATTATTTATTTATGCAAAAAGGTAACCGTTTTGGTTAGCCTGTTTTCTTATTATCTTGTTTCATGTTTAAGTTTTTATTTCCGCTGATTTTCTCTGATGTTGTATCACTAGGGTGCCCGGGGTAAGGCACCAGTCGCGGGCCCGAGGTCGGGTCATGACAAAAGTGGTATCAGAGCAGTTAGTCCTCGGAAAGTGTCTACAGACCGTATCTAGTAGAGTCTTGATTATCGGTGTGTTGTGCACCACATCAATAATCAGGAGGCTATAGGATATTTAGGATTGGTTTCCATTCTTCTCACTCTGAGATCGTGCCTTAGAGCTGTGTTATAAGTTGGACCCCTCTGACGTATTTCGTTTTTACCAGTTATGCCTCCACGCAAGGCAACCCGGGCCCAGAAGGGCAAGGCAGCCGAGGGAGCTGCTAGTAGGACACAGAGGAGTACGAGGGCGCAGGCCCGGTCATTACTTGAGATAGTGCTTCAGACGGCGAGTTTTGCGACGCCACTTCAAAGAGTTTAGAGCCGCGGCGAGGCTCACGAGACCACGCAGACGAGCCTCGATCCCACGGCTGGAGCAGAGGAGATGGGTTCTGAGAGATGGCCCGATTACTAGCCGAGAT
The DNA here is from genome assembly GCA_029844215.1 of Przewalskia tangutica. Taxonomy (NCBI): domain Eukaryota; kingdom Viridiplantae; phylum Streptophyta; class Magnoliopsida; order Solanales; family Solanaceae; genus Przewalskia; species Przewalskia tangutica. Next base: position 66,848,782 of record CM056724.1, on the reverse strand, counting down.
CGTGGCGGACATGAGATAGGTGGATCAGCGATTCGAGCACCCGTGGTTCACCCGAGATCAGATAGTTTGAGGCTACGGGACTTTCCGAGTTGCAGCCCGCCAGAGTTCTACGGGTCGAGGCCTGAGGATGATCCGCAGGAGTTCATCCGACAGTTACAGCGGATCATGAGAGTGATCAATTCTTCGAAGACCGAGTCAGTGGTCTTAGGTTCGCATCGGCTGCGTGATACCGCAGTCGACTGGTTTGATTCGTGGGAGCTGTCTCGGGGAGTGCATGCGCCTCCAGCTGTATGGGACGAGTTCTCTGAGGCATTCCTTGGTCATTTCTTGCCGCCACAGATGAGGAGAGCACGGGCCGACAAATTTTTGATGCTGAGACAGAGAGGACACACAGTTCGGGAGTACAACGTTGAGTTCGACTCGTTGGCTCGATATGTCCCTGCGTTAGTGGCAGATATAGAGGACAGAGTGCACCTCTACGTCACAGGGCTCGATGACTACTTGGCAGAAGCTTGCTCGGGTGTAGCTCTTCAGCCGGGCATGGACATTGCCTGTATACTGGCTTATGCACAGGGGAGGGAGGAACGTAGAGACCGACGTGGGGATCAGGATCAGCATAAGAGGGCCAAGACATCAGGGTCCTTTGGTAACTTTCGAGGCGGACCGCCTCAGCAGCAGACTAGTTATACACCTCTGCCAGTACAGAGTGGTCCTCCACGATCTTGAGCGTCGAGGTATTCGGAGCGGTCGAGCTCCTGTGTTTGATTTTCCGGGGAGTAGGAGTACTCGCCGGATGAGGCTACCCGTATCTCAGTGTATCCGTTGTGGTAAAACCCATAGGGGGGAGTGTCGTACTAGTTTGGGAGATTGCTATACTTGCGGCCGGCAGGGCCATTTTGCGAAAGAGTGTCCGACCAGAGGTAGCGCGGCAAGGGGAAAGTGAAGCAGTAGTTACAGGTATATCCTTAACCCTCTAGAGACTAGTATGTATTGATGTTATGATGATGTGTTAAGTGTTATGTTCGGATAGCTTTGTGTTAAAATGTGATTTAGAAGCCTGGTTAGTGAAAAGGGTAAGTCTGGGGATGAGAAAATTTTGAACCTTAGAAATTATGACAGTTGAGACCTTAGATGTAAGGCCGTCTTGAGTAAAAGACTTTACGGTTAATCTTTGTCAGAATACATAGTATACGTGGAGTATTTGTGTGATAATTCCATGGGTAGTTGTGATAGAAGTGGTAGCTTTCATGACGCGAATTAGTAAGAGTGTTCCGGATCGGGGAACGAGAGAGTTTGGCGCGATAATGGGTCGGGTTGAGGCCAGGTCGCGGGTCAACCCGCAGCCTGGAATGATGTGGGATCAGTTTGAGGTGGTCCCGCTAGGTGGTGGGGTCACGAGGGTGCTAGGCCCAACTTTAGATAACCATGGTACGAGTTCGTAGACGCGTTCGACCAGAATCGGATCGTGAAGGCCGGGAATGGCCTTAGAGGAAATCGAGGCTAGTAAGATGACCAAGGTTGGAGGTAGTAACTCCAAGGTTTTGGAAACTGAAGCAATGACGTATGCGATGCGTGTACTAAAAAGAGTTCGGTGTTCGAGAAGGTCTGACGAGTAAGGAAGGAGTGAACATGTGTTAAGAGAAGGAAGTGATCATTTTGTGAAGTAACGAGGTGAAGAAAGTATCCTTTAGACCATGGGTGGAAGCTTTTGTGACGTTAGAGATGATTCCTCGTTGGCTTGGATTAGAGTTTTGCGCATGTGTTATATTATGGCCAGGTGTGGCATAATTGGTTTTGTAAGTATAGTAGTGAAGACTATACCGGCGTGTGTATGTTTTGAGACTTAGAAGGAACATTCGGGACGAATGTTTCTAAGGGGGGGAGAATGTTACACCCCGTAGTTCCGAGTATGTATGTGAGGGCGTGCGTGCGAGAATACGTGATAATATTGGAAAGGAAGAAAGATGTGATTTTTCGACGGAAAAGTTTCCGAACTACGTGAAGGAAAGAGGTTTATTATTGAGAATTGGATTCTCAATTTTGGGTATTTAAGACTTTAAGAACTTATAAGAATTATGGAATTTATATTTTGCGGATTTGGTCACGTGGGGCCCACCCGAGGAAATTTTACGTTTTGTGGGGCCCACGAGGGTTACGGAATTTTTTTTATGGACGAATGAGAGGGCGACACGTGGCACCCCCTCACATGGTCTTGGACGATTTTTGCAAGGATAGGAGGGTCATTTGACCATTGTGGATGAAAGTCTTCAAGCTTGAGTGTATTGACCAAGTCAACTTGTCCACTTGGCCATTATCCATGTGATCTTCATCCTAGCCACCCATTTGTTTTAATCTTGACCCTCCATTGTTTTATATATACACACTAGTGCAAGACTTGTCTTCCAACACTTAGAAAATTTATCACAACATTTCTTGTTCTTCTTGTAGCTCACGGGTTTGAGGAAATCCCACACAAAAAAATTGTAGTTTTGTTCCAATATTCACAATACTTAAACCCAAGGTCCCTAAGGGTGTTGTAAGGTTATCTCAATAGAAAGATTCCGGAAAAGTGGCGTTTTCGTATTAGTCGCAAGGCGGAAACTTAAGAAGTTCTTCAACTTTGAAGTTGGAACTTGAAGATGGGTTCTTCATAGGCTTCTAAGGAGTGCTTGGAGCGGATTGGAACTTAAGGAAAGGAGCTAAGAATTTCTAAGGAGCGACTTTGAATCTTGGAAATTTTAAGGGCTTGTAAAGGTATAATTCTTGTCGTTTTAGTAATTAAGATTACTACTTGTTGTAGCTTTGGATATTAGCAAGCATGAGGTGTTTATATTATGAAGTTGATTAGTGTTATGGATATTGGAACCCTAACGCGAAAACTAGTATGTTAGCCCTTAAGATTGTAATTCAATTTGGTTACTAGTTTAGTTGTCACATGTTATATAAAAAGGGAATTATAGTTGTTGAAATTGTTTATGACTATGTAGCATGTTGGAACAACAACTTGTATTGAAATAGAAATTGAAAGAGAAGTAGTGTTGTTGTTAGCCGAGAATAACATTGTATAATTGGATTGTATTGTGGACTAGTTGGTAGTAATTGTGAGGCGGAATTTTACACGTATTGTTGGGCGTGTAATCCCCTTTGTATTTGCTGAATTGATTTGAGCCTTAAATGGGGCGTTTGGTTTTTGAATTCGGCCTTGAAAAAGGTGGAAAAGTATGTAGAAACAAAGGAAGTGCTGCCCGATTTTCCGTAGAATTTAGTGACCTTGTACTTAGAATATTCTACGAAGAGAGCTAAAGGTTAATAGACATTTTTTTTATGACCATTATAGGATTGAAGTACTACGAGTAGCGTATTCCACTTGAAGGGTGGAAAAGGCTAGCAAGGGGATAGTACTTTGGAGCATTTTGCTATTGTCGATAATCGTCGCGAGGTATGTGAACCTCATCCTATCTTTTCTAGCATGATTGTTGTAAACTATGTAGTACGGTAGACGTACGTGTGCTAAATGATATTGGTTGGTTTAGAACATAAAGTGTTATAATGGCTTTATGGGAAGTTAATTATAACGACTTTATGTAGGTAAAAGAATGGTTGATTGTTTTTAAAAGATAAGAGACTTGACTTGTATTTGACTTGAATTGTGTTAAAAAGTTGTGAAACCTCATTCGTGAGTAATGAGTACTTGGTTTTTAAAAGAATAATGTTATATTGATTTCGGAAATGGGAATAATTATCGAACAATCCATTGCTGCGTTAATAAAGGAAAATGTAATAACAATTAATTATATTAAAACCAGTAGAAACCTCCATCTGCATAGAAGCTAAGATAAGACAAAATTGTATTACATTTCCTAGATCATGGCTGCTTTAATAAGATCATTAATAACAAGTATTGATTTTCCTTAAAATCCAAAGTAAGGAACTTGTTTTCTAAAAAGAAAAGAGACTTGAGGAATTTGAAGTGTTTTGGTTTAAAGGAAAGGCATGTTTTTGTCTTAACATGGTTTAAAAAGAAGGCATGGTTTTGTCTTAAATTGGTTTACTTGAAATGATAGTTACTCTATTTTTGATACTATGGGTATCGTATGACTTTTGTAAAAGAAAGGGGTCTTTTGAAAGAATTTAAGTACGTAGTACTTTAGGATTAAAACCCGGATTGTTGGCACAAAATGGGAGTACTTGAGTTTATATAAATGGTGAATCAATTTACATGTTAAGGAAAGTCTAAAAGTATGTTGAACTTACCTATGCTAGTTGTGATAGCTTTTGTTGTGCAAGTATTGTATTTCTATACCACCGCGTCTCTCGATGGAGGGCCGGCTGACTTGTTGTGAATTTACTTGGACGTACCGGCAGTGACGGAAGATTCCACGGGTATGCTTCCATTATTATTGTCACATGGGCATGTCTACACCGATGAGGGATTCCGGGGGCATGTGACCATTATTGTTATTCCATGGACTAGCTCTCCATGAGGTTTTTCTGATTCGGCCTTGGTATCTGGTAGTTGGCTTTCGTACTTGCCCCGGTCGTGGCTGATTCGGCTTTGGTTCTGGTAGTTAGCCTTCGTACTTGCCCCATTCAGTTTTGTGGCGAAGTCTCGTGACTTACGGTTGTGATCTGGTGGTTAGCCTAGTTACTTGCCCCCGTCAGCTACGTGACACAGGTGGATCTGGTAGAGGTTATCGCACTTGCCACATGTCAGCTTCGCGGCGAAGTATCGTGACTTACGGTTGTGATCTGGTTAGCTCGTTACTTGCCCCGTCCTACGTGGCGCGGGGAGGATCTGGTAGAGGCTATCGCGCTTGCCACGTGTCGCCAGCGAGTCAGTGTTTGGACGAAGCTTCGTGACTTACGGTTGTGATCTGGTGGTTAGCCTGGTTACTTGCCCCCGTCAGCTACGTGGCGCAGGGAGGATCTGGTAGAGGCTATCGCACTTGCCACGTGTCAGCTTCGTGATATGGTTGTTTAGTATTGTTGGTACGGTAGGTTCTGGTAGCTGGCTTTCGTACTTGCCCCGGTCAGTTGATGATGCAGGTTGGATCTGGTAGCTATGCCTTCGTACTTGCCCCATACGGTTTAATGACACAGGTGGGACCTGGTGTTCAAGTGTACTTCTTGGTGTTGTTACATCATAAACTGCCGGCAGTGAGGAAGGAATTCCACAGGCATGATTGATGTTTTGGGCGTGAGACCCATTATTATATTTTGAGTGATGACTTTGAGGGCGTGAGTCCCTGACTTGACATGGCTACTTATATGTTGTGTACTGTAGTTTGGTTATCATACCTGTCTCCTGCTTTATATAGACTATTATGATTTCATTTACAGTATTTTCAGTTTGACATACTTGGTACCTGTTGTACTGACCTCCTTCGAGGGGTTGCGTTCATGCCGCAGGTAGAGGTACACCAGTTGTTGATCCTCGCTCATAGGATCACAGTTCAGCGTTTTGGGAAGCTCCGTTTCTCCGGAGGCTTATCTTTTGGTATGATTCCCTGAGATTGTAGGTTCTTGTACATTCAGGGGTATGGCAGGGCCCTGTCCCGTCATAGTTGTTATAAACTTCGTAGAGGTCTGTAGTACTGTTGTGGGAAGGTTTTTGGAAAAGGATGTAACTGTTCAGGTTTAATTTGTTACACCCCATAGTTCCAGGGTATGTATATGAGGACGTACGTACGAGAATACGACATTAAAATTGGAAAGGAAGAAAGATGTGATTTTTCGACTGAAAAGTTTCCGGATTTTGTGAAGAAAAAAGTTCGTTAATGGGAATTGGATTCCCAGATTTGGTATTCGGACTTTTTAGAATATTTGAGAATTATGGAATTTTATTTCCGAAATTGGTCATGTGGGGCCCACGGGAGAATTTACGGTTTTGTGGGGCCCAATTTATTTTCGGATTTTTGGCATTACGGATATTTTCGGAAGATGAGATATTTTGGATGAGTAGGGGGGCGACACGTGTCACCCCCATGTGGCCATGTTGGCCGAATGGTTGGTGTACAAGTGTTTGGACGTTTTGGTGGACAAGTGGCAAGCCACTTGTCCGATTTTTGTGGTGGACACATGTCTCATTGTTGTGGTGGACACATGTCTCATTGTTGTGGTGGACACTTGGTTGGAAGACTCCACTCCCACATGGACCAAATCCTCACCATACACTTGCTTTGATCCTAGCCATTGATTTCTCTATAAATACCCCTCATTGCAAGACTTTATTTATCCCTCACTTGAAATATTTTTCCAAGGCAAAAATTCCCCTCCCTCCCTTTGTGGTTCTCGTCCAACACCCCCCCTCTTGTGAAAGAATTTCTTCAAGTATTGTTATAATCCCATATACCTTAGCCAAAAATCCCTTGTAGTATTCCAAAGTTATCTTTATACTAAGAGCCCGAAAATACTACTTTATTCCTTAGTCGCAAAATAAAACCCTAGAAAAATCTTCATAATCTTAGATGAAGTGTTAAGACAAGTTGTTTAGAAACTTCTAAGGGTTGCTTGAGCGGGTTGGAGCGTAAGGAATGGAGCTAAACGTTGCTCAGGATCGACTTATAAAACTTGGATAATTTTGGGCTTATCGAGGTAATGATCTTTATCCCCTATTGTAATTGGAAATTACATGTCAGAGTAATGTATAGTTGAGTATACTATATATAGAATGAATATTGATAATAATTGAACTGTATTTACATTGACCGTATTTACTGATGACTTGTAGTATTATTGGGCGGTGTTGTACACGTCCAGGTTAGGCGGTAACCCTGGAGTTGTTGGCTTGGTAGTGGGCCTTGATAGAGGAGGAGATTTATGTGGTTACGGGGGAGGAGGTGCTGCCGAATTTTCCGTAGAATAATGACCTTGTGCTTTGAATTGTTCTACGAAGAGATCTAGAGGTTGATAGACGTTTTGTGGCCTTTATAGGTTGAAGTACTACGATTAGCGTATTCTACTTGAATGGTGGAAAAGGCTAGCAGGGTTATAGTACTTTGGAGCATTTTGCTAATTGTCGATAATCGTCGCGAGGTATGTGAACCTTTTCCTATCTTTTCTAGCATGATTGTTGTGAACTATGTAGTACGGTAGACGTACGTGTGCTAAACGAATTTGGTTGGTTTAAAACATAAAGTGTTATAACGGCTTTATGGGAAGTTTGTTATAACAACTTTATGTAGGTAAAGAAATGGTCTGTGGTTTTTAAAAGATAAGAGACTTGACTTATAAGTGACTTGATGTGAAATATTAAGGACTTGGTTTGTGTTAAAAAGTTGTGAATAATTGGGTTTTAAAAAGGAATAAGTTATATTGATTTCGGAAATGAGAATAAGTATCGAACAAACCACTGCAACGTTAATAAAGGAAAATGTATTGACAAATAATTAATTATATTAAAACCAGTAGAAACCTCCATCTGCATAGAAGCTAAGATAAGACAAAATTGTATTACATTTCCTAGATCATGGTTGCTTTAATAAGATAATTAATAACAAGTATTGATTTTTCTTAAATTCCAAAGTAAGGAACTTGTTTTCTAAAAGAAAAGAGACTTGAGGAAATTAAAGTGTTTTGGTTTTAAAGAAATACATGGTTTTGTCTTAAAATGGTTTAAAAGGAAGTCATGGTTTTGTCTTAAGTTGGTTTATTCGAAAAGAATATATGGAAATTGTTTTGGTTTACTTAAAAAGATAGTTGCTCTATTTTGATACTACGGGTATCGTGTGACTTTTTGTGAAAGAAATGGATCTTTTAAAGAGTTAAAATACGTAGTACCTTGGGGTTAAAATCCGGATTTGTTGTAATAAAATGAAAGTCTATGAGTATGTTGAACTTGCCTATGCTTGTGGTGATAGCCTTTGTTGTGCAAGTGTTGTATTTTTGTGCTACCGCGTCTCTCGTTGGAGGGCCGGCTATCTGGTTGATTGATGGACATACTGACACGATGGGTGGCCCATGGGTATGCTTCCACTATATCGATCCTTTTGGACATACTGACACGATGGGTGGCCCACGGGTATGCTTCCATTAGGAGTGTTATCTTGTTATTTGCTTTGGACATACTGACACGATGGGTGGCCCACGAGTATGCTTCCATTATGATTGTTATCTTGTTATTTCCTTTTGTACATACTGACACGATGGGTGGCCCACAGGTATGCTTCCATTAGGAGTGTTATCTTGTTATTTGCTTTGGACATAGTGACACGATGGGTGGCCCACGAGTATACTTCCATTAAGATTGTTATCTTGTTATTTTCTTTTGGACATACTGACACGATGGGTAGCCCACGGGTATGCTTCCATTAGGAGTGTTATCTTGTTATTTGCTTTGGACATACTGACACGATGGGTGGCCCACGAGTATGCTTCCATTATGATTGTTATCTTGTTATTTCCTTTGGACATACTGACACGATGGGTGGCCCACGAGTATGCTTCCATTAGGATGGTTCCATGGCCATGCTTATACCGAGGTAAGATGCCGGGGCATGCGACCGTTGTGCGAGTTAAATTCTCGGGTTATATTTGAGTGATGACTTTACGGGCGTGAGTCCCTGACTTGACATGTCTTCTTACATATTGTGTATCGTAGTTTGGTTTTCATATATATCTCCTGTTTTATATAGACTATTATGATTTCATTTACTGTATTTTTCAGTTTCACATACTTGGTACCTGTTGTACTGACCTCCTTCGGGGGGCTGCGTTCATGCCGCAGGTAGAGGTACACCAGTTGTTGATCCTCGCTCATAGGATCACAGTTCAGCGTTTTGGGAAGCTCCGTTTCTCCGGAGGCTTATCTTTTGGTATGATTCCCTGAGATTGTAGGTACTTGTACATTCAGGGGTATGGCGGGGCCCTGTCCCGTCATAGTTGTTATAAAAATTCTTAGAGGTCTGTAGTACTGTTTTGGGCAGGGTTTGTAAAGGATGTAACTGTTTGAGCTTTTATTTATATATACAGAAAGGTAACCGTTTTGGTTAGCCTGTTTTCTTATTTCACTGTTTATCTTTTATGAGTTTTTATTTCCGCTGATTTTCTCTGATGTTGTATCACTAGGGTGCCCGGTAAGGCATCGCGCGACCGCAGTCGGGTCGTGACAAAAGTGGTATCAGAGCAGTTAATCCTCGGAAAGTGTCTACAGACCGTATCTAGTAGAGTCTTGATTATCGGCGTGTTGTGCACCACACCTATAATCAGGAGGCTGCATGATATTTAGGATTGGTTTCCATTCTTCTCACTCTGAGATCGTGCCTTAGAGCTGTGTTATAAGTTGGACTCCCTCTGGCGTATTCGTTTGTGCTAGTTATGCCTCTGCGCAAAGCGGCCCAGAGGGCGAAGCGGCGAGAGAGGCGCTAGTGGAACACGAGAGAAGTGTGAGGGCACAGCCCGCCATCACCGAGGTGATGCTTCATTCGAGGAGTTACTGCGCGCGCTAGCCCCGAAGAGTTTAGAAGCGGCACGGTAGCTACAGAGACCACGATACCGAGCCTCTAGTCGCGGCGAGAACAAGGATATGGTTACGAGGAGATGGCCCAGTTACTAGTTCGGCTTGTAGCGAGGCATGAGGATAGACGGGGGGCCGTTGGTACCGGTAATACACCCCAGAGCCGACGGTTTGAAACTTCGGGACTTTTGGAGTTGCGATCCCGTGAGTTCTATGGGTCGGGGCGAGATGATCCTCGGGAGTTTATACGACGATTGTAGCGGATCATGAGTGATCGAGGCCTCAAAGACAGTCGGTGGTATTAGGTTCACATCGGCCGCGTGATCTGCGATCGTGGTTTGATTCATGGAGCGCGAGGAGCATGCGCCTCGGTGGTTGGGGACGAGTTCTCGAGGCATTTCTTACACACTTCTTGCCCTCGCGGATGAGAAGAGCTCGGGAAGATAGATTTATGATGTTGAGGCGAGCAGGCGGACGGTTGAAATCTGATGTCGAGTTTGACTCATTGGCTCGTTATGTCCCCGCTTTAGTGGCAGACATGGAGGATAGAGTGCACCGATATGTCACAGGACTTGACGATTATCTAGTAAAGGGTTGTACAAGAGTAGCTCTTGATCGAGCATGGACATTGCCGCGTCTGAGCTTATGCGTGACCGAGGAACGTAGAGATCGACGGATTAACCAAGATCAGCGAGAAGAGGCGAGCAGCAGGTCCTTTGGTAACTTTGAGGCGGACCTTCACCGAATGCATGGTTATGCGCCTCCGCCCGATGCAGTGGTCCTCCACAGACTTCAGGACATTCGGGGTATTTAGGAGTTGGTCAGATTTCCAGGGTTTCTGGTTCACAAATTTACATAGGTTCTAGCCAAATTCGATTTCCTCGGTGTTCACTATGTGGTAGACGTCATCCCGAAATGTCGTCTTTTTACTAATGCTTGTTTTACCAACGTCGGGCCGTGTGAGAGAGAATGTCCTAGTAGGAGGATACGGTGGGATGACTTAGCCTACAGTCGATTCACGGTCGATGGTTCGGAGAGGAAGGGTGTTAGCGAGAGAGGCCACCCCACCTCGGTATGGCGTTGTGGTAGGTGTTCTTATGGGAGTGTCGTACTACTGATAGCTTGTTATGCTTGCGGCAGCAGGCCATTTTGCGAGAAATTGTCCGACCGGAGTGGCGCGGATGTTCTGACTCACGCCGGGATCGATGGTGGTTTCATCACCTTCAGTAGTTATGCGCCAGAGCGGGATTTGATTAGGCGACAAAGGGAAAGTGAGGCAGTAGTTACAGAGATATCTTCAGCCCTTAAGAGACTTGTTTAGGTCGTTATGGTAGATACATGTGGAGTGCTATATGTGGATAACATTGTGTTAGGTGTGGATTATAAAACATGGGTAGTTGAAAAGGGTAAGTCTGGGGACGAGAAAATGGTGAGCCTTAGAATTTATAACAGTTGGGACCTTGGATGCAAGGCCGTCTTGAGTGGATGATTTTACGGTTGATCTTTGTCGGAGTGCATAGTATACGTGGAGTTTTGTGTGATAATTCCATGGGTAGTTTGAGATAAAGTGGTAGCTTTCATGACGTGAAATAGTAAAATTGTTCCGGATCGGGGAACGAGAGAGTTTGGCGCGATAGCGGGTCGGGTTGAGGCCAGATCGCGGGTCAACCCGCAGCCCGGAATGAGGTGGGGTCAGTTCGAGGTGGTCCCGCCAGGTGGTAGGATCACGAGGGTGCAAGGCCCAAGTTTAGGTAACCGTTGTACGAGTTCGTGGATGCGTTCGACCAGAATCGGATCGTGAAGGCCGGGAAGGGCCTTAAAGGAATTTGAGGCTAGTAAAATGACCAAGTTTGGAGGTAGTGACTCCAAGGTTTTGGAAACTGAAGCGATGACTGGAGTATGGTACGTGTACTAGAGAGAGTTCGGGTGTACGAGAAGGGTATGACGAGTAAGGAAAGGAGTGAACGTGTGTTAACAGAATAAAAAAGATCATTTTGTTGTGAAGTGAAGATGCGAATGGAGTATCCTTTAGACCATAGGTGAAAGCTTTTGTGATGTTAGAGGTGATTCCTCGTTGGCTTGGATTGGAGTTTTGCGCATGTGTTATATTATGGCCAGGTGTGGCATAAGTGGTTTTGTAAGTATAGTAGTGAAGACTATACCAATACATGTATGTTTTGAGACTTAGAAGGAACATTCGGGACGAATGTTTCTAAGGGGGGAAGAATGTTACACCCCGTAGTTCCAGGGTATGTATATGAGGACGTACGTACGAGAATACGACATTAAAATTGGAAAGGAAGAAAGATGTGATTTTTCGACGGAAAAGTTTCCGGATTTTGTGAAGAAAAAGGTTCGTTAATGGGAATTGGATTCCCAGATTTGGTATTCGGACTTTTTCGAATATTTGAGAATTATGGAATTTTATTTCCGAAATTGGTCACGTGGGGCCCAGGGAGAATTTACGGTTTTGTGGGGCCCACTTTATTTTCGGATTTTTGGCATTACGAATATTTTCGGAAGATGAGATATTTTGGATGAGTAGGGCGACACGTCACGTGTCACCCCATGTTGGCGAATGGTTGGTGGACAAGTGTTTGTACGTTTTGGTGGACAAGTGGCAAGCCACTTGTCCCATTTTTGTGGTGGACACATGTCTCATTGTTGTGGTGGACACTTGGTTGGAAGACTCCACTCCCACATGGACCAAATCCTCACCATACACTTGCTTTGATCCTAGCCATTTATTTCTCTATAAATACCCCCCTTGTTGCAAGACTTTATTCAGCCCTCACTGGAAATATTTGTCCAATGACAAAATTCCCCCTCCCTCCCTTTGTGGTTCTCGTCCAACACCCCCCCTCTTGTGAAAGAATTTCTTCAAGTATTGTTATAATCCCATATACCTTAGCCAAAAATCTCTTGTAGTATTCTAAAGTTATCTTTATACTAAGAGCCGAAAATACTACTTTATTCCTTAGTCGCAAAATAAAACCCTAGAAAAATCTTCATAAGCTTAGATGAAGTGTTAAGAGAAGTTGTTTAGAAACTTCTAAGGGTTGCTTGGAGCGGGTTGGAGCGTAAGGAATTGGAGCTAAACGTTGCTCAGGATCGACTTATAAAACTTGGATAATTTTGGGCTTATCGAGGTAATGATCTTTATCCCCCTATTGTAATTGGAAATTACATGTTGTAGTAATGTATAGTTGAGTATACTATATATAGAATGAATATTGATAATAATTGAACTGTATTTACATTGGACTGTATTTACAGTAGACTTGTAGTATTATTGTGGGGCAGTGTTGTACACGTCCGGTTAGACGTGTAACCCCCTTGGAGTTGTTGGCTTGGTAGCGGGCCTTGATAGAAGAGGAGATTTATGTGGTTACGGGGGAGGAGGTGCTGCCGAATTTTCTGTAGAATAATGACCTTGTGCTTTGAATTGTTCTACGAAGAGATCTAGAGATTGATAGACGTTTTGTGGCCTTTATAGGTTGAAGTACTACGAGTAGCGTATTCTACTTGAAGGGTGGAAAAGGCTAGCAGGTTTATAGTACTTTGGAGCATTTTGCTAATTGTCGATAATCGTCGCGAGGTATGTGAATCTCTTCCTATCTTTTCTAGCATGATTGTTGTGAACTATGTAGTATGTAGACGGTGACGTCGTGTTCTAAACGAATTTGGTTGGTTTAAAACATAAAGTGTTATAACGGCTTTATGGGAAGTTTGTTATAACAACTTTATGTAGGTAAAGAAATGGTCTGTGGTTTTTAAAAGATAAGAGACTTGACTTATAAATGACTTGATGTGAAATATTAAGGACTTGGTTTGTGTTAAAAAGTTGTGAATAATTGGGTTTTAAAAAGGAATAAGTTATATTGATTTCGGAAATGAGAATAAGTATCGAACAAACCACTGCAGCGTTAATAAAGGAAAATGTATTGACAAATAATTAATTATATTAAAACCAGTAGAAACCTCCATCTGCATAGAAGCTAAGATAAGACAAAATTGTATTACATTTCCTAGATCATGGTTGCTTTAATAAGATCATTAATAACAAGTATTGATTTTTCTTAAATTCCAAAGTAAGGAACTTGTTTTCTAAAAGAAAAGAGACTTGAGGAAATTAAAGTGTTTTGGTTTTAAAGAAAGACATGGTTTTGTCTTAAAATGGTTTAAAAGGAAGTCATGGTTTTGTCTTAAGTTGGTTTATTCGAAAAGAAGATATGGAAATTGTTTTGGTTTACTTAAAAAGATAGTTACTCTATTTTGATACTACGGGTATCGTGTGACTTTTTGTGAAAGAAATGGATCTTTTAAAGAGTTAAAATACGTAGTACCTTGGGGTTAAAATCCGGATTTGTTGTAATAAAATGAAAGTCTATGAGTATGTTGAACTTGCCTATGCTTGTGGTGATAGCCTTTGTTGTGCAAGTGTTGTATTTCTGTGCTACCGCGTCTCTCGTTGGAGGGCCGGCTATCTGGTTGATTGATGGACATACTGACACGATGGGTGGCCCACGGGTATGCTTCCACTATATCGATCCTTTTGGACATACTGAACCGATGGGTGGCCCACGGGTATGCTTCCATTAAGAGTGTTATCTTGTTATTTGCCTTGGACATACTGATACGATGGGTGGCCCACGAGTATGCTTTCATTATGATTGTTATCTTGTTATTTCCTTTTGGACATACTGACACGATGGGTGGCCCACGGGTATGCTTCCATTAGCAGTGTTATCTCGTTATTTGCTTTGGACATACTGACACGATGGGTGGCCCACGAGTATGCTTCCATTATGATTGTTATCTTGTTATTTCCTTTTGGACATACTGACACGATGGGTGGCCCACGGGTATGCTTCCATTATGAGTGTTATCTTGTTATTTGCTTTGGACATACTGACACGATGGGTGGCCCACGAGTATGCTTCCATTATGATTGTTATCTTGTTATTTCCTTTGGACATACTGACACGATGGGTGGCCCACGAGTATGCTTCCATTAGGATGGTTCCATGGCTATGCTTATACCGAGGTAAGATGCCGGGGCATGCGGCCGTTGTGCGAGTTAAATTCCCGGGTTATATTTGAGTGATGACTTTACGGGCGTGAGTCCCTGACTTGACATATGGCTACATATGTGTGTATCGTAGTTTGGTTATCATATATGTCTCCTGTTTTATATAGACTATTATGATTTCATTTACTGTATTTTTAGTTTCACATACTTGGTACTGTTATGCGACCTCCTTGAAGCTGCGTTCATGCCGCAGGTAGAGGTACACCAGTTGTTGATCCTCGCTCATAGGATCACAGTTCAGCGTTTTGGGAAGCTCCGTTTCTCCGGAGGCTTATCTTTTGGTATGATTCCCTGAGATTGTAGGTACTTGTACATTCAGGGGTATGGCGGGGCCCTGTCCCGTCATAGTTGTTAAAAAAATTCTTAGAGGTCTGTAGTACTGTTGTGGGCAGGGTTTGTAAAGGATGTAACTGTTCAAGTTTTTATTTATATATACAGAAAGGTAACCGTTTTGGTTAGCCTGTTTTCTTATTTCACTGTTTATCTTTTATGAGTTTTTATTTCCGCTGATTTTCTCTGATGTTGTATCACTAGGGTGCCCGGGGTAAGGCACCAGTCGCGGGCCCGAGGTCGGGTCGTGACATAATTATTTATTTATGCAAAAAGGTAACCGTTTTGGTTAGCCTGTTTTCTTATTATCTTGTTTCATGTTTAAGTTTTATTTTCGCTGATTTTCTCTGATGTTGTATCACTAGGGTGCCCGGGGTAAGGAACCAGTCGCGGGCCCGAGGTCGGGTCATGACAGTAGGGACCACTTGGGTTTATTCGTGGAGGTAGGCGTTGGCGTATGCTTGGGCTCTTCCTCGTGGGGACCATCATGTCTCCGTTGTCTGTTTCACTATGATTGGATGCTACTTCTTCTTCGTCTTCCAATCTTGCTAGGGCTTTTATCAGCTTCCGTCTGGTTTCTGTTTGAGGTTTCGCCTGATGAAGAGGGGCTTCTTCTTTTGGGTTTTACCTTCATTTCTTCCCTGGGTTTTGGACTCCATCCTTTTTTATTCTGATGGTTTTGCTTAAATAATGGATCCTATTTATCTCTTGGATAAATGACTAATTAAAGATGATAAATGACCAATTAATGATGTATAAAATCCTCTATTTTTAAAAGAATTTACACAACCTAATATGTTGAGATCTGCTGATTCTCCTGGACACTTTTACATAACATTTTCCCGGAATACTTTATCGGCAAAGTGTGTATAGGAATAAACTTCCTATTTCTGGATGGGGGGCATTATTTCGTTGTTAGAGGGCCCTGCTGGTTTAACTGCTTCAGGATATGGTTCTGGGGAACCATCTTGTAACTATTTCTGCTCTGGGCAGATGATATGATTCTGGGGGAACCATTTTGTAACTATCTCTGCTCTGGGCAGATGCAGGAGTGGCCTTAAATGGCTGAGTCTGAAACCTGTGAATTTTTTTTGCCTACTGGGTTTACTGTCGGTCTTCGAAAGAGGGTTGTTTCAAAACGTAACTTGATCTTGCCTTCTGGAAAAAACTTGTTTCAAAGATTTTTGTTAATCCAATTATTTTTGTGATACATAACACTATAGATCAAAATTTCTTTTGACTACGTTGTAGAGCTTTTGACAGTCTTAGTCTGTTTATTCTGACCAAGAGACTGGGGTTTTCTAAAAGATTCACATATCTGTTTAACCTGTTATCTGAGATTTTCTAAGAAACCTTGCTTGGTTAAGGAAGTAAATCCTGGGGCTACAGTTTAAAGATCGTCTTTTGCTTGACTTGATCACTCTGACTGAAAGATAAGGGATTTAAATATGGGAATATAAGTTCTCTACCCATTGAGTTTGTGTAAATACCGTCTAGTTTTGCGGTATAAGGTTTTATCTGTGTTAGGAATGGGATCCCTAAAATGACTTCTTCAGTTATGTCTTTTGTAATAATGAAATCATTGGTGAGGCAAACACCATTATTGCAAACATGAGCTTTTGAAAGCTTGTAATTAATTTTTATACTATCACCTGTGGCAGAGTATAATTTATGTGTACTTTTGTTTAAGTACCTAGTAGGAACTAATCCTTCACGTATACAATTTTGATCTGCACCTGAATCAATTAGTGCAATTCTTTCTAGGATAAAGTTCTTGTTTATTATAACTTTAATAGGGACATGGTAGCTTAATGCTTTGGCTTTGGATATTAATTTTAAACCTGAATCAGAATTATTTTCTGTTTAATCCTCTTGTTCTGGATTATCAATATCTTTGGGAGTAGGATCTTTTACGAGATCCAAGTCTTTTAATAAACTACTTGGGAATGCCTCAGTTTCTAAGGAACCGAGTCTTTCTTTTATCTGGAGAATTTCTTCTTTTAGATTTGAAATTTCTTTTATTAAGCCTTGCACAGAAGTGTCTGTTTTGGCTTCTTTAAATTTATCAAAAACTCTTTTCATATCAAAAGGCTCAATTATCTTTTTATCTTTTTTCTGATTAATGACTAGCTTTTTAAGTTCAGTTAAGCATTTTCTTTTGACGTCATCGTCGTTAATGTGATCGATCATATCAAAGAAAAACTCTTGGCTGCTACTTGAGATAACACCGATTGTTTGCTTTGTATAGGTGCAGATTTTTCCAGTACATTCGCAGTCAAAGCTGGATGTGGAACTATCTCGAATCGCACAGATTTAATGAACCATCGTCACTGTAATAGTCATCTGAAGTTTCTTCAGAATTATCACTGGACTGTTCTTCATCTAAGATTGTATAAAGTTTTTCTTTTATCTCAGAATCTATTGCTAATAAATTAATTTTATCCTTCTTTTTATTGGGTTATTTGCAATTATTAGCCATATGGCCAGGTTTTCCGCAATTCCAACAACTACCCTTATTCCCGGTATTTTTGTTGGTGTTTTGTTTCTTATACCCTTTTTTAGGAGTATAACACTTTTTATAAGTTTTAGGACGAGATATGTTATGTTTCTTTTTCATTCTTTTGATGCTCTTTGAAGGAGCAGAGACTTTAACATATCCGAAGTCTTCGCAGAAACTTCCTAATTCTCCTTTGGTAGATTTCTGTACTTGATTATTAAGTTTTATTGTATTACAAACTCTAGTCCTGTTAGATTAATAATACTGACTAGGTCTCCGTATGTCATAAGACCATAGGGAGTGTCGCCGTTATGACTTCTCCTAATGTTGGTCCTTACCTTTTCGGCAAAGAGTTTAGGCAGACCACTTATAAATCTTTCTTTCCAATAATCGTGATTACAGTCACTCCTTAGCATGACTTTGTTAAGGAATATATATTTATACCATTTAAAGTCATGTAACTTTGGACAGTTTAAATTATTAAGCACTTCTAAACTTTTATCTTGGAATAGCTTTGGCTCTCCAATGAAGTGTTTACCTATGTAGTATAATAAGGTTGCCGTAGCATCCCCTTGGATTTCATTACTATAGTTGTTATCGATGTTCTGTATTTGGACTGTGGTGGTTGCATTCATGATGCTGACTTTTACGGGCTCAATTAGGTAGTTGTCCCACCAATTTTTTAACATTCCGGTGAAAAATGAAACTAGTATTGCTGCTAGTTGGGCATCATCGGTGTGCGTTTTTATCTTGTAACTGGTAACGCAAACTCCCATTTCATGGAGCACTTTGACAACTTGCCCTTCAGACATGCCATCTATGTTCCATTAATGGATTTTATCTCCAGAATAAGTAGCTGGAAACGGGGTACGTTCCTCGAATAACATATCCGGGAAAGTAGGTCCTTTATAAAAATTCTTACCCTCTGTTCCAGAGAATTTTAATATCTTATTATTATCTGGCTTACTTTTTGAACTGGAACCTTCGCTAAGTACTTTGACTGAGTTGTCAGGTTTTTTTGAGGTGGATCCCTCTGAGACCTTCAGCTCTTTAAACTTATTACTAATTCTGTCTAGTAGGTTGTCTTCAATTTCTTTCCCAAATTTTGGATGGCTATTTGCCGAGAACTGTGGGATTTTGAAGAGAGGTTCGGAAAGTGTTTTTTCTTCTGACCTGACTGGTGTGTTTCTAAATGTAGAAGCATTACTTGCTTCAGTAATCTGGTTAGAGATAACATGTAACAACTGATTGGTGTAGTTGTTTTGTTGGAGAATTTTATTAATATCTTTAACATGTGTGATTCCTTGTGGATCTTTTATATCTCTTTTAAAAGGAGTGGCAGTCAAGACCTCACCATCTACGGGGATCTTTATCTGTTCTAACGGGGGTGTTACTGATTCAACAGTTATTTCTCCTGTGAACCATTTCTTTATAATGGTACTTAGGGACTGTCTGTTATTGTTGAGTTTATCAGTGATTTGAAACCACCTAAAGAATTCTATGTTAGCATTAATTCTATTCATGTCATTGATCCATTTTTCTCTAAACACCTTCCTTTCACTCACTGAAAAGGTGATTACATACCATTTTCTTTTAATGGCGTTCTCAGGGGCTACCCATAATTTATTAAGGGTTTTCCAATCAATTTTAAAATCTATATCTTCTTTAATAGTACCAGGGCTATCTCCACCATGCATTTCACTCCTGGTGGGACTGCTAGTCTTTCTATCGATTGGTCGATAGTAGACTTTGGGTACTGCTGACGAATAATCTATACCATGAACTTTTTGCTCTAGTATAGTTTCGTCGAAATTGTCAGAACATCCTTCCTCCTCCCGGGATTTAGAAGAAGATGCAGTGAAGGAGTATCTTCCTGTTGATTTGGATTTTAAAAATCTTAAATCAACTGAACCGTCTAAATGCTGGATTATTTGTTCAATATCAGAACTCTCTGGTTCTATCTTTGGTTGAGTGATGGCATCGAAGTGCCATTCGTCTTTTGTTAAAATTTCATTCCATTTTAACATTCTTGGAACAAAGGTATTGCTATGTTCCTGGTTTGCTTCCATGAGCATAGTAGCACCCTTACTGCTGACTAATTTAGCTTTTGGAGCTAAGGTTGTTTTCATAAGCCTGTAATAGACCCTGTATATTATAGCAATTTCTCTTGTGTTTATCTTACTATTCATATTTTTTGTTTTAATGTTCAACGTTAGGGTGTCCATAACGTTTTGATCATTAATATCTATTGAAAAA
The DNA here is from genome assembly GCA_029844215.1 of Przewalskia tangutica. Classification (NCBI taxonomy): domain Eukaryota; kingdom Viridiplantae; phylum Streptophyta; class Magnoliopsida; order Solanales; family Solanaceae; genus Przewalskia; species Przewalskia tangutica. Next base: position 66,829,153 of record CM056724.1, on the reverse strand, counting down.
TTTGGGTAACAGTTAAAATAAACTGGTACCCTGGCTAGATTACTTTGTAAGACTCCAAGTAAGGAATCATCAAAGTTTAATAGCCTGGCATCTCTTAGTAAGAGACAGATGGGGGTATCTAAACCCAGACGATACAAAGGCTTAACAGCAATCTGCACCAGTCCTATATGAAGAAAGTTAAAATCTTTTTTATATCTGTTTATATCTTCAGTAGATAATAGCTTAATAATCTCTTTGGAGTTATTAATAGCTATTGTGGACTCACAAGTTTTGATGTTATAATTTTTTATAAAATCAAACTTTCCTGTTTCATAAAAAGATCTGAAAGATTCTCTCGGAATATTCCAGTTTTGTAAATCTTTTTCAACTTTAGCAATCTTTGAAGTTGCTAAGTTTTCACTGTTGATATCATTCATCCTTAATAATTAACTGTGTGAAGCTTAACTAAGTATTGAGCTATAGATTGTCTTTTTGCCAGGTAGCTAACCCGTCTTCTTAATCTATCATTCTCTTCATACAGTTCAGTCATCTTATTGATGATTACTTGGTTGATAATGGTTTGACAATAAATATCTAAGCCTTCTGCAGGTCTTGCAGTTGTGTAATAATCTAATTCTTTAAGATTTGATTTTAGAGTTTTATTACAATTATTACTTTCTATTACAATTTCTAGTATTTGAGAATTATATTCTCTGATATAATCAAAAGTTGGGCGCATCTTCATTATGGAATGATAATGTCTAAACAAGGAGAGTTGTTTAAGATGTGTGGAGGCTACTATCCTTTTGGAGCTATTGTTCTGTCTGCTATTAGGATTCTATAGTACTTGTTTCTATTCCTTTAGTAACTTGAGCAGGTATCCTATTCTGGCTTTCTGACTCCTTATCCTATAGTTTTTCGGCTACTTCCACTGTAGTGCAAGATGTGTCCTTCCGACTATCTGCTAAATCCAAACCGGTCAAGGAAGCACCTGCCTATTACTGTAGACTAAGTGGAGATAAACGGAACAGGGTAACGACTAAGTAACTAAGGGAACCGGAACAGAGTAACAAAAATCCTAGTAACTTAAGAACAACGTTGCTCTAAGGACAGTAGTATGAGTTTAGCTACTCATGATCTTTACCAACTTGGCTCTGATACCATAAAAGCGGAACGACATTATCAATTTAAAATACTAATTAAAATACAGAAAGTAAATAAAAAGATGTTTAATAAAACTTACAAATTTTATTCAAAGCATGGAAGATACAAGATCAGGCAGGGAGGGAGATATAGAGAGAGAGGGGGATATTTCCGGATGCCTTAAACATTACAATGTGAGAGCCTTAAATAGGCCTCGAATGATTCATCGTCCTAACAGGTGGACGGGTATGATTAAAACACGTGGAAGGCTAAGATTCCTTGCCTTCTGCTTTTTTGAAAGGGCGTCTTCTGCTTTTCTGAATGGGAAAACGTCCTTGTCATCTTTATTTCTTTTGTCCCTTGCTTTTCCGAAGAGGCAAGTGTCACCATCTGCTTTATGTCTGCTTTATTGAAAGGGTGCCTCTTCCTTTTCCGAAGAGGCAACTGTCTTTGTCAACCGTCCTTCATGTAGGGACCACTGGATTTATTCGCGGAGGTAAGCGTTGGCGTATGCTTGGGCTATTCCTCGTGGGACCATCATGTCTCCGTTGTCTGTTTCACTATGATTGGATGCTACTTCTTATTCGTCTTCCAATCTTGCTAGGGCTTCTAACAGCTTTCGTCTGGTTTCTGCTTTAGAACATGAGGTTTCGCCTGATGAAGAGGGGCTTCTTCTTTCGGGTTTTACCTTCATTTCTTCTCTGGGTTTTGGACTCCATCCTTTGATTCTGATGGTCTTGCTTAAATAACGGATCCTATTTATCTCTTGGATATCAAATGACCAATTAATGATATATGAAATCCTTTTATTAAAAAAGAATTTACATAACTTAATATGCTCTGGTAAAGTGGAGATCTGCTGTTCTTCCTGAAAACTTGCATATTTATTCTGAAAGCTTGGAGCTACCACTTGTGACGTTCCTCCAAATATGTTCCACCATTCGTAGAACCAGGTATGGGTGTTTGGTCTAACATACAGAAAGTTGAACCATGCATCCTTATAATCGTGCCAATTATAGGTTTGCGGTCTGTGAGTCCTGGATAATGGTATCTGTGTTTGTAGATGATCAACATACCAATTAAATGGACTTAAAATCTTTTTAATAGTGACTTTGGAATACTCGATCCCATCTGTTTTATCAAAATATTTGTATTCGACTTCTATGGAGTCGGTGTCTACTAAAATGAATTCATAATATTTCCTGGTTTTCAGGGAGTCTTGGGTATAAACGTACTGATGATCCGTGTAACAGGGTTTTAACAAGTCATGTACCCTAAAATTTTCATATTGCTTGTCCAATGCCATTATCGGCAAAGTCTGAATAGGGATGAATTCCCATTTCTGGATGGGGGCCGGTATTTCCTTTTTAGAGGGCCCTGCTGGTTTAACTGCTTCAGAATATGATTCTGGGGGAATCATTTTGTAACTATCTCTGCTCTGCGCTTTGGAGTGGCCTTGAATGGCTGAGTCAGACTTTCTTTTTAGAGATCGAGTAATCGTATAATAGGAAGATTTCCCAATACCGTGAATTTATTTTGTCCACTGGGTTTATGGAGGATCGGTCCTGCCGATTTGTCTGCAAAAGGCTGTTTCATTTTTTCTTCTGGTTTATTTTGGAAAGGTGGTCTCATCGGGCGTAAGCCCTGGAAGCCTGGTCTCATTATTACCCTGCAAAAATTCTCTAGTCAGAAAGTCCGGTAGAGAATTTTCTTCACCTTTTATAAAATTAATTTTAAAATCGAAACTTGATAACAAGGCTTGCCATCTGGCAAAAATCTGTTTTGAAACCAAATTTTTAACATCCTTTTGTAAAATGTCTTTGGCTGCTTTGCAGTCGACTCTTAATAAGAATTCTTTGTTAACCAAGTCATCTTGGAACTTTGTGATACATAGCACTATAGATAAAATTTCTTTTTTGACTGTGCTATAATTCTTTTGTGCTTGGTTCCAATTTCGAGAAGTGAACCTTACTAACTGTTCAGCTATTTCAAGCGATATTCTTTGTTTAAGGATACCACCGTAACCTAAGTCTGAAGCATCAGTTTCGAATATCATAAAAGCGTCTGGATTAGGGATACCTAGACATGGAAGTTTCTGGACTGTTTCTTTTATTAGTTTGACAGCTCTAGTCTGTTCATCTGACCAAGGGACTGGATTCTTCTTAAGCCTTTTATACAGAGGTTCACATATCTGTCTAATTTTTGGGATAAAATCTGCTACATAATTAAGACTTCCTAAGAATCTTTGTAGCTGGGTTTTATCTAGAATTTCATCAGGAAACTTAGTAGAGAACTCTATGGCTCTGCAAATTGGTTTATAGGTTCCTTGATAGAGGTCATGCCCTAAGAACCTAATGGCTGTCTGAAAGAGCTTTATCTTTTTGGCACTTACTGCTAAACCATTGTATTTAGTGGTTTGGAAAAAAGTGTTTAGATGTTTAAATTGCTGATCTATGTTGTCTGAGAATACTAGAACATCATCTATATAGACAATCATAAACTGGCTATAAGGGTTGAATATGTCATTCATGATGTTCTGAAATTCTGAAGGTGCATTTTTAAGCCCAAAAGGCATTACATTCCATTCATATTGTCCAAAAGGGACATTGAAGGTTGTTTTATATTTATCTTTTTCATTGATCTGAACTTGCCAGAATCCTGACTTCATGTCGAATTTACTGTAAACATTAGCATTATAAGTTCTTTTGAGTAAGTCCCTTTTGTTAGGGATTGGGTATCTGATCCATTTTAACGCTTGGTTAAGAGATTTATAATTAATTACGAGCCTAGGGGCTCCTCTTTCTTTTTCAGCATTCTTGTTGACATAGAATGCTGAGCAGCTCCATTATTATTTAGAAGGCCTAATGATTTCTTTTTTAAGAAGATCATTGACTTCATTTTTACAATATTCCATGAGCTCGTGGCTCATCTGAATAGGTCTGGCTTTAGTGGGTATGCTTTTTTCACTAAAGTCATCCGTATAGGGTAGGTTTACAGAATGCTTCTTTCTTTTCCAAAAGGCATTTGGTAGTTCTGAACAGATTTCCTTTTTCCATGGAATCTTGTAAAAAATTTACTCTGTTAATTACCCCCGGGGTTTTTAAGGTAGATTCTATCCTTTTTATCTTAATATCGTCTTTTAGATAATTAACCTGATTGGTTAATAGTTGTATTCTAAAGACTGTCTTTTGCTTGATATGATCACTGTGACCAATAGATAATGGATTTAGATATGGGAAGATAAGATCTTTTCCCATTGAGTTTGTATAGATACCGTCCAGTTTTGCGGTATAAGGTTTTATCTGTGTTAGGAATGAGATTCCTAAAATGATTTCTTCAGTTATGTTTCTTGTAATAACGAAATCATTGGTGAAACAAACACCATTATTGCAAACATGAGCTTTTGAAAGCTTGTAATTAATCTTTATATTATCTCCTGTAGCAGAGTATAATTTATGAGTACTTTTGTTTAAGTACTTAGTAGGAACTAATCCTTCGCAAATACAATTTTGATCAGCTCCTGAGTCTAATAACGCGATTTTTTCTAAAATAAATTTTTTGCTTATGATTATTTTAATAGAGACATGGTAGCTTAATGTTTTGGTCCTGGATATCAATTTTAGCCCTGAGTTAGAGTTATTCTCTGTTTCTCTTTCTTCTGAGTTATTAGTTCCTTTAGAAGTAGATGGTGCCTGAGAACCTTTTACAAAGTCCAGGTTAAAACTGTCAGCAAATGCCGCGGTTTCTAAGGAATTGAGTTCTCCTTTTTTATGGAGAATTTCTCTTTTTAGATTTGAAACTTCTCCCAGCAAATCATGTACTGAAGTATCTGATCTAGATTCTTTAAAAACTTCATTTTTAAAAGGTTCAACTATCGTGTTATCATTTTCCTGATGAAAGGCCAGTTTTTTAAGCATTGTTAAGTATTTTCTTTTAACCTCCTCGTCGTTGATATGACTGATTATATCAAAAAGATCTTGGCTATTACTAGTGATAACACCAATTGACTGTTTTATACAGGTGCAGATTTTCCCAGTATATTCACAGTCAAAGTTGGAAGTGGAGCTATCTGATATGTACCCTAGATTTAATGAACTTTTGTTACTGTAATAGTTATCTGAAGTTTTTTCAGAGTTATCACTGGACTGTTCGTTATTTATAAAAAGTTTTTCTTCTGTCTTAGCTAATGATTTATTATCATTCTCTTTATTGGGTTCTTTGACCTTATTCTTGGTATTTTTGTTGATATTATCCTTTTTAAAGTTATGTAACTTTGGATAGGCAGATTTATTAAGAAATCCTAAGCTTTTATTTTGAAATAGCTTTGGCTTCTCAAGTATTTTGACTGAGCTGTCAGGTTTTTTCGAGGTGGATCCCTCCGAAACTTTCAGCTCTTTAATCTTATGATTAATTCTGTCTAATAGGTTATTATTAATTTCTTTACCAGGTTTTGGATGGCTACTTGCCGAAAACTGTGGGTTTTTAAAGAGAGGTTCGGATAGTGGTTTTTCTTCCGACCTGATGGGTTTACTTTTAAAACCTGAGGCATTATTTGCTTCAGCAGTTTGGTTGGGGACAACATGTAACAACTGTTTGGTGTAGCTGTTTTGTTGGAGAATTTTATTGGTGTCCTTTTTAAAAGGGGCAGCAGTTAAGATCTCATCGTTCACGGGGATCTTTTTCTGTTTTACTGGTTCAACAGTTTTTTCTCCTTTGAACCATTCCTTAACAATGGTGCTCAGGGACTGTTTATTAATGTTAAGCTTGTCAGTGATTTGAAACCACTTAAAGAATTCTATATTAGCATTAATATTATTCATGTCATTGATCCATCTTTCTCTAAACACCTTCCTTTCACTGAGTGAAAAGGTGCTTACGTACCATTTTCTTTTAATGGCATTCTCAGGGGCTACCCATAATTTATTAAGGGTTTTCCAATTGATTTTGAAATCTATATCTTGTTTAATAGTACCAAGACTAACCCCACCGTGCTTTTTGGTAAGCATGGTAGTACCTTTAGCTTCTGGAGCTAAGATTGTTTTCATTAATACTGGACTGTATGAAGTCCACCTAAGAACTGAGCTAGCGATTGTCTTGTTGCTAAGCAACTAACCCGTAGTCTTAACCTGTTATACCCCGTAGTTCCAGGGTATATAGGTGAGGATATACGTGCGAGAATACGACAAAAATTTTGGAAAGAAAGAAAGATGTGATTTTTCGACGGAAAAGTTTCCGGGTTTTGTGAAGGAAAAAGGTTCGTTGATGGGAATTGGATTCCCAGATTTGGTATTTGGGCTTCTTGAATTATATTAGAATTATGGAATTTTATTTCCGGAATTGGTCACGTGGGGCCCACGGGAGAAATTTACGGTTTTGTGGGGCCCACTTTGTTTTCGAGATTTTTGCCTTTATGGATATTTTCGGAAGATGAAATATTTTGGACGAGTAGGAGGGCGACACGTGTCACCCCCCTAGGTGGCCTCATGGCCGAAATTTGCTAACAAGTGGCAAGACAAGTGGCCTTGTCTTGCTAGATATTTTGTGTGGACAAGTGGCCAAGTCTTGCTAGATATTTTGTGTGGACAAGTGGCTTGTGGGACCCACACACACTTGTCCCCAATCTCAACCACACACTTGCCTTCATCCTAGCCCTTGGTTGTCCTATATATGCACCCTTAGTTGATGAAAACTTCCACACTTAACCATTTTAAGACAAGAAATTCCCTCCCTTCTCCCTTGACCTTGCTCTTGTTTTTGAGCCCATTTCTTGACCTAAATTTGTCCAACAATTCTTAAACTCTCAAGTGTTCTTCCCTAAGGTGTTAGGAAGATTGTGTACCAAGAGTTGGAAAAGATTTCACACCCCTAACCTATTGTTCATGCCTTGGCCGAAACTTACTAGTTGGAAACCCTAAGTGTTCTTCACTTTTTGGAGTTGGTTCTTGAAGAGAAGTTGGTTAGGAGCTTCTATGGGTTGCTTGTAGTGGATTGGAATGGAAAGATTTGGAGCTAAGACTTGCTTGAAGCGACATTAAGTTCTTGGATAATTTTGGGCTATTTGAGGTAGTAAACCTTAACCTCTTTGTGAATTGGTCATTATACATATATTATAAGTATATTATGGAGTATATAAAATATGGAGTAAAGTTTGGAAAAGTTGGATCTTGTTAACTTGTTAAAAGAAAGGATTGGCCGTTTGCCATTAAAATGGTAAAAACGTATCTTACTTGTGAAGAAGTAATTAACAAAGTAACTATAACTTATATTAAGATGGAATATAAGTTGGATGACTAATGAAGTAATTGGATAAGTAAAATGGACAAAGTTGGCCAAGGACCCCAACTTAAGGACTGTATTTACTTTGGACTGTATTTACTTTGGACAGTATTTACTTTGGACTGTATTTACTTTGGACTGTATTTACATTTCTGTTAAGGGGAAGATTGTTCAATCGCGTTCCGTTTGGGCGTGTGATCCCCTTTTTAATTATTGTATTGTTATGAAGGCGTGATAGTAAACCGTGTTACCGTTTGGGAGCGTAATCCCCTTCTTTTACTTGTTGTTATTATCCCGGCGTGATAGTAAACCGCGTTACCGTTTGGGCGTGTAATCCCCTTCTTTATGTTGTTTAATTATTACGCCTTATATATATATATGGTATATATATTACGGTTATTCGGGCCTTGGAGAAAGATGGAAAAGTGAGTAAAAACGGGGGAAGTGCTGCCGAATTTTCCGTAGAATTAGAGGGCTTTTTATTGGTATAAGTCTTCAATGGTAAGAAAGGTTTGATAGAAGTACTATGACCATTTTAGGAGTGGAGTACTACGTGTGGCGTGATCTACTTGGCTTAAGGAGTAGCCGACGGGTTGAAGTACTTGGAGCGTTTTGCTATTTGTCGATAATCATCGCGAGGTATGTGAACCTCTTCCTATCTTTTCTAGCATGATTGTTGTGAACTATGTAGTACGGTAGACGTACATGTGCTAAGTGATTTGGTTGGTTTAAAACATAGGGTGTTATAATAGCTTTATGGGAAGTTAGTTATAACGACTTTATGTAGGTAAAAGAATGGTTTATTGATTGTAGAAAGATAAGAGACTTGACTTATACACGACTTGATTTTGAAAGTTAAGAGACTTGATCTTGAAAGATAAGAGACTTGACTTATACACGACTTGATTTTGAAAGTTAAGAGACTTGATCTTGAAAGATAAGAGACTTGACTTAGTTTGACTTGTTATGAATTTTGTTAAAATGTTGTAAAACCTCATTCGCGAGTAATGAGTAGTTGGTTTTAAAAGAATAATGTTTCTTGATTTGGAAATGAGATTAAGTATCGAACAAACCATTGCAGCGTTAATAAAGGAAATGTATTGACTAATTGTTATTAAAACCGAGAAACCTCCATCTGCATGAAGCTAAGATGAGACAAAATGATATTACATTTCCTAGATCATGGTTGCTTTATAAGATTGTAATAGACAAGAACAACCTACTCACACATAAGGCATATGTTTCTCAAATTTGTTTTAAAGGAGAATTATATTCTTAAGTGATTAAAACTATGAACTACTAAACCTTTCAAAATGAGAAACTTGAGCATTTGAAATTAGGCAAACTTGAACGTTTGGAAAATAATGTGTTACTTGATTTTACAAGGGAAGTGTTTTGGTTTACTTAAAAGATAGTCACTCTATTTTATACTACGAACATTGTGTGACTGTTGTGAAAGAAACGTATTTTTTAAAAGAGTTAATGTATGTAATACTTTAGGTCGAACCGGATTTTGGCATAAAATGATAGTACCTTAAGTTGTGTGTAACTTGCCTATGTTTGCGTGTGATAGCCTTGTTGTGCAAGTCGTATTTTACGACTACCGGTTCATGGATGAACCGAATGTATTTCACTCGACTACCGCGTCACGGGATGAACCAGGAATGTATTTCACTCATTCTGGCCCATGGGATGGACCGGGAATGTATTCCATCCGACTACCGAGTTCATGAGATGAACCGGGAATGTATTCCACACGTTTCTATACTGGGTCCATGAGATGGGCCGAGACATGTTATACGTATCACATGGTTTGTACCTAGACTGTCGGCAGTGAGGAAGGAGTTCCACGGGCATGAGGGATGACTTTGAGGGCGTGAGTCCCTGACTTGACATGACTGCTTTTATGTTATGAGCTGTAGTTTGGTTATCATACATGTCTCCTATTTTATATAGACTGTTATGATTTCATTTACAGTATTTTTCAGTTTCACATACTTGGTACCTGTTGTACTGACCTCCTTCGGCTACGTTACGCTCATGCCGTAGAGGTACATCGGTTGTGGATCCTCGCTCATAGGATCACGTCAACAGATTGGGAAGCCCCGTTTCTCCGAGGCTTATCTTTTGGTATGTTACCCCGAGTCCAGAGGTTCTTGTACATTCAGGGTATGGCGGGGCCTGTCCGTCATAGTTATTGTCACTTCTTAAGTGCAGAAATCTGTTGTGGCGAGTTTGTAAAAGGATAACTGTCGGGTTTTATGAATATATCTGGCAACTGCTTTGGTTGGCTTGTTTATTTATCATGTCTCTTGTTTCATGTTTATGTTTTTATTTCCGCTGATTCTCTGATGTTGTATCACGAGGTGCCCGGTAGTGCACTCACGCCACGTTGCCGGTCGTGACATAACCTTTCATTTTCTTCATAGAGTTCAACCATTTTATTAATGATTACTTGTCTAACTATAACTTGGGTATAACTATCTGAACCTTCTGCGGGTTTAGCAGTTTTATAATATTCTAACTCGTTGAGGTTAGCTTTTATCCTTTTATTGCAGTAGCTACTTTCTATTATACAGTCTAACCTGGAAGAGTTATACTTTCTTATATAATCAAAAGCTGGGCGCATCTTCATTATGAAGTGATAATGTTTAAACAAGGAGAGTTTGTGTTATACCCCGTAGTTGCAGGGTATGTATGTGAGGACGTACGTACGAGAGTACGGCAGAAATTTTGAAAAGAAAGAAAGATGTGAGTTTTCGACGGAAAAGTTTCCGGTTATTTGTGAAGAAAAAGGTTCGTTAATGGGAATTGGATTCCCAGATTTGGTATTTGGACTTCATAGATTATATTAGAATTATGGAATTTTATTTTCGGAAATGGTCACGTGGGGCCCACGGGAGAAATTTACGGTTTTGTGGGGCCCGCTTTGTTTTTGAGATTTCCGGTATTTTGGATATTTTCGGAAGACGAAATATTCTGGGCGAATCGGGGGGCGACACGTGTCACCCCCATGTGGCACCCTTGGCCGATTTTACCTTTGTGCACAACACCCGGTTGGAGTCGTTTTTAGACGAAAAGTTTTTCGTATCGTGCGAAGGGCAAATTCCGGCTATGTCCTTTTGTATTTTTGCGGATTTTTCCGAGCAAAGGAACATTTTGGACCAACGAGAGGCGGACTTGCACCTCTCATCAGCGGCGGTGCATACGTGGGACGATTGGGAGATAAGGTTGGGCAAGATATTTGTGTAGATATTTGAGGGTTTTAGCGAGTAGGGTCTAGGGTGCACTTGGCTTGATCTTGGCCTTACACTTGCCTTGCACATGGCTTGATCTTGGCCATTGGTTGGCTTTTGGTTTTGCTATAAATACCCCCCTTGGCTTGAAGACTTCATTCATCCAAAAATGTTCCAAGTCTTGCTATCCTTCCCCTCTCCTCTTGTTTGACTCTCGTCCAAGAGCCCCCCCCTCCCTAGTAAAGGCCCTTGGCCGAGAAACCCCTCCCCCTTTGAGTGGCCTTTGTGGCCGAGAGTTCCCCCTCCCCCCCTTTGTGGTGCTAGCCGTGGGGTACCCCCCCCCCTAGCCTAGTTGTTTTCGTATAATACCCCTCCCTTGTGGTATTGAAATACTTCTCCTAGTATTGTTATAATGCCCAAAATACCTTAGCCTTTACCTTGTTGTATTCCAAAAGTTACCTCTATACGTAGAGCCCGGAAATACTAACTTTTGTCCTTTTTAGTCTCAAACCGAAACCCTAAGGAAATCTTCATAGTTGGTTGAAGTATTTGAGTAGAAGTTGGTTAGAACTTCTGGGGTTGTTTGGAGTGGTTTAGGCGCACGGAGTAGGAGCTAAACCTTGCTCAGATCGACATTATAACTTGGATAATTTTGGGCTTATCGAGGTAATTATCTTGTCTCTATTGTAATTGGAAATTACATGTTTGTTAGAATATATAGTTGAAGTATACTATATATGGAACTATACTTAGTATTCGCAATGTCTTTTGACTTAAGCTCAAGAATAAAGAATCGAATCGAATCAGTATTTACATGATGTATTGCAGAGACTTGTGTAGTATTCTTGAGTAGAATTGTACACGCCCTGTTAGGCGTAACCCCCGGTTGGCTTCGTAGCCGCCGATAGAGAGAAGATTTACGCTGCGGGAAAATGTCGCCAATTTTCAGAGAATATGGAACCGCATGCGGTTAGAAGTTAATAGACGTTTGTGGCCTTATAGGTGGAAGATCGCGAGTAGCGTATTCTACTGAAGAGTGGAAACGCTAGCCGTGTTACAAGATCTTGTGGCATTTTGCTTATTGTCGATACTCGCCGCTAGGTATGTGAACCTCTTCCTATCTTTTCTAGCATGATTGTTGTGAACTATGTAGTACGGCAGACGTGTGCTAAGTGATTTGGTTGGTTTAAAACATAGGGTGTTATAATAGCTTTATGGGAAGTTAGTTGTAACGACCTTATGTAGTGAAAATGGTTTCTCATGTTAAAAGTTAAGAGACTTGATCTTATAAGATAAGAGACTTAACTTATTTGTTTTAATGTGGATGTTGTGTGAAACCTCATTCGTGAGTAATGAGTACTTGGTTTTAAAGGGATAATGTTTTACCGATTTGAAAATCGAATGTGTATCGCAGACCACTGCAGCGTTAATAAAGGAAAATGTATTGAATAATGATGTGTTGTATTAAAACCGAGAAACCTCCATCCGCATGAAGCTAAGATGAGACAAAATGATATTACATTTTCTAGATCATGGTCTTTGTAATAAGATCGTTATAAACAAGAATAAACTACTCACATATATGACATATGTTACTCAATTGTTCTAAAAGGAATCAAGTGATTAAGTTTGGGAACTATGAAATCATTTGAAAATGAGAAGCTTGAGTAATTGAAACTAGGCAACCGGAACTTAGGAAAAGAATGTTGTTACTTGATTTTGAAAAGGAATGTGGGTTGGTCATTCTAATACTACGGGTATAGGGTGACTTTTATAAAAGTAATGGATCTCTTTAAAAGAACTTAACGATGTAGTACTTTGGGGTTAAAAACCCGACTTTGGCATAAAATGAAAGTACTTTGAGTCAGTGAAAACTACTTTATGCTTGTTGTTGTGAAACTTGCCTATGCTTGTGATGATAGCCTTTGTTGTGCAAGTGTGGTATTTCGTGTTACCGCGTCTCGATAGAGGCCTGGTCGACTTGTCGAGAACTTACTTGGACGCGTCTTGGCGTGATGGAGAATTCCACGGGTATGTTTCCATTTTGATTACCGTCTTGTTGTTGATGTCACATGGACATGTCTACACCGACGCAGATTCGGCACGCGCCACGCGGTCGGGTTGATTACCCGATATATTGTTATTGTGGTTACATGGACATGTCTACACCGAGGTAGAATTCGGGGCATGTGGCTACGCGCGTGGTTGATCACCCAAGATATTATTGTTGATGTCACATGGACGTGTCTACACCGAGGTAGAATTCCGGTGGCATGTGTCCATGGGTCATAGTTATTATTGTTGCATCATGGACATGTCTACACCGATGCGCAATTCCGGCATGCGCCACGATGCGAACATGATTGATGTTGTGGGCGTGAGACCCATAGTTATATTTGAGTGATGACTTGAGGCGTGAGTCCTCGATCGACATGATCGCTTTTATGTTGTGGAATCGTAGTTTGGTTATCATACATGTCTCTGCTTTATATAGACTAGTATGATTTCATTACTGATTTTACGCTTCACATACTTGGTACTGCTGCATCGACCTCCTTCGGCCGCGTCATGCCGCAGTAGAGGTACATCGGCCGTGGATCCTCGCCTAGGATCTCGCCAGCGTTTTGGGAAGCTCCGCTTTCTCGAGGCTTATCTTTTGTATGTGTTCCCGAGTTGTAGGTTCTTGTACATTCGTGGTATGGCGGGCCTGTCCTGGTCATAGTTGTTGTAAATCTTAGAGGTCTGTAGCATCTTGTTGTGGCGTGGTTTGTAAAAAGGATTAAACTGCTCGCTTTGAAAGAGTTGTATTTATATATGTTATTGGAAGGTAACTTGGTTGGCCTGCTTTATGATCATATATCTTGTTTCTTGTATAAATTTTTATTTTCAGCTTGATTTATCTGATGTTGTGTCAATAGGGTGCCCGGATAAGGCACCGATACGCCCCGAACGGGTCGTTACAAAAGTGGTATCGGAGCGATTAATCCTCTGAAAGTGTCTACGCACCGTGTCTAGTAGAGTATTGATTATCGATGTGTTGTGCACCACATCTATAATCGTGAGGTCGCAGGACATTTAGGATTGGTTTCCATTCTTCTCATTCCGAGATCGTGCCTTAGAGTCCGTGTTGTAAGTTGGACCCTCCGACGTATCTCGTTTTTACCGCTATGCCTCGGCGTAAGGCAAACCAGAGCCCGGGCGGCAAGACAGCCGAGGAACCGCTAGTGAGGTACAGAGGAGCACGAGGCGCAGCCCGCATAAGCACGAGGTCAGGCTTCGTGACGGCGGGTTTTGGACGCCGCCCAAATAGAGGTTGAGCCGCAGAATGGCCGCCGAGACCGCAGCACTCGAGCCTCCACCCCACACCGGGGGCAGGAGATGGGTTACGCGAGATGGCCCAGCTTGCCGCCGTGGTCGTGGCAGATATGAGGATAGGCCGACGCAGCAGCTCAGCCCAGAGCACCAGCCGTTCACCCCCGAGCAGATAGTTTGAGGCTACGGACTTTCTCGAGTTGTAGCCCGCGAGTTTTATGGGTCGAGGCACGAGGATGATCCGCAGGAGTTCATCCGGCGATTCTGACCGATCACGCGGGTGATCAAGGCTTGAGACCGAGTCTGTGACCTTTGTTCGCATCGGCCGCGTGATACCGCGATCGATTGGTTTGATTCATGGGAGCTTTCCGGGAGAGCATGCACTCCAGCAGATGGGATGAGTTTTCGGGGCTTTCTCACTCACTTCTTGCCTCCGCAGATGAGGAGGGCACGCCGGCAGATTTTGATGCTTAGACAGAGCGCGACGGTTCGGGAGTACAATGTGGAGTTCGACTCATTGGCGACGTCCAGCGTTGGTAGCTAGTATGGAGGATCGAGTGCACCGATATGTTACGTGGCTCGATGATTACATGTCGAGGCATGTTCGGGAGTAGCTCTTCACCGCATGGACATTGCCCGCATGCAGCTCACGACCGATGTGAGGCACGAGAGGTCGGCGAATGACCAAGATCGCGAAGAGGCGAACAACGAGGTCCTTTGGACTTTCGAGGCGGACCGCCTCGGAACATACTAGTTTTGTACCTCCGCCATGCAGAGTGGTCCTCCACAACCTTCGAGTATTCGGAGCAGTCGTGGCTCCAAGGTTGAGTTTCGAGGAAGTAAGGGTGTTGGCGACGCGGTCACCCCTACCTCGGTGGTCGATGTGGTAGACCGCATTTCGGGAGTGTCGTGGTGCCAGGGAGCTTGTTATTTTTGCGGCAGCAGGCCATTTTGCGAGGAACTGTCCGGCCAAGGGTAGCACGGATGTTACGACTCGACCACCGGATCGATGGCCGGTTCATCGCCTTTCATAGCATACCGCAGGCGTGCCTATGATTAGAGTGAGCGGTAGCTTGTGTATATCCTTAACCTCTAGAGTTTTGGTATGCTTGTTATGATGGTCTCATTATTATGTGCTATGTACGAATAGCGTTGTGTTAATTATGAGTTAGAAAACATGCTTAGTTGGGAGGATACGATGGGGCATGGTAAGTGTGAACCTTAGACTATGTCACGACTGAGACCTTAGGGGTAAGGTCGTCTTGAGTTAAAGATTTAATTTTGACCCTTATCAGAGTAGTAGTATACGTGGGATTTATTTATGTGATAAGTCCGTGGGTAGTGTGAGATGGAAGTGGTAGCTTTCATGATGTGAATTAGTAAGATTGTTCCGGATCGGGGAACAAGAGTTTGGCGCGGTTGGGGGTCGGGTTGAGGACCATTTGCGGGTCAACCCGTGAGTCCGGATTAAGGTGGGGTCGTTAGGTGGTCCCGCCAGTGGTAGGGTCACGAGGATGCTAGGCCCAAGTTTGTGTGACCATCGTATGAGTTCGTGGACGCGTTCGACCGAGCCGGTTCAGTAAGGCCGGAATGGCCTTAAGGAAGTTGAGGTTAGTAAGATGACCAAGTTTGGAGGTAGTGACTCCAGATTTTCGAACGGCGTAATGATCAAGTATGGTACGTCTTGGAGAGTTCGTGTGTTCGAGAAGCGGCACGACGAGTAAGGAAAGAAGAGGGCGTGTGTTATTTCGCGCTGCCGCGTGGCTGCAACTTGTTAGAGGAACTTTATCGTTATCCGACTTGAGAAGGAACATTCGACGAATGTTTCTAGCGAGGGAGAATGTTATACCCCGTAGTTTCAGGTATGTATGTGAGGACGTGCGCACGAGTATGGCGAAATTTTGAAAAGAAAGAAAGATGTGAGTTTTCGACGGAAAAGTTTCCGGTCTTTTGTGAAGAAAAAGGTTCGTTAATGGGAATTGGATTCCCAGATTTGGTATTTGGACTTCATAGATTATATTAGAATTATGGAATTTTATTTTCGGAATGGTCACGTGGGCCCACTGAGAAATTTACGGTTTTGTGGCCCGCTTTGTTTTTGAGATTTCGATTTTGGATATTTTCTAAGACGAAATATTCTGGCGACCGGGGCGACACGTGTCACCCCACGTGGCACCCTTGGCCGATTTTACCTTTGTGCACAACACCATTGAGTCGTTTTTGACGAAACGCTTTCGCGTAAGCTTGGGCGGAAAATTCCCGCTATGTCGTTTTGTATTTTAGCGGATTTTTCCGAGCAACGGAACATTTTGGACCAACGAGAGGGCGGCACTTGGCACCCTCTCATCAGCGGGCAAGCGGGCGCATACGTGGACGATTGGGAGATAAGGTTGGGCAAGATATTTGTGTAGATATTTGTGAGGTTTTAAGGAGTAGGTCTAGGTGCACTTGGCTTGATCTTGGCCTTACACTTGCCTTGCACATGGCTTGATCTTGGCCATTGGTTGGCTTTTGGTTTTGCTATAAATACCTCCTTGCGAAGACTTCATTCATCCAAAATGTTCCAAGTCTTGCTATCCTTCCTCTCCTCTTGTTTGACTCTCGCCCAAGAGCCCTCCCTAGTAAAGGCCCTGGCCGAGAAACCCTCCCCTTTGAGTGGCCTTTGTGGCCGAGCCTCCTCCCCTGAGGCAGCTAGGGTACCCCTAGCCTAGTTGTTTTCGTATAATACCCTCCTCGTGGTATTGAAATACTTCTCCTAGTATTGTTATAATGCCCAAAATACCTTAGCCTTTACCTTGTTGTATTCCAAAAGTTACCTCTATACGTGAGCCCTAAATACTACCTTTTGTCCTTTTAGTCTCAAACCGAAACCCTAAGGAAATCTTCATAGTTGGTCAAGTATTTGAGTAGAAGTTGGTTAGAACTTCTAGGGTTGTTTGGAGTGGTTTGGAGCACACGGAGTGAGCTAAACCTTGCTCAGATCGACATTATAACTTGGATAATTTTGGGCTTATCGAGGTAATTATCTTGTCCTCTATTGTAATTGGAAATTACATGTTTGTTAGAATATATAGTTGAAGTATACTATATATGGAACTATACTTAGTATTCGCAATGTCTTTTGACTTAAGTCCAAGAATAAAGAATCGAATCGAATCAGATTTACATAGGACCGTATTGCAAGACTTGTGTAAGATTGTTGAGTAGAATTGTACACGCCCGTTAGGCGTGTAAACCCCCTCGTTGCAAGCCGGCCTCGATAGAGGAGATTTACGCTCATTCGGGGAGGCCGCCGAATTTTCTCAGAGAACATGGAACCGCATTTAGAAGTTAATAGACGCCAGGCCTTATAGGTGGAAGTACTGCGAGTAGCGTATTCTACTTGAAGAGTGGAAACGGCTAGCCAGGTTACAGTACTGTGGGGCATTTTGCTTATTGTCGATACTCGTCGCGAGGTATGTGAACCTCTTCCTATCTTTTCTAGCATGATTGTTGTGAACTATGTAGTACGGTAGACGTACATGTGCTAAGTGATTTGGTTGGTTTAAAACATAGGGTGTTATAATAGCTTTATGGGAAGTTAGTTAGAACGACCTTATGTAGTGAAAATGGTTTCTTGATGTTAAGTTAAGAGACTTGATCTTATAAGATAAGAGACTTAACTTATTTGTTTTAATGTGGATGTTGTGTGAAACCTCATTCGTGAGTAATGAGTACTTGGTTTTTAAAGGGATAATGTTTTACTGATTTCGGAAATCAGAATGTGTATCGACAGACCACTGCAGCGTTAATAAAGGAAAATGTATTGAATAATGATGTGTTGTATTAAAACCAGTAGAAACCTCCATCTGCATGTAAGCTAAGATGAGACAAAATGATATTACATTTTCTAGATCATGGTCACGTAATAAGATCGTTATAAACAAGAATAAACTACTCACATATATGACATATGTTACTCAATTGTTCTAAAAGGAATCAAGTGATTAAGTTTGGGAACTATGAAATCATTTGAAAATGAGAAGCTTGAGTAATGAAACTAGGCAACCGGAACTTAGGAAAAGAATGTTGTTACTTGATTTTGAAAAGGAATGTGGGTTGGTCATTCTAATACTACTGTATAGGTGACTTTTATAAAAGTAATGGATCTCTTTAAAAGAACTTAACGTATGTAGTACTTTGTGGTTAAAAACCCTGTCTTTGGCTTAACATGAAAGTACTTTGAGTTGTCTGAAAAGTTCCTATTCTTGTTGTTGTGAAACTTGCCTATGCTTGTGATGATAGCCTTTGTTGTGCAAGTGTGGTATTTCTGTGTTACCGCGTCTCGATGAGGGCCGGTCGACTTGTCGAGAACTTACTTGGACGTCTTTGGCGGTGATGGAGAATTCCACCGTATGTTTCCATTTTGATTACCGTCTTGTTGTTGATGTCACATGGACATGTCTACACCGACGCAAGATTCCGGCATCGCGGCCACGCGGTCGGGTTGATTACCCGATATATTGTTATTGTGGTTACATGGACATGTCTACACCGAGGTAGAATTCGGGGCATGTGGCGTGCGCGCAGGTTGATCACCCAAGATATTATTGTTGATGTCACATGGACGTGTCTACACCGAGGTAGAATTCGGGGCGTGTGGCCACGGGCATTGGTATTATTGTTGCATCATGGACATGTCTACACCGATGCGAATTCCGGCATGCGCCACGATGCGAACATGATTGATGTTGTGGGTGTGAGACCCATAGTTATATTTGAGTGATGACTTGAGGCGTGAGTCCTCGATCGACATGATCGCTTTTATGTTGGAATCAGAGTTTGGTTATCATACATGTCTCGCTTTATATAGACTAGTATGATTTCATTACTGATTTTACGCCACATACTGTTGTCTTGACCTCGCCAGATCGACTGCGTTCACGCCGCAGGTAGGTACATCGCCGTGGATCCTCGCCTAGGATCTCGCCGGGCGTTTTAAAGCTCCGTTTCTCCGGAGGCTTATCTTTTGGTATGTGTTCCCTGAGTTGTAGGTTCTTGTACATTCAGGGGTATGGCGAGGCCCTGTCCCGTCATAGTTGTTGTAAATCTTAGAGGTCTGTAGTGCCGCAAGTGGTTTGTAAAAAAAAGGATTAAACTGTTCGTTTTGAAAGAGTTGTATTTATATATGTTATTGGAAGGTAACCGTTGGGTTGGCCTGTTTTATGATCATATATCTTGTTTCTTGTTTAAAGTTTTATTTTCCGCTGGTTTTCTCTGATGTTGTGTCACTAGGGTGCCCGGGATAAGGCACCAGTAACGGGCCCCGGGACGGGTCGTTACAGTTTGTTTTAGATCTGTGGAGACTACTATCCTTTTTTAGAGCTATTGTTCTGTCTGCTATTAGGATTCTACAGTACTTGTTTCTATTTCTTTAGTAACTTGAGCAGGTATCCTATTCTGGTTTTTCTGACTCCTTATCCTATAGTTTTTCGGCTACTTCCACCAGGGTACGGCATAGGTCCTTTCGACCTTTCGTGCTAAATCCAAACCGGTCCAGGAAGCACCTGTCTATTACTGTAGACTAAGTGGAGATAAACGGAATAGGGTAACGACTAAGTAACTAAGGGAATCGGAACAGAGTAAAAAGAATCCTAGTAACTTAAGAACAACGTTGCTCTAAGGACAGTAGTATGAGTTTAGCTACTCATGATCTTTACCAACTTGGCTTTGATACCATAATGGCTACCTCTAAATATAACAAAGCTGAACAGTTACATCCTTAACAACCCAAGTTATGACAGGACTACAGACCTCTAAGAATGTGTAACCACTAGGACGGGACAGGGCCCCGTCATACCCCTGAATGTACAAAACATCTACAACACCAGGGAGAACCGTACCAAAAGTCGAGCCTCCGGAGAAATGGAGCTTCTGACACCTGAGCAAGATCCTAAGAATGAGTGTCACGACCCGAACCAGGGCCCGTGACTGGTGCCTTACCCCGGGCACCCTAGTGATACAACATCAGAGAAAAACCAGCGGAAATAAAAAATTAAACATACAAATAGATATGGATCAAGATAAAAGAAAATAGGCCAACCAAAACGGTTGCCTTTCAGCATATGTATATATATATCGACCTTTGAACAGTTACAATCCTTACAACCCCGCCACAACAAATACATGCACTTAAGATTTTTACAACAACTATGACGGGACAGGGCCCCGCCATACCCCTGAATGTACAAGAACCTACAGACTCAGGGTAACATACCAAAAGATAAGCCTCCGAAGGAACGGAGCTTCCCAATATGCTGAAATGTGATCCTATAAGCGGGGATCGACAGCCGATGTACCTCTACCTGCGGCATGAACGCAGCCCCCCGAAGGAGGTCAGTACAACAGGTACCAAGTATGTGAAACTGAAAATACTGTAAATGAAATCATAATAGTCTATATAAAGCAGGAGACATGTATGATAACCAAACTACAGTACACAACATATAAACAGTCATATCAAGTCAGGGACTAACGCCCTCCAAATCATCACTCGTGCCCGTGGAATTCCTTCCTCACTGCCGGCAGTCTATGATATAACAACACCAAGGAGTATACATGAACGCCAGGTCCCACCTGTTTCATAGAAACCGTACGGGGCAAGTATAACTACCAGATCCGACCGTACCAATAATATTGTACAACCATATCATGGTCGACACGCGTGGCAAGTCTGATAGCCTCCACCGCCTCCTCGCGCCACGTAGGCGACGGGGCAAGTAAATCGGCCACGCACTGCATCACAACCGTAAGTCACGGCTCCATCCAAACACCGACTCGCGGTCGACACGCGGCAAGTGCACTAGCCTCCACCAGCCTCCTCCTCGCGCCACGTGGCCGACGGGGCAAGTGAATCGGCTAAGCACCAGATCACAACCGTAAGTCACGATACTTCGGCGCGAAGCTGAAACGTGGCAAGTGCAATAACCTCTACCAGATCCACTTGCGTCACGTAGCTGACGGGGGCAAGTAAACAGGCTACGCACCCGATCACAACCGTAAGTCACGATACTTCGCCATAAATAACCATAATGGTCACATGTCCACAGAATCCATCATCGGTGTAGACATGCCCATGTAACAATGATAATGGAAGCATACCCGTGGCATCTTCCGTCACTGCCGGTACGTCCAAGTAAGTTCTCAACAAGTCAACCGGCCCTCCATCGAGAGACGCGATAGCATAGAAACACAATTCTTGCACAACAAAGGCTATCAAAGCAAGCATAGGCAAGTTACACAACAACAAGCATAGGCAAGTTACACACAACTCAAGGTGCTTTCATTTTATGCTAAAGTTCGGGTTTTAACCCTAAAGTACTACGTACGTTAAATTCCTTTTAAAGAGATCCATTCCTTTTATAAAAGTCACCCGATACCCGTAGTATAAAATTTGAGTGACTCACATTTTTAAGTAAACCAGAACACTTCCTTTTTTCTAAAATCAGGTAACAACATTCTTTTCCAAAAGTTCCAGTTTGCCTAATTTCAATTACTCAAGTCTCTTTATTTTAGAAAAGTTTCATAGTTCAATGTCTTAATATCTTTTAAAACAATTGAGTAACATATGTCATATGTGTGAGCAGTTTATTCTTGTTTATAACCATCTTATTAAAGCAACCATGATCTAGAAAATGTAATATCATTTTGTCTTATCTTAGCTTCTATGCAGATGGAGGTTTCTACTGGTTTTTATAATAATTAATTAATCAATACATTTTCCTTTATTAACGCTGCAGTGGTTTGTTCGACACTTGTTCTCATTCCCAAAATCAGTAAAACATTATCCCTTTTATCTTCCTTAAGACGTTATACCTAACTTCCCATAAAGCTAGTATAACTCTTAAGCTTTCAAAACCCAAATATTACTCTTCTTTCAAAATGATTCTTTTTGAAATACTTCAAGTTCTTTATTATCACACATCAAGTCAGTTATAAGTCAAATCAGTTATCTTTTAAAACCCACAAAGCATTTTCTTACCTACATAAAGCTGTTATAACCAACTTCCCATAAAGCCGTTATAACACTTTATGTTTTAAATCAATCAAATACATTTAACACATGTACGTCTACCGTACTACATAGTTATACTCATATCATGCTAGAAAAGATAGGAAGAGGTTCACATACCTCGCGACGATTATCGACTAATAGCAAAACGCTCCAAGTACCTCAAACCGTCGGCTACACCTTAAGCCAAGTAGATCACGCCACACGTAGTACTTCAACCTATAAAGGCACAAGGCGCCTATTAACATCTAGATCTCAACGTAGAATATTCTACGTAAAATTCGCAAAGACTCGCCCCGCAAATCGCAGAATCTCTCATCTATCGAGGCACGCTAACAGCCAACAACTCCCGAGAGGGGTTGTCGCCTAATCCGGACGTGTACAATTCTACTTCACAAGAATGCTACAAGTCTCACAGTAATACACCCCATGTAATTACAGTCAGCTTTCTTCTTTAAATTGAGCTTCAATAAAAGACATTGCCGCAAAAATATGTTCAGTTCTATATATAGTATACTTCAACTATATATCCCTACAACATATAATTCCAATAACAATAGGGGGACAACATTATTTACCTCGATAAGCCCAAAATTATCCAAGTTTAAATGTCGATCCTGAGCAAGGTTTAGCTCCTACTCAAGTGCTCCAACCCGCTCCAAACAACCCGTAGAAGTTCTACACAACTTCTTCTTAAT
The DNA here is from genome assembly GCA_029844215.1 of Przewalskia tangutica. Lineage (NCBI taxonomy): Eukaryota > Viridiplantae > Streptophyta > Magnoliopsida > Solanales > Solanaceae > Przewalskia > Przewalskia tangutica. Next base: position 66,806,459 of record CM056724.1, on the reverse strand, counting down.
ACTTCAACTCGCTATGAAGATTTCCTTAGGTTTCGTTTGGTGGCCAAAGGAAGTATAATAGTATTTTCTGCTCTACGATAGAGGTAACTTTGAAAATACTACAAGGTATTTGGCACAAAGTATTTGGGTAAAGTAACAATACTGAGAGTATTTCTCTCGGGGTAGTATTTCGACTAGCACAACTAGAGAGGGGTAGGCTCGGCTAGAACCACTAGGCAAGTGGGGTACTCGGCGAGGGCCTCACAAAGGGGGAGGTGTGGCGGACGAAACCTCAAGAGGAGGAGTATTTTTAGACTTGGAATTTGCTCAAGTGTGGATGAAATAACTCATCAACTAAGGGGGTATTTATAGGCCAACCAATGGCCAAGATCAAGCCAAGTGGTAGGCAAGTGTAAGGTCAAGATTAAGCCATGTGTTGTGTGGGTCCCACTTGGTCATCAACTACACAAAATATCTCACAAATATCCTACCTAACCTTGACCAAAGAAAAGGCCAAGAAAAATGCCCCAATATTTTCGTCCACTTGGGTGACAAGTGTCACCCTCCCCTTGGTCCAAAATATTTCATCTCTCGGAAAAATCCGCAAAAATTATAAATGACATAGCCGGAATTTTCCCTTCGCAAGTTTAGAAAACGTTTCGTGGAAAACGATTCTTTCGCTAGTCGTGCACAAATTTCGCCACTTTGCCTACTTAAGGCTTTAACTTTTATACGCACGTCCTCACGCATACTGCGGAAATACGGTATAACATTCTTCCTCTTAGAAACATTCGTCGAATGTTCCTTCTAAGTCTCAAACACACACGCCAGATAGTCTTTACTACTATACTTACGAAACCAAACATGCCACACCTGGCCACAAAATAACACGCGCGCAAATACTTAAATCCAGGCCAACGAGGAACCACCTCGATGATGCAAAACAACACTAACTCTCGTTTCTGGTCCAAAGGATAATCCTTTCGCACATTCGCCGCTTTCCAAAACTTTGGAGTCTCTACCTCAACTTGGTCATCTTACTAGCTTCACTTTCCTCTAAGGCCATTCCCGCCTTCACGAACCGATTCGTCGAACGATCCACGAATTCATACGATGGTTAACTAAACTTGGGCCTAGCATCCTCGTGATCCTACCACCTGGCGGGACCACCTCGAACTGACCCCACCACAAACCGGGCTGCGGGTTGACCCGTGAATGGTCCTCAACCCGACCCCATAACCGCGCCAAACTCTTGTTCCCCGATCCGGAACAATCTTACTAATTTATGTCATGAAAGCTACCACTTCCATTTTACACCACCCAAGGAAATTTTCCCACAATTACTCCACGTATACTTATACATTCTGACAAAGATCACCCGCAAAATCTTGTACTCAAGACGGCCTTACATCTAAGGTCTTAACTGTAATATTCTAAGGTTCAAAATTTTCTCATCCCCAGACTTACCCTTTCACTAACCAAGCTTCTAAATCACATTTTAGCACAAAGCTATCCGAACATAACACTTAACACATCATCATAACATCAATACATACAAGTCTCTAGAGGGTTAAGGATATACCTGAAATTAGGCGGTTCAAAGGACCGCTAAAACTGGGAACTTCCACCGCGACCTCTGCCGTGGCCTGCCGGTGTATGAACATCCTGCCTAGCTATGTAAGGTGAAGAACCCGCAACTGATCTAGTAGTCTGTGCTATCCCGCCAGTGCTACCTCGGCCTGACAGCTTCGTCAAATGGCCCTGCCGGCCACAAGTATAGCAATCTCCCAAACCAGTACGACATTCCCCCCTATGGGCTTTACCACAACGGCCACACTGAGATACGGGTGGCCTCATCCGGCGAGCACTTCTACTCCCCTGAAAATCTGAAACCTGGGAGCCCTGACCTGCTCCTGAATACTCCATACGTCCCGACGACGGTGGGGGACCACTGCATCTTGGCGGAGGCGCACATCGTCTTCACTGAGGCGTCCGCCTCGAAAGTCACCAAAGGACCTGCTGTTCTCGCCTCTTCTCGCTGATCTCGGTCATTCCATCGATCTCTCCGCCTCTCACATCAGTGCATAAGCTGCATGCGGCAATGTCCATGCCCTACCGGCGGCTACACCCGAACAACTCTCTGCTAGGTAATCATCGAGCCCTGTAACATATCGGTGCACTCGATCCTCCATACTAGCTACTAACGCGGGGACGTATCGATCCAATGAGTCGAACTCCACATTGTACTCCCGAATCGTACGCCTGCTCGCCGCAACACCAAAAATCGCCCGAGCCCTCCTCATCCGCGAGGCAAGAAATGTGCAAGAAATGCCTCTGAGAACTCGTCCCATATAGCTGGAAGTGCATTCTCTCCCCGGGACAGCTCCCACGAATCAAACCAGTCGACTGCGGTATCACGCAGCCGATGCGAACCTAGGACCACTGACTCGGTCTCCGATGCCTTGATCACTCTCATGATCCGTTGTAACTGCCGGATGAACTCCTGCGGATCATCCTCAGGCCTCGACCCGTAGAACTCTGGCGGGCTACAACTCAGAAAATCCCGTAGCCTCAAACTATCTGATCTAGGGTGAACCACTGGTGCTACCACCACAATAAGTAGTGCATGCAAAATCAGATGGGGGGGGGGGACACTTGTCACCCTCCCATGGCCTTTTTTAAAACAAAACAGTTCAGATTTTTCAACTCAACTTCGCAGAACCCGCCTCGGCGCCACGACCCTGCAGCCGGCACCGCGGCGCTGAAACCTCTGCCGACTCCCAGAACATTCCGGTGCCGCGGCCCTGCTTCCCGGCGCCGCGGTCCTGTGGCTCCTGACCGAAACACTTTTCGGTCCGACTGCGCACTAAACTTGTAACTCCCATAACTTTCTACTCCGATGTCCTATCGACGAACGGTTGGTTGAGTTGGAAACTAGACTCAACGAACTATGCACTAGGCCTTTGAAACACCTAGGAATTCTCAATGTAACGGGTCATAACCCACCTCAAAGTTGACTACAAACCCGTCCGAAACAGTCCGTTAACCTATCCTTCGAAAATTTTAAGTCTTAATCCCTTTCGTACGCTCTCACACGCATGGCCAGAACTACGGGGTATAACATCTTATCTTCCAAGTTTAGGTAGGAGAGAGTGTCTTTGGTAGCTAGACGCTTCTTACAAGTGAGCCAGACTGTGAATGAGAATTTAGGAGGAATGAAGCCTTTTCAAATTTGAGACATCAAAAGCTTTTTCTCCCGCGGGGTGCGCAAGGCCTCATATACAAGACTAGAATCAAATCTTCCATTGGTGCAACACTTTTCCAAGCCGGCAATCGCGTTTCCTTGACTACCAAAGATGCTAATGAATGTGTCGCGAATGCCACAAATTTTTTTGAATAAGGGGGAGTCCCTAGCACGTACCTCATAATCCCAAAAGGATTGGCCTCTCAAGTAGTAGCTATTAATCCATTGGACCATAAGGTATCCACCTTAGTGTGAGTTTTCCAGATGGTTCGGGAGAGTAAGGCATGATTCCATTCTTTGATGTTCATAAGACCCAAGCCTCCTTCGGATTGAGGCACACAAATTTTATCCCAAGCGACCTTTGGTGGCTTACCACCCCATAAGAACTGAATGCAAACTGACCGTACCATGTTGAGAACTGAAGAGGGAATAGGAAGTGCCCGAAACCAAAAGCTCTCAACACCCTGAATAACCGATGTAATTAGTTCCAATTTTCTCGCATAAGAGATTGAGTGATTCCCCCATTTCTGAATGTATTCCGAGATTGCACTAGTGAATGGGGCAAACTGATCTACCGAGACAGAAATTAGGGAAAAAGGGATCCCCAAGTACCGCACGGGAAAGACTCCAATGCTGAAACCTACTCTAGTCAGGATCAAGTCACGAATTGCACCTTGCACTCCTGCTAAGTAGATGGAGGATTTAGACGGGTTAAGGGTTAGCCCAGAAGCATCCTCCAATTCTTCAAGACATTCCATAAGAACACCAACCGAAGATACATCCCCTTTGGCAAACATCATGAGGTCATCTGCAAAGGCAAGGTGAGTGATGCCCAACCTCTTGCACTTAGGGTGATAGGAAAAAGCTTTTTCCGAAGTCTTTAGCTTTAGCGACCTTGAAAGGTATTCAATGCACAAGATAGAAAGCATAGGAGACATAGGATCAGCTTGCCTTAAGCCGCGTTTACCCGCGAAATAACCATGTAACTCACCATTGATTGAAAGAGAGAAAGAGGTTGAGCTATCACATTCCATGATCCATCTAACAAATATGTCCGGAAATTTGAGTCCTCTTACTACTGACTCAAGGAAGTTCCAAGAGACCGTATCAAATGTTTTCCGTAGATCCACCATAAGCATACACCTTGGTGAGACTCTAGCTCTATTAAAACCTCTCACAAGTTCTTGGGCAATAAAGACATTGTCCACCATGTTTCTTTCTTTCACAAAAGCACCCTGGGATTTATCTACAAGAGTAGGAAGAACCTTTGCCATCGGATTAGCTAAAATCTTTGTTATGATCTTGTAGACCACATTGGTCAATCCGATAGGCCTAAAGTCACTTACCTTGGGGTCCCGATCAGCCTTGGACAGGAGTGTCACGCCCCGAACCCCGGGCCCGTGATTGGTGCCCTACCTGGGCACCCTTCTACCTTAACAACACAAGTAAACTGCGGAAATTAAATAACACCCTTTTTTTTTTAAAACAAACATACGTGCAAGGGCAAAGCCGACAAGGCTGCCATATAATATACATAAACAAAAGACACTACACCGTACATGAGTCCAATCCCACATATGAATACAGACCTCTAAGAGTTTTACTGAACTATGACGGGACAAGGCCCGTGTACCCATGCTGTACAAAAGCACATCTTGAAAGAACTTATACCAAAAAGATAAACTCCCGAACAGAAGGAGCTATCCAAAACTATGAGCAGGGTCCTACACCTGCCGATCACCAAACAGCATACCTAAACCTGCGGCATGAACGCAGCCCCCCGAAGGAGTTCAGTACGAAGAATGTACCAAGTATGTGAAGCGATGAAATCTTGTAATGAAATCATAACGATCTAAACAAAACATGAGACATGTATGATAGCCAACCTACGATCTGCAATACATAAGCGGTCATATCAAGTCGGGGACGCGTGCCTCAAAGTCACTACTCGAATAACGATTACGATGCCTTACTAACAATGAGAGTAAATAGCAGTATACTTACAATATAAACTAGGAAGCTCACGATCAAAGCAGGACCACCCGCCCGCAGTATCGTTAAGCAATCCTACTCCTGGGACTGTTTCACCCGCATAGGTCGCGTGGACCCGCATGAGGTATTCCTCGCATGAGACTATTTCACCCGCATAAGCCCTTACGGACTCGCATGAGGTATTCCTCGCATAGGCTGTATCCGCCCGCATGGGACTATTTCACCCGCATAAGTCCTTACGGACCCGCATGAGGTATTCTTCGCATCATGGGTAGCAAATCCACGGAATATGCAAATGCCACAAATCCGGGGAATGACCCCGTAATGAATAATATATCACTAGCACAAACCGGCTATCATACGTAACATAAGCATTACCGGCTTACCATACATAACATAAGCGCTACCGGCTTACCATATTCTAATATAAGCAAGTTAAGAAATGTCACGACCCGTTCCGGGGCCCGTGACTGGTGTCTTACCCGGGCACCCAAGTAGTCATACATCAGAGTAATCAGCGGAAAACAATACATGAAACAAATGTAAAATGAGGCACATTTTATCTGAGAGAAAGTCGCCTTTCGGCATATATATAAATACAAAGATTGAACAGTTACATCCTTACAAACCCGCCACACAAGCATTTACAGGACCTCAAGAGTTTTTATACAACATGACGGACGGGCCCGCCATACCACGAATGTACAAGTACCTACGATGTGAGGACTATACCAAAAGATAAGCTTCCGGAGAAATGGAGCTTCCCAATACGCTGAACGGTGATCCTATGAGCGGGGATCAACAACTGGTGTACCTCTGCACTGCGTAACGCGGCCAAGGAGGTCGATCTGACAATTACAGTATGTGGCCGAAAAATCAGTAAATGAAATCATAGCGATCTATATAAAGCGAGACATGTATTGTCACGAACTGTTCGGGGCGTGGTCGTGCCTTACCCGGCACCAGTAGTCATACACGGAGAAATCAGCGGAACATAAAACAATAACATGAAGTCAATGCAATAAGACAGTGAAATAAGAAGACAGGCTAACCAAAACGGTTACCTTCAGTATATAAAAAAAACAATTTGAACAGTTACATCCCATTACAACTCTGCCCACAACAGTACTACGGACCTCTACGAATAATATGACAACAACGACGGGACAGGGCCCCGTCATACCCCTGAATGTAAGCACCTACAACAACAGGAGACTATACCAAGATAAGCCTCCGGAGAAACGGAGCTTTCCCAAACGCTGAACTGTGACCCTAAGAGCGAGGATCAACGACTGGTGTACCTTTTCCTGCGGCATGAACGCAGCCCCCCGAAGGAGGTCAGTACAACAGGTACCAAGTATGTGAAACTGAAAATACGGTAAATGAAATCATAGTAGTCTATATAAAGCAGAAGACATGTATGATAACCAAACTACAGTTCACAATAAATAGCAGTTATGTCAAGTCAGGACTCACGCCCTCCAAGTCATCACTCAAATATAACAATGGGTCTCACGCCCACAACATCAATCATGCCCGTGGAATACCTTCTCCATGCCGCGATCATGATATGAAAGCACAAGGAATACACATGAACACCAGTGTCCCACTGTGTCATCATAAAACCGTCACGGGGTAAATGCGAAGGCATAGCCGACTACTAAAACCCCGGTACAAACAAGGACATAAATCGTATCATGAGATCTGTCTAGGCGTCGCATGATCAAAGTGACCACTCGCGCGATATCTAATGTGCGCGTCTAGCCCAGAACTTCCCGCAGCTCGCGTAGGCCACTCCAATGGCCCGCGTGAGGTATTCCCGCATCGAGGGTAGCTACTCCCGACGGCGTCCCGGATTCGCGATCGCGTAGCCACATAGACCGCGTGGCCATAAAGGCCGCACACTAACTGGAACTCTCGTAGCTCGCGCAGGCCCCGTGACCCGCGTGAGGTATTCTCAAATCATAGGTCACACAGACACTGAGTCTACCCGCGTGGGCGCTTAACCCCCGGGATCAAGGTGAGTGATATAATACCAACATAACAGTTTATCGTTTAAACAACATAAACACAATCAAGGGAAACCCCTTTACACAAACATCACAAGATACTAACACACGTAGCATCCTAACATGTTTATTTATCAACTCAACAAGAAAGTATTACAAGGCTATCACAAACCAACACAATCAAGTTATTCACACGAGGTACTTTCTACTATATGATTACCAAGATCGGGTTTTTATACCCAAAGTACTTCATACATTAACTCTTTAAAAGATACGTTACTTTCACAAAAGTCACACAATACCCGTAGTATAAAATAAAGCGATTATCTTTTGATGTAAATCAAAAACACTTCTCTTTGTAAAATCAAGTAACATTTTTTTTCAAACGTTCAAGTTTGCCTAATTTCAATTACTCAAGTTTCTCATTTTCGAAAGGTTTCGTAGTTCATAGTTTTAATCATTTAAAATAATTTGAGAAACATATACCTTATGTGTGAGTAGGTTATTCTTGTTCATAACAATCTTATTACAGCAGCCATGATCTAGGAAATGTAATATCATTTTGTCTCATCTTAGCTTCTATGCAGATGGAAGTTTCTACTGGTTTTAATAATACTTTATTAGTCAAAACATTTCCCTTTATTAGCGCTGCTGTGGTTTGTTCGATACTTATTCTGACTTCCGAAATCAGTAAAACATTATTCCTTTTAAAACCAAGTACTCATTACTCACGAATGAGGTTTCACACGAAATTCATATCAATTCATTTAAGTCAAGTCTCTTATCTTTTAAGATCAAGTCTCTTAACTTTTATAATCAATAAATCATTCATTTTATCTTTCTTAAGACGTTATACCTAACTTCCCATAAAGCTAGTATAACTCTTATGTTTTCAAAACCAAGTGTTACTCTTCTTTCAAAAACAGTTCTTAATACTTTTGAAATACTTCAACGTTCTTATCATTCGGGCTTAAGTCAAAAGACATTGCCGTACAACTACGTTCAATTAACACGTGTACGTCTACCGTACTATATATACTTCTTTAAAATATCATGCTCAAGCGTATAGGAAGAATCACATACCTCGCGACGATATCGACTATTAGCAAATCGCTCACTGGCTATAACCGCTAGCTGGTCCACCTTCTCAAGTAGCACATGCTACTCTCGCAGAACATTCAACCTATACAGTTATACAAGTCTATCAAAGTCTAGACTACTCGGTAGAATAAATCTAGATACAAGATCCTACGGAAAATCGGGCAAAGACTTCCCATCCACAAACTACAAGTCTACTGTCTGATCCTACGTAATTCTGATTCAGTTCTCTTCTTTAGATTCAGGCTTAAGTCCAAAGACATTGCCGCAAAACTATGTTCAGTTCTATATATAGTATACTTCAACTATATATTCCTACAACATGTATTTTCCAATTACAATAGGGGGACAAGATAATTACCTCGATAAGCCCATAATTATCCAAGTATAGATGTCAATCCTTAGCAACGCTTAGCTCCTACTCCGGGTGCTCCAACCCGCTCCAAACAACCCTTAGAAGTTCTACGCAACTTCTTCTTAATACTCCAACCAACTATGGAGATTTTCCTTAGGGTTTCGGTTTGAGACAAAAAGGACATTTAGGTAGTATTTCCGGGCTCTACGTATAGAGGTATCTTTGGAATACTACAAGGTATACGGCTAAGGTAATTTTGGGTATAACAACAATACTTTTGAGAGTATTTCTACCAAGAGGGGGGGTATTTATACGAGACAACTGTTATACCCCGTATTTCCAGAGTATGTACGTAAGGACGTACGTAGAAAAATTTGAACTTGTGATTTAGGCTTGGCCGAATTCTTTTTGTTCACAACACCCGATTAGAGTCGTTTTTTAAAAAGCGTTTTCACGACTTTCGTAGGGAATTTCCGCTATGTCATTTTTAATTTTTATGGATTTTTAGAGGCGAAGCGTTTTGGATTAACAAGAGGCGACACTTGTCACCCTCTCATTGGAACACCTTAGGCGGTAAAGGGTTGGCGAATGGCCATTGTTTGGTCGAGGTTGGTAGGATATTTTGGTGGTAGATGGATAAGGTGCACTTGGCAAGATCTTGGCCATTGGTTGGCCTTCACTTGACCTATAAATACCCCTTTGAAGACTAATTCATCCACAAAATTGCCTAAGTCTTGAAAGCTCTCCTTCTCCCTCCCACTTGTGTTGAGTTCGGTAGGGCCTCCCCTTGTGGCCGAGCACCCCTCTAGGGGTGCTAGCCGAGAGTGTACCCCCCTAGCCTAGTTGTCTTCGTATAATACTCCCCTCTTGTTAGAAATACTCTCAAAAGTATTGTTATAATGCCCAAATTACCTTAGCCATATACCTTGTAGTATTCTAAGGTTATACCTTTACAAAAGCCCGAAATACTATTATACTTCCTTCACTACAAAACCAAAACCCTAAGGAAAATCTCAATAGTTAGTTGGAGTATTAAGTAGAAGTTGGTTAGAACTCCTAAGGGTTGTTTGGAGCGGTCGGGCGCGGAGTAGGAGCTAAACCTTGCTCAGATCGACATTTAAACTCGGATAATTATGGGCTTATCGAGGTAAATATCTTGTCCCCCTATTGTAATTGGAAATTGCATGTTGTTAGATTATATAGTGGAAGTATCGGATATATAGTACTGAACGTTGTTATCGGCAATGTCTTTTGACTTAAGCCTGAATAATAAGAAACCTTTTCGAAAGAAGAGTACTGAACTATTTTTACATAGGACTGTATTACAGTAGACTTGTGTAGCTTTTCTGTGAGGTAGAATTGTGCACGTCCGAATTAAACGTATAACCCCCCCCCCTGGTTGGCTTGGTAGCCGGCCTCGATAGAGGAGGAGATTTACGTTTGTTGCGGGAGAGTCTTTGCGAATTTTATGTAGAATGTTCTACGAAGGGATCTAAATGTTAATAAGCGCCTTGTGGCCTTATAGGTTGAAGTACTACGTGTGGCGCGATCTACTTGGCTTAAAGGAGTAGCCGACAGTTGGAAGTACTTGGAGCGTTTTGCTATTAGTCGATAATCGTCGCGAGGTATGTGAACCTCTTCCTATCTCTTCTAGCATGATATGTGTGAACTATGTAGTACGGTAGACGTACATGTGCTAAATGTATTTGATTGGTTTAAAACATAAAGTGTTATAACGGCTTTATGGGAAGTTGGTTATATCAGCTTTATGTTGGTAAGAATATACTTGTGGCTTTTAAAGGTAATCGATTTGAACTATAAGCGGCGTGTTATGTGTTAATAAAGAACTTGAAGTATTTCAAAAGATTTTTGAATCATTTCGAAAGAAGGAGTAATACTTGATTTGTTTTGAAAACTTAAGAGTTATACTAGCTTTATGGAAAGTTAGGTATAACGTCTTAAGAATGTTTTACTGATTTTGGAAATTAGAATGTGTATCGACAAACCATCTGCGGCGTTAATAAAAGAAATGTTTTTAATAATTAAGTATTATTAAAACCGAGAGAAACTTCCATCTGTATAGAAGCTAAGATGAGACAAAATGATATTTCTAGATCATGGTCATTGTAATAAGATTGTTATAAACAAGAATATCCTACTCACATATAAGACTTATGTTTCTCAGATAGTTTAAAGGAGAATTATATTCTTAAATGAATAAGACTATGAACTACGGAACCTTTCTAAAAAAGGCAAACTTGAACATTGGAAACTAGGCAAACTTGAACATTGGAAACTAGGCAAACTTGAACATTGGAAATTAGGCAAACTTGAACATTGGAAAAGAATGTTGCTACTTGATTTTACAAAGAGAAGTAATTGATTTACTTTAAAAAGATAATCACTCTATTTTCATATACTACGTATTGTGTGGTTTTGTGAAGTAACGATCTTTTAAAGATTTAATGTATGAAGTACTTTGGGGATAGGTATCCGAACTTGTTAGTAGAAAGTACCTTGTGTGAATAACTTGATTGTATTGGTTTGTGATAGCCTTGTAATACTTTCTTGTTGATTTGATAAGTAAGCATGTTAGGATGCTACGTGTGTTAGTATCTTGTGATTATTGTGTAAGGGGGTCACTCTTGTTGTGCTTACGTTGTCAAACGTTAAGCGTTATCTTGTTATTGTATCACATACCCTTTGACTTATTATACAGTGGCTTGCCACCCTTGATGCGGGTCTCTACGGCCTATCAGATCCTTGTGAGTATCGCGAGTCACGGTAGCCGAGATTGATCATTCCGGTGTTTAGCCCGATGCGGGGATTCCTATGCGGTCTGTTGAGACTATGCGGTCTTTTGAGACTATGCGGCTGCGGGAGCCTGGCGGATACCGAGGTTAGTGCGCCCGATGCGGGTATACCTCGGTGATGCAGGACCATGATTCGAGGAATACCTCATGCGGGTCGGTGGGTGACCTATGCGGAGCTGCGAGAGTTCCAGGGATAGACGCGCACATTGATATTGCGGGCGAGTGGCCAGCTTCGATCAAGTGGTGCGGTCTAGAAAGACCTCGGGATACAGTTTGTGGTATTTTTGGTACTGTGGGTCTTAGTAGTCGGCTATGCCTTCGTACTTGCCCCGTACGGTTTTATTGTGATAACTTTGAGGGCGTGAGTCCCTGACTTGACATGACTGCTTATTTATTGTGAACTGTAGTTTGGTTATCATACATGTCTCCTGCTTTATATAGACTACTATGATTTCATTTCTGATTTATTTTGATTTCACATACTTGGTACTGTTATCGACCTCCCGGGCTGCGTTCATGCCGCAGGTAAAGGTACACCAGTCATTGATCCTCGCTCTTAGGGTCACAGTTCAGCGTTTGGGAAAGCTCCGTTTCTCCGGAGGCTTATCTTGGTATAGTATCCTGTCGTTGTAGGTATTTACATTCGTGGTATGGCGGGGCCCCGTCCGCCATTGTTGTCGTATCATTTCTTAGGTGCATGTAATCGTTGTAGGCGGGGTTGTAAAAGGATTAAGCAGTTCATTTGTAGGAGTTGTTATTTATATATATGCGAAAGGCAAGTTTTCCTCAGTTCTTGTTTTGTACTTCATTTGTTTCATGTATGTGTTTTATGTTCCGATTACTCGATGTTGTATCACTAGGGTTCGGGGTAAGGCACGATCACGGGCAGTTAGTCGTGACAAAAGTGGTATCGAGCGATTAATCCTCGGAAAGTGTCTGACGAGTATCGATGAAGTCTTGATTATCGGTGTGTTGTGCACCACACCAATAATCGAGGAGGCTATAGGATATTTAGGATTGGTTTCTATTTTCTCACTCGAGATCGTGCCTTAGAGTGTGTTGTAAGTTGGACCTCTAACGTATTTCTTTCCCTTACCGCTATGCCTCGCGTAGGCAACCGGGCGGGAGGGCAAAGCGGCGGAGGCTGCGAGTAAATCTGAGGAGGTTACGTGGGCACAGCCCAATTATCACCTTAGGTGGTGCTTCATTCGGGAGTTCTGCGGCGTCACTAGCTTGCCCAAGAGTTTAGCACGGCGGCAACAGTTCCTACTGCGGCCATGATATTTGAACCTTCAGTTCCACGACCGGGAACAGAGAATATAGATTTCAAGGAGGCGACCCTATTACTAACTATGGATTTGACTACCAGAGAGTATACCGATGTACCGCGAGTCTTGATGAATATCAACGAGAAGGTTGTGCAAGAGTAAGTTCTTCAGTTAGGCTTGAGCATGGCCTGTGTACGGGCTTATGCGCGGCAGGCCGAGAAACGTAGAGATCGGCGGGTTAACGAAGGGCGAGAAGAAGGCGAGCGGCAAGGCCGCTGGTAACTTCGAGGCGAGTCGCCTCGCGTGAATCAGATTATGCGCATCCACGGTGCGAAAAGGTCCTCGCGGGGTTCGGGGCGTTCGGGTATGCAGGAGTTGGTCAAAACTCTAGGGTTTCCGGTTCACAGTGTGACAGACGTCATCCCAGGGAATGTCGTCTTTTGGTTGGTACTTGTTGTACCTATGACCGTCAGGGTCTGGTGTCGAAGAGTGTCCTTGTAGGAGGACTTAGCCTTCAGGGTCGGTGGGTAGTTCGTCACCTTCCCAGCTATCGCCTACAGGCGTGTTTGATTAGAACGACTAAGGGAGTGAAGCGGTAGAATCTGAGATAGATCTTTAACCCTCTAGGGTTTAGTATGTGTGATGAGGTGAGTATACCTTAAGTGTTATATTCTGATAACATTGTGTAAATGGTGATTAGAAATCTTGGTTAGTTAACCAAGTAATATTTGGGGGATAGAGAAGGTGTGAGCCTTAGAGTTTTGTACGTATAGACCTTAGAGGTAAGGCCATCTCGAGAAAAAGATGTATTGTTTATGTTTGACCCTTATAGGAGTGCATATTGCATGTGAGTTATGTTTGTGGGATTAGTCCCTGAGTAGTGTGGAATGAAAGAGGGTAGTTGAGCTAAGAAGACCGCTAGGTTTTCGTAACGTGATTAGTGAGAGTTTTCCTTCAGGGAGCTAGCGTTTTGCGGCGTTCTTGGTCGGGTTGAGGCCACGTTGCGGGTCAACCCGCGGCATGTATGGTGGTGGGGTCGGTTGTGGTGGTCCGCCTTGTGGTAGGGCCACGAGGTGTTAGGCCCAAGTTTAGTTAACCAACGTCACGATTTCATGGATCGTTCGACCGATGGTTGGGCCGAGGAGGTCGGTAGTGTTGTCTTAGCAAAGACCGTTTACTCGGCGAGAGGTTATGCGAGATGATATATCGAAAGGTTGTAAAGTGCACGAGGTGCCTACCTTCACCTTATGTCGACAGTGGAGCCAGTTGCGGTATTTCTTTTACGGAGGTTTTACCAGCAAGGTTAGGAACTCAAGTAAGTCTCGGAATCACATTCGCCCTCGGGCGGTGTTTGGATTTCAGGGATAGTTGCGAGAATTGTTATCTCCTGTTGAAGGAGTGTTTAAGCTACCATTTCAGTGTTCGGATGTCGCCTTATGAAGCCGTGTAGGGGCGGATGTGTGAGTCGCCGGTTGATTGGTTCGATGTTGGCAGGATTCAGATAGTTGGTTCAGGCTTGTTCCATCGTATCGTGGATAGAGTAAAGCTTGTCTAGAAGAGGTTACGGCGGCTCGAGAAATCGTGCGGATAATCGGCGACGGCTTAGAGTTCGTGTTGACGGTCGGTCTTCTTGAAAGTACCACCCGAGTTGGGTGTGACGAGTTTTGGAATACAGAGGAACTTAGCGAGTTACTTTGGGCCTTTGAGTTCATGTGAAGAATAGGCGGGTTGCCTATATGTTAGCATTTGCCGTCCGACTTAGGAAGCGGTCGTCGATCTTCGTGTTATGTTCGAGAAGGAAATCGGAGATCCATCGAGTATTCGGCTAATGATGACCAAGTTGAAGATGATAACCAGAGTTTTGAATCTTGGCGATGCTCGAAATGTAGTAAAGTTCGAATGTCGACATCTTGATGATCGCATGCAGCCGGTACCATTTGTTGGGTCGCCGAGTGACACTAGAACCTCGCGGCAAAGTGACAAAAGTGGTATGCTTTATGATGTTAGAGGTGCTTCCCGTGGACTTGGATGTAAGCATTTTCTTGTGATTGTTTGGTGGCCATGTGTGAGTTTGTCCTTGTAAGTATAGTAGTGAAGACTATCTTGGCGCGCTTGTTTGAGACTTAGAAGGAACATTCGGGACGAATGTTTCTAAGGAGAGAGAATGTTATACCGTATTTCGGAGTATGTGCGTGGGGCGTGCGTGAAAAATTTGAACTTGTGATTTAGGCTTGGCGAATTCTTTTGTTCACAACACCGATTAGAGTCGTTTTTCGAAGCGTTTTCCACGACTTTCGTAGGGAATTTCCGGCTATGTCATTTTTAATTTTCACGGATTTTTCCGAGACGAAGCGTTTTGGATCAACAAGAGGCGACACTTGTCACCTCTCATTGGAACACCTCAGCGGTAAAGGGGTTGGCGAATGGCCATTGTTTGGTCAAGGGTTGGTAGGATATTTTGGTGGTAGATGGATAAGGTGCACTTGGCAAGATCTTGGCCTACACTTGCCTTGCACTTGGCAAGATCTTGGCCATTGGTTGGCCTTCACTTGACCTATAAATACCCACCCTTTGAAGACTAATTCATCCACAAAATTGCCTAAGTCTTGAAAGCTCTCCTTCTCCCTCCCTTGTGTTGAGTTCGTAGGGCCTCCCTGTGGCGGGAGCACCCCCACTCTAGGGGTGCTAGAGAGTGTACCACTAGCCTAGTTGTCTTCGTATAATACCCCCTCTTGTTAGAAATACTCTCAAAAGTATTGTTATAATGCCCAAATTACCTTAGACATATACCTTGTAGTATTCTAAGGTTATACCTTACAAAAAGCCGGAAATACTATTATACTTCCCTTCATCCTGGCAAAACCACAAGGAAAATCTCCATAGTTAGTTGGAGTATTAAGTAGAAGTTGGTTAGAACTCCTAAGGGTTGTTTGGAGGCGGTCGGGCCTTACGGAGAAGGAGCTAAACCTTGCTCGGGATCGACATTTAAACTCGGATAATTATGGGCTTATCGAGGTAAATATCTTGTCCCTATTGTAATTGGAAATTACATGTTGTTAGATTATATAGTTGAAGTATACTATATATAGTCTTGAACGTTGTTATCGGCAATGTCTTTTGACTTAAGCTGAATAATAAGAAACCTTTTGAAGAAAAATCTTGAACTATATTTACATAGAGTGTATTCAGATAGACTTGTGTAGCTTTTACGTGAGGTAGAATTGTGCGTCCGGATTAAGCGTATAACCCCCTGGTTGGCTTGGTAGCCGTCCCGATAGAGGAGGAGATTTACTGTTTGTTGCGGGGAGAGTCTTCGAATTTTACGTAGAATGTTCTACGAAGGGATCTAAATGTTAATAAAGCGCGCGTGGCCTTATAGGTTGAAGTACTACGTGTGGCGCGATCTACTTGGCTTAAAGGAGTAGCCGACGGTTGGAAGTACTTGGGCGTTTTGCTATTAGTCGATAATCGTCGCGAGGTATGTGAACCTCTTCCTATCTCTTCTAGCATGATATGTGTGAACTATGTAGTGCGGTGAGCGTCATGTGCTAAATGTATTTGATTGGTTTAAAACATAAAGTGTTATAACGGCTTTATGGGAAGTTGGTTATAACGACTTTATGTTGGTAAGAAAATACTTGTGGTTTTAAAAGGTAATCGATTTGAACTATAAGCGGCGTGTTATGTGTTAATAAAGAACTTGAAGTATTTCAAAAGATTTTTGAATCATTTGAAAGAAGAAGTAATACTTGATTTGTTTTGAAAACTTAAGAGTTATACTAGCTTTATGGAAAGTTAGGTATAACGTCTTAAGAATGTTTCTTGATTTTGGAAATCGAATGTGTATCGACAAACCATGCGGCGTTAATAAAGGAAATGTTTTTAATAATTAAGTATTATTAAAACCGGTAGAAACTTCCATCTGCATAGAAGCTAAGATGAGACAAAATGATATTTCCTAGATCATGGTCTTTGTAATAAGATTGTTATAAACAAGAATATCCTACTCACATATAAGACTTATGTTTCTCGGATAGTTTAAAGGAGAATTATATTCTTAAATGAATAAGACTATGAACTACTGAACCTTTCTAAAAAGGCAAACTTGAACATTGGAAACTAGGCAAACTTGAACATTGGAAACTAGGCAAACTTGAACATTGGAAATTAGGCAAACTTGAACATTGGAAAAGAATGTTGCTACTTGATTTTACAAAGAGAAGTAATTGATTTACTTTAAAAGATAATCACTCTATTTTCATATACTACGTATTGTGTGGTTTTTGTGAAGTAACGTATCTTTTAAAGATTTAATGTATGAAGTACTTTGGGGATAGGTATCCGAACTTGTTAGTAGAAAGTACCTTGTGTGAATAACTTGATTGTATTGGTTTGTGATAGCCTTGTAATACTTTCTTGTTGATTTGATAAGTAAGCATGTTAGGATGCTATGTGTGTTAGTATCTTGTGATTATTGTGTAAGGGTCACTCTTGTTGTGCTTACGTTGTCAAGCGTTAAGCGGGTATCTTGTTATTGTATCACATACCCCGACTTATTATCTGAGGGCTTGCCACCGCGATGCGGTCTACGGCCTGCGATCCTTGTGACTATGCAGTCGCGGTAGCCGAGATTGATCATTCCGGTGTTTAGCTTTGATGCGGGGATTCCCTATGCGATGCTGAGACTATGCGGTCTTTTGAGACTATGCGGGCTGCGGGAGCCTAGGCGGATACCGAGGGTTAAGCTGCGCCGATCGCGGGGTATACCTCGGCGGATGCAGGACCATGATTCGAGGAATACCTCATGCGGGTCGATGGGTGACCTATGCGGGCTGCGAGTTCGAGGATAGACGCGCATATTGATATTGCGAGCGAGTGGCGGCCGATCATGTGGTGCGGTCTAGAAAGACCTCGGGATACGATTTGTGGTATTTTTGGTGCGTGGGTCTTAGTAGTCGGCTATGCCTTCGCACTTGCCGTGCGGTTTTATTGTGATAACTTTGAGGCGTGAGTCCACGACTTGACATATTGCTTATTTATTGTGAGCTGTAGTTTGGTTATCATACATGTCTCTGCTTTATAGACTACTATGATTTCATTCTGATGTTATTTTGATTTCACATACTTGGTACTGTTATCGACCTCGCCCGAGGGCTGCGTTAAATCTGCAGTAAAGGTACACGATCGTTGATCCTCGCTCTTAGGGTCCTGATTCAGCGTTTGGGAAAGCTCCGTTTCTCGGAGGCTTATCTTGGTATAGTCCACTGTCGTTGTAGGTATTTACATTCGTGGTATGGCGGGAGCCACTGTCCGCCCGTTGTTGTCGTATCATTTCTTAGAAGTGCAGTAATCTTGTTGTGGCGGGGTTGTAAAAAGTTAAATGTTCATTTGTAGGAGTTGTTATTTATATATATGCGAAGGCAAGTTTTCCTCAGTTCTTGTTTTGTACTTCATTTGTTTCATGTATGTGTTTTATGTTCGTGATTACTGCGATGTTGTATCACTAGGGTGCCGGGGTAGGCACCATCCACGGGCAGATTCGGTCGTGACACACCACAATGGGGTGTATACCCGCCGGCCAACCAGTGGAGAGGTACTCTCGGCGAGGGAGGGCTCTCGGCGAGGGCCTCACGAGGGGAGGGAGGCTAGGGCGAGACAACCACAAAGGGGAAGCTCTCAAGACTTAGAGATTTAGGATGAATAAGTCTTCAAAGGGGAGGTATTTATAGGCCAAGCAAAGTCAACCAATGGCCAAGATCTGGCCAAGTGCTAAGCAAGTGTAGGGCGAGATATGCCCAGTGCCCCCTAGTCCCTACTCCACAAATCCCTCACAAATATCTTACCAACTTGACCCCCAATTCGTGCAAGCCCTTTGCCGTCCACACTCCATCAACGTGAGGGTGACAAGTGTCGCCCTCTCGTTGGTCCAAAATGTTTCGTCTCTCGGAAAAATCCGCAAAAATAAGAAAAGACATAGCCGAAATTTTCCCCTCGCAAGTTATGTAAAATGTTTCGTCGAAAAACGACTCTAACCGGGTGTTGTGCACAAAGATAATTCGGCCAAGCCACCTGGGGGGGGGGGGGGTGACACGTGTCGACCTCCTATTTGTCCAAAATAATTCATCTTCCGAAAAAAATCCATAATGGCCAAAATCTCAAAATCAAAGCGGGCCCCACAAAACCGTAAATTTCTCCCGTGGGCCCCACGTGACCATTTCCGAAAATAAAATCTCAAAATTCTAATATAATTTAAGAAGCCCATATTCCAAATCTGGGAATCCAATTCCCATCAACGAACATTTTTCTTTACAAAAACCGGAAACTCTTTCTGTGGAAAAATCACCTCTTTCTTCCTTTCTAATTTTTCTGTCGTGCTCTCATACGTACGTCCTCGCATACATACCCTGGAACTACGGGGTATAACATTCTTCCCCCCTTAGAAAAATTCGTCCCGAATGTTCCTTCTAAGTCTCCAACCAAACGTGCGCCAGTATAGTCTTCACTACTATACTTACGAAACAAACCCGCCATACCGGCCACGAAACACCGCGCAAATACCTCCATCCAAGTCCACGAGGAAACACCTCTAACATCACAAAAGCCCTTACCCGAGGTCTAAAATATACTTCCTTCACACCTTCTTCTTACAAAAGGAATGATCACATCTATGCTCGCCATACATGCTCGCTTCTTCCCTTACGTGTTGTACCATAGCATGCCTTCGAACTCTTTCTCATAACCTACCACATTTCTGTTGAACAAATATAAACCAACTATCTGAATCCTTGCCAACATCGAACCAATCGACCGGCAACTTACACTTCCGCCCCTTAAGGCTTCATAAGGCAAAAGCGAATCAAATGGTAGCTATAAAACACTCCTCCACGGGGAGACAACAAACCTCACAACTACCACGAAATCCAAACACCGGCGAGGATGAATACGATCGGAGACTCACTTTGAGTTCCTAACCTGCTGGTAAAACTTCGAGAAAAAGCAGTAGTACCTTGGGCCCCATGCGCCATAAGGTGAAGGTAGGCACCGTGCGCCTTACAACCTTTCGATATCTCAACACCGCGAGTAAATGGTCTGACCGAAGAACACGATGGGCTGCCCCATCGGCCCGACTCTTGGTTGAATCGTCTACGAACTCGTCTGTTGGTTAACTAAACATGGGCCTAACACCCTTATGACCCTATCACAAGGCGGGACCACCACCGACCCCACCACCATACAGGCGGGTTGACCAGCAACGTGGCCTCAACCCGACGCAGCCGCGAAAACACTAGCTCCCGAAGGAAAACTCACTAAATCGTTCACGAAAAACCTAGCGGTCTTCTTAGTTCAACTACCCCCTTTCATTTCACACTACCCAGGGACTTATCACACAATATATCTCACGTGCACTATGCACTCCGATAAGGATCAAACATAACACTACACCTTTACTCGAGATGGCCTTACCTCTAAGGTCTCCACGTATAAAACTCTAAGGCTCATACCTTCTCTATCCCCCAAATCTTACTTGGTTAACTAACCAAGATTTCTAATCACAATTTACACAATGTTATCAGAATATAACACTTAAGGTATACTCACCTTATTACACATACTAATCCCTAGAGGGTTAAAGATCTATCTGTATTTACTGCTTCACTCCCCTTAGTCGTTCTAATCAAACCTTCCCGTGAGCGCAGCTAAGGAAGGTGACGAACTACCTATCGATCTGAAGGCTAAGTCCTCTACTAGGTCACCCATTCGACACATGGCCGACGGCCCGGTAAAGCAGTACCAACAAAAAGACGACATTCTCGGAATGGCGCTGTCATGTTGCAGGAAGTCTGGAGCTCTGACCAACTCCTGCATACCCCGAACGTCCTGAACCCCGTGGAGGACCACTCTGCACTGGTGGATGTGCATAATCTAATCCGCTGGTGAGGTGACTCACCTCGAAAGTTACCAAAGGACCTTGCTGTTCTGGCCCTCTTCTGCTGTCCTTGGTTAACCCGTCGATCTCTATGTTTCTCGGCTGCGCATAAGCCCGCATACGAGCCATGCTCAAG
This sequence comes from Przewalskia tangutica, assembly GCA_029844215.1. NCBI lineage: Eukaryota > Viridiplantae > Streptophyta > Magnoliopsida > Solanales > Solanaceae > Przewalskia > Przewalskia tangutica. The sequence continues at coordinate 66,785,638 of CM056724.1, read as the reverse complement.
CCTAACTGAAGAGCTACTCTTGCACAACCCTCTCGTTGATATTCATCAAGACTCGCGATACATCGGTATACTCTCTGGTAGCCAAATCCATAGCTAGTAGCAGGGTCGCCTTCTTGCAATCTAATTTCATCGTTCGTCGTGGGCGAAGGTTCAAATATCATGGCGCGATAGGAATCGCCGCCGTGCTAAACTCTGCTGGGGCTAGTGGCGTCGCAGAACTCCCGAATGAAGCACTACCTAGGTAATGATTGGGCTGTGCCCTCGTAACCTCTGTACTCTGCTCGCCTCACGCCTTGCCCTCACACTGGTTGCCTTACGCGAAGACATAACGATAAGGAAAGAATTACGTTAGAGGTCCAACTTATAACACGGCTCTAAGCACGATCTCGAGTGAGAAGAATGGAAACCAATCCTAAATATCCTATAGCCTCACGATTATTGGTGTGGTGCACAACACCGATAATCAAGACTCTACTAGATACGGTCTGTAGACACTTTCCGAGGATTAACTGCTCTGATACCACTTTTGTCATGACCCGTTCCGGGGCCCGTGACTGGTGCCTTGCCCGGGCACCCAAGTAGTCATACACCAGAGGAAATCAGCGGAACATAAAACAATAACATGAAGTCAATGCAATAAGACAGTGAAATAAGAAGACAGGCTAACCAAAACGGTTACCTTCAGTATATAAAAAAAACAATTTGAGCGATACATCCCATTACAACCACTTGCCTTGCGGTACTACGGACCTCTACGAATAATATGACAACAACGACGGGGCAGGGCCCCGTCATACCCCTGAATGTAAGCACCTACAACAACGAGGACTATACGAATAAGCCTCGGAGAAACGGAGCTTTCCCCAATACGACTGTGACCCTAAGAGCGAGGATCAACGACTGGTGTACCTTTTCCTGTGGCATGAACTCAGCCCCCCGAAGGAGGTCAGTACAAAAGGTACCAAGTATGTGGCGAAAATACGTAAATGAAATCATAGTAGTCTATATAAAGCGGGAGACATGTATGATAACCAAACTACGATTCACGATAAATAGCGATTATGTCAAGTCGTGACTCACGCCTCCAAGTCATCACTCAAATATAACAATGGGTCTCACGCCCACAACATCAATCATGCGTGGAATACCTTCGCTGGCGATCACATGATATGAAAGCACGAGGAATACACATGAACACGGGTCCCACTGTGTCATCATAAAACCGTCTGGTAAGTACGAAGGCATAGCGACTACTAAAACCCGGTACAAACAAGGACATAAACGCGATCATGAGATCTGTCTAGGCCGTCACATGATCAAAGTGACCACTGCCGCGATATCTAATGTGCGCGTCTAGCCACGGAACTTCCGCGACTCGCGTAGGCCACTCCAATGGCCCGCATGAGGTATTCCCGCATCGAGGTAGCTACTCCCGGCGGCGTCGGACTCGCGATCGCGTGGCCACATAGACCGCATGACCATAAAGGCGCACACTAACACGGAACTCGTAGCTCGCGCAGGCCCCGGGACCCGCGTGAGGTATTCTCGAATCATAGGTCACACAGACGCTGAGTCTACCCGCATGGGAGGCGGCTTCACCCGGGATCAAGGTGAGTGATATAATACCAACATAACGTTTATCGTTTAAACAACATAAGCACAATCAAGAAACCCCTTTACACAAACATCACAAAATACTAACACACGTAGCGTCCTAACATGTTTATTTATCAACTCAACAAGAAAGTATTACAAGGCTATCACAAACCAACACAATCAAGTTATTCACACGAGGTACTTTCTACTATATGATTACCAAGATCGGGTTTTTATCCCCAAAGTACTTCTTACATTAACTCTTTAAAAGATCGTTACTTTCAAAAGTCACACAATACGTAGTATAAAATGAAGCGATTATCTTTTGAAGTAAATCAAAAACACTTCTCTTTGTAAAATCAAGTAACATTCTTTTTCAAGCGTTCAAGTTTGCCTAATTTCAATTACTCAAGTTTCTCATTTTGAAAGGTTTAGTAGTTCATAGTTTTAATCATTTAAAACAATTTGAGAAACATATACCTTATGTGTGAGTAGGTTATTCTTGTTCATAACAATCTTATTACAAAGCCGTGATCTAGGAAATGTAATATCATTTTGTCTCATCTTATCTTCTATGCGGATGGAAGTTTCTCTTGGTTTTAATAATACTTTATTAGTCAAAACATTTCCCTTTATTAGCTAGCGTGCTTTGTTCGATACTTATTCGACTTCGAAATCGATAAAACATTATTCCTTTTAAAACCAAGTACTCATTACTCACGAATGAGGTTTCACACGAAATTCATATCAATTCATTTAAGTCAAGTCTCTTATCTTTTAAGATCAAGTCTCTTAACTTTTATAATCAATAAATCATTCATTTTATCTTTCTTAAGACGTTATACCTAACTTCCCATAAAGCTAGTATAACTCTTATGTTTTCAAAACCAAGTGTTACTCTCCTTTCAAAGCAGTTCTTAATACTTTTTGAAATACTTCAACGTTCTTATCATTGGGCTTAAGTCAAAAGACATTGCCGCAACTACGTTCGCTTAACACGCGTCGTCTACCGTACTATATATACTTCTTTAAAATATCATGCTCAGCGTATAGGAAGAATCACATACCTCGCGACGATTATCGACTATTAGCAAATCGCCCACGGCTATAACCCGGCTAGCTTTGGTCCACCTTCTCAAGTAGCACATGCTTTCGAGAACATTCAACCTATACGGGTTATACAAGTCTATCAAAGTCTAGACTACTCGGTAGAATAAATCTAGATACAAGATCCTACGGAAAATCGAAAGCGACTTCCTATCAGTCAAACTACAAGTCTGCATCTGCGTAATTCTGATTGATTCTCTTCTTTAGATTGGGCTTAAGTCCAAAGACATTGCCAAAACTATATTCAGTTCTATATATAGTAGACTTCAACTATATATTCCTACAACATGTATTTTCCAATTACAATAGGGGGACAAGATAATTACCTCGATAAGCCCATAATTATCCAAGTATAGATGTCGATCCTTAGCAACGCTTAGCTCCTACTCCGGGTGCTCCAACCCGCTCCAAACAACCCTTAGAAATTCTACGCAACTTCTTCTTAATACTCCAACCAACTATGGAGATTTTCCTTAGGGTTTCGGTTTGAAACAAAAAGGACATTTAGGTAGTATTTCCGGGCTCTACGTATAGAGGTATCTTTGGAATACTACAAGGTATACGGCTAAGGTAATTTTGGGTATAACAACAATACTTTTGAGAGTATTTCTACCAAGAGGGGGGGTATTTATACGAGACAACACCACAATGGGGGGGTGTATACCCCTCGGCCAACCCCACTAGGGGGGGTACTCTCGGCCAAGGGTGGGGAGGGGCTCTCGGCCAAGTGGCCTCACCAAGGGGGGGAGGGGAGGCAAGGACGAGACAACCACACAAAGGGGGGAAGCTCTCAAGACTTAGAGATTTAGGATGAATAAGTCTTCAAAGGGGGAGGGTATTTATAGGCCAAGCAAAGGACAACCAATGGCCAAGATCTAGCCAAGTGCTAAGCAAGTGTAGGGCCAAGATATGCCCAAGTGCCCCCTAGTCCCTATTCCACAAATCGCTCACAAATATCTTGCCAACTTGACCCCCAATTCGTGCAAGCCCTTTGCCGTCCACACTCCATCAACGTGAGGGTGACAAGTGTCGCCCTCTCGTTGGTCCAAAATGTTTCGTCTCTCGGAAAAATCCGCAAAAATAAGAAAAGACATAGCCGGAATTTTCCCCTCGCAAGTTATGTAAAACATTTCGTCGAAAAACGACTCTAACCGGGTGTTGTGCACAAAGATAATTCGGCCAAGCCACCTAGGGGGGGTGACACGTGTCGCCCTCCTATTTGTCCAAAATAATTCATCTTCCGAAAAAAATCCATAATGGCCAAAATCTCAAAATCAAAGCGGGCCCCACAAAACCGTAAATTTCTCCCATGGGCCCCACGTGACCATTTCCGAAAATAAAATCTCAAAATTATAATATAATTTAAGAAGCCCATATTCTAAATCTGGGAATCCAATTCCCATCAACGAACATTTTTCTTTACAAAAACCGGAAACTCTTTCTGTGGAAAAATCACCTCTTTCTTCCTTTCCAATTTTTCTGTCGTGCTCTCGTACGTACGTCCTCGCATACATACCCTGGAACTACGGGGTATAACATGTATGATAACCAAACTACAGTCCACAATAAATAAGAAGTCATGTCAAGTCAGGGACTCACGCCCTCAACGTCATCACTCAAATATAACTATGGGTCTCACGCCCAAAACATCAATCATGCCCGTGGAATACCTTCCTCACTGCCGGCAGTCTATGATATAATAACACCAAGGCCGTACTAACAACACTATAAAACCCAACCACGAAGCTGATACGGGGCAAGTACGAAAGCCAACTACCAGATACCAAAGCCGTGTCACGTATCTGACCGGGGCAAGTACGAGGGCTAACTACCAGGTACCAAGGCCGTATCACGAGACTTCGCCACTCAACATCCAAACCACGAAGCTGATACGGGGCAAGTACGAAAGCCAACTACCAGATACCAAAGTCGCGTCACGCGGTGGCCGGGCAAATACGGGTAACTACCGGATACGAGCGTATCACGAGACTTCGCCACTAAAGCGAGCAGGGGCAAGTCACGAGGCTAACTACGAATACCAAGGCGAATCAGCCACGAGGCGGGGCAAGTCACGAAAGCCAACCACGGATACCAAGGCCGAATCGGTAAAACCTCGCGGAGAGCTAGTCCATGGAATAACACTATCAGCGAGTGCGCGTGGAATCCTCGTCGCTGCGACGCGTCCAAGTAAGATCATAACAAATCAGCCGACCCTCCATTGAGAGGCGCGGTGGTATAGAAATACAATACTAGCACGACAAGGCTATCACACGAAAACACATGCAAGTTACACACAACTCAAGGTACTTTCATTTTATGCCAAAGTCCCGGTTTTAATCCCAAAGTACTACTTACGTTAAATTCTTTTTAAAAGACCCATTTCTTTTACAAAGGTCACCCGATGCCCGTATTATAAAAATAGAGTGACTAACATTTTTAAGTAAAACAACTTTCATACTTTCCTTTTTAAACCAAATTAAGACAATACCATGCCTTCTTTTTAGACCAAAACACTTCTCCTTTTAAAGTCAAGTTACCACTTTAAAAACCAATGATAAAACCATTCTTTTGTTTTCATAAAGTCGTTATAACTAACTTCCCATAAAGCTGTTATAACACTTCATGTTTTAAACCAATTTAAGACAAAACAATGTCTTTCTTTTTAAGAAAATTCTTCAATTCCTCAAGTCTCTTTTCTTTTAGAAATCAAGTTCCTTACTTTGAAAATTTAAGAAAATTAATGCTTGTTTATACTGATTCTCATTAAAGCAGCCATGATCTAGGAAATGTAATACAATTTTGTCTTATCTTAGCTTCTATGCAGATAGAGGTTCATACTGGTTTTAATATAATAACTTATTCTCATATCCGAAATCAGTAAAACATTATTATTTTAAAAACCAAGTACTCATTACTCACGAATGAGGTTTCACACTTTAACAGACTTTAAAATCAATTTAATTAAGTCAACCGTTCCTTTTATCTCTCTTAAGTCGTTATACCTAACTTCCCATAAAGCTAGTATAACTTAAGCTTTCAAAACCAAGTATTACTCTTCTTTCAAAACGGTTCTTAATTCTTTTGAAATACTTCAAGATTCTTATTATTCAGGCTTAAGTCAAAAGACATTGCCGTAAAACCACGTTCAGTTAACACACGTACGTCTACCGTACTATATATATATATATACTTTTAAAATATCATGCTCAAGAGTATAGGAAGAATCACATACCTCGCGACGATTATCGACTATAAGCAAATAGCTCCAAAGTACTGTAATTCGGCTAGCCCTTTCCACCATTCGAGTAGAATACGCTACTTGCAGTACTTCAACCTATAACGGTCATACAAGTCTATCAACGTCTAGACTACTCTGCAGAATAATTCTAGATACAGATTCCTTATTCTACGGAAAATTGGGCAGCACTTCCCTACCCGCCAAACTACACAAGTCTACTGTAAATACAGTCCTATGTAAGTACAGTTCAATCTTCTTCGTTAATATTCTTCTGATGTGATTTCAATTCAATTCTCTTCTTTTATACCATTCTTCTATATATCTTATACTCACTTCTATACAACTACAATATGTAATTTCCAATTACAATAGAAGGACAAGAGTATTTACCTCGATAAGCCCAAAATTATCCAAGTTTATATGTCGATCCTGAGCAACGTTTAGCTCCTATTCTGAACGCTCCAACCCGCTCCAAACAACCCTTAGAAGTTCTACGAAACTTCTTCTTAATACTTCAACCCGCTATGAAGATTTCCCTTAGGGTTTCGTTTAGTGGCTAAAGGGAGTATAATAGTATTTTTGGGCTTTTAGTATAGGTGTAACCTTGGAATACTACAAGGTATTTGGGCCAAGGTATTTTGGAATAGTAACAATACTTGGAGAATACTTTTCTACCAAGGGGGGTATTTTACGAAAACAACTACGCATGAGGCGGGAGATGTTTCGGCCAAGGCCTCTCAAAGGGGGAGGGGGAGCCTTGGACGAATTCTATACTTAAGGGGGAGAGAATTTTTAGACTTGGAAAATGATTTGTGGATGAAGATTTAGTCTTGCATTGGAGGGGTATTTATAGGCCAATCAATGGCCAAGATTAAGCCAAGTGGGGGGGGCAAGTGGAGGGTGAGGATTTGGACATGTGTGTGTGGGTCCCACCTTATCAATCTACCACACAAATATCCTACCTAATCCTTGACCAAAGAAAAGGCAAGAAAAACGCCCAAGTTTCGTCCATTTGAGGGTGACAAGTGTTACCCTCCCGTTGGTCCAAAATATTTCATCTCTCGGAAAAATCCGCAAAAATAATAAATGACATAGCCGTAATTTTCCCTTTGCAAAGTCCGGAAAACGTTTCGTCGGAAAACGATTCTTTTCGCTAGTTGTGCACAAATTTCGCCACTTTGCCTACTTAAGGCTTAAACTTTTGTACGTACGCCCTCACGTACATACTCTGGAAATACGGGGTCTAACATTCTCCCCTCCTTAGAAACATTCGTCCTGAATGTTCCTTCTCACGACGGATAACGAAAAAGTTTCTCTTAACAAGTTGCCAATGCCACACCTGGCCACAAAATAACACCCGCACAATTACTTAACCCAAGTCAACGAGGAATCATCCCTACATCACAAAAGCTTTCACCCTGGTCTAAAGGATACTCCCTTCGCATCTTCACTTCACAACAAAATGATCTCTTTTATTCTGCTAACATACGTTCACTTCTTTCCTTACTCGTCGTACTCTTCTTGAACACTTGAACTCTCCCAAGATAATCGCACCATACTTGATCATTACTTGATTCCCAAAATTTCTGGAGCCACTACCTCCAAACTTGGTCATCTTACTAGCCTCGATCTTCTTTAAGGCCATTCCCGGCCTTCACGAACCGCTTCTGGTCGAACATATCCACGAACTCAGACGATGGTCATCTAAACTTGGGCCTACACCCTCGTGACCCTACCACCTGGCGGGACCACCTGCTGACCCCACCTTGTCCGGCTACGGGTTGACCCGCAAATGGTCCTCAACCCGACCCATAATCGCGCCAAACTCTTGTCCCCCGATCCGGAACAATCTTACCTATTCAAGTCCAGAAAGCTACCACTTTCATCTTACACAACCCATGGAATTATCCCACAATACTAGGCGCTCTGATAAAGGTCAATATAAACTTAAATCTTTTACTCAAGATGGCCTCGCATCTAAGGTCTCTACGTGTAATATTCTAAGGTTCATACCTTCCCTGCCCCCATACTTATCCTTTCAACTAACCATGTCTCTAAACCACAATATACACAACACTATCGGTACATAGTACTCAGCATATAATAATCGTATCACGCATGCTAATCTCTAAAGGGTTAAGGATATACCTGAAAAGATAGGCGGTTCAAAGGATCGCTAAAACTGGGAACTTCCACCGAGACCTCTACCGTGGCCTGCCGGTGTATGAACATCCTGCCTAGATATGGAAGGTGAAGAACCCGCAACTGATCTCGTAGTCATGCTATCCACCGATCTTACCTGCAGTGGACAGTCTCTCACCAAATGGCCCTGTTGGCCGCAAGCATAGCAATCTCCCAAATTAGTGTGGCCGTTATACCTAACTTCCCATAAAGCTAGTATAACTTAAGCTTTCAAAGCCAAGTATTACTCTTCTTTCAAAACGGTTCTTAATTCTTTTGAAATACTTCAAGATTCTTATTATTCAGGCTTAAGTCAAAAGACATTGCCGTAAAACCACGTTCAGTTAACACACGTACGTCTACCGTACTATATATATATATATATATATATATACTTTTAAAATATCATGCTCAAGAGTATAGGAAGAATCACATACCTCGCGACGATTATCGACTATAAGCAAATAGCTCCAAATCTTGTAATTGGCTAGCCCTTTCCACCGCGAGTAGAATACGCTACTTGCGATCTTCAACCTATAACGGTCATACAAGTCTATCAACGTCTAGACTACTCTGCGAATAATTCTAGATACTGATTCCTTATTCTACGTAAAATTGGGCAACACTTCCACTGCCAAACTACACAAGTCTCTGTAAATACAAATCACATGTAAATCTGGTCGATCTTCTTCTTTAATATTCTTCTGATGTGATTTCAATTCAATTATCTTCTTTTATACCATTCTTCTATATATCTTATACTCACTTCTATACAACTACAGTATGTAATTTCCAATTACAATAGAAGGACAAGAGTATTTACCTCGATAAGCCCAAAATTATCCAAGTTTATATGTCGATCCTGAGCAACGTTTAGCTCCTATTCTGAACGCTCCAACCCGCTCCAAACAACCCTTAGAAGTTCTACGCAACTTCTTCTTAATACATCAACCCGCTATGAAGATTTCCCTTAGGGTTTCGTTTAGTGGCTAAAGAAAGTATAATAGTATTTATGAGCTTTTAGTATAGGTGTAACCTTGGAATACTACAAGGTATTTGGGCCAAGGTATTTTGGAATAGTAACAATACTTGGAGAATACTTTTCTACCAAGGGGGGGTATTTTACGAAAACAACTAGGCAAGGGGGGGGGGGGGGAGATGTTTCGGCCAAGGCCTCTCAAAGGGGAGGAGCCTTGGGCCAGAATTCTACACTTAAGGGGGAGAGAGTTTTTAGACTTGGAAAATAATTTGTGGATGAAGATTTAGTCTTGAATTGGAGGGGTATTTATAGGCCAATCAATGGCCAAGATTAAGCCAAGTGGGGGGGAAAGTAGAGGGTGAGGATTTGGACATGTGTGTGTGGGTCCCACCTTATCAATCTACCACACAAATATCCTACCTAATCCTTGACCAAAGAAAAGGCAAGAAAAACTGTTATACCCCGTATTTCCGGAGTATGTACGTGAGGGCGTACGTACGAAAGTTTAGCCTTAAAGTTAGGCCAAGTTCGAAATTTGTGCACAACTCGCTAAAAGAATCGTTTTCCGACGAAACGTTTCCACAGCTTTCGTAGGGAAAATTCCGGCTATGTCATTTAGTATTTTTGCGGATTTTTCCGAGAGACGAAACATTTTGGACCAACGGGAGGGCGACACTTGGCACCCTCCAATTGGTCGACTTGAATCGTCCATGGGACGAATTGGAGTAAGTTTGGCACGTTTTTGTGCCTTGCACAAAGTCAAGGAGTTGGTAGGATATTTGTGTTTAGTTAATCCTCACCCTACACTTGCCTTGCACTTGTCTTAATCTTGGCCATTGGTTGGCCACCTCTTGACCTATAAATACCCCCTTAGAGATGAAGAGTTCTTCATCCACAAATTACTTTCAAGTCTTGAAAAACCCTCTCCTCTCCCTTGTAGCCTCTTTCGTCCAACACTCCCCCCTCCCCTTGTGAAGTTTGGCCGAGGGCCTACCCCTAACTCGCCGAAATCTACCCCCCGCCCTTGGTAGAAAAAGTTGCCTTCTAGTATTGTTATAATGCCCAAAATACCCTAGCCCAAATCCCTTAGTACTTAGTAGAAGTTGTGAAGAACTTCTAAGGTTTCCTTGGAGCATACAACTTAGGAGCAAAACCTTGCTCAGGCGCGACTTTATCTAGGATATTATTGGGCTTACCGAGGTAACTAATCCTAACCCTCTTTTGAATTAGAGAATACTTCCTGTAGTATAAGAATAAGTATTAGATACTTAGAAGAATATTGCGAATAGAATTGAACTGTTATCACGATGAAGGGTTTAAAGAAGAATAATCAAATTGTACTTACATGAATTTGTTTTCCTGATGAGACTTGAGTAGCTCACGGTAGGGAAGTGCTGCCCAATTTTCCGTAGGATATAGAACCCTCTGTTTAGAATCTGTTTACAAAGTAGTGCGAGCGTTGATAAACGTGTCGACTATTATAGTCGATTCTCTGTCGACATATTCAACTTGGCGGTGGTTTTATTTGAGAATGTATGACATTCTACCTAAAGCATGATATTTTACAATATATATGTACAATGAGCGTACATGTGTTAATCGAATAATAACTACGGCAATGTCTTTGACTTAAGCTGAATAATACTTACGGCAATGCCTCACTTAAGCTCGAATAATACTTACAGCAATGCCTCGCTTAAGCTGAATAATAAAGATCGAAAGCATTTCAAAAGAATCTTGAATCATTTTTAAGAAGAGAACTAATTGGTTTTAAAGCGAAGCTTAAGAGTTATACTAGCTTTATGGGAAGTTAAGTATAACCACTTAAGAATGATAAAAGAAGCAGTTTGCCTATGTGTTTATAACAGACTTATATTGAATTGTGAAAAGAATAATAAGATGGTTTGATAAGTAGACATGATATGATGCTATGCGTGTTAGTGTCTTTATAGCGTTAGTATAGGAGAGTATTCTTGTTGTGCTTTTGTTGTTTAAAGATAATTTGTTATGTTAGTGTACTATCACTCACCTCTTGACATTTCTGGGGTTGCGCCTCCGATGCGGGGTAGACTCGGTGATGCAGGACCATGATTCGAGAATACCTCATGCGGGTCCAAGGGACCTATGCGAGCTACGGAGTTCGAGTTAGTGATGCGGGGTTATACCTCATGCGGTCTATGTGGCCATGCGGACTACGAGTCGGGGCGATGCCGAGTAGCTACCCTCGATGCGGGGTTATGTACCTATGCGGGCCTATGTGAGTGGCCTATGCGGACTCTGAGTCGATTAGGCTTGCATGGTGATACTACGGGCGGTGGCCTGCTTGATCATTCGCGGCCTAGAAAAGACACATTGCGGTTTACCTATCGTTGCTCTTGTTTATGATGTGGCACTATGTGCGTCCCCTCGTTGTTTCATACATACTTGCAAAACTGATTTTAAAATGATATGTTTTCATTTAAGTATTTCTGATTTCATATACTTAGTACTGTTATCTTGACCTCCTTGAGGCTGCGTTCATGCCGCGAGTAAGGGCAAGCAGTGCTAGATCCACATTCCTAGGATCTCTACGTTGGTGTCGTGAGCTCCATCCTTTCGGAGGCTCTACTTTTAGGTATGATCTCCTGTTGTAGATAGTTTTGTCTGATCGAGGGTATGGCGGGCCTGTCCCGCCATAGTTGTATATTTCCTTAAGTGCAGTAGTCATGTTATGCGATGTCGGATGTATCGCTAAACCATGTTTATATATATATCTTAGAAAGCGATGTTTCTCACTTAAATTGTGTCTTGTTTTATAAAGCTGTTTCATGTCTTGTTTTATATTTCCGATTACTCGATGTATGACTACTTGGGGGCCGGTAAGGCACGATCACGGGCCGGAATGGGTCGTGACAAAAGTGGTATCGAGCGATTAATCCTCGGAAAGTGTCTGACCGTATCTAGTAAGTCTTGATTATCGGTGTGTTGTGCACCACACCAATAATCGTGAGGCTATAGGATATTTAGGATTGGTTTCCATTCTTCTCACTCCGAGATCGTGCTTTAGAGGCGTGTTTAAGTCGGACCCTTCTAACGTATTCCTTTCATGCGATTATGCCTCCCGTAAAGGCCGGGCCCGAAGAGCGCAGCGTAGGAGGCGCGATCGGACAGGAGTTCTGAGGGCTCGAGCCCGATCTATACCGCAGACGGCGAGTTCTATGACGCCGCCGGCCCCGCGAGACCACAGTACCAGCACCTCTGTCTCGGCTGGGGCGGAGAGTTAGGGTACAAGAGATGGCGACTATTGGCTAGAGTTGTGGCGAATCACGAGGATAAGTGAATCTGCGATTCGATTCAGCTCGGCTCGTCGCGCGTGGTGCACGAGCGAATAGTTTGAGGCTACGAGATTTATTGAGTTGTAGCCGCGAGTTTCTGGTCGGCGGAGGATGATCGCGAGAGTTCATCCGTCGGCTCTGAGAGGATCGTCACGGGTGATCAAGGCCTCGAGAGGCAGTCGTGACGCCGGTTCGCGTCGGCTGCGTGATACCGCGATCGATTGGTTTGATTCATGGGAGTTATCCGGGAGAGCACGCGTCCGACTCGCAGGATGAGTTCTCGAGGCTTTCTCACTCACTTCTTGCCTCGCGGATGAGGAGGCGCGGGCCGATAGATTTTTCTTGCGAGGCGAGAGAGGGCCTTGTCGAAGTACAATGTCGAGTTTGATTCATTGGCTCGATATGTCCCAGCATTGGTAGCAGATATGGAGGATAGGGTGCACCGCTACGTCACCGGGCTGAAGCGACTATATGGCGAGTCGTAATGCGGGTGTTTCTCTTGGCCGTATGGACATTACCGCACGCGAGCTCATGCTCTTGGATGTGAGGCGTAGAGACGCGGGTTGTGTGACGGCGAGAAGACCGGGGCGGCGTGGTCTTTTGGTGGCTATCGTGGTGGCGGCCTCGGCGATCTGGGATTTGCACCACCCGGCTCGAGCACTCTGCCGTCCTCGGCCACGGCGGGACATTCGAGAGCGGCCGGGCCCCGGGACTTGACATCCGGGAAGCGCGAGAGTGCGGCGATCGGGACCACCCGCCGGTGTGGCCGTCGGTAGATCCCACCGGGAGTTGTGGTGCTACAGGAGTTTGTTTGATTGTGGCCAGCAAGTCACTATGCGGCTTGTCCAACCAAGGCGATCTTGATGGTAAAGTCGACTACGAGTTCTTTCGGGTCTTCATCCCAGCGATTTACTCGCCCGGAGAATAAGGTACTCATGGGCGGTCAGTGGCAGAGGTCGTGGCACGGGTCCCAGCTCTAGCGGTCCTCAGAACCGCATTTATGCCTTGTCCAGCCGACAGGATCAGGAGGCCTCACCTGATGTCGTCACAGGTACCTTATCAGTTTCTGGGTTCGATGTTTATGCCTTGATAGATCCGGGTTCTACTCTGTCCTATATATCTCCCCTTGTTGCTAGTAGGATAGGGATAGAGCCTGAGTCCATAGACCCTTTCGAGGTAGCTACGCGGTGGGTGATTCGGTGGTAGCTCGGTGGGTATATAGGGCTTGTCTGTGACCATTCTGATCGTCGGACCTGGCGACTTGATAGAGTTGGAGATGATTGACCGACGTGATTATGGGGATGGATTGGCTAGCTTCTTGCTACGCCAATGTAAGCTGCAGAGAGAGTAATGCAGTTCCGATTTCTGAGGCCGGTTGTTGAGTGGGAGAGCACGGTATCGCCGAGGGTAGGTTTATTTCCTACCTCAAGGCTAGGAAGATGGTGCGAAGGGTATATCTACCATCTCGTTCGGGTGTTTGATCACGAGGTGCGGTACCAGATTTTCCGTCGATCCGATGGTCGAAGTTCCCAGACGTGTTTCGGATGACCTCGGGTATCCCTCACGAGAGGAGATCGAGTTTTGTATAGATGTGTTGCGGATACTCGGCCTATTTCCATTCGCCATACGAATGGCACCGCCGAGTTGAGAGAGTTGAAGGACCGGTGAGGATTTCTTTGGAGAAGGGCTTCATTAGGCCTAGTGTTTCTCCCAGGAGCGCGCGGTATTGTTCGTAAAAAGAAGGGCGGGGCCAGCTGCGCATGTGTTGATTCTGACGGTGAACAAGGTGACCATTAAGAACGAATACCCCTTCCGTGATTGATGATTTGTTCGACCGGTTGCGAGTGCGAGATGCTTCTCCAAGATTGATCTACGGTCGGGCTATCATCAGTGCGAGTCGAGAGGTGGATGTCCCTAGATCGCATTCGTGACCGTGCGGGCATTATGAGTTGAGTCATGTCTTTTGGGTTGACAATGCTCGTGGTATTCATGGATTTGATGAACCGAGTGTTCAAACCATTTTTGGACACGTTTGTGATAGTGTTCATTGATGATATCTTGGTTTATTCTCGCTCAGGCGAGAGCGTGCGAACATTTGAGGCTGTCTTGTGATTCTCGGGACCAGCGATTATGCCAAGTTTTCCAAATGTGAGTTTTGGTTGACTTGATGGCGTTTCTTGGGCATATTGTCGGGTGATGGCATTCAGTGAATCGGCCAATATCGGCGATCGGGACTTGGCCTGAACTCTTACTCAGCGAGAGGTTCGCGATTTTAGGCCTTACAGGATATTATCGGTTCGTGGAGAAGTTTGCTTATCTACGCACCATTGACTAGGCTGACTCGGAAAGCGGCCAAGTTTGATGGTGATGCTTGTGGCGGGGTTTCCGATTCTTTGAAAAGAGGCGACGGCCGCCCGTTCTTACTCTTCCGGAGGTCGGATGGTTATGTCGTGTATTGTGATGCGTCAGGCATCGGGTTGGGATGTGTGTTGATGCAGCATGACAGGGTTATAGCATATGCATCCCGATAGCTGAAGTAACACGAGAGGAACTACCCCACCCATGATTTGGAGTTGGCGGCTGTGATTCACGCTTTGAAGATCTGGAGGCACTATTTGTATGGGGTTCACGTGGATATTTTTACAGACCACAAGAGCCTCCAGTATATCTTCAGCCAGAGGGAGCTGAACTTCACGGCGAGAGCGGTGGTTAGAGTTGCTTAAGGATTACGATGTTGATATCCTGTACCACCCGGGGAAGGCCAATGTTGTGGCAGATGCTCTTAGTCGTAGGTCGATGGGGAGCCTATCAGATGTAAAGCTAGAGAGGAGGGAAATGGTTCGTGATTTGCATCAGTTAGCGAGCCTTGGTGTCCGTTTGATTGATTCTGATAGCAGTGGGGTTAGAGTTCGTGAGGTTGTCGAGTCTTCCATCGTCGAGGAGGTGAAGAGGCAACAGTTCGAGGATCCAGCTTTGATTCGATATCGTGATACAACTCTTCGTGAGGGCAAGGGTCCTTTTGAGGTAGCACATGATGGGGTGCTAAGGTTTGAGGGCAGATTGTGTGTTCCAGATGTTTCAGGACTTCGGCAGCAGGTTCTTGGGGAAGCACACAGCGCGCGTTACTCTATCCATCCGGGGTCGACCAAGATGTACCACGACCTTAGATCTGTGTTGTTATACCCCGTATTTCCAGAGTATGTACGTAAGGACGTACGTAGAAAATTTTGAAGTTTAAAGTGGCTTGGCCGAATTATTTTTGTTCACAACACCCGTTTAGAGTCGTTTTTCGAAAAGCGTTTCCACGACTTTCGTAGGGTAAATTACGGTTATGTCATTTTTATTTTTGCGGATTTTCGAGAGGCGAAACATTTTGGACCAACAAGAGGCGACACTTGTCACCTCTCATTGGAACACCTTAGCGGTAATAGTGGTGGCGAAAGTGTGGCCTTTGTGGTCGAGGTTGGTAGGATATTTTTGTGTTAGTTGGCTAGTGTGCACTTGGCAAGATCTTGGCCCTACACTTGCCTTGCACTTGGCAAGATCTTGGCCATTGGTTGGCCTTGGCTTGTCCTATAAATACCCTCTCCCTTTGAATACTTCTTCATCCAAATAATTTCCTAAGTCTAAAATTCCTCCCTCCCTTGTAGTATAGTTCTCGTCCCCCTCCCCCTTGTGAGGCATTGGCCGAGAGCCCTTCCCCTCGGCGAGAGTTCCCCACTAGTGGGGGTAGGCCGAGGTATACACCCACTCCTTGTGGTGCTAGCAGTGGGGTACCCACTGCTAGTTGTCTTCGTATAATACCACTCTTGTTAGAAATACTCTCAAAGTATTGTTATAATGCCCAAATTACCTTAGCCATATACCTTGTAGTATTCTAAGGTTATACCTTTACAAAAGCCCAGTTATACTATTATACTTCAAATGTCACAAAAGCCGAACCCTAAGTAAATCTTCACCCGTAGTTGAAGTTATAAGTAGAAGTTGGTTAGAACTTCTAAGGGTTGTTTGGAGCCGGTCGGAGCGCACGGAGTAGGAGCTAAACCTTGCTCAGGATCAACATTTAAACTCGGATAATTATGGGCTTATCGAGGTAATTATCTTGCCACTATTGTAATTGGAAATTACATGTTGTTAGATTATATAGTTGAAGTATACTATATATAGTCTTGAGCGTTGTTATCGGCAATGTCTTTTGACATAAGCTGAATAATAAGAAACCTTTTCGAAAGAAATCTTGAGCTGTAATTACATGGCGTATTCAGATGAGACTTGTGTAGCTTTTCTGTGGGGTAGAATTGTGCACGTCCGGATTAGACGTATAACCCCCCCCCCCCTGGTTGGCTTGGTAGCCGGCCCCAATAGAGGAGGAGATTTACGCTGTTTGTTGCGGGAGAGTCTTTGCCGAATTTTCTGTAGAATGTTCTACGATTAGACCTAAATGTTAATAAGCGCCTTGTGGCCTTATAGGTTGAAGTACTACGTATGGCGCGATCTACTTGGCTTAAGGAGTAGCCGACGGTTTGAGGTACTTGGAGCGTTTTGCTATTAGTCGATACTCGTCGCGAGGTATGTGAACCTCTTCCTATCTCTTCTAGCATGATATGTGTGAACTATGTAGTCGGTGAGACGTACGTGTGCTAAATGTATTTGATTGGTTTAAAACATAAAGTGTTATAACGGCTTTATGGGAAGTTGGTTATAACGACTTTATGTTGGTAAGAAAATACTTGTGGTTTTAAAAGGTAACTGATTGGAACTATAACTGGCTTGTTATGTGTTAATAAAGAACTTGAAGTATTTCAAAAGATTTTTGAATCATTTTGAAAGAAGAGGTAATACTTGATTTTTTTAGAAAACTTAAGAGTTATACTAGCTTTATGGGAAGTTAGGTATAACGGCTTAAGAATGTTTTACTGATTTTGGAAATCAGAATGTGTATCGACAAACCACTGCAGCGTTAATAAAAGGAAATGTTTTTAATAATTAAGTATTATTAAAACCAGTAGAAACTTCCATCTGCATAGAAGCTAAGATGAGACAAAATGATATTTCCTAGATCATGGCTGCTGTAATAAGATTGTTATAAACAAGAATATCCTACTCACATATAAGGCTTATGTTTCTCAGATTGTTTAAAGGAGAATTATATTCTTAAATGAATAAGACTATGAACTACGAAACCTTTCTAAAATGAGAAACTTGAACATTGGAAATTAGGCAAACTTGAACATTGGAAATTAGGCAAACTTGAACATTGGAAAAGAATGTTGCTACTTGATTTTACAAAGAGAAGTAATTGATTTACTTTAAAAAGATAATCACTCTATTGTTATATACTACGGGTATTGTGTGACTTTTGTGAAAGTAACATATCTTTAAAGAGTTATTGTATAAAGTACTTTGGGGATAAAAAACCCGATCTCGTTAATCATATAGTAGAAAGTACCTTATGTGTGAATAACTTGATTATATTGGTTTGTGATAGCCTTGTAATACCTTCGTGTTGATTTGATAAGTAATCATATTAGGATGCTACGTGTGTTAGTGATACGTGATGTTTGTGTAAAGGGGTTTTCCCTTGTGCTTATGTTGTTTAAGCGATAAATTTATGTTGGTATTATACCACTCGTGTGTTTAGGGGTTAAGCGCCTCCGATGCGGGGTAGACTCGGTGATGCAGGACCGTGATTCGAGAATACCTCATGCGGGTCGGGGCCTATGCGAGCTACGAGTTCGAGTTAGTGTGCGGCCTTTATGGTCATGCGGTCTATGTGGCCGTGCGGTGCGAGTCGAGGATGATGCGGGAGTAGCTACCCTCGATGCGGGGTTATACCTCATGCGGGCCTATGAGATTGGCCTATGCGGGCTGCGGGAGTTCGAGGCTGAAGCGCGCGCATTTGATATTGCGAGCGGCGACCGGCTTTGATCATGTGGCGGTCTAGACAGATATCATGATCTGATTTATGACCTTGTTAGTCTGTAGGTGTTAGTAGTCGGCTATGCCTTACGTACTTACCATGTCTTGTTTTATTTGGACACGAGTGGGACTGCTGTTCATGTGTATTTCTTGGTGCTTTTCTATCATTGGCTGGCGGTGAGGAAGGTATTCCACGGGCATGATTGATGTTGTGGGCGTGAGACCCATTGTTATATTGGAGTGATGACTTTGAGGCGTGAGTCACGACTGAACATATTTGCTTATTTGTGAATCGTAGTTTGGTTATCATACATGTCTCACCTTTCTATAGGCTACTATGATTTCATTCACGATATTTTGATTTCACATACTCGGTACTGTTATCGACCTCCTTGAAGTGCGTTCATGCAGCGGTAAAAGGTACACCGATCGTTGATCCTCGCTCTTAGGGTCAGTTGGCATTTGGGAAAGCTCCGTTTCTCGGAGGCTTATCTTGGTATAGTCCACTGTCGTTGTAGGTATTTACATTCGGGGTATGGCGGGCCTGTCCGCCATTGTTGTCGTATCATTTTATTAAGTGCAGTAATCTTATTTGTGGCGGGGTTTGTAAAAAGGATTAAAGCTGTTCATTTGTAAGAGTTGTTATTTATATATGCCGAAAGGCAAGTTTTCTCAGTTCTTGTTTTGTACTTCATTTGTTTCATGTATGTGTATTATGTTCCTGATTACTCGATGTTGTATCACTAGGGTGCCGGGGTAAGGCACGATCCACGGGCCAGTTCGGTCGTTAAAAAGTGGTATCGAGCGATTAATCCTCGGAAAGTGTCTACTGAACCGTATCCGGATGAGTCTTGATTATCGGTGTGTTGTGCACCACACCAATAATCAGGAGGCTATAGGATATTTAGGATTGGTTTCTATTTCTTCTCACTCTGAGATCGTGCCTTAGAGTTGTGTTGTAAGTTGGACCCTCTAACGTATTTCTTTCCCTTACCATTATGCCTCGCATGTGAACCCGGGAGGGCAAGGCGGCAGGAGGCTGCGAGTAAATCTGAGAGGGTTACGTGGGCACAGCCCAATTATCACCTTGGGTGGTGCTTCATTCGGGGAGTTCTGCGGCGTCACTAGCCCAGTGAGTTTATACGGCGGCGGCGATTCCTACTGCGGCCATGATATTTGAACCTTGATTCGCGGCCAGGAGCAGAGAATATAGATTTCAAGGCGACCACATTACTAACTATGGATTTGACTACGAGAGTATACCGATGTCTGCGAGTCTTGATGAATATCAACGAGAAGGTTGTGCAAGTAAGTTCTTGATTGAAGCGAGCATGGCACGTATGCGGGCTTATGCACGCAGCGAGAAACGTAAGTCGGCGGGTTAACGAGGGCGAAGAGGGCGAGTAGCAAGGTCCTTTGGTAACTTGCGGCGATCGCCTCGCGGCGATTAGATTATGCGCATCCACCGGTGCGAAAGGTCCTCCACGGGGTTCGGGGCGTTCGGGGTATGTAGGAGTTGGTCGAGCTCGAGCTTAGGTTCCACGATCCTGCGAAGGTTCCGGCCATCTGGATTCGATTTTTCGGTGTTCACGGTGTGGCGTCATCTCGAGAATGTCGTCTTTTAGTTGGTACTTGTTGTACCTATGACCGTCGAGTGCGATGTCGAAATAGTGTCCTTGCGGGAGGACTTAGCCTTCAGATCGGTGGGTAGTTCGTCATCTTCCTTATCGCCTGCAGGCGAGTTTGATTAGACGACTAAGGGAGTGAAGCGATGAATCTGAGATAGATCTTTAACCTCTAGGGTTTAGTATGTGTGATAAGGTGAGTATACCTTAAGTGTTATATTACGATAGCATTGTGTAAATGGTGATTAGAAATCTTGGTTAGTTAACCAAGTAAGATTTGGGGATAGATAAATGTGAGCCTTAGAGTTTTATACGTAGAGACCTTAGAGGTAAGGCCATCTCGAGTAAAGGCGTATGTTTATGTTTGACCCTTATAGGAGTGCATAGTGCACGTGAGCTATGTTCTGGGATAAGTCCTGAGTAGTGTGGCATGAAAGAGGGTAGTTGAGCTAAGAAGACCGCTAGGTTTCGTAGCGTGATTAGTGAGTTTTCCTTCGGAGAGCTAGCGTTTAGCGGCGTTCTTGGTCGGGTTGAGGCCACGTTGCGGGTCAACCCGCGGCATGTTTGGTGGTGGGGTCGGTTTGTGGTGGTCCGCCTTATGGTAGGTCACGAGGGTGTTAGGCGAGTTTAGTTAACCAACGTATGAATTCGTGGATCGTTCGACCGGTGAGTCGGGCGAGAGTCGGCCGTCTTGTCTTCTAGCAAAGGCGTTTACTCGGAGAGGTTATGCGAGATGATATATCGAGAAAGGTTGTAAAGGCTGCGAGGTGCCTACCTTCACCTTATGGCGACAGTGGAGCCAGTGCGGCTGTTTTTGGTTTCGGAAGTTTTACCAAGCGGGTTAAGAACTCGGTGAGTCTCGAATCGCATTCGCCTCGGGCGGTGCGTGGATTTCAGGGGTAGTTGTGGGGATTGTTGTCTCCTGTGGAGGGAGTATTTAAGCTACCATTTCAGTGTTCGGATGTCGCCTTATAAAGCCTTGTAGGGGCGGATGTGTAAGTCGCCGGTCGATTGGTTCGATGTTCGCAAGATTCAAATAATTGGTTGAGCTTGTTCCGGTATTTGTGGATAGAGTAAAGCGTGTCTAGAAGAGGTTCTGGCAGCTCAGAGAAATCGTGCGGATAATCGGCGACGACGCTTAGAGTTCAGGTTGACGGTCGGTCTTCTTGAAGGTACCACCCCGGTTTGGGTGTGACGAGTTTTGGAAAACAGAGGGAACTTAGCCCGAGTTACTTTGGGCCCTTTTGAGTTCATGTGAAGAATAAGCCAGGTTGCCTATATGTTAGCATTTGCCGTCCGACTTAGGAGGCAGTACGTCCGGTCTTTCGTATTGTTATGATCGGGAAAGTATCGGAGATCCATCAGTGTTCCGTTAATGATGACCACGTTAGAGATAGTAACCCCAAGTTTTGGAAAGCGAAGCGATGTCGAAATGTGGTAGAGTTCGAGTGTCTGACGACCTCAGGGATCGCATGCAGCCCGGTACCATTGTTGGGTCGCCGGAGTGACACTAGAACCTCGCGGCAAAGTGACAAAAGTGGTATCACGACGAGTAAGGGGAGAAGCGAGCATGTATGGCGAGCATAGATGTGATCATTTCTTTTTGTAAGGAGAAGGTGCGAAGGAAGTATATTTTAGACCCCCGGAGAGAGGTGTTTGAGGTAATGTTAGAGGTGTTTCCTCGTGGACTTGGATGGAGGTATTTGCGCGGGTGTTTCTGTGGCCATGTGTGGCAGGATTGTTCTCGTAAGTATAGTAGTGAAGACTATATTGGCGCGCGTTTGTTTTGAGACTTAGAAGGAACATTCGGGACGAATGTTTCTAAGGAGGGGAGAATGTTATACCCCGTATTTCCAGTATATGCGTGGGGCGTGCGTAGAAAATTTTGAAGTTTAAAGTGGCTTGGCGAATTATTTTTGTTCACAACACCCGTTTAGAGTCGTTTTTAAAGCGTTTCCACGACTTTCGTAGGGTAAATTACGGCTATGTCATTTTTATTTTTGCGGATTTTTCAGAGGCGAAACATTTTGGACCAACAAGAGGCGACACTTGTCACCGTCTCATTTTAACACCTTGGGAGGTAATAGTGGTGGCGAAAGTGTGGCCTTTGTGGTCGAGGTTGGTAGGATATTTTTGTGTTAGTTGGCTAGTGTGCACTTGGCAAGATCTTGGCCCTACACTTGCCTTGCACTTGGCAAGATCTTGGCCATTGGTTGGCCTTGGCTTGTCCTATAAATACCCTCTCCCTTTGAAGACTTCTTCATCCAAATAATTTCCTAAGTCTAAAATTCCTCCCTCCCTTGTAGTATAGTTCGTCCCCTCCCTTGTGAGGCATTGGCGAGAGCCCTTCCCTTGGCGAGAGTTCCCCCCTAGTGGGGGTAGTAGGAAAGGGTATACACTCCTTGTGGTGCTAGCCGTGGGGTACCCCCCCAGCCTAGTTGTCTTCGTATAATACCCCCCCTCTTGGTAGAAATACTCTCAAAAGTATTGTTATAATGCCCAAATTACCTTAGCCATATACCTTGTAGTATTCTAAGGTTATACCTTTACAAAAAGCCGGTTATACTATTATACTTCCGTCGATCACAAAACCGAACCCTAAGTAAATCTTCACCGTAGTTGAAGTTATAAGTAGAAGTTGGTTAGAACTTCTAAGGGTTGTTTGGAGTCGGAGCGCACGTAGTAGGAGCTAAACCTTGCTAAGGATCGACATTTAAACTCGGATAATTATGTGCTTATCGAGTTAATTATCTTGCCCCCATATTGTAATTGATAATTACATGTTGTTAGATTATATAGTTGAAGTATACTATATATAGTACTGAACGTGGTTATCGGCAATGTCTTTTGACTTAAGCTGAATAATAAGAAACCTTTTCGAAAGAAAATCTTGAATCAGTAATTACATAGGGGTGTATTATAGACTTGTGTAGCTTTTACGTAGGGTAGAATTGTGCCCGTCGGTATTAGGCGTATAACCCCCCCCCCCTGGTGGGCTTGGTAGCCGGCCCCGATAGAGGTGGAGTTTTACGCTGTTTGTTGGGAGGTCTTCTTGAATTTTACGTAGAATGTTCTACGATTAGACCTAAATGTTAATAAGGGCCTTGTGGCCTTATAGGTTGAAGTACTACGTATGGCGCGATCTACTTGGCTTAAGGAGTAGCCGACGGTTGGAGGTACTTGGAGCGGTTTGCTATTAGTCGATACTCGTCGCGGTATGTGAACCTCTTCCTATCTCTTCTAGCATGATATGTGTGAACTATGTAGTACGGTAGACATACATGTGCTAAATGTATTTGATTGGTTTAAAACATAAAGTGTTATAACGGCTTTATGGGAAGTTGGTTATAACGACTTTATGTTGGTAAGAAAATACTTGTGGTTTTAAAAGGTAGCGATTTGAACTATAAGCGGCTTGTTATGTGTTAATAAAGAACTTGAAGTATTTCAAAGATTTTTGAATCATTTTGAAAGAAGAGGTAATACTTGATTTTTAGAAAACTTAAGAGTTATACTAGCTTTATGGGAAGTTAGGTATAACGGCTTAAGAATGTTTCTTGATTTTGGAAATCAGAATGTGTATCGACAAACCACTGCAGCGTTAATAAAAGGAAATGTTTTAATAATTAAGTATTATTAAAACCAGTAGAAACTTCCATCTGCATAGAAGCTAAGATGAGACAAAATGATATTTCCTAGATCATGGCTGCTGTAATAAGATTGTTATAAACAAGAATATCCTACTCACATATAAGGCTTATGTTTCTCAGATTGTTTAAAGGAGAATTATATTCTTAAATGAATAAGACTATGAACTGCGAAACCTTTCTAAAATGAGAAACTTGAACATTGGAAATTAGGCAAACTTGAACATTGGAAATTAGGCAAACTTGAACATTGGAAATTAGGCAAACTTGAACATTGGAAAAGAATGTTGCTACTTGATTTTACAAAGAGAAGTAATTGATTTACTTTAAAAAGATAATCACTCTATTGTTATATACTACGGGTATTGTGTGACTTTTGTGAAAGTAACATATCTTTAAAGAGTTATTGTATAAAGTACTTTGGGGATAAAAAACACGATCTCGTTAATCATATAGTAGAAAGTACCTTATGTGTGAATAACTTGATTATATTGGTTTGTGATAGCCTTGTAATACCTTCGTGTTGATTTGATAAGTAATCATATTAGGATGCTACGTGTGTTAGTATTCTGTGATGTTTGTGTAAAGGGGTTTTCCCTTGATTGTGCTTATGTTGTTTAAACGATAAACTGTTATGTTGGTATTATACCACTCACCGTGTTTCCGGGGTTAAGGCGCCCTCCGTCACGGGGTAGACTCGGTGATGCAGGACCGTGATTCGAGAATACCTCATGCGGGTCCCGGCCTATGCGAGCTACGAGTTCGAGTTAGTGTGCGGCCTTTATGGTCATGCGGTCATGTGGCCGTGCGGTGCGAGTCGGGGCGATCTTAGGGAGTAGCTACCCTCGATGCGGGTTATACCTCATGCGGGCCTATGAGATTGGCCTATGCGGAGTGCGGGAGTTCGAGGCTAGCGCGCATTTGATATTGCGAGCGGCGACCGGCTTTGATCATGTGGCGGTCTAGACAAATATCATGATCTGATTTATGACCTTGTTAGTCTTGTAGGTGTTAGTAGTCGGCTATGCCTTCAGACTTACCTGTCTTTGTTTTATTTGGACACATGTGGGACCTGCTGTTCATATGTATTCCTTGGTGCTTTTCTATCATTGACTGCCGGCAGTGAGGAAGGTATTCCACGGGCATGATTGATGTTGTGGCGTGAGACCCGTTGTTATATTGGAGTGATGACTTTGAGGCGTGAGTCACGACTGAACATATCGCTATTTATTAATCGTAGTTTGGTTATCATACATGTCTCTGCTTTCTATAGGCTACTATGATTTCATTCACGATATTTTGATTTCACATACTCGGTACTGTTATCGACCTCGCCCGGGGTTGCGTTCATGCCGCAGTAAAGGTACACGATCGTTGATCCTCGCTCTTAGGGTCACGATTCGGCGTTTGGGAAAGCTCGTTTCTCGGAGGCTTATCTTGGTATAGTCCTGTCGTTGTAGGTATTTACATTCGGGGTATGGCGGAACCACTGTCCGCCATTGTTGTCGTATCATTTTCTTAGAAGTGCATGTAATCTGTTGTGGCGGGGTTTGTAAAAAGGATTAAACTGTTCATTTGTAAGAGTTGTTATTTATATATCTTAGAAAGGCAAGTTTTCCTCATTCTTGTTTGTACTTCATTTGTTTCATGTATGTGTATTATGTTCCGATTACTCGATGTTGTATCACTAGGGTGCGGGGTAAGGCACGATCCAGAGCCGAGTTCGGTCGTGACATGTGTATTGGTGGGATGGCTTGAAGAGGGGCGTGGCGAGTTTGTAGCTCGATGCGTGTTGTCGCGGTGAAGGTAGAGCACCGAGGCACGGTGGTTTATTCTGACGATTGAGATCCCGACACGGAAGTGGGAGGTAATCAACATGGACTTTATCACGGGATTACCTCGCACTCGGAGGAGACATGATTCTATATGGGTTATCGTCGACGGTGTGAAATCAGCCACTTTCTTCCGTCGGGCGACTTTCGGTGAGGATTATGCGAACTTTACCTCAGAGATCGTCGGTCGCATGGAGTGCCTATTTTGATCATATCGACGAGAGCCGGTTTACGGCTAACTTACGGAGGTCTTTCGAAGAGGTTTAGGGGCCAGTGAGCACGATGCTGCATTCCATCCACGAGCAGACGGACGGTGCGCGCTATCCAGACTCTTGAGGATATGCTGCGAGCTGTGTTATCGACTTCAGGGGTAGCTGGGAGGATCATTTGCCTCTAGTTGAGTTTGCGTATAATAATAGCTACCACTCCAGTATTCAGATGGCGCCTTATGAGGCCTTGTATGGGAGAAAGTGCAGATCGCCTATAGGTTGGTTCGATGTAGGCGAGGTGCAGCTAGTGGGACCAGATTTGGTGCAGTGACGGTGGAGAAGGTGAATCTTATCCGAAGGCGGCTATTGGCGACTCGAGTCGGCCAGTCGTATCACAGATCATCGTCGTCGGCATCTTGAGTTCGAGGTTCATGATTGGGTTTTCTAAAGGTGTCACCCATGAAGGCGTGATGACATTCGGGAAGAAGGAAACTCGGCCCAAGTACATTGGGCGTTTGATTGTCCGCGAGGTAGGCAAGGTTGCCTATGAGTTGAATCTGCCGTCCGATCTGGAGGCGTGCATCCGTGTTTCACGTTTCTATCTTTGAGGAGATGTATCGGGGATCCATCTAGAGTGCACCCGATTGACGATGTCCAGGTGACCGAGGGGTTATCGTATGAGGAGGTTCCCATAGCGATAATCGATCGTCAGGTTAGGCGTCTGCGAACGAAGGACGTGGCTTCCGTCAAAGTCTTGTGGCGGAACGAGCTCAGGGAGGAGATGACGTGGGAAGCTGAAGAGGACATGAGGCAGAAGTATCCTCACCTATTCCCCACACCTCCAGGTAATTCACTTTCCTACTTGTAAATTTTCATTATCGTTATGCCTAAGTGTTGTTTTGTGGCCGTGTGTGGCATTTGCAAACTGTTTAAGTTATGAAGGACCTTATCGTTAACTGTCTTGGGAAGGAACATTCGGGAAGAATGTTTCTATGGAGGTGAGAATGTTATACCCCGTATTTCCGGAGTATGTACGTGAGGGCGTACGTACGAAAGTTTAGCCTTAAAGTTAGGCCAAGTTCGAAATTTGTGCACAACTCGCTAAAAGAATCGTTTTCACGAAAGCGTTTCCACGACTTTCGTAGGGAAAATTCGGCTATGTCATTTAGTATTTTTGCGGATTTTTAGAAGGCGAAACATTTTGGACCAACGGGAGGCGACACTTGGCACCTCCAATTGGTGGACTTGAATCGCCCATGGGGACGAATTGGAGAGTAAGTTTGGCACGTTTTGTGCCTTGCACAAAGTCAAGGAGTTGGTAGGATATTTGTGTTTAGTTAATCCTCACCCTACACTTGCCTTGCACTTGTCTTAATCTTGGCCATTGGTTGGCCACCTCTTGACCTATAAATACCCCCTTAGAGATGAAGAGTTCTTCATCCACAAATTACTTTCAAGTCTTGAAAAACCCTCTCCTCTCCCTTGTAGCCTCTTTCGTCCAACACTCCCCCCCTCCCCTTGTGAAGTTTGGCCGAGGGCCTACCCCCCCTAGCCTAGCCGAAATCTACCCCCCTCCCTTGGTAGAAAAAGTTGCCTTCTAGTATTGTTATAATGCCCAAAATACCCTAGCCCAAATCCCTTAGTACTTAGTAGAAGTTGTGAAGAACTTCTAAGGTTTCCTTGGAGCATACAACTTAGGAGCAAAACCTTGCTCAGGCGCGACTTTATCTAGGATATTATTGGGCTTACCGAGGTAACTAATCCTAACCCTCTTTTGAATTAGAGAATACTTACTGTAGTATAAGAATAAGTATTAGATACTTAGAAGAATATTGCAGAATAGAATTGAACTGTTATCACAGTAGAAGGGTTTAAAAGAAGAATAATCAAATTGTACTTACATAGAATTTGTTTTCACGATGAACTTGAGTAGCTCACCGGGTAGGGAAGTACTGCCCAATTTTCCGTAGGATATAGAACCCTCTGTTTAGAACTGTTTACAAAGTAGTCTGAACGTTGATAGACGTGTCTGACTATTATAGGCTGATTCTCTGCGCGCGACATATTCAACTTGGCAGGTGGTTTTCGCTGAGAAGGTATGTGATTCTTCCTAAAGCATGATATTTTACAATATATATGTAGTACGGTAGACGTACATGTGTTAACTGAATAATAACTACGGCAATGTCTTTGACTTAAGCCTGAATAATACTTACGGTAATGCCTCACGGCTTAAGCCTGAATAATACTTACGGCAATGCCTCACGGCTTAAGCCTGAATAATAAAGATCTGAAAGCATTTCAAAAGAATACTGAATCATTTTTAACAGAAGAGAACTAATTGGTTTTTAAAACAGAAGCTTAAGAGTTATACTAGATTTATGGGAAGTTAAGTATAACCACTTAAGAATGATAAAAGAAACAGTTTGCCTATGTGTTTATAACAGACTTATATTGAATTGTGAAAAGAATAATAAGATGGTTTGATAAGTAGACATGATATGATGCTATGCGTGTTATTGTCTTGTAACGTTTGTATATGAGAGTATTCTTGTTGTGCTTTTGTTGTTTAAAGATAAGCTGTTATGTTAGTGTACTATCACTCACCTCTTGACATTTTACCGGGGGTTAAGCTGCCCTCCGATGCGGGGTAGACTCAGGCGGTCTGGGACCATGATTCGAGAATACCTCATGCGGGTCCAAGGGACCTATGCGGAGCTACGGGAGTTCCAGGTTAGTGATGCGGGGTTATACCTCATGCGGTCTATGTGGCCATGCGGACTACGAGTCGGGGCGATGCCGAGGAGTAGCTACCCTCGATGCGGGGTTATGTACCCTATGCGGGCCTATGTGAGTGGCCTATGCGGACTACGAGAGTCCAGGATTAGGCTTGCATGGTGATACTACGGGCAATTGGCCCTGCTTCGATCATTCGCAGCCTAGAAAAGACCTGTTGCAGTTTACCTATCGTTGCTCTTGTTTATGATGTGGCACTATGTGCGGTCCCCTTGGTTGTTTCATACATACTTGCAAAACTGATTTTAAAATGATATGTTTTCATTTAAGTATTTTACAGTTTCATATACTTAGTACCTGTTGTACTGACCTCCTTCGGGGGGCTGCGTTCATGCCGCGGTAAGAGCGGCAGTGCTAGATCCACATTCCTAGGATCTACGTTGGTGTCATGAGCTCAATCCTTTACGGAGGCTCTACTTTTGGGTATGATCTCCCTGTTGTAGATAGTTTTATCTGATCGGGGTATGGCGGCCCCGTCCGCCATAGTTGTATATTTCCTTAGAGGTGCAGTAGTCATGTTATGCGATGTCGGATGCTTGCTAAACCATGTTTATATATATATGCCGAAAGGCGATGTTTTCTCACTTAAACTGTGTCTTGTTTTATAAACTGTTTCATGTCTTGTTTTATATTTCCGCTGATTACTCTGATGTATGACTACTTGGGTGCCCCGGTAAGGCACCAGTCACGGGCCCCGGAATGGGTCGTGACAAAAACGCCCATGTTTCGTCCATTTGAGGGTGACAAGTGTCACCCTCCCGTTGGTCCAAAATATTTCATCTCTCGGAAAAATCCGCAAAAATAATAAATGACATAGCCGTAATTTTCCCTTTGCAAAGTCCGAAAAACGTTTCGTCGGAAAACGATTCTTTTCGCTAGTTGTGCACAAATTTCGCCACTTTGCCTACTTAAGGCTTAAACTTTTGTACGTACGCCCTCACGTACATACTCTGAAAATACGGGGTATAACAAGAAATCCCCTAACTTCTTATTAGTCTTATACATGTACACTCTCATTTAGGTTTACTTAAGGCACTAACATGACATTATAAATCCGGGAATCTAACCCGCCTCCTGGTCACATGCCCCGGAATCCCACATCGAAAGCATGTCCAAGGAGTAACACAAATAATGGAAGCATACCCGTGGAATCCCACATCACTGTCGGTACGTCCAAGTAAACTCACAACAAGACAGCCGACCCTCCAACCGAGAGTCG
Organism: Przewalskia tangutica; assembly: GCA_029844215.1. Lineage (NCBI taxonomy): Eukaryota > Viridiplantae > Streptophyta > Magnoliopsida > Solanales > Solanaceae > Przewalskia > Przewalskia tangutica. The sequence goes on along the minus strand of CM056724.1, from coordinate 66,755,976 downwards.
CGGCAACGTAATAAAACATAATACTAGTACTCAAATGCTATCACCAGCACACATTGGCAATTCTCAATTAAACAAGCCAAAGTACTTATCAAGGCACACATAGAATAATTCTCAATTAAACAAGCCAAAGTACTTATCAAGGCACACATAGCATAATTCTCAATTAATCAAGCCAAAGTACTACGTACGTACATTCTTTTCAAAAGACTCCTTTTTACGTAAAACCCCAAGATACTAACACCCGTAGTATCAAGGTGTGTCTATTTTTCAAGGTAGGTTACTACACTTTTAGAAAACTCTTTTCAAAGCTTGAAATCAAGTAACCTCAAATTTTCACAATCTAGGCAACTTATGCCTAATAATCAAAATAGACAACTTTCTTAACCTCCCATAAAGCCGTTATAACCAACTTCCCATAAAACCGTTATAACCCTTTATGGTTTTAGACATATTCATTCCTTTTTATAACCAAGAGACTTATACTTAAAACCAAGTATCACATACTTACCAATCAAGTTTCTTAACTTTCAAAATACTTCAAGTCTCTTAATATTTAGAAAACAAGTTTCTTCTACTTTTAAACCTCAAGTAACTCACACCTTTAAAACAAGTTACTTCTCTTAAATCATGTCATTTCTCTTCTCTTAAAACAATTAAGTAAATCACTCATTTGACTCCCCTAAAGTCATTATAATGACCTTTAGGTTTTGGAACTAAGGCACTAGCCAAAAGGTTTGGAAACCACTTCCTTTTCAAGACTCCATGTACTTTAAGTAAAATACTTTCACTTTTAAGAATCCAACTTCACTAAGGCAATGGATTATACAACTTATAATTTAAACATCAAAGTACAATCAAGGAAGTACATAGAACAAATTCTATTTTAGGCAATCCAAATACAACCAAGGAATGGATCATTTAAGGAGTAGGACATACTTTCTTTATCTTAAGGAATCATGCTAGAAGAGGAGATAGTTCACATACTTTTTCGGCTAAATCCACAAGCTAAGCTGAATACGCCGTACGTAGAAGTGTCAACCTATAATGGTCACAACAAGACTATCAACTTCTAGTCTCTAACGTAGAATAATACTAAGTATACGGTCTCTAATTCTATGGAAAATCGGGCAGCACTTCCTTTGTTTCTACTCACTTTTCCACCTTTTTCAAGGCCTAATACAATAACCAACACGCCACATTTAAGGCTCAAAACAACAACCAAACAAAGGGGATTACACGCCTTACAATACGTGTAAAATTCTGCCCCACAATAATACGAAGTAGTTCCATATTCAAGCCATTCTCGGCCAACAACATAACCAACAATTTAAAGTCTTTTCCAACCCTTTTCCAATTCCAAGTTCTAAGGTCTAACATGTTATATAGTCATAAACAACTTCAACAACTACAATTTCCTTCTTTATACAACATGCGACGACTTAAACTAATAATCGACTTGAATTGTAATCTTAAGGCTAACATGCTAGTTTTCGGATTAGGGTTCCAATAGCCAATATACTTATCAAACCTCATAAAATATAACTCATGCTTGCTAATATCCATAGCTACAATGATAAGTAAACCTTAATTGCTAAAACGACAAAAGTTATACCTTTATAAGCCCTTAAAATTTCCAAGATTTAAAGTCGCGCCTTAGCAATTCTTAGCTCCTTTCCTTATGTTCCAATCCGCTGAGCACTCGTAGGCCTATGAAGAACCCATCTTCAAGTTCCAACTTCAAAGTTGAAGAATTCCTTAAGTTTCCGCCTTGCGACTAATACGAAAACATCGTTTTTCCGAAATCTTTCTATTGATATATCCTTACAATACCCTTAGGGACATTGGGTTAAAGTCTTGTGAACAAAGGATCAAAACTACAAAAAATTTGTGTGGATAGTGGACCAAACCCGAGAGCTTAATGGAAGAACAAGACTAGTGTGAAATTTTCTAAGTGTTGGAAGACCTTGTCTTGCTACTTGATTAGTATATATAACACAATGGAAGGCTTAGATTACAACACATGAGTGGCTAGGATGAGTTTCACTAGGATTAAGCACAAGTGGCAAGTTGACTTGGTCAACAATCTCAAGCTAGCAAGACTTGATCTTTTACCATGGTCAATGACCATTATACCCTTGCAAAATTTCGTCCAAGTTCAAGTGGGGGAGGTGCCACATGTCGCTCTCTCATTCGTCCAAAAATTCCGTAACCCTCGTGGGCCCCACAAAACGTAAAATTCCTCGGGTGGGCCCCACATGACCAAATCCGTAAAAATAAATTTCCATAATGTTAATAAGTTCCATAATCCTCAAATAATACATTTTGAGAATCCAATTCTCATCAACGAACATTTTTCCTTTCCGACGTTCGGAAGATTTTCCGTCGGAAAAACAATTCTCCCTTTCGTACTAATTTCCAAGTCTTGATTCCTTACATACATTCTCTTATACATGTCCTGGACTTACGGGATGTAATAAGGAGGGTAAGTATGGTATGATTCACTTGCTTCAAAAGAACTCCGGATGAGAAGAATTCTTGTACACTTCTTACTACATCATGCCCCACATCCCTCTATCTTTTCTTGAAGAAGGCAGCTGAAAAACCATCTGGGCTAGGTTCCTTGTCATTTCCTATATCGGAAAGAGCCTCCCAAATCTCCTTAGGGGAGATAGTATGCAAAAGGTGTAGTCCATCTTCCTCTCCTAGCTTCGGGCCACAATCCAGTACCGCGGGATCAATGTTGGTTGAGGACCGAGATAAGCCTAAAAGATCTTTATAAAACTCTACAAGTATCTCTCTTACTTCCCCGGGAGATGTTGTGGTAGTTCCGTTGGCCTTAACAAGGTAGTTGATTGAGTTCCTGACATTACTCCTCTTGATCAAGCTGTGAAAATATTTGGAGCATCTATCACTCCCAATCAAGTGCTTTTGTGTCACGACCCGAACCCGGGCCCGTGACTGGTGCCTTACCCCGGGCACCCTAGTGATACAACATCAGAGAAAATCAGCGGAAATAAAAACATGAACATGAATTTAGAGACAAAATAAATAAACAGGCCAACCAAAACAGTTGCCTTCATCATATATACATAAATACCCGAACAGTTATCCTTTTTACAAACCACCTTGCGATTACTCTGCACCTCTAGAGTTTATACAAAAACTATGACGGGACGGGGCCCGCCATACCCACAGATGTACAAGAACCTACGGACTCGTGGTAACATACCAAAGATAAGCCTCAGAAGGCGGAGCTTCCCAACGCTGAAAGGTGATCCTAAGCGGGGATCGGCGGCCGATGTACCTCTACTGCGGCGTGAGCGGCCACGAAGGAGGTCGATCTGATAGGTACCAAGTATGTGAAAGCGTAAAATCTGCAGCCCGAAATCATAATAGTCTATAAAGCGAGAGGCGGTATGATAGCAAACTACGATACATACATGCCAGATTATATCAATTCGGTCTCGCGCCAACATCAATCTGCGGTAGTACGCCCGCCGCTGCGATGATCATGATATGATAACAACAAGATAGCAATCCAAATGGGAGCATACCCGTGCGCTACACATCGTGTCAGTATGTCCAAAGGGAACAAATAAGACAACATTCCAAATACCCGTGCGCTACGCATCGTGTCGATGAGTCGAGGAAACAATAAGACAGCATTCCAAATGGAAGCATGCGTGCGCTACGCGTCGTGTCGGTATGTCCAAGGGAAACAATAAGCAACAAGCGGTAATCAAAGTGGAAGCATGCGTGCGCTACGCGTCGTGTCGGTATGTCCAAAGTGATTTAACAAAAGTAACACTATCAGCGAGAACGTGCGTGGAATTTCTACGTCATTTGCCGCGTCGAGTAAGTTCTCAACAAGTCAACCGACCCTCCATCGAGAGACGCGGTAGTATAGAAACACAATTCTTGCACAACAAAGGCTATCACAACAAGCATAGGCAAGTTTCACAACAACAAGCATAGGCAAGTTTCACAACAACAAGCATAGGCAAGTTTATACACAACTCGAAGTACTTTCATTTTATACCCAAGTTCGGGTTTTACCCCTAAAGTACTACGTACGTTAAATTCCTTTTAAAGAGATTTATTCCTTTTATAAAAGTCACCCGATACCCGTAGTATAAAAATAGAGTGACTTATATCTTTTAAGTAAACTAAAACAACTTCCATACTATCCTTTTTAAAACCAAATTAAAGGCAACACCATGCCTTCTTTTAGACCAAAACACTTCTCTTTTTAAAGTCAAGTTACCACCTTAAAACCGGTGATAAAACCTTCTTTTGTTTTCATAACGTCGTTATAACCAACTTCCCATAAAAATTTGTTATAACCGTTATGTTTTAAACCATTTTAAGACAACCTGATGCCTTTTCTTTACCCTAAAGTTCCGGTTTGCCTAATTTCAATTCAAGTCTCTTTTTAGAAAAGTTTCATAGTTGATGTCTTAATCTCCTTTAAAACAATTGAGTAACATATGCCACTGGCGAGTAGGTTATTCTTGATCATAATCAATCTTATTAAGCGACCATGATCTAGAAAATGTAATATCATTTTGTCTCATCTTAGCTTCTATGCGGATGGAGGTTTCTACGGTTTTAATAATACTTAGTTAGTCATTACATTTTCCTTTATTAGCTGCAGTGGCTTGTTCGATACACATTCTGATTTCCGAATCAGTAAAACATTATTCCTTTTAAAAATCAAGTACTCATTACTCACGAATGAGGTTTCACACTAACATCCATATCAAGTCAAGTCTCTTAAGACGTTATACCTAACTTCCCATAAAGCTAGTATAACTCTTATGTTTTCAAAACCAAGTATTACTCTTCTTTCAAAGCGGTTTCTTAATGAAATACTTCAAATGCTTTATTATCACACATCAAGTCGGTTATAAGTCAAATCGATTACCTTTTAACAATCACAAAGCATTTTCTTATCTACATAAAGTCGTTATAACCAACCTCATAAAAGCGTTATAACACTTTATGTCTCAAACCAATCAAATACATTTAGCACGTATGCGTCTACCGTACTACATAGTTACACACATATCATGCTAGAAAAGATAGGAAGAGGTTCACATACCTCGCGACGATTATCGACTAATATCCAAACGCTCAAGTACCTCAACCGCTGCGCTACACTCTCGATCAAGCGGTCACTCCACCACGTAGTACTACAACCTATAGAGGCCACAGCGCCTATTAATATCTTTTAGATCGGCGTAGAATATTCTCTGAGAAAATTCGGACACCTCCCCGCAACAACGTAAATCTCTCTCTCTATCGGTGCTACCAAGCCAACCGAGGGTTAACACGCCTAACCGGGCGTGTACAATTCTACTACGGTAATGCTACACAAGTCTCATGTCTGATCTATGTAATTCTGATTCGATTCTCTTCTTTAAATTCGGGCTTAAGTCGCAAGACATTGCGTAAGTATTATTCGAGCTTAAGTCAAAAGACATTGCGCACAATTATAATGTTCAGTTCTATATATAGTATACTTCAACTATATATTCCTACAACATGTAATTTCCAATTACAATAGAAGGTCAAGAGTGTTTACCTCGATAAGCCCAAAATTATCCGAGTTTAAATGTCGATCTGAGCAAGGTTTAGCTCTCTACTCAGTGCGCTCAGGCCGCTCAACCAACCCTTAGAAGTTCTAACCAACTTCTACTTATAACTTCAACTACGGTGAAGATTTACTTAGGGTTTCGTTTGTGGTGAGGAAGTATAATAGTATTTTACGGGCTTTTGTACAAGTGTAACTTTGGGAATACTACAAGGTATTTGGGCCAGTATTTGGACATTATAACACTACTAGGAGAGTATTTATATACCACAAAGGGGTATTTATACGAGACAACAAGGCTAGGGGTACCCCTGGCTGAGAGCACCACAAAGGGGAGGGAGGCCTCGGCCAAGACTCTCAAAGGAGGGGAGAGTTGGGCCGAACTCAACACTAAAGGGGAGGATTTTTAACACTTAGAAAAGAGTTTTGGATGAAGAAAGTTCATCACTTAGAGGGTATTTATAGGTCAAGTGAAGGCCAACCAATGGCCAAGATGAAGACAAGTGCATAGCAAGTGTAAGGCCAAGATTTAGCCATGTGCTACCTTATCCATCTACACAAAAATATCCTACCTAACCCTTGACCAAAATTTCACACCAAAAGCGTGCAAGACTTAGCCCAATTGTCGTCAACCTCTTTCCAATGTGAGGTGACACATGTCACCCTCCGTTGGTCCAAAATGTTTCGTCTCTCGGAAAAATCCATAAAAATTATTAATGACATAGCGAATTTTCCATTCGAAAGAATGAAACGTTTCGTCGAAAAACGACTCCTTTCGGGTGTTGTGTACAAATTTGAAACTAGCCAACTTTAAGGCTCAAATTGTATACGTCGCCTCACGTACATACTGCGGAAATACGGTATAACATTCTCCCCTCGCTAGAAACATTCGTCCGAATGTTCCTTCTCAACAGAATAACGAAGAAGTTCTTCTAACAAGTTTCCAACGCCACACCGCCACGAAATATCACACGTTCTCTTCCTTCCTTACTCGTCGTGCCGCTTCTGACACTTGAACTCTTCTAGTATACGTACCACACTTGATCATCGCTTGATTCCGATACTTTGGAGTCACAACCTCGAACTTGGTCATCTTACTAGCTTCACTCTGTCTTCACGATCCGCACGGTCGAACATATCCACGAACTCATACGATGGTTATCTAATCATGGGCCTAGCACCTCGTGACCTACCACTGGCGGGACCACCCGAGCTGACCCCACTTTGAAACCGGCGCGGGTTGGCCCTCAACATGGCTGACCCGACCACTTACGCATCACGCTCTTGTTCCCGATCCGAACAATCTTACCTCTACAGTCATGAAAGCTACCACTTCCGTTTTACACTACCCAGAAATTTTCCCCACAATTACTCTACGTATGATAATACACTCGACAAAGATCACCCGAGATCTTGTGCTCAAGCGACCTTACATCTAAGGTCTCAGTGTAATATTCTAAGGTTCATCATTTCTCACTTTGAGCTTACCTTTTTCACTAACGAGGTTTCTAAATCACATTTTAGCACAAAGCTATCGAACATAACACTAAACACATCATCACAACATCAATACATACAAAACTCTAGAGGTTAAGGATATACACGAAAATAGGCGATTGAGGGCGCTAAAGCGGGAACTTCCGCGACCTCTCAGTGGCCGGTGTATGAACATCTGCTGACTATGGGAGGTGAAGAACCATAGCAGATCCGTGAGCATGCTATCTACCAGCGCTACCCACAGACGGACAATTTCTCCCAAAATGGCCTGCGTCGCATGTAAAACAAACTCCGGACTAGCACGACACTCACCGTGGAGTCTACCACGGCGTCATCCTGGCAGGTAGGGTGGCTTGGTGGCTAAGACCTCTGCTCTCTCGAAACTCTGAACCCTTGGAGCCACGACTGCTCACGAGTACTCTGGGTGCTCACGAAGATTGTGGAGGACCACTCTGTCTTGGCGGAGGCGCATAACTAGTCTGGCTGGCGGCGGTCCGCCTCGAAAGTCACCAAAGGACCTGCTTTGCAGCCCTCTTACTGCGACCTTGGTTATTTCGTCGATTTCTCGCTCACGACCTCCAGTGCATAAGCTGCATGCGGGCAATGTCCATGCCGGTGAAGAGCTACACCGAACAACTCTGCTAGGTAATCATCGAGCCTGTAACATATCGGTGCACTCGATCCTCCATACTAGCTACTAATGCGAGGGCGTCGCCAATGAGTCGAACTCACATTGTACTCCCGAACGTCGCGGATTACGCGCAACACCAAAAATCATGCGCGAGCCCTCGCCGTGATTGGCGTGAAGTGTGCAAGAAATGCCTTTGAGAACTTCGTCCCATAAAGCGGAAGTGCATGCTCTCCCGGGACGGCTCGCGAATCAAACGATCATTGCGGTATCACGCGGCCGATGCGAACCTAGGACCACCGACTCGGTCTCCGATGCCTTGATCACTCTCATGATCGCTGCAATCGCCGGATGAACTCCTGCGGATCATCCTCGTGCCTCGACCCATAAAACTCTGGCGGGTTACATCTCGGAAAATCCGTAATCTCAAATGCGCTCGGGGTGAACTACGGGTGCTCTTTGGAGGCTGCTGCGTCGATCTATCTCAAGTCGCCTGACCACGGCCGTAATCGGGCCCGTCTTGTAACCCGTCTCCTGCGCGGCTGTGGGGTGGAGGCTCGAGTCTTGTGGTCTCTGTGAGACTGCGCCATTTCTACTCGTATCTCCCTCTGCGCCTTGCCGCCAGGCGGGTTGCCTTGCGGAGGCATAGCGGTAAAAGCGAGATACGTCGGAGGGTTGACTTACAACACAACTCTAAGGCACGATCTCGGAATGAGAAGAATGGAAACCAATCCTAAATGTCCTGCGGCCTCACGATTATAGATGTGGTGCACAACACATCGATAATCAAGACTCTACTGAACAGATGCGTAGACACTTTCCGAGACTAAGCGCTCGATACCACTTTTGTCACGACCGAACCGGGCGTGGTAGTGCCTACCGGGCACCCTGGTGATACAACATCGAGAGAAAATCAGCGGAAATAAAAACATGAACATGAATTTAGAGACAAAATAAATAAGCAGGCCAACCAAAGCAGTTGCCTTCATCATATATACATAAATACCGACGGTTATCCTTTTTACAAACCACCTTGCGATTACTCTGCACCTCTAAGAGTTTATCTGACAACTATGACGGGACGGGGCCCGCCATACCACGAATGTACAAGAACCCTACGGACTCGGGTAACATGCAAAGATAAGCCTCAGAAGGAACGGAGCTTCCCAACACGCGAAAGGTGATCCTAAGCGGGGATCGACGGCCGATGTACCTCTCTACTGCGGCATGAGCGCAGCCCGAAGGAGGTCGATCTGACAATTATCAAGTATGTGAAGCGTAAATCATGCATCGAAATCATAATAGTCTATAAAGCGAGAGACGGTATGATAACCAAACTACGATGCATACACATATGATTATATCAATTCGGGTCTCACGCCACAACATCAATCACTGCGTGGAGTACCTTCCGCCATGAAGCGATGCATGATATGATAACAACAAGATAGCAATCCAAATGGGAGCATACGTGCGCTACACATCGTGTCGGTATGTCAAAGGAACAAATAAGACAACATTCCAAATGGAAGCATACGTGCGCTACGCGTCGTGTCGATGAGTCGAAGAAACAATAAGACGGCATTCCAAATGGAAGCATGCGTGCGCTACCCGTCGTGTCGGTATGTCCAAGGAAACAATAAGCAACAAGCGGTAATCAAAGTGGAAGCATACGATGCGCTACGCGTCGTGTCGTATGTCAAAGTGATTTAACAAAGTAACACTATCAGCGAGGAGCGTGCGTGGAATTTCTACGTCGCTGTTGCGCGTCAAGTAAGTTCTCAACAAGTCAACCGACCCTCGTGAGACGCGGTAGTATAGAAACACAATTCTTGCACAACAAAGGCTATCACAACAAGCATAGGCAAGTTTCACAACAACAAGCATAGGCAAGTTTCACAACAACAAGCATAGGCAAGTTTCACAACAACAAGCATAAGCAAGTTTATACCTGACTCGAAGTACTTTCATTTTATGCCCAAGTTGGGTTTTACCTAAAGTACTACGTACGTTAAATTCCTTTTAAAGAGATTTATTCCTTTTATAAAAGTCACCCGATACCCATAGTATAAAAATAGAGTGACTTATATCTTTTAAGTAAACTAAAACAACTTCCATACTATCCTTTTTAAAACCAAATTAAAGGCAACACCATGCCTTCTTTTAGACAAAACACTTCTCTTTTTAAAGTCAAGTTACCACCTTAAAACCGGTGATAAAACCTTCTTTTGTTTTCATAACGTCGTTATAACCAACTTCCCATAAAATTTATATATAACGTTATGTTTTAAACCATTTTAAGACAACACAATGCCTTTTCTTTACCCTAAAGTTCCAGTTTGCCTAATTTCAATTACGCAAGTCTCTTTTTAGAAAAGTTTCATAGTTCAATGTCTTAATCTCCTTTAAAACAATTGAGTAACATATGCCACTAAAGTAGGTTATTCTTGATCATAATCAATCTTATTAAGCGACCATGATCTAGAAAATGTAATATCATTTTGTCTCATCTTAGCTTATGCGGATGGAGGTTTCTCTTGGTTTTAATAATACTTCGTTAGTCATTACATTTTCCTTTATTAGCTGCGATGATGGCTTGTTCGATACTTATTCTGATTTCCGAATCAGTAAAACATTATTCCTTTTAAAAATCAAGTACTCATTACTCACGAATGAGGTTTCACACTAACATCCATATCAAGTCAAGTCTCTTAAGACGTTATACCTAACTTCCCATAAAGCTAGTATAACTCTTATGTTTTCAAAACCAAGTATTACTCTTCTTTCAAAGCGGTTTCTTAATTAAATACTTCATATGCTTTATTATCACAAATCAAGTCGGTTATAAGTCAAATCGATTTACCTTTTAACAATCACAAAGCATTTTCTTATCTACATAAAGTCGTTATAACTAACCTCATAAAGCCGTTATAACACTTTATGTCTCAAACCAATCAAATACATTTAGCACGTATGCGTCTCCGTACTACATAGTTACACACATATCATGCTAGAAAAGATAGGAAGAGGTTCACATACCTCGCGACGATTATCGACTAATAGCCAAGCGCTCAAGTACCTCAAACCGCTGCTACACTCTCGATCAAGCGGATCACTCCTGCGTAGTACTACAACTGTAGAGGCCACAAGCGCCTATTAATATCTTTTAGATCCGGCGTAGAATATTCTCTGAGAAAATTCGGCACCTCCCGCATGGCGGCGTAAATCTCTCTCTATCGGTCGGCTACCAAGCCAACGAGGGGTTAACACGTCTAACCGGGCGTGTACAATTCTACTACGGTAATGCTACACAAGTCTCATGTCTGATCTATGTAATTCTGATTCGATTCTCTTCTTTAAATTCGGGCTTAAGTCGCAAGACATTCTGTAAGTATTATTCGAGCTTAAGTCAAAAGACATTGCCGCACAATTATAATGTTCAGTTCTATATATAGTATACTTCAACTATATATTCCTACAACATGTAATTTCCAATTACAATAGAAGGTCAAGAGTGTTTACCTCGATAAGCCCAAAATTATCCGAGTTTAAATGTCGATCTGAGCAAGGTTTAGCTCTACTCAGTGCGCTCAGGCCGCTCCAACCAACCCTTAGAAGTTCTAACCAACTTCTACTTATAACTTCAACTACGGGTGAAGATTTACTTAGGGTTTCGTTTGTGGTGAGGAAGTATAATAGTATTTTAGGCTTTTGTACAAGTGTAACTTTGGGAATACTACAAGGTATTTGGGCCAAGGTATTTGGACATTATAACACTACTAGGAGAGTATTTATATACCACAAAAGGGGGGTATTTATACGAGACAACAAGGCTAGGGGGGTACCCCTCGGCTAGGGCACCACAAGGGGAGGAGGCCTGGCAAGACTCTCAAAGGAGGGGAGAGTTGGGCGAACTCAACACTAAAGGGGAGGATTTTTAACACTTAGAAAAAGATTTTTGGATGAAGACAGTTCATCACTTAGAGGGGTATTTATAGGTCAAGTGAAGGCCAACCAATGGCCAAGATGAAGACAAGTGCATAGCAAGTGTAAGACCAAGATTTAGCCATGTGCTACCTTATCCATCTACACAAAAATATCCTACCTAACCCTTGACCAAAATTTCACACCAAAAACGTGCAAGACTTAGCCCAATTGCCGTCAACCTCTTCCAATGTGAGGTGACACGTATCGCCTCCGTTAATCCAAAATGTTTAAATCTCTCGGAAAAATCCATAAAAATTATTAATGACATAGCGAATTTTCCTTGAAAGCGTGGAAACGTTTCGTCGAAAAACGACTCTTTTCGGGTGTTGTGTACAAATTTCGAAACTAGCCAACTTTAAGGCTCAAATTGTATACGTACGCCCTCACGTACATACTCTGGAAATACGGGGTATAACATTTTGCCTCGATTTTTGTCTTATGAAGTGTCTCTCGGCTTCAAGCAAGAGGTTTGCTCTAGCTCTTAAGGACTTAACATTGGATTTTAGTTCATCATCAAATGGATTTTCCATATGCGCATTAATATCCTCCTTGAACTCCATGTTTGCCGCATTTGATCTTTGTTCTATGCTTCCAAATTCACTCGTGTTCAATTCTCGCAATGGCTTTTTCAAAGACTTCAATTTTGTGGCTAATATGAATTGGGCAGATCCCAATATGCGCTGCCTCCAGCATGAAGTCAGTATGTTCTCGAATGCGGGATGTGAGAGCCATATGTTCATGAACTGGAAAGGTCGTTTCCCAATACTAGAGGATGTAATTACCGAAGCTACCACGGGGCAATGATCCGAGACTGGTTCCATAGACAAGGAGTTGGTTGTGCATTCTAGATTCAAATCACTCCAATGTTGATTCATCATCACTCTATCAAGCTTGGACCATATCGAACCATTCGTCCAAGTGTAGATGGAACCGGAAGAAGGAGTGTCATCTAGTCCATGAGCAATTCTGAATTCTACAAGATCCCTAAGTGCATAAGAAGTGAGAGGGGGACCACCCGCCTTATCATGTGGGTAGCAATAGGTGTTAAAATCTCAAATAATCATCCAAGGCTTGGCAATGCCAATGCCCAAGTGGGTAAGGTGATGCCAAAGCTTTCTTCTTTCCGGGATGCTATAAACCGGATACACAAATGTGGCAAGGAAGGACACTTGTGTTGTATTACATCTTGCTTGTACATGAATATGTTGAGAGTCCATTCCAAGCACTTCACAACTAACTCTGGAGGGGTCCCAAAGTATTAACATTCTTCCGCCATCAATGAAATCTATGTTGGAGCAAAAATTCCAAGCTAGGAATCTTTGAGATGTAAAAGAGTCTATTCGTGCTCGAGAGAATTTAGTTTCTATTAGACACATCATTGCAACATCATGTTGTTTTGTGAGCCTACACACAAGAGTTTGCGTGACTGCCCTATCCTTTTGTCCGCAAAGACCCCGGACATTCCAACAAAGTACTTTCATTAAGAAACAAATGAGGTTTTGGTAGCACCTCCGCGCTTTACGGTCTTTGCCATACTACTACCCTTTGGCGTATTTTTCCTTGAAATTACTTCTTTCCATCCCTCGTCCTTGTTGTTGGAAGTCAAGGCAGGGGTTCCAGCCAGGATATGTTCCCCGCGTTCAAAGTTTATGCACTGTGATGCATAATTAGAATCTTCCGTAGTACTCTTGCAGATTACCCCATCTAGTGAAGTTTGCGGGTCCATTGGTGTGCTAGAATCAGTATGTATTGTCTCAAATCTCCTACTATCATAATGCGCAAGGCCAGCATAGGGGTGATGGCTTGAGGACCCCTCTTGTGCAACCCGTAAACTCGATGAGCCAGGCTGACCCGCAACCGAAGGAATTCCCAAATTCAGAGCTTCTCCCACACTTCCGGGAATATAAGGTAGTGTTTGCTCACTATTCTCTATATCCATCAAGTTTTCACTACCTACTGGATGTTGACTAGGTGGCGGATCAGGGCAAAGAGGGCCGGTTTTACCCGTAGCAGTGTCAGCACCCGAACTTGTAGAAACTCCACCATTGCTAGGAGGTACCAATGGATTGCGGTTTTTCTGGGCTTCTTGAGCATTGATACCTTGCATCAGTTTTCTACACTTCAAGTGGTTGTGTCCAAAAGACGCATAATGATAGCAAAAATCCGGGTAGTTCTCATATTTCACCTTTTGGGTATACCTTCTATTGTCGGAAAGTTTGACACCAAATTCCATAACCGGTTCTTTGCTGACATCTACTTCCACTAAGACTCTTGCATAATTCATTTTTGACATCTCCTTAATGTATTGATCCGTGTATAGAGGCTTCCTCACACGCGAATCAATCTTGCTAAGGCCTGTTGCACTCCAAATCGAGAGGGGGATGTCATGGAAAGTGACCCAGATTGGGATGTCCATGAATAAGTCATCTGTTAATAAAACTCCCTTATTAATAGGTTTTAGCATCATAGTTTTACCGAAGACCATATATGGGCCGCCATGAAGTACATTTGTGCGATCTTCTTTCGTCATGAATTTGAAAATTGTCCATCATTTGCCATACGGGATAATACGACACTTCACTCCCCATCCCTTCACAATAGAATTTAATGTCTCTCTTCCCGGGAAAGGACCCGTGAAGCACCCTATTAGGCAATATCCCCAGGTTTCAATGAAGGGGACTTCATCCGTAGCTTCAAGTTCCACATCTTCTCCTTGTTGTTCAATAAATTGTAACTTCATACCCTTTGCTTCAAGTCTGCTAACCGCAAAGACTCCCGCATAAGTTTTCTTAGGCGGAATGGAACCTTTGCGTTGATACGGGGGTAAATCATTAATTGTTTCATCAACGGGTGGGGTCTCATGTTGGTCTCTATTTTCATTTGTGGGCAAATTATCAGTAGATTTCCCGTGAGGTGTAGACTGATGGAAATGGTTAGAGGGAATAGAGCTCGGACCCGCTTTAGGAGATAGGATGCGTGTGCCATTTGGAATAGTAGGGAAATTTTCATGAATTCCGGGTGGTATTGATGGTTGGAAGGAAATTGGGGGTGTGTCATCTTGGATTTCGGGGAGCATTGAAGAAGTAGAAGATGAGAGAGGAGGATTGTTATTAACGTTTCCCATACCCAAGGAAGAAGTAAAGACAAATGAGCTATTGAGATTCTTGTGTTGGAGACCGCTAAGCAAACTGGCTAAAGTAGGAAAAGACTCATTAGTAACACTTAATGAATTCGAAGGATGTTGCCCCATTAAGTGAGGTGACTCTTTGGCTCCCGCAGTATTAAAGTGTGACTCTTTGGTTCCCGCGGTATTAAAGTTTGGAGAGTAACTAGGCTCCTTGGGGGCAGATGGCCCTTCAGTTCTCCCAATTTTCATTGAACCATGAATACCGGTAATAACCTTGGGCCCATGGACTCCCGCCTGACCCGCCTTAGCCATTTGACCCGTACCCTGACCCGGTTTTGACCCGAGGATACCGTCATGCATTGTCTTGTCGATTGCAATTCCTGGCCCTGATTCTCTAACTTTTCCGGCTTGCCTGAGTAAGTTTCCAGGTTGTGAAGAGATTATTTTAGTGTCGTGGTTGCCATGCTCTTCCGTTATGGTCCCGGAGCTTACCAATTGACTTGTGATAGAATCACCATCCCTAGGAGAGAGATGAGTGTCTTTAGCTATCCGAATTTCCCTACCATTGCCGGGAGATTCGGAATAGTCTTTTCCAATAGGCTTGTGGACAGTGTTACAGTCATCTATTGTAGTCACTTCTGGAGTAGTATTAGGAGAAATCATTTCCGGATTGATGGTGTTAACATGAAACTTTCCACCTTCGAACTCACTTATATCCAAGCTCTCGATTTCTATACTTTTTCCCCATTCATGTATCCTTTGCAGCGTAAAATCATCTACCACATGCTCAAGTGGAATGCGCAAATCAGGCGGAACATGTACTAACACCGTGGGATCCGAAATTGTCGGAATTAAGTTTTCCTCAACTATGGTTGGACTTCCACCGTTCTTTTTCTTTTTCTTGGTTCTAGACTTCGTAGATCCTCCGGAACCTCCGAAATCATTGCTAGAGCGAGTATAACGCTTAGTCTTTTTCATGTCATGAACATTAGGCTTCGATCAGGGAAGAGACAATTGTTAATTTTAGAGGGAGACGGACAAACCGAAAGAGCAACTAAGGGAAAAACTGTTATACCCCGTATTTCCAGAGTATGTACGTATGGACGTACGTACGAAATTTGAGCCTTAAGTTAGGCATTGGATTCGAAATTTGGGCACGTGCGATTAAGTCGTTTTTACGGCGAAACGTTTCCACGACTACGTTGGAGAAATTCCGGCTATGTCATTTAGTATTTTTGCGGATTTTTCCGAAGCGGAACATTTTTGGACCAACGGGAGGTGACACTTGTCACCCTCGTTGGGCAGCAAAGAGGAGGCTTGGCGCGCCGATTGGTCCTCCTTTTGTGCCTTGCTTTGTGGCTTGTTTTGTGGAGTGTTTTGTGGAGTGTTTTGTGGGTGCACTTGGCTTGATCTTGGCCTTACACTTGCCTTGCACATGGCTTGATCTTGGCCATTGGTTGGCCTTTGGTTTTGCTATAAATACCCCCTCTCTTTGAAGACTTCTTCATCCACTCTTCACTTGCCTAAGTCTTGAGAACCCCTCCCCTCCCTCTTGTTGACTCTCGTCCAAGAGCCCCTCTCCCCCTTGTGAAGGCCTATTCGCAGAAACCTTCCCACTTTGTGAGCCTAAAGCGAGAACACCCCACTCCTTAGGGTGTTGTTCTCGTGTGGTACCCCCCTTTTGTGGTATTGAAATACTCCTCCAAGTATTGTTATAATGCCCAAAATACCTTAGCCTTATACCTTGTAGTATTCCAAAGTTACCTCTATACGTAGAGTCCGGAAATACTACCTTTTGTCCTTTTAGTCTCAAACCGAAACCCTAAGGAAACCTTGTGTTGGTTGAAGTTTTGGAGTAGAAGTTGGTTAGAACTTCTAAGGGTTGTTGGAGCGGATTGGAGCACTCGGAGTAGGAGCTAAACCTTGCTCAGGAGCGACTTTAAACTCGGATAATTTTTGGGCTTATCGAGGTAAATATCTTGTCCCCCTATTGTAATTGGAAATTACATAAGTGTTGAAATATAGTGTTGTATACTATATATAGAACTGAACGTAGTTGTTGGCAATGTCTTTTGACTTAAGCCTGAAGAATAAAGAACTGAATCAGTAATTACATAGGTGTATTACGATGAACTTGTGTAGTATTCTTGTATAGTAGAATTATGCAGCGTCGGTTAGGCGTGTTAACCCCCGGTTGGCTTGGTAGCCGCCTCGATGAAGAGAGGAGTTTTACGCTGTTTGCGGGGAGGTCTTCGAATTTTCTGTAGAATGTTCTACGTTAAGATCTAGATTTTTAATAAGCGCCTTGTGGCCTTATAGGTTGAAGTGCTACGTGTGACGTAATCTTCTGGACTAAGGAGTAGCCGACGGTTTGAGGTACTCGGAGCGTTTTGCTATTAGTCGATAATCGTCGCGAGGTATGTGAACCTCTTCCTATCTCTTCTAGCATGATATGTGTGAACTATGTAGTGCGGTAGGCGTCGTGTGTTAAGCGTGTTTGATTGTTCTTAAAACATAAAGTGTTATAACGGCTTTATGGGAAGTTGGTTATAACGACTTTATGTAGGTAAGGAAATACTTTGTGGTTTTAAAGGTAAGCGTGTGAATTATAAGCGGCTAGTTATAATAAAGAACTTGATGTATTTCAAAGATTTCTAAATCGTTTTGAAGGAGAGTAACACTTGGTTTTAAAGGTTTTAAAAAGAGTTATACTAGCTTGATGGGAGTTAGGTATAATGTCTTAAGAAAGGTAAAGAAAATAGTTTCTTGATGTTAGAAGTTAAGAGACTTGATCTTATAAGATAAGAGACTTAACTTATTTGTTTTAATGTGGATGTTTGTGTGAAACCTCATTCGTGAGTAATGAGTACTTGGTTTTATTTAAAGGATAATGTTTCTTGATTTGGAAATCGAATGTGTATCGACAGGACCACTGCGGCGTTAATAAAGGAAAATGTATTGAATAATGATGAATTGTATTAAAACCGGTAGAAACCTCCATCTGCATAGAAACTAAGATGAGACAAAATGATATTACATTTTCTAGATCATGGTCTTTGTAATAAGAATGTTGTAAACAAGAATAACCTACTCTCACGTGAGACTTATATTACTCAATTGTTCTAAAAAGAAATCAAGTGATTAAGTTTATGAACTATGAAACCATTTGAAAATGAGAAGCTTGAGTAATTGAAACTAGGCAAACTGGAACTTAGGAAAAGAATGTTGTTTCTTGATTTTGAAAAGGAATGTGGGTTGGTCATTCTAATACTACGGGTATCGGGTGACTTTGATAAGTAATGGATCTCTTTTAAAGAATTTAACGTACGTAGTACTTTAGGGTTAAAACCCGGACTTTGGCATAAAATGAAGGTACTTTGAGTGATGTGAAACTTGCCTATGCTTGTTGTGGTGAAACATTCCTATGCTTGTTGTTGTGAAACTTGTCTATGCTTGTGATGATAGCCTTTGTTGTGCAAGTGTGGTGTTTACGTATTCTGCGTCTCTCGATAGAGGCGGTTGGTAGTTGAGGTTTCTTCTTGTTCGGCACAGGTATCGGTGGTCGGCTCTCGTACTTGCCGTCTCGTGGTGATTCGGCCTTGGTATCGGTAGTCGACCCTCGCACTTGCCCGTTCGATTATAGTGGAAGTTTCGTGATCTGACCTTGGTCACCGTGGTCGACCCTCGTACTTGCCGGTCGACTCGTGGCCGGCCTTGAGTATCCGATGTCGGCTCTCGCTTGCCCGTGACGACCGTGGTTGTGGTTGCATTGTATTATTAGCGCAGTCGGATCCGGTAGTTGTACTTGTCTGTGCGGTTTTTATGAAGTGGGACACGGTGTTCATGTATACTCCTTGGTATTGTTATATCATAAAGCTATGGCGGTGAGGAAGAAATTCCACGCACGCAGTGATGATTTGGGCGTGAGTCCACGACTTGAGGTAATCGTTATATGTTATGTCTTGTAGTTGGTCATCATACATGTCTCCCCTTATATAGACTATTATGATTTCATTTCTGATATTCTGATTTCACATACTTAGTACTGTTATGTCTTGACCTCGCTTGAAGTGCGTTAAATCCGCAGTAAAGGTACATCGATCGCCGATCCGCTTATAGGATCACATTCGGCGTGTTGGGAAGCTCCGTTTCTCGGAGGCTTATCTTTTGGTATGTGTTCCCCGAGTTATAGGTTCTTGTACATTCGGTATGGCGGGGCCCTGTCCGTCATAGTTGTTGTAAATCTTAGAAGTGCATAGAAGCTGTTGTGGCGAGTTGTAAAAGGATTAAAGCTGTTCGGGTTTTATGTATATCTTGAAAAGCTGTTTTGGTTGGCTTTGTTTATTTATCATGTCTCTCATTTCATGTTTAAAGTTTTTATTTCCATTGGTTTTCTCACGATGTTGTATCGCTAGGGTGCGGGGTAAGGCACGATCACGGGCCGATTTTGGGGTGTGACAAAGTGGTATCGAGCGATTAATCCTCGGAAAGTGTCTGCAGAGTGTCTAGTAGAGTCTTGATTATCGGTGTGTTGTGCACCACATCTATAATCGGAGGCTATAGGACATTTAGGATTGGTTTCCATTCTTCTCATTCGAGATCGTGCCTTAGAGGCGTGTGATAAGATTGGACCCTACGGCGTGTTTCGTTTTACGATTATGCCTCTGCGAAAGCAACCCGGCCCGAAGGGCAAAGCGATGAGGATCTGCGAGTAGAAGCGTGGCGAGAGACCACGATACGAGCCTCGATCCGCGATGCAGGCGAGAGGAGATGAGTTACAAAGTGGGCCCGGATTAATGGCGAGTTGTGGCAGACTTGAGGATAAGTGGGCGCAGCGGTTCGATGCACCGATGGTTCACCTAGATCGGATAGTTCGAGGCTACGGGATTTTTACGAGTTGTAGGCCGCGAGTTTTATGGGTCGAGGCACGAGGATGATCGCGAGGAGTTCATCAAGCGATTCTGACGGATCGTAGAGTGATCAAGGCATCGGAGATCGAGTCGGTGGCCTAGGTTCACATCAATGCGTGATACCGCATGATCGGGTTTGATTCTTGGGAGCTGTCGGGAGAGCATGCACTTCCAGCGGTATGGAGCGAGTTCTCGAGGCCTTTCTTGCACATTTCTTGCCTCCCGGATGAGGAGGGCTCGGTGCAGTTTTTGGTGTTCTGGCGAGCAGGCGTGCGGTTCGGGAGTACAATGTGAGTTTGACTCATTGGCGTCGTCCCGCGTTAGTAGCTAGTATGGAGGATCGAGTGCACCGATATGTTCTGAGGGCTCGATGATTGCCTTGCGAGAGAGTTGTTGGTGTAGCTCTTGTAGGGCATGGACATTGCCGCGTGCAGCGTATACACTTGGATGTGAGGCGGATAAATCGGCGGAATGACCAAGGTCGTGAGAAGAGGGCGAGCAAGCGAGGTCCTTTGGTGACTATAGAGGCGTACCGTCTCACCGGCAGACAAGTAATGTACCTCCGCCCGATCTGAGTGGTCCTCCGGCTTTCGGGACGCCGGGATATTCGGGAAGCGGTCGGGGCTCCCAGGTTTCAGATTTTCAGGGGAGCAGGAGTGCTCGCCGGATGAGGTTGCCCTTGTCTCAGTGTGGCTGTTGTGGAAAGCTCCATAAGGGAGAGTGTCGTACTAACTCGGGAGAGTGTTATTTTTGAGGCCAGCGGGGCCGTCGGCAGAAGGCTGTCAGGCCGAGGTAGCACTGGTAGGATAGCAAGGACTACTAGAGCAGTTGCGGGTTCTTCACCTTCCGTAACCAGGCAGGATGTTCGTACACCGGAAGGCCCCGGTAGAGGTCGCGGTGGGAGTTCCCAGTTTTAGCGGTCCTTTGAACCGCCTATTTTCAGGTATATCCTTAACCCTCTAGAGACTTATATTGTATTGATGTTGATGATGTGTTTAGTGTTATGTTCGGATAGCTTTGTGCAAAAATGTGATTTAGGAGCATGGTTGATGAAAAAGGGTAAGCCTGGGGGCATGGAAAGTGTGAACTTTAGGACATTTTATGTTGAGACCTTACAGTAAGGTCGTCTTGAGTAAAAGATTTTTTTTTATGTTTGACCTTTATCGTAATCGTAGTGTCGTGGGTTATAATTGTGTGATAAGTCCATGAGTAATGTGGGATGGAAGTGGTAGCTTTCATGGCTTGAATAGGTAAGATGGTTCCGTGTCGAGGAGCAAGAGTTGGCGGTTGAAGTCGGGTTGAGGACCATTTGCGGGTCAACCCGTAACCGGATTTGGGGTGGGGGTCGGTTCTGGGTGGTCCTCCAGTGGTAGGGTCACGAGGGTGCTAGGCCCAAGTTTAGATGACCATCGTATGAGTTCGTGGATCGTTCGATCGAGAATCAGTTCGTGAAGGCGGGAATGGCCTTAGGGAAATCGAGGTTAGTGAGATGACCAAGTTTGGAAGTAGTGACTCGAGGTTGGAAAGCAAGCGTTGTGAAGTGTGGTGCGGATACTAGAACGAGTTCGAGTGTTCGTGGCGAGTACTACGAGAAAGGGAGAAGTGAGCGTGTGTTTTGTGGCGGTGTGGCATGATTATTTTTAAATGCGTATAGCGGTGAAGACTATCTTGGCGCTGTTTGTTTGAGACCTAGAAGGAACATTCGGACGAATGTTTCTAAGGAAGAATGTTATACCGTATTTCGCAGTATATGCGTATGGATATGCGTCTGAAATTTGAGCCTTAAGTTAGGCATTGGATTCGAAATTTGGGCACAAGTGCGATTAAGTCGTTTTACGACGAAACGTTTCCCTGACTTACGTTGGAGAAATTCGGCTATGTCATTTAGTATTTTTGCAGATTTTTCCGAGCGGAACATTTTGGACCAACGGGAGGTGACACTTGTCACCCTCGTTGGGACAAAGAGGAGGCTTGGCCTTGGCGATTGGTCCCTCCTTTTGTGCCTTGCTTTGTGGCTTGTTTTGTGGAGTGTTTTGTGGAGTGTTTTGTGGGTGCACTTGGCTTCATCTTGGCCTTACACTTGCCTTGCACATGGCTTGATCTTGGCCATTGGTTGGCCTTTGGTTTTGCTATAAATACACCCTCTCTTTGAAGACTTCTTCATCCACTCTTCACTTGCCTAAGTCATGAGAACCCCTCCTCCTCTTGTTGACTCTCGTCCAAGAGCCCCTCTCCCCCTTGTGAAGGCCTTTTGGCCGAAACCTTCCCCCTTTGTGAGCCTAAAGCCGAGAACACCCCCCCCTCCCTTAGGGTGTTGTTCTCGTGTGGTACCCCCCTTTTGTGGTATTGAAATACTCCTCCAAGTATTGTTATAATGCCCAAAATACCTTAGCCTGATACCTTGTAGTATTCCAAAGTTACCTCTATCCGTAGAGTCAGGAAATACTACCTATTGTCCTTTTAGTCTCAAACCGAAACCCTAAGGAAACCTTCACTGTTGGTTGAAGTTTTGGAGTAGAAGTTGGTTAGAACTTCTAAGGGTTGTTGGAGCGGATTGGAGCACTCGGAGTAGGAGCTAAACCTTGCTCAGGAGCGACTTTAAACTCGGATAATTTTTGGGCTTATCGAGGTAAATATCTTGTCCCCCTATTGTAATTGGAAATTACATAAGTGTTGAAATATAGTGTTGTATACTATATATAGAATCAACGTAGTTGTTGGCAATGTCTTTTGACTTAAGCTGAAGAATAAAGCGAATCAATCAGTAATTACATAGGGTGTATTCAGATGAACTTGTGTAGTATTCTTGTATAGTAGAATTATGCAGCGTCAGGTTAGGCGTGTTAACCCACCGGTTGGCTTGGTGGCGAGCCTCGATGAAGGAGGAGTTTACGCTGTTGCGGGAGAGTCTTCGAATTTTACGTAGAATGTTCTACGTTAAGATCTAGATTTTTAATAAAGCGCGCGTGGCCTTATAGGTTGAAGTGCTATGTGTGGCGTAATCTTACGGACTAAGGAGTAGCCGACGGTTTGAGGTACTCGGGCGTTTTGCTATTAGTCGATAATCGTCGCGAGGTATGTGAACCTCTTCTATCTCTTCTAGCATGATATGTGTGAACTATGTAGTACGGTGAGGCGTACGTGTGTTAGCGTGTTTGATTGTTCTTAAAACATAAAGTGTTATAACGGCTTTATGGGAAGTTGGTTATAACGACTTTATGTAGGTAAGAAATACTTTGTGGTTTTAAAGGTAAGCGATGTGAATTATAAGCGGCTAGTTATAATAAAGAACTTGATGTATTTCAAAGATTTCTAAATCATTTTGAAGGGAGAGTAACACTTGGTTTTAAAGGTTTTAAAAAGAGTTATACTAGCTTGATGGGGAGTTAGGTATAATGTCTTAAGAAAGGTAAAGAAAATAGTTTCTTGATGTTAGAAGTTAAGAGACTTGATCTTATAAGATAAGAGACTTAACTTATTTGTTTTAATGTGGATGTTTGTGTGAAACCTCATTCGTGAGTAATGAGTACTTGGTTTTATTTAAAGGATAATGTTTCTTGATTTGGAAATCGAATGTGTATCGACAGACCAACTGCGGCGTTAATAAAGGAAAATGTATTGAATAATGATGAATTGTATTAAAACCGGTAGAAACCTCCATCTGCATAGAAACTAAGATGAGACAAAATGATATTACATTTTCTAGATCATGGTCTTTGTAATAAGAATGTTGTAAACAAGAATAACCTACTCTCACGTGAGACTTATATTACTCAATTGTTCTAAAAAGAAATCAAGTGATTAAGTTTATGAACTATGAAACCATTTGAAAATGAGAAGCTTGAGTAATTGAAACTAGGCAAACTGGAACTTAGGAAAAGAATGTTGTTTCTTGATTTTGAAAACGAATGTGGGTTGGTCATTCTAATACTACGTATCGGGTGACTTTGATAAGTAATGGATCTCTTTTAAAGAATTTAACGTACGTAGTACTTTAGGGTTAAAACCCGGACTTTGGCATAAAATGAAGGTACTTTGAGTGATGTGAAACTTGCCTATGCTTGTTGTGGTGAAACATTCCTATGCTTGTTGTTGTGAAACTTGTCTATGCTTGTGATGATAGCCTTTGTTGTGCAAGTGTGGTGTTTTACGTATTCTGGCGCTCTCGATAGAGGCGGTTGGTAGTTGAGGTTTCTTCTTGTTCGGCTGGGTATCGGTGGTCGGCTCGTACTTGCCGTCTCGTGGTGATTCGGCCTTGGTATCGGTAGTCGACCCTCGCTTGCCCTGTTCAAGATAGTGACGGTTTCGTGATCTGACCTTGGTCCACGGTGGTCACCCTCGTACTTGCCGGTCGACTCGTGGCCGGCCTTGTATCGATGATCGGCTCGCCTTGCCCCGTGTCGCCTTCGTGGTTGTGGTTGCATTGTATTATTGGCACGGTCGGATCCGGTAGTTGTACTTGTCTGTCACGGTTTTTATGGCCAGTGGGACACGGTGTTCATGTATACTCCTTGGTATTGTTATATCATAAAGCTGCCGGTGAGGAAGAAATTCCACGCACAGTGATGATTTGGAGGCGTGAGTCACGACTTGAGGTAATCGTTATATGTTATGTCTTGTAGTTGGTCATCATACATGTCTCCTCCTTATATAGACTATTATGATTTCATTTCTGATATTCTGATTTCACATACTTAGTACTGTTGTCTTGACCTCGCCGAAGCTGCGTTCATCTGCATGAGTAAAAGGTACATCATTGTCGATCCCGCTTATAGGATCACATTCGGCGTGTTGGGAAGCTCCGTTTCTCGGAGGCTTATCTTTTGGTATGTGTTCCACTGAGTTATAGGTTCTTGTACATTCGAGGTATGGCGGGGCCTGTCCGTCATAGTTGTTGTAAATCTTAAGTGCAGCCATGTTGTGGCGAGTTGTAAAAGGATTAAACTGTTCGGGTTTTATGTATATACTGAAGGCAACTGTTTTGGTTGGCCTGTTTATTTATCATGTCTCTCATTTCATGTTTAAAGTTTTTATTTCCGCTGGTTTTCTCTGATGTTGTATCGCTAGGGTGCCCGGGGTAAGGCACCAGTCACGGGCCCGATTTTCGGGGTGTGACAAAAACGTTGAGAGCGTTTTTCCTTAGTGAGAGAAACTTCTCTCTAACTCTTCATAAGTAAACGTGTCTTCTATATATATCTCATGCTTGCATAATGTATAAATGACTACAACAATAAGAAATCTTCAATCATTTAAGAGGACAAAGTGGTTACCTTGATAAGCCCAAAATAGTCCAACAATCTCGCCCACTTTATCCCTCTTTATGAATTTCTTCTTCCCGCTAAAATCACCTCTACGAACCCCCTACAAGCTCGCCAACATATTTCCTTCTTGTTGCCTTTCCAAAAAAATCTCATTTGGCTTAGGGTTTTATCAACTTTTGATAGAGGAGAGCAAGTGTTTGGATGATCTTTTAGTGTAGAATGGCCAAGTCTTGCAAGACTTGGCCAAAATATAAGCCTTATGTTGATCCACAAGTTGGGGGACACTTGTCGCCCTCCCATGGGTCCTCTACAAAAAATATCTTATATTTTTACCCTATTTCCGCAAAAAATCCTACCTCGGCGCCGCGGCGCTGCAACTTCAGACAATTTCAGGCTTTTCGGCGCCACGGCCTGCGGTACGCCGCGCGCTGACCTATCTCTTCTGTCAGCTGATCTTGTAACGTCCATAACTTTCTACTCCAATGTCCTATCGACGAGAGGTTTGTTGTGTTGGCAACTAGACTCAATGAACTTCATACTAGGATTTTAAAACACCTAAAAACTCCCAATATACTAGGAGATATACTGCTCCAAATTTGACTGAAAAACTGTCCAAAAAAAATATTTTGCCAACCTCTTTTTTTTTTTTTCTTTGTTTCAAATTCGAATCTTATTTCTTTTCGTACGTTCTCATCTCATCCTCTTGGAATTACGGGGCGTAACATTCTTCCCCCTTTAGAAACATTCGTCCCCGAATGTTCTTTCGGAGTCCAATCTAAACGGATATTGGCATAGTCTCTTGACTACACCCAACATAATCACACTTGCCACGCTTTGGCCATCATCGCGACGAACCGGGCGTGGCGGTGCCTCTTATCCGCGACCGATCCGGGCGTGGTCGTGCCTACCGGGCACCCTAGTGATACAACATCAGAGAAAACCAGCGGAAAATAAAACATAACATGAAACAAGATATATGATCATAAAACAGGTCAACCAAACGGTTACCTTCCAATAAAAATATATAAACAACTCTTTCAAAACGAACAGTGTAATCCTTTTTACAAGCCCCACCACAACGGTACTCTGCACCTCTAGAGTTTTTATACAACATGACGGGACAGGGCCCCGCCATACCCCTGACTATACAAGAACCTACAACTCAAGGTAACATACCAAAGATAAGCCTCCGGAGAAACGGAGCTTCCCAACGCTGAACTGTGATCCTAAGAGCGAGGATCAACACTGGTGTACCTCTAAGACAAAGTGAGGAGTGGATGAATAAGTTCATCACTAAGGGGGGTATTTATAGCACAAGCCAAGGACAATCAATGGCCAAGATCATGCCAAGTGCAAGGCAAGTGTAGGGCCAAGATCAAGCCAAGTGCACCCTAACCCCTACTCCACAAAACATGCCACAAAACAATGCACCAAACAAGGCCAAAACAAGGCACAAAATAAGGGAGGAAGACGTCCCCCCCCCCCCCCTTGCCTACCCAAACCGTCACTTGAGGGTGACAAGTGTCACCCTCTCGTTGGCCCAAAAATGTTCCGTCGCTCGGAAAAATCCGCAAAAATACAAAACGACAGAGCCGGAATTTTCCTCATGAGTTATGTAAAGCGTTTCGTCGAAAACGACTCTGTCGGGTGTTGTGCACAATAAATATTTCGGCCAAGGGTGCCACATGGGGGTGACACGTGTCGCCCCGATTCGCCTGAATATTTCGTCTTAGAAAATATCCAAAATACCGGAATCTCAAAAACAAGCGGTCCCAAAACCAGTAAATTTCTCCGTGGGCCCACGTGACCATTTCCAAAATAAAATCTCAAAATTCTAATATAATCTATGAAGTCCAAATACCAAATCAGGAATCCAATTCCATTAACGAACCTTTTTCTTCACAAATTACCGAAACTTTTAGTCGAAAACTCACATCTTTCTTTCTTTTCAAAATTTCTGCCGTACTCGCATGCGTCGTCCTCACATACATACCCGCAACTACGGGTATAACATTCTCCCTCGCCAGAAACATTCGTCGAATGTTCCTTCTCAAGTCGGATAACGATAAAGTTCCTCTAACAAGTTGCCGACGCCCACGGCAACGCGAACTAACACACGTTCTCTTCCTTCCTTACTGCCGTGCGATACCGCTTTTGTCACCTTGCCGCGAGGTTCTAGTGTCACTCCGCGACCCAACCAATGGTACCGAACTGCGATCCCCGAGGTTCTCAAAGCGTGGGGTCACTACCCCAAACAGTCATCTTACTAGCTTTCGTTCGCCAAGGCCATTCCGGCCTTCACGAACCGCTCGTCGAACACATCCACGAACTCATACGATGGTCACCTAAACGGGGCCTAGAACCCTCGTGACCCTACCTGGCGGGACCACCCATAATCGACCCCAAAATCGGCGGGTCGACCCGCGACCATCAACCCGACCACAATCGCGCGATACTTGCTCGCCGAAGCGGAACAATCTTACCTAATCAAGTCATGAAAGCTACCACTTCCATCTCACACTACCCGTGGACTTATCACACAAATAATTCCACGTACTTCTTACTCGATGAGGTCAACCATGAAATAAATCTTTTACTCAAGACGACCTCTAAGGTCTCAATCGTGACATAGTCTAAGGTTCACACTTACCATGCCCCATACTTACCCTTCTACAATAACGGTGTCTAAATCACATTTAGCACAAAGCTATCCGAACATAACACTAAAACACATCAAAGATACAAAACTCTAGAGGTTAAGGATATACCGTATCCACCGCGTCACTCTTATCATAGGCACGTCATACAGGCGCGTAAGCTATGAAGGTGATGAACCACCATCGATCCTGAAGGTGAGTCGTAACATCCGTGCTTCCCTTGGTCGGACAGTTCCTGCAAAATGGCCATGGCGCAAAAATAACAAGCTCCCCGCACCATGACACTCCCGAAATGCGGTCTACCACATCGACCACAGAGGTAGGGGTGACGCATCCGCCAACTTACTTCCGAAACACGAACCTCGAGCCACGACTGCTCCGAATACTGGATGCTCACGAAGGTTGTGGAGGACCACTGCTGGCGGAGGTACAAAACTAGTATCTTTGAGGCGGTCGCCTCGAAAGTCACCAAAGGACCACTGTTGTTCGGCCTCTTCTGGCGATCTTGGTCATTCCGTCGACCTCTCCGTGCCTCGCGCAGGTCGTGAGCTGCGTGCGGGCAATGTCCATGCCCGGCTGAAGAGCTACACTCGAACAAGCCTCTGTCAAGCAATCATCTAATCCGGTGACGTAGCGGTGCACTCTATCCTCCATGGTTGCCACTAAAGCGGGGACATACCGAGCCAACGAGTCAAACTCCACGTTGTATTCCCGAACCGTACGCCCTCTCTGTCTAAGCATCATAAATCTGTCGGCCCGTGCCCTTCTCATCTGCGGAGGCAAGAAGTGAGTGAGGAATGCCTCTGAGAACTCGTCCCATACTGCTGGAAGCGCATGCTCTCCGGGACAACTCGCGAATCAAACCGATCATGCGGTATCACGCGGCCGATGCGAACCTAAGACCACCGACTCGGTCTCGAAGCCTTGATCACTCGCGACCAGAATCGCCGATGAACTCCTGCGGATCATCCTCGTGCCTCGACCCATAAAACTCTGGCGGGCTCTGACTCGTAAAGTCCGTAGCCTCAAACTATCTGCTCGGGGTGAACGCGGTGCTCTTTGGGCCCAGGCTGCTGCGTCGGCCTATCCTCATATCGGCCACGACCACGGCCAAGAATCGCCATCTCCTTATAACCCATCTCCTCTGCTCCAGACTGTGGGACTGGAGGCTCAGGTACTGCGGTCTCAGCAGCCATTGTTGCGGCTCTAACCTCTGCTGGGGCTGGCGGCGTCACAAAACCCGCCGTCTGAAGCACAACCTCAGTCTTGTCGGGCTGCGCCTCGTACTCCTCAGTATCTCACTAGCGGCTCCTGCCTTGCCGCTTCGGGCTCTGGTTGCCTTGGCGGAGGCATAATCGGTAAAACGAGATACGTCGGAGGGTCCAACTTACAACACGGCTCTAAGGCACGATCTCGTAATGAGAAGAATGGAAACCAATCCTAAATGTCCTATAGCCTCACGATTATAGATGTGGTGCACAACCGATAATCAAGACTCTACTGACACGGTGCGTAGACACTTTCCGAGGATTAAGCGCTCGATACAACTTTTGTCACGACCGATCCGGGCGTGGTCGTGCCTACCGGGCACCCTAGTGATACAACATCGAGAAAACCAATGGAAAATAAAACATAACATGAAACAAGATATATGATCATAAAGCAGTCAAAACCAGGTTACGCTTCCAATAAAAATATATAAACAACTCTTTCAAAGCGAGCAGTGTAATCCTTTTTACAAGCCACGCCGCAAGATTACTCTGGACCTCTAAGAGTTTTTATACAACATGACGGGACGGGGCCCCGCCATACCACGACTATACAAGAACCTACAACTCGGGGTAACATGCAAAGATAAGCCTCGGAGAAACGGAGCTTCCAATGGCTGTGATCCTAGGCGAGGATCAACACCGTGTACCTCTACTGCGGCATGAGCGGCCGAAGGAGGTCGATAACAGTACCAAGTATGTGAAGCGAAAAATGCGTAAATGAAATCATAACGATCATATAAAAGCAGAGACATGTATGATAATGAACTACGATTCACAACATAAAAGCGATAATGTCAAGTCGAGGACTCGCGCCTCAAGTCATCACTCAAATAAAACTATGGGTCTCACGCCACAACATCAATCATGTTCGCATCATGGCGCGTGCCCCGGAGTGCATCGGTGTAGACATGCCCATGATGCAACAATAATAACAATGCCCGGCCACATGCCGGAATTACGCCGGTGTAGACACGTCCAAGTGACATTATCAACAATAATCTTGGTGATTAACCCGCGCGTAGCACGCCCCAGTGCGCCGGTGTAGGCGTGTCCATGTAACCACAATAACAATATATCGGTAATCAACCCCGCCACGTAGCCCACATGCCGGATGCATCGGTGTAGACATGTCCACGTGACATCGGTAACAAGCATAGGCAAGTTACACACAACTCAAGGTACTTCCATTTCGTATCAAATGCGGGTTTTAACCTAAGTACTACGTCGTTAACTCTTTTAAAGGATCCATTTTTTCACAAAAATCACATAATACGTAGCTTAAAATAGAGTGACTATCTTTTTAAGTAAACCAAAATACTTCCCTTTTGTAAAATCAAGTAACAATCATTATTTTCCAAACGTTGAGTTTGCCTAATTTCAAATGCTCAAGTTTCTCATTTTTAGAAGGGTTTCATAACTCATAGTCTTAATCTCTTTTAAAACAATTGAGTAACATATGTCTTGTATGTGAGCCGTTTATTCTTGTTTACAACAATCTTGTTACAAATGACCATGATCTAGGAAATGTAATACAATTTTGTCTTATCTTAGCTTCTATGCGGATGGAGGTTTCTCTTGGTTTTAATAACAATTTGTTAATTGTCAATACACCTTTTTATTAGCTGTTGTGGTTTGCTCGACACTTATTCTCATTTCGAAATCGATAAAACATTATTCTTTTTAAAACCAAGTACTCATTACTCGAGAATGAGGTTTCACAACACATTTAACAAAATGTTAATAACTAAGTAAAACAAGTTAAGTCTCTTATCTTTCAAGATCAAGTCTCTTAACTTCTACAATCAACAAACCAATCTTTTACCTACATGTAGTCGTTATAACTAACTTCCCGTAAAGCTATTATAACACCCTATGTTTTAAACCAACCAACTCATTTAACATATGTGCGTCTGGTACTACATAGTTTACAAAGCATCATGCTAGAAGGATAGGAAGAGGTTCACATACCTGCGACGATTATCGACGATAAGCAAAACGCTCACGTCGTAACACGGCTGGCGTTCCACTCTTTAAGTAGAATCGCTACTCGCGATTTCCACCTATAAGGCCACAAACTTCTATTAACTTCTAACCGCGGTTCCATATTCTCTGAGAAAATTGGCGCCTCCCCGCATGGCAGCGTAAATCTCTCTCTAACGGTAGGCCATCAAGCCAACGAGGGGTTTATACGTCTAACCGGACGTATACAATTCTACTATACAATAATACCACAAGTCTCATGTCTGATCCTATGTAATTACGATTGATTCTCTTCTTTAAATTCAGCTTAAGTCAAAAGACATTGCATGGTATGTTCTTTTCTATATATAGTATACTTCATCTATATAATCCTTTAACATGTAATCTACAATTTCTTTAAGGGGACAAGAATATTTTCGTCGACGAGCCCAAAATTATCCAAGTTATAATTTCGATCGTGAGCAAGGTTTAGCTCGCTCCGTGCGCTCAAACCACTCCAAACAACCCTTAGAAGTTCTAACCAACTTCTACTCAAATACTTCAACCAACTATGAAGATTTCCTTAGGGTTTCGGTTTGAGACTAAAAGGACAAAAGGTAGTATTTCCTGCTCTACGTATAGAAGTAACTTTTGAAATACTACTAGGTAAAGGCTAAGGTATTTTGGGCATTATAACAATACTAGGAGAGTATTTCTATACCACAAAAGGGTATTATCTAAAACAACTAGGCTAGGGGTACCCCATTAGCACCTCGAGGGGAGGGAGGCTCTCGGCCACAAGGCCACTCAAAGGGGGAGGGAATGCTTGGGACGAGAACACTCAGAGGGGAGGAGAGTTTTCAAGGCTAAGACAAAGTGAGGAGTGGATGAATAAGTTCATCACTAAGAGGGTATTTATAGCACTGACCAAGGCCAATCAATGGCAAAGATCATGCCAAGTGCAAGGCAAGTGTAGGGCCAAGATCAAGCCAAGTGCACCCTAACCCCTACTCCACAAAACATGCCACAAAACAATGCACCAAACAAGGCCAAAACAAGGCACAAAATAAGGGAGGAAGACGTCCCCCCCTTGCCTACCCAAACCGTCACTTGAGGGTGACAAGTGTCACCCTCGTTGGCCAAAAATGTTCGTCGCTCGGAAAAATCCGCAAAAATACAAAAGCGACATAGCCGGAATTTTCCCTGCAAGTTATGTAAAAGCGTTTAGTCGAAAACGACTCTGTCGGGTGTTGTGCCTGATAAATATTTCGGCCAAGGGTGCCACATGGGGGTGACACGTGTCGCCCCCCGATTCGCCCAGAATATTTCGTCTTCAGAAAATATCCAAAATACCGGAAATCTCAAAAACAAAGCGGGCCCCACAAAACCGTAAATTTCTCCCGTGGGCCCCACGTGACCATTTCCGAAAATAAAATCTCAAAATTCTAATATAATCTATGAAGTCCAAATACCAAATCTGGGAATCCAATTCCCATTAACGAACTTTTTTCTTCACAAATTACCGGAAACTTTTCCGTCGAAAACTCACATCTTTCTTTCTTTTCAAAATTTCTGCCGTACTCTCGTACGTACGTCCTCACATACATACATACCCTGCAACTACGGGGTATAACACTTACCCCGGGCACCCTAGTGATACAACATCAGAGAAAATCAGCGGAAATAAAAACATGAACATGAATTTAGAGACAAAATAAATAAACAGGTCAACCAAAACAGTTGCCTTCATCATATATACATAAATACCCGAACAATTATCCTTTTTACAAACCACGCCCACAATGTTACTGAGACCTCTAAGATTTACACAACAACTATGACGGACGGGGCCCGCCATACCACGAATGTACGGACCTACGGACTCGTGGTAACATACCAAAGATAAGCCTCAAGGAAGCAGCTTCCCAACACGAAAGGTGATCCTAAGCGGGGATCGGCGGTGATGTACCTCTGCGGCATGAACGCAGCCCGAAGGAGGTCGATAACAGTACCAAGTATGTGAAAGCGAAAAATCATGGCGAAATCATAATAGTCTATAAAAGCAGGAGACAGGTATGATAACCAAACTACAGTACATACACATAACAGTTATATCAATTCAGGGTCTCACGCCCACAACATTAATCCTGCCTGTGGAGTACCTTCCTCACTGCCGGCAGTCTATGATATGATACAACAAGATAAAAATCCAAATGGGAGCATACCCGTGCGCTACGCATCGTGTCAGTATGTCCAAAGGGAACAAATAAGACAACATTCCAAATGGAAGCATACCCGCGCTCGCGTCGTGTCGATGAGTCCAAGGAAACAATAAGACAACATTCCAAATGGAAGCATACCCGTGCGCTACGCATCGTGTCAGTATATCCAAAGGGAAACAATAAGACAACAAGGCGGTAATCAAAGTGGAAGCATACCCGTGCGCTACGCATCGTGTCAGTATGTCCAAAGTGATTTAACAAAAGTAACACTATCAACAGGAACGTACCCGTGGAATTTCTCCGTCACTGCCGGCACGTCCAAGTAAGTTCTCAACAAGTCAACCGACCCTCCATCGAGAGACGCGGTAGTATAGAAACACAATCTTTGCACAACAAAGGCTATCACAACAAGCATAGGCAAATTTCACAACAACAAGCATAGGCAAATTTCACACAACTCAAAGTACTTTCATTTTATGCCAAAGTCCGGGTTTTAACCCTAAAGTACTACGTACGTTAAATTCCTTTTAAAGAGATCTAATCCTTTTCTAAAAGTTACCCGATACCCGTAGTATAAAAATAGAGTGACTTATATCTTTTAAGTAAACCAAAACACTTTTCTTTTTAAAGTCAAGTTACCACATTAAAACCAATGATAAAACCTTTCTTTTGTTTTCATAAGGTCGTTATAACCAACTTCCCATAAAGTTGTTATACACCTTATGTTTTAAACCATTTTAAGACAACACAATGCCTTTCTTTTCCTAAAGTTCGGTTTGCCTAATTTCAAATACACAAGTCTATTTTTTGAAAAGTTCATAGTTCAATGTCTTAATCTCTTTTAAAACAATTGAGTAACATATGTCTTAGGCGAGTAGGTTATTCTTGTTCATAATCAATCTTATTAGCAGCCATGATCTAGAAATGTAATATCATTTTGTCTCATCTTAGCTTCTATGCAGATGGAGGTTTCTCGGTTTTAATAATACTTAATTATTCAATACATTTCCCTTTATTAACGCCGCAGTTGGTTTGTCGATACACATTCGATTTCCAAATCGGAAACATTATTCCTTCCAAAAACCAAGTACTCATTACTCACGAATGAGGTTTCACACAAACATCCATATTAAGTCAAGTCTATTATCTTTAAGAATAAGTCTCTTAACTTCTAAACCATTAAACCATTCTTTTTATCTCTCTTAAGGCGTTACACCTAACTTCTCATAAAACTGGTATAACTTTTATGTTTTCAAACCAAGTATACACTTCTTTCAAAAAGGTTTCTTAATGTTTTAGAATACTTCAAGGTTCTTTTACATCAAGTCGGTTATAAGTCAAATAAGTTATCTTTTAAAAACCACAAAGCATTTCTCATTTACATAGAGCTGTTATAACACTTTATGTTTAAAGACAATCAAATACATTTAACACATGTACGTCTACCGTACTACATAGTTATACACATATCATGCTAGAACAGATAGGAAGAGGTTCACATACCTCGCGACGAGTATCGACTAATAGCAAAACGCTCCAAGTACCTCAAACCGTGCTACACTCTCGGTCAGCAGATCACTCACACGTAGTACTACAACCTATAGAGGCCACAAATCGCCTATTAATATCTTTAGATCTCAATGTAGAATATTCTCTGAGAAAATTCGGCGACTCTCCACATGACAGCGTAAATCTCGTCTCTATCGAGGCGGCCACCAAGCCAACCGGGGGTTAACGCCTAACCGGACGTGTACAATTCTACTACACAAGAATGCTACACAAGTCTCGTAATACGCCCTATGTAATTACGATTCGATTCTCTTCTTAAAATTCGTGCTTAAGTCGCAAGACATTGCGTAAGTATTATTCGGGCTTAAGTCAAAAGACATTGCGTAAGTATTATTCGAGCTTAAGTCAAAAGACATTGCCGCACAACTAAGTTCAGTTCTATATATAGTATACTTAACTATATACTCCTACAACATGTAATTTCCAATTACAATGAAGGTCATGAGTGTTTACCTCGATAAGCCCAAAATTATCCAAGTTATATGTCGATCCCGAGCAAGGTTTAGCTCTACTCCGTGCGCTCAGGCCTCAACCAACCCTTAGAAGTTCTAATCAACTTCTACTTATAACTTCAACTACGAGTGAAGATTTACTTAGGGTTTCGTTTTTGTGACTGAGGGAAGTATAATAGTATTTTCTGGGCTTTTGTATAAGTGTAACTTTGGGAATACTACAAGGTATTTGGGCCAAGGTATTTGGGCATTATAACAATACTAGGAGAGTATTTCTATACCACAAAAGGGGGGTATTATACGAAAACAACTAGGCTAGGGGGGGGTACCCCACGGCTAGAACACTACAAAGGGGAGGGGGGAGCTTTCGGCCAAGGGCCTTTCTCAAAGGGGGAGGGTTTGGACGATTTTAACTCACAAATGGGGAGAGATTTCAAGACTTGGAAAATGATTTTTGGATGAAGAAAGTTCATCAACTAAGGGGGTATTTATAGATCAAGCAAAGGCCAACCAATGGCCAAGATCAAGCCAAGTGTTAGGCAAGTGTAGGGCTAGGATTAAGCCATGTGCACCTTATCCATCTACCACACAACTTGCACAAAATATCCTACCAACTCCCTTGACCCTTTTCGTCCAATCCGCCCAAAAACGTGCTCCATTAGAGGGTGACAAGTGTCGCCTCTCGTTGGTCCAAATTGTTTCGTCTCTCGGAAAAATCCGCAAAAATTTTAAATGACATAGCCGGAATTTTCCCTACGAAAGCTGTGGAAACGTTTCGTCGAAAAACGACTCCTTTTGGTAGTTATGCACAAATTCGAACCTATGCCTACTTTAAGGCTCAAATTGTATACGTACGCCCTCACGTACATACTCTGGAAATACGGGGTATAACATTCTCCCCTCCTTAGAAACATTCGTCCCGAATGTTCCTTCTCGAAACAGATAACGAAGAAGTTCCTTCTAACAAGTTGTCAACGCCACACCTGGCCACGTAATAACACACGTTCTCTTCCCTCCTTACTCGTCGTGCCCTTTTGAACACTTGAACTCTTCTGGTATACGTACCACACTTCAGTCATCGCTTCAGTTCCCAACACTTTGGAGTCACAACCTCCAAACTTGGTCATCTTACTAGCTTCACTCTCCCTTAAGGCCATTCCCGGCCTTCACGATCCGCTTCTGGTCGAACATATCCACGAACTCATACGATGGTTATCTAATCATGGGCCTAGCGCCCTCGTGACCCTACCCCTGGCGGGACCACCCAGAGCTGACCCCACTTTGAAACCGCCGGGTTGGCCTCAACATGGCCCCAACCCGACCCACTTACGCATCACGCTCTTGTTCCCGATCCGAACAATCTTACCTCTACAGTCATAAGCTACCACTCCCGTTTTACACTACCCAAGGAAATTTCCACACAATTACTCTCGTATGATTATACATTCGACAAAGATCACCAAGATCTTGTACTCAAGACGGCCTTACATCTAAGGTCTCAATCTGTAATATTCTAAGGTTCATCATTTCTCACCCTGTGCTTACCCTTTTTCACTAACCAGGTTTCTAAATCACACTTTAGCACAAAGCTATCCGAACATAACACTAAACACATCATCACAACATCAATACATACAAAACTCCAGAGGGTTAAGGATATACCTGAAAATAGGCGATTCAGAGGACCGCTAAAACTGGGAACTTCCACCGCGACCTCTACCGTGGCCCGCCGGTGTATGAACATCCTGCCTGACTATGGGAGGTGAAGAACCTCAACCGATCCGTGATGCATGCTATCCTACCAGCGCTACCCCTGGTCGGAAAATTTCTCCCAAAATGGCCCTGCTGGCCGCATGTAAAACAAACTCCCGAACTAGCACGACACTCCCCACCGTGGAGTCTACCACAGCGGTCACAACGAGGTAGGGGTGGCTTCAGCTGGCTAACACCCTTGCTCTCTCGAAAATCTGAACCCTTGGAGCCCCGACTGCTCCCGAATACTCTGGATGCTCAAGATTGTGGAGGACCACTCAGTCTTGGCGGAGCGCATAACTAGTCTGCTGGCGAGGCGGTCCGCCTCGAAAGTCACCAAAGGACCTGCAGCTCGACCTCTTCACGACCTTGGTTATTTCGCCGATTTCTCGCTCCTCACCTCCAGTGCATAAGCTGCATGCGGGCAATGTCCATGCCGGTGAAGAGCTACCGAACAACTCTCTGCTAGGTAATCATCGAGCCACAGAACATATCGGTGCACTCGATCCTCCATACTAGCTACTAATGCGGGGGCGTCTGGGCCAATGAGTCGAACTCCATTGTACTCCCGAACGTCGCGGATTCGCGCAACACCAAAAATCATGTTCGCGAGCCCTCCTCATCCGTGGAGGTAAGAAATGTGCAAGAAAGGCCTCGAGAACTCGTCCATAAAGGCTGGAAGTCATGCTCTCCGGGGCGGCTCACGAATTAAACCGATCATGCGGTATCACGCGCGGCCGATGCGAACCTAGGACCACCGACTCGGTCTCCGATGCCTTGATCACTCTCATGATCCGCAGCTGCCGGATGAACTCCTGCGGATCATCCTCGTGCCTCGACCCATAAAACTCGCGGGTTACACTCGGAAAATCCGTAATCTCAAATGCGCTCGGGGTGAACTACGGGTGCTCTTTGGGCTGCTGCATCGATCTATCCTCAAGTCGGCCTGACCACGGCCGTAATCGGGCCATCTCCTTGTAACCCATCTCGCGCGGCTGTGGGCTGGAGGCTCAGTGCTGCGGTCTGTAGAAGGCCGTTGCTCTACTCGTATCTCCTCTGTTTGCCTTGCCCTCGGGCGGGTTCTTTGTTATACCCGTAGTTGCGGGGTATGTATGTGAGGACGTCACGTGAGAGTCTGTGAGAATATTTTGAAAAGAAAGAAAGATGTGAGTTTTCGACGGAAAAGTTTCCTGTTATTTGTGAAGAAAAAGGTTCGTTAATGGGAATTGGATTCCCAGTTTGGTATTTGGACTTCATAGATTATATTAGAATTTTGAGATTTTATTTTCGAAATGGTCACGTGGGGCCACGGAGAAATTTCTGATTTTGTGGAGCCCGCTTTGTTTTGAGATGTCCGTATTTTGGATATTTTGGAAGACGAAATATTCAGGCGAATCGGGGCGACACGTGTCACCCCATGTGGCACCCTTTGGCGAAATATTTTTGTGCACAACCCGATTAGAGTCGTTTTTGACGAAACGTTTTACTAAGCTTGCGAAGGAAAATTCGGCTATGTCATTTAGTATTTTTGCGAATTTTTCCGGAGGCGGAACGTTTTGGACCAACGAGAGGGCAACACTTGGCACCTCTCGTTGGTGGACTGAAAAGGCGGTAGGCCGATTGGACGGGCAAGTTGTGGTAGATTTTTGTGTAGATATTTGTGAGGATTTGTGGAGTAGGGTTAGGGTGCTTGGCTTGATCTTGGCCTTACACTTGTGTAGCACTTGGCTAGATCTTCGCCATTGGTTGGCCTTTGGCTTTGCTATAAATACCCTCCTCGTGAAGACTTATTCATTCACTCCTCACTTTGTCTAAGTCTTGAAATCCTCCTCTCCCTTGTTGTTGCTCTCGCCCAACTCCCTTCACCCTTAGAAAGAGGCCCTTGGCGAGAACACCCCCTCCCTAGCCTAGTTGTGCTAGCCGAGCCTACCCCTTGGTAGAAAGTTGTCTTCCAAGTATTGTTATAATGCCCAAAATACCTTAGCCTTGTACCTTGTAGTATTCCAAAGATACCTCTTTACGTAGAGTCGGAAA
Organism: Przewalskia tangutica; assembly: GCA_029844215.1. Lineage (NCBI taxonomy): Eukaryota > Viridiplantae > Streptophyta > Magnoliopsida > Solanales > Solanaceae > Przewalskia > Przewalskia tangutica. The sequence goes on along the minus strand of CM056724.1, from coordinate 66,717,057 downwards.
TACTACCTTTTGTCCTTTTAGTCTCAAACCGAAACCCTAAGGAAATCTTCATAGTTGGTTGAAGTATGTGAGTAGAAGTTGGTTAGAACTTCTAAGGGTTGTTTGGAGTGGTTTGGGCGCGTGGAGTGGAGCTAAACCTTGCTCAGGAGCGACATTAAACTCGGATAATTTTGGGCTTATCGAGGTAATTATCTTATCCCTCTATTGTAATTGGAAATTACATGTTTGTTAGGATATATAGTTGAAGTATACTATATATGGAACTATACTTAGTATTCGCAATGTCTTTTGACTTAAGCTCAAGAATCGAATCACTGTATTTACATAGGGTGTATTGCGATAGACTTGTGTAGAATTGTACACGTCAGGTTAGGCGTGTAAACCCCGGTTGGCTTGGTAGCCAGGCCTCGATAGAGGAGGAGATTTCTGTTGCGGGGAGAGTCTTTGAATTTTCTATTGAAAGATAGAAAACTTGTGTTTTGGGGTTAATAGACGTTTGTGACCTTTATAGGTGAAAGTACTAAGAGTAGCGTATTCTACTCGAGGAGTGGAAAGGGCTAGCAAGGTTGTAGTACTTGGAGCATTTTGCTTATTGTCGATAAATCGTCGCGAGGTATGTGAACCTCTTCCTATCTCTTCTAGCATGATATGTGTGAACTATGTAGTACGGTAGACGTACATGTGCTAAGTGATTTGGTTGGTTTAAAACATAGGGTGTTATAATAGCTTTATGGGAAGTTAGTTATAACGACCTTATGTAGGTGAAAATGGTTTACTGATGTTAGAAGTTAAGAGACTTGATCTTATAAGATAAGAGACTTAACTTATTTGTTTTAATGTGAATGTTGTGTGAAACCTCATTCGTGAGTAATGAGTACTTGGTTTTAAAGGAATAATGTTTCTTGATTTGAAATCGAATGTGTATCGACAGCACCAACTGCAGCGTTAATAAAGGAAAATGTATTGAATAATGATGTGTTGTATTAAAACCAGTAGAAACCTCCATCTGCATAGAAGCTAAGATGAGACAAAATGATATTACATTTTCTAGATCATGGCTGTTGTAATAAGATCGTTATAAACAAGAATAAACTACTCACATATATGACATATGTTACTTAATTGTTCTAAAAAGGAATCAGTGATTAAGTTTGGGAACTATGAAACCATTTGAAAATAAGAAGCTTGAGTAATTCAAACTAGGCAAGCTGGAACTTAGGAAAGGAATGTTGTTACTTGATTTTGAAAAGGAAGATGGGTTGGTCATTCTAATACTACGTATCGGGTGACTTTATAAAAGTAATGGATCTCTTGTAAAACAACTTAACCGATGTAGTACTTTGGGGTTAAAAACCCGGACTTTGGCATAAAATGAAAGTACTTTGAGTTGTGTGAAACTTGCCTATGCTTGTTGTTGTGAAACTTGCCTATGCTTGTTGTTGTGAAACTTGCCTATGCTTGTGATGATAGTCTTTATTGTACAAACGTTGTGTTTTACGTGTTCTGGCGTCTCGATAGAGGTCGGTTGGTAGTTGAGAACTTACTTGGACGTCTTGCGATGGCGGAGAAATTCCGCAGATGCGTTCGCTGATAGTATTATTGTTGTTAATCGCTTTGGACATATTGACCACGATGCGTAGCGCTGCGGGTATGCTTCCATTTTGGTTAAGGTCTTGTGGTTAATCGCTTTGGATATATCGGCGACGCGATGCGTAGCGCACGGGTATGTTTCCATTTTGATTATCGCCTTGTGATTTCCCTTTGGACATACTGACACGATGCGTAGCGCACGGGTATGCGTCCATTTGGAATGTTGTCTTATTGTTTCCCTTTGGACATACTGACACGATGCGTAGCGCACGGGTATGCGTCCATTTGGAATGTTGTCTTATTGTTTCCCTTTGGACATACTGACACGATGCGTAGCGCACGGGTATGCTTCCATTTGGATTGCTGTCTTGTTGTTGAGGTCACATGGACATGTCTACACCGATGCAGAATTCCGGGGGCATGTGGCCATGGGACATTGGTATTATTGTTGCATCATGGACATGTCTACACCGGCACGATTCGGCATGCGCCATAATGCGAACGATTGATGTGGTGGGCGTGAGACCCATAGTTATATCGAGTGATGATCGTTTTATGTTGTGATCGTAGTTTGGTTATCATACATGTCTCCGCTTTATATAGACTAGTATGATTTCATTTCTGATATTATGCAGTTTCACATACTTGGTACTGTTGTCGACCTCGCCCGGGCTGCGTTCATGCCGCAGTAGAGGTACATCGCAGTGGATCCTCGCTCATAGGATCACGATTCAACAGATTTGAAGCTCCGTTTCTCCGAGGCTTATCTTTTGGCAGGTGTTCCACTGAGTTGTAGGTTCTTGTACATTCGTGGTATGGCGGGCCCTGTCCGTCATAGTCGTGTATATCTTAGAGTGCATGTAATCTTGTTGTGGCGGGGTTGTAAAAGGATTAAAGCTCGTGTTTTATGTATATCGAAGGCAACTGCTTTTGGTTGCTATTTATTTATTATATCCATTGTTAAAATGACTCATGTTTTATGTTCGCTGATTTTCTCGATGTATGTATCACTAGGGTGCCCGGTAAGGCACGATGCGAACCGGGCAGTCGTTACAAAAGTGGTATCGAAGCGATTAATCCTCGGAAAGTGTCTGCACCGTGTCTAGTAGAGTCTTGATTATCGATGTGTTGTGCACCACATCTATAATCGTGAGGCTGAGACATTTAGGATTGGTTTCCATTCTTCTCATTCCGAGATCGTGCCATAGAGTCAGTTGTAAGTTGTACCCTCCGACGTATCTCGTTTTTACGATTATGCCTCGCGCAGCAACCGTGAGCCGAGAAGGGCAAGGCAGTAGGGTGCCGCTAGTGAGATCTGAGAGGAGTACGAGCGCGAGCCCGCAGCAGACTGAGTTGTGCTTGAGGCGGGTTTCGCGACGCCGCCAAGACCAAAGAGTTTAGAGCGCAGCGATGGGCGTGAGACTCTGATACACGAGCCTCGGTCCGATGCAGGCGGGAGATGGGTCACGAGAGATGGCGATTATTGGCGGGTTGTGGCGAATATGAGCGACAGTGGATCAGCGATTCGGTCCCAAGAGCACCATGGTTCACCCCGAGCAGATAGTTTGAGGCTACGGACTTTACGAGTTGTAACGCCAGAGTTTTATGGGTCGAGGCACGAGGATGATCCGCAGGAGTTCATCCGGCGATTCTGACGGATCATCACGGGTGATCAAGGCTTGAAACCGAGTGCGTGACCTTTGGTTCGCGACGGCCGCGTGATACCGCGATCGATTGGTTTGATTCATGGGAGCTTTCGGGAGAGCATGCACCTCCAGTATGGGATGAGTTTTGGGCTTTCTCACGCACTCTTGCCTCCGCGGATGAGGAGGGCGCGGTAAATTTTTGTTACTAAGGCAGAGAGCGCGACCGTCGGGAGTACAATGTCGAGTTCGATTCTTTGGCTCGATATGTCCTGCGCTAGTTGCGAATATGGAGGATAGGGTGCATCGCTACGCCACGGGCTTGATGATTATATGGCGAATCTTGTGCGGGTGTTTCTCTTGGTACCGCATGGACATTGCCGCATGCGAGCTCATGCACTAGGATGCGAGGCACGGAGGGTCGACGGAATGACTGGATCAGCGAGAAGAGGGCGGGACGGCAGGTCCTTTGGTGGCTTTCGGCGGACCGCCTCGGCGAGCTAGTTATATACCCCCACCGTGCAGAGTGGTCCTCCACCGTCTTGAGGCGGTCGTGGCTCGAGGTTCAGATTTTCGGCGAAGCGGGGTGTTAACGGTGAAGCCACCCTACCTCGTTGTGACCATTGTGGTAGACTCCATTTTGGAGAGTGTCGTGCTAGATTGGGAGTTTGTTTTGCATGCGGCCAGCAGGCCATTTGCAGGAACTGTCCGACCAAGGAAGCGCGGATGTTACGACTCAGCCTTCAGGATCTGTGGCTGGTTCATCACCTTCTACAGCTATGCGCCCTGTAGGCGGCCTATGATTAGAGTGGAGCGGTAGCTTCAGGTATATCCTTAACCCTCTAGAGTTTTGGTATCTTTGGTTATGATGGTCTCATTATTGTGTGCGATGGACGGATAGCATTGTGATATGTGTGAGTTAGAATGTATGGTTAGTTGGGAGGATACGTATGGGGGCATGGTAAGTGTAAACCTTAGACTATGTCACGACTGAGACCTTAGGGGTAAGGTCGTCTTGAGTTAAAGATTTATTTTTGACCCTTATCCGAGTAGTAGTATACGTGGGATTTATTTGTGTGATAAGTCCGTGGGTAGTGTGAGATGGAAGTGGTAGCTTTCATGACGTGAATTAGTAAGATTGTTCGGATCGGGAACAAGAGTTTGCGGTTGGGGTCGGGTTTAGGACCATTTGCGGGTCAACCGTAACCGGTTTGGGGTGGGGTCGATTAGGTGGTCCCGCCAGTGGTAGGGTCACGAGGATGCTAGGCCCAAGTTTGTATGATCATCGTATGAGTTCGTGGACGCGTTCGACGAGCGGTTCGTAAAGGCCGGAAGGGCCTTAAGGACGTTTGAGGTTAGTAAGATGACCAAGTTTGGAGGTAGTGACTCGCGAGATTTTCGGGAACGGAAGTAATGACTGAAGTATGGTACGTACTGGGAGAGTTCTAGTGTTCGAGAAGGGTACAACGAGTAAGGGAGGAAGATAACGTGTGTTATTTCGTGGCCAAGCTGTGGCGTTGACAACTTGTTAGAGGAACTTCATCGATATCCGTCTTGAGAAGGAACATTCGGGACGAATGTTTCTAAGGAGGAGAATGTTATACCCGTAGTTGCGTGGTATGTATGTGAGGACGTGCGTGCGAAGTACACAGAAAATTTTGAAAAGAAAGAAAGATGTGAGTTTTTAACGGAAAAGTTTCCTGTTATTTGTGAAGAAAAGGTTCGTTAATGGGAATTGGATTCCCAGTTTGGTATTTGGACTTCATAGATTATATTAGAATTTTGAGATTTTATTTTGGAAATGGTCACGTGGGGCCCACGGAGAAATTCTGGTTTTGTGGAGCCCGCTTTGTTTTTGAGATGTCCGTATTTTGGATATTTTCTAAGACGAAATATTCAGGCGAATCGGGGCGACACGTGTCACCCCATGTGGCACCCTTTGGAAATATTTTTGTCGTGCACAACACCCGATTAGAGTCGTTTTTGGGCGAAAAGTTTTTCTAAGCTTGCGAAGGGAAAAATCCGGCGATGTGATTTAGTATTTTTGCGAATTTTTCCGAGACGGGCGTTTTGGACCAACGAGAGCAACACTTGGCACCTCGTTGGTGGACTGAAGGGCGGTAGGCCGATTGGATGGGCAAGTTGTGGTAGATATTTGTGTAGATATTTGTGAGGGATTTGTGGAGTAGGGTTAGGGTGCACTTGGCTTGATCTTGGCCTTACACTTGTGTAGCACTTGGCTAGATCTTGGCCATTGGTTGGCCTTTGGCTTTGCTATAAATACCCCTCCCTTGTGAAGACTTATTCATTCACTCCTCACTTTGTCTAAGTCTTGAAATCCCTCCCTCTCCCTTGTTGTTGCTCTCGTCCAACTCCCTTCACCCCCTTAGAAAGAGGCCCTTGGCCGAGAACACCCCCCTCACTAGCCTAGTTGTGCTAGCCGAGCCTACCCCCCCCCCCTTGGTAGAAAGTTGTCTTCCAAGTATTGTTATAATGCCCAAAATACCTTAGCCTTGTACCTTGTAGTATTCCAAAGATACCTCTTTACGTAGAGTCCGGAAATACTACCTTTTGTCCTTTTAGTCTCAAACCGAAACCCTAAGGAAATCTTCATAGTTGGTTGAAGTATGTGAGTAGAAGTTGGTTAGAACTTCTAAGGGTTGTTTGGAGTGGTTTGGAGCGCGTGGAGTGGAGCTAAACCTTGCTCAGGAGCGACATTAAACTCGGATAATTTTGGGCTTATCGAGGTAATTATCTTATCCCTCTATTGTAATTGGAAATTACATGTTTGTTAGGATATATAGTTGAAGTATACTATATATGGAACTATACTTAGTATTCGGCAATGTCTTTTGACTTAAGCCTGAAGAACTGAACTGAACTGTATTTACATAGGACTGTATTGCAGTAGACTTGTGTAGAATTGTACACGTCCGGTTAGACGTGTAAACCCCCCCCCCTGGTTGGCTTGGTAGCCGGCCTCGATAGAGGAGGAGATTTACGCTGTTGCGGGGGGGGGGAGGTGCTGCCGAATTTTCTATTGAAAGATAGAAAACTTGTGTTTTGGGGTTAATAGACGTTTGTGACCTTTATAGGTGAAAGTACTAAGAGTAGCGTATTCTACTCGAGGAGTGGAAAGGGCTAGCAAGGTTGTAGTACTTGGAGCATTTTGCTTATTGTCGATAAATCGTCGCGAGGTATGTGAACCTCTTCCTATCTCTTCTAGCATGATATGTGTGAACTATGTAGTACGGTAGACGTACATGTGCTAAGTGATTTGGTTGGTTTAAAACATAGGGTGTTATAATAGCTTTATGGGAAGTTAGTTATAACGACCTTATGTAGGTGAAAATGGTTTACTGATGTTAGAAGTTAAGAGACTTGATCTTATAAGATAAGAGACTTAACTTATTTGTTTTAATGTGAATGTTGTGTGAAACCTCATTCGTGAGTAATGAGTACTTGGTTTTTAAAGGAATAATGTTTCTTGATTTGAAATCGTAATGTGTATCGGCAGCACCAACTGCGGCGTTAATAAAGGAAAATGTAATGATGTGTTGTATTAAAACCGGTAGAAACCTCCATCTGCATGAAGCTAAGATGAGACAAAATGATATTACATTTTCTAGATCATGCATTGTAATAAGATCGTTATAAACAAGAATAAACTACTCACATATATGACATATGTTACTTAATTGTTCTAAAAGGAATCAAGTGATTAAGTTTGGGAACTATGAAACCATTTGAAAATAAGAAGCTTGAGTAATTGAAACTAGGCAAACTGGAACTTAGGAAAGGAATGTTGTTACTTGATTTTGAAAAGGAAGATGGGTTGGTCATTCTAATACTACGGGTATCGGGTGACTTTTATAAAAGTAATGGATCTCTTTTAAAAGAACTTAACGTATGTAGTACTTTGGGGTTAAAAACCCGGACTTTGGCATAAAATGAAAGTACTTTGAGTTGTGTGAAACTTGCCTATGCTTGTTGTTGTGAAACTTGCCTATGCTTGTTGTTGTGAAACTTGCCTATGCTTGTGATGATAGTCTTTATTGTACAAACGTTGTGTTTTACGTGTTACCGCTCTCGATAGAGGTCGGTTGGTCGTTGAGAACTTACTTGGGCGTCTTGCGGCGACGGAGAAATTCCGCAGTGCGTTCTCGCTGATAGTATTATTGTTGTTAATCGCTTTGGACATACCGACACGATCGTAGCGCGCGGGTATGATTCCATTTTGTTTATTGTCTTGTGGTTAATCGGTTTGGATATACTGACACGATGCGTAGCGCACTGGGATGTTTACATTTTGATTATAGCCTTTTGATTTCCATTTGGACATCGACACGATGCGTAGCGCTGCGGGTATCGTCCATTTGGAATGTTGTCTTATTGTTTCCCTTTGGACATACCGACCACGATCGTGGCGCGCGGGTATCGTCCATTTGGAATGTTGTCTTATTGTTTCCGCTTTGGACATATCGACACGATCGTAGCGCACGTATGCTTCCATTTGGATTCTTTGTCTTGTTGTTGAGGTCACATGGACATGTCTACACGATCTGCATTCCGGGCATGTGGCCATGGGACATTGGTATTGTTGCATCATGGACATGTCTACACCGTCACGAGATTAGGGGCATGCGCCATAATGCGAACTCGATTGATGTGGTGGGCGTGAGACCCATAGTTATATTGGAGTGATGATTTTATGTTGTGATCGTAGTTTGGTTATCATACATGTCTCCTGCTTTATATAGACTAGTATGATTTCATTTCTGATGTTATCTGATTTCACATACTTGGTACTGTTATCTTGACCTCCTTGAGGCTGCGTTCATGCCGCAGTAGAGTACATCGCAGTGGATCCTCGCTCATAGGATCACAATTCAGCGCATTTGAAGCTCCGTTCTCCGAGGCTTATCTTTTAGTAGGTGTTCCCACGAGTTGTAGGTTCTTGTACATTCGGGGTATGGCGGAGCCACTGTCGTCATAGTCATCAGATATCTTAGAGTGCATGTAATCTTTGTTGTGGCGTGGTTGTAAAAGATTAAACTGTTCGTGTTTTATGTATATCTTGAAGGCAAGCTGTTTTTGGTTGCCTGTTTATTTATTATATCTGTTGTTAAAATGACTCATGTTTTATGTTCGCTGATTTTCTCTGATGTATGTATCACTAGGGTGCGGGGTAAGGCACGATGCACGCCCGGGCAGTCGTTCTGATTGCCTTGCGGAGGCATAATCGGTAAAACGAGATATGTCGGAGGGTCCAACTTACAACGGCTCTAAGGCACGATCTCGTAATGAGAAGAATGGAAACCAATCCTAAATGTCCTATAGCCTCACGATTATAGATGTGGTGCACAACACACCGATAATCAAGACTACTGTACACGGTGCATCAGACACTTTCCGAGGACTAATCGCTCGATACCACTTTTGTCACGACCGAACCGGGCGTGGTCGTGCCTTACCGGGCACCCTAGTGATACAACATCGAGAGAAAATCAGCGGAAATAAAAACATGAACATGAATTTAGAGACAAAATAAATAAACAGTCAACCAAAACGATTGCCTTCATCATATATACATAAATACCCGACGCTTATCCTTTTTACAAACCCCGCCCACAACAAGTTATTACACTCTAAGATTTACATAACAACTATGACGGACAGGCCCGCCATACCACGAATGTACACGGACCTACTGCACTCGGGTAACATACCAAAGATAAGCCTCAAGGAACGGAGCTTCCCAACACGCCGAAAGGTGATCCTAAGCGGGGATCGACGGCCGATGTACTCTACCGCGACATGAACGCGGCCCGAAGGAGGTCGATAACAGTACCAAGTATGTGCAATCGTAAAATATCAGAATCAAATCATAATAGTCTATAAAAGCAGGAGACAGGTATGATAACCAAACTACATTACATACACATAACAGTTATATCAATTCAGGGTCTCACGCCCACAACATTAATCCCGCCCATGAGTACCTTCCTCATCGCCCCGCATCATGATATGATACAACAAGATAGAAATCCAACTGGGAGCATACCCGTGCGCTACGCATCGTGTCAGTATGTCCAAAGAGAAAAATAAGAAAACATAACAAATGGACGCATACCCGCGCTACGATCGTGTCGATGAGTCCAAAGGAAACAATAAGACAAAGATTCCAAATGGAAGCATACCCGCTACGCGTCGTGTCGATATGTCCAAAGGGAAACAATAAGACAACAAGGCGGTAATCAAAGTGGAAGCATACCCGCGCCACGATCGTGTCGAGATGTCCAAAGTGATTTAACAAAAGTAACACTATCAACGACGCGTGCGTGGAATTTCTCCGTCACTGCCGGCACGTCCAAGTAAGTTCTCAACAAGTCAACCGACCCTCCATCGAGAGACGCGGTAGTATAGAAACACAATCTTTGCACAACAAAGGCTATCACAACAAGCATAGGCAAATTTCACAACAACAAGCATAGGCAAGTTTCACACAACTCAAAGTACTTTCATTTTATGCCAAAGTCCGGGTTTTAACCCTAAAGTACTACGTACGTTAAATTCCTTTTAAAGAGATCTAATCCTTTTCTAAAAGTCACCCGATACCCGTAGTATAAAAATAGAGTGACTTATATCTTTTAAGTAAACCAAAACACTTTTCTTTTTAAAGTCAAGTTACCACATTAAAACCAATGATAAAACCTTTCTTTTGTTTTCATAAGGTCGTTATAACCAACTTCCCATAAAGTTGTTATACACCTTATGTTTTAAACCATTTTAAGACAACACAATGCCTTTCTTTTTCCTAAAGTTCCAGTTTGCCTAATTTCAAATACACAAGTCTCTTTTTTGAAAAGTTCATAGTTCAATGTCTTAATCTCTTTTAAAACAATTGAGTAACATATGCCTTAGGCGAGTAGGTTATTCTTGTTCATAATCAATCTTATTAGCAGCCATGATCTAGAAATGTAATATCATTTTGTCTCATCTTAGCTTCTATGCAGATGGAGGTTTCTACTGGTTTTAATAATACTTAATTATTCAATACATTTCCCTTTATTAACGCTGCAGTGGTTTGTCGATACACATTCTGATTTCCGAAATCAGTAAAAACATTATTCCTTCCAAAAACCAAGTACTCATTACTCACGAATGAGGTTTCACACAAACATCCATATTAAGTCAAGTCTCTTATCTTTAAGAATAAGTCTCTTAACTTCTAAACCATTAAACCATTCTTTTTATCTCTCTTAAGGCGTTACCTAACTTCTCATAAAGTGGTATAACTTTTATGTTTTCAAACCAAGTATACTTCTTTCAAAAAGGTTTCTTAATCTTTTAGAATACTTCAGGTTCTTTTACATCAAGTCGGTTATAAGTCAAATCGCTTATCTTTTAAAACCACAAAGCATTTCTCATTTACATAGAGTCATTTATAACACTTTATGTTTAAAGACAATCAAATACATTTAACACGTACGCGCCTAACGACTACATAGTTATACACATATCATGCTAGAACAGATAGGAAGAGGTTCACATACCTCGCGACGAGTATCGACTAATAGCAAAACGCTCAAGTACCTCAACCGTCGCTACACTCTCGGTCAAGCGGATCACTCCACACGTAGTACTACAACCTATAGAGGCCACAAAGCGCCTATTAATATCTTTAGATCTCAATGTAGAATATTCTACGTAAAATTCAAGAAGACTCTCGCAACAACAGAAATCTCCTCTATCGAGGCCGACTACCAAGCCAACCAGGGGTTAACACGCCTAACCGACGTACAATTATACTACAGAATGCTACACAAGTCTCTTTAATACATCCCATGTAATTACGATTCGCTTCTCTTCTTTAAATTCAGGCTTAAGTCGCAAGACATTGCCGTAAGTATTATTCAGGCTTAAGTCAAAAGACATTGCCGTAAGTATTATTCAGGCTTAAGTCAAAAGACATTGCCGCACAACTAAGTTCAGTTCTATATATAGTATACTAAACTATATACTCATACAACATGTAATATCCAAATACAAATGTAGGTCGAGTGTTTACCTCGATAAGCCCAAAATTATCCAAGTTATATTTCGATCCTGAGCAAGTTTTAGCTCCGACTGCGTGCTCTACGACACTCTCCAACCAACCCTTAGAAGTTCTAACCAACTTCTACTTATAACTTCAACTACGGGTGAAGATTTACTTAGGGTTTCGTTTTTGTGACTGAGGGAAGTATAATAGTATTTTCTGGGCTTTTGTATAAGTGTAACTTTGGGAATACTACAAGGTATTTGGGCCAAGGTATTTGGGCATTATAACAATACTAGGAGAGTATTTCTATACCACAAAAGGGGGGTATTATACGAAAACAACTAGGCTAGGGGGGGTACCCCTGGCTAGAACACTACAAAGAGGAGGAGCTTTCGGCCAAGGGCCTTTCTCAAAGGGGGAGGGTTTGGACGATTTTAACTCACAAAGGGGGAGAGATTTCAAGACTTGGAAAATGATTTTTGGATGAAGAAAGTTCATCAACTAAGGGGGTATTTATAGGTCAAGCAAAGGCCAACCAATGGCCAAGATCAAGCCAAGTGTTAGGCAAGTGTAGGGCTAGGATTAAGCCATGTGCACCTTATCCATCTACCACACAACTTGCACAAAATATCCTACCAACTCCCCTTGACCCTTTCGTCCAATCCGCCCAAAAACGTGCTCCAATTAGAGGGTGACAAGTGTCGCCCTCTCGTTGGTCCAAAATGTTTCGTCTCTCGGAAAAATCCGCAAAAATTTTAAATGACATAGCCGGAATTTTCCCTACGAAAGCTGTGGAAACGTTTCGTCGAAAAACGACTCCTTTTGGTAGTTATGCACAAATTCGAACCTATGCCTACTTTAAGGCTCAAATTGTATACGTACGCCCTCACGTACATACTCTGGAAATACGGGGTATAACAGCCACATAACAATACTTATGCTAAAACGTCAACCTGAACTCCAAGTGTCGACGTCGGTTATCTGCATACAACGTTTATCGACTCTGAGCTTGCTAATAATTTTTCCTGGATAAGCTTCGACATATCCACAGCCCGCTGAATCAAGTCCGGGCTAATTATCTGAACTTCGCCTATGTTGAACTAACCAATCGGCGATTCTACACTTTCTTCATACAAAGCCTCATACAGGACCATCTGGATACTGGAATGATATCTTTTGTTATACGCAACCTCAACAAGAGGTAAAATAATTCTTCCAGCTACCTCTGAACTCAATAACACCGTCCCGTAACCTATCCTCAAGTGCTTGGATAGTACGTTCTTCCTGTCCTTCAGTCTGAGGGTGAAATGCCACACTGAGACTCACCTGTGTCCCTAACCCCTTCTGGAAAACCTTCAGAAGTCAGCGGTAAACTGAGCTCATCTGTCTGACATTATAAATGTAGGAACCACATGAAGTCTCACACTCTTCCTGCTATATGATCTAGCATAAACCTCAGCCGAGTAAGTGGTCCTGACCGGAAGAAAAATGGGTTGATGTCGTCAGTCTGTTTACCATAACCCATAAGGAGTCGCACTTCCTCTGAGTACGATGCAACCTTGTAACAAGATCCATATTAAATACCTCCAATTTCTAAGTCGGGATCTCAATCACCTGTAATAGCCCACTGGGCTTCTGGTGCCCAACCCTGACCTGCTTACTAATTCGGACACTAAGAAACAAAATCTGCTACGTCCCTCTTCAGGCCATCTTACCAATACATACATCTGAGGTCACGACACAACTTAGTCGACCCCGAACAAATAGAGCAATAAGCACTGCATGCCTCCCCTAAAACCTGCTGACAAGTCCTGCAGCATCGGGCACACCCAATCTATCCTCATCTCACAACACCATATCCGGTGCTACCCAAACGGGTCCTTCTCTTCTTAGAGAGTCGTATCTTAGTTCCCGCACTAGAACTGGATCCTTATAATGTCGCCCCTTCACCTCCTCAACGAGGGAAGACTCGGCAACCTCTCGGATCTAAACTCCATTAACCTTCGAAACAAATAACCGAACCCTCGGCTCGGTAGCTGATGAATCTCACGGACCACATCCTGTCTATCTGGCTGCCCATCTGACAGACTACCCATAGCTCCACGACTAAGAGCATCTGTAACCGTCTCGGCTTTCTCCGGGTGGTATAGGATATCAATTTCACAATCCTTGAGTAACTCTAACCACCGTCTCGCTGCAAATTTAGCCTGCATGCGAAGATATACCGGAGGCTCTTGTGGTCTGCACAAATATCCACATGAAGTCTATATAAGGAATTCCTCCAAATCTTCAAGGCAAGATTAACTGCCGCCGACTCTAAATCGTGAGTAGCGTAATTCCTTTCATGCTTCCCTAACTATCGGGAAACATAGGCTCTAACCTTATCGTGTTGCGTCAGCACACAACCTAGCCCAACACCCAAAGTGTTACAATAATAACCTAACCCTCTAGTCTATCATGAGGGGTTAGAACTGTAGTCATGGTCAACTTATCTTTCAGTAACTGGAAGCCTTTCTCATACCTGCGAAATATTCGGGCATCCTTAATCTCAATTATGGTTCTTGTTTCCCTTTCTCTGTTGCAACCAAACTTGGTCACTATACTTAGATTTGATTCTTTTGCTTGCCGCATGGCTAATACTTCCTGCCAATCACAATTTAAGGGGGAGATTTCCTTGATCTCGTCAAGTAATAATCCTATTATTCTCTCCCATCTCGTAGAGCTTATAGTCAAGTGTTCAACCACAATTCAGGGTATTTCATAATCCAATGGCTTGTCAAGATTTCTTATTGTTCGAGTGTCTACTCATTTTTTTCCTTTATAAATCATTCCAAGTTGTCCTGGGGTCCCTTACCCCCACCCCGTATTTTCCTACTATCTTTCTCGTCGGTACAGATGTTACCACCTTTCCTCGAGGTGTTCTTACAGCCCATCATTCACTAATGGTCTTTACACTAGTCTGGGGTAATCATGTCTCGTGCAACTTACATAACCATACTTACTGTTACACCCCGTAGTTCCAGGGTATGTATATGAGGACGTACGTACGAGAATACGACATTAAAATTGGAAAGGAAGAAAGATGTGATTTTTCGACGGAAAAGTTTCCGGATTTTGTGAAGAAAAAAAGGTTCATTAATGGGAATTGGATTCCCAGATTTGGTATTATGACTTTTTGGAATATAATAGAATTATGGAATTTCATTTCCGGATTTGGTCACGTGGGGCCCACGGGGAAAATTTACGGTTTTGTGGGGCCCACATTATTTTTTGATTTTTGGCATTACAGATATTTTCGGGAGATGAAATATTTTGGACGAGTAGGAAGGCGACACATGGCACCCCCATGTGGCCATGTGGCCGATTTAGGCATGCCATGTGTCCTCGGGCGTTTGTGGAGACATGTGGCTAGCCACATGTCTCAAATTTGTGGTGGACATATGGTTGGTAGAATCCACACACACATGTCCCCAATCTACACCATACACATGCTTTCATCCTAGCCCTTGATTTCCCTATAAATACCCCTTAAGTTGCAAGACTTAATTCATCCACACTTAGAGATTTCCAAGCTTGAAAATACTCCCTCCCTCTAGTGGTTGTTCTCGGTTTTGGCCCTCCCCCTTGACCAAATGTTGTCCAAAAATCCTTAAACTTTTAAGTGTTCTTCCTTAAGGTGTTAGGAAGATTGTGAACCAAGAGTTAGAAAAGATTTCACACCCCTAGCCCTTAAATTACACCTTGGTCGAAAGTGGCCATTTTTAAAGCCTAAGTGTTCTTCACTTTTTGGAGTTGGATCTTGAAGAGAAGTTGTTTAGAAACTTCGAAGGGTTGCTTGGAGCGGATTGGAGCATAAGGAATATGAGCTAAACGCTGCTCAGGATCGACTTATAAATCTTGGATAATTTTTGGCTTATCGAGGTAATGATCTATGTCCTTCCATTGTAATTGGAGATTACATATTGTAGTAGTTTATAATTGAGTAAAATATATGGAAGGATGATTAAAAAGAATTGAATTGTATTTACATTGGACTGTATTTACAGTAGACTTATGTAGTATTATTGTGGGGCAGAATTGTACACGTCCGGGTAGGCGTGTAATTCCCTTAGAGTTGTTGGCTTGGTAGCGGGCCTTGTTATAGGAGAATATTTATGTGGTTGCGGGGGGGGGGGGGGGGGTGAGGTGCTGCCCAATTTTCTGTAGAATAAGGAACCTGACACTTAGAATATTCTACGAAGAGAACTAGAAGCTGATAGATGTGTTGTGGTTGTTATAGGTGGATTGTCTACACGCGACATACTCGACTTGTCTTGTGGATTAAGCTGAAGAGGTATGTGATTCTTCCTATCCTCTTGAGCATGACTATTTGTGAAATATATAGTGTGGTAGACGCACGTGTGTTAAAGAAGTTTGATTCCTTTTTTGTGTCCTTGACTTGATTCTAAAGTTAAGTGACTTGATATGAAATGTTAAGAACTTGAGTTGTGTTAAAAAGTTGTGAAACCTCATTCGTGAGTAATGGGTACTTGGTCTTTAAAAGAATAAAGTTATCTTGATTTCGGAAATGAGAGTAGTTGTCCTTGGTTGGTTTAAAACATAAAGTGTTATAATAGCTTTATGGGAAGTTAGTTATAACGACTTTATGAAAACAAAAGAATGGTTTTATTATCGGATTTAAAATGGTAACTTGACATTTTTAAAAAAAAGTAATGAAGCTTGATTTCCCAAGTTATGGGACTTGATTTAAAAGGTAAGAGACTTAAGAATTTGAAGTTATGAAGCTTAAACTATTTTGAAAAGTACATTGTTACTTGACTTTAAAAAGGAGAAGTGTTTTATGTAAAAAGAAGGCATGATGTTGTCTTGTTTTGGTTTAAAGGGAAGATATGGAAATTGTTTTGGTTTACTTGAAAAGATAGTTACTCTATTTTTGATACTACGGGTATCGTGTGACCTTTGTAAAAGAAATGTATCTTTTTGAAAGAATTAACGTACGTATTACTTTGGGGTTAAAACCCGGATTTTTGGCATAAAATGAAAGTACCTTGAGTGTGAGTAACTTGCCTATGGAGGGTCGGTTATCTTGTTATACTGTTATACCCCGTATTTTCAGAGTATGTACGTATGGACGTACGTAGAAAAATTCGAACTTGAGATAAAGTGCTTGGCCGAAATTATTTTTGTGCACAAGTGCCGAAAAGAGTCATTTTCCCATGAAACGCTTCCACGCTTTTGTAGGAAAATTCCATATGTCATTTATTATTTTTACGGATTTTTCCGAGAGACGAAACATTTTGGACCAATTGGAGGCGGCGTGTGTCACCCTTAGGTGTCCAAGGTTGGACGAATTTCCTTGGTGGAAGCTTAGGCTTGCACGTTTTTTTCATCTTTTGTGCCTAAAATGTTTGGTCAATGTTTGTGAGATATTTTGTGGAGTGGATGACCAAGTGGGACCCACACAACACATGGCTTAATCTTCACCTTACACTTGCCTACCACTTGGCTCAATCTTGGCCTTTGAGTGCCCTATAAATACCCCCTTAGTTGATGAGTTATTTCATCCACACTTGAGCAAATTCCTAGACTCAAAACACTCCCTCCCTTGTAGTTGTCTCGTCCAACTCCCCCCTCCCCCTTTGAGTGGCCTTTTGGCCGAGAGCAACCCCCCCTAGCCTAGTTGTGCTAGTCGAAATACTACCCCCCTTGGTAGAGAAATACTCTTCAAGTATTGTTATAATACCCAAATACTTTAGCCCAAATACCTTGTAGTATTTCCAAAGTACCCTCTATACGAAAAGCCCTAAAATACTATTATACGTCCTTTAGCCTCTAAACGAAACCCTAAGGAAAATCTCCATGGTTAGTTGGAGTAGTTTGTAGAAGTTGGTTAGAACTTCTAAGGGTAGTTTGGAGCGGGTTGGAGCGCACGGAGTTGGAGCTAAACGATTGCCCAGGATCGACATTTAAACTAGGATAATTATGGGCTTATCGAGGTAATTATCTTGTCCCTCTATTGTAATTGGAAATTACATGATTGATTAGACTATATAATTGGAGTATATTATATATAGAACTGAACGTTGTTGTCGGCAATGTCTTTTGACTTAAGCCTGAATAATACTTACGGCAATGTCTTGCGACTTAAGCCTGAATTTAAAGAAGAATCAATCGTAATTACATAGGGCTGTATTACAATGAGACTTGTGTAGTAGTACACGTGGAGTAGAATTGTACCCGTTAGGTTAGATGTATAACCCCGGTTGGCTTGGTAGCCTACTCGATAGAGGAGGAGATTTACGCTGTCATGCGGGAGAAATCTTCGAATTTTCTGTAGAATGTTCTACGAAGGGATGTTAATGTTAATAAGCGCCTTGTGGCCTTATAGGTTGAAGTACTACGTATGGAGCGATCTACTGGCTAAGGAGTAGCCGACGGTTTGAAGTACTTGGAGCGTTTTGCTATTAGTCGATACTCGTCGCGAGGTATGTGAACCTCTTCCTATCTCTTCTAGCATGATATTGTGTGAACTATGTAGTACGGTAGACGTACATGTGCTAAACGTATTTGATTGGTTTAAAACATAAAGTGTTATAACGGCTCTATGGGAAGTTGGTTATAACAGCTTTATGTTGGTAAGAAAATACTTGTGGTCTTTAAAAGGTAATTGATTTGAACTATAACTGGCTTGTTATGTGTTAATAAAGAACTTGAAGTATTTCAAAAGATTTTTGAATCATTTTGAAAGAAGAAGTAATACTTTGTTTTTGAAAAACTTAAGAGTTATACTAGCTTTATGGGAAGTTAGGTATAACGGCTTAAGAATGTTTTACTGATTTCGGAAATCAGAATGTGTATCGACAAACCACTGCAGCGTTAATAAAAGGAAATGTTTTGACTAATTAAGTATTATTAAAACCGAGAAACTTCCATCCGCATGAAGCTAAGATGAGACAAAATGATATTTCCTAGATCACTACATTGTAATAAGATTGTTATAAACAAGAATATCCTACTCACATATAAGACTTATGTTTCTCAGTTGTTTAAAAGAGAATTATATTCTTAAATGAATAAGACTATGAACTCTGAAACCTTTTTAAAATAAGAAACGTGAACATTTGAAATTAGGCAAACTTGGACGCTTGGAAAATAATGTTGTTACTTGATTTTACAAAGGTAAGTGTTTTGGTTTATTTAAAAAGACAACCACTCTATTTTATACTACGTATTGTGTCACTTATGTGAAAGCAACGATCTTTTAAAGAGTTAATGTATGAAGTACTTTGGGGATAAAACCCAAACTTGTTGACATATAGTAGAGTGCCTTGTGTGGATAACGATTGTGTTGGTTTGTGATAGCCTTGTAATACTCTCTTGTTGATTGATAAGTAAACATGCTAGATGCTACGTGTGTTAGTATCTTGTGATGTTAGTGTAAAGGATTTTCCTCGATCGTGCTTAAAGTGTGTTGACTATCACCGTTATGTTGGTATTATACCACTCACCTTGACTTGTTTCCGAGGTTGCCGCCTCCGACGCGGGTAGACTCAGCGATCCAGGACCATGATTCGAGAATACCTCATGCGGGTCCAGGGGATCCATGCGGAACTACGGGAGTTCCAGGTTAGTGTGTGGCCTTTATGGTCATGCGGTCTATGTGGCCATGCGGATCGCGAGTCCGGGCGATTTACGCGGGAGTAGCTACCCTCGATGCGGGGTTATACCTCATGCGGGCCTATGAGGTTGGCCTATGCGGATCTGCGGGAAGTTTCAGGGCTAGACGCGCACATTTGATACTGCGGGCGAGTGACCAGCTTTGATCATGTGACGGTCTAGACAGACATCATGATACGGTTTATGACCTTGTTAGTCTTGTGGGTGTTAGTAGTCGGCCATGCCTTCGCATTTACCTGCATCGCTTTATTTGGACACAGTGGGACCCGTGTTCATGTGTATTCCTTGGTGCTTTTCTATCATAGATGCGCGGTGAGGAAGGTATTCCACGCATGATTGATGTTATGGGCTTGAGACCCATAGTTATATTTAGTGATGACTTTGAGGCGCGAGTCACGACTTGACATTCGCTTATTTATCAGGAATCGTAGTTTGGTTATCATACATGTCTCCCCTTTATAGACTATTATGATTTCATTTACGATATTTTTAGTTTCACATACTGCACTGCTGTTATCGACCTCGCTTGGGCCGCGTTCATCCGCAGTAAAGGTACACCGCCGTTGATCCTCGCCTTAGGGTCACAGCTCAGCTTTTGGGAAGCTCCGCTTCTCCGAGGCTTATCTTCGTATAGTCCCTGTTGTTGTAGGTGCTACATTCGTGGGTATGACGAGCCCCGTCGTCGTTGTTGTCGTATCATTCTTAGAGGTCTTTGTAATCGTGGCGTGGTTTGTCAAAAGGATTAAACTGTTCATGTTGGAAGAGTTGTTATTTATATATATACTGAAGGTAACCGTTTTTGGTTAGCCTGTCTTCTTACTTCATTGTTTATACTTCTGTCATTTCATGTATTGTCTTTATGTTCCGCTGATTACTCTGATGTTGGATCACTAGGGTGCCCGGGGTAAGGCACTATCCACGGCCCGAACAGTCGTGACAAAAGTGGTATCGAGCGCTAATCCTCTGAAAGTGTCTACGACCGTATCCGATGAGAGTCTTGATTATCGGTGTGTTGTGCACCACGCCAATAATCGTGAGGCTATAGGATATTTAGGATTGGTTTCTATTCTTCTCACTCGAGATCGTGCCTTAGAGTCGTGTTGTAAGTTGGACCTCCGACGAAATTATTTCCTTATCGCTATGCCTCGCGTAGGGCAACCCGCCCGGGAGGGCAAGGCGGAGGCCGCGAGTAGAGTTCAGAAGGTGGCGAGGGCACAGGCCCAATCATTACCTAGGGTAGTGCTTCATTCGGGGAGTTCTGCGACGTCACTAGCCCCAACAGAGTTTAGTGCGGCGGCAACAGTGCCTACTGCGGCCATGATATATGAACGCCCGGTTCCACGGCAACAGAGAATTTAGATCGCAAAGGCGACCATTACTAGCTATAGATTTGGCTACCAGAGTATACCGATGTACCGCGAATCTTGAGGACTATCTTAAAGAGGTTGTGCAAGAGTAATTCTTCACTGGGCTTGAGCATGGCTCGTATGCGGGCTTATCGCGACATCGAGAAACGTAGAGATCGACGGGTTAACAAAGGGCGAAGAGGCTGTAGCGTGAGTCCTTTAGTAACTTTCGAGGCGAGTCGCCTCACCGAGATTAGATATGCACCTCGCCCGGTCACAGTGGTCTTCCGCAGATTTCGTGACGTTCGGGGTGTGTAGGAGTTGGTCAACTCGTGGCTTCCGGCTCATTGGTGTGACGCCATCCCGGAATGTCGTCTTTTAGTTGGTACTTGTTGTACCTGCGGCCGTCAGGGCCATGTGTCGAGAGAGTGTCCGTGTAGGAGGACTTAGCCTTGAGATTGGTGGGTAGTTCGTCATTTTCCTTAGCTATGCGCCCTACGGGGCAGGTTTGATTAGAACGACTAAGGGGAGTGAAGCAGTAGATATAGATATATCTTTAACCCTCTAGAGGTCAGTATGTGTGATAAGGTGAGTATACCTTAAGTGCTATGTTCTGATAGCGGTGTGTTAGTTGTGTTTAGAATCATGGTGGGTTAACCGAGTAAGATTTTGGGGGATAGAAAAGGTGTGAGCCTTAGAATGTTTACGTAAAGACCTTAGAGGTAAGGCCATCTCAGGTAAAGGTGTAGTATTATGTTTGATCCTTATGGAAGTGCATAGTGCACGTGAGTTATGTTTGGGATAGGTCCCTAGTAGTGTGGAATGAAAGGGGGTAGTTGAGCTAAGAAGACCGCTAGGTTTTCGAAACGTGATTAGTGAGATTGTTCTGGATCGGGGAGCTAGTATTATGCGCGTTGCCGGGTCGGGTTGAGTCCACGTTGCGGGTCAACCCGCGGCATGTTTGGTGGTGGGGTCAGTTTGTGGTGGTCCCGCCTTGTGGTAGGGTCACGAGGGTGTTAGGCCCAAGTTTAGTTAACCAGTCTTAACTCGTGGACGATTCGACTAGTAGTCGGACCAGGAGGTCACCGCCTTGTCTTCTAGCAAAGACCGCTTACTCAGCGATTGTTTTATCGTAGAAGGTTGTAAGGCTGCAAGGGGTGCCTACATTCACCTTATGTCGCAGTGAAGCCCAGTTGTGGCTATTTTCGCTTTCTAAAAGTTTTACCAGCAGGTTAAGAACTCGAGATGAGTCTCGACCGCATTCGCCCTCGGGCGGTGTGGATTTGAGGTAGTCGGGGATTGTTGTCTCCTGTAGAGAGAAGTGTTTAAGCTACCATTTCAGTGTTAGGATGTCACCTTTTGAAGCCTTGTAGGGGCGGATGTGTAAGTCGCCGGTCGATTGGTTCGATGTTGGCGGCTCGAGCATTGGTTCAGCTTGTTCCAAGATCGTGGATAGTGCGAAGCTTGTCTAGAAGAAGTTCGCACTCGGAGGAGTTGTGCGGATAATCGGCGACGACGCTTAGAGTTCGTGCCGACGGTCTTCTTGAAAGTACCACCCCGTTGGGTGTGACGAGTTTGGAATACAGAGGGAACTTAGCCCGAGTTACTTTGGGCCTTTTTGAGTTCATGTGAAGAATAGGCCAGGTTGCCTATATGTTAGCTTTTGCCGTCCGACTTAGGAGGCAAGACGTCCGGCCTTCGTATTGTTATGATCAGGAAAGTATCGAGATCCATCCATGTGTTCCCGCTAATGATGACCACGTTAGAGATAGTAACCGAGTTTGGAACCGGCGATTAAGAGTTTGGGTGTACGACATCCTCCGGATCGCAAAGCGACGGCACCATTTGTCGGGTCTTTGAGAAGGTTAATGCCTCGCAAAGTGACAAAGTGGTATCTACGACGAGTAAAGAGAGAAGCGAGCATGTATGGCGAGCATAGATGCGATCATTTCTTTTATAAAGAGAAGGTGCGAAGGAAGTATATTTTAGACCCCGGTGAGAAGTGTGTTGCGATGATGATTACAGGTGTTTCCTCGTGGACTTTGATGTAAGTATTTACGCAGTTGTTTCTGTGGCAGGATTGATTCTCGTAAGTATAGTAGTGAAGACTATACTGGCGCACGTTTGTTTTGAGACTTAGAAGGAACATTCGGGACGAATGTTTCTAAGGAGGGGAGAATGTTATACCGTATTTTCGCAGTATGCACGTATGGACGACGTAGAAAATTCGAACTTGAGATAAAGTGCTTGGCGAAATTATTTTTGTGCACAAGTGCGAAAGAGTCATTTTCCGTGAAACGCTTCCACGACTTTTGTAGGGAAAATTCCGGCTATGTCATTTATTATTTTTACGGATTTTTCCGAGAGACGAAACATTTTGGACCAATTGGAGGGCGACATGTGTCACCCTTAGGTGTCCAAGGTTGGACGAAATTTCCTTGGTGGAAGCTTCTAGGCTTGCACGTTTTTTTCATCTTTTGTGCCTAAAATGTTTGGTCAATGTTTGTGAGATATTTTGTGGAGTGGATGACCAAGTGGGACCAACAACACATGGCTTAATCTTCACCTTACACTTGCCTACCACTTGGCTCAATCTTGGCCTTTGAGTGCCCTATAAATACCCCCTTAGTTGATGAGTTATTTCATCCACACTTGAGCAAATTCCTAGACTCAAAACACTCCCTCCCTTGTAGTTGTCTCGTCCAACTCCCCCCTCCCCCTTTGAGTGGCCTTTTGGCCGAGAGCAACCCCCCCCCTAGCCTAGTTGTGCTAGTCGAAATACTACCCCCCTTGGTAGAGAAATACTCTTCAAGTATTGTTATAATACCCAAATACTTTATCCCAAATACCTTGTAGTATTTCCAAAGTACCCTCTATACGAAAAGCCCGGAAAATACTATTATACGTCCCTTTAGCCTCTAAACGAAACCCTAAGGAAAATCTCCATGGTTAGTTGGAGTAGTTTGTAGAAGTTGGTTAGAACTTCTAAGGGTAGTTTGGAGCGGGTTGGAGCGCACGGAGTTGGAGCTAAACGATTGCCCAGGATCGACATTTAAACTAGGATAATTATGGGCTTATCGAGGTAATTATCTTGTCCCTCTATTGTAATTGGAAATTACATGATTGATTAGACTATATAATTGGAGTATATTATATATAGAATTGAACGTTGTTGTCGGCAATGTCTTTTGACTTAAGCCTGAATAATACTTACGGCAATGTCTTGCGACTTAAGCCTGAATTTAAAGAAGAATCGAATCGTAATTACATAGGGCATATTAAGAGACTTGTGTAGTAGTACCGTGGAGTAGAATTGTACCCGTTAGGGTTAGATGTATAACCCCCCCCCCCTGGTTGGCTTGGTAGCCGGCCTCGATAGAGGAGGAGATTTACGCTGTTGCGGGGGGGGGAGGTGCTGCCGAATTTTCTGTAGAATGTTCTACGAAGGGATCTTAATGTTAATAAGCGCCTTGTGGCCTTATAGGTTGAAGTACTACGTATGGAGCGATCTACTGGCTAAGGAGTAGCCGACGGTTTGAAGTACTTGGAGCGTTTTGCTATTAGTCGATACTCGTCGCGAGGTATGTGAACCTCTTCCTATCTCTTCTAGCATGATATTGTGTGAACTATGTAGTACGGTAGACGTACATGTGCTAAACGTATTTGATTGGTTTAAAACATAAAGTGTTATAACGGCTCTATGGGAAGTTGGTTATAACAGCTTTATGTTGGTAAGAAAATACTTGTGGTCTTTAAAAGGTAACTGATTTGAACTATAACTGGCTTGTTATGTGTTAATAAAGAACTTGAAGTATTTCAAAAGATTTTTGAATCATTTTGAAAGAAGAAGTAATACTTGGTTTTTGAAAAACTTAAGAGTTATACTAGCTTTATGGGAAGTTAGGTATAACGGCTTAAGAATGTTTTACTGATTTGAAATCGAACGTATCGACAAACCATCGCAGCGTTAATAAAAGGAAATGTTTTGACTAATTAAGTATTATTAAAACCAAGAGAAACTTCCATCCGCATGTGGCTAAGATGAGACAAAATGATATTTCCTAGATCACTACAGTAATAAGATTGTTATAAACAAGAATATCCTACTCACATATAAGACTTATGTTTCTCGATTGTTTAAAAGAGAATTATATTCTTAAATGAATAAGACTATGAACTACGAAACCTTTTAAAATAAGAAACGTGAACATTTGAAATTAGGCAAACTTGGACGCTTGGAAAATAATGTTGTTACTTGATTTTACAAAGGTAAGTGTTTTGGTTTATTTAAAAAGATATACTCTATTTTATACTACGTATTGTGTGACTTATGTGAAAGCAACGTATCTTTTAAAGAGTTAATGTATGAAGTACTTTGGGGATAAAAACCGAACTTGTTGACATATAGTAGAGTGCCTTGTGTGGATAACCCGATTGTGTTGGTTTGTGATAGCCTTGTAATACTCTTGTTGATTGATAAGTAAACATGCTAGGATGCTACGTGTGTTAGTATCTTGTGATGTTAGTGTAAAGGGGTTTTCCCCTCGACTGTGCTTAAAGTGTGTTGACTATCAGCCGTTATGTTGGTATTATACCACTCACCTTGACTTGTTTCCGAGGTTGTCGCCCTCCGACGGGGTAGACTCAGCGATGCAGGACCATGATTCGAGAATACCTCATGCGGGTCCGTGGATCCATGCGGAACTACGGAGTTCCGTGTTAGTGTGTGGCCTTTATGGTCACGCGGTCTACGTGGCTACGCGGTCGCGAGTCGGGGCGATCCGGGAGTAGCTACCCTCGATGCGGGGTTATACCTCATGCGGGCCTATGAGGTTGGCCTATGCGGATCTGCGGGAAGTTCCAGGGCTAGACGCGCACATTTGATACTGCGGGCGAGTGACCAGCTTTGATCATGTGACGGTCTAGACAGACATCATGATACGGTTTATGACCTTGTTAGTACTGTGGGTGTTAGTAGTCGGCTATGCCTTCGCATTTACCTGTCTTCGTTTATTTGAACACAGTGGGACCCGTGTTCATGTGTATTCCTTCGTGCTTTTCTATCATAGACTGCCGGCAGTGAGGAAGGTATTCCACGGGCATGATTGATGTTATGGGCTTGAGACCCATAGTTATATTTGAGTGATGACTTTGAGGGCGTGAGTCCCTGACTTGACATGACTGCTTATTTATTGTGAACTGTAGTTTGGTTATCATACATGTCTCCTGCTTTATAGACTATTATGATTTCATTTACAGTATTTTTAGTTTCACATACTCGGTGCTGTTATCGACCTCGCCCGGGGCCGCGTTCATGCCGCAGTAAAGGTACACGATCGTTGATCCTCGCCTTAGGGTCACATTCAGCTTTTGGGAAGCTCCGCTTCTCGGAGGCTTATTCGTATAGTCCTGTTGTTGTAGGTGCTACATTCGGGGTATGACGGCCCCGCCCGTCGTTGTTGTCGTATCATTCTTAGAGGTGCAGTAATCTTGTTGTGGCGTGGTTTGTCAAAAGGATTAAATTGTTCATGTTGGAAGAGTTGTTATTTATATATATACTGAAGGTAACCGTTTTTGGTTAGCCTGTCTTCTTACTTCATTGTTTATACTTCTGTCATTTCATGTATTGTCTTTATGTTCCGCTGATTACTCTGATGTTGGATCACTAGGGTGCCCGGGGTAAGGCACCAGTCACGGGCCCCGGAACGGGTCGTGACACTAGCCATCCATGAGGTTTACTGATACAGCTTGGTATCTGGTAGTTGGTTTTCGTACTTGCCCCCATCATTGGCGTGACGCAGGAGGTATCTGGTAGTTAGCCTTCGTACTTGCCCCGTTCAGTTTTGTGGCGAAGTCTCGTGATTACGGCTTGGTATCTGATAGTTGGCTTTCGTACTTGCACCGTGTCAGCTTCGTGAGTTAGTTATAGCTGTTTTGTGGCGAAGTCTCGTGATTACGGCTTGGTATCTGGTAGTTGGTTCGTGATTTGCCCCCGCCACACGCGCGCAGTGGTATCCGTAGTTGGCTTCGACTTGCCCCGGTCGCCTTCGTGAGTTAGTTATAGCTGCTTGCGGGAAGTCTCGTGATTACGGCTTGGTATCCGTAGTTGGTCTTCGATTTGCCCCGCCACCTATATGGCGCAGTGGTATCCGTAGTCGGCCTTCAGATTGCCCTGCGGTCGCCTTCGTGATACAGTTATATAGTGTTGTTGGTACGGTAGGTATCTGGTAGTTGGCTTTCGTACTTGCCCCGTACGGTTCTTATGACACAAGTGGGACCTTGTTATACCCCGTATTTCCAGAGTATGTACGTGAGGGCGTACGTATACAATTTGAGCCTTAAAGTAGGCATAGGTTCGAATTTGTGCATAACTACCAAAAGGAGTCGTTTTTCGATGAAACGCTTTCCATTTACGAGGGAAAATTCGCCATGTCATTAATAATTTTTATGGATTTTTCCGAGAGACGAACATTTTGGACCAACGGAGGGGGACAAGTGTCACCTCCCATCGAAGCAAGTGGACGCAAAGCTAGCCCTTTTGCACGTTTTTGGTGTTGAAATTTTGGTCAAGGGTTAGGTAGGATATTTTGTGTAGATGGATAAGGTAGCACATGGCTAAATCTTGGCCTTACACTTGCTATGCACTTGTCTTCATCTTGGCCATTGGTTGGCCTTCACTTGACCTATAAATACCCTCTAAGTTGAAGACTTTCTTCATCCAAAACTTGAGCAATCTATCTAAGTCTCAAAATACTCCTCCTCTTGTTCTCTCGCCCACCACACTCCCTCCCCTTGAGGCCCTTTGGCCAGAGCTTCCTCCCCTTTGTAGTTAGCAGTGGGTACCCCTAGCCTAGTTGTTTTCGTATAATACCCTTTGTTGTGGTATAGAAATACTCTCCTAGTATTGTTGTAATGTCCAAATACCTTGGCCCAAATACCTTGTAGTTTTCCCAAGGTTACACTTATACAAAAGCCCGTAAAATACTATTATACTTCCTTTAGCCACTAAACGAAACCCTAAGGAAATCTTCATTGATAGTTGAAGTATTTGAGTAGAAGTTGGTTAGAACTTCTAAGGGTTGTTTGAGCGGTTGAGCGCACTTGAGTAGAGCTAAACCTGCTTAGGATCGACATATAAACTCGGATAATTTTGGGCTTATCGAGGTAAACACTCTTGACCTTCTATTGTAATTGGAAATTACATATTGTAGGAATATATAGTTGAAGTATACTATATATAGAATCAACATTATAATTGTGCGCAATGTCTTTTGACTTAAGCCCGAATAATACTTACAGAATGTCTTGCGACTTAAGCCCGAATTTAAAGAAGAGAATCGAATCAGAATTACATAGGATCAGACATGAGACTTGTGTAGCATTGCTGTGAGTAGAATTGTACACGCCCGATAGACGCAAACCCCCTGGTTGGCTTGGCAGCCTCGATAGAGAGATTTACGCCATGTGTGGGGAGGTGTCGAATTTTCTCAGAATATTCTACATTGAGATCTAAAGATATTAATAGGCGCCAGGGCCTCTATAGGTCAGAGTACTACGTGTGGAGTGATCCGCTTGACCGAGAGTGTAGCATCGCTTAAGGTACTTGAGCGTTTGCTATTAGTCGATAATCGTCGCGAGGTATGTGAACCTCTTCCTATCTGTTCTAGCATGATATGTGCATAACTATGTAGTACGGTAGACGATACGTGTTAAATGTATTTGATTGTCTTTAAACATAAAGTGTTATAACGCTTTATGGGAAGTCGTTATAACAAATTTCTATGTAAATGAGAAATGCTTTGTGGTTTTTAAAAGATAACTGATTTGACTTATAACCGACTTGATGCAAAGAACCTTGAAGTATTCTAAAAGATTAAGAAACCTTTTTGAAAGAAGTGTATACTTGGTTTGAAAACATAAAAGTTATACCAGTTTTATGAGAAGTTAGGTGTAACGCCTTAAGAGAGATAAAAAGAATGGTTTAATGGTTTAGAAGTTAAGAGACTTATTCTTAAAAGATAAGAAACTTGACTTAATATGAATGTTTGTGTGAAACCTCATTCGTGAGTAATGAGTACTTGGTTTTTGGAAGGAATAATGTTTTACTGATTTCGGAAATCAGAATGTGTATCGACAAGCCACTGCAGCGTTAATAAAGGGAAATGTATTGAATAATTAAGTATTATTAAAACCAGTAGAAACCTCCATCTGCATAAAAGCTAAGATGAGACAAAATGATATTACATTTCTAGATCATGGCTGCTAATAAGATTGATTATGAATAAGAATAACCTACTCGTCTAAGGCATATGTTACTCAATTGTTTTAAAAGAGATTAAGACATTGAACTATGAACTTTTCAAAAAGAGATCGTGTATTTGAAATTAGGCAAACTGGAACTTTAGGAAAAAGAAAGGCATTGTGTTGTCTTAAAATGATTTAAAACATAAGGTGTATAACAACTTTATGGGAAGTGGGTTATAACGACCTTATGAAAACAAAAGAAAGGTTTTATCATTGGTTTTAATGTGGTAACTTGACTTTAAAAAGAAAAGAGTTTTGGTAAAAAAAAAAGAAGGCATGGTGTTGCCTTAATTTGGTTTTAAAAAGGAAAGTATGGAAGTTGTTTTGGTTTACTTAAAAGATATAAGTCACTCTATTTTTATACTAC
Organism: Przewalskia tangutica; assembly: GCA_029844215.1. Lineage (NCBI taxonomy): Eukaryota > Viridiplantae > Streptophyta > Magnoliopsida > Solanales > Solanaceae > Przewalskia > Przewalskia tangutica. The sequence goes on along the minus strand of CM056724.1, from coordinate 66,688,086 downwards.
GGGTATCGGGTGACTTTTATAAAAGGATTAGATCTCTTTAAAAGGAATTTAACGTACGTAGTACTTTAGGGTTAAAACCCGGACTTTGGCATAAAATGAAAGTACTTTGAGTTGTGTAAACTTGCCTATGCTTGTTGTTGTGAAACTTGCCTATGCTTGTTGTGATAGCCTTTGTTGTGCAAAGATTGTGTTTCTATACTACCGCGTCTCGATGGAGGGTCGGTTGACTTGTTGAGAACTTACTCGACGCGCGATGACGAGAAATTCCACCGCACGCCTCGCTGATAGTGTTACTTTTGTTAATCACTTTGGACATACTGACACGATGCGTAGCGCACGGGTATGCTTCCACTTTGATTACCGCTTGTTGTCTTATTGTTTCCTTTGGACATACCGACACGACGCGTAGCGCACGCATGCTTCCATTTGGAATGTCGTCTTATTGTTTCTTGGACTCATCGACACGATGCGTAGCGCACGCATGCTTCCATTTTGAATGGTTTATTATTTGTTCCCTTTGGACATACTGACACGATTCGTAGGGCACGGGTATTCTCCAATTTGGAGTTCTATGTTGTTGTTATCATATCATGCATCGCCGGCATGAGGAAGGTACTCCACGCGTGATTGATGTGGCGTGAGACCGAATTGATATAATCGTATGTGTATGCATCGTAGTTTGGTTATCATACCGCCCCTCGCTTTATAGACTATTATGATTTCAGATTCTGATTTTACGCTTCACATACTTGGTACTGTTAGATCGACCTCCTTCGGGGCTGCGTTCATGCCGCAGTAGAGGTACATCTACCGTCGATCCCGCTTTAGGATCACCTTTCGCTGTTGGGAAGCTCCGCCTTCGAGGCTTATCTTTGGTATGTTACCCTCGAGTCCGTAGGTCCGTGTACATTCGTGGTATGGCGGCCCCGTCCCGTCATAGTTGTTGTGTAAATCTTAGAGGTCTGAACATCACAGTGGCGGTGGTTTGTAAAAAGGATAATTGTTCGGTATTTATGTATTTATGATGAAGGCAAATCGCTTGGTTGGCCTGCTTATTTATTTTGTCTCTTAATTCATGTTCATGTTTTTATTTCCGCTGATTTTCTCGATGTTGTATCACTAGGGTGCCCGGTAGGCACCACCACGCCCGGTTCGGTCGTGACAAAAGTGGTATCGAGCGCTTAGTCCTCTGAAAGTGTTTACGCATCGTGTCTAGTAGAGTCTTGATTATCGGTGTGTTGTGCACCACATCTATAATCGTGAGGCTATAGGACATTTAGGATTGGTTTCATTCTTCTCATTATGAGATCATGCCTGTAGCCGTAATAAGATCGACCCTCCGACATACTCGCTTACCGCTATGCCTCCGCGTAAGGCAACCCGCCCGTGGCGGCAAGGCAAAGCAGAGGAGTCGCGAGTAGAGCAATGGCGAGACCACAAGACTGAGCCTCCACCCACAGCCGGGCGTAGGAGATGGGTTACAAGGAGATGGCCCGATTAATGGCCGTGGTCAGGCGACTTCAAGATAGCCGATGCAGAAGCTTCAGAGCACCCGTAGTTCACCCCGAGCGCATACTGAGACTACGGGATTTTCTGAGGTGTAACCCGCCAGAGTTTTATGGGTCGAGACCTGAGGATGATCCGCAGGAGTTCATCCGGCAGTTACAGTGGATCATGAGAGTGATCAAGGCATCGGAGACCGAGTCAGTGGTCCTAGGTTCGCATCGGCTGCGTGATACCGCAAATGATTGGTTTGATTCGCGAGCTGTCCCCGGGAGAGAATGCACTTCCGCTTCGGGACGAGTTCTCAAAGACATTTCTTGCACACTTCTTGCCGCCACGATGAGGAGGGCTCGGGCCGGCAGATTTTTGGTGTTACGCAGAATCCGCGACGGTGCGGAGTACAATGTGGAGTTCGACTCATCGCCCTTGACGTCCCGCATTAGTAGCTAGTATGGAGGATCGAGTCCACCGATATGTTACAGGCTCGATGATTACCTAGCAGAGAGTTGTTCGGTGTAGCTCTTCACCGGCATGGACATTGCCCGCACGCAGCTTATGCACTGGAGGCGGCGAGCGAGAAATCGACGGAATGACCAAAGTCGCCAGTAAGAGGCCGTAATCGCAGGTCCTTGGTGATTTTCGAGGCGAGCCGCCTCAAGCAGACTAGTTATGTGCCTCCGCCAAGATGCAGTGGTCCTCTACAATCTTCGTGAGCGCCCAGAGTTTTCGTGGAGCAGTCGTGGCTCCAAGGGTTCGGATTTTCGAGAGCGGGTGTTAACCACCGAAGCCACCCCTACCGTTGTGACCGTGGTAGACTCCACGCAGGGAGTGTCGTGCTAGTCCGGAGTTTGTTTTACATGCGACAGCAGGCCATTTTGGGAGAAATTGTCCGACCAGGGTAGCGCTGGTAGGATAGCACAGACTACGGATCGCTTCTTGGTTCTTCACCTTCCATAGTCAGCAGATGTTCATACACCGCGGCCACCAGAGGTCGCGGTGGAAGTTCCCGATTTAGCGGTCCTCCAATCGCCTATTTTCAGGTATATCCTTAACCCTCTAGAGTGTTGTATGTATTGATGTTGTGATGATGTGATTTAGAAACCTGGTTAGTGAAAAAGTGCTCTGAGAAATGATGAACCTTAAGATATTACAGTTGAGACCTTAGATGTAAGGCCGTCTTGAGCACAAGATCTTGCGGGTGATCTTTGTCGAATGTATAATCATACGTAGAGTAATTGTGGGAAATTTCCTTGGTTAGTGTAAAATGGAAGTGGTAGCTTTCATGACTGTAGAGGTAAGATTGTTCCGGATCGGGGAACAAGAGCGTGATGCGTAAGTGGGTCGGGTTGAGGGCCAACCCGCGGCCGGTTTCAAAGTGGGGTCAACTCTGGGTGGTCCCGCCAGGTGGTAGGGTCACGAGGGCGCTAGGCCCATGATTAGATAACCATCGTAAGAGTTCGTGGATATGTTCGACCAGAAGCGGATCGTGAAGGCCGGGAATGGCCTTAAGGGAGATTGAAGCTAGTAAGATGACCAAGTTTGGAGGTGGTGACTCCAAAGTTTTGGGAAAGCGATGACTGAAGTGTGGTACGTATACTAGAGGAGTTCAAGTGTCCGAGAAGGGCACGACGAGTAAGGAAGGAAGAGAACGTGTGATATTTCGTGGCCAGGTGTAGCGTTGGCAACTTGTTAGAAGAACTTCTTCGTTATCCGTCTTGAGAAGGAACATTCGGGACGAATGTTTCTAAGGAGGGGAGAATGTTATACCCCGTATTTCCAGAGTATGTACGTGAGGGCGTACGTATACAATTTGAGCCTTAAAGTAGGCATAGGTTCGAATTTGTGCATAACTACCAAAAGGAGTCGTTTTTCGACGAAACGTTTCCACAGCTTTCGTAGGGAAAATTCCGGCTATGTCATTAATAATTTTTGCGGATTTTTCCGAGAGACGAAACATTTTGGACCAACGGGAGGGGGACAAGTGTCACCCTCCCATTGGAAGCAAGTGGACGGCAAAGCTAGCCCTTTTGCACGTTTTTGGTGTTGAAATTTTGGTCAAGGGTTAGGTAGGATATTTTGTGTAGATGGATAAGGTAGCACATGGCTAAATCTTGGCCTTACACTTGCTATGCACTTGTCTTCATCTTGGCCATTGGTTGGTCTTCACTTGACCTATAAATACCCCTCTAAGTTGAATACTTTCTTCATCCAAAACTTGAGCAATCTATCTAAGTCTCAAAATACTCCCTCCCTCTTGTTCTCTCGTCCACCACACTCCCCCTCCCCCTTTGAGGCCCTTTGGCCGAGAGCTTCCCCCTCCCCCCTTTGTAGTGGTTAGCCGTGGGGTACCCCCCCCTAGCCTAGTTGTTTTCGTATAATACCCCTTGTTGTGGTATAGAAATACTCTCCTAGTATTGTTGTAATGTCCAAATACCTTGGCCCAAATACCTTGTAGTTTTCCCAAGGTTACACTTATACAAAAGCCCAGAAAATACTATTATACTTCCTTTAGCCACTAAACGAAACCCTAAGGAAATCTTCATTGATAGTTGAAGTATTTGAGTAGAAGTTGGTTAGAACTTCTAAGGGTTGTTTGGAGCGGGTTGAGCGCACTGAGTAGAGCTAAACCTTGCTCAGGATCGACATATAAACTCGGATAATTTTGGGCTTATCGAGGTAAACACTCTTGACCTTCTATTGTAATTGGAAATTACATATTGTAGGAATATATAGTTGAAGTATACTATATATAGAACTGAACATTATAATTGTGCGGCAATGTCTTTTGACTTAAGCCTGAATAATACTTACGGCAAGGTCTTGCGACTTAAGCCTGAATTTAAAGAAGAGAATCGAATCAGTAATTACATAGATCAGACATGAGACTTGTGTAGCATTGCTGTGAGTAGAATTGTACACGCCCGATAGACGTGCAAACCCCTCGGTTGGCTTGGTAGCCGCCTCGATAGAGGAGGAGATTTACGCTATGGGGGGAGGTGTCACGAATTTTCGTAGAATATTCTACATTGAGATCTAAAGATATTAATAGGCGCCAGGGCCTCTATAAGTTGTAGTACTACGCAGGAGTGATCTGCTGATCGAGAGTGTAGTCAGAACGCCCGAACCCGGCCCGCATCGTGCCTTACCCTGCACCCTAGTGATACAACATCGAGAAAACCAATGGAAAAATAAAACACGAGTCATGAAACGAGATATAATAAATAAACAGCCAACCAAAACAGCTTGCCTTCAAGATATACATAAAAACCCAAACAGCTTATCCTCAACCCCGCCACAACAAAGGCTGCACTTAAGATTTACAACAACTATGACGGACAGGCTCGCCATACCCCTGAATGTACAAGAACCTACAACTCAGGGAAACATACCAAAGATAAGCCTCCGAAGGAACGGAGCTTTCCAACACGCTGAAATGAGATCCTAGGAGCGGGGATCCACGACCGATGTACCTCTACCTGCGGCATGAACGCAGCCCCCCGAAGGAGGTCAGTACAACAGGTACCAAGTATGTGAAATCACAACATCAGAATGAAATCATAATAGCTTAAAAAAGCAGGAGACATGTATGATAACCAAAATACAGTACGCAACATAAAAGCAGTCAAGTCAGGGACTCACGCCCTCAAAGTCACCACTCAAATATAACTATGGGTCTCACGCCCACAACATCCATCATGTTCGCATCATGGCCGCATGCCCCCGGAATACTGCATCGGTGTAGACATGTCCATGATGCAACAATAATAACAAGGCCGCATGGCCACATGCCCCCGGAATACTGCATCGGTGTAGACATGTCCATGATGCAACAATAATAACAAGGCCGCATGGCCACATGCCCCCGGAATACTGCATCGGTGTAGACATGCCCATGTAACCTCAATAACAATATACTGGGTGGTCAACCCTGCCGCATGGCCACATGCCCCCGGAATACTGCATCGGTGTAGACACGTCCATGTTGCAGTAATAACCATATATCGGGTAATCAACCCGGCCGCATGGCCGCATGCCGAATATCAGACGGTGTAGACATGTCCATGTGACATCAACAACAAGACAGTAATCAAAATGGAAACATACCCGTGGAATTCTCCTTCACTGCCAGCACGTCCAAGTAAGTTCTCAACAAGTCAACCGGCCCTCTATCGAGAGACACGGTAACACAGAAATACCACACTTGCACAACAAAGGCTATCATCACAAGCATAGGCAAGTTTCACAACAACAAGCATAGGCAAGTTTCACAACAACAAGCATAGGCAAGTTTCACAACAACAAGCATAGGCAAGTTTCACAACAACAAGCATAGGCAAGTTTCACAACAACTCAAAGTACTTTCATTTTATGCCAAAGTCCGGGTTTTTAACCCCAAAGTACTACATACGTTAAGTTCTTTTAAAAGAGATCCATTACTTTTATAAAAGTCACCCGATACCCGTAGCCTTAGAATGACCAACCCATATTCCTTTCCAAAATCAAGTAACAACATTCTTTTCCTAAGTTCCAGTTTGCCTAGTTTCAATTACTCAAGCTTCTCATTTTCAAATGGTTTCATAGTTCATAAACTTAATCACTTGATTTCTTTTTAGAACAATTGAGTAATATATGTCTCACGTGAGAGTAGGTTATTCTTGTTTACAACATTCTTATTACAGCAGCCATGATCTAGAAAATGTAATATCATTTTGTCTCATCTTAGTTTCTATGCGCAGATGGAGGTTTCTACCGGTTTTAATACGATACATCATTATTCAATACATTTTCCTTTATTAACGCTGCAGTGGTCCTGTCGATACACATTCGATTTCAAATCAAGAAACATTATCCCTTTAAAAACCAAGTACTCATTACTCACGAATGAGGTTTCACACAAACATTCACTTTAAAACAAATAAGTTAAGTCTCTTATCTTATAAGATCAAGTCTCTTAACTTCTAACATCAGTAAACCATTCTTAAGCCGTTATACCTAACTTCCCATAAAGCTAGTATAACTCTTAAGTTTTCAAAAAACAATACTACACTTCGTTCAAAACGATTCATAAATCTTTTGAAATATTTCAAGTTTTATTATAACGCCTGCCGCTTATAAATCAAATCGATTATCTTTAAAACCACAACCCATTTTTTACCTACATAAAGTCGTTATAACCAACTTCCCATAAAGCCGTTATAACACTTTATGTTTTACAACAATCAAATATAATTAACACATGTTCGTTTACCGTACTACATAGTTCACACATATCATGCTAGAAGAGATAGGAAGAGGTTCACATACCTCGCGACGCTGTCGACTAATAGCAAAACGCCCAAGTACCTCAACCCGTCGGCTACTCCTTAGTCCGTAAGATTACGTCACACGTAGCACTTCAACCTATAAGGCCACAAGGCGCTTTATTAACATTTAGATCTCATCGTAGAACATTCTACCGAAAATTCGGAAGACCTCCCCGCAACAACAGAAATCTCCTCTCTATCGAGGCCGGCTACCAAGCCAACCAGGGGTTATACATCTAACCCTAACGGGTACAATTCTACTCCACGGTGCTACTACACAAGTCTACTGTAATACAACCCTATGTAATTACAGTTCAGTTCAGTTCTTCAGGCTTAAGTCGCAAGACATTGCCGTAAGTATTATTCAGTACTATATATAGTATACAACAACTATATATTCAACACTTATGTAATTTCCAATTACAATAGAGGGACAAGATAATTACCTCGATAAGCCCAAAATTATCCTAGTTTAAAGTCGCTCCTGAGCAAGGTTTAGCTCCAACTCCGTGCGCTCCAATCCGCTCCAAACTACCCTTAGAAGTTCTAACCAACTTCTACATACAACTTCAACAACGGGTGAAGATTTCCTTAGGGTTTCGTTTTAGTGATCGAGGAAAGTATAACGGTATTTTCTGGCTTGTATAAGTGTAACCTTGGGAATACTACAAGGTATTTGGGCCAAGGTATTTGGACATTATAACAATACTAGGAGTATTTCTATACCACAACAAGGGTATTTATACGAGACAACTAGGCTAGGGGTACCCTCGCCAAAGCTTCACAAAAGGGGGTGTGCTCTCGGCTTGGGCCTTTCTCAAGGGGAGGGCTTTGGGACGAAAGCAAGACAAGAGGAGGAGTAGTTTGAGACTTAGATAGATTGCTCAAGTTTAGGATGAAGAATGTCTTCAACTAGAGGGTATTTATATGTCATGTGAAGGCCAACCAATGGCCAAGATGAAGACAAGTGCATAGCAAGTGTAAGGCCAAGATTTAGCCATGTGCTACCTTATCCATCTACCACACAACTTGCACAAAATATCCTACCAACTAAAGTAGCCCCAAATCGTCCCAATTGCCGTCCAAGCCTTCCAATGTGAGGGTGACACATGTCACCCTCCCGGTGGTCCAAAATGTTTCGTCTCTCGGCCAAATCCGCAAAAAATATACATGACATAGCCGGAATTTTCCCTATGAAAGTCGTGGAAACGTTTCGTCGAAAAACGACTCTTTTCGGCACTTGTGTACAAATTCGAACCTTGTCTAGTCTTTAAGGCTAAAATTTTATACGTACGCCCTCACGTACATACTCTGGAAATACGGGGTATAACAGTAGCGGACGGTTTGAGGTACTTGGAGCGTTTTGCTATTAGTCGATAATCGTCGCGAGGTATGTGAACCTCTTCCTATCTGTTCTAGCATGATATGTGCATAACTATGTAGTACGGTAGACGTACATGTGTTAAATGTATTTGATTGTCTTTAAACATAAAGTGTTATAACGGCTTTATGGGAAGTTGGTTATAACAGCTCTATGTAAATGAGAAATGCTTTGTGGTTTTTAAAAGATAACTGATTTGACTTATAACCGACTTGATGCAAAGAACCTTGAAGTATTCTAAAAGATTAAGAAACCTTTTTGAAAGAAGTGTATACTTGGTTTGAAAACATAAAAGTTATACCAGCTTTATGAGAAGTTAGGTGTAACGCCTTAAGAGAGATAAAAAGAATGGTTTAATGGTTTAGAAGTTAAGAGACTTATTCTTAAAAGATAAGAAACTTGACTTAATATGAATGTTTGTGTGAAACCTCATTCGTGAGTAATGAGTACTTGGTTTTTGGAAGGAATAATGTTTTACTGATTTCGGAAATCAGAATGTGTATCGACAAGCCACTGCAGCGTTAATAAAGGGAAATGTATTGAATAATTAAGTATTATTAAAACCAGTAGAAACCTCCATCTGCATAAAAGCTAAGATGAGACAAAATGATATTACATTTCTAGATCATGGCTGCTAATAAGATTGATTATGAATAAGAATAACCTACTCGTCTAAGGCATATGTTACTCAATTGTTTTAAAAGAGATTAAGACATTGAACTATGAACTTTTCAAAAAGAGATCGTGTATTTGAAATTAGGCAAACTGGAACTTTAGGAAAAAGAAAGGCATTGTGTTGTCTTAAAATGATTTAAAACATAAGGTGTATAACAACTTTATGGGAAGTGGGTTATAACGACCTTATGAAAACAAAAGAAAGGTTTTATCATTTGTTTTAATGTGGTAACTTGACTTTAAAAAGAAAAGAGTTTTGGTAAAAAAAAAAAGAAGGCATGGTGTTGCCTTAATTTGGTTTTAAAAAGGAAAGTATGGAAGTTGTTTTGGTTTACTTAAAAGATATAAGTCACTCTATTTTTATACTACGGGTATAGGGTGACCTTTATAAAAGGATTAGATCTCTTTAAAAGGAATTTAACGTACGTAGTACTTTAGGGTTAAAACCCGGACTTTGGCATAAAATGAAAGTACTTTGAGTTGTGTAAACTTGCCTATGCTTGTTGTTGTGAAACTTGCCTATGCTTGTTGTGATAGTCTTTGTTGTGCAAAGATTGTGTTTCTATACTACCGCGTCTCTCGATGGAGGGTCGGTTGACTTGTTGAGAACTTACTTGGACGTCAAGCGATGACGAGAAATTCCACCGCACGCTCTCGCTGATAGTGTTACTTTTGTTAATCACTTTGGACATATCGACACGACGCGTAGCGCATCGTATGCTTCCACTTTGATTACCGCCTTGTTGTCTTATTGTTTCCCTTTGGACATACCGACACGATGCGTAGCGCATCGGTATGCTTCCATTTGGAATCTTTGTCTTATTGTTTCCTGGACTCATCGACACGACGCGTAGCGCACGTATGCTTCCATTTGGAATGTTCTCTTATTTGTTCCTTTGGACATACCGACACGATCGTAGCGCACGTATGCACCCATTTGGATTTCTATCTTGTTGTTATCATATCATAGATCGCCGCAAGAGGAAGGTACTCCACCGCGGGATTGATGTTGCGGGCGTGAGACCCGAATTGATATAATCATATGTATGTAATCGTAGTTTGGTTATCATACCGCCCTGCTTTTATAGACTATTATGATTTCGCCATGATTTACGCTTTCACATACTTGGTACTGTTGTCTCGACCTCCTTCGGGGCTGCGTTCATGCCGCAGTGAGGTACATCGGCCGTCGATCCCCGCTTAGGATCTCCTTTCATGAGTTGGGAAGCTCCGCCTTCTGAGGCTTATCTTTGGTATGTTACCCCGAGTCCGTAGGTCCGTACATTCGTGGTATGGCGGGCCCTGTCCGTCATAGTTGTGTAAATCTTAGAGGTCTCAGAATAATCGCCGGGCGTGGTTTGTAAAAAGGATAACTGTCGTATTTATGTATTTATGATGAAGGCAACTGCTTTGGTTGGCCTGTTTATTTATTTTGTCTCTTAATTCATGTTCATGTTTTTATTTCCGCTGATTTTCTCTGATGTTGTATCACTAGGGTGCCCGGGGTAAGGCACCAGTCACGGGCCCGGGTTCGGGTCGTGACAGACCTGGTGTTCATGTGTACTCCTTGGTGTTGTTATATCATCGACTGCCGGCAGTGAGGAAGGAATTCCACGGGCATGATTGATGTTGTGGGCGTGAGACCCATGGTTATATTTGAGTGATGACTTTGAGGGCGTGAGTCCCTGACTTGACATGACTGCTTATATGTTGTGCACTGTAGTTTGGCTATCATACATGTCTCCTGCTTTATATAGACTGTTATGATTTCATTTATAGTATTTTCAGTTTCACATACTTGGTACCTGTTGTACTGACCTCCTTCGGGGGGCTGCGTTCATGCCGCAGGTAGAGGTACACCAGTTGTTGATCCTCGCTCATAGGATCACAGTTCAGCGTTTTGGGAAGCTCCGTTTCTCCGGAGGCTTATCTTTTGGTATGATCCCCTGAGATTGTAGGTTCTTGTACATTCAGGGGTATGGCGGGGCCCTGTCCCGTCGTTGTTGTTATAAAACTCTTAGAGGTTTGTATTATCACAAGTGTGGTTGTAAAGGATGTAACTGTTCAGATTTTGTATATATACAGAAAGGTGACCGTTTTGGTTAGCCTGTTTCTTATTTTATATCTTGTTTCATGTTTAAGTTTTTATTTCCGCTGATTTTCTCTGATGTTGTATCACTAGGGTGCCCGGGGTAAGACACCAGTCGCGGGCCCGAGGTCGGGTCGTGACAAAAGTGGTATCAGAGCAGTTAATCCTCGGAAAGTGTCTACAGACCATATCTAGTAGAGTCATGATTATTGGCGTATTGTGCACCAAACCTATAATCAGGAGGCTGCAAGATATTTAGGATTGGTTTCCATTCTTCTCACTCTGAGATCGTGCCTTAGAGTTGTGTTATAAGTTGGACTCCCTCTGACGTATTCTTATGTACCAGTTATGCCTCCGCGCAAGGCAACCAGGGCCCAGAAGGGCAAGGCAACAGAGGGAGCTGTGAGTAGAGCACAAGGGATTACCAGGGCACAGGCCCAGTCTTTACCTGAGGTGGTGCTACAGACGGCGAATTCTACGACGCCGCCAACCCCAGCAGAGTTTAGAGCAGCACCAGTAGCTATAGAGACCACGATACCTGAGCCTCTAGTCCCACGGCCAGGAACAGAGGATATGGGTTACAAGGAGATGGCCCAGTTACTAGCTAGGCTTGTGGCGAGGCATGAGGACAGACGGGAGCCGGTGGTACCGGTAGTGCACCCCAGAGCCCATAGTTGGAGACTTCGGGACTTCTTGAGTTGCAGGCCACCAAGAGTTCTATGGATCGAGGGCTGAGGATGACCCTCATGAGTTTATCCGACAGTTACAGCGGATCATGAGAGTGATCAAGGCCTCAGAGACAGAGTCGGTGGTATTGGGTTCGCATCGGCTGCGTGATACTGCAGTCGACTGGTTTGATTCATGGGAACTATCCCGGGGGGAGCATGCGCTTCCAGCTGTTTGGGACGAGTTCTCAGAGGCGTTTCTTAGCCATTTCTTGCCTCCGCAGATGAGGAGAGCTCGGGCAGATAGATTTATGATGTTGAGACAGAATGGGCGTACGGTTCGGGAGTACAGCGTAGAGTTTGACTCGTTGGCTCGGTATGTCCCCGCTTTAGTGGCAGACATGGAGGATAGAGTGCACCGCTATGTCACAGGACTTGACGATTACTTAGCAGAGGGTTGCACGGGAGTAGCTCTTCAGCCGGGCATGGACATTGCCCGTATACAGGCTTATGCACAGGGGATTGAGGAACGTAGAGACCGACGTAGGGACCAGGATCAACATAAGAGGGCCAAGACAGCAGGGTCCTTTGGTAACTTTCGAGGCGGACCGCCTCAGCAGCAGGCTAGTTATGCGCCTCCGCCAGTACAGAGTGCTCCACCACAGTCTTCAGGACGTTCGGGATATTCAGGAGCAGGTCAGGGCTCCAAGGTTTCAGGTTTTCGGGGGAACAGGGATGTTAGTCAGATGAGACCACCCCCACCTCGGTGTGGCCATTGTGATAGGTTCCATACTGGGGATTGTCATGTTATTCAGGGAACTTGCTTTACCTGCGGCCGGCAGGGCCATTTTGCGAAGAAGTGTCCGACCAGAGGTAGCGCGGATGTTACGACTCAGCCTTCGGGATCAGTGGCTGGTTCATCGCCATCTATAGCTAGGCGCCCTGCAGGGCAGGATTATGATTAGCGCGGCAAAGGGAAAGTGAAGCAGTCGTTACAGGTAATACTTAACCCTCTAGAAACTAGTATGCGTAATAAGATGATTACATGTTGAGTGCTATGTACGGATAGCATTGTGTAAATTGTGATTTAGAAAACATGGTTAGTTGAAAATGTAAGTTTGGGGTCAGGTAAATTGTGAAGCTTAGAAATTATAACAGTTGAGACCTTAGATGTAAGGCCGTCGTGAGTAAAAAATTTACGGGTGATCCTTGTCAGAGTACATAGTATACGTGGGGTATATTTGTGTGATAAGTCCATAAGTGGTGAGAAATGAAAGGGGGGTAGTTGAGCTAAGAAGACCACTAGGTTTTCGTGACTTGAGTAATGAGATTGTTCCGGACCTTGAACAAGAGTTTGGTACGAGATGGGTCGGGTTGAGGCACGGTCGCGGGTCAACCCGCAGCCCGGAATGTGGTGGGGCCAGTTTGAGGTGGTCTCGCTAGGTGGTAGAGTCACGAAGGTGCTAGTGTTATACCCCGTATTTCCAGAGTATGTACGTAAGGGAATACGTACGAAAGTCTAGCCTTAAAGATAAGCCTTGGACGTTTTTTTTGTACACAACTCACTAAAAGAATCGTTTTCCGACGAAACGTTTCCACAGCTTTCGTAGAGTAAATTCCGGCTATGCCATTTCTTATTTTTTGCGGATTTTTCCGAGAGACGAAACATTTTGGACCAACGGGAGGGTGACATGTGTCACCCTCACATTGGAAGCAAGTGGGGTGGCTTTGGACGATTGGGCGTCCAAGAGGGGTGTTGGCCTTGGCCGATTGGTTCCTTGCTTAGGCCTTGTTTTGTGCCATGTTTTGTGGAGTGTTTTGTGGAGTGTTTTGTGGAGTAGGGGTTAGGGTGCACTTGGCTTGATCTTGGCCTTACACTTGCCTTGCACTTGTCTTCATCTTGGCCATTGGTTGGCCAAGGCTTGAGCTATAAATACCCCTCTTGAGATGAAGAGTTCTTCATCCACAAAAGCTTTCCAAGTCTAAAAATCCTTCCCTCTCCCTTTGTAAGCAATTCGTCCAACACCCCCCCTCCCCTTGAGAAGCTTGGCCGAGGCTACCCCACCCCCTAGCCTAGCCGAAACCTACCCCCCCTCCCTTGGTAGAAAAGTTGCCTTCTTGTATTGTTATAATGCCCAAAATACCCTAGCCCAAATACCTTAGTACTTAGTAGAAGTTGTGAAGAACTTCTAAGGTTTCCTTGGAGCAAAACCTTGCTCAGGCGCGACTTTTTCTAGGATATTATTGGGCTTACCGAGGTAACTAATCCTAACCCTCTTTTGAATTAGAGAATACTTACTGTTGTAGAATAAGAATAAGTATAAATACTTAGAAGAATATCACAGAATAGAATTGAACTGCTACCACAGTAGAAGGGTTTGAAAGAAGAATAATCAAACCAGATTTACATAGGATCGTTTCACAATGAACTTATATAGCTCACTGTAGGGAAGTCTTTGCCCAACTTTCCATAGAATTGTGAACCCTCTGCTTAGAATGACCTTCGAGTAGTCTTTGATAGATATCTGTGACTATTATAGGTGACTCTCTGTACGACATATTCAACTTGGCGGTGGTTTTCACGAGAAGGTATGTGATTCTTCCTAAAGCATGATATTTTAAAATATGTATATATAGTACGTGACGCATACGTGTTAACTGAATAATAACTAACGGCAATGTCTTTGACTTAAGCCTGAATAATACGTACGGCAATGCCTCACGGCTTAAGCCTGAATAATAAAGAACTGAAAACATTTCAAAAGGACTACTGAATCATTTTTACAGAAGAGAACTAATTGGTTTTTAAAACAGAAGCTTAAGAGTTATACTAGCTTTATGGGAAGTTAAGTATAACCACTTAAGATTGATAAAAGAAACAAGTTGCCTATGTATTTATAACAGACTTATATTAAATTGTGAAAAGAATAATAAGATGGTTTGATAAGTAGACATGACATGTTGCTATGTGTGTTAGTACCTTGTAACGTTTGTATAAGTGAGTATCCTTGTTGTACTTATGTTGTTTAAAGATAAGTCGTTATGTTAGTGTACTATCACTCACCTCTTGAGATGATACCGGGTTGTCGCCTCCGACGCGGGTAGACTCGGTGATGCAGGACCATGATTCGAGAATACCTCATGCGGGTCCAGGGGCCTATGCGGAGCTACGAGAGTTCCAGGTTAGTATGCGGGGTTATGCCTCATGCGGTCTATGTGGCCATGCGGACAACGAGTCCAGGACGATGCCGAGGAGTAGCTACCCTCGATGCGGGGTTATACCTCATGCGGGCCCATGTGAGTGGCCTACGGACTCGGAGTCGAGATTAGGCTTGCAGAATGATGATGGCGAGTGGCCCTGCTTCGATCATTCGCAGCCTAGACAAGACTTATTACGATTACCTATTGTTGCTCTTGTTTGTGATGTGGCACTATGTGCGGTTTCTCGTTGTTTCACACATATTTGTAAACCGGTTTTAAAAATGATATGTTTTCATTTAAGTACTTTACGATTTCGCATACTTAGTACTGTTATCGACCTCCTTCGGGGCTGCGTTCATGCCGCAGTGGGCAAGCAGGTGCTAGATCCGCATCCTTAGGATCTCTAAGTTGGTGTCGGGAGCTCCATCTCTTCCGGAGGCTCTACTTTTGGTATGATCTCCTGTTGTAGATAGTTTTCAGATGCCAGGTATGGCGGGCCCTGTCCCGCCATAGTTGTATATTTCAGAGGTGCAGTAGTCATGTTGTACGATTGTCGGATGTAATCGCTAAACCATGATTATATATATATATGCCGAAAGGCGATGTTTTCTCACATAACTGTGTCTTATTTTATAAATTGTTTCATGTCTTGCTTTATGTTTCCGATTACTCGATGTATGACTACTGGGTGCCCCTAAGGCACGATCACGGCCCCGAACGGGTCGTGACAAAAGTGGTATCGAGCGATTAATCCTCTGAAAGTGTCTACAGACCGTATCTAGTAGTCTTGATTATCGGTGTTGTGCACCACACCAATAATCGTGAGGCTATAGGATATTTAGGATTGGTTTCCGTTCTTCTCATTCCGAGATCGTGCTTTAGAGTTTGTGTTATAGGTTGGACCCTCTAACGTATTCCTTTCTATGCTGATTATGCCTCCACGTAAGGCAACCGGGCCCGAAGGCAAGGCACCGAGGAGTCGCTAGCGAGACACCCAGAGTCACGAGGCTCGTGCCCGTCTATACCGAGACGGCGAGTTCTATGACGCCGCCACCCAGAGAGACCACAGTACCCACACCTCCCGTCCCCACACCGGCGGAGGAGTTAGGTACAAGGAGATGGCCCGCCTATTGGCTAAAGTTGTGGCCCGACACGAGGAGAGGCCGGACGCGGCAGCCTCGGCCCAGCCCACCGTGCATTGTTCACCCGAGGCGAGAGAGTTTGAGGCTACGAGACTTCTTGAGTTGTAGCCACGGAGTTTTATGGATCGAGGCGGAGGATGATCCGCAGGAGTTCATCCGGCTTCAGAGGATTTTGAGAGTGATCGGGCGCCGAGACCGAGTCCGTGATCTTTGGTTCACATAGGCCGCGTGATACCGCAGCCGATTGGTTTGATTCATGGAGTTATCCCGGGAGAGCACGTCCCCGCCTACTGGGATGAGTTCTCGAGGCTTTCTCACTCACTTCTTGCCTCCACGGATGGCGAGGGCGGCTGATAGATTTTTACCGCCGAGGCGAGAGGACGACCTTGTCGGGAGTACAATGTCGAGTTTGATTCATTGGCTCGGTATGTCCCAAAGATTGGTAGCGATATGGAGGATAGGTGCACCGCTATGTCACCGGCTAGACGACTATATGGCCGAAGTCATGCGGGGGTTTCTCTCCACCGGTATGGACATTACCGCGTGCGCAGCTCACGCCTTGGATGCGAGAGCGCATCGTCGACGAGTGGGACGAGCAGCAGGCAAGGCCGGGACGAGGGTCTTGGTGGTTATCGTGGTGGCGGCCTCGGCCAGCCTAGATTCGCACCACGCCAGCTCGAGCACTCGCACCGCCCTCAAAGACCCAGAGTTTTCGTGGGCGCACTGTGGCCCCGTGGCTTCGACGCCCGAGTAGCGAGGTATCGCCGATCGGGACCACCCCGGTGGCCGATGCGGTAGATCCCATTACGGAAGTGTGGTACTACTTTTGGAGCTTGTTACGATTGTGGCCAGCAGGTCACTTTGCGAGGATCGTCCGACCGGGGCTGGTGGTAGGGCTCGACCTTCGAGTTCTGCCGCTTCATCATCTCCTACAGTTACTCGCCCCGGAGGGCAGGGTGCTCATGGGTCAGTAGGTCGCGGCAGAGGTCGTGGCTCGGGTCCCAGTTCTAGCGGTCCTCAGAACCGCATTTATGCTTTGTCCGGAAAGCGACAGATCGATGAGGCCTCACCGATGTCGTCACGTGTACCTTATCGGTTCTGTTTGATGTGTATGCTTTGATAGATCCGGTTCTACTCACCCCTATATATCTCCCCTTGTTGCTAGTAGAATAGGGATAGAGCACGAGTCCATAGACCCTTTCGAGGTAGCTACGCCAGTGGGTGATTCGGTGGTAGCTCGGCGGGTATTTAGAGCTTGTCCTGTGACCATTTACAGTCGTCAGACCCTGGCCGACTTGATAGAGTTGGAGATGATTGACTTCGACGTGATCATGGGGATGGATTGGCTAGCTTCCTGCTACGCCAATGTAGACTGCAGAGAGAGAATAGTACGGTTCCAGTTTCTTGAGCGAGGTTGTTGAGTGGGAGGGGAGCACGGTATCGCCGAGGGGTAGGTTTATTTCCTACCTCAAGGCTAGGAAGATGGTGCAAAAGGGGTATATCTACCATCTCGTTCGGGTGTTTGATACTGAAGCTGCGGTACCAGATTTTTAGTCGATTCGATGAGTCGTGAGTTCCCGCACGTGTTTCGGATGACCTCGGGTATCCTCCGCAGAGGAGATCGAGTTTTGTATAGATGTGTTGCCAGATACTCGGCCTATTTCCATTCCGCCATACAGAATGACACCTGCCGAGTTGAGAGAGTTGAAGGACCAGCTTAGGGATTTGCTGGAGAAGGGCTTCATCAGGCCTAGTGTTTCTCCCTGGGGAGCGCCGGTATTGTTCGTGAAGAAGAAGGACGGGACGCTGCGCATGTGTGTTGATTACAGGCAGCTGAACAAGGTGACCATTAAGAACAGATACCCCCTTCCCAGGATTGATGATTTGTTCGACCAGTTGCAGGGTGCGAGATGTTTCTCCAAGATTGATCTGCGATCGGGCTATCATCAGGTGCGAGTCAGAGAGGTGGATGTCCCTAGGACTGCATTCAGGACCCGGTACGGGCATTATGAGTTCAGGGTCATGTCTTTTGGGTTGACCAATGCTCCGGCGGTATTCATGGATTTGATGAACCGAGTGTTCAATCCTTTTTTGGAAAAGTTTGTGATAGTGTTCTTTGATGATATATTGGTTTATTCTCGCCAGAGCGGGAGCACGCGAGCATTTGAGGATCAGGCCGACAGCTTCTCCAGACCAGCGATTGACGCAACGTTTTCCAAATGTGAGTTTTTGTTGACTTCAGTGGCTTTTCTTGGTCATATTGTCGGGGCTGATGGCATTCGAGTTGATCAGGCCAAGATCGATGCAGTCAGTTCTTGGCCTAGAACTACTACTCGGCAGAGGTTCGCGAGCTGGGCCTTGCAGGATATTATCGGTTCAGAGAAGTTTGCTTCTATCTATGCACCATTGACTAGGCCGACTCGAGGCGACCAAGTTTGATGGGCGATGCTTGTGAGCAGGGTTTCCAGTTGCTGAAAGAGAGACTGACGACCGCCCCCGTTCTTACTCTTCCAGAGGGTCCAGATGGTTATGTCGTGTATTGTGATGCGTCAGGCATCGGGTTGGGATGTGTGTTGATGCAGCATGGCAGGGTTATAGCATATGCATCCCGACAGCTGAAGAAACACGAGAGGAACTACCCCACCCATGATTTGGAGTCGGTAGTGATTCACGCTTTGAAGATCCGAGGCACTATTTGTATGGGGTTCACGTGGATATTTATACGCACCACAAGAGCCTCCAAGATATCTTCACCCAGAGGAGCCGAACTTACGGCGAGACGGTGGTTAGAGTTGCTTAATGATTACGATGTTGATATACTTTACCACGCGGGGAAGGACAATGTTGTGGCAGATTCTCTTATTCGTAGGTCGATGGGAGCCTATCGGATGCGGTAGAGAGGAGGGACATGGTTCGTGATTTGCATCAGTTAGCGAGCCTTGGTGTCCGTTTGATTGATTCTGATAGCAGTGGGGTTAGAGTTCGTGAGGTTGCCGAGTCTTCCATCGTCGAGGAGGTGAAGAGGCAACAGTTCGAGGATCCAGCTTTGATTCGATATCGTGATACAGCTCTTCGTGAGGGCAAGGGTCCTTTTGAGATAGCACCTGATGGGGTGCTAAGGTTTGAGGGCGGTGTGTGTTCCGGATGTTTGAGGACTTGGCGAGTTCTTGAGAAGCACACGCGCGTTACTCTATCCATCCGGTCGACCAAAATGTACCACGACCTTAGATCTGTATTGGTGGGATGGCTTGAAGAGGGCGTTGCGAGTTCGTAGCTCGCCCGCGTGTTGTCGCAGTGAAGGTAGAGCACCGAGGCACGGTGGTCCATTGCAGAGATTGAGATCCCGACGGAAGTGGGAGGTAATCAACATGGACTTCGTCACGGATTACCTCGCACTCGGAGGAGACATGATTCTATATGGGTTATCGTCGACAGTGTGAAATCAGCCCACTTTCTTCCCGTCGGGGCGACTTTTTCTACCGAGGATTATGCGGACTTTACATCAGAGATCGTCGGTGCATGGAGTCCCTACTTCGATCATATCGCATGCAGGAGCCCGGTTCACGCTAACTTCCGGAGGTCCTTCCGAGGGGTTTAGGGGCGCAGTGAGCACGAGCATCGCATTTCATCCACGCAGCACGACAGCAGAGCGCACTATCCGCACTCTTGAGGATATCTTTGCGAGCCTGTGTTATTGACTTCAGTGGTAGTTGGGAGGATCATTTGCCTCTAGTTGAGTTCGCGTATAATAATAGCTACCACTCCAGTATTCAGATGGCGCCTTATGAGGCCTTGTATGGGAGGAAGTGCAGATCGCCTATAGGCTGGTTCGATGTGGGCGAGGTGCAGCTAGTGGGACCAGATTTGGTGCAGCAGGCAGTGGATAAGGTGAAGCTTATCCGAGAGCGGCTATTGACAGCTCAGAGTCGACAGAAGTCGTATGCAGATCATCGTCGTCGGCATCTTGAGTTCGAGGTTCATGATTGGGTTTTCCTAAAGGTGTCACCCATGAAGGGTGTGATGAGATTCGGGAAGAAGGGGAAACTCAGCCCAAGGTACATTGGGCCGTTTCAGATTGTCCGCAGGGTAGGCAAGGTTGCTTATGAGTTGGATCTGCCGTCCGATCTGGAAGCAGTGCATCCGGTTTTTCACGTATCTATCTTTGAGAGATGTATCGGATCCATCTAGGTACACCCGATTGGCGATGTCCAGTGTGACCAGGGTTATCGTATGAGGAGATTCCCATAGCGATAGTCGATCGTCCGTTACGCCGTCTGCGACCAAGGGCGTGGCTTCCACAAAGTCTTGTGGCGGAACGAGCTCAGGGAGGAGATGACGTGGGAAGCCGAGGAGGACATGAGGCAGAAGTATCCTCATCTTTTCCCCACACCTCCAGGTAATTCACTTTCCTACTTGTAAATTTTCGTTATCATTTCTGCCTAAGTGTTGTTCTGTGGCCGTGTGTGGCATTTGCGACTGTTTAAGTTTTGAAGAATCTTATCGTTAACTGTCTTGGGAAGGAACATTCGGACGAATGTTTCTAAGAGGGAGAATGTTATACCAGTATTTCCGGAGTATGTACGTGGGGAATACGTGACAAAGTCTAGCCTTAAAGATAAGCCTTGGGCGTTTTTGTACACAACTCACTAAAAGAATCGTTTTCCGACGAAACGTTTCCAGACTTTCAGAGTAAATTCCGCTATGCCATTTCTTATTTTTGCGGATTTTTCCGAGAGACGAAACATTTTGGACCAACGGGAGGTGATACGTGTCACCCTCACATTGGAAGCAAGTGGGTGGCTTTGGGCGATTGGGCCCAAGAGGGTGTTGGCCTTGCCGATTGGTTCCTTGCTTAGGCCTTGTTTTGTGCCATGTTTTGTGGAGTGTTTTGTGGAGTGTTTTGTGGAGTAGGGGTTAGGGTGCACTTGGCTTGATCTTGGCCTTACACTTGCCTTGCACTTGTCTTCATCTTGGCCATTGGTTGGCCAAGGCTTGAGCTATAAATACCTCTCTTGAGATGAAGAGTTCTTCATCCACAAAAGCCTTCCAAGTCTAAAAATCCTTCCCTCTCCCTTTGTAAGCAATTCGTCCAACACCCCTCCTTGAGACGATTGGCCGAGGCTACCCCACCCCCTAGCCTAGCCGAAACCTACCCCCCCTCCCTTGGTAGAAAAGTTGCCTTCTTGTATTGTTATAATGCCCAAAATACCCTAGCCCAAATACCTTAGTACTTAGTAGAAGTTGTGAAGAACTTCTAAGGTTTCCTTGGAGCAAAACCTTGCTCAGGCGCGACTTTTTCTAGGATATTATTGGGCTTACCGAGGTAACTAATCCTAACCCTCTTTTGAATTAGAGAATACTTACTGTTGTAGAATAAGAATAAGTATAAATACTTAGAAGAATATCACGTAATAGAATTGAATCGCTACCACAATGAAGGGTTTGAAAGAAGAATAATAAAACAGTACTAAAATAGGACTGTTTTCACAATGAGACTTATATAGCTCACTGTAGGGAAGTGCCCAACTTTCCATAGAATTGTGAACCCTCTGTTTAGAATGACCTTCAGAGTAGTCTTTGATAGATATCTGTGACTATTATAGGCTGACTCTCTGCGCGCGACATATTCAACTTGGCAGGTGGTTTTCGCTGAGAAGGTATGTGATTCTTCCTAAAGCATGATATTTTAAAATATGTATATAGTACGGTAGACGTACATGTGTTAACTGAATAATAACTAACGGCAATGTCTTTGACTTAAGCCTGAATAATACGCATTTAATGCCTCACGGCTTAAGCACGAATAATAAAGAATCAAAACATTTCAAAAGGACTACTGAATCATTTTTACAGAAGAGAACTAATTGGTTTTTAAAACAGAAGCTTAAGAGTTATACTAGCTTTATGGGAAGTTAAGTATAACCACTTAAGATTGATAAAAGAAACAAGTTGCCTATGTATTTATAATAGACTTATATTAAATTGTGAAAAGAATAATAAGATGGTTTGATAAGTAGACATGACATGTTGCTATGTGTGTTAGTACCTTGTAACGTTTGTATAAGTGAGTATCCTTGTTGTACTTATGTTGTTTAAAGATAAGTCGTTATGTTAGTGTACTATCACTCACCTCTTGAGATGATACCGGGTTAAGTCGCCTCCGACGCGGGTAGACTCAGCGTGATGCAGGACCATGATTCGAGAATACCTCATGCGGGTCCGGGGGCCTATGCGAGCTACGAGTTCCGTGTTAGTATGCGGGGTTATGCCTCACGCGGTCTATGTGGCCATGCGACAAGAGTCCGGGGCGATGCCGAGAAGTAGCTACCCTCGATGCGGGGTTATACCTCATGCGGGCCCATGTGAGTGGCCTATGCGGACTCCGGGAGTCCAGGATTAGGCTTGCAGAATGATGATGTGGGCGAGTGGCCCTGTTTCGATCATTCGCAGCCTAGACAAGACTTATTACAGTTACCTATTGTTGCTCTTGTTTGTGATGTGGCACTATGTGCGGTTTCCTTGGTTGTTTCACACATATTTGTAAACTGGTTTTAAAAATGATATGTTTTCATTTAAGTACTTTACAGTTTCGCATACTTAGTACCTGTTGTACTGACCTCCTTCGGGGGGCTGCGTTCATGCCGCAGGTAAGGGCAAGCAGGTGCTAGATCCGCATCCTTAGGATCTCTACGTTGGTGTCGGGAGCTCCATCTCTTCCGGAGGCTCTACTTTTTGGTATGATCTCCCTGTTGTAGATAGTTTGTACAGTCAGGGTATGGCGGGGCCCTGTCCCGCCATAGTTGTATATTTCCTTAGAGGTCTGTAGTCATGTTGTACAGTGTCGGATGTAACTGCTAAACCATGATTATATATATATGCCGAAAGGCGATGTTTTCTCACATAATCTGTGTCTTATTTTATAAACTGTTTCATGTCTTGCTTTATGTTTCCGCTGATTACTCTGATGTATGACTACTTGGGTGCCCCGGTAAGGCACCAGTCACGGGCCCCGGAACGGGTCGTGACAGCTAGGCCCAAGTTTAGATAACCATCGTATGATTTCGCGGATGTGTTCGACCAGAATCGGATCGTGAAGGCCGGGAATGGCCTTAAAGGAATGTGAGGCTAGTAAGATGACCAAGTTTGGAGGTAGTAACTCCAAGGTTTTGGAAACTGAAGCGATGACAGAAGTGTGGTACGTGTAATAGAAAGAGTTCAGGTGTACGAGAAGGGTACGACGAGTAAGGAAAAAAGTGAACGTGTGTTAAGAGAATGGAAGTGATCATTTTTGTGAAGTGAAGGTGCAAAGAGAGTATCCTTTAGACCTTGGGTGGGAGCTTATGGTGATGTTATGCACGTTAGAGGTGATTCCTCATTGGCTTGGATTGGAGTTTTGCGCATGTGTTATATTATGGTCAGGTGTGACATAATTGGTTTTGTAAGTATAGTAGTGAAGACTATACCGGCGCATATATGTTTTGATACTTAGAAGGAACATTCGGGACGAATGTTTCTAAGGAGGGAAGAATGTTACACCCCGTAGTTCCAGGGTATGTATATGAGGACGTACGTACGAGAATACGACATTAAAATTAGAAAGGAAGAAAGATGTGATTTTTCGACGGAAAAGTTTCCGGATTTTGTGAAGAAAAAAAGGTTCGTTAATGGGAATTGGATTCCCAGATTTGGTATTCGGACTTTTTGGAATATAATAGAATTATGGAATTTTATTTCCGGATTTGGTCACGTAGGGCCCACGGGGAAAATTTACGGTTTTGTGGGGCCCACATTATTTTCGGATTTTTGGCATTACGGATATTTTCGGGAGATGAAATATTTGGGATGAGTAGGAGGGTGACACATGGCACCCCCATGTGGCCATGTGGCCGATTTAGGCATGCCATGTGTCCCTTGGACGTTTTTGTGGAGACATGTGGCTAGCCACATGTCTCAAATTTGTGGTGGACATTTGGTTGGTAGTGTTATACCCCGTATTTTCCAGAGTATGTACGTGAGCGCGTACGTATTATAATTTGGGCCTTAAAGTTGGCTAGTTTCGAAATTAGTGCACAACACCCGATTATACTTCCCTCAGTCACAAAAACGAAACCCTAAGTAAATCTTCACCCGTAGTTGAAGTTATAAGTAGAAGTTGGTTAGAACTTCTAAGGGTTGGTTGGAGCAGGTCGGAGCGCACGGAGTAGGAGCTAAACCTTGCTCAGGATCGACATATAAACTCGGATAATTTTGGGCTTATCGAGGTAAACATTCTTGACCTTCTGTTGTAATTGGAAATTACATGTTATAGGAGTATATGGTTAAGTATACTATATATATAGAACTGAACATAGTTGTGCGGCAATGTCTTTCGACTTAAGCCTGAATAATACTTACGGCAATGTCTTGCGACTTAAGCCTGAATTTTAAGAATTTAAGCGAATCAGAATTACATAGGATCAGACATGAGACTTGTGTAGTATTGTTGTAGTAAAATTGTACACGTCCCGTTAGGCGTGTTAACCCCTGGTTGGCTTGGTAGCGCCTCGATAGAGAGGAGATTTACGCTGTTGCGGGGATGTCTTGCGAATTTTCTGTTGAATATTGTAAGGCGGGATCTAAAGATATTAATAGGCGCCGTGTGGCCTGTATAGGTTGAAATACTACGTGTGGCGCGTCTACTCGGCTTAAGGCGCAAAGCGGTTTGAGGTACTTGAGCGTTTTGCTATTAGTCGATAATCGTCGCGAGGTATGTGAACCTCTTCCTATCTGTTCTAGCATGATATGTGTATAACTATGTAGTGCGGTGACGCATACGTGTTTAATGTATTTGATTGGTTTGAAACATAAAGTGTTATAACGACTTTATGGGTAGTTGGTTATAACAGCTTTATGTAGGTAAGAAAATGCTTTGTGGTTTCAAAGGGTAACTGATTTGACTTATAACGGATTTGATGGGTAGTAATAAAGAACTTGAAGTGTTTCAAAAAGACCTTTTGAAAGAAGAGTAATACTTGGCTTTGAAAACATAAGAGTTGTACTAGCTTTATGGGAAGTTAGGTATAACGTCTTAAGAACGATAAAGAAGAATGGTTTACTGATTTTTAGAAGATAAGAGACTTGACTTAATGGTATTGATATGAATTTTGTTAAAAGTGTGAAACCTCATTCGTGAGTAATGAGTACTTGGTTTTAAAAGGAATAATGTTTTACTGATTTCGGAAATCAGAATGAGTATCGACAAACCACTGCAGCGTTAATAAAGGAAAATGTATTGAATAATGAAGTATGGTATTCAAACCAGGAGAAACCTCCATCTGCATGTAAGCTAAGAGACAAAATGATATTACATTTCCTAGATCATGGCTGCTTAATAAGATTGTTTATAAACAAGAATAACCTACTCACATATAAGACATATGTTTCTCGAAACGTTTAAAGGAGAATTATGTTAAAACTATGAACTACGAACCCTTTTCTAAAATGAGAAACTTGAGCACTTGAAATTAGGCAAACTTGAACGTTTGGAAAATAAGATTGTTACTTGATTTTTACAAAGGAAAGCATTTTGGTTTACTTCACAATGTTAGTCACTCTAATTCTATACTACGGGTATCGGGTGACCTTTGTAAAAGAAATGGATCTAAAAGGGAATTTAACGTCGTAGTACTTTAGGTTATAATCCGGACTTTGACATAAAATGAAAGTACCTTGAGTTGTGTGTAACTTGCTTATGCTTGTTGTTATGAAACTTGACCATGTTACGTGTGATAGCCTTGTTGTGCAAGTACTGTGTTCTATTCGACTACCGGTTCATCCGGGAATGTATTTCACTTGACTAACGGTTCATCCGGGAATGTATTTCACTTGATTACCGGTTCATCCGGGAATGTATTTCACTTGACTACCGGTTCATCCGGGAATGTATTTCACTTGATTACCGGTTCATCCGGGAATGTATTTCACTTGATTACCGGTTCATCCGGGAATGTATTTCACTTGATTACCGGTTCATCCGGGAATGTATTTCACTCGACTACCGGTTCATCCGGGAATGTATTTCACTTGACTACCGGTTCATCCGGGAATGTATTTCACTGACTACCGGTTCATCCGGGAATGTATTCCACACGTTTCTATATTGGGTCCATAAGATGGGCCGAGACCTGTTATACGTATCACATGATTTGTACCTAGACTGCCGGCAGTGAGGAAGGAGTTCCACGGGCATGAGGGATGACTTTGAGGGCGTGAGTCCCTGACTTGACATGACTGCTTTTATGATGTGAACTGTAGTTTGGTTATCATACATGTCTCCTGCTTCATATAGACTATTATGATTTCATTTACAGTATTTTACAGTTTCACATACTTGGTACCTGTTAGATCGACTCTCCTTGGGCCGCGTTCATGCCGCAGGTAAAGGTACATCGACTGTCGATCCCCACTTATAGGATCACATTCAGCGTGTTGGGAAGCTCCGTTCCTTCGGAGGCTTATCTTTGGTATGTTACCCGAGTCCAGAGGTTCTTGTACATTCGTGGTATGGCGGCCCCGTCCGTCATAGTTGTTGTCACTTCTAGAGGTCCGTAGTACCGTGGGAAGAGTCAGAAAAGGATAACTGTCGTATTTATGTATATATACCAAGGCAAATCGCTTGGTTGGCCTGTTTATTTGTCATGTCTCTTAATTCATGTTCATGTTTTTATTTCCGCTGATTTTCTCTGATGATGTATCACTAGGGTGCCCGGTAGGCACGATCACGCCCGGTTCGGTCGTGACAAAAGTGGTATCGAAGCGATTAGTCCTCGGAAAGTGTCTACTGCATCGTGTTCAGTAGAGTCTTGATTATCGGTGTTGTGCACCACATCTATAATCGTGAGGCTATAGGACATTTAGGATTGGTTTCATTCTTCTCATTCCGAGATCGTGCCTTAGCCGTGTGATAAGTCGACCCTCTCGACGTATTCCTTTCCTTTACCGCTATGCCTCCGCAGAAGGCAACCTGTGCCCGATGGGCAAGGCAATGAGGGAGCTGTTAGTGAGATACGCAGGAGTACGAGGCGGCCCGCCAAGACGAGACAAAGGCCCGACGGCGAAGTTTCGCGACGCCGCCAAAGACCAAAGAAGTTTAGAGCCGCAGCGATGGTCGCCGAGACTACAAGACTGAGCCTCCGGTCCCACAGCCTGGAGCAGATGAGATGGGGTACAAGGAGATGGCCCAGTTACTGGCCAGGGTCGTGGCCAGATATGAGGATAGGCTGGATGCAGCAGTTCCAGCCCCAGTAGCACCCGTAGTTCACCCCCGAGCAGACAGTTTGAGGCTACGTGACTTTCTGAGTTGTAGCCCGCCAGTGTTCTATGGATCGAGAGCTGAGGACGACCTCGTGAGTTTATCCGACAGCCTACTGATGGATCATGAGGGTGATCGAGTCTCGAGGCGAGTCGGTGGTATTGGTTCGCATCACCGCGTGATACTGCAGCTGATCGTTTGATTCGCGAGCCGCCCGGGAAGAGCATGCACTTCCAGCAGTTTGGGACGAGTTCTCAAGGGCATTTCTTGCACATTTCTTGCCTCCACAGATGAGGAGGGCTCGGGCCGACAGATTTTTGACGTTGAGGCAGGACGGGCGGACGGTTAGAGAGTACAATGTGGAGTTCGACTCATTAGCTCGGTATGTTCCCGCCAGTGGCTGATATGGAGGATGAGTACACCGCTACGCCACCGGGCCGACGATTACGGCGAGGCTTGTACGGTGTAGCTCTTCACCGGCATGGACATTGCCCGCATGCAAGCTCATGCACTAGGATGTGAGGCACGAGAGGTCGACGGAATGGCCGAGATCAGCCAGAGGGCCGTAATGCAGGTCCTTTGGTAACTTTCGAGGCGACCGCCGCAGATCTAGTTATGTACCTCCGCCCGACAGAGTGGTCCTCCTCGCCTTCGTGACGTTCAGGTATTCGAGCTGGTCGAGCTCGTGGCTTCGTTCAGGTATACGTGAGTGCTAGCCACCGGATTCATGTCCCTCGGCCACGCGATGTGGCAAACATCATCCCGGAATGTCGCTTTTTATCGGTGCTTGTTTCACCTGCGCCGTCGGGGCCATGTGACGAGAGATCGTGCTTATAGAGAGGTACCGCAGCGGCGCAGCCTTACCGGATCGATGGCGTGTTCATCGCTTTCTACAAGCATGCGGGCAGGCGCACTTATGATTAGGAGCGGTAGCTTCGGTATATCCTTAACCTCTAGAGGCTTGTATGTTTTGATGTTATGTTAATGTGTTAAGTGTTATGTTCGGTTAGCTTTGTGCTAAAATGTGATTTAGGAACACTGGGGGGAAAAAGGGTAAGCTCAGGGTGAGAAAATGATGAACCTTAGAATATTACAGTTGAGACCTTATATTTAAGGACGCCTTGAGTACAAGATTTTGCGAGTGATTCTTGTCAGAGTGCATTTTATGCCTAGAATGTATTGTGTGATAAGTCCCTGGGTTGGGTAAATGAAAGTGGTAGCTTTCATGATGTGATTTAGCAAGATTGTTTCGTGTCGGCGAGCAAGAGTTGGCGCGACAGATGGTCGGGTTGGGCTATGTTGCGGCCAACCCGCAGCCTATTTCGAGGTGGGTCACTCGGTGGTCCCGCCGGTGGTAGGTCACGAGGGTGCTAGGCCCAAGTTTAGTTGACCATCGTATGAGTTCGTGGGTGTGTTCGACCGAGCGATCGTGAAGGCCGGAATGGCCTTAAGGAAGATTGAGGCTAGTAAGATAACCAAGTTGGAGGTGGTGACTTCAAAGGCTGGAAAACAGAAACGTTGACGGAAGTGTGGTACGGATACTAGAAAGAGTTCGAGTGTTCGAGAAGGGTACAACGAGATAGGGGAGAAGTGAACGTGTGTGATCATTTCTTGTAAAGGGAGAAGGTGCGAAGGATGTATATTTTTGACCTCAGGGATCGCATGCAGTCCGGTACCATATGTTGGGTCGCCGGAGTGACACTAGAACCTCGCGGCAAGGTGACAAAAGTTTGTGATGTTAGAGGTGTTTCCTCGTGGACTTGGATATAAGTATTTTGCGTGCATGTGTTATTTCGTGGCCAATTGTGGCGTTGGCAACTTGTTAGAAGAACTTTATCGTTATCCGTCTTGAGAAGGAACATTCGGGACGAATGTTTCTAAGGAGGGGAGAATGTTATACCCCGTATTTTCCAGAGTATGTACGTGAGCGCGTACGTATTATAATTTGGGCCTTAAAGTTGGCTAGTTTCGAAATTAGTGCACAACACCCGATTAGAGTCGTTTTCTGACGAAACGTTTCCACAACTTTCGTAGGGAAAATTCCGGCTATGTCATTTCTAATTTTTGCGGATTTTTCCGAGAGACGAAACATTTTGGACCAACGGGAGGGTGACAAGTGTCACCCTCACATTGGAAGGGCTTGGACGGCAAACATGGCCATTGGCTTGGAAGATTTGCTTGAGTGGGAGTAGGTAGGATATTTGTGCAAGTTGGTGTGGTAGATGGATAAGGTGCACATGGCTTAATCCTAGCCCTACACTTGCCTAACACTTGGATGAATCTTGGCCATTGGTTGGCCATTTCTTGACCTATAAATACCCCCCTAACTTGATGAACTTCTTCATCCAAAAATTGTCTAAGTCTTGAAAACCTTTCCCCCTCCCGCTGGCTTGCTCTCGTCGCATAGCCCCTCTCCCCCTTTGAGAAGGCCTTGGCCGAAACCCCCTCCGCCCCCCTTTGTGGTGCCCTAAGCCGAGGGGTACCCCCCCTAGCCTAGTGGTTTTCGTATAATACCCCTTTTTGTGGTATAGAGATACTCTCCTAGTATTGTTATAATGCCCAAAATACTTTAGCCTTATACCTTGTAGTACTTTCCAAAGTACCCTTTATACGAAAAGTGTCACGCCCCGAATTCCGGGCCCGTGACTGGTGCCTTACCCCGGGCACCCTAGTGATACAACATCAGAGAAAACCAGCGGAAAATAAAACACGAGTCATGAAACAAGAGATATAATAAATAAATAGGCCAACCAAAACAAGCCTTCAGATATACATAAAAAAACCCGAACAGCTTATCCTTTTACAAACCCCCGCCACAACAAGCAGTGCACTCTAAGATTTACAACAACTATGACGGACAGGGCTCCCGCCATACCTCAGTATGTACAAGAACCTACAACTCGTGGAAACATACCAAAGATAAGCCTCCAAGGAACGAGCTTTCAACACGCTGAAATGAGATCCTAAGAGCGGGATCCACGATCGATGTACCTCTACCGCGGCATGAACGCAGCCCAAGGAGGTCGCATAACAGTACCAAGTATGTGAAATCACAACATCAGAATGAAATCATAATAGCTTAAAAAGGTGAGACATGTATGATAACCAAAATACAAGACGCAACATAAAAGAGTAAGTCGTGACTCACGCCTCAAAGTCACCACTAAATATAATCGCCACGACCCGCTCGGTTCGTGGATCGTGCCTTACCGGCACCCAAGTAGTCATACATCGAGTAATCGGAAATATATAACAAGACATGAAACAGCTTTATAAAATAAGACACGCTTATGTGAGAAAAACACCGCTTTCGCATATATATATATAATCATAGTTCAAAGAAGCTACATCCGACAATCGCATAACATGACTACGCACTTCTAAGAAAATATACAACTATGGCGGGACAGGCCCCGCCATACCCTCGATCAGCATAAAACTATCTACAACAGGAGATCATACCAAAAGTAGAGCCTCCTAAGAGATGGAGCTCCCGACACCAACGTAGAGATCCTAGGAATGCGGATCTAACACCTGCTTGCCCTTACCTGCGGCATGAACGCAGCCCCCCGAAGGAGGTCAGTACAACAGGTACTAAGTATGCGAAACTGTAAAGTACTCAAATGAAACATATCATTTTTAAAACCAGTTTACAAATATGTATGAAACAACCAAGGAAACCGCACATAGTGCCACATCACAAACAAGAGCAACAATAGTAATCAGAATGAGTCTTGTCTAGGCCGCGAATGATCGAAACAGGCCACTCGCCCTATCATCATTCTGCAGCCTAATCTCGACTCCCGAGTCCGCATAGGCCACTCACGGGCCCGCATGAGGTATAACCCCGCATCGAGGGTAGCTACCTCGCATCGCCCCGACTCGCTGTCCGCATGGCCACACAGCATCGCATGAGGTATAACCCCGCATACTAACACGAACTCGTAGCCCGCATAGGCCCCCGACCCGCATGAGGTATTCTCGAATCATGGTCCTGCATCACCGAGTCTACCCCGCATCGGAGGGCAGCTTAACCCCCGGTATCATCTCAAGAGGTGAGTGATAGTATACTAACATAACAACTTATCTTTAAACAATATAAGCACAACAAGGATACTCACCTATACAAACGTTACAAGATACTAACACACATAGCATCATATCATGTCTACTTATCAAACCATCTTTATTATTCTTTTCACCATATAAGTCTGTTATAAACACATAGGCAAACTTGTTTCTTTTATAAATCTTAAGTGGTTATACTTACTTCCCATAAAGCTAGTATAACTCTTAAGCTTCTGTTTTAAAAACCAATTAGTTCTCTTCTGTTAATAAGATTCAGTAGTCTTTTGAAATGTTTTCAGTTCTTTATTATTCAGGCTTAAGCCGTGAGGCATTGCCGTAAGTATTATTCAGGCTTAAGCCGTGAGGCATTGCCGTAAGTATTATTCGAGCTTAAGCGTGAGGCATTGCCGTAATTATATTGTAAAATATCATGCTTTAGGAAGAATCACATACCTTCTCAAATAAAACCACCGCCAAGTGAATATGTCGCGCAGAGAGTCACCATAATAGTCACGATATCTATCAAAGACTACTCAAGGTCATTCTAAACAGAGGGTTCATAATTCTACGGTAAGTCGGGCAGCACTTCCTACCCTGAGCTATATAAGTTCATCAGGAAAACAATTCTATGTAAGTACAGCTTGATTATTCTTCTTTAAACCCTTCATCGTGGTAAGCTCAATTCTATTCTGTGATATTCTTCTAAGTGATTAACACTTCTTCGTATACTTCGACAGTAAGCAGACTCTAATCCAAAAGAGGGTTAGGAGTATTACCTCGGTAAGCCCAATACTATCCTAGAAAAGTCGCTACCGAGCAAGGTTTTGCTCCTAAGTTGTATGCTCCAAGAACCTTAGAAGTTCTTCACAACTTCTACTAAGTACTAAGGTATTTGGGCTAAGGTAATTTGGGCATTATAACGATACAAGAAGGTAACTTTTCTACCAAGGGAGGGGGGTAGATTTTTGGCTAGGCTAGGGGGGAGTATTCGGCCAAGGGCCACGTAGGCTAGAGGGGGAAGAGGGCTTGGACGAAATGGCTAACAAGGGAGAAGGGAGGATTTTCAAGACTTGGAAAGTAATTTGTGGATGAAGAACTCTTCATCTTAAGGGGGGTATTTATAGGTCAAGAAGTGGCCAACCAATGGCCAAGATTAAGACAAGTGCAAGGCAAGTGTAGGGTGAGGATTAACTATACACAAATATCCTACCAACTCCTTGACTTGTGCACAAGGCACAAAAAACGTGCTCCCTATTGTTCAAATCGTCCAAATGGACGATTTCAAGTCCATCAATCGAGGGTGACAAGTGTCGCCTCCGTTGGTCCAAAATGTTTCGCCTCTCGGAAAAATCCGCAAAAATTAGAAATGGCATAGCCGGAATTTACCCTACGAAAGTCGTGGGAAACGTTTAGTCGGAAACGATTCTTTTAGTGAGTTGTGTACAAATAAAAACGCCCAAGGCTTATCTTTAAGGCTAGACTTTCGCACGTATTCCCTTACGCATATACTGAAATACGGGTATAACATTCTCCCTTAGAAACATTCGTCCGAATGTTCCTTCCCAAGACGATTATCGAAGCTTAAACAGCTGTAAAGGCCACACACGGCCACAGAGCAACACATAGGCAGAAACGATAACGAAAATTTACAAGTAGGAAAGTGAATTTACCTGGAGGTGTGGGGAATAGGTGAGGATACTTCCGCCTCATGTCCTCCGGCTTCCCATGTCATCTCCTCCCCGAGCTCGTTCGCCACAAGACTTTGACTGCCACGCCCTTCGTCCGCAGACGCCTAACTCCGACGATCGACTATCGCTATGGGAATCTCTCATACGATAGCCCCTGGCCACCGACATCGTCAATCGGTGCACCCTAGATGGATCCCCGATACATCTCTCAAAGATAGATACGTGAAACACCGGATGCACCGCCTCCGGACGGACGGCAGATTCAACTCGTAGCAACCTTGCCTACCTCGCGACAACTAAACGCCCAATGTACTTGGGCCGAGCTTCCTTCTTCCCGAATCTCATCACACCCTTCATGGGTGACACCTTTAGAAAACCCAATCATGAACCTCGAACTCAAGATGCCGACGACGATGATCTCGTGATACGACTTGCCGACTCGAAATGTCGATAGCCGCTCGGATAAGCTTCACCTTATCCATCGCCGTACCAACTGGTCCCACTAGCCGCCCTCGCCCACATCGAACCAACCTATAGGCGATCTGCACTTCCTCCCATACAAGGCCTCATAAGGCGCCATCCAATACCGGAGTGGTAGCTATTATTATACGCGAACTCAACTAGAGGCAAATGATCCTCCCAACTACCACTAAAGTCAATAACACAGCTCGCAAAGATATCCTCAAGAGTCGGATAGTGCGCTCTGCTGTCCGTCTGTCTGCGTGGATGAAATGCGACTGTGCTCACTGCGCCCCTAAACCCTCTGGAAGGACCTCCGAAGTTAGCCAGAACCGGCTCCTCTGCGATATGATCGAAGTAGGGACTCCATGTAGTCCGACGATCTCTCTGATGTAAAGTCCGCATAATCCTCACCGAAAAAGTCGTCTGACGGAAGAAAGTGGGCTGATTTCACACCGTCGACGATAACCCATATAGAATCATGTCTCCTCCGAGTGCGAGGTAATCCCGTGATGAAGTCCATGTTGATTACCTCCCACTTCCGTGTCGGGATCTCTATCGCTCAGAACAAACCACCGATCCTCCGTGCTCTACCTTCACCGCCGACAACACGCACCGAGCTACGAACTCGCAACGCCCTCTTCAAGCCATCCCACCAATACACGGATCTAAGGTCGTGGTACATCTTGGTCGACCGGATGGATAGAGTAACGCGCTACCGTGCTTCCCAAGAACTCTGCCAAGTCCTCAAACATCCGAACACATACCGCCTCAAACCTTAGCGCCCCATCGTGCTACTCAAAAGGACCCTTGCCCTCACGAAGAGTTGTATCACGATATCGAATCAAAGCCGATCCTCGAATCGTTGCCTCTTCACCTCCTCGACGATGGAAGACTCGGCAACCTCACGAACTCTAACCCCACCGCTATCGTAATCAATCAAACGGACACCAAGGCTCGCTAATCGATGCAAATCACGAACCATGTCCCTCCTCTCTAGTCGCACATCCGATAGGCTCCCCATCGACCTACGACTAAGAGCATCCGCCACAACATTGGCCTTCCCGTGGTATAGGATATCAACATCGTAATCCTTAAGCAACTCTAACCACCGCCTCTCGCCGTAAGTTCAGCTCCTCCGTGAAGATATACTTTGAGGCTCTTGTGGTCTCAGATAAATATCCACGTGAACCCCATACAAATAGTGCCTCCAGATCTTCAAAGCGTGAATCACTACCGCGACTCCAAATCATGGGTGGGGTAGTTCTCTCGTGTTTCTTCACCGTCGGGATGCATATGCTATAACCCCGCCATGCCGCATCAATACACATCCCAACCCGATGCCCGACGATCACAATACACGACATAACCATCCGACCTCCGAAGAGTAAGAACGGGGCGCCGCCGCCTCTTTTCAAGAATCGAAACCCCGCCACAAGCATCACCATCAAACTTGGCCGCTTTCCGAGTCACCTAGTCAATGGTGCGTAGATAGAAGCAAACTTCTCCACGAACCGCCGATAATAACTGCAAGGCCCGTAAAATCGCGAACCTCAGCCGAGTAGTAGGTCTCGCCAAGTCCCGATCGCTTCGATCTTGGCAGATCAACTCGAATGCCATCACCCGACAATATGCCCAAGAAACGCCATCAAGTCAACCAAAACTCACATTTGGAAAACTTGGCGCATAACCGCTGGTCTCGAGAATCACAAGACAGCCTCAAATGCTCCGCATGCTCCCGCTCGAGCGAGAATAAACCAAGATATCATCAATGAACACTATCACAAACGTGTCCAAAAATGGTTTGAACACTCGGTTCATCAAATCCATGAATACCACGAGCATTCGTCAACCCAAAAGACATGACCTGAACTCATAATGCCCGCATCGTCCGAATGCACCCTAGGGACATCCACCTCTCGACACGAACTCGATGATAGCCCGACGCAGATCAATCTTGGAGAAACATCTCGCGCTCGCAAATCGGTCGAACAAATCATCAATCCCGGAAGGGTATTCGTTTAATGGTCACCTTGTTCACCGTAATCAACACACGCGCAGCCCCGCCCTTCTTCTTCACGAACAATACCGCGCTTCGTGGAGAAACACCGGGCCTAATGAAGCCCTTCTCTAGCAAATCCCTAAGCCGATCCTTCACTCTCTCAACTCGGCGGTGCCATTCGTATGGCGGAATGGAAATAGGCCGAGTATCCGCAATATGTCAATACAAACTCAATCTCCTCTCGAGGGATACCCGAGAGGTCATCCGGGAACACGTCTGGGAACTCACGACTACGGAATCGATCAAAATCTGGTACCGCACCGTGATCAAACACTCGAACTAGATGGTAGATGTACTTCTCGCACCATCTTCCTAGCCTTGAGGTAGGAAATAAACCTACCCTACGATACCGTGCTCCTCCCACTCAACAACCGGCCTCAGAAACTGAACCGTACTACTCTCTCTGCGGTATACATTGGCATAGCAAGAAGCTAGCCAATCCATCCCCATAATCACGCCGGTCAATCATCTCCAACTCTATCAAGTCGGCTAGGTCCGACGATCAGAATGGTCACAGACAAGCCCTATATACCCGCCGAGCTACCACCGAATCACCCATCGCGTAGCTACCTCGAAAGGGTCTATGGACTCGTGCTCTATCCCTATCCTACTAGCAACAAGGGAGATATATAGGATGCAGTGGAACCCGGATCTATCAAGGCATAAACATCAAACCTGAACCGATAAGGTACCGCGACATCGGTGAGGCCTCTGATCCCGCTTACCGACAAAGCATAAATGCGGTTCGAGGACCGCTAGAATCGACTCGAGCCACGACTCGCCGCGACTGGCCGACCCACGAGCACCTCGCCCGGGCGAGTAATCAGGAGATGATGAAGCGGCCACGTAACTCGAAGGTTGGGCCCTACCACCGCCACGCCTGGCCGGACAGCCTCGCAGTGACCTCGCCGCCACAATCGTAATAAGATCCATAAGTAGTACCACACTTCCCGTAATGGGATCTACCGACGGCCACACCGGGTGGTCCCGATCGCCGATCACTCCGCTACTCGACGCCCAAGCCCAGGGCCCCGTCCGCCTCGAAACTCGGGCCGTGGCCGAGGACGCGCAGAGTGCTCGAGCCGGGCCGTGGTGCGATCTAGATCGCTGCCGAGGCCGCCACCACGATAACCACCGTAAAACCTCCCGCCCCGCCTTCTTCTCGCGATGTCCGCCCACTCGCCGACTGCGCTCCTCGCATCCAAGGGCGTGAGCCTGCATGCGGGTAATGTCCATACCCGGCTGGAGAGAAACCCCCGCACATGACTCGGCCATGTAGTCATCTAGCCCAGTGACATAGCGGTGTACCCTATCCTCCATATCTGCTACCAATGCTGGGACATATCGAGCCAATGAATCAAACTCGACATTGTACTCGACAAGGCGGCCCTCTCGCCTCGGAAGAAAATCTATCACCCCGCGCCTCCTCATCCGCGAGGCAAGAAGTGAGTGAGGAAAGCCTCGAGAACTCGTCCCAGTACGGGGACGCGTGCTCTCCCGATAACTCCCATGAATCAAACCAATCGATCGCGTATCACGCAGCCTATGTGAACCAAAGATCACGGACTCGGTCTCCGACGCCCGATCACTCTCAAAATCCTTCAAGGCGACGGATGAACTCCTGCGGATCATCCTCCCGCCACCCATAAAACTCCGGCGGCTACAACTCAAGAAATCTCGTAGCCTCAAACTATTCGCCTCGGGTGTACCACGGTGCGATCGAGCCGAGCTGAACTGAATCGCCAGATCCACCTCTCTCGACGGGCCACAACTTTAGCCAAAAGTCGGGCCATCTCCTCAGACTTAACCTCCGCCCCAGCCGCAAGTGAGGTGTGGTACCGTGGTCTGGCCGGGCTGGCGGCCATAGAACTCGCCGCCTCGTATAGATCGGGCTCGAGCCCTCGTGACTCGGGTGTCTCGCTAGCGACTCCGCCGCTTTGCCCTTCTCGGGCCCGGTTGCCTTACGCGAGGCATAATCACAGAAAGGAATACGTTAGAGGTCCAACCTATAACACGCCTCTAAAGCACGATCTCGTAATGAGAAGAATGGAAACCAATCCTAAATATCCTATAGCCTCTCGACATTGGTGTGGTGCACAACACACCGATAATCAAGACTTACTAGATACGGTCAGACACTTTCCGAGGATTAATCGCTCGATACCACTTTTGTCACGACTGCCCGGCCCGTGATCGTGCCTTACCGGCACCCAAGTAGTCATACATCGTAGTAATCGGAAATATATAACAAGACATGAAACAGCTTTATAAAATAAGACACGCTTTATGTGAGAAAACACCGCTTTCTAAGATATATATATATAATCATAGTTCAAATAGCTACATCCGACATCGCATAACATGACTACGCACTTAAGAAAATATACAACTATGGCGGACAGGCCGCCATACCTCGATCAGACAAAACTATCTACAACAGGAGATCATACCAAAAGTAGAGCCTCCGGAAGAGATGGAGCTCCCGACACCAACGTAGAGATCCTAGGAATGCGGATCTAACACCTGCTTGCCCTTACCCGCGGCATGAACGCAGCCCAGGAGGTCAAGATAACAGTACTAAGTATGCGAAATCAGAAGTACTCAAATGAAACATATCATTTTAAAACCAGTTTACAAATATGTATGAAACAACCAAGGAAACCGCACATAGTGCCACATCACAAACAAGAGCAACAATAGGTAATCAGAATGAGTCTTGTCTAGGCCGCGAATGATCGAAACAGGCCACTCGCCCTATCATCATTCTCGCAGCCTAATCTCGACTCCCGAGTCCGCATAGGCCACTCACATGGGCCCGCATGAGGTATAACCCCGCATCGAGGGTAGCTACTCCTCGGCATCGCCCCGACTCGCCGTCCGCATGGCCACACTGCATCGCATGAGGTATAACCCCGCATACTAACTGGAACTCTCGTAGCCCGCATAGGCCCCCAGGACCCGCATGAGGTATTCTCGAATCATGGTCCTGCATCACCGAGTCTACCCCGACGGAGGGCGCTAACCCCTGTATCATCTCAAGAGGTGAGTGATAGTATACTAACATAACAACTTATCTTTAAACAATATAAGCACAACAAGGATACTCACCTATACAAACGTTACAAGATACTAACACACATAGCATCATATCATGTCTACTTATCAAACCATCTTTATTATTCTTTTCACAATATAAGTCGTTATAAACACATAGGCAAACTTGTTTCTTTTATAAATCTTAAGTGGTTATACTTACTTCCCATAAAGCTAGTATAACTCTTAAGCTTCGCTTTAAAACCAATTAGTTCTCTTCATTAATAAGATTCATGAGTCTTTTGAAATGTTTTCGCTTCTTATTATTCGTGCTTAAGCCGCAGGCATTCAGTAAGTATTATTCGAGCTTAAGCCGTGAGGCATTGCCGTAAGTATTATTCAAAGCTTAAGCCGTGAGGCATTGCCGTAATTATATTGTAAAATATCATGCTTTAGGAAGAATCACATACCTTCTCAAATAAAACCACCGCCAAGTCAATATGTCGCAGAGAGTCACCATAATAGTCACAGATATCTATCAAAGACTACTCAAGGTCATTCTAAGCAGAGGGTTCATAATTCTACGGTAAGTCAGCAAGACTTCCCTACCCTGAGCTATATAAGTCTCATCAGAAAACAAATTCTATGTAAGTACTGATTTGATTATTCTTCTTTAAACCCTTCTACTGTGGTAATACTCAATTCTATTCTGTGATATTCTTCTAAGTGATTAATACTTATTCTTATACTTCTACAAGATGCATTCTCTAATACAAAAGAGGTTAGGATTATTACCTCGGTAAGCCCAATAATATCCTAGAAAAGTCGCTACCGAGCAAGGTTTTGCTCCTAAGTTGTATGCTCCAGAACCTTAGAAGTTCTTCACAACTTCTACTAAGTACTAAGGTATTTGGGCTAAGGTAATTTGGGCATTATAACGATACAAGAAGGTAACTTTTCTACCAAGGAGGGGGTAGATTTTGGCTAGGCTAGGGAGTATTCGGCCAAGGGCCACTTAGGCTAGAGGGGAAGAGGGCTTGGACGAAATGGCTAACAAGGAGAAGGGAGGATTTTCAAGACTTGAAAGTAATTTGTGGATGAAGAACTCTTCATCTTAAGGGGTATTTATAGGTCAAGAAGGCCAACCAATGGCCAAGATTAAGACAAGTGCAAGGCAAGTGTAGGGTGAGGATTAACTATACACAAATATCCTACCAACTCCTCGACTTGTGCACAAGGCACAAAAACGTGCTCTATTGTTCAAATCGTCCAAATGGACGATTTCAAGTCCATCAATCGAGGGTGACAAGTGTCGCCTCCCGCTGGTCCAAAATGTTTCGCCTCTCGGAAAAATCCGCAAAATTAGAAATGGCATAGCCGAATTTACCCTACGAAAGTCGTGGAAACGTTTCGTCGGAAAGCGATTCTTTTAGTGAGTTGTGTACAAATAAAAACGCCCAAGGCTTATCTTTAAGGCTAGATTTTCGACGTATTCTCACGCATATACCGAAATACGGTATAACAATAACTATGGGTCTCACGCCACAACATCCATCATGTTCGCATCATGGCCGCATGCCCGGAATCATCGTGACGGTAGACATGTCCACGATGCAACAATAATAACAAGGCCGCATGGCCACATGCCCCGAATATCGCGACGGTGTAGACATGTCCATGATGCAACAATAACAAGGCCGCACGGCCACATGCCCCGGAATCGTGACGGTAGACATGCCCATGTAACCTCAATAACAATATATTGGGTGGTCAACCCGCCGCACGCCACATGCCCGGAATCGCGACGGTGTAGACACGCCCATGTTGCGATAACCATATATCGGTAATCAACCGACGCATGGCCGCGTGCCCCGAATCTCGTGACGGTGTAGACATGTCCATGTGACATCAACAACAAGACAGTAATCAAAATGGAAACATACCCGTGGAATTCTCCATCACTGCCAGCACGTCCAAGTAAGTTCTCAACAAGTCAACCGGCCCTCTATCGAGAGACGCGGTAACACAGAAATACCACACTTGCACAACAAAGGCTATCATCACAAGCATAGGCAAGTTTCACAACAACAAGCAAAGGCAAGTTTCACAACAACCAGCAAAGGCAAGTTTCACAATAACAAGCAAAGGCAAGTTTCACAACAACTCAAAGTACTTTCATTTTATGCCAAAGTCCGGGTTTTTAACCCCAAAGTACTACATACGTTAAGTTCTTTTAAAAGAGATCCATTACTTTTATAAAAGTCACCCGATACCCGTAGTATTAGAATGACCAACCCACATTCCCTTTTCAAAATCAAGTAACAACATTCTTTTCCTAAGTTCCAGTTTGCCTAGTTTCAATTACTCAAGCTTCTCATTTTCAAATGGTTTCATAGTTTCCAAACTTAATCACTTGATTCCTTTTAGAACAATTGAGTAATATATGTCTCACGTGAGTAGGTTATTCTTGTTTACAACATTCTTATTACAAAGAACCATGATCTAGAAAATGTATATCATTTTGTCTCATCTTAGTTTATATGCAGATGGAGGTTTCTACCGGTTTTAATACAATTCATCATTATTCAATACATTTTCCTTTATTAACGCCGCAGTTGGTCCTGTCGATACACATTCGATTTCCAAATCAAGAAACATTATCCCTTTAAATAAAACCAAGTACTCATTACTCACGAATGAGGTTTCACACAAACATTCACATTAAAACAAATAAGTTAAGTCTCTTATCTTATAAGATCAAGTCTCTTAACTTCTAACATCAAGAAACCATTTTCTTTACCTCTCTTAAGACATTATACCTAACTCCCATAAAGCTAGTATAACTCTTTTTAAAACCTTTTAAAACCAAGTGTTACTCTCCTTCAAAAACGATTTATAAATCTTTGAAATACATCAAGTTCTTTATTATAACTAGCCGCTTATAATTCACATCGCTACCTTTTAAAATCACAAAGTATTTTCTTACCTACATAAAGTCATATAACCAACTTCCCATAAAGCCGTTATAACACTTTATGTTTTAAGAAAATCAAACACGCTTAACACATGACGCTCACCGCACTACATAGTTCACACATATCATGCTAGAAGAGATAGGAAGAGGTTCACATACCTCGCGACGATTATCGACAATAAGCAAAAGCTCCAAGTACTACAACCTTGCTAGCCCTTTCCACTCCTCGAGTACA
Organism: Przewalskia tangutica; assembly: GCA_029844215.1. Taxonomy (NCBI): domain Eukaryota; kingdom Viridiplantae; phylum Streptophyta; class Magnoliopsida; order Solanales; family Solanaceae; genus Przewalskia; species Przewalskia tangutica. The sequence continues at coordinate 66,646,318 of CM056724.1, read as the reverse complement.
ATACGCTACTCTTAGTAATTTAACCTATAAAGGTCACAAAAGTATATTAACACCAAAAAACAAGTATCTATCTTTCTACATAAAATTCGAAGACTCTCCCGCAACAAACAGAAATCTCCTCCTTTATCGAGGTGGCTACCAAGCCAACCGGGGTTAACACGCCTAACCGACGCGTACAATTCTACTACACAAGAATGCTACATAAGTTCATCAGAATACTTCTAGGTAATTACGTCAGCTTCTTCTCTTTATTATCCTTCTACGTGATTACGCTCAATTATTTATTCTTCAGGCTTAAGTCAAAAGACATTGCCACAATACTAAGTTCAGTTCTATATATAGTATACAACAACTATATATTCAACACTTATGTAATTTCCAATTTACAATAGAAGGACAGTAGTGTTTACCTCGATAAGCCCAAAATTATCCAAGTATAAAGTCGATCCTGAGCAACGCTTAGCTCCTACTCCGAGCGCTCCAAACAACCCTTAGAAGTTCTAACCAACTTCTACTTACAACTTCAACAACGGGTGAAGATTTCCTTAGGGTTTCGTTTTTGTGGCTAAAGGAAGTATAATCGTATTTTCTGGGCTTTTGTATAAGTGTAACCTTGGGAATACTAAAAGGTATTTGGGCCAAGGTATTTGGACATTACAAAAATACTAGGAGAGTATTTCTATACCACAACAAGGGGTATTATACGAAAACAACTAGGCTAGGGGTACCCACTGGCTAGACACCACAAGGGGAGGGAGGCTCTCGGCGAGGCCTTAACGAGGGAGGGTGTTGGACGATTTCAAGGTTGAGGGGAGGAGAGATTTTTAACACTTAGAACAATTTTGGATGAAGAAGTTCATCAACATGGAGGGGTATTTATAGGTGAAGAAATGGCCAACCAATGGCCAAGATTCTTCCAAGTGTATAGCAAGTGTAAGGTCAAGATCAAGCCATGTGTTTGTGGGTCCCACTTGCTCATCAACTACACAAAAATATCCTACCTAACCCTTGACCAAAATTGGGCAACAAAAACGTGCCAAGAATGGCCATTTCGCCGTCCCTTTGCTTCCAATGTGAGGGTGACACATGTCACCCTCCCGTTGGTCCAAAATGTTTATCTCTCGGAAAAATCCATAAAAATTAAAAATGACATAGCCGAATTTTCCCAACAAAAGTGTGAAACGTTTAGTCAAAACGACTCTAATCGGGTGTTGTGTACAAATTTCGAAACTTGCCTAACTTAAGGCTCAAATTTTCTACGTACGTCCTCACGTACATACTCTGAAAATACGGGGTATAACATTCTTCCCCCCTTAGAAACATTCGTCCCGAATGTTCCTTCTCAAGTCTCAACACAAACATGCGCCAGTATAGTCTTCACTGCTATACGTACGAAAACAATCATGCCACACCTGGCCATGAAATAACAAATGCACAAAATACGAAATCCCAAGTCCACGAGGAATCACCTCTGTTATCACAAAAGTTCCCACCAAGGTCTAACATATACTCCTCTGCGCCTTCATTTCACAAGAAAGCGATCACACTCGTTCACTTCTCCCTACCTCGTCGCACTGTTCGAACACTAGAACTCTTCCCAGTACACGCACCACACTTCAGTCAACGCTTCTGTTTCCAACCCTTGGAGTCACTACCTCCAAACTTGGTCATCTTACTAACCTCGATTTCCTCTAAGGCCATTCTCGGCCTTCACGAACTGATTCTGGTCGAACGTATCCACGAACTCATACGATGGTCATCTAAACTTGGGCCTAGCACCCTCGTGACCCTGCCACCCGGCGGGACCACCCGGAGCTGACCCTTCCTCGAAACGGGACGCGGGTTGGCCCGCAACATGGCCCCAACCCGACCCACTGTAGCGCCAACTTCCGCTCCTCGACACGGAACACATCATGGAAGCTACCACTTCCATCTCACACTAACCAGATTTTTTTAATCACACTATAGCACAAAGCTATCCGAACATAACACTTAACACATCATTAACATCAATACATACAAGTATCTACAGGGTTAAGGATATACCTGAAACTAGGCGGTTCAAGGACCGCTAAAACTGAACTTCCACCGCGACCTCTCGTGGCGCAATCGCTCTAGTAGTCAGTGCTATCCTACCAGCGCTACCTGGTCGGACAAGATCTCGTCATATGGCCCGTTGGCCGCAAGAATAACAAGCTCCTCGTACTACGACACTCCCGAAATGCGGTCTACCACATCGACCACCGGGTAGGGGTATTGACCGCCAACACCCTACTCCGAACATCTGAAACACAGGAGCCACGACTGCTCCTGACTCTCCCAAGGGTCCCGAAGGTTGCGGAGGACCACTCTGCAATGGCGGAGGTACATAACTAGTCTGCTGCTGAGGCGGTCCGCCTCGAAAGTCGCCAAAATATCCGCCATCTTGGCCTTCTTAACCTGAAAGCGGTCCACCCGTCGATCTCTGCGCTCCTCGCACCCAAGTGCATGAGCCTGAATGCGGGCAATGTCCATGCCCGGCTGAAGAGAAACACCCGAACAACTCTCTGCTAGGTAATCATCGAGCCCTGTAACATATCGGTGCACTCGATCCTCCATACTAGCTACTAATGCGGGAACATACCGGGCCAATGAGTCGAACTCCACATTGTACTCCCGAACTGTACGCCCGTTCTGCCTCAACATCAAAAATCTGTCGGTCCGAGCCCTCCTCATTTGTGGAGGCAAGAAATGTGCCAGGAAGGCCCCCGAAAACTCGTCCCAAACGGCTGGAAGTGCATGCTCTCCCGGAAAGCTCCACGAGTCAAACCAATCGATCGCGGTATCACGCGGCCGATGCGAACAAATGTCACGCAGACTCGATCTCAAGCCTTGATCACCCGCGTGATCCTGCAGCGACGGATGAACTCCTGCGGATCATCCTCGGCTGGACGTAAAACTCAGGCGGGCTACAACTAAGAAATCCCGTAGCCTCAAACTGTCTGCCCTCGGGTGCACTACAGTCTTCTTTGGGCTGAACTGCTGCGTCGGCCTATCCTCATATCGCCTGACCACGGCAATAATCGCCATCTCTCGCGTGACCCATCTCTCCGCTCGGTGTGGGGTGGAGGCTCAGTCTTGTAGTCTCGGCGACCATGCTGCGGCTCTAAACTCTGCTGGTGCTGGCGGCGTCGCAAAAGTAGCATTCTGAAACACTACCTCAGGTACTGTCCGGGCATGCTCACTCGTACTCATCTGAATCCCACTAGCGCCTCCTCGGCCTTGCCTTCGGGCCACTGGTTGCCTTCGCAGAGGCATAATCGGTAAAAGCGAAACACGTCGGAGGGTCCAACTTACAACACGGCTCTAAGGCACGATCTCGGAATGAGAAGAATGGAAACCAATCCTAAATGTCCTATAGCCTCACGATTATAGATGTGGTGCACAACACCGATAATCAAGACTACTAGACACGATCTGTAGACACTTTCCGAGACTAATCGCTCGATACCACTTTGTCATGCCCCGACTGCGGGCGTGGTCGTGCCTTACCGGGCACCCTAGTGATACAACATCGAGAAAACCGCGGAAAATAAAACACGAGTCATGAAACAAGAGATATAATAAATAAGCAGGCCAACCAAAACAGTTGCCTTGTATATACGTAAAAAAAACCCGAGCAGTTATCCTTTACAAACCCTTCCTGTGATTACTCTGCACCTCTAAGATTTACAACAACTATGACGGGACGGGGCCCGCCATACCCTGTATGTACAAGAACCTACAACTCGTGGAAACATACCAAAGATAAGCCTCCAAGGAACGGAGCTTTCAACACGCGAAATGAGATCCTAAGAGCGGGATCCACGACCGATGTACCTCTACTGCGGCATGAACGCGGCCCGAAGGAGTCGATCTGACAAGTACCAAGTATGTGAAATCACAACATCAGTAAATGAAATCATAATAGCTTAAAAAGCGGAGACATGTATGATAACCAAAATACAAGACGCAACATAAGCGATCAGTCGGGGACTCACGCCTCAAAGTCACCACTCAAATATAACTATGGGTCTCACGCCCAACATCCATCATGTTCGCGTCATGGCGCGTGCCGGAATCTTGCGTCGGTGTAGACATGTCCATGATGCAACAATAATAACAGGCGCGTGGCCACATGCCCCGGAATCTGCATCGGTGTAGACATGTCCATGATGCAACAATAATAACAGGCGCGTACGCGTACCGAATCTGCGCCGGTGTAGACATGCCCATGTAACCTCAATAACAATATCTTGGGTGGTCAACCACGCGCGTGGCCACATGCCGGAATCTGCGTCGGTGTAGACCGCCCATGTTGCGAATAACCATATATCGGGTAATCAACCCGACGCGTGCCGAATCTGCGACGGTGTAGACATGTCCATGTGACATCAACAAGACAAGAATCAAAATGGAAACATACCCGTGGAATTCTCCATCACCGCCAAGACGCGTCAAGTAAGTTCTCAACAAGTCAACCTCTATCGAGACGCGGTAACGTAAATACCACACTTGCACAACAAAGGCTATCATCACAAGCATAGGCAAGTTTCACAACAACAAGCAAGGCAAGTTTCACAACAACCAGCAAAGGCAAGTTTCACAATAACAAGCAAAGGCAAGTTTCACAACAACTCAAAGTACTTTCATTTTATGCCAAAGTCGGGTTTTAACCCCAGTACTACATACGTTAAGTTCTTTTAAAGAGATCCATTACTTTTATAAAAGTCACGATACGTAGTATTAGAATGACCAACCCACATTCCCTTTTCAAAATCAAGTAACAACATTCTTTTCCTAAGTTCCAGGTTGCCTAGTTTTGATTACTCAAGCTTCTCATTTTCAAATGGTTTCATAGTTTCCAAACTTAATCACTTGATTCCTTTTTAGAACAATTGAGTAATATATGTCTCGTGAGAGTAGGTTATTCTTGTTTACAACATTCTTATTACAATGACCATGATCTAGAAAATGTATATCATTTTGTCATCTTAGTTTATATGCGGATGGAGGTTTCTCTTGGTTTTAATACAATTCATCATTATTCAATACATTTTCCTTTATTAACGCAGCTGTGATGGTGTCGATACACATTCGATTTCGAAATCGGTAAAACATTATCCCCTTAAATGAAACCAAGTACTCATTACTCACGAATGAGGTTTCACACAAACATTCACATTAAAACAAATAAGTTAAGTCTCTTATCTTATAAGATCAAGTCTCTTAACTTCTAACATCAGTAAACCATTTTCTTTACCTCTCTTAAGACATTATACCTAACTCCCATAAAGCTAGTATAACTCTTTTAAAACCTTTTAAAACCAAGTGTTACTCTCCCTTCAAAACGATTTATAAATCTTTTGAAATACATCAAGTTCTTTATTATAACTAGCCAGCTATAATTCACATCAGTTACCTTTTAAAATCACAAAGTATTTTCTTACCTACATAAAGCTGTTATAACCGACTTCCCATAAAGCCGTTATAACACTTTATGTTTTAAGAACAATCAAACACAGTTAACACGTATGCGTCTACCGTACTACATAGTTCACATATCATGCTAGAAGAGATAGGAAGAGGTTCACATACCTCGCGACGATTATCGACAGTAAGCAAAAAGTTCCAAGTACTACAACCTTGCTAGCCCTTTCCACTCCTCGAGTAGAATACGCTACTCTTAGTACTTTCACCTATAAAGGTCACAAACGTCTATTAACCCCAAAACACAAGTTTCTATCTTTCTACGTAAAATTCAGCGCACCTCACATGGCAGCGTAAATCTCCTCCTTTATCGAGGTGGCTACCAAGCCAACCAGGGGGTTAACACGTCTAACCGGACGCGTACAATTCTACTACAGTAATGCTACATAAGTCTCATGTAATACAACCTAGGTAATTACAGATTCGATTCTTCTCTTTATTATCCTTCATGTGATTATTGTTCAATTATTTATTCTTGCTTAAGTCAAAAGACATTGCCACAATACTAAGTTCAGTTCTATATATAGTATACAACAACTATATATTCAACACTTATGTAATTTCCATGTACAATAGAAGGACAGGAGTGTTTACCTCGATAAGCCCAAAATTATCCAAGTATAAAGTCGATCCTGAGCAACGCTTAGCTCCTACTCCGAGCGCTCCAAACAACCCTTAGAAGTTCTAACCAACTTCTACTTACAACTTCAACAACGGGTGAAGATTTCCTTAGGGTTTCATTTTGTGGCTAAAGGAAGTATAATCGTATTTTCCGGCTTTTGTATAAGTGTAACCTTGGGAATACTAAAAGGTATTTGGGCCAAGTTATTTTGACATTACAACAATACTAGGAGAGTATTTCTATACCACAACCCGGGGTATTATACGAAAACAACTAGGCTAGGGGGGGGGTACCCCACGGCTAGACACCACTAAGGGGGAGGGGGGCGGCTCTCGGCCAAAGGCCTTAACGAGGGAGGGTGTTGGACGATTTCAAGGTTGAGGGGGACGGAGAGATTTTTAACACTTAGAACAATTTTGGATGAAGAAGTTCATCAACATGGAGGGGTATTTATAGGTGAAGAAATGGCCAACCAATGGCCAAGATTCTTCCAAGTGTATAGCAAGTGTAAGGTCAAGATCAAGCCATGTGTTTGTGGGTCCCACTTGCTCATCAACTACACAAAAATATCCTACCTAACCCTTGACCAAAATTGGGCAACAAAAACGTGCCAAGAATGGCCATTTCGCCGTCCCTTTGCTTCCAATGTGAGGGTGACACATGTCACCCTCCCGTTGGTCCAAAATGTTTCGTCTCTCGGAAAAATCCGCAAAAATTAAAAATGACATAGCCGGAATTTTCCCAACAAAAGTCATGGAAACGTTTAGGTAAAAACGACTCTAATCGGGTGTTGTGTACAAATTTCGAAACTTGCCTAACTTAAGGCTCAAATTTTCTACGTACGTCCTCACGTACATACTCTGAAAATACGGGGTATACCTAACACTTGGATGAATCTTGGCCATTGGTTGGCCATTTCTTGACCTATAAATACCCCCCTAACTTGATGAACTTCTTCATCCAAAAATTGTCTAAGTCTTGAAATCCTTGCCCCCTCCGGCTTGCTTGCTCTCGTCCAATAGCCCCCTCCTTTGAGAAGGCCTTGGCGAAACCCCCTTTGTGGTGCCCTGCCGAGGTACCCCAGCCTAGTGGTTTTCGTATAATACCCCTTTTTGTGGTATAGAGATACTCTCCTAGTATTGTTATAATTCCCAAAATACTTTAGCCTTATACCTTGTAGTACTTTCCAAAGTACCCTTTATACGAAAAGCCCAGAAAATACCATTATACTTCCCTCAGTCACAAAAACGAAACCCTAAGTAAATCTTCACCCGTAGTTGAAGTTATAAGTAGAAGTTGGTTAGAACTTCTAAGGGTTGGTTGGAGCGGTCTGAGCGCACGAGTAGAGCTAAACCTTGCTCAGATCGACATATAAACTCGGATAATTTTGGGCTTCTCGAGGTAATCATTCTTGAGCTTCTGTTGTAATTGGAAATTACATGTTATAGGAGTATATGGTTAAGTATACTATATATATAGAACTGAACATAGTTGTGCGGCAATGTCTTTTGACTTAAGCCTGAATAATACTTACGGCAATGTCTTGCGACTTAAGCCTGAATTTAAAGAAGTGGAATCAGTAATTACATAGGGTGTATTCAGATGAGACTTATGTAGTATTCTTTGTGTAGTAAAATTGTACACGTCAGGTTAGACGTGTTAACCCCCGGTTGGCTTGGTAGCCGCCTCGATAGAGAGGAGATTTACGTTGTTGTGGGGGGAGGTGCTGCCGAATTTTCTGTAGAATATTCTACGTCGGGATCTAAAGATATTAATAGGCGCCTTGTGGCCTCTATAGGTTGAAATACTACGTGTGGCGCGGTCTACTCGGCTTAAGGTGCAGCCGACGGTTTGAGGTACTTGGAGCGTTTTGCTATTAGTCGATAATCGTCGCGAGGTATGTGAACCTCTTCCTATCTGTTCTAGCATGATATGTGTATAACTATGTAGTACGGTAGACATACATGTGTTTAATGTATTTGATTGGTTTGAAACATAAAGTGTTATAACGACTTTATGGGTAGTTGGTTATAACAGCTTTATGTAGGTAAGAAAATGCTTTGTGGTTTCAAAGGGTAACTGATTTGACTTATAACGGATTTGATGGGTAGTAATAAAGAACTTGAAGTGTTTCAAAAAGACCTTTTTGAAAGAAGAGTAATACTTGGCTTTGAAAACATAAGAGTTGTACTAGCTTTATGGGAAGTTAGGTATAACGTCTTAAGAACGATAAAGAAGAATGGTTTACTGATTTTTAGAAGATAAGAGACTTGACTTAATGGTATTGATATGAATTTTGTTAAAAGTGTGAAACCTCATTCGTGAGTAATGAGTACTTGGTTTTAAAAGGAATAATGTTTTCTTGATTTGAAATCGAATGAGTATCGACAAACCACCGCGTTAATAAAGGAAAATGTATTGAATAATGAAGTATGGTATTAAAACCAGAGAAACCTCCATCTGCATGAAGCTAAGATGAGACAAAATGATATTACATTTCCTAGATCATGGTCGCTTAATAAGATTGATTATAAACAAGAATAACCTACTCACATATAAGACATATGTTTCTCGAAACGTTTAAAGGAGAATTATGTTAAAACTATGAACTACGAACCCTTTTCTAAAATGAGAAACTTGAGCATTTGAAATTAGGCAAACTTGAACGTTTGGAAAATAAGATTGTTACTTGATTTTTTACAAAGGAAAGCATTTTGGTTTACTTCACAATGTTAGTCACTCTAATTCTATACTACGGGTATCGGGTGACCTTTGTAAAAGAAATGGATCTAAAAGGAATTTAACGTCGTAGTACTTTAGGTTATAATCCGGACTTTGACATAAAATGAAAGTACCTTGAGTTGTGTGTAACTTGCTTATGCTTGTTGTTATGAAACTTGACCATGTTACGTGTGATAGCCTTGTTGTGCAAGTAATGTATTTCACTTGACTACCGGTTCATCCGGGAATGTATTTCACTTGATTACCGGTTCATCCGGGAATGTATTTCACTTGATTACCGGTTCATCCGGGAATGTATTTCACTTGATTACCGGTTCATCCGAATGTATTTCACTTGATTAGGCTCATCCGAATGTTTTTCACTCGACTACAGGTTCATCCTGTAATGTATTTCACTGGACTACCGGTTCATCCGGGAATGTATTTCACTTGACTACCGGTTCATCCGGGAATGTATTTCACTGACTACCGGTTCATCCGGGAATGTATTCCACACGTTTCTATATTGGGTCCATAAGATGGGCCGAGACCTGTTATACGTATCACATGATTTGTACCTAGACTGCCGGCAGTGAGGAAGGAGTTCCACGGGCATGAGGGATGACTTTGAGGGCGTGAGTCACGACTTGACATGATCGCTTATGATGTGAATCGTAGTTTGGTTATCATACATGTCTCTCTTCATATAGACTATTATGATTTCATTTACGATATTTCTGATTTCACATACTTGGTACCTGTTGTACTGACCTCCTTCGGGGGGCTGCGTTCATGCCGCAGGTAAAGGTACATCGACTGTCGATCCCCGCTTATAGGATCACATTCAGCGTGTTGGGAAGCTCCGTTCCTTCGGAGGCTTATCTTTGGTATGTTACCACGAGTCCCAGGGTTCTTGTACATTCGTGGTATGGCGGGCCCCTGTCCGTCATAGTTGTTGTCACTTCTTAGAGTGCAGTAATCGTTATGGCGATGCGTAAAAAGGATAACTGTTCGGGTATTTATGTATATATACTGAAGGCAACTGTTTTGGTTGGCCTGTTTATTTGTCATGTCTCTTAATTCATGTTCATGTTTTTATTTCCGCTGATTTTCTCTGATGATGTATCACTAGGGTGCCCGGGGTAAGGCACCAGTCACGGGTCCGGGTTCGGGTCGTGACAGGTAGAATCCACACACACATGTCCCCAATCTACACCATACACATGCTTTCATCCTAGCCCTTGATTTCACCATAAATACCCCTTAAGTTGCAAGACTTAATTCATCCACACTTAGAGATTTCCAAGCTTGAAAATACTCCCTCCCTCTTGTGGTTGTTCTCGGTTTTGGCCCTCCCCCTTAACCAAATGTTGTCCAAAAATCCTTAAACTTTTAAGTGTTCTTCCTTAAGGTGTTAGGAAGATTGTGAACCAAGAGTTAGAAAAGATTTCACACCCCTAGCCCTTAAATTACACCTTGGCCGAACGTGGCCATTTTTAAAGCCTAAGTGTTCTTCACTTTTTGGAGTTGGATCTTGAAGAGAAGTTGTTTAGAAACTTCTAAGGGTTTCTTGGAGCGGATTGGAGCGTAAGGAATAGGAGCTAAACGTTGCTCAGGATCGACTTATAAATCTTGGATAATTTTGGGCTTATCGAGGTAATGATCTATGTCCTTCTATTGTAATTGGAGATTACATATTGTAGTAGTTTATAATTGAGTAAGATATATGGAAGGATGATTAAAAAGAATTGAACTGTATTTACATTGGACTGTATTTACAGTAGACTTATGTAGTATTATTGTGGGGAAGAATTGTACACGTCCGGGTAGGCGTGTAATTCCCTTGGAGTTGTTGGCTTGGTAACGAGCCTTATTATAGGAGAATATTTATGTGGTTGCGGAGGGGAGGTGCTGCCCAATTTTCTGTAGAATAAGGAACCTGCCACTTAGAATATTCTATGAAGAGAACTAGAAGCTGATAGATGTGTTATGGTTGTTATAGATGGATTGTCTACACGCGACATACTCGACTTGGCATGTGGATTAAGCCGATTTCTTCCTATCCTCTTGAGCATGACTATTTGTGAAATATATAGTGTGGTAGACGCACGTGTGTTAAAGAAGTTTGATTCCTTTTTTTGTGTCCTTGACTTGATTCTAAAGTTAAGTGACTTGATATGAAATATTAAGAACTTGAGTTGTGTTAAAAAGTTGTGAAACCTCATTCGTGAGTAATGGGTACTTGGTCTTTAAAAGAATAAAGTTATCTTGATTTCGAAAATGAGAGTAGTTGTCAATGGTTGGTTTAAAACATAAAGTGTTATAATAGCTTTATGGGAAGTTAGTTATAACGACTTTATGAAAACAAAAGAATGGTTTTATTATCGGATTTAAAATGGTAACTTGACAATTTCTTAAAAAAGTAATGAAGCTTGATTTCCTAAGTTATGGGACTTGATTTAAAAGGTAAGAGACTTAAGAATTTGAAGTTATGAAGCTTAAACTATTTTGAAAAGTACATTGTTACTTGACTTTAAAAAGGAGAAGTGTTTTATGTAAAAAGAAGGCATGATGTTGTCTTGTTTTGGTTTAAAGGGAAGATATGGAAATTGTTTTCGTTTACTTGAAAAGATAGTTACTCTATTTTTGATACTACGGGTATCGTGTGACATTTGTAAAAGAAATGGATTTTTTTGAAAGAATTAACGTACGTAGTACTTTGGGGTTAAAACCCGGATTTTTGGCATAAAATGAAAGTACCTTGAGTGTGAGTAACTTGCCTATGTTTGCTTGTGATAGCCTTGTTGTGCAAGTATTGTATCCTTATGATATCGTGTCTCTCGATGGAGGGTCGGTTATCTTGTTATATCCTTGGACCTACTGACACGTTGGGTGGCCAACGGGTATGGTTCCATTAGGATTGTTGTTCCATGGACTAGCCCTCCATGAGGTTTACTGATACGGCTTGGTATCTGGTAGTTGGTTTTCGTACTTGCCCCCATCATTGGAGTTACGCAGTAGGTATCTGGTAGTTAGCCTTCGTATTTGCCCCGTTTAGTTTTGTGGCGAAGTCTCGTGATTACGGCTTGGTATCTGGTAGTTGGCTTTCGTACTTGCCCCGTGTCAGCTTCGTGAGTTAGTTATAGCTGTTTTGTGGCGAAGTCTCGTGATTACGGCTTGGTATCTGGTAGTTGGTCTTCGTACTTGCCCCCGTCAGCTACGTGGCGCAGGTGGTATCTGGTAGTTGGCTTTCGTACTTGCCCCGTGTCAGCTTCGTGAGTTAGTTATAGCTGTTTTGTGGCGAAGTCTCGTGATTACGGCTTGGTATCTGGTAGTTGGTCTTCGTACTTGCCCCGTGTCAGCTTCGTGAGTTAGTTATAGCTGTTTTGTGGCGAAGTCTCGTGATTACGACTTGGTATCTGGTAGTTGGTCTTCGTACTTTCCCCCGTTAGCTACGTGGCGCAGGTGGTATCTAGTAGTTGGCTTTCGTACTTGCCCCGTGTTAGCTTCGTGAGTTAGTTATAATGTTTTGTGGCGAAGCCTCGTGATTACGGCTTGGTATCTGGTAGTTGGTCTTCGTACTTGCTCCCGTCAGCTACGTGGCGCAGGTGGTATCTGGTAGTCGGCCTTCGTACTTGCCCCGTGTCAGCTTCGTGATACAGTTATATAGTGTTGTTGGTACGGTAGGTATCTGGTAGTTGGCTTTCGTCCTTGCCCCGTACAGTTCTTTTGACACAGGTGGGACCTGGTGTTCATGTGTACTCCTTGGTGTTGTTATATCATCGACTGCCGGCAGTGAGGAAGGAATTCCACGGGCATGATTGATGTTGTGGGCGTGAGACCCATGGTTATATTTGAGTGATGACTTTGAGGGCGTGAGTCCCTGACTTGACATGACTGCTTATATGTTGTGCACTATAGTTTGGCTATCATACATGTCTCCTGCTTTATATAGACTGTTATGATTTCATTTACAGTATTTTCAGTTTCACATACTTGGTACCTGTTGTACTGACCTCCTTCGGGGGGCTGCGTTCATAGGATTACAGTTCAGCGTTTTGGGAAGCTCTGTTTCTCCGGAGGCTTATCTTTTGGTATGATCCCCTGAGATTGTAGGTTCTTGTACATTTAGGGGTATGGCGTGGCCCTGTCCCGTCGTTGTTGTTATAAAAAAAAGGTTTGTAGTACTGTTATGGGCAGGGTTGTAAAGGATCTAACTGTTCAGATTTTGTATATATACAGAAAGGTGACCGTTTTGGTTAGCCTGTTTCTTATTTTATATCTTGTTTCATGTTTAAGTTTTTATTTTTGCTGATTTTCTCTGATGTTGTATCACTAGGGTGCCTGGAGTAAGGCACCAGTCGCGGGCCCGAGGTCGGGTCGTGACAGTTACATTCTCTTTTATCATTCTGGTCATAACCCTTCCTTATGCTTATCATTAGCAAAAGTATTTCTATCTTGGTTCATAATCGTGTTTCATGCATGCGTACTACCTGCATTTATATCCTTACGACACTTCCTCAACCATTTCCTAACGTCGTTCTCAATTATCCCAACACAATACTTTTCCCACGGTTATCTAAAATTGTAACCTATGGCATGACGACACTGAAGATCTTACCTGTCTCACAACCCTCGCCTAATAACCTGGGTACACATAACCCCATAGTACGTAAAACTATCCTTTTACGTGGGGGAGAAAGCTTATCTCCCTTCCCCATCTTAATCATCAAGTGCCACCTTATAATCGTAGAGATTTTTAAGACCTACTAGTGATGTCTTCTGTTTTCCGCAGGCAGCACTCATACTTATCTTATTCTTGCTTGCGCGTGTTACACCCCGTAAGTCCAGAACATGTATAAGAGAATGTACGTAAGGAATCAAGACTTGGAAATTGGTACGAAAGGAAGAATTGTTTTTCCGACGGAAAATCTTCCGGACGTCGGAAAGGAAAAATGTTCGTTGTTGAGAATTAGATTCTCAAAATGCATTATTTGAAGAGTATGGAACTTATTAACATTATGGAAATTATTTTTACGAATTTGGTCATGTGGGGCCTGTTATACCCCGTAGTTGCAGGGTATGTATGTGAGGACGTACGTACGAGAGTACGGCAGAAATTTTGAAAAGAAAGAAAGATGTGAGTTTTCGACGGAAAAGTTTCCGGTTATTTGTGAAGAAAAAGGTTCGTTAATGGGAATTGGATTCCCAGATTTGGTATTTGGACTTCATAGATTATATTAGAATTTTGAGATTTTATTTTCGGAAATGGTCACGTGGGGCCCACGGGAGAAATTTACGGTTTTGTGGAGCCCGCTTTGTTTTTGAGATTTCCGGTATTTTTGGATATTTTCGGAAGACGAAATATTCTGGGCGAATCGGGGGGCGACACGTGTCACCCCCATGTGGCACCCTTGGCCGAAATATTTATTGTGCACAACACCCGATTAGAGTCGTTTTTCGACGAAACGTTTTACTAAGCTTACGAAGGGAAAATTCCGGCTATGTCATTTAGTATTTTTGCGAATTTTTCCGAGAGACGGAACGTTTTGGACCAACGAGAGGGCAACACTTGGCACCCTCTCGTTGGTGGACTTGAAGGCGGTAGGGCGAATTGATGGGCAAGTTGTGGTAGATATTTGTGTAGATATTTGTGAGGATTTGTGGAGTAGGGTTAGGTGCACTTGGCTTGATCTTGGCCTTACACTTGTGTAGCACTTGGCTAGATCTTGGCCATTGGTTGGCCTTTGGCTTTGCTATAAATACCACTCCCTTGTGAAGACTTATTCATTCACCTCTCTTTGTCTAAGTCTTGAAATCCTCCCTCTCCCTTGTTGTTGCTCTCGTCCAACTCCCTTCTCCCCCTTAGAAAGAGGCCCTTGGCCGAGAACACCCCCTCCCCCTAGCCTAGTTGTGCTAGCCGAGCCTACCCCCTCCCCCTAGCCTAGTTGTGCTAGCCGAGCCTACCACCTGGTTGGCTTGGTGGCCGGCCTCGATAGAGGAGGAGATTTCTGTTGTTGCGGGAGGTCTTCTAATTTTCTATAGAAAGATAGAAAACTTGTGTTTTGGGGTTAATAGACGTTTGTGACCTTTATAGGTGAAAGTACTAAGAGTAGCGTATTACTCGAGAGTGGAAAGGGCTAGCAAGGTTGTAGTACTTGGAGCATTTTGCTTATTGTCGATAAATCGTCGCGGTATGTGAACCTCTTCCTATCTCTTCTAGCATGATATGTGTGAACTATGTAGTACGGTGAGCGTACGTGTGCTAAGTGATTTGGTTGGTTTAAAACATAGGGTGTTATAATAGCTTTATGGGAAGTTAGTTATAACGACCTTATGTAGTGAAAATGGTTTCTTGATGTTAGAAGTTAAGAGACTTGATCTTATAAGATAAGAGACTTAACTTATTTGTTTTAATGTGAATGTTGTGTGAAACCTCATTCGTGAGTAATGAGTACTTGGTTTTAAAGGAATAATGTTTCTTGATTTGAAATCGAATGTGTATCGACAGGACCGCGGCGTTAATAAAGGAAAATGTATTGAATAATGATGTGTTGTATTAAAACCAAGTAGAAACCTCCATCTGCATAGAAGCTAAGATGAGACAAAATGATATTACATTTTCTAGATCATGGTCATTGTAATAAGATCGTTATAAACAAGAATAAACTACTCACATATATGACATATGTTACTCAATTGTTCTAAAAGGAATCAAGTGATTAAGTTTGGGAACTATGAAACCATTTGAAAATAAGAAGCTTGAGTAATTGAAACTAGGCAAACCGGAACTTAGGAAAGGAATGTTGTTACTTGATTTTGAAAAGGAAGATGGGTTGGTCATTCTAATACTACGGTATCGGGTGACTTTTATAAAAGTAATGGATCTCTTTTAAAAGAACTTAACGTATGTAGTACTTTGGGGTTAAAACCGGACTTTGGCATAAAATGAAAGTACTTTGAGTTGTGTGAAACTTGCCTATGCTTGTTGTTGTGAAACTTGCCTATGCTTGTGATGATAGTCTTTATTGTACAAGCGTTGTGTTTTACGTATTACCGCGTCTCGATAGAGTCGGTTGGTAGTTGAGAACTTACTTGGGCGTCAGCGTGTGGCGGAGAAATTCCGCAGATGCGTTCTGTTGATAGTATTATTGTTGTTAATCGCTTTGGACATCGACACGATGCGTAGCGCACGGGTATGCTTCCATTTGGGTTAAGGTCTTGTGGTTCATCGCTGTGGATATACTGACACGATGCGTGGCGCACGGGTATGTTTCCTGTTTGATTATCGGCTTGTGCTTTCGCTTTGGACATATCGACACGATCGTGGCGCACGGGTATCGTCCATTTGGAATGCTGTCCTATTGTTTCCCTTTGGACATACCGACACGATCGTAGCGCGCGGGTATCGTCCATTTGGAATGTTGTCTTATTGTTTCCCTTTGGACATACCGACACGATGCGTAGCGCGCGGGTATGCTTCCATTTGGATTCTTTGTCTTGTTGTTGAGGTCACATGGACATGTCTACACCGATGCAGTCGGGGCATGTGGCCATGGGACATTGGTATTATTGTTGCATCATGGACATGTCTACACCGTCTGATGTTCGGGGCATGCGCCATAATGCGAACTCGATTGATGTTGTGGGCGTGAGACCCATAGTTATATTAGATGATGGTGTTTTATGTTGTGATCGTAGTTTGGTTATCATACATGTCTCTGCTTTATATAGACTAGTATGATTTCATTCTGATGTTATGCAGTTTCACATACTTGGTACTGTTGTCGACCTCGCCGGAGTGCGTTCATCTGCAGTAAGGTCATCGATCGTGGATCCTCGCCATAGGATCACGATTCAGCGCATTTGAAGCTCCGTTTGTCCGAGGCTTATCTTTTAGTAGGTGTTCCACTGAGTTGTAGGTTCTTGTACATTCGGGGTATGGCGAAGCCTGTCCGTCATAGTCGTGTATATCTTAAGTGCATGTAATGCTGTTGTGGGCGGGGTTGTAAAAGGATTAAAGCTGCTCGTGTTTTATGTATATCTTGAAAAGCTGTTTTTGGTTGCTTTGTTTATTTATTATATCCCTTGTTAAATGACTCATGTTTTATGTTCGCTGATTTTCTCGATGTATGTATCACTAGGGTGCCCGGTAAGGCACGATGAGCCGGGCGAACGGGTCGTTACAAAAGTGGTATCGAGCGATTAATCCTCGGAAAGTGTCTGAGACCGTGTCTAGTAGAGTCTTGATTATCGATGTGTTGTGCACCACATCTATAATCGGGAGGTCTGAGACATGTAGGATTGGTTTCCATTCTTCTCATTCCGAGATCGTGCCTTAGAGTTGTGTTGTAAGTTGTCCCCCTCTGACGTATCTCGTTTTTACAAGTTATGACTCAGCGCAAGGCAACCAGAGCCCAGAAGGGCAAGCGGCCGAGTGCTGCTAGTGAGATACAGAGAAGTGCAGCGCGAGCCCGCATAGCACGAGGTTGTGCTTGACGACGGGTTTTCGCGACGCCAAAGCCAGCAGAGTTTAAGCGCGGCGATGGGCGATGAGACTACTGATGCACGAGCCTCCAGTCCCATGCAGGCGGGAGATGGGTCACGAGAGATGGCCCGATTTTGGCCGAGTTGTGGCGATATGAGAGCAGTGAATCACGGCGATTCGGTTCGATGCACCAGATGGTTCACCCCGAGCGGATAGTTTGAGGCTACGGGACTTTCGAGTTGTAGCCCTTTGAGTTTTATGGGTCGAGGCACGAGGATGATCCGCAGGAGTTCATCCGGCGATTCTGACGGATCATGCGGGTGATCAAGTCTTCAGAAACCGAGTCTGTGACCTTTGGTTCGCATCGTATTCGTGATACCGCCGTCTATTGGTTTGATTCATGGGAGCTTTGACGGGGAGAGCATGAACATCCAGAAGTATGGGATGAGTTTTGGGGCTTTCCTCACGCACTTCTTGCCTCGCGGATGAGAAGCACGCGGTAAACGATTTTTGTTACTAAGATGCAGAGGCGCACCGTCAGAGTACAATGTCGAGTTCGATTCTTTGGCTCGATATGTCCTGCGCTAGTTGCGAGATATGGAGGATAGGAGTGCATCGCTACGTCACCGGGCTTGATGATTATATGGCGAATCGTATGCGGGTGTTTCTCTTCAAGGCATGGACATTGCCCGCACGCAGCTCATGCGCTAGGATGTGAGGCACGGAGGGTCGACGGAATGACTGGATCAGCGAGAAGAGGGCCGGGGCGGCAGGTCCTTTGGTGGTTTCGAGGCGGACCGCCTCGAAGAGCTAGTTATATACCCCGCATGCAGTAGTCCTCCACCGTCTTGAGGCGGTCGTGGCTCGAGGTTCGATTTTGGCGAGCGGGGTGTTAACGGTGAAGCCACCCTACCTCGTTGTGACCATTGTGGTAGACTCCATTTTGGAGAGTGTCGTGCTAGATTGGGAGTTTGTTTTACATGCGGCCAGCGGGGCCATTTTGCGAGGAACCGTCCGACCAAAGGGAAGCGCGGATGTTACGACTCGACGCCGGGATCTGTGGTGGTTCATCACCTTCTACTATGCGCCTGCAGTGTGCCTATGATTAGAGTGGAGCGGTAGCCAGTATATCCTTAACCTCTAGAGTTTTGGTATCTTTGGTTATGATGGTCTCATTATTGTGTGCTATGTACGGATAGCATTGTGATATGTGTGAGTTAGAATGTATGGTTAGTTGGGAGGATACGTGGGGGCATGGTAAGTGTGAACCTTAGACTATGTCACGGCCCGAGACCTTAGGGGTAAGGTCGTCTTGAGTTAAAGATTTATTTTTGACCCTTATCGAGTAGTAGTATGCGTGGGATTTATTTGTGTGATAAGTCCACGGGTAGTGTGAGATGGAAGTGGTAGCTTTCATGATGTGAATTAGTAAGATTGTTTGGATCGGGAACAAGAGTTTGGCGCGGTTGGGGTCGGGTTGAGGACCATTTGCGGGTCAACCCGTAACCGGTTTGGGGGGGTCGATTCTGGGTGGTCCCGCCGGTGGTAGGGTCACGAGGATGCTAGGCCCAAGTTTGTATGATCATCGTATGAGTTCGTGGACGCGTTCGACCGAAGCGGTTCGTAAAAAGGCGGGAATGGCCTTAAGGAAGTTTGAGGTTAGTAAGATGACCAAGTTTGGAGTAGTGACTCGGAGATTTTCGAAGCGGAAGTAATGGTGAAGTATGGTGCGTCTTTGGGAGAGTTCTAGTGTTCGAGAAAGTACAACGAGTAAGGGAGGAAGATAACGTGTGTTATTTCGTGGCGCGTGGCGTTGACAACTTGTTAGAGGAACTTCATCGATATCCGTCTTGAGAAGGAACATTCGGGACGAATGTTTCTAAGGAGGGAGAATGTTATACCCGTAGTTGCGGGGTATGTATGTGAGGGCGTGCGTCACGAGAGTCTGCGAAATTTTGAAAAGAAAGAAAGATGTGAGTTTTACGGAAAAGTTTAGGTTATTTGTGAAGAAAAAGGTTCGTTAATGGGAATTGGATTCCCAGTTTGGTATTTGGACTTCATAGATTATATTAGAATTTTGAGATTTTATTTTGGAAATGGTCACGTGGGGCCACGGGAGAAATTCTGATTTTGTGGAGCCCGCTTTGTTTTTGAGATTTCAGTATTTTTGGATATTTTGGAAGACGAAATATTCAGGCGAATCGGGGCGACACGTGTCACCCCATGCTTTCCCGCGAAATATTTATTGTCTGCAACACCCGATTAGAGTCGTTTTTGGCGAAGCGTTTTACTAAGCTTACGAAGGAAATTCGGCTATGTCATTTAGTATTTTTGCGAATTTTCCGAGAGGCGGAACGTTTTGGACCAACGAGGGCAACACTTGGCACCCTCTCGTTGGTGGACTGAAAAGGCGGTAGGGCGAATTGATGGGCAAGTTGTGGTAGATATTTGTGTAGATATTTGTGAGGATTTGTGGAGTAGGGTTAGGGTGCACTTAGCTTGATCTTGGCCTTACACTTGTGTAGCACTTGGCTAGATCTTGGCCATTGGTTGGCCTTTGGCTTTGCTATAAATACCCTCCTTGTGAAGACTTATTCATTCACTCTCTCTTTGTCTAAGTCTTGAAATCCTCCTCTCCACTTGTTGTTGCTCTCGTCAACTCCCTTCTCCCCTTAGAAAGAGGCCCTTGGCCGAGAACACCTCCCCTGCCTAGTTGTGCTAGGCCAGCCTACACCCCTCCCCTAGCCTAGTTGTGCTAGCCAGAGCCTACCACTTGGTTGGCTTGGTAGCCGGCCTCGATAGAGGAGGAGATTTCTGTTGTTGCGGGGAGAGTCTTTGCCAATTTTCTATAGAAAGATAGAAAACTTGTGTTTTGGGGTTAATAGACGTTTGTGACCTTTATAGGTGAAAGTACTAAGAGTAGCGTATTACACTCGAGGAGTGGAAAGGGCTAGCAAGGTTGTAGTACTTGGAGCATTTTGCTTATTGTCGATAAATCGTCGCGAGGTATGTGAACCTCTTCCTATCTCTTCTAGCATGATATGTGTGAACTATGTAGTACGGTAGACGTCATGTGCTAAGTGATTTGGTTGGTTTAAAACATAGGGTGTTATAATAGCTTTATGGGAAGTTAGTTATAACGACCTTATGTAGTGAAAATGGTTTCTTGATGTTAGAAGTTAAGAGACTTGATCTTATAAGATAAGAGACTTAACTTATTTGTTTTAATGTGAATGTTGTGTGAAACCTCATTCGTGAGTAATGAGTACTTGGTTTTTAAAGGAATAATGTTTCTTGATTTGGAAATCGAATGTGTATCGACAGCACCAACTGCGGCGTTAATAAAGGAAAATGTATTGAATAATGATGTGTTGTATTAAAACCGTAGAAACCTCCATCTGCATAGAAGCTAAGATGAGACAAAATGATATTACATTTTCTAGATCATGGTCTTTGTAATAAGATCGTTATAAACAAGAATAAACTACTCACATATATGACATATGTTACTCAATTGTTCTAAAAGGAATCAAGTGATTAAGTTTGGGAACTATGAAACCATTTGAAAATAAGAAGCTTGAGTAATTGAAACTAGGCAAGCTGGAACTTAGGAAAGGAATGTTGTTACTTGATTTTGAAAAGGAAGATGGGTTGGTCATTCTAATACTACGGGTATCGGGTGACTTTTATAAAAGTAATGGGTCTCTTTTAAAGAACTTAACGTACGTAGTACTTTAGGGTTAAAACCCGGACTTTGGCATAAAATGAAAGTACTTTGAGTTGTGTGAAACTTGCCTATGCTTGTTGTTGTGAAACTTGCCTATGCTTGTGATGATAGTCTTTATTGTACAAACGTTGTGTTTTACGTGTTACCGCGTCTCGATAGAGGTCGGTTGGTAGTTGAGAACTTACTTGGATGTCTTGGCGATGTGGAGAAATTCCGCAGATGCGTTCGCTGATAGTATTATTGTTGTTGTCGCTTTGGACATACCGACACGATCGTAGCGCGGGTATGCTTCCATTTTGGTTAAGGTCTTGTGGTTAATCGCTTTGGATATCTTGACACGATCGTAGCGCACGCGGGTATGTTTCCATTTTGATTATCGCCTTGTGATTTCCCTTTGGACATCTTGACACGATGCGTAGCGCTGCGGGTATCGTCCATTTGGAATCTGTCCTATTGTTTCCCTTTGGACATACCGACACGATCGTAGCGCGCGGGTATCGTCCATTTGGAATGTTGTCTTATTGTTTCCGCTTTGGACATCACGACCACGATCGTAAGCGCGCGGGTATGCTTCCATTTGGATTCTTTGTCTTGTTGTTGAGTCACATGGACATGTCTACACCGATCAGAATTCCGGGGCATGTGGCCATGGGACATTGGTATTATTGTTGCATCATGGACATGTCTACACCGTCTGATATTCCAGGGGCATGCGCCATGTCTGAACGATTGATGTTGTGGGCGTGAGACCCATGTAGTTATATTGGAGTGATAGATTTTATGTTGTGAGCGTAGTTTGGTTATCATACATGTCTCCTGCTTTATATAGACTAGTATGATTTCATTTCTGATATTATGCAGTTTCACATACTTGGTACTGTTGTTATCGACCTCGCCCGGAGGCTGCGTTAAATCTGCGCAGTAGAAGTACATCGATCGTGGATCCTCGCTCATAGGATCACGATTGGTAGCATTTGAAGCTCCGTTTCTCGGAGGCTTATCTTTTAGTAGGTGTTCCACTGAGTTGTAGGTTCTTGTACATTCGGGGTATGGCGGGCCTGTCCGTCATAGTCATCAGATATCTTAAGTGCATGTAATCTTGTTGTGGCGGGGTTGTAAAAGGATTAAACTGTTCAGGTTTTATGTATATACTGAAGGCAACTGTTTTTGGTTGGCATGTTTATTTATTATATCCCTTGTTAAATGACTCATGTTTTATGTTCCGCTGATTTTCTCTGATGTATGTATCACTAGGGTGCGAGGTAAGGCACGATGCCCAGGCCGGGCAGTCGTTCTGAGGCCCACCCGAGGAATTTTACATTTTTGTGGGGCCCACGAGGGTTACGGAATTTTATGAACGAATGAGAGGGCGACACATGGCACCCCCACAAGGTCTTGGTCGAATTAAAGGGAGGGTAAAATGGTCATTGACCATCTTGGAAGATAAGTCTTGCAAGCTTGATATAATTGACCAAAGTCAACTTGCCACTTGGGCTTAATCCTAGTGAAACTCATCCTAGCCACACAATTGTTATAATCTTAGCCCTACATTGTGTTTTATATACCACACTAGTGCAAGACAAGGTCTTCAACACTTAGAGAAATTTCACTACATTGTTGTTCTTCATTAGAGCTCTCGGCTTAGCCATTTTATCCACACAAAATTTTTGTAATTTTGTTCCATTATTCACAAGACTTAAACCCAATGTCCCTAAGGGTATTGTAAGGATATCTCAATAGAAAGATTTCGGAAAAACGGCGTTTTCGTATTAGTCGCAAGGCGGAAACTTAAGAAGTTCTTCAACTTTGAAGTTGGAACTTGAAGATGGGTTCTTCATAGGCTTCTAAGGAGTTCTTGGAGCAGATTGGAACATAAGGAAAAGAGATAAGAATTGCTAAGGCGCGACTTTGAATCTTGGAAATTTTAAGGGCTTGGAAAGGTATAAATCTTGTCGTTTTAGTAATTAAGGTTTACTTATTGTTGTTACTATGGATATTAGCAAGCATGAGTTATATATTATGTAGTTGGATAAGTGTATTGGCTATTGGAACCCTAATCCGAAAACTAGCATGTTTAGCCTTAAGGTTACAATTCAAGTCGATTATTAGTTTAAGTAGTCGCATGTTGTAAAAAGAAGGAAATTGTAGTTGTTGAGGTTGTTTATGACTATATAACATGTTTGACCTTAGAACTTGGAATTGGAAAAGGATTGGAAAAGACTTTGAATTGTTGGTTATGTAGTTGGCCGAGAATGGCTTGAATATGAAACTCCTTCGTATTAATTGTGGGGCGGAATTTTACACGTATTGTAAGGCGTGTAATCCCCTTTGTTTGGTTGTTGTTTTGAGCCATAAATGTGGCGTGTTGGTTATTGTATTCGGCCTTGAAAAAGGTGGCAAAGTGAGTAGAAACAAAGGAAGTCTTTTAGATTTTCCGTAGAATTAGAGACCGTATACTTAGTATTATTCTACGTTAGAGACTAGAAGTTGATAGTCTTGTTGTGACCATTATAGGTGTTATACCCCGTAGTTCTAGGGTATATATGTGAGGATGTACGTACGAGAATACGATAGAAATTTTGGAAAGAATGAAAGATGTGATTTTTCGACGGAAAAGTTTCCGGTTTTTGTGAAGAAAAAGGTTCGTTAATGGGAATTGGATTCCCAGATTTGGTATTTGGACTTCTTGGATTATATTAGAATTTTGAGATTTTATTTTCGGAAATGGTCACGTGGGGCCCACGGGAGAAATTCTGGTTTTGTGGAGCCCGCTTTGTTTTGAGATTTTCGTATTTTGGATATTTTCGAAGACGAAATATTTTGGGCAGTCGGGGGTAACACGTGTCACCCCATGTGTCACTTGGCCGGGTGGAGGGACAAGTGGCTAGCCACTTGTCCCTTGGCGAAATGGCCCAACAAGTGGCAAGCCACATCTAGCATTCGTTGGCCATGTGGTGTGGTGGGACCCACACACACATGGCCCAATCTTGACCATACACTTGATAAGATCTTGGCCCTTGTTTCTTCTATAAATACCCCCTTAAGGTTGAAGACTAATTCATCCCACACTTAAGCTTTCCAAAGCAAAATATTTTCCTCCCCTTTGTTGCATTTTCATCCCCCTCTCCCCTCTTGTGTAGAAATACTTGGAGTATTATTGTATAAATCCCAAATACCTTGGCCTAGTATCCCTAGTAGTATTCCAATGTTATTTCAATACTAGGAGCCCGGAAATACTACTTTATTCCAATAGTCACAAAACGAAACCCTAGAAAATCTTCATAAACTTGGTTGAAGTGTTAAGAGAAGTTGTTTAGAAACTTCTAAGGGTCGCTTGGAGCGGGTTGGAGCGTAAGGAGTTGGAGCTAAACTGTTACACCCCGTAATTACAGGACATGTCTTAAGAACGTAAGTAAGAACTCACAAATGTTAAGGATTTGAGACTTGTAAAAATTTATCGGAAATTATGAAATTTTCGGAAAACGTAGTGTCGTGTCGAATGGGAGGGCGACACGTGTTACCCCCCCCCCCCTTAGCCATGCCTTGGACGAAATGGCATGGCCAATATTGTTACACCCCGTAAATTCTAGAAGATAGATTAGTTGACAAACATGTGTTGGAAGAATTTTGAGTTTACTTTGGAGTGTTGGACCCCAGTTGTCAAGGATTGTAAGGTGTTTAAAAGGCCTAGTGTGTAGTCCATTGAATCTAGGTCCCAACGCAACGAACCATTCGTCGATGGGACATCGGAGTCAAAAGTTATGGAAGTTTCAAGTTTGGCGCGCAGTCAAGTAAAGCAGTGATTTCGGTTCGGGGTTGTAGCCGCAGGGAAGCGAGCATGGCGCGATTATCTTGAGTCCGCGGTGTTGAAGCGCGGCCGGAGCGAGGCCGCGCCGGTTCGCGTGTTAAATTAATTTCTGAAGTATAAGCGCCATTGGCCGTGGCCGAACGCGGCGCCAAGCGGGATTTTCATGAAAAGGCTAAAAATCGAGGATATTTTATAAAGAGCCTATGGGAGGGTGACAAGTGTCCTCCCATCCTTTGACCATGAAAAGAGGCATACTTTAGGGCCAAGTCTTGGAAGACTTGGCCATTTCTTATCAAACCCTCCCAAGAGAAAACCCTCTCCCCTTCTCTCTAGTTTTTGAAGAAAAACCTTGCCTTAGGAGAGATTGTTGGAGCGGCGGCAAGAAGGAAAGTGTGGGTAAACTTGTGGGAAGCGTGGTGGATGAGTTGTGGAAGAAGTGGTAGGAAAGGGCTTTTGTGGGCTTTCCAAAAGGTAAGAGTTTCCATCTCTTGGATTTGAGTTAGTACTTGTGATAGTAGTATAGATCTGTGAGCTGAGGTCATTATATTTAAGTTTGTATAGATTGTGAGCCCGAAATTTGTTATAGTTAAGTTTGTATAGAATTGTGAGCCCGAAATTTGTTGTAGTTGAGTTGCATGGATTTGGATCTTGTTGTCCTGTGGAAAACCGAAGTGGGCATGTTAGCCTTAAGATTGTAACTACCTTTTGGTGACAAAGTTAGTCGTTGCATGTTGTATAGAAGGGAAATTGTGGTAGTTGAAGATGTTTAGGGTTAGACATCATGTTAACCTAAAACTTGAATTGAAAGAGAATTGAAAAGGGTTTAGAATGGGTTACTGTTTTCGACCTTGGATAAAGGTAGTAAGTTCCGTAGAACCCAGGGGCTTTGCTTTTAGCTTATTCTACGTTCGGAACTAGAAGTTAATAGATGTCTTATGACCCTTATAGGATTGAGGCGCTACGAGTAGCGTATCCTACTTGAAGGGTTCAATACTGTGGGGCGTTTTGCTTTTTGTCGGCAATCGTCGCGAGGTATGTGATTCTTCCTATCCTCTTCAGCATGACTATTTGTGAAATATATAGTGCGGTTGACGCACGTGTGTTAAAGGAAATTGATTTTCCAAATTGTGTCTTGACTTGTTATGAAGTGTAAAGGGCTTCATTATGTGTAAGAATAGTAAGTCTTATCCGTTAGTAATGGGCACTCGGTGCTTAAAGAATGAGCCCTCTTGGTCTCATAAATGTTTATGTGGTAATTGGTTGGTTTAAAACATAAAGGGGTTATAACGGCTTTATGGGAAGTTAGTTATAACAACTTTATGTGAGTAAAAGAACGGTTGTTGATTGGTGAAAGATTTGTAATGTATTCAAAAGTTGTAAAACCTCATTCGTGAGTAATGAGTAATACTTGGTTTTTGAAAACTTAAGAGTTATACTAGCTTTATGGGAAGTTAGGTATAACGGCATAAGAATGTGAAATGGATTTCGAAAGTGGAAACAAGTATCGAACACACCACTGCAGCGCTAATAAAGGAAATGGTTTCGACTAATTGATTATATTAAAACCAGTAGAAACCTCCATCTGCATAGAAACTAAGATAAGACAAAATGATATTACATTTCCTAGATCATGGCTGCTTAAATGAGAATCATTGATAACAAGTTCTGACTTTTCTTAAAATTCCAAAGAATGAACTTAATGGATTGCAAAGGATAATGTACTGGATTTTGGAAAAGAGAAGTAACTTGAGTTTGAAAGTATAAATCACTTGTTTTCAAATATCGAACTTTTCTTAAGGAAAAGTAAAGGACTTAGTTTTAAAAGGTAGGAATACTTGACCTTAAAGGAGTTAATTACTTGGACTTTAAAAAGTATACTTGACGTTATGTTAATTGTGTTTGAAGTACGTGTTTTAAACATGAATGTGTGTGATACTATGTGTGATAGTATCGTATGGTTTCTACGTAAAGAGAGGTCTTTGAAGGAAGGAAAGAATGTAGTATTTTGGGGTTGGAACCCGGTTTGTTGACTTAAACGAAGGTACTTTGAGTTGTGTGTAACCTGCCTGTGCTTGTGGTGATAGTTTTGTTGTTGTGCAAGTGTTTGACTTTGTGCTACCGAGTCTCTCGACGGAGGGCCGGATATCGGGTGGTATGATGGACATATCGACCGCGTTGGGTAGCCCGGGTATGCTTCCATTAGGAGTGTTATCTTGTAAAGCGGTTTGGACATACCGACACGTTGGGTAGCCCGCAGTATGCGTCCACGATGAGTATTATCGGGTATTTGTTTGGACATACCGACACGTTGGGTAGCCGAGTATGCGTCCACTGTGAGTATTTTCTGGGCATTTGTTTGGACATACTGACCCGTTGGGTAGCCCACGAGTATGCGTCCACAGTGAGTATTATCTTGTTATTGGTTGGGACATACTGACACGTTGGGTAGCCACGGTATCGTCCACGGTGAGTACTATCTTTTTATTGGTTTGGACATACTGACACGTTGGGTAGCCCACGAGTATGCGTCCACTTTGAGTAATGATCTTTCGGGCGTGAGTCCCTGACTTGATGTGATTTGATTTGATAGGCGTATATCGTGGTGTCTTGTAGTTTGGTTATCATACATGTCTCTGTTTTCCTTATAGACTATTATGATTTCATTCTGATATTTTTACATTTCGCATACTCTGTTGTTATCGACCCGCCCGGGGCTGCGTTCATCTGCGCAGTTGAGATACATCGCTTGTTGATCCGCACACTTTGGATCGCTCGATTCTCGTAAAGCTCCATTCCTTGGAGACTTTGTCATTTGATGCAGTTCCTCAAGTTGTAGAACTTTTTGTACATTCGAGGTATGGCGGGCCCTGTCCGTCGGAGATGTTATAAAAACTCTTAGAGGTGCAGTAATGCTTGATGTGGCGAAGGATTGTGGCTGTTGGTGTTAGTTATTTTGAGAAAAGGTAACCGATTGGTTAGCTTTGTTCCTCTTTTCATTGGTTATCATGTATGAGTTTTAATTTCCGATTTTCTCGATGTTGTTTGACTACTTGGGTGCGGGTAAGGCACGATGCGAGCCGGTTTGGTGCGTGGCGAAGAAGTGTATCGAGCGATTAGTCCTCGGAAAGTGTCTGCACCGTGTCTAAGTAGAGTCTTGATTATCGATGTGTTGTGCACCACATCTATAATCGTGAGGTCATGGACATTTAGGATTGGTTTCTATTCTTCTCATTACGAGATCGTGCCTTAGAGCCGTGTTGTAAGTTGGACCCTCCGGCGTGTTTCGTTTTTACGATTATGCCTCTGCGAAAGGCAACCGTGGCCCCGAGAAGGCAAAGCGGCGAGGAGGCTGCGAGTAGAAGCGGCGGCAGTCTCTGAGACCACAAGACTGAGCCTCCATCCGCGATGCAGGCGAGAGAAGATGGGTTACAAGGAGTTGGCCAAGTTATTGGCCAGGGTTGTGGCGGACACGAGATAAGTGGGCCGGCGGTTCGAGCACCGATGGTTCACCGAGATCGGATAGTTTGAGGTCTGCGGGACTTTCGAGTTGTGGCCCGCGAGTTCTACGGTCGAGGCACGAGGATGATCGCGAGGAGTTCATCCAAGCGATTCTGGATCATGAGTGATCAAGGCATCGGAGACCGAGTCGGTGGTCCTAGGTTCGCATCGGTGCGTGATACCGCACGATCGGTTTGATTCGTGGGAGCCGTCGGGGAGGCATGCACTTCCGAGATGGGACGAGTTCTGAGGCATTTCTTGCACATTTCTTGCCTCCGCGGATGAGGAGGACTCGCCGTAAACAGTTTTTGATGTTGAGGCGAGCAGGCGTGCAGTTGAAGTACAACGTGGAGTTTAACTCACTGCTCGATGCGTCCCGCGTTAGTAGCCGACATGGAGGACGAGTGCACCGCTATGTCACGAGGCTTGATGACTATTTGGCGAGAGTTGCTCGGGAGTAGCTCTTCACCGCATGGACATTGCCGCGTGCGAGCTCACGCACTTGGATGTGAGCACGTAGGAGTCGACGGAATGACCAAGATCAGCGAGTAGGGCCAAGCGGCGAGGTCCTTTGGTGACCTTGGGCGGCGGCCTCGTGGCGAGTTAGTTATGCGCCTCCGCCCGATGAGTGCTCCACCTCGATCGTCGGGGCGTTCGAGAAATTCGGGAAGCGGTCGGGGCTCGAGTTTGAGTTTTGGGGATCGGGGATGTTAGTCGGATGGGACCACCCTTACCTCGTTGTGACCATTGTGGTAGGCTCCACGATGGGAGTGTCGTGCTAATAGGGAATCTTTTACATGCGGCCAGGTATTTTGCGAGGAATTGTCCCACCAGAGATAGCGCGGAGGTTGAGATTCAGCCTTCGGGATCAATGGCCGATTCACCTCCTCCTTTTGTGCGTCGTGCCGGGAAAGAACATGAGTAGAACGACAAGAAGGGAGGTGAAGCAATAGTTCTGGTATGTTCTTAACCTACAGAGTATTGTATGCTTTGATGTTGTGGTGATGTGTTGAGTGCTATGTTGGGTAGCTTTGTGTATATAATGTGTTTTGGAAGCATGGTTAATAAAGAGGTAAGTTTGGGGATGAGAAAAATTTTGAACCTTAGAAATTATAACGATTGAGACCTTAGATGTAAGTCGTCTTGGGTAGAAGCCTTTCTTGTTAATCTTTGTCGGAGTGTATGATATTCATGGAGTTTTGTGTGATGATTCCATGGGTAGTTTGTGATGGAAGTGGTAGCTTCCATGACGTGGATTAGTAAGATGGCCGAGTTGGAGGTAGTGACTCAGGTGGTAGAAAGCGAGTAGTAGTGAATTGCGGGCGTGTACTAGTAAAGGGGTGTGAGTGTACAAGGAAGGTACGCCGAGAAAGGAGAGTATCCTTTAGACCAGGGGAGGAGAAAATAGTGGTGTTTTGCACGTTAGAGGTGATTTCCTCGTTAGCGGGAACTTGGAGTTGGCGTGATTTTTATATCATGGCCATGAGAGGCATAATTGAGTTTTTGTAGGTATAGTAGTGAAGACTATACCGGCGCAGGTGTTTTGGAGACTCAGAAGGAACATTCGGGACGAATGTTTCTAAGAGGGGAAGAATGTTACACCCCGTAAATTCTAGAAGATAGATTAGTTGACAAACATGTGTTGGAAGAATTTTGAGTTTACTTTGGAGTGTTGGACCCCAGTTGTCAAGGATTGTAAGGTGTTTAAAAGGCCTAGTGTGTAGTCCATTGAATCTAGGTCCCAACGCAACGAACCATTCGTCGATGGGACATCGGAGTCAAAAGTTATGGAAGTTTCAAGTTTGGCGCGCGATCAAAGCGTTGATTTCGGTTCGGGAGTTCAGCCGCCGCCGAAGCGAGCATGGCGCGATTATCTTGAGTCCATGGTGTTGAAGCCGCGCCCGGAAACGAGGGCATGGCGCGGTTCGCGTGTTAAATTAATTTCGAAGTATAGCGCTTGTGGCTGGCGTGGGCATGGCGCCAGCGGGATTTCTGCGGGAAAAGGCTAAAAATCAGGGATATTTTATAAAAGAGCCTATGGGAGGGTGACAAGTGTCCCTCCCATCCTTTGACCAGCGAAAAGAGGCATACTTTAGGGCCAAGTCTTGGAAGACTTGGCCATTTCTTATCAACCCCGCCCAAGAAAACCCTCTCCCCTTCTCTCTAGTTTTGAAGAAAAACCTTGCCTTAGGAGAGATTGTTGGAGCGCGGCAAGAAGGAAAGTGTGGGTAAACTTGTGGGAAGCTGGTGGATGAGTTGTGGAAGAAGTGGTAGGAAAGGGCTTTGTGGGCTTTCCAAAGGTAAGAGTTTCCTTCTCTTGGATTTGAGTTAGTACTTGTGATAGTAGTATAGATCCGTGAGCTGAGGTCGTTATATTTAAGTTTGTATAGATTGTGAGCAGAAATTTGTTATAGTTAAGTTTGTATAGAATTGTGAGCCTGAGGCTGTTGTAGTTGAGTTGCATGGATTTGGATCTTGTTGTCCTGTGGAAAACCGAAGTGGGCATGTTAGCCTTAAGATTGTAACTACCTTTTGGTGACAAAGTTAGTCGTTGCATGTTGTATAGAAGGGAAATTGTGGTAGTTGAAGATGTTTAGGGTTAGACATCATGTTAACCTAAAACTTGAATTGAAAGAGAATTGAAAAGGGTTTAGAATGGGTTACTGTTTTCGACCTTGGATAAAGGTAGTAAGTTCCGTAGAACCCAGGGGCTTTGCTTTTAGCTTATTCTACGTTCGGAACTAGAAGTTAATAGATGTCTTATGACCCTTATAGGATTGAGGCGCTACGAGTAGCGTATCCTACTTGAAGGGTTCAATACTGTGGGGCGTTTTGCTTTTTGTCGGCAATCGTCGCGAGGTATGTGATTCTTCCTATCCTCTTCAGCATGACTATTTGTGAAATATATAGTGCGGTTGACGCGTGTGTTAAAGGAAATTGATTTTCCAAATTGTGTCTTGACTTGTTATGAAGTGTAAAGGGCTTCATTATGTGTAAGAATAGTAAGTCTTATCCAGTTAGTAATGGGCACTTTCGGTGCTTAAAGAATGAGCCCTCTTGGTCTCATAAATGTTTATGTGGTAATTGGTTGGTTTAAAACATAAAGGGGTTATAACGGCTTTATGGGAAGTTAGTTATAACAACTTTATGTGAGTAAAAGAACGGTTGTTGATTGGTGAAAGATTTGTAATGTATTCAAAAGTTGTAAAACCTCATTCGTGAGTAATGAGTAATACTTGGTTTTTGAAAACTTAAGAGTTATACTAGCTTTATGGGAAGTTAGGTATACGGCATAAGAATGTGAAATGGATTTGAAAGTGGAAACAAGTATCGAACACACCATCGATAATAAAGGAAATGGTTTCGACTAATTGATTATATTAAAACCAGTAGAAACCTCCATCTGCATAGAAACTAAGATAAGACAAAATGATATTACATTTCCTAGATCATGGCTGCTTAAATGAGAATCATTGATAACAAGTTCTGACTTTTCTTAAAATTCCAAAGAATGAACTTAATGGATTGCAAAGGATAATGTCATGGATTATGTAAAAGAGAAGTAAATTGACTTTGAAAGTATAAATCACTTGTTTTCAAATATCGAACTTTTCTTAAGGGAAAAGTAAAGGACTTGGTTTTAAAAGGTAGGAATACTTGACCTTAAAGGAGTTAATTACTTGGACTTTTAAAAAGTATACTTGACGTTATGTTAATTGTGTTTGAAGTACGTGTTTTAAACATGAATGTGTGTGATACTATGTGTGATAGTATCGTATGGTTTCTACGTAAAGAGGTCTTTGAAGGAAGGAAAGAATGTAGTATTTTGGGGTTGGAACCGGTTTGTTGACTTAAACGAAGGTACTTTGAGTTGTGTGTAACACTGTGCTTGTGGTGATAGTTTTGTTGTTGTGCAAGTGTTTGACTTTGTGCTACCGAGTCTCTCGACGGAGGGCCGGATATCGGGTGGTATGATGGACATATCGACACGTTGGGTAGCCCACGGGTATGCTTACATTAGGAGTGTTATCTTGTAAACTGGTTTGGACATACTGACACGTTGGGTAGCCCGAGTATGCGTCCACAGGTGAGTATTATCTGGTATTTGTTTGGACATACCGACACGTTGGGTAGCCACGGTATCGTCCACGATGAGTATTATCACAGGTATTTGTTTGGACATACCGACACGTTGGGTAGCCCACGAGTATCGTCCACAGTGAGTATTATCTTGTTATTGGTTGGGACATACTGACACGTTGGGTAGCCCACGAGTATGCGTCCACTTTGAGTAATGATCTTTCGGGCGTGAGTCCCTGACTTGATGTGGTTTGATTTGGTAATCGTATATACGTGGTGTCAGAGTTTGGTTATCATACATGTCTCTGTTTTCCTTATAGACTATTATGATTTCATTTACTGATATTTTTACGCTTCGCATACTCGGTACTGTTATGCGACCCCGCCCGGCTGCGTTCATCTGCGAGTTGAGATACATCGCTTGTTGATCCGCACTTTGGATCGCTGTTCGGTTCTCGAAAGCTCCATTCTTCGGAGACTTTGTCATTTAGTACGGTTCCACGAAGTTGTAGAACTTTTTGTACATTCAGGGTATGGCGGGAACCACGTCGTCGGAGATGTTATAAAAACTCTTAAGTGCAGAAATGCGATGTGGGCGAGGATTATGCTGTTCAGTGTTAGTTATTTTGAGAAAAGGTAACCGATTGGTTAGCTTTGTTTCTCTTTTCATTGGTTATCATGTATGAGTTTTAATTTCCGCTGATTTTCTCTGATGTTGTTTGACTACTTGGGTGCCCGGGTAAGGCACCAGTCGCGGGCCCGGTTTCGGGTCGTGACAAATATGGTCATTGACCATAAGTCTTCTAAGGCTAAAGTCTTGCAACTTGTAGCATGAGAACATTGACTAAGTCAAAGGTCCCACCTTTGTCTTGATATTTAGCAAGACTACATCCAAACCAACCATTTGTTTGTATCCTAACCCTCCAAGGTGCTACATATATTACTACTAGTAGAGGGAGAGCTTAACACTTAGAATAATTTACACAAAAATTGAAGAACATAGGCTATGTGCTCTCGGGTTCCATACAAAAAAAAGAGAAAATCTTTGTTTGTGATCCATTTAGCTCCCCACTTTAAACCAAGGTTCTTATGTGTATTGTAAGCAAGTCTCAATAGAAACATCTTGGAAAAAGATAGTTTTCGGGTTAGTCACAAGCGAAAACCTAATGGTCTTTCTAGGTTTTGTTTGGATATTTGAAGAATAATTGTTGGTGTTGTTCTAAGGGTCTCAACAAGCGGATTGAAGTGTCTTGGAGAGGTTCTAAACTACTAAGGAGCGACTTCGGATTGGAGTTTGTTTCATATTCGTGAAGGTATAATCTTGTCTTTTAAAGGTGTTACAAGATTGCATATTTATATTGTTGTTGATAGCTTTGTATGTTGCGAGCATGAAGTTGTTATATAGAGGTTATAAGGATTATGGATTGATTATAGCCTTGGAAATCCGAAATGTAATGTAAGCCATGACTAAGTTGAATTACAATTTAATCGTTGTTATAATCGTCGCATGTCATTGACTTGAAGATTATGTTTGTTATAATCAAATGCGACTTGATATCAAGTTATGCTACAAATTTGGATTGAAATGGAAATTGGACAAGAGTTGGTATTGTTGAACTCAAAGTAGCCGATTGTGGACTTGTAGTCGTATTAGTTTGTTATTCATTTGTATTGGACTACCTTCTATATAATTGTGAGCCAATTGGGGCTGTTTAGTTATTCATTTGTATTGGACTACCTTCTATGTAATTGTGAGCCAATTGGGGCTGTTTGGTTATTGTATTTCGGCCTTGGAAAAGGTGGCAAAGTAAGTAAAAACAAAGGAGGTTCTGTCCGATTTTCCGTAGAATATAGAGACTTAACACTTATGATATTCTACGATTGAAGTAAGGCCTTAATAGACGTATTGTGAATATTATAGGTTGACATACTACGGGTGGGACTTTGTACTTGGCAAGTGGTTTGACCCGGCGAGGTATGTAGAACTTTTCCTATCTTTGAGCATGACTAGTTTCGCGTACATAGTACGGTAGACGTACAAGACTTTGACATTCTTTACTTGTTTTATGAAATGCCATGTCGGGTGAGTTAGGAGATTTAACTCACTTCTTTGAGAATATTAAAGATGTCTTAAGTCTTGTTAAAGATAAGGGACTTGAAGAATTTTAAAGTATGTGATACTTGTGTCGTTTTTAACGTATAAGTCCCTTGGATAGGAAATGGTACTTGACTAAGGTATAAAGTGAATATAACGACTTTATGGGGAGTTGGTTATATTGACTTTATGGAAAGATAAATGACTTGATTTAATGGAATGCAATTTGATTTTTAAGGCATCAATTGCCTAAGGTTTTATAAGAAATGAGTCACTTGATTTAGAAACCTAACTTTATTTCTAAGGGTGTTGTGACTTGCCTTGAAATGTAATTTGGATTTGATACTAGGATTAATAGTATCTTGGAAGTTTTCTACTAAAAAGAGTCATTTGTTTTAAAGAATAGAAGTACGTAGTACTTTGGGTTAAATTCCCGGATTTTCATAAGAGACATGTTAGTGCCTTAAGTAACTAAAACGAGAGTGTACATGAACAAGAATAGTAAGAAGTTAGGAGATTTCTTAACTTGCTTATATATTGTATGATAAGCCGATAGAGCTTATGTTATGTGTGATAGCCGGATTTGGGCTAGTGATATATTATTCGTTGCGGGGTCATTCTCCGGGATTGTGGCATTGTATATTTCCGTGGATTTGCTAACCACGATGCGAGGAATACCTCATGCGAGTCCGTAAGGGCTTATGCGGGTGAAATAGTCCCATGCGGGCGGGTCCAGCCTATGCGAGGAATACCTCATGCGAGTACGTAAGGGCTTATGTGGGTGAAATAGTCCCATGCGAGGAATACCTCACGCAGGTCCACCGGACCTATCGCGTGAAATAGTCCCAGGAGTAGGATTCCAATCCTATTTTTCGTTGTAAGTATACACCTATTATTACTCTCATTGTTAGTAAGGCACTGTGTACTGTAATTTTGTTATCATACATGTCTCCGGCTTTCTGTTAAACTTATGTTGTAATTACAGATTTCCCTTTGCATACTTAGTACATATTGTGTACCACTTCTTCGGGGGCTGCGTTCATGCCGCAGGAAAGGGTAAGCAGGTTGCGGATCCACACTCTTAGGATCGCTTATCAGACGTCGGAAGCTCCATTCTCCGGAGGCTTGACTTTCTTTTGGTACAGTCTTACCCTGATGTTGTAGATTATGTACATTCAGGGGTATGGCGGGGCCCTGTCCCGCCACAGTTGTTATTCCTAGAGGTCTGTATTCACATATGTGGTTGGGCTGTAAGAACTGAGTTGTAAAGTTGTACTTTTGACCTTGTTTATATTATGGAAGGCGGCTTTATCGGCTAGCCTGTGTTGTTATATTGTTTACACATGTGTTATGTTGTGTATGTTCCACTGCTATTCTCTGATGTGTACACAGTGCCCGTGCAGTAGGGCACGATGCGGCGCCGTCGGTCGTGACAAAAGTGGTATCAAAGCGCTTAGTCCTCGGAAAGTGTCTACGCAGTGTCTAGTAAGTCTTGATTATCGGTGTGTTGTGCACCACATCAATAATCAGTAGGCTAAAGGACATTTACGATTAGATTCCAGTCTTCTCTCTCGAGATCGTGCGATGAAGAGCCGTCTTATTAGGTTGAATCCTCTCGACCTCTTCTTATGAAACAGCTATGCCTCACGGAAAGATACCAGGCCCGAAGGGCAAAGCGGCGGCGCTAGCGGTACTGAGAGGGTTACACGGGCTCAGGCACAGACTATGCCTGAGGTAGTAGGCGGGTCGGCGAGTTCAGCCACGCCTGCAGTTTTAGAGGAGCCGAGAGCGGCAGTAGCTCCAGAGGTTCCGGTACCAGAGCCTCCAGTTCCACAGCCAGCTGCTGAGTATAGAGACTACGGGGAACAGATTCGATTGTTGACCAGTATAGTAGTCGGCGGCAACACGATGTGAGCGGCAAATTTCACCCTGTGGCCAGCGGTTGCGGATTAGGGATTTTCTGGTAAGTCATCCACATGAGTTTTATGGTTCGATGTCTGATGAGCATCCTCAAGAGTTCGTTCGACAGCTACAGCGGACCATGCAGGTCCTTAGGGCTTCAGAGACAGTGCATTACACTAGCCTCTTCTGGTTGCGCGATGCGTTGAACTGGTTTGAGTCGTGGTTGCTTTCGAGAGGTGATGATGCTCTTCCAGCTGTTTGGGAGGAGTTTACAGAGGCCTTTATGGATCACTTTTTACCTCCCGAGATGAGGAGAGCCCGGGTAGACAGATTTTTGACCTTGCGGCAGAACGGGAGGACTGTTAGGGAGTACAGCCTGGAGTTTGACTCCTTGGCCAGGCATGCTCACACTATTGTAGCTAGCATGGCGGATAGAGTTCATCGTTATGTGATGGGGCTAGACCGTCATATGATTACAGCATGTTTGGGGGTGGCTCTTCAGCCCGGTATGGACATTGCTAGGATGCAGGCCTATGCTCAGGGGATAGAGGATAGAGAAAGGGAGGACCAGATTGACGCAGGCCAGCCCAAGAGGCGTGACATCGTGTCTCGAGGCGGTTCGGCGAACGGCCACCAGCGTGACCGGGTCCACTTTCCAGCCAGCACAGAGTGCTCCGTCGCGGTTTTCTGGCAGGAGGTCCGATCAGCGGTCGATCGGGAGCGGTCGTGGCTCCAGGTCTTCGGGGTTTCAGGGAGGCAGAGATTCTCGCCGATCGAGACCACCCACACCTCGGTGTGCTCGATGCGGTAGATCTCACCCAGGCGAGTGTCGTGTTCCTGCGGGAGGTTGTTACTCTTGTGGCCAGCTGGGCCACTTGAAGAGAGATTGTCCGTCTAGAGGCGTGGGTGGTACAAAGACACCGACGGATCGGGCCGGGTCTTCTTCCTTCGTGGTTATGCGCCCGAGGCGGTACTCGCGGACGCGGCCGCGGTAGAGGTCGTGGTGGTGGTTCTAGTTCTAGCGGTCCACAGAACCGCATATATTCTCTAGCCAGCCGCCAGGATCAGGAGGCTTCCCCTGACGTCGTCACAGGTACATTACTGATTTCAGGCTGTGATGTTTATGCATTGATAGATCCAGGTTCTACCTTGTCCTACGTGTCCCCTCTTATTGCGGGTAGAATCGGGATAGAGCCGGTGTCGATAGAGCCGTTTGAGGTAGCTACGCCAGTGGGTGATTCGGTGTTAGCTGAGCGGGTGTATAGAGGTTGTCCGATATTTATTTACAGTCGTCAGACCCTTGCAGACTTGATAGAGCTGGAGATGACAGATTTTGATGTCATTATGGGTATGGACTGGTTGGCTTCTTGTTATGCCAACGTTGACTGTAGGGACAGGTTGGTTCGGTTCGATTTCTGGCGAGCGATTATCGGAGGGGCAACACGGCATCGCCGAGGGGTAGGTTTATTTCTTACCTCAAGGCTAGGAAGATGGTACAGAAGGGGTACATCTATCATCTGTTTCGGGTATTCGATACAGAGGCTGAGGTGCCGATTCTTGATCGATGTCGATGGTTAGGAGTTTTGGATGTGTTCCCGGATGATCTTCCGGTATCCTCTGAGAGGAGATCGAGTTTTGTATTGACACACGTTGCGGACACGACCTATTTCCATTCCGCCATACAGATGGCACTCTTTGAGTTGAGGTGAAGAACCAATGAAAGATTTCTTTGGAGAAAGGTGTTATACCCCGTATTTTCCAGAGTATGTACGTGAGGGCGTATGTATACAAGTTTGAGCCTTAAGTTAGGATAGGAACAAAAATTTGTGCACAACCCCCGAATAGAATCGCTTTCCGACGAAACGTTTTCCAAACTTTGCGAGGGGAAAATTTCGGCTATGTCATTTATTTATTTTTACGGATTTTTCCGAGAGATGAAATATTTTGGACCAACGGGAGGGTGACACATGTCACCCTCAAAAGTGGACGACAAAGGGCTAGCTTGGCACGTTTTTTGTGTTGAAGTTTTAGTCAAGGGTTAGGTAGGATATTTTGTAGATATTTTGTGTAGTTGATGAACAAGTGGGACCCACAAACACTTGTCCAAATCTTGACCCTACACTTGCCCACCACTTGTCTTGATCTTGGCCATTGGTAGGCCTATAAATACCCCCCCTTTGTTGAAGACTTCTTCATCCACAAAATGTTTCTAAGTCTTGAAATCCCTCTCCCCCCTCTCTATAGTTTTCGTCCTCCCCCTTGTGAGGTTTTGGCCGAGAGGTACCCCCCCTACCTTGAGTTGCTCTCGTCCAAATACACCCCCCCCCCTTGGTAGAAAAGTATTCTCCAAGTATAGTTACTATTCCAAAATACCTTGGCCCAAATACCTTGTAGTATTCCAAGGTTATCCCTATACTAAAAGCCCAGAAATACTTTTATACTTTCCTTCAGTCACAAAAACGAAACCCTAAGGAAAATCTTCATAGTCGGTTGAAGTATTAAGAAGAAGTTGCGTAGAACTTCTAAGGGTTGTTTGGAGCGGGTTGGAGCGCCTCCAGTAGGAGCTAAACGTTGCTCAGGATCGACATTAAATCTTGGATAATTTTGGGCTTATCGAGGTAAATACTCTTGTCCTTATATTGTAATTGGAAATTACATATTGTAGTAGTATAGAAATGAATTTAAGATTCATAGAAGAGAATTGAACTGTAATAAAAGGATATTACAGAAGTGAGTTAAACTGAAATCGCATCAGAAGAATATTAAAGAAGAGATTAAACTGTACTTACATAGGACTATATTTACAGTAGACTTGTGTAGCTTAACGGGTAGGGAAGTGCTGCCCAATTTTCCGTAGAATAGAGAAGCCTCTGCTTAGAATGTTCTACAGTGTAGTCTAGACATTGATAGACTTATATAACCGTTATAGGTTGAAGTACTGCGAGTAGCGTGATCTACTTGAAAGGTGGACAAGGCTAGTCGGGTAATAGCGGTGGAGCGTTTTGCTAATAGTCGATAATCGTCGCGAGGTATGTGATTCTTCCTATCCTCTTGAGCATGATATTTTAAAGAATATATATAGTACCGGTGACGTCGTGTGTTAATCGAGCGTAGTTTTACGGCAATGTCTTTTGACTTAAGCCTGAATAATAAGAATCTTGAAGTATTTCAAGAGAATTAAGAAACCTTTTTGAAAGAAGAGTAATACTTGGTTTTAAAAGCTTAAGAGTTATACTAGCTTTATGGAAAGTTAGGTATAACGACTTAAGGGAGATAAAAAGAATGATTTATTGATTTTAGAAGTTAAGAGACTTGATCTTAAAAGATAAGAGACCTGACTTAATTAAATTAATATGAGTTTTGTTAAAAAGTGTGAAACCTCATTCGTGAGTAATGAGTACTTGGTTTTTAAAAGGAATAATATTTTACTGATTTCGGAAATCAGAATAAGTATCGAACAAACCACTGCAGCGTTAATAAAGGGAAATGTTTTGACTAATTAAGTATTATTAAAACCAGTAGAAACCTCCATCTGCATAGAAGCTAAGATGAGACAAAATGATATTACATTTCCTAGATCATGGCTGCTTTAATAAGATTGTTATGAACAAGAATAACCTACTCACACATAAGGCATATGTTTCTCAAATGGTTTTAAAAGAGAACTATATTATTAAGTGATTAAGACTATGAACTACGAAACCTTTCGAAAATGAGAAACTTGAGCATTTGAAATTAGGCAAACTTGAACGTTTGGAAAATAATGTTGTTACTTGATTTTACAAACGAAAGTGTTTTGGTTTACTTAAAAAGATAGTCACTCTATTTTTATACTACGGGTATTGTGTGACTTTTGTGAAAGAAACGGATCTTCTAAAGAGTTAATGTATGAAGTACTTTGGGGATAAAAACCCGAACTTGTTAACATAAAGTAGAAAGTACCTTGTGTGATTAACTTGATTGTGTTGGTTTGTGATAGCCTTGTAATACTTTCTTGTTGATTTGATAAGTAAAACATGTTAGGATGCTACGTGTGTTAAGTATCTTGTGATGTTTGTGTAAAGGGGTTTCCCTTGTTGTGCTTATGTTGTTTAACGATAAGCTGTTATGTTAGTATTATATCACTAACCTTTTGACATGATTAGGGGTTGCCCTCCGTCGCGGGTAGACTCAGCGTGTCTGTGTGTCCTATGATTAGAGATTACGTCATGCAGTGCAGGTGACCTATGCGGAGCTACGAGAGTTCGAGTTAGTGTCGACCTTTATGGTCATGCGGTCTATGTGGCCATGCGGATCGCGAGTCGGGGCGTTGCGGGAGTAGCTACCCTCGATGCGAGGAATACCTCATGCGGGCCATTGGAGTGGCCTATGCGAGTCGCGGAAGTTCGGGACTGACGCGCGTATTAGATCTGCGGTAGTGGCGGCCGATCATGTGGCGGTGCAGACAGATCTCATGATCTGATTTATGACCTTGTTGGTGCGTAGGTTTTAGTAGTCGGCTATGCCTTCGTATTTACCCGTGCGGTTTTATTATGACACGTGGGACACCGTGTTCATGTGTGTTCCTTGGTGCTTTTATATCATAGACTGCCGGCAGTGAGGAAGGTATTCCACGGGCATGATTGATGTTGTGGGCGTGAGACCCATAGTTGTATTTGAGTGATGACTTTGAGGGCGTGATGTTACACCCCGTACTTACAGGACATGTGTTAAGAACGTACGTAAGAACTCACATTGTTAAGATTTGAGACTTGTAAAAATTTATCGGAATTATGGATTTTTCTAAGACGTATTATTGTGGCGAATGGGAGGCGACACGTGTCACCCCCCCTTAGAGTTGCCTTGGACGATTTTAGGCATGGCCAAGATGGTCATTGACCATAGTATTAGATGACAAGTCTTGCAAGTAGTAGCTTGACAATATTGACTAAGTCAATGGGTCCACTTTAGCTTGATATTTAATTAGAGCTCATCCAAATCACCCATTTGTTTATATCATGACCCTCCATTACACTATATAAGACTACTAGTAGCAAGAGGGAGTTCAACACTTAGAGAAATTTCACAAATTTGAAGACTTGCAAGAGCAAGCTCTCGGCTTCACTTACTCTCTAAAGGAAAAAAAATTTGTTTCTTGTTCTTTGAGCTCCACATTTTAAACCAAGGTTCATGAGTGTTATGTAAGTGTATCTCAATAGAAAAATCTTGGAAAAGATAGTTTTTTGGGTTAGTCGCAAAGTGAAAACCTAGTGGCTTTTCTAGGTTTTGTTTGGAGAGTTGAAGGATAATTGTTGGTGTGGTTCTAAGGGTCTCAGTAGCGGATTGAAGTGTCTTGGAGAGGTTCTAAACTACTAAGGAGCGACTTCGGATTTGGAATTGGATTAAGAATCGTTAAGGTATAATCTTGTCTTTTAAAGTGTTACAAGGTTATATATTTATTTTGTGTTGTTAGCTTTACGTGTTGCTAGCATGAAGTTGTTATGTAGAAGTTTATAAGGATTGTGGATTGATTGTAGCCTTGGAAATCCGGAATGTAATGTAAGCCATGTTAAGTTGGATTTCAATTTAGTCGTTATTAGAATCGTCGCAGGTTATTGATTTGAAGATTGTGGTAGTTTTAATCAAATGCGACTTGATATCATGTTATGTTAACAATTTGGATTGAAATGGAAATTTGATAAGAATTGGTATGGTTGAACTCAAGGTGGCCGAATTTGGACTTTTAGTTTGTTATTCATTTGTATTGGACTACTTTCTAAATTGTGAGCCAATTGGAAATGTTTAGTTATGCATTTGTATCGACTACCTTCCATATTGATTGTGAGCCAATTGGGGCTGTTTAGTTATGCATTTGTATTGGACTACCTTCCATATTGATTGTGAGCCAATTGGGGCTGTTTGGTTATTGTATTTCGGCCTTGAAAAAGGTGGCAAAGTAAGTAGAAACAAAAGAGGTGCTGTCCGATTTTCCGTAGAATTTAGTGACTTGGCACTTAGGATATTCTACGTTTAAAGTAAGAGGTTAATGGACGTATTGTGACCATTATAGGTTGAAGTACTAAGTATAGCGTATCCTACTTGGAGAGTGGAATAGCAATCAAGGTTGGAGTACTTTGGAGCATTTTGCTACTTGTCGATAAGCATCGCGAGGTATGTGAACCTCTTCCTTCTTTAGACATGGTTCTATGTATGGAATATACATGTGGTATTATTTCATGATTCCTTCTATTCTTAGAAGTTAAGAAGTATGTATGTTGATTTACTCTACGTAAGGGTTATGTCTAAGTTATCCTAAGTTATAAGTATGTTAAATTGTCCTAAGTCCTTACCAAGTCTTATGGGAGATGTTGGTAAGAATGGTTAGGAAAATATGAGATTTGATTTAAAACTATGTGTCTTGATTTATTTAAAGTAAGTAAGTGGATTTTACGTTCAAAAATGACTTGAATTTATATGTGAAAAGGGGATTGATTTTAAAAAGTGAAAGTTATATGGTTTTAAGAGAATAAGTTACTTGGTTTTGGAAGTGTATGGAACCTTATATTTGTTTTGTATAAGTATAAGTAAGTGGATTTTAAAGAATGTATGATATAAGGTTTTAAGACTATGAACTTTGGTTGTCTTCTAAGGATTATGAAACTTTATTTTTCAAGTTGTGGACTTGATTTCTAAAAGTATTGATGACATGATTTTAAGAGTATGTGACTTGAGTTTTAAAAAGAAAGAAGTTTATGATTCTTTTAAGTACGTATGTACGTGGTATTTTTGGGTCTAGTTTCCCTAATGTTGTAAGAATAAAAGTGCC
Source organism: Przewalskia tangutica (assembly GCA_029844215.1). Lineage (NCBI taxonomy): Eukaryota > Viridiplantae > Streptophyta > Magnoliopsida > Solanales > Solanaceae > Przewalskia > Przewalskia tangutica. The sequence goes on along the minus strand of CM056724.1, from coordinate 66,603,064 downwards.
TTGAGTTCTCTAAAATGAAAGGTTGTTATAATAGCTTTATGGGAAGTTGTTATAACGACTTAAGAAGAGGTAACAATACGTCTTAAAAGGTTACGTAAGGAAAATCACACCGAGCCTACACGTAGGCCGGATTACGTTATGAAATACACCGAGCCTACAAATAGGCCGGATTACGTTATGAAATACACCGAGCCTACAAATAGGCCGGATTACGTTATGAAATACACCGAGCCTACAAATAGGCCGGATTACGTTATTGTTACACCCCGTAATTACAGGACATGTTTTAAGAACGTAAGTAAGAACTCACAAGTGTTAAGATTTGAGACTTGTAAAAATTTACCGGAAATTTGAAATTGTCGGAAAGTGTATTATTGTGACGAATGGGAGGGCGACACTTGTCACCCCCCTTATTTATGCCTTGGACGAAAATGTCATGGCCAAAATGGTCATTGACCATAGCCTTAAGATGACTAAGTCTTCCTATTAATTAGCTTGACAAAATTGACTAAGTCAAAGGGTTCAAAGTCTTGATATTTTAATTAGAGATCATCCAAACCACCCAATTGTTTGCATATTGACCCTCCATTGAACTATATAGTAGTACTAGTAGCAAGACTTGTCATAACACTTAGAAAATTTTTAGAGAATTGGAGCTTAGGCATTAGGAGCTCTCGGCTTTGAGCTCATTTGAACAAGAATTTTTTTTTGTTTGTTGTCCAATAAATCCCCCACATTAAACCAAGGTTCATGAGTGTTATGTAAGTATATCTCAATAGAAAAATCCCGGAAAAAGAGAGTTTTCGTATTAGTCGCAAGGTGAAAACCTAATGGCTTTTCTAGGTTTTGGTTGGGAGTTTGAAGGAAAATTGTTGGTATGGTTCTAAGGGTCTCAAGTAGCGGATTGAAGTATCTTGGAGAGTCTCTAAGTTGCTAAGGAACGACTTCGGATTTGAAGATTGGTTTGAGAATCGTTAAGGTATAATCTTGTCCTTTAAGATGTTACAAGATTATGTATTATTATTGTTGTTGTTAGCTTTACATGTTGATAGCATGAAGTGGTTAAGTTGAAGTTTATAAGTATTATGGAGTGCTTGTAGCTAAATTCGAAATGTTATATAAGCCTTGTTAAGTTGGATTTCAATTTAGTCGTTATTAGAAATCGTCCGTGTTACCTACTTGAGATTATGGATTGTTATAATCAAATACGACTTGATATCATGTTATGCTACCAATTTGGTTTGAAATGGAAATTTGATAAGAATTGGTAAGGTTGAACTCAAGGTACGAATTTGGACTTTTTAGTTTGTTTTTCATTTGTATTGGACTACTTTCTAAATTGTGAGCCAATTGGGGATGTTTAGTTAGTCATTTGTATTGGAGTACCTTATAGAAATTGTGAGCCAATTGGGGCTGTTTGGTTATTGTATTCGGCCTTGAAAAAGGTGGCAAAGTAAGTAGAAACAAAGGAGGTGCTGTCCGATTTTCCGTAGAACTTAGCGACTTAGCACCTAAAATATTCTACGTATGAAGTAAGAAGTTAATGGACGATGGTGACCATTATAGGTTGACGTACTAGGTATAGCGTATCCTACTTGAAGAATGGAATAGCTCAAGGTGGAAGTACTTTGGAGCTTTTTGCTACTTGTCGATAATCGTCGCGAGGTATGTGAACCTCTTCCTTCTTTAGACATGGTTCTATGTATGGAATATACATGTGGTATTATTTCATGATTCCTTCTATTCTTAGAAGTTAAGAAGTATGTATGTTGATTTACTCTACGTAAGGGTTATGTCTAAGTTATCCTAAGTTATAAGTATGATAAATTGTCCAAAGTCCTTACCAATTAAAATGGCCGATGTTCGTAAGAATGGTAAGTAAAATATGAGATTTGATTAAAAACTATCTCACTTGATTTATTTAAACTAAGAAAGTGGATTTTACGTTCAAAATGACTTGAATTTATATGTGAAAAGGGATTGATTTTTAAAAGTGAAAGTTATATGGTTTTAAGAGAATAAGTTACTTGGTTTTGGAAGTGTATGGAACTTTATATTTGTTTTGTATAAGTATAAGTAAGTGGATTTTAAAGAATGTATGATATAATGTTTTAAGACTATGAACTTTGGTTGTCTTCTAAGGATTATGAAACTTTATTTTTCAAGTTGTGGACTTGATTTCTAAAAGTATTGATGACATGATTTTAAGAGTATGTGACTTGAGTTTTAAAAAAAGAAAGAAGTTTATGATTACATAAATGACGTATGTACGTGGTATTTTTGGGTCTAGTTTCCCTAATGTTGTAAGAACAAAAGTGCCTTGAGTTCTCTAAAATGAAAGGTTGTTATAATAGCTTTATGGGAAGTTGTTATAACGACTTAAGAAGAGGTAACAATACGTTTTAAAATGTTATGTAAGGAAAATCACACCGAGCCTACACATAGGCCGGATTACGTTATGAAATACACCGAGCCTACAAATAGGCCGGATTACGTTATGAGATACACCGAGCCTACACATAGGCCGGATTATGCCATATTACCCCGAGCCTACACATAGGCCGGGTTACGTCATCTTACACCGAGCCCCACAGGCGGGCCGGATTATGCTACATGATTCCACAGTACACCGAGCCCCACAGGCGGGCCGGATTATGTTATATGATTCCACAGTACACCGAGCCCCACAGGCGGGCCGGATTATGTCACATGATTCATCAGTACACCGTGTCCCGCAAATGGGCCGGATTATGTTATGTAAGATATGTAAGTTATGTGAAAAAGGCTGGATTAAGCTCTTAAGTAAGTATGTAAGAATATGTTGTTAAATCTTATCGAAAGAAGGAAAGGAACGGTTAATATATGATTGATTTCAGGAGTTAAAAGGACGTTCTTTGTACAGTTATGATTTGATTCTTGCACGTTATTTCTGTTCCATATTCGCACTGTTGTAATCGACTTCTTCGGGCCGCGTTCATGTCCGCAGTTTAGATACAGTGTGGATCCGCGAGCTTAGGATCCTGGTTCAAGATTTTAGATGGCCCGATGTTCCGAGTTGTCATGGCTATGTATATTCAGGGTATGGCGGGGCCTGTCCGCCACACAAGTTATGTTAAAACTCTTAGAGGTCCTGTAGTCACATATCGTGGTCTGTTTGTAAAGAAAGGAGGCAACCGCTTGCTCACGTATGTGCGTCTGCGAAGGTAGCCCTATCGGTGACTTTTGTTTATTTCTTGTTTTATTTTATAAGTTTCATGTATGTTCCATTGATTATCTCTCGATGTTTACGTAGCGGTGCCTGTAGGCACGATCACGGCCCGGTCGGGTCGTGTGATTATAAATACACCGAACCTATAAATAGGCCGGATTACGTTATGAGATACACCGAGCCTACACATAGGCCGGATTATGCCATATTACCCCGAGCCTACACATAGGCCGGGTTACGTCATCTTACACCGAGCCCCACAGGTGGGCCGGATTATGCTACATGATTCCACAAGATAATCGAGCCCCACGGTGGGCGGATTATGTTATATGATTCCACAAGATGCCGAGCCCCACGGTGGGCGGATTATGCTACATGATTCCACAAGATAATCGAGCTCACAGCGGGCCGGATTATGTTATATGATTCCACAAGATAACCGAGCCCCACGGTGGGCGGATTATGTTATATGATTCCACAAGATAACCGAGCCCCACAGGCGGGCCGGATTATGTCACATGATTCATCAGTACACCGTGTCCCGCAAATGGGCCGGATTATGTTATGTAAGATATGTAAGTTATGTGAAAAAGGCTGGATTAAGCTCTTAAGTAAGTATGTAAGAATATGTTGTTAAATCTTATCGAAAGAAGGAAAGGAACGGTTAATATATGATTGATTTCAGGAGTTAAAAGGACGTTCTTTGTACAGTTATGATTTGATTCTTGCACGTTATTTCTGTTCCATATTCGGTACCTGTTGTACTGACCCCCTTCGGGGGGCTGCGTTCATGTCCGCAGGTTTAGGTACACAGTGTGGATCCGCGAGCTTAGGATCCTGGTTCAGCATTTTAGATGGCTCCGAGGTTCCGGAGTTGTCATGGCTATGTATATTCAGGGGTATGGCGGGGCCCTGTCCCGCCACAGCAGTTATGTTAAAACTCTTAGAGGTCTGTAGTCACATATTGTGGGTCTGTTTGTAAAGAAAGGAGGCAACTGCTTCGTTTATGTATGTACGTCCAGGAAGGTAGCCCTATCGGCTAACCTGTTGTTTTACTTTCGTTGTTTTATTTATAAGTTTCATGTATGTTCCGCTGCTATTTCTCTGATGTATACCTGAACAGGGTGCCCAGGTAGGGCACCAGTCGCGGGCCCGGGGTCGGGTCGTGACACGTGAGTCCCTGACTTGACATGACTGGTTATTTATTGTGAACTGTAGTTTAGTTATCATACATGTCTCCTGCTTTATATAGACTACTATGATTTCATTTACAATACTTTTAGTTTCACATACTTGGTACTTGTTGTACTGACCTCCTTCGGGGGGCTGCGTTCATGCCGCAGGAAGAAGTACACCAGTCGTCGATCCTCGCTCTTAGGATCACAGCGTTTGGGAAGCTCCGTTTCTCGAGGCTTATCGAGTATAGTCCCCTGTCGTTGTAGGTACTTACATTCAGGGGTATGGCGGGGCCCTGTCCCGCCATTGTTGTCATATCATTCTTAGAGGTCTGTAGTACTGTTGTGGGCAGAGTTTGTAAAAAAGATGTAACTGTTCGGATTTAAGTTTTTATATATATATGCCGAAGGGCAATTTTCCTCAGATAAACTATTTCGCACTTCTTATTATTTCATGTCTTGTTTTATATTTCGTTGATTACTCTGATGTATGTCTACTTGGGTGCCCGGGGTAAGGCACCAGTCACGGGCCCGGGTTCGGGTCGTGACAAAAGTGGTATCAAAGCAGTTAATCCTCGGAAAGTGTCTACAGACCGTATCTAGTAGAGTCTTGATTATCGGTGTGTTGTGCACCACACCAATAATCAGGAGGTTATAGGATATTTAGGATTGGTTTCCATTCTTCTCACTCTGAGATCGTGCCTTAGAGTTGTGTTATAAGTTGGACCCCTCTAACGTAATTTTTTCCCTTACCGTTATGCCTCCGCGTAAGGCAACCCGGGCCTAGAAGGGCAAGGCAGCCGAGGGAGCTACGAGTAGAGTACAGAGGGTTACGAGGGCACAAGCCCAATCATCATCTAGGGTGGTGCTTCATTCGGGGAGCTCTGCTACGCCGCCAGTCCCAGCAGAGTCTAGCACAGCGACATCAATTCCTACTGCGGCCATGATATTTGAACCTTCAGTTCCACGACCGGGAACAAAGAATATGGATTACAAAGGAATGGACTTGTTACTAGCTAGGATTTTAGCAACCAGAGAATATAGAGTGCACCGATATATCACGGGTCTTGATGACTATCTAAAGAAAGGGTTGTGAAAGAGTAGCTCGTCGGTCAGGCATGAGCATGGCCTGCGTACGGGCTTATGCACAGCAGGCCGAGAAACGTAGGGATCGACGGGTTAACCAAGATCAGCAGAAGAGGGCCAGAACGGCAGGGTCCTTTGGTAACTTTCGAGGCGGATCGCCTCAGCAGCAGACTGGATATGCACCTCCGCCAGTGCAGAGTGGTCCTCCGCGCACTTCGTGACGCTCGAGGTATGCCGGAGTTGGTCAGAACTCCAGGGCTCCTGATTCACAGCTATACGTAGGTTCTAGCCACCGTTCGCTTTTTCCACGATGTTCACGATGTGGCGCCATCCCGGGAATGTCATCTTGTTGTTGGTGCTTGTTTTACTCGCTACCGCCGTGTGTGTCGAAAAGATGTCCTAGTAGGAGGACTCAGCTTACCAGATTAGTTGCGGATTCAGTGGCTCGGAGAGGAAGGGTTGTTAGCCAGAGGAGGCCACCCCCACCTCGGTGTGGCCGTTGTGGTAGATGTCATTGTGGGGAGTGTCGTACTTCTTCGACAGCTTGTTTTGCTATGCGCCCAGCCGGGCAGGATTGATTGAAACGACAGAGGGGAGTGAAGCAGTAGATACAGGTATATCCTTAACCCTCTAGAGATATGTGTGACAAAATGAGTGTATCTTAAGTGCTATGATAGCATGGTGTTAATTGTGATTAGAATTCATGATTAGTTAAAAGGGTAAGATTGGGGATAGGGAAGGTGTGAGCCTTAGAGTTTTATACGTAGAGACCTTAGAGGTAAGGCCATATCGAGTAAAAGATTTATATTTTTACGTTTAACCCTTATCGGAGTGCATAGTACACGTGAGATATATTTGGGTGCTAAGTCCCTGAGTAGTGTGGAATGAAAGAGGGTAGTTGAGCTAAGAAGACCACTAGGTTTTTCGTGACTCGATGGTGAGATTGTTCCGGATCGGGAAACAAGAGTTTTTGCGCGATAGCGGGTCGGGTTGAGGACCGATCGCGGGTCAACCCGCGGCCTGCATTGTGGTGGGGTCAGTTCGAGGTGGTCCCGCTAGGTGGTGGGTTCACGGGGGTGTTAGGCCCAAGTTTAGTTAACCAACGTACGAGTTCGTGGATGCGTTCGTACAGTAGTCGGGCCGATGAGGTCAGCCCATCTTGTCTTTCAGTCAGGACCGTCTACTCGGCAGAGGGTTATGCGAGATGTTATATTAGGAAGGTTGTAAGGTTGCACGAGGTGCCTACTTTCACCTTATGACAATGGAGCCTGTGTTACGCTATTTTTTTTTGAAGTTTTACCAGCAGGTTAGGAACTCAAAGTGAGTCTCGATTATCACATTCGCCTGCCGTTGTTTGGATTTTAGGGGTAGCTGTGAGGATTGTTGCCTCCTGTTGAGGGAGTGTTTTTATAGCTACCATTTCAGTATTCGGATATCGCCTTATGACGCCTTGTAGGGGAGGAAGTGTAAGTTGCCGGTCGATTGGTTCGATGTTGGCAAGGTGCAGATAGTTGGTTCATACTTGTTTCGGCAGGATGTGGATAGGGTAAAGCCTATCCAGAAGTTATCGATTTCGTAGTCAATAGAAGTCGTACGGATAATCGGCATCGACACTTGGAGTTCAGGTTGACGGTAGGATTTCTTGAAGGTACCACCCCGGAAAGGGTATGACAAGTTTTGGAAAACAGAGGAAACTTAGCCTGAAGTACTTAGAGCGTTTTCAGATCCTTTGGAGAATAGGCCAGGTTGCCTATGGTTAGCATTGCCGTCCGACGTAGGGAGCAGTACGTCCGGTCTTTCATGTTGTTATGTTCGGAAAAGTATCGGAGATCCATCCAGAGTGTTCCCAGTTAATGATGACCAAGTTGGAGGAAGTAACCCAGAGATTTGGAAACCGGGCGAAGAATAAATGGTAAGTTATGAGAAAGAGTTCGAGTGTACGAGAAAGGTACGACGAGTAAAGGGAAGAAGCGAGCATGTGTTACGAGCATAGATGTGATCATTTCTTTTGTAAAGTGAAGGTGCGAAGGGAGTATATTTTAGACCTCGGGTGGGAGCTTTTGTGATGCTAGTGGTGATTCCTCGTGGACTTGGATTAAGTATTTGCGCGTGTGTTATTTTATGGCCAGGTGTGGCATGATTGTTTTCGTAAGTATAGTAGTGAAGACTATACTGGCGCAGGTATGTTTTGAGACTTAGAAGGAACATTCGGGACGAATGTTTCTAAGGAGGGGAGAATGTTATACCCCGTATTTTCCAGAGTATGTACGTGAGGGCGTACGTATACAAGTTTGAGCCTTAAGTTAGGATAGGAACAAAAATTTGTGCACAACCCCCGAATAGAATCGTTTTCCGACGAAACGTTTTCCAAACTTTGCGAGGGGAAAATTTCGGCTATGTCATTTATTTTGTTTTACGGATTTTTCCGAGAGATGAAATATTTTGGACCAACGGGAGGGTGACACATGTCACCCTCAAAAGTGGACGACAAAGGGCTAGATTGGCACGTTTTTTATGTTAAAGTTTTAGTCAAGGGTTAGGTAGGATATTTTGTAGATATTTTGTGTAGTTGATGAACAAGTGGGACCCACAAACACTTGTCCAAATCTTGACCCTACACTTGCCCACCACTTGTCTTGATCTTGGCCATTGGTAGGCCTATAAATACCCCCCCTTTGTTGAAAACTTCTTCATGCACAAAATGTTTCTAAGTCTTGAAATCCCTCTCCCCCCTCTCTATAGTTTTCGTCCTCCCCCTTGTGAGGTTTTGGCCGAGAGGTACCCCCCCTACCTTGAGTTGCTCTCGTCCAAATACACCCCCCCCCCTTGGTAGAAAAGTATTCTCCAAGTATAGTTACTATTCCAAAATACCTTGGCCCAAATACCTTGTAGTATTCAAAAGGTTATCCCTATACTAAAAGCCCAGAAATACTTTTATACTTTCCTTCAGTCACAAAAACGAAACCCTAAGGAAAATCTTCATAGTCGGTTGAAGTATTAAGAAGTTAAGGCGTAGAACTTCTAAGGGTTGTTTGGAGCGGGTTGGAGCGCCAGTAGTGAGCTAAACGTTGCTCAGGATCGACATTAAATCTTGGATAATTTTGGGCTTATCGAGGTAAATACTCTTGTCCTTATATTGTAATTGGAAATTACATACTGTAGTAGTATAGAAATGAATTTAAGATTCATAGAAGAGAATTGAACTGTAATAGAAGGATATTACAGAAGTGAGTTAAACTGAAATCGCATCAGAAGAATATTAAAGAAGAGATTAAAGCAGATTTACATGGACTGTATTTACAGTAGACTTGTGTAGCTTAACGGGTAGGGAAGTGCTGCCCAATTTTCCGTAGAATAGAGAAGCCTCTGCTTAGAATGTTCTACAGTGTAGTCTAGACATTGATAAACTTATATAACCGTTATAGGTTGAAGTACTGCGAGTAGCGTGATCTACTTGAAAGGTGGACAAGGCTAGCCGGGTAATAGCGGTGGAGCGTTTTGCTAATAGTCGATAATCGTCGCGAGGTATGTGATTCTTCCTATCCTCTTGAGCATGATATTTTAAAGAATATATATATAGTACGGTACACGTACGTGTGTTAACTGAACGTAGTTTTACGGCAATGTCTTTTGACTTAAGCCTAAATAATAAGAATCTTGAAGTATTTCAAGAGAATTAAGAAACCTTTTTGAAAGAAGAGTAATACTTGGTTTTAAAAGCTTAAGAGTTATACTAGATTTATGGGAAGTTAGGTATAACGTCTTAAGGGAGATAAAAAGAATGATTTATTGATTTTAGAAGTTAAGAGACTTGATCTTAAAAGATAAGAGACTTGACTTAATTAAATTAATATGAGCTTTGTTAAAAAGTGTGAAACCTCATTCGTGAGTAATGAGTACTTGGTTTTTAAAAGGAATAATATTTTACTGATTTCGGAAATCAGAATAAGTATCGAACAAACCACTGCAGCGTTAATAAAGGGAAATGTTTTGACTAATTAAGTATTATTAAAACCAGTAGAAACCTCCATCTGCATAGAAGCTAAGATGAGACAAAATGATATTACATTTCCTAGATCATGGCTACTTTAATAAGATTGTTATGAACAAGAATAACCTACTCACACATAAGGCATATATTTCTCAAATGGTTTTAAAAGAGAACTATATTATTAAGTGATTAAGACTATGAACTACGAAACCTTTCGAAAATGAGAAACTTGAGCATTTGAAATTAGGCAAACTTGAACGTTTGGAAAATAATGTTGTTACTTGATTTTACAAAGGAAAGTGTTTTGGTTTACTTAAAAAGATAGTCACTCTATTTTTATATTACGGGTATTGTGTGACTTTTGTGAAAGAAACGGATCTTCTAAAGAGTTAATGTATGAAGTACTTTGGGGATAAAAACCCGAACTTGTTAACATAAAGTAGAAAGTACCTTGTGTGATTAACTTGATTGTGTTGGTTTGTGATAGCCTTGTAATACTTTCTTGTTGATTTGATAAGTAAAACATGTTAGGATGCTACGTGTGTTAAGTATCTTGTGATGTTTGTGTAAAGGGGTTTCCCTTGTTGTGCTTATGTTGTTTAACGATAAGCTGTTATGTTAGTACTATATCACTCACCTCTTGAAATGATTCCGGGTTAAGTCGCCTCCGACGCGGGTAGACTCAGCGTGTCTCAGGTGACCTATGATTCGAGAATACCTCATGCGGTGCAGCGTGACCTATGCGAGCTACGAGAGTTCCGTGTTAGTGCGGCCTTTATGGTCATGCGTCATGTGGCCACGCGATCGCGAGTCCGTGGCGTTGCCGGGAGTAGCTACCTCGATGCGAGGAATACCTCATGCGGGCCATCGAGTGGCCTACGCGAGTCGCGGAAGTTCCAGACTAGACGCGTACATTAGATATCGCGCGAGTGGCCGCCTTCGATCATGTGGCGGTCTAGACAGATCTCATGATACGCTTTATGACCTTGTTGGTACTGGGTTTTAGTAGTCGGCTATGCCTTCGCATTTACCCCAGACGGTTTTATTATGACACGTGGGACACGTGTTCATGTGTGTTCCTTGGTGCTTTTATATCATAGATCTGAAGCGGTGGGAAGGTATTCCACGGGCATGATTGATGTTGTGGGCGTGAGACCCATAGTTGTATTTGAGTGATGACTTTGAGGCGTGAGTCCCCGACTTGACATGATCGCTATTTATCAGGAATCGTAGTTTAGTTATCATACATGTCTCCCGCTTTATATAGACTACTATGATTTCATTTACAAGATTTCGGGCCACATACTTGGTACTTGTTATCGACCTCCTTCGGGCCGCGTCATGCCGCAGAAGAAGTACACCGCCGTCGATCCTCGCTCTTAGGATCACATTCAGCGTTTGGGAAGCTCCGTTTCCGAGGCTTATCGATGTATAGTCCCCGCCGTTGTAGGTACTTACATTCAGGGTATGGCGGGCCCCGTCCCGCCATTGTTGTCATATCATTCTTAGAGGTCCGTAGTAATCTTGTGGGCGAGTTTGTAAAAAGATGTAATCGTTTCGGATTTAAGTTTTTATATATATATGCCGAAAGGTCAATTTTCCTCAGATAAACTGTTTCGCACTTCTTATTATTTCATGTCTTGTTTTATATTTCGTTGATTACTCTGATGTATGTCTACTTGGGTGCCCGGGGTAAGGCACCAGTCACGGGCCCGGGTTCGGGTCGTGACAAAAGGCTTTATCAGGCCTAGTGTATCTCCCTGGGGAGCGCCGGTGTTGTTTGTGAAGAAGAAGGATGGGATGCTGCGTATGTGTGTTGACTACAGGCAGCTGAATAAGGTAACCATTAAGAATAGGTACCCCCCAGGATTGATGATTTGTTTGACCACAGGCGGTGCGAGGTGTTTCTCAAAGATAGACCTGCGGTCTGGTTATCATCAGGTTCGAGTTCGAGAGGCAGACATCCCAAAGACTGCATTCAGGACCCGGTATGGGCACTATGAGTTTAGGGTTATGTCTTTCGGTTTGACCAACGCTCCAGCGGTATTTATGGATTTGATGAACCGGGTGTTCAAGCCATTTTTGGATACATTTGTGATTGTATTCATTGATGACATCCTGTTGTATTCACGGACAGAGCGGGAGCATGCAGATCACTCGGCGATCAGATTGGGATTCTCCGGAGCCGGCAGTTATTCGCCAAGTTCTCCAAGTGTGAGTTTTGGTTGGCCTCAGTGGCATTCCTGGGGCATATTATTGGGGATGATGGTGTTCGCGTGGATACGGCCAAGATTGAGACAGTCAAGTCTTGGCCGAGGCCTATTACTCCGACCGAGGTACGCAGTTTCTTAGGACTAGCGGGTTATTATCGTAGGTTTGTGGAGCAGTTTGCTTCGATTTCAAAGACCGCTGACTAGTCGACTCGTAAGCGCCAAGTTCCAGCCGACGAGGCTTGCGGCGTGGTTTTCGATTCTTGAAGGAGAGGTTGAATACAACCCCGCCTTACTCTTCCCGAGGGGTTAGATGGGCACGTGATCTATTGTGATGCCTGTATCGGCTAGGTGTGTTTGATGCAAAGGCAAAGTTATAGCCTATGCTTCCGGCGATACTAAGCATGAGAGGAATTACCCTACCCATGACTTAGAGTTGGCGCAGATTATTCATGCCTTGAAGATTTGGAGACACTATTTATGCAGGGTTCATGTGGATATTTATACGACCACAAGAGCCTCCAGATATCTTCGAGCGATGGAGTTGAATTTGAGACGAGACGGTGGTTAGAGTTCGAAAGACTATGATGTTGATATTCTATACCATCCGGAAAGCCAACGTAGTTCTTGATGCCTTGAGTCGTAGATCGATGGGAGCCTATCGAGGTACATCCGAGAGACAGATACGGTCCTTCGAATCCACCAGTTAGCGAGCCTTGGGGTTCGTTTGATCGATACCGACGATAGTGGAGTACGGGTTCGTGAGGTTGCCGAGTCTTCCATCGTTGATGAGGTGAAGAGGCGACAGTTTGAGGACCCAGTGTTGGTACGGTACCGTGATGCAGCTCTTCGGGAGGAGAAGAGTCTTTTCGAGTACCGCTGATGGTGCCGAGATTTGAGGGCGGTTGTGTGTTCCGATGTATCAGACTTCGTCACAGATTCTCGGGAGGCACACGCTTCGATATTCTATTCATTCGGGTCGACCAAGATGTACCATGACCTCGAATGTTTGTATTGGTGGGATGGCACGAAGAGGACGTGGCAGGTTTTGTTGCACAGTGTCCTAATTGCCAGCAGGTTAAGGTTGAGCACCAGAGGCCCAGTGGATTATTGCAGTCTATTGAGGTTCCGACTTGGAAGTGGGAGATGATCAACATGGATTTTGTTACAGGGTTACCTCGTACTCAGAGGAAGTGCGACTCCATTTGGGTTATTGTTGACAGTGACGAAATCAGCCCATTTCCTTCCGATGACGACGCCAGCGTTTTGGGAGACTATGCCAGATTGTACATCCGAGAGATAGTGAGGCTGCACGGTGTTCCGGTGTCGATTATATCTTATAGGGAGCCCAGTTTACGGCTAACTTCTGGAGGTCTTTCCGTAAGGTTTAGGGACACAGTGAGTCTCAGACAAAGATTTCACCTCGATCGACGGGCGGAGCGTACTATCCGCAGACACGAGGATATGCTGCGAGCCTGCGTGATTGATTTCAGTGGTAGCTGGGAGGATCATTTGCCTCTCGTGGAGTTTGCTTATAATAACAGCTACCATTCCAGTATACAGATGGCGCCATACGAGGCTTTATATGGGCGGAAATGCAGGTCGCCGATCGGTTGGTTCGACGTGGGCGAGGTACAGTTAGTTGGCCCATACATGGTACAGCAGGCTGTGGATAAGGTGAAGCTTATCCAGGTGAGACTGTTAGCAGCTCAGAGTCGGCAGAAGTCGTATGCGGATAATCGGCGACGGCATTTGGAGTTTCAGGTAGACGATTGGGTCTTCTTGGTGTCACCCACGGCGGTGTGATGAGATTCTAAGAAGGGGAAACTCAGCCCAAGGTACATTGGGCCCTACCAGATCGTTCGTAGAGTGGGCAAGGTTGCCTACGAGTTGGATCTGCCATCAGAGTTGGAGGCGGTACATCCGGTCTTCCATTTTTCTATGTTGAGGAAGTGTATCGGTGATCCAGCGAGAGTTTTCCCTACTAGTGAGGTCCAGGTGACAGAGGGGTTATCGTATGAGGAGAGTCCCATAGCGATACTCGATCGCCGTGTCGCGATCGCGACCAAGGATGTAGCTTCCACAAAGTCCCGTGGAGAAATGATAACCGGAGAGATGACTGGGAAGGAGGAGGACATGTTGAGGAGGTATCCTCACTTATTTCCTATACCTTCAGGTAATTCATTTTCCCTTACTTGTCAGGTTATAATTGAAGTGTTTCTTTTGCTTAAATGCTTTTATGTGGCCATGAGTGGCATTTTTGGTATGTCGGGGCTGTGAAAGGAAACTATGTCGCTAATTGTAAGTGTGACTCCGAAAGAACATTCGGGGACGAATGTTTCTAAGGGGGGAAGAATGTTACACCCCGTAATTACAGGACATGTCTTAAGAACGTAAGTAAGAACTCACAAATGTTAAGGATTTGAGACTTGTAAAAATTTATCGGAAATTATGAAATTTTCGGAAAACGTAGTGTCGTGTCGAATGGGAGGGAGACACGTGTCACCCCCCCCCCCCTTAGCTATGGCTTGGACGAAATGGTCATTGACCATAAGTCTTCTAAGGCTAAAGTCTTGCAACTTGTAGCATGAGAACATTGACTAAGTCAAAGGTCCCACCTTTGTCTTGATATTTAGCAAGACTACATCCAAACCAACCATTTGTTTGTATCCTAACCCTCCAAGGTGCTACATATATTACTACTAGTAGAGGGAGAGCTTAACACTTAGAATAATTTACACAAAAATTGAAGAACATAGGCTATGTGCTCTCGGGTTCCATACAAAAAAAAGAGAAAATCTTTGTTTGTGATCCATTTAGCTCCCCACTTTAAACCAAGGTTCTTATGTGTATTGTAAGCAAGTCTCAATAGAAACATCTTGGAAAAAGATAGTTTTCGGGTTATTCGCAAGCGAAAACCTAATGGTCTTTCTAGGTTTTGTTTGGAGATTTGAAGAATAATTGTTGGTGTTGTTCTAAGGGTCTCAACAAGCGGATTGAAGTGTCTTGGAGAGGTTCTAAACTACTAAGGAGCGACTTCGGATTGGAGTTGGTTTCATATTCGTGAAGGTATAATCTTGTCTTTTAAAGGTGTTACAAGATTACATATTTATATTGTTGTTGATAGCTTTGTATGTTGCGAGCATGAAGTTGATATATTGAGGTTATAAGGATTATGGATTGATTATAGCCTTGGAAATCCGAAATGTAATGTAAGCCATGACTAAGTTGAATTACAATTTAATCGTTGTTAGAATCGTCGCATGTCATTGACTTGAAGATTATGTTTGTTATAATCAAATGCGACTTGATATCAAGTTATGCTACAAATTTGGATTGAAATGGAAATTGGACAAGAGTTGGTATTGTTGAACTCAAAGTAGCCGATTGTGGACTTGTAGTCGTATTAGTTTGTTATTCATTTGTATTGGACTACCTTCTATATAATTGTGAGCCAATTGGGGCTGTTTAGTTATTCATTTGTATTGGACTACCTTCTATGTAATTGTGAGCCAATTGGGGCTGTTTGGTTATTGTATTTCGGCCTTGGAAAAGGTGGCAAAGTAAGTAAAAACAAAGGAGGTTCTGTCCGATTTTCCGTAGAATATAGAGACTTAACACTTATGATATTCTACGATTGAAGTAAGGCCTTAATAGACGTATTGTGAATATTATAGGTTGACATACTACGGGTGGGACTTTGTACTTGGCAAGTGGTTTGACCCGGCGAGGTATGTAGAACTTTTCCTATCTTTGAGCATGACTAGTTTCACAGACATAGTACTTAGAGACGTACAAGACTTTGACATTCTTTACTTGTTTTATGAAATGCCATGTCGGGTGAGTTAGGAGATTTAACTCACTTCTTTGAGAATATTAAAGATGTCTTAAGTCTTGTTAAAGATAAGGGGCTTGAAGAATTTTAAAGTATGTGATACTTGTGTCGTTTTTAACGTATAAGTCCCTTGGATAGGAAATGGTACTTGACTAAGGTATAAAGTGAATATAACGACTTTATGGGGAGTTGGATATATTTACTTTATGGAAAGATAAATGACTTGATTTAATGGAAGGCAATTTGATTTTTAAGGCATCAATTGCGTAAGGTTTTATAAGAAATGAGCCACTTGATTTAGAAACCTAACTTTATTTCTAAGGGTGTTGTGACTTGCCTTGAAATGTAATTTGGACTTGATACTAGGATTAATAGTATCTTGGAAGTTTTCTACTAAAAAGAGTCATTTGTTTTAAAGAATAGAAGTACGTAGTACTTTGGGTTAAATTCCCGGATTTTCATAAGAGACATGTTAGTGCCTTAAGTAACTAAAACGAGAGTGTACATGAACAAGAATAGTAAGAAGTTAGGAGATTTCTTAACTTGCTTATATATTGTATGATAAGCCGATAGAGCTTATGTTATGTGTGATAGCTGGATTTGGGCTAGTGATATATTATTCGTCATGGTCATTCCCGATTGTGGCATTGTATATTTCGTGGATTTGCTAACCACGATGCGAGGAATACCTCATGCGAGTCCGTAAGGGCTTATCGCGGTGAAATAGTCCCACGCGAGGTCCAAATTTATGCGAGGAATACCTCACGCGAGTCCGTAGTGGCTTATGCGGTGAAATAGTCCCACGCGAGGAATACCACGCAGTCCACCGACCTACGCGTGAAATAGTCCCGCGAGTAGGATTCCAATCCTATTTTTCGTAAGTATACACCTATTATTACTCTCATTGTTAGTAAGGCACCGCATCGTAATTTTGTTATCATACATGTCTCGGCTTCGTTAAACTTATGTTGTAATTACGCATTTTCCGATTTGCATACTTAGTACATATTGTGTTCGACCCCTTCCTGAGGCTGCGTTCACGCCAGAAAGTGGTAAGGTGTCATGATCCACACTCTAGGATCTCTTATCGCACATCGAAGCTCCATTCTCCTGAGGCTTGACTTTCTTTTGGTGAGTCTTACCACGATGTTGTAGATTATGTACATTCAGGGGTATGGCGGGGCCCTGTCCCGCCACAGTTGTTATTCCTAGAGGTCTGTATTCACATATGTGGTTGGGCTGTAAGAACTGAGTTGTAAAGTTGTACTTTTGACCTTGTTTATATTATGGAAGGCGGCCTTATCGGCTAGCTTGTGTTGTTATATTGTTTACACCTGTGTTATGTTGTGTATGTTCCGCTGCTATTCTCTGATGTGTATCAACAGGTGCCCGTGTAGGCACCGCCGCGGCCCGGGTCGGGTCGTGACATAAACGTTGCTCAGGATCGACTTATAATCTTGGATAATTTTGGGCTTATCAAGGTAATGATCTATGTCCCTCTATTGTAATTGGATATTACATATTGTAGTGATTTAGAATTGAGTATAAGATATTTTGGAAGGATGATTATAAAGGATTGAACTGTATTTACATTGGATTGTATTTACATTGGATTGTATTTACAGTAGACTTGTGTAGTATTATTGTGAAGTAGAATTGTACACGTCCGGTTAGACGTGTAACCCTCTCCCCTGGGAGTTGTTGGCCTGGTAGTGTGCCTGAGTAGAGGAGGAGATTTATGTGGTCATGTGAGGTGCCGAATTTTTGTAGAATAAGGAATCTTGCGGTTAGAATATTCTACGAAGAGATCTAGGAGTTGATAGGCGTTTTGTGGCCTTTATAGGTTGCGATTACGAGTAGCGTATTCTACTCAAGAAGAGTGGAAACGGCCAGCGTGGTTACTGATCGTGAGCGTTTTGCTTATTATCGATAATCGTCGCGAGGTATGTGAACCTCTTCCTATCTTTTCTAGCATGATTGTTGTGAACTATGTAGTACGGTAGACGTACATGTGCTAAGTGATTTGGTTGGTTTAAAACATAGGGTGTTATAATAGCTTTATGGGAAGTTAGTTATAACGACTTTATGTAGGTAAAAGAATGGTTTATTGATTGTAGAAGTTAAGAGACTTGATCGTAAAAGATAAGAGACTTGACTTATAAACGACTTGATTTTGAAAGTTAAGAGACTTGATCTTGAAAGATAAGAGACTTGACTTATAACGACTTGTTTTCGGAAAAAGAGAAGTAACTTGATTTTAAGTATAGGTTACTTGTTTTGAAAAGAGTAAGTTATTTGGGTTTTAAAAGAATACTTGTTGTTGTTTTAAAAGAAAAGAGACTTGTGGAATTGAAGAGTTTTTGGTTTAGAACATAAAGTGTTATAACAGCTTTATGAGAAGTTAGTTATAACGACTTTATGAAAACAAAGGAATGGTTTTATCATTGGTTTTAAAATGGTAACTTGACTTTAAAGGAGAAGTGTTTTGGTCTAAAAAGAAGGCATGGTATTGTCTTAATTTGGTTTAAAAAGGAAAGTATGGAAGTTGTTTTGGTTTACTTAAAATGTTAGTCACTTTATTTTGATACTACGGGTATCGGGTGACTTTTGTAAAAGAAAAGGATCTTCTAAAAGAATTTAACGTACGTAGTACTTTGGGGATTAAAACCGGACTTGTCATAAAATGAAAGTACCTTGAGTTGTGTAACGTGCCTATGTTTGCATGTGATAGCCTTGTTGTGCAAGTGTTGTATTCTAATGTTACCGCGTCTCACTGAGGGTCGGTCGTGTTATTCTTGATCATTTTGGACATACCGACACGATGGCGCCCACGGTATGCTTCCACTATGATAGTCCACGGGCATACCGACTCGATGGATGGTCCACGTACGCGCCATGATGAGGTTCATTTCCTATTGATAGTGTTATTCCATGGACTAGCTCTCCGTGAGGTTTTACCGATTCGCCTTGGTATCCGTGGTTGCCAGACTTGCCCCGCCTCGTGGTCGATTCGCCTCGTACACAGTAGTTAGCCTCGTGACTTGCCCCGCTCGGTTTAGTGGAGAAGTCTCGTGACACGGCCTCGTACCAGTAGTTAGCCTTCAGACATGCCCGGCCACCACGTGACACGGCCTGGTACCGTAGTCGGCCAGACTTGCCGTGTCAGCTTCGTGGTTTGGTTGTATAGTATTGTTTGTACGGTTGTTATGACACGGTGGGACCTAGTGTTCATGTGTACTTCGTGTGATTATATCATAGATCGCCAGGTGAGGAAGGTATTCCACGCATGATTGATGTTGTGGCGTGAGACCCATTGTTATACTTGAGTAATGACTTTGAGGCGAGTCCACGACTTGACATGATTTATATATTATGGATCGTAGTTTGGTTATCATACATGCCCCTCGCTTTATATAGACTATTATGATTTCATTTACTGATTTTTACGCCACATACTTGGTTGCCAGATCGACCTCCTTCGGGGTTGCGTTCATGCCGCAGGTAGGTACATCGGTTGTGGATCCGCGCCTAGGATCACGCTCAAAGATTTTGGGAAGCTCCGTTTCTCGAGGCTTATCTTTGGTATAGTCCCCGCCGCAGATGCTTGTACATTCAGGGTATGGCGGGCCTTGTCCGTCATAGTTATGGTTACATTCTGAGGTCCGTAGATCTTGTTGTGGGTAGGGTTTGTAAAAGGATTTAACTGTTCAGGTTGATATATATATGTATATATTCAGGAAGGTGACCGTGTTGGTTAGCCTGTTTCATACTTTATGTCTTGTCTCATGTTTTAATTTTTATTTCCGATTTTTTCTCGATGTTGTATCACAGGGTGCCCGGTAGGCACCATCCACGCCCGGATCGGGTCGTGACAAAAGTGGTATCGAGCGCTTAGTATTCGGAAAGTGTCTACGCATCGCGTCTAGTAGAGTCTTGATTATCGGTGTGTTGTTATACCCGTATTTCCGGTGTATGTACGTGGGGCGTGCGAGAATTTGAGCCTTAAGTTAGGCAAAGGACCGAATTTTGGGCACAAGTGCCGATTGGAGTCGTTTTTCGACGAAACGTTTCCACAGCTTACGTTGGGAAAATTCCGGCTATGTCATTTAGTATTTTTGCGGATTTTTCCGAGTGACTAAACATTTTTGGACCAACGGGAGGGTGACACTTGTCACCCTCAATTGCCAGTGGGCGGTGGTGGTTGCTGGCCGATTGGTCCCTTGGTTTTGGCCTTGTTTTGTGCCATGTTTTGTGGAGTGTTTTGTGGAGTAGGGGTTAGGGTGCACTTAGCTTGATCTTGTCCTTACACTTGCTATACACTTGGAAGGATCTTGGACCTTGGTTGGCCTTTGGTTTTGCTATAAATTACCCCCGTAAGTTTGAAAACTTCATCCATTCCAAAAAAACTTCCAAGTCTTGAAACCCTCTCCTCCCCCTTTGTGAGCTCTAGTTCGAGAACCTTCCCCTCCCCTTCCTTGTGGCCTTCTAGAGGAACACCCCCACACCTGGGTGTTCTCGTGATACCCCTTTTTGTGGTAGTAAAATACTCCTCCAAGTATTGTTATAATGCCCAAAATACCTTAGCCTTGTACCTTGTAGTATTCCAAAGATACCTCTATACGTAGAGCCCGGAAATACTACCTTTTGTCCCTTTAGTCTCAAACCGAAACCCTAAGGAAATCTTCATTGATTGGTTGAAGTATTTAAGTGGAAGTTGGTTAGAACTTCTAAGGGTTGTTTGGAGCGGGGTGGAGCACCCGGAGTTGGAGCTAAATGTTGCTAAGGATCGACATTTAACTTGGATAATTATGGGCTTATCGAGGTAATTATCTTGTCCCTCTATTTGTAATTGGAAATTACATGTTGTTGAATATATAGTTGAAGTATACTATATATAGAATCAACTTTGTATTTGGCAATGTCTTTTGACTTAAGCTCAAGAGTAAAGAAAAGAACTGAATCAGTATTTACATAGGGTGTATTGCAAAGACTTGTGTAGTATTGTTGAGTAGAATTGTACACGCCCGGTTAGACGTAACCCCCCGGTTGGCTTGGTAGCCACCCGATAGAAGGAGGAGATTTACGCCATGTGCGGGGAGGGGCGAGAATCCAATTTTCTCGTAGAAATGGAGCCGTATGTTTAAAAGGTAATAGACGTTTGTGACCTTTTTAGGTGAAAGTACTAAGAGTAGCGTATTCTACTTGAGGAGTTGAAAGCGGCTAGCTGTGTAGTACTTGGAGCATTTTGCTTATTGTCGATACTGTCGCGAGGTATGTGAACCTCTTCCTATCTGTTCTAGCATGATATGTGTAACTATGTAGCACGTGGACGACAGTGCTAAGTGTATTTGTTTGTTTAAACATAAAGTGTTATAACGCTTTATGGGAAGTTGGTTATAACGACTTTATGTAGGTAAGAAAATGGTTTCTTGATGTTAGAAGTTAAGAGACTTGATCTTATAAGATAAGAGACTTAACTTATTTGTTTTAATGTGGATGTTTGTGTGAAACCTCATTCGTGAGTAATGAGTACTTGGTTTTTAAAGGGATAATGTTTTACCGATTTGGAAATCGAATGTGTATCGACAGCACCAATCGCGTTAATAAAGGAAAATGTATTGAATAATGATGTGTTGTATTAAAACCAAGTAGAAACCTCCATCTGCATGTAGAAGCTAAGATGAGACAAAATGATATTACATTTTCTAGATCATGGCTGCTGTAATAAGATCGTTATAAACAAGAATAAACTACTCACCTATATGACATATGTTACTCAATTGTTTTAAAAGAGATTAAGACTATGAGTTATGAAACCTTTCTAAAATAAGTGACTTGAGCATTTGAAATTAGGCAAACTTGAACGTTTGGAAAATAATGTTGTTACTTGATTTTACAAAAGGGAAGTGTCTTGTTTACTTAAAAAGATAGTCACGATTTTTATACTACGTATTGTGTGACTTATGTGAAAGTACTTTGAGTTGTGTGAAACTTGCCTATGCTTGTGATGATAGCCTTTGTTGTACAAGTGTTGTATTTACGTATTACCGCCGTCTCGATAGTAGGTTGACTTGTTGAGAACTTACTTGGACGTCGCGCGACGGAGAATTCCAGGTATGTTTCCATTTTGATTCTTGTCTTGTTGTCGATGTTACATGGACATGTCTACACCGATGCAGTCCGGCATGTGGCGCGCGTGGTTGATCACCCAAGATATTATTGTTGATGTCACGTGGACGTGTCTACACCGTCGCACTCCGGCATGGCCGGGCATTGGTATTATTGTTGCATCATGGACATGTCTACACCGATGCACTCCGGCACGCGCGTGATGCGAACATGATTGATGTTGTGGGCGTGAGACCCATAGTTATATTTGAGTGATGACTTGAGGTGTGAGTCCTCGATCGACATGATCGCTTTTATGTTGTGAATCGTAGTTTGGTTATCATACATGTCTCCCGCTTTATATAGACTAGTATGATTTCATTTACGATTTTACGATTTCACATACTTGGTACTGTTATCGACCTCCTGAAGGCTGCGTTCATGCCGCAGTAGAGGTACATCGGTCGTGGATCCTCGCCTAGGATCTCGCCAGCGTGGGAAGCTCCGCTTTCTCCGAGGCTTATCTTTTGGTATGTGTTCCCGAGTTGTAGGTTCTTGTACATTCGGGGTATGGCGGCCCCTGTCCGTCATAGTTGTAAATCTTAGAGGTCTGTAATCTTGTTGTGGCGTGGTTTGTAAAAGGATTAAACTGCTCGTTTTGAAAAGTTGTATATATATATGTTATTGGAAGGTAACCGCTGGGTTGGCCTGTTTTATGATCATATATCTTGTTTCTTGTTTAAAGTTTTATTTTCCGCTGGTTTTCTCTGATGTTGTATCACTAGGGTGCGCGGGTTAAGGCACCAGTTACGGGCCCGGAATCTGGTCGTGACAAAGTGTTATCAGAGCAGTTAATCCTCTGAAATTGTCTACAGACCGTGTCTAGTAGAGTCTTGATTATCGATGTTGTGCACCACATCTATAATCGAGGCTATAAGACATATAAGATTAGTTTCCATTCTTCTCATTCGAGATTGTGCCTTAGAGCCGTGTTGTAAGTTGGACCTCTCTCGACGTATCTCGTTTTACCGATTATGCCTCCGCGAAGGCAACCGTGAGCCCGTATGGCAAGGCATCCGAGGGTGCCGCTAGTGAGATACTGAGGAGTACGAGCGCAGCCCGGCCAAGACTGAGATTGTGCTTGACGACGAGTTTTGTACGCCGCCAAATCCAAAGAGTTTAGAGTCGCAGGCGCTGCCGAGACCACAAGCACTGAGCCTCCGGGCCCCCACACCGGAGCATGAGACGGGTACAAGGAAATGGCGATTCTTTGGCCGTGGTCGTGGCCGATATGAGATAGGCCGACGCAATTCAGCCTCGAGAGCACCATGGTTCACCCCGAGCGATAGTTTGAGGCTACGGACTTTACGAGTTGTAGCCCGCGAGTTTTATGGGTCGAGGCACGAGGATGATCCGCAGGAGTTCATCCGAAGCGATTCTACGGATCACGCGGTGATCAAGGCTTCAGAGACCGAGTCTGTGACCTTTGGTTCGCATCGGCTGCGTGATACCGCAGTCGATTGGTTTGATTCGTGGGAGCTTTCCCGGGGAGAGCATTGTTATACCCCGTATTTTTCAGAGTATGCACGTAGGGACGTACGTAGAAATTTGAACTTGTGAATTAAGGCTTGGCCGAATTAATTTTGTTCACAACACCCGTTTAGATTCGTTTTTCGACGAAACGTTTTCCTGACTTTCGTAGGGAATTTCCGGCTATGTCATTTTTATTTTTGCGGATTTTTCCGAGAGACGAAGCGTGTTGGAACAAGAGGGCGCCACTTGGCACCCTCTCATTGGTGGACTTCAAATCGCCCATTTGGACGAAATGGACAAGGTAAGGCACGTTTTTGTGCCTTGACAAAGTCAAGGGTAGGTAGGATATTTGTGTTTGGTAAATCCTAGCCCTACACTTGCCTAACACATGGATTGATCTTGGCCATTGGTTGGCCTTTGCTTGACCTATAAATACCCCCCCTTGGAAGACTTCGTCATCCATTCCAAATATTTTCCTAAGTGTTAAAAATCCTCCTCCTCCCTTTGTGGTGTTTCGCCCAACACCCCTCTCCCCTTTGAGTTGGCCCTTTGGACGAGCCCCTCCCCACTCGCCGAGTACCCTCCACTGGTGGCCGAGGGTATACACCCCCTGTGGTGTTGTCTCGTATATACCCCCTCTTGGTAGAAATACTCTCAAAAGTATTGTTATAATGCCCAAATTACCTTAGCCATATACCTTGTAGTATTCTAAGGATATACCTATCTAAAGCCCGTAAAATACTATTATACTTCCGTCACCACAAAACCGAAACCCTAAGGAAAATCTTCACCGTAGTTGAAGTCATAAGTAGAAGTTGGTTAGAACTTCTGGGTTGTTTGGAGCGGCCTGAGCGCACTGAGTAGAGCTAAACCTTGCTCGGGATCGACATTTAAACTAGGATAATTATGGGCTTATCGAGGTAATTATCTTGTCCTCTATTGTAATTGGAAATTACATGTTGTTAGATTATATAGTTGAAGTATGCTATATATTGTATCGAACGTAGTTATCGGCAATGTCTTTGACTTAAGCCTGAATAATACTTACGAATGTCTCATGACTTAAGCCCAATTTAAAGAAGAATACCGAATCGTAATTACATAGCTGTACAAAGAGACTTGTAAGAGTACCGTGGAGTATAATTGTACCGTTAGGTTAGACGATAACCCTCGTTGGCTTGGTAGCCTCGATGTAGAGGAGATTTACGCTGCCATGAGGTCCAGTAGTACTGTCGGCGTGGTTTTGTAAAAGGATTAAACTGCTCATGTTGAAAAAGTTGTTGTTTATATATATGCCTTTGTAACCGTTTTGGTTAGCTTTTCTTATTTCATTGTTTATACTTGTATTTCATGTTGTCTTTATGTTCACGATTACTCGATGTTGGATCACCGTGCCCGGTAAGGCACGATCACGCCCCGAATCGGGTCGTGACAAAAGTGGTATCAGAGCGATTAATCCTCGGAAAGTGTCTACCGCATCAGATTCAGAGAGTCTTGATTATCGGTGTGTTGTGCACCACACCAATAATCACTAGGCTATAGGATATTTTAGGATTGGTTTCTATTCTTCTCACTCGAGATCGTGCCTTAGAGTCAGGTTGTAAGTTGCACTCTAACGTATTTCTTTCTTACCGCTATGCCTCGCGTGCAGGCAACCCGCCCAGAGGGCAAGGCAAACAGGAGCCGCGAGTAGTACGTAGGGTTACGTGGCACAGCCCAATCATCACCGCGGTGCTTCATTCGGGAGTTTTGCGACGCCACTAGCCCCGTAAGAGTTTAGCACGGCGGCGGTTCCATCGCGCCATGACATTTGAACCTTCGCCCACGGCCGAACAGAATTTAGATTGCAAAGAGGCGACCACATTAGCTATAGATTTGGCTACCGAGAGTATACCGATGTATCGCAAGTCTTGATGACTACCTAAGAAGGTTGTGCAAGAGTAATTCTTCGTTAGGCTTGAGCATGGCACGTATGCGCTTATGCGCAGCAGCGAGAAACGTAGAGATCGACGGGTTAACGGCGACGCAGGTAAGAGGCCGAGCAGCAGCGTCCTTTGGTAACTTTCGAGGCGAGTCACCTCACCAAATGATTAGATTATGCACGTCCACCAGTTCAGAGAGGTCCTCCGCAGGGTTCAGGACGTTCGGGGTATGCAGGAGTTGGTCGAACTCCGTGGTTTTCGATTCCATGGGACGCACGCCATCCCGGAATGTCGTCTTTTAGTTGGTACTTGTTGTATCTATGACCGTCCGTGTCGGGCGGTGTCCTTGTAAGAGAACTTAGCCTTGTGATGGTGGTAGTTTGTCATATCCTCACTATGCGCTCTACGCAGGTGTCCGATTAGAACGGCTAAAGGGTGTGAAACAAAGAGTTATAGATATATCTTTAACCTCCGAGTTTTGTATAAGGTGAGTATACCTTAAGTGCTATGTTCGATAGCGGTGTCATTGTGATTAGAAATCTTGGTTAGTTAACCGAGTAAGATTTGGGGATAGAGAAAGTGTGAGCCTTAGAGCTTTATACGTAGAGACCTTAGAGGTGAGGCCATCTCGAGAAAAGTGTGGTGTTATGTTTGATCCTTATCGGTGCATAGTGCACGTGAGCTATGTTGGGATAGTCCCTAGTAGTGTGGAATGAAGGGTAGTTGAGCTAAGAAGACCGCTAGGTTTTCGTAACTTGATTAGTGGGATTGTTAGGATCGGAGCAAGTATTATGCGCGCTGTCGGGTTGAGGCCACGCTGGCGATCAACCCGCGGCATGTTTGACATGACCGCTTATTTACGCGGAATCGTAGTTTGGTTATCATACATGTCTCCTGCTTTTTATAGACTACTATGATTTCATTTACGATTTATTTTCGCCACATACTTGGTACCTGTTATCGACCTCCTCCGGGCCGTTCATGCCGCAGTAAAGGTACACCAGACATTGATCCTCGCTCTTAGGGTCATTCGGCAAAGATTCGGGAAAGCTCCGTTTCTCCGGAGGCTTATCAGTGGTATAGTCCCCTGTTGTTGTAGGTGTTTACATTCAGGGGTATGGCGGGGCCCTGTCCCGCCATTGTTGTCGTATCATTTCTTAGAGGTCTGTAGTACTGTTGTGGGCAGGGTTTTGTAAAAAGGATTAAACTGTTCATGTTGAAAAAGTTGTTGTTTATATATATCTTTGAATGTAACCGCTTTTGGTTAGCCTTTCTTATTTCATTGTTTATACTTCATTTCATGTGTTGTCTTTATGTTCCACGATTACTGATGTTGGATCACCGGGTGCCCGGTAAGGCACCGATCACGCCCCGAATCGGGTCGTGACAAAAGTGGTATCGTGAGCGATTAATCCTCGGAAAGTGTCTACAGACCGTATCCAGTAGAGTCTTGATTATCGGTGTGTTGTGCACCACACCAATAATCACTAGGCTATAGGATATTTTAGGATTGGTTTCTATTCTTCTCACTCTGAGATCGTGCCTTAGAGCTGTGTTGTAAGTTGGACCCTCTAACGTATTTCTTTTCCTTACCGTTATGCCTCCGCGTAGGGCAACCCGGGCCCAGGAGGGCAAGGCAGCCGAGGGAGCTGCGAGTAGAGTACAGAGGGTTACGTGGGCACAGGCCCAATCATCACCTGGGGTGGTGCTTCATTCGGGGAGTTTTGCGACGTCACTAGCCCCAGCAGAGTTTAGCACGGCGGCGCTCCATCGCGCCATGACATTTGAACCTTCAGTTCCACGACCGGGAACAGAGAATTTAGATTGCAAAGAGGCGACCCTGTTACTAGCTATAGATTTGGCTACCAGAGAGTATACCGATGTATCGCAAGTCTTGATGACTACCTAAGAGAAGGTTGTGCAAGAGTAATTCTTCAAGTTAGGCTTGAGCATGGCCTGTGTACGGGCTTATGCGCAGCGAGAAACGTAGAGATCGACGGGTTAACGGGCGACGCGAGAAGGCCGAGCAGCAAGGTCCTTTGGTAACTTTCGAGGCGAGTCACCTCACCAGCAGATTAGATTATGCACATCCACCAGTGCAGAGAGGTCCTCCGCAGGGTTCAGTACGTTCGGGGTATGCAGGAGTTGGTCAGAACTCCAGGGTTTTCGATTCACTATGGGACAGACGTCATCCCGGGGAATGTCGTCTTTTAGTTGGTACTTGTTGTATCTATGACCGTCAAGGTCCGTGTCGGCGGTGTCCTTGTAAGAGAACTTAGCCTTCGTGATTGGGTAGTTTGTCATCTCTCACTATGCGCTCACGGGTGTCCGATTAGAACGGCTAAAGGGTGTGAAACAGTAGTTATAGATATATCTTTAACCCTCTGGAGTTTTGTATAAGGTGAGTATACCTTAAGTGCTATGTTCTGATAGCAGTGTGTCAGTTGTGATTAGAAATCTTGGTTAGTTAACCGAGTAAGATTTGGGGGATAGAGAAAGTGTGAGCCTTAGAGCTTTATACGTAGAGACCTTAGAGGTGAGGCCATCTCGAGAAAAGGTGTGGTGTTATGTTTGATCCTTATCAGAAGTGCATAGTGCACGTGAGCTATGTTTGGGATAGGTCCCTAGTAGTGTGGAATGAAAGGGGGTAATTGAGCTAAGAAGACCGCTAGGTTTTCGTAACTTGATTAGTGGGATTGTTCCGGATCGGGGAGCAAGTATTATGCGCGTTGCCGGGTCGGGTTGAGGCCACGTTGCGGGTCAACCCGCGGCATGTTAGGCCCAAGTTTTATTAACCAGCGTACGAGTTCGTGGCTGCGTTCGACCAGTGGTCGGGCCGATGGGGGCAGCCCATCGTGTTCTTCGGTCAGGACCGTTTACTCGGCTGTGTTGAGTTATCTGAAAGGTTGTAAGGCTGCACGAGGTGCCTACCTTCACCTTATGTCGCATGTGAAGCCCGTGTGTGGCTATTTTCGTTTTCTAAAAAGTTTTACTAGGCAGGGTTAGGAACTCAGGTGAGTCTCAGGATCGCATTCGCCCTCGGGCCAGTGTGTGATTTTAGGGATAGTTGTGGGGATTGTTGTCTCCTGTGGAGGGAGTGTTTAAGCTACCATTTCAGTGTTCAGACGTCATCTTTGAAGCCTTGTAGGGGCGGATGTGTAAGTCGCCGGTCGATTGGTTCGATGTTGGCAAGATTCAGATAGTTGGTTCAGGCTTGTTCCAGCAGACTGTGGATAGTGAGAAGCTTGTCTAGAAGAAGTTCTGGCAGCTCAGAGAAATCGTGCGGATAATCGGCGACGACGCTTAGAGTTCAGGTTGACGGTCGGTCTTCTTGAAGGTACCACCCCGGTTTGGGTGTGACGAGTTTTGGAAAACAGAGGGAACTTAGCCCGAGTTACTTTGGGCCTTTGTGAGTTCATGTGAAGGATAGGCCAGGTTGCCTATATGTTAGCATTTGCCGTCCGGCGTAGGAGGCAGTGCGTCCGGTCTTTCGTATTGTGATGTTCGGGGAAGTATCGAAGATCCATCCAGAGTGTTCCCAGTTAATGATGACCACGTTAGAGATAGTAACCCCGAGTTTTGCATACTGAAGCCGTATCAGAATGTGGTAAGAGTTCGAGTGTACGACATCCTCAGGGATCGCATGCAGCCCGGTACCATTTGTTGGGTCGTCGGAGCAAGGCTCGCGACAAAGTGACAAAAGTGGTACCATTTGTTGGGTCGCCTGAGAAGGTTAATGCCTCAGGCAAAGTGACAAAGTGGTATCTACGACGAGTAAAGAGAGAAGCGAGCATGTATGGCGAGCATATGTGTGATCATTTCTTTTGTAAAGAGAAGGTGCGAAGGAAGTATATTTTAGACCCGGAGAAGTGTTTTGTGGTGATGATTAGAGGTGTTTCCTCGTATACTTTGATGTAAGTATTTACGCAGTGCTTCGTACACCGTGGCGGTGATTGTTTCGTAAGTGTAGTAGTGAAGACTATACTGGCGCGCGTTCATTTTGAGACTTAGAAGGAACATTCGGGACGAATGTTTCTAAGGAGGGGAGAATGTTATACCCCGTATTTTTCAGAGTATGTACGTAGGGACGTACGTAGAAATTTGAACTTGTGAATTAAGGCTTGGCCGAATTAATTTTGTTCACAACACCCGTTTAGAGTCGTTTTTCGACGAAACGTTTTCACAGCTTTCGTAGGGGAATTTCCGGCTATGTCATTTTTATTTTTTGCGGATTTTTCCGAGAGACGAAACGTGTTGGACCAACAAGAGGGCGCCACTTGGCACCCTCTCATTGGTGGACTTCAAATCGTCCATTTGGACGAAATGGACAAGGTAAGGCACGTTTTTTGTGCCTTGACAAAGTCAAGGGTAGGTAGGATATTTGTGTTTGGTAAATCCTAGCCCTACACTTTCCTAACACATGGATTGATCTTGGCCATTGGTTGGCCTTTGCTTGACCTATAAATACCCCCCCTTGGAAGACTTCTTCATCCATTCCAAATATTTTCCTAAGTGTTAAAAATCCTCCCTCCCTTTGTGTGGTGTTTTCGTCCAACACCCCTCTCCCCCTTTGAGTTGGCCCTTTGGACGAGAGCCCCTCCCCCACCCCTTGGCCGAGAGTACCCCCCCCTAGTGGGGTAGGCCGAGGGGTATACACCCCCCCTTGTGGTGTTGTCTCGTATATACCCCCCCTCTCTTGGTAGAAATACTCTCAAAAGTATTGTTATAATGCCCAAATTACCTTAGCCATATACCTTGTAGTATTCTAAGGATATACCTATACGAAAAGCCCAGAAAATACTATTATACTTCCGTCAGTCACAAAAACCGAAACCCTAAGGAAAATCTTCACCGTAGTTGAAGTCATAAGTAGAAGTTGGTTAGAACTTCTAAGGGTTGTTTGGAGCGGGTCGGAGCGCACGGAGTAGGAGCTAAACCTTGCTCAGGATCGACATTTAAACTAGGATAATTATGGGCTTATCGAGGTAATTATCTTGTCCCTCTATTGTAATTGGAAATTACATGTTGTTAGATTATATAGTTGAAGTATGCTATATATTGTACTGAACGTAGTTATCGGCAATGTCTTTTGACTTAAGCTTGAATAATACTTACGGCAATGTCTTGCGACTTAAGCCTGAATTTAAAGAAGAATACCGAATCAGTAATTACATGTATCAGACATGAGACTTGTGTAGTAGTACCGTGGAGTATAATTGTACCCGTAGGTTAGACGTATAACCCCTCGGTTGGCTTGGTAGCCGACTCGATAGAGGAGAGATTTACGCTGTCATTGGGGAGGTCTTTGCCGAATTTTCGGTAGAATGTTCTACGATGAGATCTAAATGTTAATAAGCGCCTTGTGGCCTTATAGGTTGAAGTACTACGTGTGGCGCGATCTACTTGGCTTAGGAGTAGCCGACGGTTGGAAGAACTTGAGCGTTTTGCTATTAGTCGATACTCGTCGCGAGGTATGTGAACCTCTTCCTATCTCTTCTAGCATGATATGTGTGAATTATGTAAGACGTTAGACGCATACGTGCTAAATGTATTTGATTGGTTTAAAACATAAAGTGATAAAACTCCTTTATGGGAAGTCGGTTATAAACAGCTTTATGTTGGTAAGAGAATACTTGTGGTTTTTAAAAGGTAACTGATTTGAACTATAACTGGCTTGTTATGTGTTAATAGAGAACTTGAAGTAATACTTGGTTTTTGAAAACTTAAGAGTTATACTAGCCTTATGGGAAGTTAGGTATAACGGCTTAAGAATGTTTTCTTGATTTGAAATCGAATGTGTATCGACAAACCATCGCATGCGTTAATAAAAGGAAAATGTTTTGAACAATTAAGTGTTATTAAAACCAGTAGAAACTTCCATCTGCATAGAAGCTAAGATGAGACAAAATGATATTCCCTAGATCATGGCTGCTGTAATAAGATTGTTATAAACAAGAATATCCTACTCACATATAAGGCTTATGTTTCTCCGACTGTTTAAAAGAGAATTATATTCTTAAATGAATAAGACTATGAACTACGAAACCTTTCTAAAATAAGAAACGTGAACATTTGAAATTAGGCAAACTTGGACGTTTGGAAAATAATGTTGTTACTTGATTTTACAAAGGTAAGAGTTTTGGTTTTCTTAAAAGGATACTCTATTTTATACTACGGGTATTGTGTGACTTATGTGAAAGAAACAGATCTTTTAAAGATTTAATGTGTGAAGTACTTGGGGATAGATACCCGAACTTGTTAGTAGAAAGTACCTTGTGTGAATAACTTCATTGTATTGGTTTGTGATAGCCTTGTAATACTTTCTTGTTGATTTGATAAGTAAACATGTTAGGATGCTACGTGTGTTAGTATCTTGTGATGTTAGTGTAAAGGGGTTTTCCCTTCGACTGCGCTTAAAGTTGTTTGACTATCAGCCGTTATGTTGGTATTGTACCACTCACCTTGACTTGTGCCCGGAGGTTGTCGCCTCCGACGCGGGTAGACTCAGCGATGCAGGACCGTGATTCGAGAATACCTCACGGGTCCGGGGATCCATGCGAACTACGGAGTTCCGTGTTAGTGTCGCGCCTTTATGGTCACGCGGTCTTTGTGGCCATGCGGATCGCGAGTCGGGGCGATGCCGGAGTAGCTACCCTCGATGCGGGTTATACCTCACGGGCCTATGAGGTTGGCCTATGCGAGTCGCGAGAGTTCGAGGCTAGACGCGCACATTTGATATCTGCGCGAGTGACCAGCCTTTTATCATGTGACGATGCAGACAGATATCATGACACGCTTTATGACCTTGGTACCGCTGGTGTTACTAGTCGGCTATGCCTTCGCATTTACCCTGCATCGTTTTATTAGGACACAGCGGACACGTGTTCATGTGTATTCCTTGGTGCTTGTATATCATAAAGCGCCGCAGATAAGGTATTCCACGCACGATTGATGTTGTGGCGTGAGACCCATTGTTAAAATTGAGTGATGACTGAGGCGTGAGTCCCCGACTTGACATGACCGCTATTTACGGTGAATCGTAGTTTGGTTATCATACATGTCTCCCGCTTTGTATAGACTACTATGATTTCATTTACGATTTATTTTCGCCACATACTTGGTACTGTTGCATCGACCTCTGCGAGGCTGCGTTCATGCCGCAGTAAAGGTACACCGCCATCGATCCTCGCTCTAGGGTCACGCTCAAGATTTGGGAAAGCTCGTTTCTCCGAGGCTTATCAGTATAGTCCCCTGTTGTTGTAGGTGTTTACATTCAGGGGTATGGCGGGGCCCTGTCCCGCCATTGTTGTCGTATCATTTCTTAGAGGCCTGTAGTACTGTTGTGGGCAGGGTTTTGTAAAAAGGATTAAACTGTTCATGTTGAAAAAGTTGTTGTTTATACATATGCTGAAGGTAACCGTTTTTGGTTAGCCTGTCTTCTTATTTCATTGTTTATACTTCGTCATTTCATGTGTTGTCTTTATGTTCCGATTACTCGATGTTGGATCACCGGGTGCCCGGTAAGGCACGATCACGGCCCCAAATCGGTCGTGACAAGACGCACCTCAGCAGATGGGATGAGTTTTCGGGGCTTTCTCACGCACTTCTTGCCTCCGCAGATGAGGCACGCCGACATATTTTGATGCTTAGACAGAGCGGGCGTGCGGTTGAAGTACAATGTGAGTTCGACTCATCGTCTTGCACGTCAGCGTAGCTAGTATGGAGGATCGAGTGCACCGATATGTTCTGGCTCGATGATTACATGTCGAGGCATGTTCAGAGTAGCTCTTCACCGCATGGACATTGCCCGCACGCAGCTTATGCACTTGGGTGTGAGCGAGAAAAGTCGACGGAAGGACCCGATCGCGAAGAGGACCAGGCGGCGGTCTTTGGTGACTTTCGAGGCGGACCGCCTCGGCGGCAGTTAGTTTTGTACCTCCGCCAGAGCGAGTGGTCCTCCACAACCTTCGTGAGCAGTCGAGCTCAGGGTTCTGTGTTTCCGAGGAGGGTGTTGGCGGGACGGTCACCCCTACCTCTGTGGTCGATGTGGCGCACCACATTTCGGGAGTGTCGTGGTGCCAAGGAGCTTGTTATTTTTGGCGCCAGCAGGCCATTTTGCGAGAGGAACTGTCACCAAGGGTAGCACGGATGTTACGACTCACCTCCGGATCGATGGCTGGTTCATCGCTTCTGATTAGCTATGCGCAGGCGTGCCGATGATTAGAGTGGGGCGGTAGCTTCGTATATCCTTAACCTCTAGAGTTTTGGTATGCTTGTTATGATGGTCTCATTATTATGTATATGCGAATAGCGTTGTGTTACTTGTGAGTTAGAAAACATGCTTAGTTGGGAGGATAAGTATGGGGGCATGGTAAGTGTGAACCCTAGACTGTCACGATTGAGACCTTAGAGGTAAGGTCGTCTTGAGTAAAAGATTCGTTTTATGTTTGACCTTTATCAGAGTGCGTAGTATACGTGGGTTTTATTTGAGTGATCATCCATGGGTAATGTGAGATGGAAGTGGTAGCTTTCATGATGTGATTTAGCGTGATTGTTCCGTGTCGGGAACAAGGGCTTGACGCGATTGCTGGTCGGGTTGAGGGCGTGATACGGTCAACCCGTGGCCGGATTAAGGTGGGTCGGGCCTGGTGGTCCCGCCAGTGGTAGTGGTCACTAGGATGCTAGGCCCAAGTTTGTATGACCATCGTATGAGTTGGTGGATATGTTCGACCGTGCGGATCGTGAGGCCGAACGGCCTTAGAAGATCGAAGTTAGTAAGATGACCAAGTTTGGAGGTAGTGACTCCAAGGGTTGGAAACGAGCGTTACTAAGTGTGGTACGGATACTAGAAAGAGTTTGAGTGTTCGAGAAGAGTACAACAAGATAGGGAAAAGTGAACGTGTGTGATCGTTTCTTTTGGGAAATGAAGGTGTGAAGGAGTATATTTTAGACCTCGTAAGGGGTTTTGTGATGATTAGAGGTGTTTCCTCGTTGACTTGGGTTTAAGTATTGGTGCGTTTGTTATTTTATGGCCGGTGTGGCATGATTGTTTTCGTGCGTATAGCAGTGAAGGCTATACTATCGCATGTTTGTGTTGAGACTTGAGAAGGAACATTAGTGACGAATTTTTCTAAGGAGGGGAGAATGTTATACCGTATTTCCGCAGTATGCACGTGGGGCGTCGTGAGAATTTGAGCCTTAAGTTAGGCAAAGGATCGAATTTTGGGCACAAGTGCCGATCGAGTCGTTTTTCGACTAAACGTTTCCACGCTACGTTGGGAAAATTCCGCTATGTCATTTAGTATTTTTGCGGATTTTTCCGAGTGACTAAACATTTTTGGACCAGCGGGAGGTGACACTTGTCACCCTCATCGACGGTTTAGAGGCGGTCAAGGGTGGTTGGCCTTGGCCGATTGGTCCCTTAGTTTTGGCCTGGTTTTGTGCCATGTTTTGTGGAGTAGGGGGTAGGGTGCACTTGGCTTGATCTTGTCCTTACACTTGCTATACACTTGGAAGGATCTTGGCCCTTGGTTGGCCTTTGGTTTTGCTATAAATACCCCCCTAAGTTTGAAGACTTCATCCCTTCCAAAAACTTCCAAGTCTTGAAACCCTCTCCTCCCCATGAGCTCTAGTTCGAGAACCTTCCCCTCCCCTTCCTCAGGCCTTGGTAGAGAACACCCCCACACCTCGGGTGTTCTCGTGTGATACCCCCCTTTTTTATGGTATTAAAATACTCCTACAATTATTGTTATAATGATGAAAATACCTTAGCCTTGTACCTTGTAGTATTCCAAAGATACCTCTATCGTAGAGCCGGAAATACTACCTTTTGTCCCTTTAGTCTCAAACCGAAACCCTAAGGAAATCTTCATTGATTGGTGAAGTATTTAAGTAGAAGATGGTGAGAACTGCTAAGGGTTGTTTTGAGCGGGGTGGAGCACCATGAGTTGGAGCTACACGTTGCTACGGAGCGACAGTGAACTTGGATAATTATGGGCGTATCGAGGTAATTATCTTGGCCCTCTATTTGTAATTGGAAATTACATGTTGTTGAATATATAGTTGAAGTATACTATATATAGAATGAACTTTGTATTTGGCAATGTCTTTTGACTTAAGCTGAAGAGTAAAGAAAAGAATCGAATCTGATTTACATAGGATTTGATTGCAGAGACTTGTGTAGTATTGTTGAGTAGAATTGTACACGTCAGGTTAGACGTGTAAACCCCCGGTTGGCTTGGTAGCCGACCGATAGAGAGGAGATTTACGCTGTCATGCGGGAGGTGCCGAATTTTCTCAGAGAGAAATGGAACCGTATGTTTAAAAGTTAATAGATGTTTGTGACCTTTTAGGTGAAAGTACTAAGAGTAGCGTATTCTACTGGCGAGTGGAAAGTGGCTAGCTTGTAGTACTTGGAGCATTTTGCTTATTGTCGATACTGTCGCGAGGTATGTGAACCTCTTCCTATCTGTTCTAGCATGATATGTGTAACTATGTAGACGTGGACGTCAGTGCTAAGTGTATTTGTTTGTTTAAACATAAAGTGTTATAACGGCTTTATGGGAAGTTGGTTATAACAAACTTTATGTAGGTAAGAAAATGGTTTACTGATGTTAGAAGTTAAGAGACTTGATCTTATAAGATAAGAGACTTAACTTATTTGTTTTAATGTGGATGTTTGTGTGAAACCTCATTCGTGAGTAATGAGTACTTGGTTTTTAAAGGGATAATGTTTTACTGATTTCGGAAATCAGAATGTGTATCGACAGACCACTGCAGCGTTAATAAAGGAAAATGTATTGAATAATGATGTGTTGTATTAAAACCAATAGAAACCTCCATCTGCATAGAAGCTAAGATGAGACAAAATGATATTACATTTTCTAGATCATGGCTGATGTAATAAGATCGTTATAAACAAGAATAAACTACTCACATATATGACATATGTTACTCAATTGTTTTAAAAGAGATTAAGACTATGAGTTATGAAACCTTTCTAAAATAAGTGACTTGAGCATTTGAAATTAGGCAAACTTGAACGTTTGGAAAATAATGTTGTTACTTGATTTTACAAAAGGGGAAGTGTCTTGTTTACTTAAAAAGATAGTCACGATTTTTATACTACGGGTATTGTGTGACTTATGTGAAAGTACTTTGAGTTGTGTGAAACTTGCCTATGCTTGTGATGATAGCCTTTGTTGTACAAGTGTTGTATTTTTACGTTACCGCGTCTCGATAGAGGCCGTTGACTTATTGAGAACTTACTTGGACGTCTTTGGCGGGACGAGAATTCCACGGGTATGTTTCCATTTTGATTACTGTCTTGTTGTCGATGTTACATGGACATGTCTACACCGATGCAGAATTACGGGGGCATGTGTCCATACGGCAGGGTTGATCACCCAGTATATTATTGTTGATGTCACATGGACGTGTCTACACCGGCGCATTCCGGTACGCGGGCCGGGCATTGGTATTATTGTTGCATCATGGACATGTCTACACCGATGCGCAATTCCGGCATGCGCCGTGATGCGAACATGATTGATGTTTTCGTGAGACCCATAGTTATATTGAGTGATGACTGAGGTGTGAGTCCCCGATCGACATGATCGCTTTTATGTTGTGAATCGTAGTTTGGTTATCATACATGTCTACCGCTTTATATAGACTAGTATGATTTCATTTACGATTTTACGCTTCACATACTTGGTACTGGCCAGATCGACCTCCTTCGGGCTGCGTTCATGCCGCAGTAGAGGTACATCGGCCGTGGATCCTCGCTCTTAGGATCTCGGGCGTTTTG
Organism: Przewalskia tangutica; assembly: GCA_029844215.1. Taxonomy (NCBI): domain Eukaryota; kingdom Viridiplantae; phylum Streptophyta; class Magnoliopsida; order Solanales; family Solanaceae; genus Przewalskia; species Przewalskia tangutica. The sequence continues at coordinate 66,566,187 of CM056724.1, read as the reverse complement.
GGAAGCTCCGTTTCTCCGGAGGCTTATCTTTTGGTATGTGTTCCCTGAGTTGTAGGTTCTTGTACATTCAGGGGTATGGCGGGGCCCTGTCCCGTCATAGTTGTTGTAAATTTTAGAGGTCTGTAGTACTGTTGTGGGCAGGGTTTGTAAAAAGGATTAAACTGTTCGTTTTGAAAAAGTTGTATATATATATGTTATTGGAAGGTAACCGTTGGGTTGGCCTGTTTTATGATCATATATCTTGTTTCTTGTTTAAAGTTTTATTTTCCGCTGGTTTTCTCTGATGTTGTATCACTAGGGTGCCCGGGGTAAGGCACCAGTCACGGGCCCGGAATCGGGTCGTGACATGTGCACCACATCTATAATCAGGAGGCTGCAGGACATTTAGGATTGATTTCCATTCTTCTCACTCTGAGATCGTGCCTTAAAGCTGTGTTGTAAGTTGGACTCCCTCTGACGTATTCTTTTATATCAGTTATGCCTCCACGCAAGGCAATCAGAGCCCGTGGCGGCAAGGCAGAGGAGTTGCGAGTAGAGCACGGAGGGTTACCAGGGCAGAGGCCCAGTTTTTACCCGATGTGGTGCTACATACGGTGGATTCTACAATACCGCCCGGCCCAAAGAGATTTAGAACCGCAGCGATGGTGCGAGACCACAATACGAGCCTCCACCCGCGGCCAGAACAGAGGATATGGGTTGCAAGGAGATGGCCCGATTAGTTAGGTTTCTCGCGACTTGAGGACGACGGAGTCGGGGTACCCGATGGCACCCGGGCCGATAGTTGGAGACTTCGGGACTTCTTAAGTTGCAGTCCACCAGTGTTCTATGGATCGAGAGCTGAGGATGACCCTCAGGAGTTTATCCGACAGTTACAGCGGATCATGAGAGTGATCAAGGCCTCAGAGGCAGAGTCGGTGGTATTGGGTTCGCATCGGCTGCGTGATACTGCGATCGGGTTTGATTCATGGAACCGCCCCGGGAGCATGCGCTTCCAGCTGTATGGGACGAGTTCTCAGGGGCCTTTCTTGCACATTTCTTGCCCCCACAGATGAGGAGGGCTCGGGCCGACAGATTTTTGATGTTGAGGCAGGACGGACGTACGGTTCGGGAGTACAATGTGGAGTTCGACTCGTTGGCTCGATATGTCCCTGCGTTAGTAGCTAATATGGAGGACAGAGTGCACCGCTACGTCACGGGGCTCGATGACTACTTGGCAGAGGCCTGCTCGGGTGTAGCTCTTCAGTCGGGCATGGACATTTCCCGCATGCAGGCTTATGCACTTGGGTGTGAGGAGCGGAGAGGTCGACGGAATGACCGGGATCAGCAGAAGAGGGCCAGAACAGCAGGGTCTTTTGGTGACTTTCGAGGCGGACCGCCTCAGCAGAAGGCCAATTATGCGCCTTCACCAGCTCAGAGTGGTCCTCCACAGTTGTCGGGACGTTCGGGATATTCAGGAGCAGGTCAGGGCTCCCAGGTTTCAGATTTTCAGGGGAGTAGGAGTGCTCGCCGGATGAGGTCACCCTTGTCTCAGTGTGGCCGTTGTGGAAAGTGTCGTACTAATTTAGGAGATTGTTATGCTTGCGCCAACAGACCATTTGGCGAGAGATCGTCCAGGCAGGTAGCGGATGTTGAGACTCGGCCCGGGATCTGCATTGCGGGTTCTTCGCCGATAGCTAGGCGGGATGTTCATGCACCGGCAGCCACGCAGGTCGCGGTGGAAGTTCCGATTTTAGCGGTCCTTTGAACCGCCTATTTACAGGTATATCCGTAACCCTCTAGAGACTAGTATGTATTGATGATGTGTTAAGTGTTATGATCGGATAGCGTTGTGTTATTGATGTGTTAGAAAACATGGTTAGTTGAAAGGATAAGTATGGGGACATGGAAGGTGTGAACCTTAGAATAGTACACGTTGAGACTTTAGATGTAAGGCCGTCTTGAGAAAAAGATTTTACGGTTAGTCTTTGTCGAAACACTTGGTATACGTGAAATGTATTGAGGGATATTTCCTTGGGTTGTGTAAGATGAAAGTGGTAGCTTTCATGACCGATAGGTAAGATTGTTTCAGATCGGGAACAAGAGTCCGTGCGATTATGGGTCGGTTGAGGACCATTCGTGTCAACCCGCAGCCCGGTTTGCGGGTCGTTCGAGTGGTTCCGCCAGTGGTAGGGTCACGAGGTGCTAAGCCCAAGTTTAGGTAACCATCGTATGAGTTCGTGGATGTGTTCGACCAGAATCGAATCGTGAAGGCGTGAAATGGCCTTGAGGAATTTGAGGCTAGTAAGATGACCAAGTTTGGAGGTGGTAACCTGCGGTGTGGAAATTAGGCGGTGGTGAAGTGTGGTATGTATACTAGAAAGAGTTCGGGTGTACGAGAAAGGGACGACGAGTAAGAAGAGAAGCGAACAATGTGTTATGAGAACGGAAGTGATCATTTCTTTTGTGAAGTGAAGATGCGAAGGGAGTATCCTTTAGACCATGGGTGTGAGCTTTTTGTGATGATTAGAGGTGATTCCTCGTTGGCTTGGATTTGTATGTTATACTATGGCCATTGATGTCATGATTGGTTTCGTAAGTATAGTAGTGAAGACTATACCGGCGCATGTGTGTTTGGAGACTTAGAAGGAACATTCGGGACGAATGTTTCTAAGGGGGGAAGAATGTTATACCCCGTAGTTCTAGGGTATATATGTGAGGATGTACGTACGAGAATACGATAGAAATTTTTTTAACAATGAAAGATGTGATTTTTCGACGGAAAAGTTTTCGGTTTTTGTGAAGAAAAAGGTTCGTTAATGGGAATTGGATTCCCAGATTTGGTATTTGGACTTCTTGGATTATATTAGAATTTTGAGATTTTATTTTCGGAAATGGTCACGTGGGGCCCACGGGAGAAATTTACGGTTTTGTGGAGCCCGCTTTGTTTTTGAGATTTTCGGTATTTTGGATATTTTCGGAAGACGAAATATTTTGGACGATTCGGGGGGCGACACGTGTCACCCCCATGTGTCACTTGGCCGAATTGGAGGGACAAGTGGCTAGCCACTTGTCCCCTTGGCCGAAATGGCCCAACAAGTGGCAAGCCACTTGTCTAGCATTTTCGTTGGCCATGTGGTGTGGTGGGACCCACACACACATGGCCCAATCTTGACCATACACTTGATAAGATCTTGGCCCTTGTTTCTTCTATAAATACCCCCTTAAGGTTGAAGACTAATTCATCCCACACTTAAGCTTTCCAAAGCAAAATATTTTCCTCCCCTTTGTTGCATTTTCATCCCCCTCTCCCCTCTTGTGTAGAAATACTTGGAGTATTATTGTATAAATCCCAAATACCTTGGCCTAGTATCCCTAGTAGTATTCCAAAGTTATTTCAATACTAGGAGCCCGGAAATACTACTTTATTCCAATAGTCGCAAAACTAAACCCTAGAAAATCTTCATAAACTTGGTTGAAATGTTAAGAGAAGTTGTTTAGAAACTTCTAAGGGTCGCTTGGAGCGGGTTGGAGTTGGAGCTAAACGTTGCTCAGGATCGACTTATAATCTTGGATAATTTTGGGCTTATCGAGGTAATGATCTATGTCCCCCTATTGTAATTGGATATTACATATTGTAGTTATTTAGAATTGAGTATAAGATATTTTGGAAGGATGATTATAAAGGATTGAACTGTATTTACATTGGATTGTATTTACAGTAGACTTGTGTAGTATTATTGTGAAGTAGAATTGTACACGTCCGGTTAGACGTGTAACCCTCTCCCCTGGGAGTTGTTGGCCTGGTAGTGGGCCTGAGTAGAGGAGGAGATTTATGTGGTTGCGGGGGGGAGGTGCTGCTGAATTTTCTGTAGAATAAGGAATCTTGCAGTTAGAATATTCTACGAAGAGATCTAGGAGTTGATAGGCGTTTTATGGCCTTTATAGGTTGCGATCACGAGTAGCGTATTCTACTTGAAGAGTGGAAACGGCATTAGCGGTTACTGATCGTGGGCGTTTTCTTATTATCGATAATCGTCGCGAGGTATCCGAACCTCTTCCTATCTTTTCTAGCATGATTGTTGTGAACTATGTAGTGCGGTAGACGTCATATGTGCTAAGTGATTTGGTTGGTTTAAAACATGTGGTGTTATAATAGCTTTATGGGAAGTTAGTTATAACGACTTTATGTAGGTAAAAGAATGGTTTATTGATTGTAGAAGTTAAGAGACTTGATCTTAAAAGATAAGAGACTTGACTTATAAACGACTTGATTTTGAAAGTTAAGAGACTTGATCTTGAAAGATAAGAGACTTGACTTATAACGACTTGTTTTCTAAAAGAGAAGTAACTTGATTTTAAGTATAGGTTACTTGTTTTGAAAAGAGTAAGTTATTTGGGTTTTAAAAGAATACTTGTTGTTGTTTTAAAAGAAAAGAGACTTGTGGAATTGAAGAGTTTTTGGTTTAGAACATAAAGTGTTATAACAACTTTATGGGATGTTAGTTATAACGACTTTATGAAAACAAAGGAATGGTTTTATCATTGGTTTTAAAATGGTAACTTGACTTTAAAGGAGAAGTGTTTTGGTCTAAAAAGAAGGCATGGTATTGTCTTAATTTGGTTTAAAAAGGAAAGTATGGAAGTTGTTTTGGTTTACTTAAAATGTTAGTCACTTTATTTTGATACTACGGGTATCGGGTGACTTTTGTAAAAGAAAAGGATCTTCTAAAAGAATTTAACGTACGTAGTACTTTGGGGATTAAAACCTGGACTTGTCATAAAATGAAAGTACCTTGAGTTGTGTGTAACGTGCCTATGTTTGCGTGTGATTGTCACGACCCGAACCGGGGCCCGTGACTGGTGCCTTACCCCGGGCACCCAAGTAGACATACATCAGAGTAATCAGCGGAACAAACACAACAATATGAGATAGAAGTATAAAACAATAATCAGGAAAACTTGCCTTTCGGCGTATATATATAAATGACAACTTTTAACATGAGCAGTTTAATCCTTTTTACAAACCACGCCTGCAGATTACTACGGACCTCTAAGAATGATATGACAACAATGGCGGGACGGGGCCCGCCAAACCTGAATGTAAACACTTACTGACGGGGACTACACCACCGATAAGCCTCCGAGAAGCGGAGCTCCCAACGCTAATTGTGACCACGAGAGCTAGGATCAACGGCGGTGTACCTCGACTGCGGCATGAGCGGCCCGAAGTCGATTACAGTGCAGTATGTGAAACTAAAGATAAATCGTAAATGAAATCATAGTAGTCTATACAAAGCGGGAGACATGTATGATAACAAACTCTGATTCACCATAAATAGCGATCATGTCAAGTCGTGATTCACACCTCAAGTCATCACTCAATTTAACAATGGGTCTCACGCCCACAACATCAATCGTGCGTGGAATACCTTCCTCACTGGCGATTTATGATATACAAGCACGAGGAATACATATGAACACGAGTCCCACTGTGTCCTAATAAAGCGTACGGGGTAAATGCGAAGGCCTGGCCGACTACTAACACCTACGATGCAACAAGGTCATAAAGCGTATCATAAGATCTGTCTGAACCGCCACATGATCAAAGCGGCCACTTGCCGCGATATCTAATGTCGCGGCGTCTGAGTCCTCGAACTTCCGCGACTCCGCGTAGGCCAATCTCATCGGCCGCATGAGGTATTCCCGCATCGAGGGTAGCTACTCCCGGCGTCGTCACGACGCGATCCGCATGGCGCGAGGCCGCATGCCCATAAGGACGTACACTAACACGGAACTCGTAGCTCGCATAGGCCCCGGGACCGCGTGAGGTATTCTCGAATCATGGTCCTGGATCGCTGAGTCTACCCGCGTGGAGGCGACTTAACCCGGGAATCATCTCAAGAGATGAATGCCACAATACTATCATAACGGCGATAGTTAATAAGCACAATCAAGAAACCCGCTTCACACAAACATCACAAGATACTAACACCGTGTAGCATCCCAACACGTTTACTTATCAACGCAATCAAGAAAGTATTACAAGGCTATCACAAACCAATACAATCAAGTTGTTCACACAAGGTACCTTCTACTATATGATTAACAAAATCGGGTTTTTATCCCCAAAGTACTTCATACATCAACTCTTTTAAAAGATACGTTACTTTCACAATGTCACACAAAACCCGTAGTATAAAATAGAGTGACTATCTTTTAAAGTAAATCAATTACTTCTCTTTGTAAAATCAAGTAGCAACATTCTTTTCCAATGATCAAGTTTGCCTAATTTCCAATGTTCAAGTTTCTCATTTTAGAAAGGTTTCGTAGTTCATAGTCTTATTCAATTAAGAATATAATTCTCTTTTAAACAATCGGAGAAACATAAGCCTTATATGTGAGTAGGATATTCTTGTTTATAACAATCTTATTACAGCAGCCATGATCTAGGAAATATCATTTTGTCTCATCTTAGCTTCTATGCAGATGGAAGTTTCTACTGGTTTTAATAATACTTAATTATTCAACACATTTCCTTTTATTAACGCTGCAGTGGTTTGTCGATACACATCCTGATTTCCAAAATCAGTAAAACGTTCTTAAGCCGTTATACCTAAATTCCCATAAAGCTAGTATAACTCTTAAGTTCTCAAAACCAAGTATTACTTCTCTTTCAAAGCGATTTGAAATCTTTTGAAATACTTCAAGTTCTTTATCATCACACATCAAGCCAGCTATAAACAACTCATTTACCTTTTAAAAACCACAATGTGTTTTCTTATCTACATAAAGTTATAACCAACTTCCCATAAAGCCGTTATAACACTTTATGTTTTAAACAATCGAATACGTTTAGCACGTATGCGTCTACCGTACTACATAGTTCACACATATCATGCTAGAAGAGATAGGAAGAGGTTCACATACCTCGCGACAGTATCGACTCATAGCAAAGCGCTCAAGTACCTCAGACGTCGGCTACTCCTTAAGCCAAGTAGAACGCGCCACACGTAGTACATCCACCTATAAGGCCACAAGGCGCTTATTAACATTTAGGTCTCATCGTAGAACTTTCTACGAAATTTGTGACACCTCCCCGTAACAGCGTAAATCTCCTCCTATCGGTAGCTGGCTGAAGCCAACCGGGGTGATACATCTAACCTACGGGTACAATTCTACTCCACGGTACTCTACAAGTCTCTTATGTCTGATCCTATGTAATTCTGATTCGATTCGATTCGATTCTTGGGCTTAAGTCAAAAGACATTGCGCGATCTAAGCTTAGTTCTATATATAGTATACTTCCACTATATAATCAACACCATGTAATTGCCAATTACATTAGAGGGACAAGATATTTACCTCGATAAGCCCATAATTATCCAAGTATAAAGTCGATCTGGGCAATCGTTTAGCTCAACTCAGGCGCTCCAACCAGCTAAACCACCGCCAGAAGTTCTAACCAACTTCTACACAATACTCCAACGGACTATGGAGATTTTCCTAGGGTTTCGGTTTTGTGACAGACGGAAGTATAATAGTATTTACGGGCTTTTCAGATAGGTATAACCTTAGAATACTACAAGGTATACGGCTAAGGTATTTGGGCATTATAACAATACTTGGAGTATTTCTATACCAAAGGGGGTATTATCACGAAAGCAACTAAGCTGGGGTACCCCACGGCTAGCACCTCAGCGAGGGGGTGTCTGCCCGGCCTACCCCACTGGGGACTCGGCGAGGGGAGAGAGGGCTCTCGGCAAGACACCACACTAAGGGGAAGGAAGAAGCTTTCAAGACTAAGGCAATTTGTGAATGAATTAGTCTTCAAAGGAGTGGTATTTATAGGTCAAGTGAAAGCCAACCAATGGCCAAGATTACACCAAGTGTTAGGCAAGTGTAGGGCAAGATTCACCCGTGTACCTAGCCAACTTGCACACAAAATATCTACCAAAATATCTACCACTGACATCCGCACCGTCGAACCGCCCGCTTGCCCGCCATGAGAGGGTGCCAAGTGCGCCTCTCGTTGGTCAAAATGTTCGTCTCTCGGAAAAATCCGCAAAAATACTAAATGACATAGCGGAAATTCCCTACGAAGTGTGAAAGCGTTTGTAAAAAGCGACTCTAAGGGTGTTATGCACAAACATAATTCGGCCCAAAGGTGCCACATGGGGTGACACGTGTCGCCCCGATTAAATCAAAATATTTCGTCTTAGAAAATATCCAAAACGGCCAAAATCTCAAAATCAAAGCGGGCCCCACAAAACAGTAAATTTCTCCGTGGGCCCAGTGACCATTCGAAAATAAAATCCCATAATTCTCTAATATTCGTGAAGTCCGAATACCAAATCGGGAATCAATTCCCGTTAACGAACCTTTTTCCTTCAAAAACCGAAACTTTTCCGTGGAAAATCGCCTCTTTCTTCCTTTCCAATCTTTACAGATTCTCGCACGTGCGTCCTCGCATACATACCACGGAACTACGGTATAACATTCTTCCCCTTAGAAACATTCGTCGAATGTTCCTTCTAAGTCTCAAAGCGAACACGTGGCGAGATAGTCTTCACTACTATACTTACGAAACAATCCTGCCACAGCTGGCCATGAAACACCTGCGCAAAACTTACATCTAAGTCCACGAGGAAACACCTCTACATCACCACAAATAATACTACTTTTGTCACTTTGTCGCGAGCCTTGCTCCAACGACCCAACAAATGGTACCGGCCGTCACGATCACCGAAGCCGTAAACACTCGAATTCTTACCATATTTACGTCGCTTTAGTATCAAAACTCGGGAGTTACTATCTCTAACGAGGTCATCATTAGCGGGAACATTCGGATGGATCTTGATACTTTCCGAACATAACAATATGAAGAAGGGGACGTCCTTCCTCCTAAGTCGGACGGCAAATGCTAACATATAGGCAACTGGCCTATTCTTCACATGAACTCAAAGGCCCAAGTAACTCGGGCTAAGTTCCTTCATTTCCAAAACTCGTCACACCTGTCAGGGGTGGTACTTCCAGAAGACCGACCGTCGGCTGAACTCTGGCGTCGTCGCCGATTATCATACGATTCCTCAGCTGCCGAACTTCTTCTAGACAAGCTT